>CM038682.1:99290636-100529653 GCA_021605205.1 Aegilops longissima | reverse complement strand
CGTGTTGTCCATCTACTCCTCAGCCCTCTATTGCACCTGCCTTTGGTTGTATGACAGGTGGGCCAGCCACCTGTTGGGCCCACCTGTCATACACAAAGGCAGGTGCAGTAAGTCAATGAAGGTGCGTCCCTGTGGGACTAAGCTCCGGTGTCTTAACTACACTTGCCTTTGGCTGTATGACAGGTGGGCCAGCCATCTGTTGGGCCCACCTGACATACACCCAAAGGCAGGTGCAGTAAGTCAATGAAGCTGCGTCCTCCTCCGTGCTGGTGCAGTATAGCCATCTCACAAGACCTTTAGTTGGGGCCAAATGAGAGAACTTTGATGTTTACTAGTTTATTGGTCCCCTTTGCATTTTGCGCCATGTTTGATTTAACTAATAAAAGGTTAATGCATGTAACCAAAAATGTTGTGCTAAGTAGTCTCAAGTCATTGGATGCATATGCACCCCACGTCTCGTATTGGGTGATTTCATTTTTTGTGCCAAAAAACAGGGAACGAGGTGGGTAGTTAATGCACCACGCCTAAAAGTTTTGGGATTACTATTTGGTTTTCGTAACGTGACTAATGCACCAGTATGGAGGGAGTACAATGGTAGTCTTTGATTGCAATTTTTTGTTGGTAGCTTACCAAGCTGAGCGCTCGGTGAGTGCAATAGTAGTTTGATTGATAAGACTTCAGATTTGAGCCATCTACCGGAAGGAATAAAACAATACACCATGTATTTATTTACAGAGGGAGTAGTATATTTTTTGTGACATGCATTACTAGATATTACTAGTCAAATACTAAATCCAGACGGACGTGGTAGTACTACTAAATCCAGATGGTGGTGCTAGTACTAGTAGTTATACTACCAATGTAGTAGTACTGTACTACCCGTTGGTCATATTATTACGTGCTGCTCCTCACACTGAAGTGACAAGACCCTGCGCTGGAGATGACACCTGAGTGTAGGCGCTGTGTTCGGCATACCAAAGTCAGCCTCACCGTCTGCAGTCACTATCATCATGGCTGCAGAGCTAGCCTGCTTACAACTAGCTGTGTTCGACATACTTTCCCGTGCGTTGATGCCCGTGTGTTGCATGGAACACCAACATTGGGGGTGGACGACGCCGGCAGCGGCCATCGCGCCAGATTTTTCCATGGCCTTCTAGATGTGGTGGGGAAGAGATAAGGCTGATTCTGAGAGACAAGGAGTTGTTTGTAAATAGGGAACAAGTGCGGGCATCTTTTTGCAAAACTGTAGAAGTTTGGTTTGTATGCGTCAGATCTAGATCCGACGGCTATTGGTGACAGATGGTAGGCACAACATCATCACCAACTCAAGACCTCTTTGATTCGCAGGATTTTGAAACGCAGGAATAGGTCAGAGCAATATTACAAGTTTCAAACTGATATTACAAATATTAGGAGTAATGCTACACCTACGAAGAGGGAATTACTAGGAAGTTTACATAAGAACTTTCGTTACTTTAGGTGGATGCAGCATTATCGTACAAACTAAAATACACCGCCCTGACAAGTCACTAATGGCAAATAAAATTTCGAGTCTATGGCCACTTGATGTTTCAAAAACAAATTCAGCTTCTGCGGAGACTTTGTCATTTAGGCTAAGATGCTTGCGGTGAACAGCACGCCATTCATTGTTGCGCGAGAGAACGCCAAACCTCATTACCTTGAGCACACTTGCCTCCAGAACAAAGAACCTGGCCAATTAAATCTCAGATGTGCTTGCCTCGGTAGTCGATCAAATAAATTTCTGTAAGATGGAGATCAAAGCATTCGATGAGATTGTTATAGTGGAGCACATTTTTCACTTTCGGGTCTTTTTTTATCTACAAAAGAAGAGAACATATTAGAGCAGCTGGCTGTATAAGATTGTCGTGTCATCAAGAGGTACCAATATCATTCGCTCATACAATAGGGTTGCCTGGCTTGTGATATTTTTTCACTCTCTCTCTCTTTCCTCTCATTTACCTAGGAGCACGTGAAGAGCTTGGGCATTTGTTGCCTCCCACTATGTGGTCGATGCCATATTTCTCAAAAGTATGCCACATAATACACATCGATGTCAAATGAAAAGATTTTGGCACCGATCTAGCGATGGGAGAGAGTTGGCACCGCTGTGCACACAGACCCACATGTATAAACAAATCAATCAAACCAACTACACCAGCCTCTCACTCTCCCAAACAAGTGTTTTTTATTGCCCGAGTCCTCTCCCTCTCCCACGCAAGTGTTTTTTCATTGCGTGAGTTAATTTGGCACAGGAGCAAAGTAGGTGATCCAGATTGGGGCACCAGGTGAGCAATGGAGGGGCGTCAATGCCAAATGCATCACAAGTAAATTTGGCACGAGTTTTGGCCTACATAGTGGAGGGCCAGTATAGCCCAGTTTTGTACTACCTCGTATTTAGTGTAAAATTTTGATCATAGATTTACCTAAGAAAATGCCAATGCATGTCACCATAAATTATACCATTTGAAATTATGTTCAAATACGAATCCAACGATATAATTTTTAGTGACATGCATTAAATTTTTTTCAGTTAAATCTATGGTCAAATTTTCATACTACAAAATAGGAAGAGTAAACCAGGACGGAGGTAGTACTTGCTCTTAGGGTAACCATAGAGTTACTAGTCTAAGTTACTTGCCACTATGAATAGCCTAGGATACTATAGTAATACAAAAAATGATGCAGGTGATCACGTGAGAAAAAATACTAAAAACATTTCTTTCGCTGCAGTGCATAGATGTAGTTTTCAACACTACACTTGTCATCGTAATTTGGGAAAATTACAAAAAAATTGAGCTACGTTGTGATTACCATTTACTAATAGGAAAGAAGTTTCACTTTGATGAGTAGCTTCTCTGTGCACGGAAAGCATGTAAGGAATCCAACAACTTGATCCAGATTGGGGCCGATAGATTTTATTGCCAAGATCTTCACTATGCATAGACTGGGTCAATCTTGTGGGAATCATTTTCTGGATAATAGTCGTAAATACATCAAGAAGAAATTTAAAAATGTGAATTTCAAGAAGACGGAGAAGAAGATGAGTGTTGTACCTGAACGATTACGGATCCAATAAGTTGTTCGGAGAATTTGGCAGACGAGTGTAATCCCTCGGTATAGAGAGTTCGAGTGAGAGGGGAGGCCCGTGAGAGATATCAAAGAGAGAGAAAGAGCTACTCCATCCGTTTGATAATGTAGTGCCTACATTTTTTTAAAGTCAAACTTTTGAAACTTTGACCAAGTTTATAAAGAAATTACTTATATCTACAATACCAAAGATAAATGATAGTATGAAGTAAGTACATGTTGTGATGAATCTAATGATCATTCCAGATGTATATGTTTTTCTCCACATATACCTGGTCAAACTTTTCTGAGGTTTGACTTTTCAAAATATCCATATGCTTATGGGCGTGAAAGAGTACCTAACTAGAGAGAGAGAGAGAAAGTGAAATAGAAAGAGTGACTGAAAAAGTGTGTGCGCGCATGTGAAGGAGACATGGACAACACACGATAAAAGTAGAGAAAAAGCGTGTGTGTCTTATGCAAACATACCACACATGCATCTTTGACAGCGGAAGCAAGGTGAGGAGATAGCGTGTGGTTGTTTGGAACCGAGAGACAAAGACCCCTAGCACATGGCCAAGAGGGGTCTGACAAACAAGGGAGAGAGGTCGAGAGAGACGTACTGAGAAAATGAAGACATGGGGAGGAGAGAGTGTATGTTTGTCATAGAGAGATCCCTTGGAGATCGTGATGGGACTACATGGGTTGTAGATTGAGTGACAAGGTGTGTGCGCGATAGAAGATACCCCGAGAGATATCGAGATAGACGTATGGATGGAAGGAGACAATACGTGTGTTCCTGATGGCTAGTGAGAGATAGTCATACTTAGGGGGGAGGAGTGCGTGCGCCTATGATGGAGTGATGGATTATTGTACTTAAGGGGCCGGGTGCGTGTCACATAGAGAGAGAACAAGGGTGGAGAGTGTTAGATGGGTCTATGTAGCGCGAGCGAGACATGTGTCTGTGTGAACCAGGAAGATATAAAGTTTGAGAGAGATAGAGGAGCCCCGATAAGGCTGAGTGGTGGGTCAGATAGCTGAGAGGGGGAAAGAGATATTCCATCCGCTTGATAATGGAGTGCATATAATTTTTTTAGAAGTCAAACTTTGGAAACTTTGACCAGGTTTACACAAATATTATTTATATCTACAGTACCAAAGATACATCATACGAAACTACATCTCATGATGAATCTAATGGTATATGTTTGCCGTTCTAGATGTAAATGTTTTTCTCCACGTACATGGTCACACTTTTGTGATGTTTGACTTTTTAATAAATCTATATGCATGCTATGGACCCAAGAGAGTGCCTAAGTCGAGAGAGATCAAGTGTGTGTGAAGGAGAATGAGTGAGTGTGCAAAAAGAGTATGTGTGTGTGAAAGAGAAAGGGACAAGAAACGATAAATTAGAGAGAGAGTGTGTGTTTCTTATGCAAACATATCACGCATGCATCTCCGAGATAGAAAAGCGAGGTGAGGAGATACATGAAGATAGCTAGTGCGTGACTGTTTGCAACGGAGAGAGACATCCCTATAGCACATGTCCAATAGAGGTCTGGCCAACAAGGAACAAAGGTTGAGAGGGACGCATGGAGAAGATGGACGCATGGGGAGGGAGAGAGGGTGTGTTTGTGATAGAGAGATCCCCTCCAGATCGTGAGGGGACTATATGGGTGGGACATCGAGGGACAAGGTGCATGTGCGATAGAAAGATGCCCCAAGAGAAATCGGGATAGACCATGCACATGTTTGTGATGGAGACTAAGAATTAGCTAGTCATATACATATAGGGGGGGACTGCGTGTGCCTACAATTGTGTGAGAGACCATCATACTTGACTAGGCATGAGATTGTGTGTGTGTGCGTGTGAGATGGAGAGAGAACGAGGGAGAGAGATAGAGTTTCAGATGGGTCTATCGAGTGCGGGTGAGATATGCATGTTATGTGTGACCCAAGAAGATGGAGAGTTTGAGAGAGAGAGGGAAGAGCTCCGAGAAGACAGAGTGGTGCGTGAGAGAGTTACGGGCAATGAGCCAGGGAATTTGTGTGCGTATGATGAGTGCACCCAAGATATTTAGCTTGGACTAGAGAATCATACAGAGTGTGCGAGAGAGACCTATACATGGAGTATAGATGCATGCGAACTAGAAAGACCCCCCACACACACACAAAGAGAGAGAGAGATAGGGAGAGAGGGAGAGGGACCAACAAGGTTTTTGTGTTGGATGCGTGCGACAGAATTGAAGATTGTCGAGAGAGAGAGAGAGAGAGAGAGAGAGAGAGAGAGAGAGAGAGAGAGAGAGAGAGAGAGAGAGAGAGCAGGAGTCCGGGAGAGAGGGAGGTCATGTTTTATGCATCAAAGACTGATATAAACCATGTTTCGATATAAACTTGCATTCAAATATTTAAATTGGAGAACATGTTGTCTACAATCCACACATGAACGGAGATATGCGTATCAAACAAGTTAATTAATTTTACTTTCAACATGTTCATGGAGTACTATAATACTGTACAACATGCTACTCCATTGAGGTGTTCAATTTTGGATTTAGTTCACTATTTTGACCAGGTGAACGAGCTATTTCAATGAATCGAGATATTTCATTTTGGGTTAGATTCCCGTTTTTGAGTGGTTCAACTATTTGTCATATAGTAAATCATTAGCAACGAGCATGTGATACGTCCATTTTGCATCATGTTTTCCTACTGTTATTTATGATGTTTTCATCGATCATAATGCTTTTTGGAGTAATTCTAATGCCTTTTCTCTCATAATTGCAAGGTACACACAAAGAGCGAGAATTCTAGCAGCTGGAAATCTAGACCTGGAAAAGCTACATTAGGCCACCTATTCTGCACAACTCCAAACAAGCAGAAACTTCACGGAGAATTTTTATGGAATATTTGAAGAATATTGGAGCAAATAACTACCAGAGGGGGCCCACCAGGTGGGCACAACCCACCTGGGCGCGTCAAGGAGCCCAGGCGCGCCCTGGTGGGTTGTGCTCACCCAGGCCCACCTCCGATGCCCATCTTCTGGTATATAGGTCATTTTGACCTGGAAAAAAGAAGGAGAGGACTTTCGGGACGGAGCACCGCTGTCTCGAGGCAGAACTTGGGCAGGAGCACTTTTGCCTGCCGGGGGAACTTCCCTCTTGGAGGGGGAAAGCATCGTCATCATCATCACCATCAACTCTCCCATCTTGGGCAGGGCAATCTCCATCAACATCTTCAACAGCACCATCTCATGTCAAACCCTAGTTCATCTCTTGTGTTCAATCCTTTTACCGGAACTATAGATTGGTGCTTGTGGGTGACTTGTAGTGTTGATTACATATTGTAGTTGATTACTATATGGTTTATTTTGTGGAAGATTATATGTTCTAATCCAATATGTTATTTAATACCCCTCTGATCTTGAGCATGATTATCATTTGTGAGTAGTTACTTTTATTCTTGAGGTCACGGGAGAAATCATGTTGCAAGTAATCATGTGAACTTGATATGTGTTCTATATTTTGATAGTATATATGTTGTGATTCCCTTAGTGGTGTCATGTGAACGTCGACTACATGACACTTCACCATATTTGGGCCTAAGGGAATGCATTGTGGAGTAGCAATTAGATGATGGGTTGCGAGAGTGACAGAAGCTTAAACGCCAGTTTATGCGCTATTCCGTAAGGGATCGATTGGATCCAAAAGTTTAATGCTATGGTTAGAATTTATTCTTAATACTTGATAACCCACAAGTATATGGGATCGCAACAGTTTTTGATGGTAATTATTTAACCAAAATTTATAGATTCGACACGAGGGGAGCCAAAGAATATTTGAAGGTATTAGCAACCGAGTTGTCAATTCAACCACACCTGGAGATTAATTGTCTGCAGCAAAGTGATCAGTAGCAAATTAGTTTGATAGTTTTGATAGTAGTGACAGCAACAACGATAACAGTAACAGTAATAGCAGTAATTTTCTAGCAAGTGTAACAGTGATGATAGCAATATTAACGCAACAAGATCAATAAGGATAAATTCGTAGGCATTGGATCGGTTACTTGTTGGATGATATTCATCATGTGAGTGTTATAACCTAGGGCGATACGACACTTGCTCCAGTTCATCAATATAATGTAGGCATATATTCCGTAAATAGTCATATGTGCTTTATTAAAAGAACTCCCCCTGCGGTGGCAGCGGGGTCCATATTGGAAACTAAGGGATATTAAGGCCTCCTTTTAATAGAGAACTGGAACAAAGCATTAACACATAGTGAATACACGAACTCCTCAAACTAAGGTCATCACCGGAGTGGGCCCGGTTGTTGTCACTCCGGGGTTGCCGGATCATAACACGTAGTAGGTGACTATAACTTGCAAGATCGGATCTAAAACATGGATATAATGATGAATTCATAAACGGTTCAGATCTGAGTTCATGCCACCCGGGGCCAAAGTGACAAGCATTAAACATAGCAAAGTCATAGCAACATCAATCTAAGAACATAGTGGATACGAGGGATCATGCGCTAACAAAACTAACTCGATTACATGATGAATCTCATCCAACTCCTCACCGACCAGCGAGCCTACGAAGGAATTACTCACTCCCGGTGGGGAGCATCATGGAATTTGCGATGGAGATTGGTTTGTGATGACAAAGAACGAAGATCCCCCTCTCTAGAGCCCCAAACGGACTCCAGATCTGCCCTCCTGTGGAAGAACATGGTTTGGCGGCGGCTCTGTGTCGTGGATCGTGGTAATTCTTTCTCCTTGATTTTTTCTGCATAAATGTATATTTATAGTATCAGGGGGGTCGTCAGCGGGGTCACCAGGTGGGTACAACCCACCTGGGCGCGCCAGGAGAGGGGGCGCACCCTGGTGGGTTGTGCCCAACCAGGGGGCCCTCTCTGGTGGTTGTTGGCTCCAAAAATTCTTATTATTGATATAAAAAATCCGCGCAAAGTTTTGTTCCATTCCGAGAACTTTTATTTCTGCACAAAAACAACACCATGGTAGTTCTGCTGAAAACAGCGTCAGTCCGGGGTTAGTTTCATTCAAATCATGCAAATTAGAGTCCAAAACAAGATGAAAAGTGTGAGAAAAAGCAGATACGTTGGAGACGTATCAACTCCCCCAAGCTTAAACCTTTGCTTGTCCTCAAGCAATTCAGTTGATAAACTGAAAGTGAGAAAGAAAAACTTTTACGAACTCTTCTTCTCTTGTTTGCATAAATAATCTGAAAAAGCACCCAGGTTTTCAGCCAACAATATAGCTAACCATGTCAACAATAACTCTTAAGATTATAATGATTCATATCAATGACATATCAGCTAGCGAGCAATAATAAGATAACTCAAATAGCAACATGTTGTCCAAACAACCATGATATAATATGACAATAAGGGTATCTCGCTAGCCCTTTCTGAGACCGCAAAACATAAATGCAGAGCACCTCCGAAGTTCAAGGAGCGACTAAACATTGTAATTCATGGTAGAAAAGATCCAGTAATGATGCACCCAACATTAGCTATACACAATGGATAAATCATGACATATGTGCTCTACTCAGTTTCTGGCGCTTGTTTATAGAAGGTGGTGTCAGAACACAAAAGTAAATTACATAATCAGCATATGTAGGGTTACTAAAATGGTGGGGATCAGAACTGGAGACCCCCGGCAGTTTTTAGGCCAAAATTTCGACGACCGAAAATATTTTTTCCTATCCTATTTTTAGGCTTTTCTGATTCTTTTGAGCCACGTGCCATCATAGTGATTTTTTGTCGCACTTTTTCATCATCGCTTTCCTGATTTACAAAAAAAAAATAGTCAAAAAAAATTCATGCCCATCCTGTCATTTTGACTTTGGAAGAGTTTTGAGACACTCACCATTATAGTGATTTTTCACCCAAAAAAAGCGCAAAAAAACAGAGCGGATTTTTTCCAAGAGTGTGCTTTTCCCTTGTTTACGTGCAGCGCCATGAGTTTGTTACTGTTCTAGGCTCGCGTCTCTAGCACGGTCTAGCCTAGGACCAGCACAGTACCGTCGTTGAGCGTTTATTCAACTTTGCATCTCTGAATTGATTATTGCTGACCCTTTTTGCTACCATATTATAACCCTTCCCAGCTCCACATACATCTACATCATGCGTTTGACTCTCCTTGGTATTCGCTCTATTCAATCTTTGAGAGTTTTGACTACATCGGTTGCCGATCACCGCCTGCTGCTGGGTAAGAACTGGTAAGAATTTGAGATTTGCTTGACGGATTTGTGACACCCACCACCACCACCACTAGTTAGTAGTCTGTAGGATCATATTCTTGTGTGTTTCTATTGCTGCTAACCATGCCAGGATTACAAGCCGACGAGATTGACTGATAGAACATGACGAATAAGGAGTTGCATGATAAATTTCAGCAAATGATGACTGAACAGGTACAAGATGTGCTGAACAATTTTGAAGAGGCCATGGATAAGATAACTGGCTTTGAGAAGACGTTTGAAACAAAGCTCGATGACAAATTTAATGAAGTGCATGCGCGTCTTCCGCAACCACCACCGGCTGCACCTGCCGCACCTCTGCCACAACAACAACAACAACGACTATCTCCATGTCGTGAAACAGCCCTCAGCCGAGCGAGCCATGTCCCTCTTGAGCCTGTCCAAACTGTTGGTGCTGCTGTTGATACTTCTGTGGCTCCTGCTGCTGATGAGGCGGAGGATGATTATGCGGGAGAGTACGAGGATGAAGTTGATCAAAATCAGAACTACGTGCAACCACGAGCACCCGGTCGTCCACATGCAAATAATCGCAATGGTAGGGCTGCATTACCAGCTCAGGTACGAGATCATTACCATCTTCCTAAACTGAAATTGAATACTCCACCATTTGAGGGTAGATATGTTCCTGATATATATTTTACTTGGGAGTTAGAAACTGAACAACGTTTTACATGTTTAGAATTCCCGAGGAGATACGTGTTGCTGCTGCACTTTGTGCTTTCACTAGTTTTGCTTGTGTGTGGTGGTCTGAACATCGTAGATTATATCCGAATAATATTCCAACTACTTGGGCTACTTGAAAACTGCTATGCGTACTCGTTAGGTTCCACCATATTATCAACGTGAATTACTTCAAAAATTGCAGCGTTTAAGACAAGGAAAAAATTATTACAGGAATATTATCAGGAATTACAAACTGGCATGATTAGATGTGGTATTGTTGAGGATAATGAAACTATGCTTGCACGTTTTATGGGTGGATTAAATAGAGAGATTCAGACCATTCTAGAGTATAAGGAGTATAATAATATCACTCGTTTATTCCATCTTTCTTGTAAAGCTGAACGTGAAGTGCAGGATCGACAGGCATTGGCGCGAACTAACTTTTCTGCAGGTCGACCTTCGTCATGGACACCACGTGCATCCTCTACTTCAACTGCACCATCTCCTCCATCAGGTGCCATCTCCAACTGTGATACAAGAAAGTAGGCACAAGCACCACTATCTGCCAAGAGCACACCTGTTGGGCCTGCACAGAGCTCTTCTTCTTCCATGGCATCAACAGGGGACACAAGTGATATTATTTGTCGTTGTTGTAAGTGAAGAGGTCATTATGCGAGAGAATGCAAATCTCAGCGTGTGACGATTGCTACTGAGGATGGTGGGTATGAGTCCGTTAGTGACTATGATGAGGAAGATGAGCTTCCGTCGAGGACGACTTCATTTCAAGAAGGGGAGGATGATGTGGACATCAATACCATTATTACACCCACAGCCCCTACTGTTACACATACTAGACCAATTACTATAGCTCGCGCACACCAATTAAATTACCAAGTTCTTTCGTTTCTTGGTAATGATTCTAATGTTCATGAGAATATGATGCTGCCTAAATTGGATACATTTGTTTTGCTTACAAATGAAGGGCCTAGCTTGGAGAAGGATGAACAATGGAGCAAGGGGAACACGAACGGAGTTACAAGTGATGATTTCAGGACTTTGAAGCCACCATAAGGAGTGCATGAAGCCTTGGACGAAATATACAAGATGCCACTTCATAAATTTCGTCCAGAGGCTATTCTAGGTGTTGCGTCACCTTATTATTGGGCCAGGCCCATGTAATTTCGAAATACATAAGTATAGGATGCTTTTAGAGTTCGTATGTGTGGGGAAACAAGAGATAGGGTTGGTTTCAGACCCCTTCTGATAGAGACAAACGTGTCACGATGTTTCGATGAGATGGTGGCTATCATTTTCTGTGGGAGTCAACCTTGACGATCGGACTACGAACGTGCGAGACGTCGCGCCTTAGCAATCGCTAAACCAACTTCCGAGGGTTATTGACCATGCCGGAGCACGATCAACCTGACCACGAGGTCCTGTTTCCTGCGAGCAAACAAAGAACAAGCAAGAAACTAAGATCGAATCTGGATATTGCGAATATAAGAGGAAAGCTTTATTAATGAAGGTGGGGTTCTGTGACGCCTTGGTCTAGTCGTTGAACACAAACAAAGTACGCGAAGTTGCAGCTATGGCGAACTTTTAATCTAAACAAAACCCCAAAGTCTAAATGGTGCCCTAAGGGCTGTATATATGGAGGAAGAGGGGGGAATTTCGCTTCCCTTGGGGATGGTGATGAGGACATCAACACCATTGTTACACCCACAGCCCTTACTATTACATATACTATACCAATTACTAGAGCTCGCGCACGCCAATTAAATTATATTTTACTTTCATTTCTTGGTAATGATACTAATGTTCATGAGAATATGATGCTGCCTAAATTGGATACATTTGTTTTTCTTACTAATGAAGGCCCTAGCTTGGAGAAGGATGAACATTGGAGCAAGGGGAACACGAACGGAGTTACAAGTGATGATTTCAGGACTTTGAAGCCACCATAGGGAGTGCATGAAGCCTTGGACGAAATATACAAGATGCCACTTCATAAATTTCGTCCAGAGGCTATTCTAGGTGCTGCATCACCTTATTATTGGGTCAGGCCCATGTAATTTCGAAATACATAAGTATAGGCTGTTTTTAGAGTCCGTATGTGTGGGGAAACAATAGATAAGGTTGGTTTCGGACCCCTTCCCCAAGGGCCACGAAATTCCCCCCTCTTCCTCCATATATACAGCCCTTAGGGCATCATTTAGACTTTCGGGTTTTCTTTAGATTAAAAGTTCGCCATAGCTGCAACTTCACGTAATTCGTTTGTGTTCAACGACCAGACCAAGGCGTCACAGAACCCCACCTTCATTAATAAATCTTTCCTCTTATATTCGCAATATCCAGATTGCAATCTTAGTTTCTTGCTTGTTCTTCGTTTGCTCGCAGGAAATAGGCCCTCGTGGTCAGGTTGATCGTTCTCCGGCATGGCCAATAACCCTCGGAAGTTGGTTTAGCGATTGCTAAGGCGCGACGTCTCGCACGTTCGTAGTCGGATGGTCAAGGTCGATTCTGAAAGAAAACGATAACCACCAACTCATCAAAATATCGGGACACCTTTGCCTCTATCAAGTGTTATCAGATTTTCAGGTTGCTCGGTGAGATTTTACATTTTTTCGTAGTTTAGATCGAGTTTGTTCTTCATACCTACAGTCACGAAAAAGCCACACACAAAAATTTAGGCTTAGTTCATCATATCCGAATCAATTTCAGCCTTTGCATAATCTTTTTTGTATTTGCTTTGTTGAATTTGCGGTTGCATCATCGTGTCTAGTTGCTAGTCTTATCTCTAGTCTTTTAGACTTTTGAGTTTAGTTCACGGGTATTCACGCTGCAGCCGCACCATCATCATCCGCTGACATATACCACCACCACACTAGACACATCGCCGCCCCCAAATACCACCATATATCCGCCGCAAATCTGAGTCCATATATACCACGCCACCAATCGGAGTCCACACATACCACCGCTTGTCCATCACCAATCCGAGTCCACATATACCACATATACCACCGCCTATCCATCACAAATCCGAGTCCACATATACCACCGCCTGTCCATCGCCAATCCGAGTTCTTTTCATATTAGGTTTGTTTTCGAGATCCATCTAGTTTTCGTTTTGTGTTACCTTGCCTGAGTAGGTCTCAAAAAAAATATGGACTACCTTGTCCACGTCGCGAAATAGCCCTCCGCCGAGTGAGCCGTGTCCTTCTTTAGCCTGGCCAAACTGTTGGTGCTGCTGTTGATACTTCTGTGGCTCCAGCTGCTGATGCGGAGGATGATTATGCAGGAGATTATGAGGATGAGGTTGATCAAAATCAGAACTATGTGCAACCACCAGCACCACAACCACCAAGCCGTCCACATGCAAATAATCACAATGGTAGGGCTGTCCCTGATGTACGAGATCATGACCATCTTCCTAAACTGAAACTGAATATTCCACCATTTGATGGTAGATATGTTCCTGATATATATCTTACTTGGGAGTTAGAAACCGAACAACGTTTTACATGTTTAGAATATCTCGAGGAGAGACGTGTTGCTGCTACACTTTGTGCTTTCACTAGTTTTGCTTGTGTGTGGTGGTCTGAACATCGTAGATTATATCCGAATAATATTCCAACTACTTGGGCTGCTTTGAAAACTGCTATGCGTACTCGTTGGGTTCCACCATATTATCAACGTGAATTACTTCAAAAATTGCAGCGTTTAAGACAAGGAAAAAAATCTGTAGAGGAATATTATCAGGAATTACAAACTGGCATGATTAGATGCGGTATTGTTGAGGATAATGAAGCTATGCTTGCACGTTTTATTGGTGGAGTAAATAGAGAGATTCAGAACATTCTAGAGTATAAGGAGTATAATAATATCACTCGTTTATTCCATCTTGCTTGTAAAGCTGAACGTGGAGTGCAGGATCGACAGGCATTGGCGCGAACTAATTTTTCTGCAGGTCGACCTTCATCATGGACACCACGTGCATCCTCTACTTCCACTACACCATCACCTCCATCAGGTGCCACTTCCCACCATGATATAAGAAAGCAGGCACAACCACCACTATCTGCCAAGAGCACACCTGTCGGGCCTATACAGAGCTCTTCTTCTTCCATGGCATCAACAAGGCACACAAGTGATATTATTTGTCATCATTGTAAGGGAAGAGGTCATTATGCGAGAGAATGCAAATCTCAGCGTGTGATGATTGCTACTGAGGATGGTGGGTATGAGTCCGCTAGTTACTACTATGAGGAGACTTTGGCTCTTATTACACGTAAAGAACATGGTGGAGATGATTCTGATCATGAGACGCAATACATGGCTCTTGAAGATGTTGACAGGTATGAGCGTTTAGTTGCTCAACTTGTTTTGAGTGTGCAGGTTACACAAGATGAGCCATATCAGAGGCATAATTTGTTCCATACAAAGGGAGTTGTGAAGGAACGTTCTATTCGCGTCATCATAGATGGAGGGAGCTGCAACAACTTCGCTAGCATGGAGATGGTGGAGAAGCTATCTCTCACCACAAGACCACGTCCACATCCTTACTACATCCAATGGTTCAACAACAACGGCAAGGTTAAGGTAACACGTACTGTTCGTGTGCATTTTAGTATCTCTACATATGTTGATTATGTTAATTGTGATGTGCTACCTATGCAAGCATGTTCCTTATCAGAACTTAAACCATCGTTACACCCGCAGCCCCTACTGTTACATATACTGGACCAATTACTAGAGCTCGCGCATGCCAATTAAATTACCAGGTACTTTCGTTTCTTGGTAATGATTCTAATGTTCATGAGAATATGATGTTGCCTAAATTGGATACATTTGTTTTGCTTACAAATGAAGGGCCTAGCTTGTAGAAGGATGAACATTGGAGTAAGGGGAACACGAACGGAGTTACAAGTGATGATTTCAGGACTTTGAAGCCACCATAAGGAGTGCATGAAGCCTTGGACAAAATATACAAGATGCCACCTCGTAAATTTCGTCCAGAGGCTATTCTAGGTGCTGTGTCACCTTATTATTGGGCCGGGCCCATGTAATTTTGAAATACATAAGTATAGGCTGTTTTTAGAGTCCGTATGTGTGGGGAAACAAGAGATAGGGTTGGTTTCGGACCCCTTCCCCAAGGGCCATGAAATTCCCCCCCCCCTCTTCCTCCATATATACAGCCCTTAGGGCACCGTTTAGACTTTGGGTTTTGTTTAGATTAAAAGTTTGCCATAGCTGCAACTTCGCGTACTTCGTTAGTGTTCAACGACCAGACCAAGGCGTCACAGAACCCAACCTTTATTAATAATGTTTTCCTCTTATAATCGCAATATCCAGATTGCAATCTTAGTTTCTTGCTTGTTCTTTGTTTGCTCGCAGGAAACATACCCTCATGGTCAGGTTGATCGTGCTCCGGCGTGGTCAATAACCCTCGGAAGTTGGTTTAGCGATTGCTAAGGTGCGATCATAGTCGGATCGTCAAGGTCGACTCCCACAGAAAATGATAGCCACCATCTCATCGAAACATCGGGACACCTTAGCCTTTATCAAGTGGTATCAGATTTTCAGGTTGTTCAGTGAGATTTTACAGTTTTTCATAGTTCAGATCGAGTCTGTTCTTCATACCTACAGCTCACGAAAAAGAAACTGGAGATATATACTGGAGAGCAAAGTAATATTTTTATCCTTATGAACAAGAGTATACTGATTGTTTCTACCATGGTGTACAGAATTTTTATCAAATTGCCATGTAAACAACCACCCATTGAACATAATTAGCTATAACCATGAAGGTCTATTCCTGCAAGCAATCAAAGAACGAGCAATAATATGATAAAGCAATATGAATATTGCAAATATATATGAAGTATTGATAATGGTGGGGATACGTAAGCGGCCTTGGTCTGGTCGTTGGACAAAGGATAAAAAGATCTAACCTTTTTGTGGCTTTTTCTTGGACAATAGGTAAGAAAATAAATCTAATCAAGTAAAAACTGGAAATTCTCACCGATCAACCTGGCACTGATACCACTTGATAGACGCAAAGGTGTCCCGTCTTTCGATGAAATGGTGGCTATCGTTTTGGAGGAAGTCGACTTTGACGATCCGACTACGAATGTCCGAAGATGTCGCGCCTTAGCAATCACTAAACCAACTCCGAGAGGTTATTGAATCCAATTGGGTTGGAGAGAGCACGGAATCTACTTTCCAACAAAAAAAATAATCACTCAATTCGGAGTCCGTATGAAAAAGTTTTTGGCGTTTTGAGTCAGGTATGTCTGTGTAGTCCAAAACATGAGAGACTTGGACTCTATCTTCTCTTGGCCAAAAAGTGACGTGAGAGGACTTTTTGAACAGAACCTAAACTTCTCCTTTTCCCTTATCTTCATATGTGGATTGTATAAATGTCCCATACACCTGCAATTAGACAAAACACAAAAGTGTGTGAAGTATTTTTGTTCTGGATAACATAAATAAATTATTGAATAGTTTGCACTAGTGATCACCTGACAAATATGCATGTTTGCAATATTTTTGGTCGTATCCAAGGTAGTCATGTCCTCATCATCCTCCCCTTCTCGAAAACAAAGCCGTCCTCGGCGTTGCTTAATCTGAAATGTGGCTAAAAAAGAGACAAGGTGTACATGTTGTATATGTATATGTCATCCATTTTTACTTCCCTTGATTTTTGCACATATGACACATGTATACATGAGTAACTTTCATAGATCATAAAATATAAAGAAAAAATATTATCATAAGTAGAAGGCATGAAAATATTGCAACTCAGTTTGCACATATAAGTGAAGCTCTTATTCATATAAAAAGATTGACAATATTCATCATTAAGCCATCCCAACATTGGTGAATAAACCTTACGTGCATCAAATTTACATGCTACAATATGCTTAAATAAGAAAACATACAATAAGTCATTTGACACAGAATGATCACCAAGATTAGATGTCATATCAAAATGATTAAACATTGGCACAATTATTTTAAAATGTATTTAATCCAAATCTGATTTATTTCCTGATTCACATGGTTCTTTGACATGAACAGTTAATTCAATGGGCGCACTCAAAATTGTTGGTATTTCAGTTGTTTGATCACATGACGCATTCATGGCAGTAACATGATTCTCTAAAATAGGTGATAAAGGCAAAGTCCTAACGATGGCGCTCCCACCCTCCACCACGGCGCTCCCACCCTCATCGGTGATCTCCACCCTTCTCCACTAATATGTGGATCCTCTCCAACCAACTCCTCCGGCATCTTCTCCGGATCAAGGCAATACCCATCTTCCATGGGTTCTTCTAGTGGATCTACCCTTGGCTTGGATTTCTCCAAGGGTAGGTTTTTCTCAGATGAGGTTTTCAAATCTACTGGTCAAATGATACTTCCAATGGGACGATGAAGGGCTTTTACATTGATTGTGTCTTTTAGCCGTCATGCCTTCCGTTTGTCGGAAGATTCTATGGCTTCGGCCTTGGAAGCTGCGATTGTTGGTTCGGCAATTGATCTTCGGGTCTCTCACATCAAGGATAAGGTATTATCTTTACAAGTCTCCTGCAAGCAAGTTGGTTTTCTTATTATGGATCTTCGTTCTTTTGCTTGTGATCTGTTTAAATGCTACTTTAATCTGTGGGGCAATGGTGGAGCAAATTGGGATAGAGAAGTGAAGATCTGGCGTAAGGAATGTGACGCTGAATGGATTTTAATTAGTCCAACCAAGCATAGATTATCTTTAGGTTTGCTGGCCATGCATAAGCCTCCGATTAGATCTTCTTTTAAATCGGCAAGCTCTGCTAAGAAGAATTTATCTTTTGCCACTTTTGAGAAGTACTCTGCTTGCAATCGGTATAGATACCCGGCAACACAAAATTGCACCAACACAATCACTAATGGGGGTTATGGTCTTTCTGCACATGAGCATGTTGTTATTCATCAACCCCCACCTCTTGATTTGCATTGGACTGTGGCTAGGCCACCTTTTGTTTTTGGTTCGGTCTTCCCTTTGCCGGAGTTGCACCGGCCAGCCACCTCATCGCCGGTGTGTGATCCGGTTTCTGTGGATCTGTTGCCTAGCAATCTATCCGCGCGTTTTACAGAAGCGGGAATTTCTCCGGTTCAAATTGCCTGCCCTGCCACAGGCCCACCACTTCTGGGGTCCCAATGAATTGGCAGCCCAGTGCTGTAGCTTGGCCCAACTTCTGATGGACCTGATATTTCTCAGAGTAGCCCAGTTTCTGATGGACAGGCCTCTCCTCCAATCTCAAGCCCACTTGTCACCACACAGGAATTTCCTACATCCCAAGAGGCAGCCCGGCAATTTGAATCCATGGTTGATGACATGGTGGACCATCTGTTAACTTGCACTGTTTGCACCCAGAGGGGCCACTTGGCAGCTACATGTGGAATGCGAGCAGTCTGCTCGGCTTGCTCTCGCTCGGGTCACTCTAGGAAAGACTGCAATGATTTCACGCGCTCCAATGGATTAGTTTAGAAGCCAATTTCTTTGCAACAAAATACGAGTATATCGGAAACCTCTGACTGTCATGGGAAGGGAGCCGGAGTTATTAGGATAGCTTGTCCAGTCCCATCGCCGCCGCCCACATTGCTCAATCTCCTCCCCTTCCTTCCAAAGAAAACCCCAGGCCAGCTTCTCCACCATCGTCCATGGTGAATTATGAGCTTGATCTGCAGTGGTTTGTGCCGGCTGGCCACCACATCATCGATGGTGGCGACCGGCCTCTTCCCCGAACCTTCTTCATGCCAGCTGCTCTCGCTCCCCGCCGCCATGAGGACTTCATGGTCGCCGAGGTCATGCCTGTGCCGGAGGGTCCGCTTGGGCCTATGTGGGAGGAGATTGTTTAGTTTCTTCAAGACAGAGGTACTTTGGTGCGTTCTGCTCAGCCCTGGTTTCACGGAGTTGGATTGTTTCAAGTTAGGGATCCTACTGTCAGATACTCTTTGATCCAGCATGCTCCTTTTCCTTTGGGGAATAATCATTTTGTTATATTTATGAAACACGACGAGGGGGAAAATTTCAAGGGCACTCATGGTTTCCGTAAAGGCTGGCTCATGTTCATTGGTATTCCGCTTCATTATCGTACTCCTGAATTTATCTCGCAAGCAGTAGGCACTTTTGGAAAGTTTCATTCTTGGGATAGTGAAGATCCGTACTTGGTCCGTACTTTGGTCGAGGCTAGCTTCCCGGATACACCCTTGGTTCCACGTGATGTTGTTTTTGGGGATTATGTTGAATGGGGTGGGGCTCAAGTTTATTGGACGGCTGCATGCTATGTTCTTGGGGCGGATTTTGCAGACCAGATGCCGAATGATGAGGACCCAATGCCTTTGGATGGCAATCCTCATCCTATGCCGGGGAATTTGATACCGGATTATCTGCCATTTGTCCTTCCCCCCTATCCAATGCTGGGGTGGAACTATGCGCCAGTTGCTCCTCCACCACCACCTGAAAACATCCCGGATGCTGGTTGGGGCAATGCACTTTGGGGAGATGAGGTGGAAGTTGATCAGCATCCACAACATGTTCAGCCCGAGCAAGATCAAGTGTCCATTGTTATTGACCAGCCGGAAGAATCTGTTTCAGTTGAACAGCAAGTGCAGGTGCAGAATGAGCATGAACAGCAGCATAAACCTATTAGCGAGCAACAGTTGATAATTTAGGGTCATCAGTTTCAAGTTGAGCAGCCTGTTCTTGTGGAAAATCCTCTAGCGATTGTTCCCTACCAGCCTCCTGTCATTCAACATCATCAAGTCTTTATTGGCTTGGCTAAGATTGTGGACGGGCCACCTCTACCCCCTGAGATGATCTAGAAGAGGTCGTTTGAAAACTTAATGTTTGATTTCTCTCTCAAGGAGGTGCCTAGGTCAATCTCTTTCAAGCCCTTGGGTACAGTCACTTATTCCAAACGCACATGGCCGATTGCTTTTGATGAGTCTCGCAAGCTGTCTATGTTGGTTGCAAGCTTGCCGAACGTTTCCATTGCAAGGAAACCTTTTGTGGCCAAGCGCCCTTTGGCGAGAGCATTGTTTGGTGGTCCTTCCATGGATGTGGTTTCTGGCTCTGAAGATGTCACACCTGCTGTTCCTATGTCCGAAGATGTTTCTCCTGACTCTGACGGTGTTGCTCCTGGCTCTGGTGTGGTCTTGTCTGAAGTTGTGCGGCCTGCGATCTCGGAGGAAATATCCTCTTTCTCTTCTGTGTTCTTTTTCTGCAGATCCACGGGTCAAGGAAAATAAACTGAGAGGGAGAAAGAAGGCTTCTACACCTCTGGTGGACACGTCTGTGAGGAGGTGTACTCGAAGCGCGGCAAAACTGGATGGCTTCAAATCGGTGGTCTTCGAACAGCTTTCTCTCCAGCCCACGAAGAGGCGTCCACGGTCCAAGCCCATGGAAGCTGCGGCCCAGCCCACTTCTGCATCTGTTGCTGGCGACGAAAAGACTGAAGCTGTTCCTGCTAACACTCCACTCAAGGTGTTGCAGGCGATTGGTGTTGAGCTGGAGATCGACCCCTCACTTCTTTCCAAGGAGAAGCTTATGGTTGATCCCAAGGACGACTCAACCTCCTCTAGTGTCTAAATGTTGATGGTCAAAACTTTATTTAGGCGTAGCGTGCTGGTTAATTTTGCTACTCTTTATGATGTTTTGGAACTTGTGTCATGTGTTCGAGACTGGGTGTGTCCTTTATGCTGTGACCTGGGATGTATGAAATTGCATGTCATACAGTTTTTACTACCTCTTTATTTATGCTTCTATGAATCGAATGCATACGCATAGCTGGAAAATTCTTTGTTGGAATGTCAGAGGTTTAAATTCCGACGCTCGGCAACACTCTGTCAGAGAGAAAGTAACTGAAAGTCAGTGTACAATAATTTGCTTACAGGAAACTAAGCTCTCCACTTGCCCTCACACTTTAATTAAGAGCATTTGTCCTGTGGGTTTTGATCATTTCATTGAATCTCCCTCAAGAGGAGCATCTGGAGGTATTCTCACTATCTGGCGATCTGATGTTTTTAAGGGAACGCTGTTGGATGTGCAATCATTTGGTACTGTGATTAGCTTCACTTAGTGCATAATAATGATCAATGGTTTTTGGTAAATGTTTATGGACCGTGTCAAGGAGAATTGAGAGACAACTTTGTAAGCTGGCTCTACAATCTTCAGGTGGAACCTGGTTAGAAATGGCTGCTAATGGGGGATTGTTCAACTTCATAAGATCCATGGAAAGCAGAAATCTTCCTGGTGGAGATGTTAATGACATTTTCATTTTTAATGAGATCATTGGTCATTTGGGACTGTTAGAAATTCCACTGAAAGGAAGAAGATTCACCTGGTCGAACATGCAAGACTTGTCTCTCCTTGAACAGCTTGATTTGGTTTTTACATTTCCTAGCTGGATCAATCAATATCCCATGACTCAAGTCAAGCCTCTTGCAAAAACTGCCTCTGATCATGTACCTTGTTTAATCTCCATCAGTACCTCTATTCCTAAAGCACATATTTTCAGGGTTGAAAACTACTGGGTGCATCAGCCTGGTTTCATGGACTGCGTGCAAGAGGTTTGGGCCAAACCTTCTCATAAAACCCACATTTCAGCTATTATTGTGGACAAATTGAAAGATTTGAGGTTTGCTCTCAAGAAACGGTAGAAAGGGCATTAAAGGATTGATTGAGAAGTGTATTTGGGTAATTCTGTGGTTAGATAACTTGGAGGATATGAGGCCTTTGTGTAAAGCTGAATTTAATTTCAGGAAAATAGTTAAGTTGCATCATGAACATCTTTTGCATCTCCAGTTTCTATACTGGAAGAAGAGATGTACCATTAGATATATCAAAGTAGGTGAGGAAAATTCAAAGTATTTCCAGGAAATGGCAACAGAGAGGTACAGAAGGAATTCCATTGCTAGTTTGTTACTATCTGATGGTAAAATTTCTTCAGATCATGAGAAAATGGCTCAGGAATTTTTGGGCGCTTTCAAGAGTAGAATGGGATCTGTAAAACCAATTGAGTTGGCGGAGGACATTATTTCTCTAATATTCCTAAAGTACAGGGGCTGGAGGTCCTCATAAAGCAGTTTGAGGTGAAAGAAATTGAGCAAGTGATTAAAGAATTGCCCATTTATAAGGCACCTGGGCCTGATGGTTTTAATGGGCTTTTCATGAAGAGATGTTGGCACATCATTTCCAGTGATTTCATTAGGTTGGTGAAGGAATTTCATGCAGGGACTGCTCAGCTGGAGAACCTCAATGATGCATACATTACATTGATTCCTAAAAAGTAAACTCCCGTGACTGTGGGAGATTTCAGGCCAATATCTTTGACCAGTGTGGGTCTTAAGTTTCTCACCAAACTTGCAGCTAATAGGTTTCAGGATGAAATCACCAAATGTGTTCATAAGAATCAATATGGTTTTATTAAGTCAAGAACAATTCAGAATTGCCTTGCTTGGACTTTTGAATATATTCACCAGTGCAATCAATCAAAGAAGCCAATCATTTTGCTGAAGCTTGATTTTGAGAAAGCTTTTGATTCTATTCAGCATGAGGCAATCATAAAAATCCTTCGAGCAAAAGGTTTTGATAGGAAATGGATCACCTGGATTCAGCAGCTGCTATCTTCTGGCACTTCTTCTATCCTGCTGAATGGAGTCCCTGGTAAACACTTTAAGTGCAAGTGTGGTGTAAAGCAAGGAGACCCTATCTCTCCTTTGATGTTTGTGATTGCTGCTGACCTCTTGCAGACCATGATTAATAATCTCTTGCGACAGCGCTTGCTTAATTTGCCTCTGCCAACACATGATCATGATTATCCAGTGGTTCAGTATGCTGATGATACATTACTTTTTGTCAATGTTGATAACTCTCAGTTGGAGGTTCTTAAATCAGTATTGCATTCCTTCTCCTTGGCTACTAGTCTGCAAATTAACTTCCACAAGTCCTCAATGTACCCAATTAATGTGGAGGCCACTGTTGCTTCAGATCTTGCTCCTCTTTTTGGTTGTCAATTAGGCACAATGCCGTTCACATATCTAAGATTACCTGTGGGTACCACTAGGCCTAAAATTATTGATCTACTACCTTTAGTGGATTGCATGGAGAGAAGGCTTACTGCTAGTTCTTGGTTTCTGCCCCAAGGCAGTAGGTTGCAGCTGGTTAACTTTGTGATATCATCCCTGCCTATTTTTTTTCCTTTGTAGCCTATCCATACCACAGGGTATTCTGAAGCAATTGGAAAGAATTCAGAGATAGTGCCTATGGAGGAAGTATGGTCAGGAAAAGGGCCATTCATTGGCTGCTTGGCCCCTAGTTTGCAGGCCAAAATTGAAGGGAGGACTTGGAATTTTGAATCTGGGATTGCAAAATGAGGCTCTGCTTCTCAAGCATCTAAACAAATTCTACAACAGAGCAGATGTTCCATGGGTACACTTGGTTTGGGACTCTTATTGTTTTCAGAGAGTCCCTCGTGACACCATAGTCTGTGGTTCTTTTTGGTGGAGAGACATTTTTAAGTTAATGGATAAATTCAGGGCTGTTACCTCTGTCACAGTCAGAAGAGGAGACACAGTCCTTTTCTGGTCAGAGCACTGGATGATTAACAACTCTTGTGCCCCTCTTCAAGATAGATTTCAAAGGTTGTTTTCTTTCTGCTTGCAGAAGAATCTTTCAGTTATGGAAATGTTTCAGGCAGGCAATTTGCAACAGTTGTTTTCCTTGCCACTGTCTGAATTGGCCTTTCAGGAGCTCAACCAACTTTCATCTATGCTGAGAGAGATCTCTTTGAATAATGATGGCAAGGATACATGGACTTGGAGACATGGGAAGAAGTCTGTATATTCAGCCAAGAAGTTCTATGACTTTGTGCACCTACCAGTCCTGGCTAACCCTATACTCAAATAGGTATGGAAGAGTTGTTGCACCATGTCGATTAAAATGTTTGCCTGGCTAGTCATAATGGACAGAGTTAACACCAAGGATATGATTCAGCGCATACATTGGAAAATTAATGATGGGCCGGAATGTGTTCTGTGCTTGACTAGAGTGCTGGAGACAGAAATCACCTCTTCTTCCAATGCAACATTAGTATGCGTATTTGGAATTACCTTCAAATCACTTGGCTCAATAGTGATGACATGGTGGAAATTGCCCTTCATGCCAGGAAGGAATTTAATAAACATTTCTTTTCAGAGGTGGTCTTTCTTGCATGGTGGAACATTTGGAAAGTCGGGAATGATAAGGATTTTAGGCATATTAGGCCTTCTTTTAGGCAGTGGAGAAATGGCTTCATACATGATATTACCCTCCTCTATCACAGGATTAAGAGAAGATATAAGGAGGCACTACTCAAGTGGATTGACTTCCTTCCCCCTTGATGTACTTGTAGATGTATTTTTTTTTCAGGTTTGTTTTAGTGTAGCCTGCCCAGTATAGTTTTATTTTCTTTATTTTGTTTATGTTCCTCTTCTTGAGGAACCTCTTGTATTCTTGGTTGGTGAGGTTTTAATAAAATGTTGTGGGGTGTAAGCCCTGCAGTCTTCAAGGTCCGAAAAAATATAAAAGTAAATAGAAAGTCCCTTCGCAGAGGGAAGCAGGGATTTGCAGAGGTGCCAGAGCTCAATTTTTAAAAAAGAGATAAATGATATTTTGAGACATGCACCCTTCTCATTCACTTCACGGCCATTAGTTATCAACATCTTCCATGCTAAGCACGCTAGTGGCGGTTCCCAAGCGGTAAAAGTAAAGGTTTACTCCCCCTCCACCATCAATCACACTCCACGGCTTGTCCGAAACAAAGGGTGCCGTCCATACAAACATCAGTCCAGGGGGAGTTTTTTTTTAATTATTTACACTTTTAAGTTTGGGACTGTGAATCCCTAATAACGCCCCTTTCCTCGTGCAATGCGAGTGAATAAACACTCGACCTAAGGATAACATGCTTAGCACAGAAGATATCGACCACCTCCTGTCGTTCCATGGACGATCCAGGCACACAAAACAGATAGTTTTTTAGAAGGTTTTTAGAGGTGGCACATGCAAATTTACTTAGGACGGCAGGGTAATACCGCATATAGTTAGGTATGGTGGACTCATCTGGAATAACTTTGGGTTCAAGGTTTTTGATGTACAAGCAGAATTCCCACTTAGTACAAGCGAAGGCTAGCAATTTAAGATTGGGAAGCGTCCAGCTAGAGAGCAACAACGATCATGACCAGGCATTATGCATAAGTAAAATTGGACACTAGCATGAGTAGGATATGAACACCATGAATATAAATATTATAGAGGCTATGTTGGTTTTGATTCAACTACATGCGTGAACATGTACCAAGTCAAGCCACTCGAACATTCAGAGGAGGATACCATATCATCATACTACATCACAATCATTTTAACGATATGTTAATCTCCAAGATAAATCATTATCAACTCCCAGCTACTTATGCATGGCATGAGAAACTATAATCTCTAATTGTCATTGCAAACATGTTTAATCATAATGGGTTGAAGCATGGGCACTAGGCTAAACATATTTACACAACAAGAACAAGTCGAGTTCATACCAGTTTCTCTTTTCCACGACCAGCTCATCAAATATCGTCATTATTTCCTTTCACTTGCACGACCGAATGATATGAAAATAATAATAGTGCAAGAGTGCCATGGACTAAGCTGGAATCTACAAAACATTTTATTCAACAGGAGAAGACAAGGTAAAAAGGGATCTTATTAATTCAACAGTTATACTTATGAGAGCCACTCAACATTTTCATCGTGGTCTTCTCCTCGGTGAGACTCGAATAAAAAGAAAAGAAATTCAGAGAAACACACTGAAATATTTTTGTAGTTTTTGGTTTTCTTGAATCAAGTAAATAAAAAGGGAAAAGCAAAAACGAGAGAAACTATTTACATGGGAAAGCTCCCAACAAGCAAAAGAAGAACAAGGAAATATTTTTGTATTTTCTTTTTAGTTCTACTACTAAGCACGCATAGAAAGTAAATTACTAGAACTAATTTTTTTTGGTTTTTCTAAAGTTTTTCAAACACACAAGAAGAAAGCAAGAAAAATAAATCTAAGCATGGATGATACAATGAAAAAGTGTGAGCACCGACAAACATAATGATATGTGAACATGAATATAATGTCGGTGAGAAGCACATACTCCCCCAAGCTTAGGATTTTGGCCTAAGTTGGTGGTCGATCAGTAGCCTGGAGTGTAGTAGTCAGCATGGTAGCTCACGGAGGCTCTCGGCGCGGATGCCTCCACCTGCCGGGCTGCCACCACTGCTGCATTGTGAGCTCGGGCCTCTCCCTCAAGAACAAAATATATTCCCCTGCTGTTACAGTCTGTCGGTGTACTAAAGTAGGGGTACCTTAGTACCCGAACTGTGTGCGGGCGTCATGGCGTCCCGTGGCAAGCCTTGCCGGGCATCTGCCAAGACCCTCCGCGGCCCTTCAGAAAACAAGACCCCGGCAAGAGGAACTTGCCGGTAAGATATTCAAGAACAAAGTAATCAAGACCCCGGCAAGAGGAGCTTGCCGGGAGAATACTCAGTAGCGAAGGAAACAAGGCCCGACAAGAGGAGCTTGCCGGGAAGGCTTGGTGGGCGTCGAGCCCCAAAGCGCGACCAGGTTCCTGCGCGGCAAGGCGCTTGCAGGCGGGCAACCTCTCTTCATCTCGCTCCAGCTCACCCGCCAGCGTGTCACCACGGGCTCTCCCAAGCAGCGTGTCGACGGGCTGTGCAGCCAGCGGGAGCAGCGATAAGCGGCGTGACAGAGCTACCATCGTGGCAAGCGGAGGCGCACTGACGGTCCCTGTTACCTTTGTTCGGGCGATCGAGGCGGGCATTGATGACTCTTGTCCCTTGCCGTCGAGTTAGGTATAGATTACTGTACCATGCATGAGCGGTGTACCAACCTATGTTTTACTGTTTTACCCTTGTCTACTTGGCACATGTGGTGACCCCTTGTGCCTATAAAAGGAGGCCCAAGAGCAACGTAGAAGGGGTTCGGTTCGGTTGGGTTGGGTTCGGTTCGGTTCGGTTCGGTCCAGCTCCGGCTTAGTTCATCACACTCATACGAGACCACACTCAGGCTAGGTCTTGTAGCTCCCATTGCTCCCTGGCAAGAACACAAGTTAATCCACAAAGCAGCAGTAGGAGTATTATCTCTCCGAAGAGCTCCGAAGCTGGGTAAATCTGCTCGTGTGCATCGCCTCGATCCGCTCTTCGTGCAATCTCCGCCCCCCTCCAAACCACAAGGGACCCAGGTCCCGTAGGTGTTCGCGGGACACGATCAGTTCTCCCCCGACATCTTTGGCGCGCCAGGTAGGGGGCGTCGAGGCTGTGTGAACCCGATCCGGCGGTCACACGAGCAACTTCATCGACATCTTCGTCAACATGGCACCGAAGAAGAAGTCTTCGGCAGCAGCAGAGCCGTCTGCGTCGAACCCACCACCACCGGAGCTGTCAGGAGGTGGGGGAAACGCGGGCGGAGGAACCGGCGTCGTCAAGAGAGCCCACAATGCCGCCAGGTCCAAGGACAAGGCAGCACAGGCGTCGGCGTCCGAGTCCGCACCGCGTCCCTCGCAGGAGGCGCGGGACCGACAGCGTCATGATGCTCGCGGCACCATACGCTCGTTGGATCAAGGCCAAGCTGGAGGATCCCGAGGCCCTCGAGGCCCGCATGCGCCTCAGCATGCCGTCTGAGTGGAGTACGGTCGCCATGGATGCTGCTCCTCCTAACTTGGTTAGGAGTCCGAGCACATCACGTTCTTCGCTCCGTGCGCCGTTGCCGCCAACCACACCAGCGGAAGCCTTGGCAAAGCTCAGTTACTTCTAGATTACCCTCCAGCGGCCGATAAGGTCGGCGAATGGAGGGCCACAATTCAGAGTCTCATCGGCCGCCAGCGGCGACGCCCCGCGACAACCGAGTGCCTCGCAGCCGCGGCAAGGCGACAAGGCGCGAGCTGATGGCGGCGAGACTTGCGGGGTGCAGCCACCGTGCTCTCCCCTTCCGAAGGCCAAGATCGCCGACTCGCGGATCCACCTCGACAGCGACTCCACAGCGTCGCCGGATCCGCGAGCTCGTCGCGACCAACGCCAAGTTCTTCGAGAGCGGCAAGAAGAGGCGCTTCGAACCCGTATCGGCGCCGAAGAAGCGTCGTCGATCCGACCAGCGCGCGGGCCCACTATCGATATGCATGCGCCCGGGGAACGGGCGACTTGTCCGTCTGTGATAGGTTGCCCTGCGTTCACCCGTGAGCTGTGGCAAGTCGGTGGCCCGACAAGAAAAACTTCAAACCAGATGTGCGGAGAAGTATGATGGCAGGACACACCCATCGGAGTTCCTCAGCATCTACACCATCGCGGTGCAAGCTGCGGGGGGACGAGACGACAAGATCCTCGCCAACTACTTTCCCTTGGTGCTCAAGCCAAACGTCAGATCTTGGCTCATGCACTTGCCGGATGGCTCTATTTCTTCTTGGGCAGATTTGTGCCACCAGTTTGTTGGCGCCTTCACAGGCGGCCACAAGCCTCATGGCCAGGAGAGTGATCTCCACCTGCTTGCCCAGAAGGAGGGAGAGTCCCTGCGCAAGTTCATCTAGAGATTCAGTCGAGTGCACTACAACATCCCCGACGTCCACCCTGCCGCGGTGATCAATGCATTCCATCAGAATGTACGAAACCGCAGGATGAGGGAGGAGATGGCGATGTGCAAAGTGAAAGAGGTCAGTGAGCTCTACGCCCTGGCCGACAAGTGTGCACGCGCTGAAGAAGGAAGAAGACTCCCAGGAGAGAATGTGGGAGCAGAGTATGACAGTGAGGAGATCGCCCCGGCAAGAAAGAGCCGGCGGCGAAACAACATAAGGAAGAAAAACCAAGAAGTACTAGTTGTCCAGCAGTCCGGCAAGGATGGTGCCGCCAACAAAGCCAAGGCTGGTGGCTCCGGCAAGGAAGTTGCCGTTGACGCCGACCGCCAAGCTGTGGCGGACACGACAAGCCCGACAGCTCAACAAGCAATCTTGTAAAATCCACCGCACTAAGGGCCACGATCTCGAGCTGCAAGAAAGTCGAGCAGCTTGTTGAGCTCTGAGAGCTGAATCGAGCGGCGAGACAAGGAGAAAGCCCAAGAAGGTGCAAGTGCAGCAAGTAAGAAAAGACCGGTCGGGAGGACGCTGCGGCAAGACCAAGCAGCGACAAGGAGACAGACCTCCCCGTGGCCGTGACAAGGAAGAAGACGAAGATGAAGATGACGAGGACATGGAAGACGATGAAGCTGATGAGAAGGAGTTTCAAAAGGAAACGGAGGTCCTTTGCGTTGACGGTGGTGCGTCTCTGCATACCTCGCACCGCCAACTCAAGCAATGGATGCGTGAGGTCAATGCAGCAGAACCATCCATAGAGTCACGCAAACCTCTGAAGTGGTCCAGCACGCCCATCATCTTTGACATTGAAGATCACCCTGATCGCATCACAGCGGTCGGGTGTTTGCCGATGGTGGTCTCACCAACCATCCGCAACCTCAAGGTCACAAAGATGTTGGTTAACGGCGGGGCCGGCCTGAATTTAATCTCCTCTGCAGTGCTCCAAAAGCTTCAAATCCCTAACAGCGAGCTCGAAGAAACTGGTACTTTCCAAGGAATCAACCCAGGAAGGAGCAAGCCCAAAGGGAAGATCACGTTGCCGGTAACATTCGGCAGCGAGCTCAACTTCAGAACTGAGAGGGTCACGTTTGACGTCGCCGATTTCCCATTGCCCTACAATGGCATACTTGGCCGTCCAGCACTCGCCAAGTTCATGGCCGCGTCTCATTATGCTTACAACCTACTCAAGATGCCCGGCCCGATAAGCGTCATTTCTGTCCATGGCGACAAGAAAGATGCACTTATCTGCGCCGACAAGATTTACCGGGATGCAGCAGCCGCAACAGAAAGCAAACCACTTGCCGCTGAAGCTCCCGGGGGGAAGAAGAAGACCACCAAGTCCGGCAAGAGCTCTGCTGCCCACTCCGGCAAGCGCACCTCCTTGTAGTGCTGCGCTACCGTCGAGGACGCACCATCGAGCTCCACCGGCAAGTGCGACAAGACGATGGTAGCTCCGCCGAAGACCAAGAAGGTGCCCGCCAAGGAGGACGGCACTGGTGGTACCTTCACCATCAGTGCCACGCTTGATCCTAAATAGGAAGGCGAGCTCGTTGCTTTTCTGCGGGCGAATGTCGATGTGTTTGCATGGCAACCATCTGACATCCCTGGTGTTCCCAGGAAAGTAATTGAGCACCACCTAGCTGTCTGTCCTCACGCGCGGCCCGTCAAGAAAAAAGTTAGGAAACAGGCAGTGGAGCGCCAAGAGTTCATAGCAGAAGAAATCAAGAAGTTGGAAGCAGCAGGGCTTGTCAGAGGAGTCCTCCATCCCACGTGGTTGGCCAATCCGGTAGTTGTACGCAAGGCTAATGGGAAATGGAGGCTTTGCATTGACTTTACTGATGTTAATAAAGCTTGTCCCAAAGACCCATTTCCCTTGCCGCGTATCAACCAGATTGTTGACTCCACGGCTGGATGTGATCTGCTTTCATTTCTTGATGCATATTCAGGATATCATCAGATCTTCATGGCAGAAGAGGATGAAGAGAAAACCGCATTCATCACACCATGTGGCACGATCGCTGCCGCACGGATGCCTTCGGTTTAAAGAATGCTGGTTCAACTTTTGCAAGAGTAGTCCATGATGCCTTTGAGCCACAGATACACAGAAATGTAGAAGCCTACATGGATGATATAGTGGTCAAGGGCAAGGACAGAGCAACTCTGGTTCAGGATTTGGATGAAACATTTGCAAATCTGCGCAGGATCAACCTCAAGCTCAACCCCGAGAAGTGCGTGTTTGGAGTCCCTTCCGGCAAGCTTCTCGGGTTCTTTGTGTCTCAGCGGGGAATTGAAGCCAATCCCGACAAGATCAAGGCCATTGAGCAGATTGAAGCACCAAAGCGTGTCAAGGATGTCAGAAGGCTTGCCGGTTGCGTGGCTGCTCTCAGCAGGTTCATCTCTAAGTCTGCTGACGCGCAGCGCCGCCGTTTTCAAGATTTTGAAAAGGCAGGTCAATGAAATGGACTCGAGCGCGAGGCTGCGCTGCAGGACTTGAAGAGATACCTGTCCTCCGCTCCAATACTTGTCGCACCTAGGCCACAAGAGAATTTGCTGCTGTATATAGCGGCAACCAATCAAGTGGTTAGTGCTGCGTTAGTAGCGGAGAGGGAGGCGGATGATGAGCCGGCAACCGGAGCAGTTGCATCCAGCGACAAGCAAGGGGCTCCGCCGTCAAGCTCTGGTCCCGACAAGGACATATCAGCGCAGGGTTACGACAAGATACAGAAAAAGATGGTGCAGCGCCCAGTCTACTTTGTCAGTTCCCTTCTGCAGGGGGCTAGATCAAGGCACTCTGGTGTGCAAAAGCTGCTTTTCGGCCTCCTCATGGCCTCAAGAAAGCTGCGCCATTACTTCCAAGCACACGAGATAACAGTTGTCACTCGCTTTCCGCTGAAGAGGATATTGCAAAATCCAGAAGCAACAGGCAGGATTGTCGAGTGGGCACTGGAACTGTCCAGCTTTGGTCTCAAGTTCGAAAGCACTTCAACTATCCAGAGCGGGGCATTGGCAGAATTCATAGCGAGTGGGCGTAGCGCAAGATGAAGAGATTCCGGAGACGAGCATCCCCGTCAAGGAGGCAAATAAAGAATGGCTGATGTACTTTGACGGTGCCTTCTCGCTGCAAGGCGCCGGTGCCGGCGTGCTGCTCATCGCACCCACCGGAGAGCACCTCAAGTACATACTCCAGATGCACTTTCCCAAGGAGCAAGCAACAAATAATACTGCTGAGTATGAAGGCTTGCTTGCCGGTCTCAGGATTGCGGTGGACCTTGAGATCAAGAAGCTCATTGTCAGGGGGGACTCGCAACTTGTCGTCCGCCAAGCAAATAAAGATTATCAGAGTCCGTTGATGCAAGCGTCGTCGATGAAGTGAGGAAGCTGGAAGAGCGCTTTGAAGGCCTCGCAAATGGAACACGTTCCAAAACGCGGAATGATATAGCTGATGGCCTCTCCAAATGTGCGCGCACAAGTTACTGTGGAACCAGGGATTTTTGTGCTCAAGCTAACTCAGCCAACCGTAACACCTTCAACAGGACAGAGCAAGAAGAGAAAATTGGTTTCTGGCGACTACTTTCCGGCAGAGCTCCCTGAAGCCGCCGCCAAGAAGGTCCCTAAAACCAGCGCAAGTATCACTGAGGAGCAGTATGCTCCGACAAACCATGCAGTTTGTATCGTTGAAGCAAACGCTCCCGACAAGTTTCGCTCCGGCAAGCTTGCCGGGGATCATCAAGCTCCGGCGGACCCACAGGTCCTTGCCGTAGAAGCTGATGTTCCCGCAATGATAGATGAGCCTTTAGTCCTTGTTGTCGAGCCACAGGCTCCAGCATGGGCACAGCAAATCGTCCATTTCCTTGAACGGAGAACTTCCGAAGAGCAAGAAGAAGCGGAAAAAGTAGCCCGACGGTCAAGTATGTACCAGTTTGTTAACAACATCACATGCATGAAGAAGGCTCAGCGGTGTGAAATTGAAGTGCATTTGCGGGAAGATGGATGAAGCTGTTGGCAGAGATACATGGAGGCATATGTGGTCACCACATTGGCGCAAGGGCACTTGCCGGCAAAGCTTTCCGGCAAGGTTTCTTCTGGACAGAAGCCCTCCAGGATGCAACTGCAAAAGTAACCAAGTGTGAAGCGTGCCAGTTCCATTCCAAACAGATACACCAGCCAGCTCAAGCTCTCCAGACGATCCCTTTATCCTGGCCCTTCTCGGTCTGGGGGCTCGACATCCTCGGCCCCTTCCCCCGAGCTGTCGGGGCTTTGAATACTTATGCGTGGCAATCGACAAGTTCACAAATTGGCCGGAAGTGGAACCAGTGAGGAAGGTGACAGCCACGATCGGCCGTCAAGTTCTTCAGGTCAATTGTTTGCCATTTTGGGATTCCTAACAGAATCATCACCGACAACGGCACACAGTTCACGAGCCGCACCTTCATGCAGGACGCCCAAGATCTTGGCACCAAGATCTGCTTTGCTTCTGTTGCTCATCCGAGAAGCAGCGATCAGCGAGAGAGCAAACGCTGAAGTGCTGCGGGACTCAAGACCAGAACTTTCGGCAGCTGCGCAAGTGCGGAAGGAACTGGATCGAGGAGCTGCCGGTGGTTCTTTAGTCGATCAGGACGACGCCAAATCGAGCCACTGGCCAGACACCTTTTGCTCTAGTCTACGGAGCAGAGGCAGTTCTCCCCACGGAACTCGTGTACAGGTCACCTCGAGTGCTCGCTTATGATGATCTTGAGCAAGAGCAGCTGCGACAAGATGACGCGCTGCACCTCGAGGAAGATCGTCTTCAGGCTGCTGTACGAGCTGCTCGTTACCAGCAAGCTTTGCATCGCTACCATAGCCAAAGTTAATGCCGAAGCTTCGAGGAAGGCGACCTTGTTCTTGGCGCATTCAATCCGCCAAGAATTCCAACAAGTTGGCCTTGAAGTGGGAAGGCCCTTATCGGGTAAAGCGAGTCACTAGGCCCGCGCTGTCCGCCTTTGAGACCGAAGATGGCCCTCGGTGAGTAATTCCTGGAATATAGAGCATCTTCGCAAGTTTTACCCATGAGTAGCTGACTGCGGAACCCGTTCCGGCAACCACCCTTTTGTACAAGTCTTGCCGCTGTTGCATGTAATCCTTTGTACAAAGCCGGGCGCAGACCCGTGCATCAGTAAAGCCTATGTGTTGCGCACATTTTGTCAATACATGCCCTCATAATCATATATGCATGTGTTTACTAACTTTTGTGCAGCATCCGCACCCGATGGCGATAACGAGCCATTAGGCTCCATAACTTTATTTTCTCTTCTTTCTTCGAAACAAGAAGAAGGTTCATCCACCCACAAGTTCACGGGGAAGGAGAAGATAATGGTGTGGACCGTAAGCGTCGCTCGAGGAACTGTCGCCTTGCGGAAAATGGACAACAGAAAAGCTAAGTTGCTAAGTTTAAGCGACCAGTTTTAAAATTTTAAGTTATCTTCCTCGAGCGACCGGCGCTTTGTATGAAAAACCCGTGCTTGCGAAGGAACCAAATCGTGACTGGTCGCGCCCTTACTTTGTTTCGAGTCCGCTCAACAACTTAAGTGAGCTGCGGCTAGTCGCGACAAGGTTGTTTGTCGGTGGCGACCCTTGACAGAAGCTGCGAAGTTCGCTTTTCGGCGCTCGCGGCAAGGGTGCCTGCACCGGCAAGTTTCCCTGAAATGCGTAGGGCGGTAACATACAAAGCCAAGAGTCAAGTAAAGGAAGTAACGTAGCAAATATTGCCCAGAATAAAGTTGTATTACAAAAATAACTTATTGCGGCACTGGCTAAATTGTTCTCAGAACTGAAATAACAGCGAAGAGGAGAAGAAGGGCGCGCCGGCACCCAAGCCCCGGCAAGCCAGAGTTGCCGGGGGCTGCGATATCAGATAAGCCTTTCGTCCCTTTTCAAGCTTCCCTTTTTCATTAAAAACATTCTACTCGGATACAGTCCGTAGAGAATGAAAAACATGAAAGAGAGGATTACAAGTTTTAAATACGGATAAGGCCCGAAGGCTTACAAATTAAGAAGATAAGATGCCCGTAATCCTTTTCCTGTCCCTCTCTTCAGGAGGTAGGTTAAGGAGGCGAGAAGGGCAAAAGGAGCGCCTAGGCGGGCTATAGGTGCCAGAAGGCACCAAGAGAACATCCCGGGGGCTCTCCGAGGGCTTGACGGAGATGGCGGCGCCGGAAGCGGGGCTCGAAGACGGGGCGGCATGACGTCAGCACGCTGTCGAGGGCACTACGCCCTCATACTCCGACTTGACGGCCTTGTCGCCATCCCTCTTCCCCTTCCGCAGCCTCCCTACGCCAACCGCCCAAGGAGACGACCCTGGGGAGTTCAAGGAGCCGGCGACGCGGATGATGGGGTCACCGGTGACGCGCGAAGCGGCGCCCGACAACTAATCGGGCCCGCTACCCTAGTCGTCGCTGCCGCTCTCCTCCTTGTCACTCTCGCTCGAGGGGGAATCTTCGCTGTCGGAGGAGCTATCCACGCAGCACTTCGCCCGAGTGCCGAGATCCCCGAAGACCTTGATGGAGAGGAGATCACCCTCCATTAACTTAAAATGGAGGGTAAACCCCGCCCTCAAGCTGTGGATGCTAGTGAACGTCTTCCACCCATGATCAAGATACATCACATTAGGGGCTGGGAATACAACACGGACTCGCATGCCGCTGATTCCACAGCCCCTCATGTGCAGTCTCAGTGTCTCGGGCGGATCCGACTCCATCGCGCTCGCGAACGGAGCTGGAAGCCGGAGGCGACGACGAGGCGCCCGACGCAGCCTGACGAAGAACTCGCAAGGGTCGTCCCCTGTATGGACCGCTGCAGGGAGGGGAAGCGCCAGCGGAGGCGGAGACGGCGCGCCGCCCCGTCCGCTTCTCCGCCGAGCGCCTCGACCTCGTCCACGACCTCGCCCCCTCCCTCTTCCTCTTGTGGCTGGCTCTGCCACCCCGGGCGTGGGGTTGGGAGGGGAGCGCTGTCTAGCGGCGGCCCTCGCCGCCACCGATGAAGAACCAAGGTTCCTTTTCTCCATGACGAATGAGAGAAAGGGGAGCAGAAGTTGAGGAAAGGAGGAGATGGGAGAGTGCAGGCTTCTGCGCTCCCCTTCCGCTCTTTTTAAAGAAGCAAGGTGGGGGCTCGGCCGCCCCGCTCAGCGAATCAGGGCGGGGAATCAGGGCCGACCTGCTGCCTCTGCTCGCAACGGCCTAGTTTCTCACTTCCACCGTCCGCAACCCCGAGAGCATGGGAGCCACGTGGCGGGGATGCGGAGCCGAGGCGACAGGTGAGGCGACCTCGCACGCCACCTACCTCCCCCACGATGCCACAATTGACGCGTGCCGTTACTGGGGAACGCGGCGGATACGGAGTGGATTTGGTTTGGACCAAGGCCGCGCGTGCCCGTGCCCTGTTTTGGGCCTGGCCCAACAGCGCTCGGCACCGTGTATGGCCCAGACCCGGGGGCTCCTGTCGGTGTACTAAAGTAGGGGTACCTTAGTACCACGAACCTGTGCACGGGCAGTCGCAGCGTCCCCGTGGCAAGCCTTGCCGGGCATCTGCCACGACCCTCCGCGGCCCTTCAGAAAACAAGACCCCGACAAGAGGAACTTGCCGGTAAGACATTCAAGAACAAAGTAATCAAGACCCGGCGAGAGGAGCTTGCGGGGAGGCCACTCGGTATGCCGAAGAAACAAGGCCCGGCAAGAGGAGCTTGCAGGGAAGGCTTGGTGGGCGCCGAGCCCTAAGCGCGACAAGGTTCCTGCCGCGGCAAGGCGCTTGCCGGGCGGGCAACCCTCTTCATCTCGCTCCAGCTCACCCGCCAGCGTGTCACCACGGGCTCTCCCAAGCACGCGTGTCGACGGGCTGTGCAGCCAGCGGGAGCAGCGATAAGCGCGCTGACAGGCTACCATCGTGGCAAACGGAGGCGCACTTGACGGTCCTGTTAATCGTTTCGGGCGGCCGAGGCGGGCATTGATGACTCTTGTCCCTTGCCGTCGAGTTAGGTATAGATTCTTGTACCTTATGCAGAGCGGTGTACCAACCTATGTTTTACTGTTTTACCCTTGTCTACTTGGCACATGTGGTGACCCCTTGTGCCTATAAAAGGAGGCCCAAAACAACGTAGAAGGGGTTGTTCGGTTGGGTTGGGTTGGTTGGTTCGGTTCGGTCCAGCTCCGGCTTAGTTCATCACACTCATACGAGACCACACTCAGGCTAGGTCTTGTAGCTCCCATTGCTCCCTGGCAAGAACACAGGATAATCCACAAAGCAGCAGTAGGAGTATTATCTCTTCGGAGAGCTCCGAAGCTGGGTAAATCTGCTCGTGTGCATCGCCTCGATCCGCTCTTCGTGCAATCTCCGCCCCCCTCCGAACCACAAGGGACCCAGGTCCCGTAGGTGTTCGCGGGACATGATCAGTTCTCCCCCGACACAGTCAAAGAGAGCAGGCGCAGGCAAATATGTGTCCACAACATGTGATTGGTTAAACAACTAATTATAAGTGAAGTTAATATATCTTCCCTTGAGAATCTTATGATCTTTTAAGGCATCAAAATCTAAATATCGAGTGGGTAGGATAGGGTCAAAGGGCAATGGTGAAACTCCCAATCCTCATGCTAAACGTGTGGCATAAATTCCACCATAGAACCAACCACTTTTGGCATTATGCCGAAGTCTACGTGCAACAATTGCTCCAAGGTTATTATTTCTTTCACCAGTGAGAGCGGTGTGAATGAGGCTCAAGTCCGGCGATCAAAGTATGCTGCAGTCTTGCTTGCCTACTATGCACTTCCCGTTAAATAAAGCAAAATACTGAATTGTGGGGAAGTGAATGCTCTTTATTCTACCTTGCCTCACCCCCCTATTCTCACCATTGCAATGGCTAGTCAAGAAAGACTCATATTTAGCCTTCGCCGGCTCATCAAGCGAACCCCAAAGTGGAAGTTCGCAATGGTGAGCAAAGTTCTCTAGTGGGATAGTAAATGGTTCATCATAAAGCATAAACGACACCCTAGACTCACGGGGAAAATATTTAAATCCTTTGACAAATGATTCAGTGAGAAGATGGCGCTGTTCGCACATATCTGATAGGTAGGGACCGACACCGGCATTGTGTGCATATTTCTCAAATTCCTCCTTAATGCCCACTTGCATCATATACTCATCACAAGTCCATAAGCAAGTTTTGGTGCGGCATCTCGCTTGGAACTTTCACTTGGTTCAACATAAGACCGGCGGGCGGAACTGTCACTAGAAGATGCCCCCGAGGATCTCCTCCTCGAAGAACTCCTTCCAAACCAGCTCATAATGTCCGTGCACAATTTTTCCTATGAACAAAAATATGAATTTTTTGTCCACAAAATTTCTCCAACAAAACTTCACAAATCTGATATATAGCAACTACTCATAGGGATACATAGAGGCCATAACAAGCATTCAAACTACTTAGAACACTAAGAATTGAACATGCAAGCACATCTACAGCACCAACAAGAGTAGCTATTTATTCAAAGTATACACCACTAAAACAAAAACTAATTGGACAAATGATGGAGTCACATACCAATCAACAAATCCCAGAAACTATTTCGGAAATGAAGCTTCGAGCAAAGAGATCGAAAATGGCTGCAAAATGAGCAAGAACACGGGAGAGAGAGTATGAGGGAATTTTTCTGGACGTAGGTGATACTGTGGGACGAAGGGATAAGTGAGGGGGCCCACGTGGGGCCCACAACCCACCAGGGCGTGCCAGGGGGTGCCGGCGCGCCCTGGTGGGTTGTGCCCACCAGGTGCACCTCCTCTGGTTATTCTTGCACCAAAAATTCTTAAATATTCAGAAAAAAATGTATAAAATTTTCAGGGCATTCTGAGAACTTTTATTTTTGGGTCATTTTTTATTACACGGGAAATTCAGAAAACTCACAAAAAATGGCATTTTATTTTATTTAACTAATAAAAGAAGAGAATAAAAAGTAGGGATAGAAAGTAGTGCTTACTAAATTCATCAACTTCATACCGTTCAAAAATGATTCATTAATAAGATTTATCAAGTCTTATTAACAACCACTTTCGATTAGCATGAAACCGAAGAACTTTCGTAAATCACAAAGTTACCTCAATGGGGATATGAATGTCCCCAACAATAAGCATTTCATATTTCTTTTTGGCAGTAGGTAGATGTATTAGAAAACTTCCAATAGTGATTGTCGGAGATTTTTCAATAAAATTAATACCATTCACTTGGAATTGTTTCTTCGAAAAGTGCACTGTATGCTCATTACCATTAATATGAAAAGTGACCTTGGTTTTATTGCCATAAATAACAGCCCCTGTAGTATTCAAGAACGGTCTACCAAGGATAATCGACATGTTGTCGTCATCGGGCATCTCAAGTATAACAAAGTCAGTCAAAATAGTAACATTAGCAACAACAACGGGCACATGCTCATAGATATCGATAGGTATGGCAGTTGATTTGTCAGCTATTTGCAAAGATATTTCAGTAGGTGTGAGTTCATTCAAGTCAAGTGTTTTATATAAAGAGAAAGGCATAACACTAATTCCAGCTCCTAAATCACACAAAGCAGTTTTCACATAATTCTTTTTGATAGAGCAAGGTATAGTTGGTATTCCCAGATCTCCAAGATTTTTAGGTACTCCATCTTTGAAAGTATAATTAGCAAGCATAGTGGAGATTTCAGCTTCCCATATTTTTCTCTTATTGGTGATGATGTCCTTCATATACTTTGCATAAGGAGGCATTTTCAAGATGTCAGTCAAGTGAGTACGCAAAAAGACTGGCCTCAGCATTTCAGCAAAGCTGTAACATCCCAAAATTCTAAATTTTGGAATGTTATAATAAATAAATAACTATGGCTGCTGTCTGATTGTTTGACTGATTGATTGAATGGAATTGAGTAGAAATTGAAACTTTTGAAAGTTGAATGAGAGGGAATGAAATGACTTTCCCAAAACTTTCCCCTTTGCCTTTTGGATCCCAATGAATTCAAATTCATACCAACACCAAAGCCTAGAGTGAGGATGACATGACTTCTTCCATTTTTAAATGAATAGGGTTTTGGAAAAGATTTGAATTTCATCAGGGAAGTTTTCAAATCAAAGCTTTATGCAACTCAATGATTTTCATGAGGGAAGATAAAATGACTTCTTCAATTATATGAAATAGGAGTTGGAAGTTATAATGAATCAAGTTGAAAATCATTTGAAAGTGTTTTGAAACCCTCTTTCAAATTTTGAGTTTTGAATTTGAATTTCAAACTTTGGCATGTGGGAAACATTTCAAAAACTAAGCCTGATAAATACTTGATCAAAAGTATGAGAGGAGCAAACATGACACTCCAAAAATATCAGAGGAAACAATGCCAAAAGAATTGGATTCAAATCTGAAATTTTGTTTGAATTTGAGAAAAATGGATTTTCATAAAGTTTGGATTTTGCCTTTGGAAAAATGTTCAAATGAAAGGGAATATTCCCCTGATCATTTTGGTATATATATACCCTATATAAAATATTTATAGTTTAGGTTTTATTTTGGTTTTTGTTTTATTAAAAAAATAAAAGAAAAACCTTTCGGGCGCCAGCCAGGCCACCCAGGCCCAGCCAGCGCCACCTCACTCACCCCTCCGCGCCTGGCCCAGCCAAGCCGGCCCACCAGGGCCAGCCCAGCCGAGCGAGCCAGCCCAGCGCCTCACCCCGCACCCCCTCGCCCGATCTCCCTAGGATTCGGCCACCCGACCGAACCCCCCTCTCTCTCCCTCGCTGACCAGTGGGACCCCCCCCGTCGTCTTCCCCCTCGCCCACGCTACGAACCTCGCCGGAGATCCACCGGATCCCGAAGGATCCGGATCCCCGACGCCCGATCCTTCCAAGAGGAGCCGAGGCCCTGGCTATAAAGAGCCGAGCCCCGCACCCCATTCCCCGAGAGCTCTTGCACCCTCACCCTCCGCTCGGCGTCACCGAGCACCGAGCTCGCCGCCGCCAAAACCACCGCCGACGCCCCTAGTCCACCTCGACCTTCCCGACACCACCGAACCTCGCCCGTGCTCGTGCGCGTCTCCCGACGTCTCACGAAGCTCGCCGACCTTCAAGCCTCGGAGCACTCTCGCCGCCCGCCGCCGCCGTCGCCGAGTCCGGTGAGTCCCGCAAACACCTCCCGTTCGATCCCAATCGTGTGGCCACGATTAGAACCCCGAAGAATACGTTTTATTAGAAAACCGGCCGCCCGAGCGGTTTATTTTAGTTAGGTTTATTTGTTTAGGCGGTTCGTTTTAGTTAACCCTAGGCCCATTTAGCCTATCTAACATACAGGGCACCCTTTAGGCCCATTAGGCCTTTTCTTTTATTTGATTTTCTGTTTTAGCGAATAGTTTCAATTTTCAAAAATGTATATCTTTTATTCTGTTTAATATTTTGAGTGATTCTTTTTTGTTGGATTGCAAATTTTATGTAGTTTCTGAAAAACATATATTTAGCTATGTTAAAATAATTAAAATGCTTTAATATTGTTTTGGTCAGAATAGCAAATCTGTTATAACTTTAGCTAGAAAAATTATTTTTGCATGATTATTTTGTCATCACTTTATTTTGACATTGCCAAACCCTAGAAATTTATTTGGGTATTTTAGGATTAATAAATAATTAATTTTAGACAGAATCCTATTAATCCTAATTAATTGACTATTTCTGTTTTACTAATTAATCAATTAGTAAATTAATTTATTTTAACTTGTGATTAGTTATTCTAGGTTAGTTTCTGTCATTCCATTAGATGAACTTTATTTATAATTAATAAGAGTTTTAAATTAATTTTCTTAATAGAAATTGGATTAGGCCTAAAATGAGTTTTATAATAGCTTTTAATTAATTCCTTTTGCTCCCATTTGCTTAGTGAATCCTTTTCTGTTAAGTTAACCTAAAACCATGATTAGGTTATTTTAAGGAATTTTGTTATATAAAACTATTTTTAGCTATTGTTTGGAGTAGGAAAAACTTTGAATTGGACTTTCTTTGAGTTTTTCTTTTGATTTGGTTTTGATTGTTTTGTTGTGCTATGTTCCTTTTGTTATGTTGTGTTTTGTGATCCTATTGCTATGAGCTTATTATAGTTATTGTTTGCCTCGGTAGAATTTCCGAGTCGAAGATTACTACTCTGAAACCCTAGTTTCTTTCGAAGATCGTCAACCGAGCAAGTTCACTTTGACCATGCTTTTCTTACCTATGTTTTATTGCATTTAGTGGCACCTTTGCAACCACCCCTCAGTAGTGTTATTGAATCCTTGTAGTGGAGTAGTATGCATGAGGTAGGAACCCATCACCCTGTTACCAAGCCCGGGACGTTATTTATTTTAATGCTACGCTATAGTAGACGGGGTTTGGTATGAGTGCTCGGGAGTGGTGTGAGAATGGAGGATTCTACGTCAATGACGACAACTCCATGATGGAATCTGCAAGGACTGCATGTTCAAGACCTCAAGACTTCAAGACTCGAGACAGGATTTCAATACACACTCTTTGGGTGAAGGACGGTTGACGGGCAGCCTGGAGAAACCAGTGGTTGGCGGGATGCATGGAGAAGCGCCATGACATCTCATGAAAGCTTCACCCAGACTCAAAGAGACGGAAGAATACTTCACGCCCGGAAGCTTACCTGTGCAACCGCAAGTCATTATGGGCTCTGGCTTGGTTGACCTTAGTGGTGACTCTGGCTGGGACGGTACTAGCAGATGTAGAAGAACGGTAGGATTGGATGGGTACGGACGGTGGTCGAGGAACTCTTTGGAAGACCATGTTTCGGTCATCTTGTTCTCAAACACTCTGAAGTGCGAGAACGTAAAGAGAGAGATCGAATCTTGCGGGTAAAGTGTACAAACCTCTGCAGAGGGTTATAACCTAATCGATTAGCCGTGTCCCGATTACGGACAATTTGAGCCTCGGACTTGGATCTATCTGGAACTCTCAACACGGATGATAACTTAATTGTGGGCAACATATGATGAATTTTGGGCTATGAGACATCGGTTGGCGGAACCATGTCATGATAGAAAACTCCATAGTACAGACTCCATTTATGCCTTTGATGTAGGTAAAATAAAATCAGCTTTTATGCAAACAAAACTCAGATCTGAGCCATAAAGCCATACTGCATATAGTATAGTTTATCATCTGTTTTCTCATATTGTGATCTTGCGGTACATTCAATGTCTTGACCTACACGGCTGCAACGTATCATGTTGCAGATACTTTCCTCGACGAGTAAGAGTTACGATCTGAGGTTACGGTCTACACTCAACCTGCCGATGGCGTTGATGGGACTCCACACCCGTTTGATTGTTTCGCTGAGTAATATAAGGTATATATCATTTACGTTATTTATACATGTGATTGCACTTTGATATATACATTGATGTCTTGTGTGCCAAAGACATCTTGATCCGAGGATGGCACAGAACACGAGGCTTGACCGTCCCGAGGTCGGGTCGCTCTGAGATGGTATCGAGCACATGTTGACTGTAGGACGTGACCTAGAAATCGGAAAGCCCCTAGGACAGGAAATCTCTAAAACTTTATTTTCAAAAGGATCCTTTACTTTCGTCTTCTCTGATTTTATCAAATAGACCCTCTCACCTCAAATAGTTAGAATATACCCTTATCCTTTGATCACCGGAGGATCAATGAAGACGCCCAAGAAGGATTTGATATCGGAGAACCGATGACCCTTGAGTAAAGAGGATTTCTCCATTAGAATCTACAACAGTTGAAGACTCAAGACTTGAAGGATCTGAAGAATTAATTGACCTTAGAGACCAAACCCCTGCTATACACCTACGTTAGATGCGATGATTTGTGAGCTGTCATTTGTTTGATGTTTTCCGACAGCCCCAAAATAAAACTTGTTTCTTCAAAAAAACTATTGTTTGTATTGTGTGTATATCCCCCCCACCTCTCTCATATCTCATCCCAAAACCCTTGAACCCCATAGATGATGAATGAAGTTGGACTGATATTCTCTGGACCGAAGACTCAGCCGGAGGCAGAGCTATGGATTCAGAATATGGAGAATCACTTCGGAAGCAATTTGGTTTCAAGGAAGTATGAGGTCCAATACGCTCTTCAGTACTTTACAGAAAGTGCTGCAACCTGGTGGAACATGCATCAAGCCATACAGGGATTTAATGGAGCAAGAACTTGGGAGGAATTCAAGAAGACCCTGTTGAAATCACGTCTTATCCGGAAACACAATAATGCACCAAGAAGTAAACCTTGTGCCTGCAAGATTTGCGGAGAATTAGGACACACCAGGAGGAACACAAAGATGGATGCCCTCATTGTGAGGAGAAACACCCGGTGAGGAATGCCCAACTAGCTAGGTGACTTGCTTCTGTGTGAAGGAACCACCCACTACCGGTGCGATGTCACATTTACTCCACGGTGCAACAAACTATTCAGGAGCAGGAAGAAGGAATGAAAGAAGCCCTCCAGAAGTTATGAAAGAACCTGTGATGAAGGAATGTGTTGAAGACCACGATGGAGAAGGCCTCAACAGATTTTACTCCAATGCCTGCTATTCATGTGGAGAAGAAGGACATTTTTCGCAGATTGCACCAAGGAAAGAAAAGAGTATCTGGGATATTTCCGATAGCGAAGTGAAGTTTGACCCTCGGAAATAGAAGCTCGATCATTACAGAGAAATCCAGGAAGAGAAAAGAAGGCAACCCCGAACAACACAATTTTCGCAGAGAAGGACCTGAGTCATATCACTTGTTACAGGTGCAAGGATTTAGGTCATTACGCTAGTAAATGTCCGAAAAGAAGCCAAGAATCCAAGGAGCCTACATAATCACAAAGAAGCCCGAGACATGTCGGAAGTCATTTGTTTTCGCTGCAAGGAAGCAGGACATTATGCTACTAAATGTCACAACAAGATGAAAGCTGGAGTTGAGTAGTTGGAATTTTAATATTGGAAACAAGAGTAGTAGAAAGCAATTTCATTTTCATGAGTTCAATGAGTTGAGTTATGTAATGGGTGCTCCGAGTTTGTAATGGATTCATGAAATCAATAAAGTTAAGGTGACATGTTTTCATATGTTTAATTGTATGAGTTGTTACTCTATGAACCCGGATTTTGACCATTTTCGAGGATATGAGAAATATGGTCTATGGATGGATTTGTGAATTCAATTTTAAGGGTGATAGTACCCTATGAAGAACACTAGACCAATGGAAATGGAAATGTGTCCCACAGGTTGGAGTTTGGAAAAAATGAGTTGGAGTTTTATCTTTGATATGATGGTATGAAGAAATGAAATGTTATTGGATTTAAAGTGGTGTAATGTTGGAAAATGGAACAATTGTAACTCCCACAATGAGTTCAAGCTGTGCAAGTATTGAAGTGAGCCCATAACCCACAGGCCCAGGAAATTAATAAGGATCAAGAATTCCTGGGAAGAAGAAATATTGGAACAAGCTATGATTTGATCAGCAGATATTTACGAGGAGATTACATAAAAACCTAAGAGTGGTGAAGTAACGATAGATGTTTTGTTTGGCTTGCATAAACCATGGATTTACTCGAACCCAATTCGAGGACAAGAGAAATTCTGCAATGCTTGTGAGTATGCCCAAGTGTTAGAATACGTGATTCCTTTGTTTACGTATGTGGTAATGATTCAAATGCAGGATGGATTGGCCCCATACCGAAGACTTCTATCATGAACTATCATATGTTGATGGAAAATCAGAGAGTCTCAAAAACCTTTGAAGAGTGTCGACGCTATAAGCCCTAAAACCATAGAATGGTAGGACGATGGAACCCCTTTACAGGCAACTGATGCCAATCGTAGGTTATACGGTGAGGTTCAACCTAGCCCGTTTTCTGCAGGAGAAACCATAAATTGTAGACCACCATGAGTATTTCGAAAGTTGTCTAGAATGGACACGAACCTATCAGCTGAGAAGATCCAGTCTCGGACGAACCACAACTTTGACGAACCGACCCAAGCTTTTGAGGAAAACTCTATGCTTCTGACAGAAGAGCTTTAATGAAGGAGCTATTGTAAGATATGTGAAGATACATACATTGTCAGCACTCCAGAGGAAGTATCTGAGTTTATTGGAACCGTAACCTTGATTTTAAGTGTGGTAGCCCACCTGACCCTTCTGACCAGAACATTTGCTAGAAGACCCCCAACCCCTAACCTTTTCTTGCTAGCCTCTTCGAATCTCGAGGACGAGATTCATTTTAACTGTGGTAGGTTTGTAACATCCCAAAATTCTAAATTTTGGAATGTTATAATAAATAAATAACTATGGCTCTTTGTCGATTGTTTGGTGATTGATTGAATGGAATTGAGTAGAAATTGAAACTTTTGAAAGTTGAATGAGAGGAATGAAATGACTTTCCCAAAACTTTCCCTTTGCCTTTTGGATCCCAATGAATTCAAATTCATACCAACACCAAAGCCTAGAGTGAGGATGACATGACTTCTTCCATTTTTAAATGAATAGGGTTTTGGAAAAGATTTGAATTTCATCAGGAAGTTTTCAAATCCAAAGCTTTATGCAACTCAATGATTTTCATGAGGGAAGATAAAATGACTTCTTCAATTATATGAAATAGGAGTTGGAAGTTATAATGAATCAAGTTGAAAATCATTTGAAAGTGTTTTGAAACCCTCTTTCAAATTTTGAGTTTTGAATTTGAATTTCAAACTTTGGCATGTGGGAAACATTTCAAAAACTAAGCCTGATAAATACTTGATCAAAAGTATGAGAGGAGCAAACATGACACTCCAAAAATATCAGAGGAAACAATGCCAAAAGAATTGGATTCAAATCTGAAATTTTGTTTGAATTTGAGAAAAATGGATTTTCATAAAGTTTGGATTTTGCCTTTGGAAAAATGTTCAAATGAAAGGGAATATTCCCCTGATCATTTTGGTATATATATACCCTATATAAAATATTTATAGTTTAGGTTTTATTTTGGTTTTGTTTTATTAAAAAATAAAAGAAAAACCTTTTGGCGCCCAGCCAGCCACCCAGCCCAGCCAGCGCCACCTCAACTCACCCCTCGCTTTGGCCCAGCCAAGCCGGCCCACGAGGCCAGCCCGGCCCAGCGAGCCAGCCCAGCGCCTCACCCGCACCCCTCGCCCGATCTCCCTAGGATTCGGCCACCGACCGAACCCCCTCTCTCCTCGCTGACCGGTGGGACCCCCGTCGTCTTCCCCTCGCCCACGCTCTGAACCTCGCGGAGATCCACCGGATCCGAAGGATCCGGATCCCCGACGCCCCGATCCCTTCGAAGAGGAGCCGAGGCCCTGGCTATAAAGAGCCGAGCCCCGCACCCCATTCCCCGAGAGCTCGCCGCACCCCCTCACCCTCCCGCTCGACGTCACCGGAGCACCGAGCTCGCCACCGCCGCCAAAACCACCGCCGACGCCCCCCTAGTCCACCTCGACCTTCCCCGACACCACCGAACCCTCGCCCGTGCTCGTGCGCGTCTCCCCGACGTCTCACCGAAGCTCGCCGACGCTCGAAGCCCTCGGAGCACTCTCGCCGCCGCCGCCGCCGTCGCCGGAGTCCGGTGAGTCCCCGGCAAACACCTCCCCCGTCCGATCCCAATCGTGTGGCCACGATTAGAACCCCCGAAGGGGTACGTTTTTATTAGAAAACCGGCCGGCCCGAGCGGTTTATTTTTAGTTAGGTTTATTTGTTTAGGCCGGTTCGTTTTTAGTTAACCCTAGGCCCATTTAGCCTATCTAACGCACAGGGCACCCTTTAGGCCCATTAGGCCTTTTTCTTTTTATTTGATTTTCTGTTTTAGCCGAATAGTTTCAATTTTCAAAAATGTATATCTTTTATTCTGTTTAATATTTTTGAGTGATTCTTTTTTTGTTGGATTGCAAATTTTATGTAGTTTCTGAAAAACATATATTTAGCTATGTTAAAAATAATTAAAAATGCTTTAATATTGTTTTGGTCAGAATAGCAAATCTGTTATAACTTTAGCTAGAAAAATTATTTTTGCATGATTCTTTTTGTCATCACTTTATTTTGACATTGCCAAACCCTAGAAATTTATTTGGGTATTTTAGGATTAATAAATAATTAATTTTAGACAGAATCCTATTAATCCTAATTAATTGACTATTTCTGTTTTACTAATTAATCAATTAGTAAATTAATTTATTTTAACTTGTGATTAGTTATTCTAGGTTAGTTTCTGTCATTCCATTAGATGAACTTTATTTATAATTAATAAGAGTTTTAAATTAATTTTCTTAATAGAAATTGGATTAGGCCTAAAATGAGTTTTATAATAGCTTTTTAATTAATTCCTTTTGCTCCCATTTGCTTAGTGAATCCTTTTCTGTTAAGTTAACCTAAAACCATGATTAGGTTATTTTAAGGAATTTTTGTTATATAAAAACTATTTTTAGCTATTGTTTGGAGTAGGAAAAACTTTGAATTGGACTTTCTTTGAGTTTTTCTTTTGATTTGGTTTTGATTGTTTTGTTGTGCTATGTTCCTTTTGTTATGTTGTGTTTTGTGATCCTATTGCTATGAGCTTATTATAGTTATTGTTTGCCTCGGTAGAATTTCCGGAGTGCGAAGATTACTACTACGAAACCCTAGTTTCTTTCGAAGATCGTCAACCAGGCAAGTTCACTTTGACCATGCTTTTCTTACCTATGTTTTATTGCATTTAGTGGCACCTTTGCAACCACCCCTCAGTAGTGTTATTGAATCCTTGTAGTGGAGTAGTATGCATGAGGTAGGAACCCATCACCCTGTTACCAAGCCCGGGACGTTATTTATTTTAATGCTACGCTATAGTAGACGGGGTTTGGTATGAGTGCTCGGAGTGGTGTGAGAATGGAGGATTCTCGTCAATGGCGACAACTCCATGATGGAATCTGCAAGGACTGCATGTTCAAGACCTCAAGACTTCAAGACTCGAGACAGGATTTCAATACACACTTTGGGTGAAGGACGGTTGACGGGCAGCCTGGAGAAACCAGTGGTTGGCGGGATGCATGGAGAAGCGCCATGACATCTCGCGAAAGCTTCACCCAGACTCAAAGAGGCGGAAGAATACTTCACGCCGGAAGCTTACATGCAACCGCAAGTCATTATGGGCTCTGGCTTGGTTGACCTTAGTGGTGACTCTGGCTGGGGCGGTACTAGCAGATGTAGAAGAACGGTAGGATTGGATGGGTGCCGGACGGTGGTCGAGGAACTCTTTGGAAGACCATGTTTGGTCATCTTGTTCTCAAACACTGAAGTGCGAGAACGTAAAGAGAGATCGAATCTTGCGGGTAAAGTGTACAAACCTCTGCAGAGGGTTATAACCTAATCGATTAGCCGTGTCCCGATTACGGACAATTTGAGCCTCTGGACTTGGATCTATCTCGGAACTCTCAACACGGACTGATAACTTAATTGTGGGCAACATATGATGAATTTTGGGCTATGAGACATCGGTTGGCGGAACCATGTCATGATAGAAAACTCCATAGTACAGACTCCATTTATGCCTTTGATGTAGGTAAAATAAAATCAGCTTTTATGCAAACAAAACTCAGATCTGAGCCATAAAGCCATACCGCATATAGTATAGTTTATCATCTGTTTTCTCATATTGTGATCTTGCGGTACATTCAATGTCTGACCTACACGGCTGCAACGTATCATGTTGCGATACTTTCCTCGACGAGTAAGAGTTACGATCAGGTTACGGTCTACACTCAACCTGCCGATGGCATTGATGGGACTCCACACCCGTTTGATTGTTTCCGCTGAGTAATATAAGGTATATATCATTTTACGTTATTTATACATGTGATTGCACTTTGATATATACATTGATGTACTGTGTGTGCCAGCATACTGATCCAGGGATGGCACAGGAACACAGAGGCTTGACCGTCTGAGGTCGGGTCGCTACAAAAGCGTTCAAATTCTTCATCATCATTCTTTTTAGTTGACTTGGGTGGAAAAGGCATAGGTTTTTGAACCCATGGTTTTATTTCTTTACCGTGTTTCTAGCAACAAAGTCTCTTTTGTCATATCTTTTATTCTTAGGTTGTGGGTTATCAAGATCAACTGGTGGTTCTATCTCAACATCATTATCTCGTTCTTTTTGATTATTTGGTTGAGTGTCTTCATGAACCTCATCATTATATTTTTCATTGTCACTAGGTGAGTGTTCATTACCAGACTGAGTTTCAGGATCAGAGGTAGAAGTTTCCTTATTATTATCAGGAGGTTTCTCTATTTCAGGTTCACTAGAAGTATGCAAAGTCCTAATAGTTTTTTCTTTTTCTTTCTAGTAGGACTAGGTGCACTAGTGTTAGCTCTTTGTGAGTCTTGTATAATTCTTTTTGGGTGTCCCTCAGGATAAAGTGGTTCCTGAGTCATTTTACCTCCTCTAGTTGCAACTGTACCAGCAAAGTCATGCATATTATGATTCATTTCATCAAGTAATTCTGTTTGTGACTTAGCAACTTGTTCTAGTTGACTTTGAACCATAGAAGCATGTTTTCCAACACCTCTAATATCGTTTGAGATTCTCAATAACAAGTCACTCAAGCGAGCAATCATATCAGAATTATATTTCAATTGTTTCATAACATTTGCATTGAAGTGATCTTGTTTTTTAATGTAGTTTTCAAACTCATAAAGGCATTGACTAGGATGCATATTGTGAGGATTATCATTTTCATTGAACTTCATAAGAGAATTTACCTCTACCACCTTAGGTAGTGGTGGTGTATTAAGCCCATGTATTTCTTCAATAGGAGGTAAAATTTTAACATCCTCAGCTTTAATACCTTTTTCCTTCATAGATTTCTTTGCCTCTTGCATATCTTCAGGACTGAGATATAATATACCCCTCTTATTCGGAGTCTGTTTAGGCGGTGGTTCAGGAATAGTCCAATCATCATAATTTGTTATTCCATAATTCTTCAGCTTGAGCAATAGTTCGTTCCCTGAAAACACAACCAGCACAACTATCTAGGAAGTCCCTAGAAGCTCGATTAGTCCATTATAGAAGATATCAAGCATTTCATTTTCTTAAGAGGATGATCAGGCAAAGCATTAAGTAGCAGGCAAAGCCTCCCACAAGCTTGTGGGAGACTCTCTTTTTTAGTTTGCACAAAGTTAAATATTTCCTGTAAGGCAGCTTGTTTCATATGAGGAGGAAAATATTTTTCAGAGAAGTAATAAATCATATCCTAGGGACTACGCACACAACCAGGAGTAAGAGTATTGTACCAAGCTTTAGCATCACCCTTTAATGAGAAAGGAAATAATTTGAGAATAAAGTAATACCGAGTTTTCTCATCATGAGTAAAAAGGGTGGCTATATCATTCAACTTAGTAAGATGTGCCACAACGGTTTCAGTTTCATAACCATGGAAAGGATCAGATTCAACCAGAGTATTTAACTCTGGGTCGACAGAGAATTCATAATCCTTATTAGCAATACAGATAGGTGAAGTAGTAAACTTAGGATCACATTTCATTCTAGCATTCAGATATTTTTCTTTATACTTGCATAGTAATTTCTCTAGGTCATCTCTATCATTGCAAGCATGAATGTCTCTAGTTGCTTCTTCACTCATAACATAACCTTCCGGTACCTTAGGCAATTCATATCTAGGAAGTCTAGTTCTAGAAGGTGTTTTAAGAGTTTCAGTTTCAAGTTCATCATCAGATTAAACAACATCATGTTGTATTACTCTAGCAATTTGTTTATCAAGAAAATCACCAAGTGGCACATCATCATTCTCAACCAAGGTAGTAGCATCATCATAAGCATCATTCATAGTAGAAGTAGCATCATCAATAACTTGCGACATAGTAGAATTCACAGCATGTGGTGGTGGTGCAATATTACTCATAACAGAAGGTGAATCTAAAGAGAACTGGATAGCAGTTTCTTACCTCCCCTCGTACTTGAGGGAAATATCTTCGTTTTAGGATCCTTCAGATTCTTCATAGTGATAATATGATAATAATCCCAAGTGACTCAACAAATATAGCTATTCTCCCCGGCAACGGCACCAGAAAAAGGTCTTGATAACCCACAAGTATAGTGGATCGCAACAGTTTTCGAGGGTAAGTATTTAACCCAAATTTATAGATTCGACACAAGGGGAGCCAAAGAATATTTGAAGGTATTAGCAGCTGAGTTGTCAATTCAACCACACCTGGAGATTAATACTCTACAGCAAAGTGATCAGTAGCAAAGTAGTTTCATAGTTTTGATAGTATTGAGAGCAGCATCGGTAACAGTAACAGTAATAGCAGTAATTTGGTAGCAAGTGTAACAGTGATGATAGCAATAGTAACGCAGCAAGATCAATAAGGATAAATTTGTAGAGCGATGCGACACTAGGGCGATATTCATCATGTGACAGTTATAACCTAGCTAGGGCGGTAGGACACTAGCTCCAGTTCATCGATATAATGTAGGCATGTATTCCGTAAATAGTCATACGTGCTTGATTAAAAGAACTTGCATGACATGTTTTTTCCTACCCTCCCGTGGCAGCGGGGTCCACAGTGGAAACTAAGGGATATTAAGGCCTCCTTTTAATAGAGAACCGGAATAAAAGCATTAACACGTAGTGAATACATGAACTCCTCAAACTACGGTCATCACCGGGAGTGGGCCCGGTTGTTGTCACTCCGGGGTTGCCGGATCATAACACGTAGTAGGTGACTATAACATGCAAGATCGGATCTAAAACATGGATATAATGATGAATTCATAAACGGTTTAGATCTGAGTTCATGGCACCCGGGCCCAAAGTGAAAAGCATTAAGCATAGCAAAGTCATAGCAACATCAATCTAAGAACATAGTGGATACTAGGGATCAGGCCCTTACAAAACTAACTCGATTACATGATGAATCTCATCCAACTCCTCACCTACCAGCGAGCCAACGATGGAATTACTCACTCCCGGTGGGGAGGATCATGGAATTGGTGATGGAGATTGGTTGGTGATGAGGAAGAACGAAGACCCCCCTCATCTGGAGCCCCAAACGGACTCCAGATCTGCCCTCCCGAGGAAGAACAAGGCTTGGCGACGGCTCCGTCTCGTGGATCGTGATAATTCTTTCTCCTTGATCTTTGGTGCTTGTTGGCTCCAAAAATTCTTATTATTGATATAAAAAATCCTCGCAAAGTTTCATTCCATTCCGAGAACTTTTATTTCTGCACAAAAACAACACCATGGTAGTTCCGCTGAAAACAACGTCAGTCCGGGGTTAGTTTCATTCAAATCATGCAAATTAGAGTCCAAAACAAGAGGAAAAGCGTGAGAAAAAGTAGTTACGTTGGAGGCGTATCAATACTTTTCTCATAGTTGCGGATGCTTGAGGGAAGGTTAATCAAAAGTAGGATATTTGTTCAAGTAATAACAGCACCTAAGCACCGGTCCACCCACATATCAAATTATCAAAGTTCCGAACACGAATCAAACGAACATGGTGAAAGTGACTAGATGAAAATCCCGTGTACCCTCAAGAACGCTTAGCTTATCATAAGAGACCATTTTGGCCTGTCCTTTGCCTCAAAAGGATTGGGCTACCTTGCTGCACTTTTGTTACTATTATCATTACTTGCCCGTTAAAAATTATCTTGCTATCAAACTATTCTGTTACTTACAATTTCAGCACTTGCAAATATTACCCTGCTGAAAACCACTTGTCATTTCCTTCTGCTCCTCGTTGGGTTCGACACTCTTACTTATCGAAAAGAGCTACAATTGATCCCCTATAATTGTGGATCATCAAGGCCATTTTCTGGCACCGTTGCCGGGGAGTGAAGCGCCTTTGGTAAGTGGAATTTGGTAAGGAAACATTTATATAGTGTGCTGAAATTTACTGTCACTTGATACTATGGAAAACAATTCTTTGAGGGGTTTGTTCGGGGTATCTTCACCTCGAACGGAACCACAATTAGCTACCCCTCAACCTACTGCACATAATGAAAATATTTAATACGAAATTCCTTCGGGTATGATAGAACAACTGCTAGCTAATCCTTATGCAGGAGACGGAACCGAACATCCTTGTATGCACTTGATATATGTGGAACAAATTTGTGGATTGTTTAAGCTTGCTGGTTTACCCGGAGATGAAGTTATGAAAAAGGTTTTCCCTTTATCGTTGAAGGTAAAAGCATTGGCATGGTATAGGCTATGCGATGATATTGGATCCTGGAATTGGAATCGATTGAAATTGGAAGTTCCACAAAAAAAAAATATCTTATGCATCTAGTTCGTCGTGATCGGAATTATATATATAATTTTTGGCCTCGTGAATGAGAAAGTATCGCTCTAGCTTGGGGGAGGCTTAAGTCAATGTTACATTCATGCCCCAATCTTGAGCTCTCAAGAGAAATTATTATTCAGAATTTTTATGTTCTGCTTTCTCGTAATGATCAAACCATGCTCGATACTTCTTGTGCTAGTTCTTTTATGAAGAAGACTATTGAATTCCGCTGGGATCTTTTGGAAAGAAGTAAACGCAACTATGAAGATTGGGAACTCTACAAAGGTAAAGAGTCAAGTACTAAACTTAAGTATGATTGTGGTAAATCTTTTATGAATACCGATGTTTTTCAAAAATTTAGCACTAAATATGGACTTGACTCTGAGATAGTAGCTTCTTTTTGTGAATCATTTGCTACTCATGTTGATCTCCCTAAATAGAAGTGGTTTAAATATCGCCCAACTAATAAAGAAGAAATTAAAGAACCGGTACTAGCTAAAGAAGAAACTATATACTTTATAATGTTGATCCAGGAGTACCTACTGCTTATATTGAAAACCCACCTTTCCCTGTTAGGATAAAGGAACATGCTAAAGTTTCAACTGTGGTCAACAAAAGTTATATTAGAACACCTAAACCAGATGAACAAATTATAGTAGAACCTAGTATTTCTATGGTTAAGGATCTCTTTGAAGAAGATGTAGACGGGCATGTTATTTTCTTCTGTGAAGAAGCTTCTAGAATTGCGAAACCTGATAAAAAGGATAAACACGGACCTGTTGTTGGCATGCCCGTTGTCTCAGTTAAAATAGGGGTCATTGTTATCATGGTTCATGTGACATAGGTGCTAGCGTGAGTGCTATTCCCTACTCCTTGTATCAAGAAATTATGAATGACATAGCACCCGCAGAAATAGAAGACATAGATGTTACTATTAAACTTGCTAATAGAGACACTATCTTATATTTACTAATTGGAGGCACCATACGAGGCACCAAATTAACTCTAGGAGAAGAGATTTTATCCGTTGATGATAGGTGAAGCTCCGTGCAAACGGCTCAGATTGTATAAGCGTGACAAAAGAGTCCAAGTTGTATACAATACTGCTAATGGCCGTGATAGGTGCAACTTCATTTAAATGGCTCAGATTGTATAAATGTGATGGAAGAGTCCAAGTTGTATACAATACTACTAATGATAGAGCAGTTGGGGAAACATAATTACGTACGTATGTTACTTTAAGGAAAAGAAAACTTAAAAAAAAAAGAAGGAAACTTGCCGACAGGAAGCTGCTCAGGCTCTACCCTCATGCAAAGAGATGACAGGCTACAATATATCGCAGGCTTTTGCTGAGAAGCTCCGTCCTTGCTGAGCCGTGATGTGGATGAGTTGGCCATGACCTGTTGATGGGAAGTGCTCAGGCTGCACACTCATGCCGAGAGGTAGGGGCGACCAGTTGCACGCTCAGCAAGTGCTTCCTCGCCGGACGACCGCTACATCGATCATCAATATAATCTATTCATAAGCAAAAGAATGACACATTCAGATGTTTCAGATTTGCTAATTGCTAAACCACCGGAAAGGTTTGACTCCGAATATATTTTTCTATTTAAATAATATATTTTTCATGATGCATGCATGTACGTGTGGGGAATTCTATAATGCATATTTTTTAGATGGTCTGTGTGGCTCTTTGAACGTATACTTCCCGATACTCACGTGCACGTATCAATATGTTAGTTATTCTAATCTTAGCCATACCGTGAGTTGCACTAGGTGCGATCTTAAAATTTTGTGAAACAAATTGTAACTTCTCAAAGAATTTGACAGTGATTTTGTGGCGATGGTGTGGATAATAAAATAACAATTGTTATTTTTAGATTAGAAGTTATTTTTCAAGAACTTTACTGTAGTTTTCTTCCTGAAAAGACATACAAAAAGGGATGTATTCTACTGCATGAAATGGATAAAATATGGCTACTAATGTGTCCTTATTTTTTTCTTATAAGTGGAAAAGAATAACTATTGAAAACATCACCAAACACACAATTACACTTGAAAATATACATGCACAATTTGTACAACGTGCACATATATGAGGAAATGTCTTGAATTATCATGATTACAAATAGAACAATTTTTTTGAATATTCTATAATTTTATTTTACTTTATTAAGTGTTCAAAATATGTCATCTGTTACTGATTGAATAGGAACCGATGGATGTATTTTCTTAATAAATAAAAAATACACTGAACATTTTCTAAACTTGAAAGTCTATTTTAGGGAAACAAAAACTCAATGTTATCCGTACATTTTAAGATGGCTATCTATTCTCCTCAGGGGAGAAATGGTTGGAGAGAGTAGTTTACCTTGATGAGACCCCTGCGCTTGCAATGGCAGTGGTGGTGCCACGTTATTATGAGCAGCACTAGAGCCAATGCATGTGTTATTGATAGAACATTCTTCATGGATCTGCTGTTTTAAATGGTCTGCTTATAGTCAATAGAAAATCTGTGTTCTTTGCTAGGTTGCTGATATACTAATGCATTGATGTCTTACGTAAATACTAATCTAGATAGTATATACTCGGCATCCATAAATTTGAAGATCAAACTACGACATGAATGAACAGTAATAATACAAAATACGCTAACAAACAAAATATTTCTTTTTGGTAACTCAAATTTATGGTTTACAAATGTACAGCAAATACACTCTTTTTGCTATGATATTATCTATGTTATCCACCAATTTCTACAAACCTTAACAAAGTTCCATGCTCTTATCTATTATCAGCTATAAATTCAATGTTGCTTGCCATCAAACATCATGAATATTAATAGAATGTAGCTGCGCAACTAACAATCAAGACAGCTTGATGTATGCAAACTTTCTAATGACAAAGAGGTTGGAAAAATATAACTCAATTTGTCTGTATGCCTAACCAAACAAATAGTTGCATAAAAGCTTAAACGATCCATACAAATTTTTAGTTTTTCTAACACTTCTAACCTTTAATTTTCTTCGCACGCTATCAATATCAAAAGTGCTAGCCCGTGCAGGTGCACGGGTTATTGACTAGTATCACTAATTGGGATTGTTAGAGATGTTGAAGTCTTGTGCGGGAAAATAAAATACCCTACTGATTTTCTTGTTCTTGGTTCCCCACAAAATGAATGTTGTCCCATTATCTTTGGTAGACCTTTCTTGAACGCCGTTAATGCTAGAATAGACTGTGAGAAACAAACGGTCGGTGTTAGTTTTGGCGATGAGTCTCATGAGTTTAATTTTTCCAAGTTTAGTGGAAAGCTTCATGAAAAACATTTGCCTATTAAAGATGAATTAATTGGTCTTGCTTCTATTGTTGTGCCTCCTACTGATCCACTAGAACAATATTTGCTAGACCATGAAAATGATTTACATATGCATGAAAGAAATGAAATAGATAAGATTTTCTTTGAACAACGTGATCATCTTAAACACAATTTTCCTATTGAAACTCTAGGAGGTCCTCCTCCACCTAAAGGTGATCCTGTGTTTGAATTAAAACAATTGCCAGACACTTTGAAATATGCTTATCTTGATGAAATGAAGATATATCCTGTTATTATTAGCACTGACCTTTCAGAACATGAAGAAGAAAGATTATCGAAAGTTCTAAGGAAGCACAAAGCTGATATTGTATATACTCTTGATGATTTAAAGGGCATTAGTCCCACTCTATGCCAACACAAGATTAATATGGAACCTGATGCTAAACCCGTTGTTGATCACCAATGTCGGTTAAATCCGAAGATGAAAGAGGTGGTAAGAACGGAAATCTTAAAACTTCTGGAAGCAAGTATAATCTATACTATGGAGAATAGTAGATGGGTAAGTCCTGTTCCTTGTGTTCCTAAGAAGGGAGGTATTACTGTTGTTCTAATGGTAAGAATGAACTTATTCCACAGAGAATTGTTACAGGCTATAGAATGGTAATTGATTTTAGAAAATTAAACAAAGCAACTAGAAAAGATCATTACCCTCTGCCTTTTATTAATCAAATTCTAGAAAGATTATCTTAGCACACACACACTTTTGCTTCCTTGATGAATACTCTGCTTTTTCGCAAATACTTGTTTCTCAACCTGATCAAGAAAAGACCACTTTTAAATGTCCCTTTCGAACTTATGCTTATAGACGCATGCCTTTTGGTTTATGCAATGCACCTGCTACCTTTCAAAGATGTATGACTGCTATATTCTCTGACTTTTGTGAAAAGATTATTGAGGTTTTCATGGATGACTTCTCTGTCTATGGGAAGACTTTTGATGATTTTTTAAGCAATCTTGATCGAGTTTTGCAAAGATGTGAACAAAAAAAATCTTGTCTTGAATTGGGAGAAGTGCCACTTTATGGTTAATGAACGAAGGTATTATCTTGGGTCATCAGATTTCTGAAATGGGTATTGAAGTGGACAAAGCTAAGGTTGATGCAATTGAGAAAATGCCATGTCCTAAGGATATCAAATGTATTCGTAGTTTTCTAGGTCATGTTGGTTTCTATAGGAGATTTATCAAAGACTTTTCTAAAATTTGTAGGCCTCTTACAAACCTTTTACAAAAGGATGTCCCTTTTGTTTTTCATGAACAATGTTTTGAAGCCTTTGAGACACTCAAGAAAGCCTTAATTTCTCCGCCTATTGTTCAACCACCTGATTGGAACTTGCCTTTTGAAATTATGTGTGATGTTAGTGATTATTCTGTTGGTGCTGTTCTAGGACAAAGAGTTCATAAGAAACTGAATGTTATTTATTATGCTAGTAAAACTCTAGACAGTGCTCAAAAGAATTATGCAACTACCGAAAAAGAATTCTTAGCAGTGGTGTTTGCTTGTGATAAATTTGGATCTTATATTGTTGATTCAAAAGTAATTGTTCAGACCTATTATGCTGGTATAAATATCTTATGGAAAAGAAAGAAGCTAAACCTAGACTTATTCGATGGGTTCTCTTGCTACAATAATTTGATTTGCATATCACTGAAAGAAAAGGAGATAAGAATCCCGTAGCTGATAACTTGTCAAGGCTTGAAAATGTGCTTGATGACCCACTACCTATTGATGATAGTTTTCCTGATGAGCAGATAGCTGGAATAAATATTGCTCATAATACTCCTTGGTATGCTGACTATCCTAATTATATTGTTGCTAAATATTTACCACCTAGCTTTACATACCAACAAAAGAAAAAATTCTTCTATGATTTAAGACCTTACTTTTGGGATGACCCATATCTTTAAAAGAAGGAGTAGATGGTATTATCACACATTGTGTACCTGAGCATGAACAGGGACAAATCCTACGGAAATGTCACTCCGAAGCTTATGGAGGGCCTCATGCTGGAGATAGAACTACTCACAACATATTGCAATCTGGATTTTATTGGTCTACTCTCTTCAAGGATACCCGTAAATTCGTCTTATCTTGTGATGAATGCCAAATAATAGGTAATATCAGTAAGCGTCAAGAAATGCCTATGAATTATTCACTTCTTGTTGAACCATTTGATGTTTCTGGATTTGATTACATGGGACCTTTTCCTTCCGCTAACGGGTATACAAATATTTTGGTTGCTTTTGATTATGTTACTAAATGGGTAAAAGCTATTCCAACCAGTAGTGCTAATCATAACACCTCTATTAAAATGCTTAAGGAAGTTATTTTCCCAAGGTTTGGAGTCCCTAGATATTTAATGACTGATGGTGGTTCACACTTTATTCATGGTGATTTCCGTAAAATGCTTGCCAAGTACGATGTTCACCATAGAATTGCATCACCTTATCATCCCCTGTCTAGTGGTCAAGTTGAGCTTAGCAATAGAGAAATAAAATCAATTTTGCAAAAGACTATCAATAGGTCCAGGAAGAATTGGTCTAAGAAATTAGATGTTGCACTTTGGCCTTATAGAACAACATACAAAAATCCTATGGTTATGTCTCCTTATAAAATGGTTTATGGAAAAGCTTGTCATTTGCCTCTTGAGTTAGAACATAAAGCATACTGGGCAATCAAAGAGCTCAAGTATGATTTCAAACTTGCCGGTGAAAAGAGGTTATTTGATATTAGCTCATTTGATGAATGGAGAACCTAAACTTATGAAAATGCTAAGTTGTTTAAAGAAAAAGTTAAAAGATGGCATGATAGAAGAATCCAAAAGCGTGAGTTTAAAGTTGGAGAATATGTTCTTTTGTACAACTCTCGTTTCAGGTTCTTTGTAGGAAAACTCCTCTCAAAATGGGAAAGACCCTATGTCAGCGAGGAGGTTTATCGGTCTGGAGCTATCAAAATAAATAATGCCGAAGTTACTAACCCGAGGTTGTCAATGGGCAACGAATAAAACATTATATCTCAGGTATGCCCATTAATGTTGAAAGTAATATTATCCAAACTTTGACACCGGAAAAGCATATAAAATAGTCCTTCCGGAACACTCCAGAATCGTGAAAATAAGGAGGTACGTGATACGGTAAGTAAACGGACTCCAAAAAATCCGAAAAAATATTTTTCGTCAGTTTTGGAATATTTACAAAATTAGGAATATAAGAATCTTCCAGGAAGCGTACCCCGCGCCCAGGTGGGTTGTGCCCTCCTAGGACACCTTCCGGACTCCGTTTTTCTTCCGTTTGCTTGTTTCCCAAGATAAAAAAAATCTTTATATACTCCCCGAACCTATTGATCACTGTATCGCAGAGAAATCTTCTGTTCTTTTTTCTTCCTGTTTTTGGTCAGATCTATAAAGCCAGGCATCATGTCTTCTTCCTCCTCCAACAACGTAGAAAAGGATGCTTGGTTGATGAAGATCGAGCAGAAGAGAGAAGAGCCCGTGGAAGCCGTCAAGGGAGACGAGAGCAAGGAGGCTACTGTAGATCAACCTCCGGTGGTCGAGTAGGCACAATCATCAGAGTAGGGGGAAGAAGAAGATATCTTTAAACCTTACTACGCGTATCTTACTCCTACTAACATTGAAGCCTTTTGCATCATTGAAACAGTTCGTGTGCGAAATAAGTATCTCACTCGTGAAAATATTCTGCATCAAGAGCATATCATCCACCTCTGGAGCATCATCCATCGATTGGAGAATCTCTTGATCCTTAAGGATAGGATCGCTTCATCACCACCACCTTCTTCTTCATCACCAAAAGAGAATTGAGTATCGGGTATGGGCACTCCCCTTGGCTTCCGCCAAGTTTGGGGAGGTGCCCCGGTATCGTATCATCCCCACTACCTTTTGCCTTTATTTATTTTAGTTCGATCTTTTGCTTTAGATGAATAAAAGTTTAATTAGATCCTTTTTTTAGAGCTTTCCTAATGATGTATCCTTGTAATTGTGTGCAAGATATATAATAAAGTTAGTTTGAGTTTTTTCTTTCTTTACATTCATGTCGAAATAAAAAGAAAGGAAATAAATAAAAAGGAAAGGAAATAAATCAAGAAGATCATATGCTAATACTAGGTAGGTAATGACACCACATAAGGAAAAGTATAAGTAGAAAATTTTATTAGAGACTGACAAACATAGCATTGGTCAATGATGCAACTCACGAAATAATTAATAAGGGAATAGAAGATTCACATATAAATATACTATCCTAGAAATATTTTGTGATTGTGAGCCCTCATCAAAATATTATATGCCAAAATTGTTGGCGTTGGACAAGGAAGACAACTTAATGATTTATGTTTGTTCATATTCACATAGAAGTCATATTGTCATAGATCCTTCAACATGTGGTGCTTGCCCCTATCTTTGCTAGCCAAAAACTCCGCACTAAGTAGAGATACTTCCTAGGGATTGAGCAAAAAGGCAACAAAAGTTGCTTATAAATGTGTGAGATCATTCAGTGTAAGAGAAAATTGAGCGTTGCACGAACTTGTGATAGTGACGAATAAAAGCGAAAGATTGCATAATAAAGGTCGTTGTCACAAGGAGCAATGCAACGTGACATTCTTTTGCACTAAGGGGTTGAGCATACAAACAAATAAGCGCATGGCAACCTCTGCTTCCCTCTGTGAAAGGGCCTATCTTTTACTTTTCTGTATTTACTTTTATGCGAAGAGTCAAAGTTTTCTCTCTATTCCTTTTTATTTTCTCTTTTGGCAAGCATCATGTGGTGAAGTAACATCTAGGCACATATGTCCAGTTGAATATGGGTAGCATGAGTTATTATTGTCGACATCACCCTTGAGGTGAATACGTTGGGACGCGAAACTATAAGCCCCTATCTTCCTAGGTGTCCATTGAAACATTTTTCTCATGTGTATGCGGTGAGTGTTAGCAATCCTAGAAGACTATATGATGGTTGAGTATATGGACTTGCCTAGAGGCTCCGATACGTGACCCTTCCTGAAAAGATGATGAATTGTAGTTGCAAAGTTGACTGAAAACATAGTTCGTTGGTTTTTAATAGAGTTTTTGCTTTATACTTCAATAGTGTGATGAACTGTAACTTATTCATGAGAAATCTATGATAAAAGTTCTTTGATAAAATCCTTATGTTTAAATTTTTTGTTGTTATAATAATCTACATGATGCTTCTATGTCCGTATTTTTTTTTATCGACACCTCTCTCCAACTACACCAGCCTTTCACTCTCCCAAACAAGTGTTTTTATTGCCTCAGTCCTCTCCCTCTCCCACGCAAGTGTTTTTTCATTGCGTGAGTCAATTTGGCACCGGAGCAAAGTAGGTGATCCGGATTGGGGCACCAAGTGAGCAATGGAGGGGCATCGATGCCAAATGCATCACAAGTGAATTTGTGTGTTTGGCCTATATAGTGGAGGGCCGTTATAGCCAACTTTTGTACTACCTCGTATTTAGTGTAAAATTTTGACCATAGATTTACCTAAGAAAATGCCAATGAATGTCACCAAAAATTATACCATTTGAAATTATTTTCAAATATGAATCCAACGATATAATTTATAGTAACATGCATTAACATTTTGCCAATTAAATCTATGGTCAAATTTTCATACTACAAAATAGGAAGAGTAAACCAGGACGGAGGTAGTACTTGCTCTTAGGGTAAACATAGAGTTACTAGTCTAAGTTACTTGCCACTATGACTAGCCTAGGTTACTATAGTAGTACAACAACAAAACGATGTAGGTGATCATGTGAGAAAAAATACTAAAAACATTTCTTTCGGTGCAGTGCGTAGATGCAGTTTTGAACACTACACTTGTCATCGTAATTTTGGGAAATTATGAAAAAATTGAGCTATGTTGTGATTACTGTTTACTCATAGGAAAGAAGTTTCACCTTGATGAGTAGCTTCTCCGTGCACGGAAAGCATGTAAGGAATCCAACAACTTGATCCAGATTGGGGCCGATAGATTTTATTGCCAAGGTCTTCACTGTGCGCATAGACTGGGTCAAGCTTGTGGGAATTATTTTCTGGATGACAGTCGTAAATACATCAAGAAGAAATTTAAAAATGTAAATTTCAAGAAGGCGGAGAAGAAGACGAGTGTTGTACCTGAATGATTAAGGATCCAATAAGGAGTTCGGAGAATTTGGCAGACGAGTACACTAATGCTGTCAATTTCAGCGCGTCAATGACCCTGATTTTTGTTGGACCTTCTAGATCAGGTACAAGCAATCTCTCAAGGAAAGGCGCATTCTCAATGACCATAACGTGGAACAGCTAGAGTGATCTCTTCCCAATTGATGTCTTGTTGCGGGGCCAGCAAGACACATAAATCCATCGGAGATTCTTCGAGGCGATGTGGAGGCTAATGAACCCGCGGATCTGCAGAAGACAAAGGTACTCGAGCGCAGTACAACTGCGGAGCAAGTGCTCCATAGCCTTCTTCGAGATTCCAACGTCGACGTGGTCGAGCTGCTTGAGTTGAGGGAGAAGAAGGGCAGGCGCAGCATTAATCTGGGGAAGATAGCTGGAGCTGAAGCTGGCGCAACGCAACGTTGGCGTGGGGCGGAGCGCGGACGACGGCAGAGAGCAACATCATCCAGCTTCAAAGCTGAGCTCGTCGAGCTAATCTAGGGCGGGGGATAAGAACCACTCATCGAACTTAGCTTGCACCTTGCAGTTGGTACTGAACATGCGGATGTCAAGGCGTCTGGCTGGCCCAGGGTGCGATGAAAGGATCTTGGAGACTGCGGCCATCTGTTTGCAATCCCCGTCGCAGAGGTAGCTGTCGACGGTGAGGTTGAGGGGGACGCGGCGCCAGAGGGGGGCGCCACCGCCGGGAGAGCAGGGTGGTCCGCACGGTAGATTTGGTGGGGAGGAGGCCGATGATGATGAGCAGCATGTTGTCGGTGTCGGATGTCGGGTTCCGGCAGACCCTTAAGGTTTGAACTCTGGGGTGCGCACGAAGATCTCTCCCCTACCGATCTACATCCGATCGCCTCGTGAGATCTAAGCTAGAAACGATGAACAACACAAGAGACACGAGATTTATACTGGTTCGGGCCACCGTTGTGGTGTAATACCCTACTCTAGTGTTCTTGAGCTGGTGCGATGATGATGAACAGTACAGGGGAAGAACAGCCTCGCGAGAGGTGTTCTTGAGCTGGTGCGATGAACTGCTTGGGTGAGTTCGATCGCCCCTCTCTCTGTCTAGGGTTCTATCTCATGCCCTCTACGGTGGTGGCTAGCTCTATTTATAGAGGCCCTGGTCCTCTTCCCAAATATTGAGAGGGAAGGGCACCAACAACGGCCATTTCAAAGGGGTACATCTAGTACTAATTATCCTGACTAAAGTTGGTCTTCGGCTGCCAAAAGCGCTGGCGATGACGTTGTCTTGGGATCCACGGTGACCTCCATCCTGCCGCTCCGCTGGTCTTGGTCTTGTTGCACTGAAATGGCAACCTTTGCCTGATGCCTCAGTACTCCACGTCTGTGCTTGCCCCTTTGCACCAAAGAGGATACAAGGACAATGCGCATGCCGGCACCCGCCTGGTCTCGATCGTCATGGCTTGCGTCACGAGCACCTTGCGAGGTACCCTACCTTGATCTCTGCGCCTCCTCGCGAGCCTACCTGGCGAGGCCGTCCCTGAGGAAGCCTTGCGTCGTCCGCCCCGCGAGGCTTGGCCCCTCGCGAGGGTCTTGAGTCTTGTGCCGATGAAGATGGTCCGTACTGGGCCACCACCAAGGTTAGCACAATATGTTTTGAAGAGATTGCTAGTGAACTGCGAACCATTGTCGGGGATGATGCGATTGGGTACCCCAAACCGGCTCATGAGGCCCCAGATGAACTTGACTGTTGAGCCAGCCGGGATGGTGCGGACAACTTCCACCTCGGCCCACTTAGTGAATTTGTCAATGGCGACGTAAAGGTAGCGATTGCCCCCTGGCGCCCGAGGAAATGGGCCAAGGATGTCCAGTCCCCAAATAGAGAACGACCACGAGAGGGGAATAGTCTGAAGGCCCTGAGTTGGCTGGTGAATCTGCTTGGCGTGGAACTGACAGGCTTCACAAGCCTTCACCAGCTCGATTGCGTCGTTGAGTGCCGCTGGCCAATGGAAACCGCTGCGAAACACCTAGCCGACGAGCGTGCGCGAAGACGAGTGGTGCCCGCAGTCTCCACCATGAATGTCTGCCAGCAGCTCTTTTCCCTGCTCCCTGGAGATGCAGCGTAGAGTAACGTCATTCGGCCGCTTCGGTAGAGCTCTCCATCCTGGATGCAGTAGGCTGTGGCCTGCCGCGCCACGCGCTCCGCGTCCTCCTCCTTCTCTGGCAAGGTCCCTTGCATCAAGTAATCCTTGAACTCCGTGGTCCAACACCCCTCCTGAGGCTCCAGTGCTAGGAGCAAGCATTCCCCTGAGGTTGGGCCACAGGCCGGGGCTCCCGAGGAAGGCGGTTGAGGGAGCTCCTCCCTAGGTTGTGCTGTGCATGATAGTGATGGCGCCGCCGAGGGCTTGAAGAGTCGTTCGTCGAAGATGCCAGGCTCCTGAGGCAGCCGCTTGGATGCCCTCTTTGCGATGTCATCAGCCTCTTGATTGGTGCCGCGAGGCACATGCTGCAACTCCAGCCCCCAAAACTGTTTCTCCATCCTGCGGACTTCCACGAGATACGCTTCCATGTGCTCGTCCTTCGGCTCGTATACCTTGTTGGAGAAGTTGACGAGGAGTTGTGAATCGCCCTTGATGATGAGCCGCTTTAACCCCAAGGCGACTGCAGCTTTCAAGCCCGCTATCAGGCCCTTGTACTCTGCTATGTTTTTGGAGACCTTCTCTCCATGCTGAAAGCAGAGTTGCACAGCATAGTAGAACTTGTCCTGAGTGGGGGATATGAGCACTGCGCCACCCCCCGCGCCCTGTCGCGAGAACGCTCCATCGAAGTACTTGATCCATCTGTACGGGGCTTCACTTCCTGGGGGAAGCAACCGGTCCTCTCCCGCTTTGAGCCCCGGTGCCTCTGCCCATTCCGCCACGAAACCTGCAAGCGCGGCTCCCTTGATGACCCTGGTCGTGCTGAATTCCAGCTGAAACGCTTGCAGTTCGATGTTCCATTCAGCGACTCTCCCAACTGAGTTGGGGCTCCTGAGTACCCTTTCCAAGGGGTATGATGAGACGACCTTGATGGGATGGCCTTGAAATTAGTGCCGCAGCTTGCGCGAGGCCACCAACAGTGCGAGGAGGAGTTTTTGGGGCATGGGGTACCGCGCCCTCGCGTCCCGTAGCACCGTGCTGATGAAGTAGACAGGGTGCTCATCGAGGTTGAGGGTACTGGCGCAGCCTGCGTCCTCCGGAGGTTGGGGCGCCTCCTGAGGTGACGAAGCCCCCAGCGCTTGGTCGCCTAGAGAGGCCTTCTCCGCTCTTGGTGCGCTCCCTGCTGAGGCTGATCCTTTTCTGCTGCGGTTGTGGTCTTCGCGAGGCCTTCCAGGCTTTTCTCTGCCCCGGCTAGTATGGCGGTTGCGGTCTTGGTCCGGCGCTCCTCTCTAACCGCCACCAGGGCTGTGCTGGCGGAATATGGGGTGGCCGCAAGGTAGAGCACCAAGGGCACCCGAGGGCGCGGAGCCACCATCACCGGAGGGCTGTTAAGGTACCTCTTGAGATCTTGGAATGCCTCGTCGGCCTCTTTAGTCCATTCGAAGGGGCCTTTCTTCTTCGTCAGCTTGAAGAAGGGCAGTGCTTGCTCCCCCAGCTTGGAGATGAAATGCCCTAATTACGCGGTTACTCCCCCGGTGAGCTTCTGCATTTCTCTGAGGGTCTTCGGTGGGCTCATGTCTTCGACCGCCTTGACCTTCTCTGGGTTAGCCTCGATGCCCTTGTGGGACACGAGGAAGCCCAGGAGCTTGCCCGAGGGGACTCCGAATACGCACTTCTCCGGGTTGAGCCGTAGGTCCACTTCATTGAGGCTTGGGAAGGTATCTTCCAGGTCCTGTATCAGGGTTTTTTCCTCCCGAGACTTCACCACAATGTCAACGACGTAAGCTTCAGCGTTCCTCCCGAGCTGCCGGCCCAAGGCGATGTGCATCAGCCGCTGAAAGGTCGCGCCTGCGTTGCGCAACCCAAATGGCATGCAGGTATAGCAGTATACTCCACACGGGGTCAGGAAGGTCATTTTCTCCACGTCTTCCACTGCCATCTTGATCTGGTGATAGCCCGAGAAGGCATCCAGGAAGCACAATAGGTCACACTCAGTGGTAGAGTCGACGATATGATCGATGCGAGGGAGCGGGAATGGATCCTGCAGGCAGGCCTTGTTGAGGTTGAAGTCGACAAACATGCGTTCCTTTCCCCCTTTTTTTGGCACGACAACAGAGTTGGCCAGCCAATCAGGGTAGCGGACCTCGCGAATGACTCCTGCTGCCTCTAACTTGCGGGTTTCTTGGATGATGAAGGCCTGCTTTTCAGTGGACCGCCGCCTTGCCTTCTGCTTCACGGGGCACACATTGGGGCACACGTTGAGATGATGCTCAATTACATCTCTTGGGACCCCTGCCAGCTGATTAGGCTCCCATGCAAACACCTTCTTGTTTGCGCGAAGGAACCTGACCAGGGCCTCCTCCTGCTCAGGCTCAAGGTTGGCGCCTATGGTGAAGGTGGCGCGAGCGGATCCATCCTCGTCGACGAGTACCTCCTTGGTTTCCGCCTTGTTTTGGCTGAATAGCTGCTTCTTCTTAGCCGGCGCAGCCCCCTAGGGCTCGAGGACATCCGCGCTATCGGGCTGCGCCACCGCGTCCGCCTTGAAGGCAAGCTTGAGCGCCTGCAGCACAGCCCTTGTGTCTCCGGACATGGTAAGGACAGCGCTGCTCCCGGGCATCTTCATGAGGTTGTACGCCAGGTGAGTCACTGCCATGAACTGGGCCAAGGCTGGGTAGACGAGGATGGCGTTGTACGGGAGGCCGATGGTGGCGATGTCGAAGTCAATCAGCTCCGTGCAGAAGTTGTTGTGGGTGCTGAAGGTCATCGGGAGGCGGATCTGCCCCAGGGAGCCGGCGGAACCGCCTCCGATGCCCAAGAAGGGCCTGCTGGGTTGAAACCGCTCTAGCGGCACGTGAAGGAGGCTGAAGGCCTCCACCGAGAGCACGTTGTGGCTGGCACCACCGTCGATGAGGGTCCTTGTGACGGCCACTTGGCAGATGGTGGGGGTGCACAGCATCGGGAGCGTGCTCGCACAGGCGGTGTTGGAGGGGTGATCATCCAAGCTGAAGGACAAATCGGCGTTGGGTGCCACCCAGCCCGGGGGAGTTTCTCGGCGCTTGAGGGCGGCGCCAATCTGGCGGATGAACGGCTTGACATGGCGGCCCGAAGGTGGCGCCTGTGATCCGCCCAGGATGGCCGCGATGACCGGGGGTGCCGGCGCAGTATGACGGGCGAGGAAGAGGTTGCGCAACTCCTCCCAGGAGGCCACCGAAGCCGCTGGTAGGTGGAGCAGCCACATGCGCGGGACGCCGGTGAGGGCCATGGGCAGCCAGTTCGCCATGACCTTGTCGTCGCCTCCGGCCTTGAGGACGGCCTCTTCATATGCCAACAGGAAGGCCTGCGGGTCGACCGTGTCGTTGTAGCGTGGTGGCATGTCCGGCTTGAACTTGCACGGCCACTGGACCCGTCGCAAGGCAGGGGCAAGGGCTGGGAGCCCCCTGGTTCCCGCGCCGGCGTCGACAGCCGGAGGGGAGGCGCGTTGGCCGCAATGAGGGCAGAACGTGGTGCTGATGGGGAAAGGGCCAACGGAAGGGAGAACTCTGGCGCACCCCTACCTGGCACGCCTAATGTCGGATGTCGGGTTCTGGCAGACCCTTAAGGTTCGAACTCTGGGGTGCGAACGAAGATCTCTCCCCTACGGATCTACGTCCGATCGCCTCGTGAGATCTAAGCTGGAAACGATGAATAACACAAGGGACATGAGATTTATACTGCTTCGGGCCACCGTTGTGGTGTAATACCCTACTCCAGTGTGCGGTGTGGTGGATTGCCTCAGGGGCTGATGATGAACAGTACAGGGGAAGAACAGCCTCGTGAGAGGTGTTCTTGAGCTGGTACGATGATCTGCTTGGGTGAGTTCGATCACCTCTCTGTTTGGCTAGGGTTCTCTCTCATGCCCTCTACGGTGGTGGCTAGCTCTATTTATAGAGGCCCTGGTCCTCTTCCCAAATATTGAGCGGGAAGGGCGCCAACAATGGCCATTTCGAAGGGGAACATCTAGTACAAGTTATCCTAACTAAAGTTGGTCTTCGGCTGCCAAAAGTGCTGGCGATGACGCCGTCTTGGGCTCCACGGTGACCTCCATCCTGCCGCTACGCTGGTCTTGGTCTTGTTGCACTGAAATGGCAACCTTTGCCTGATGCCTCGGTACTCCACATCTGCGCTTGCCCCCTTTGCACCAAAGAGGAAACAAGGACACTGCGCAGGTCGGCGCACGCATGGCGCCCGCCTGGTCTCGATCGTCATGGCGTGCGTCACGAGCACCTCGCGAGGTACCCTGCCTTGATCTCTCCACCTCCTCACGAGCCTGCTTGGCGAGGCCGTCCCTGAGGAAGCCTTGTTACGTCTGCCCCGCGATGCTTGGCCCCTCGCGAGGGTCTTGAGTCTTGTGCTGATGACGATGGTCCGTACTGGGCCACCACGTGAGCCACGCCGCAGGCCGCAGGCATGCAAGTCTAGGGACCCCCGTTCCCCGAACGCTGACAGTCGGGGAATGCTGCTGATGAAGTCCATGCTTGCCGGAGGCGTTTTTGGCTCGAGCTGCCTCCGCTTGTTGGCTGTCTCGCGATCCATCTCAGCCGGCGGCGACGCCGGTGTAGACGTGTGCTAGTGTGTGTTGTGTGCTGGGTGTGCGTGAGTGCGTCCTTCTATGCATGCCGCTGCATAGTAGTGAAGTGTGCGTGAGTGTGTCCTTCACGCAGAAGAAGTGTGACCTCAATTTACTAACGTGCGAGGTGCTACCCTGAGTTGTTGCAACTTTGTTTACTTCACCGTGTGTCAGATGGGCCTCTAGTTTACTTATTTTAACCCACTATCACATGGGCCGACACACGAAGATAGAGAACACGAGCTGACAAGGCAGCATGTGGACTGGTTGACCGGTCAACTAAACAATATGCGGAGCTATACGCTGACGCAGTGACTGTATAATCCCTCGGTATAGAGAGTTCGAGTGAGAGGGGAGGCCCATGAGAGATGGCAGAGAGAGAGAGAGGTACTCCCTCCGTTCGATAATGTAGTGCCTACATTTTTTTAAAGTCAAACTTTTGAAACTTTGACGAAGTTTATAAATAAATTACTTACATCTACAATACCAAAGATAAATGATAGTATGAAGTAGGTACATGATGTGATGAATCTAATGATCGTTCCAGATGTATCTGTTTTTCTCCACATATACCTGGTCAAACTTTTCTGAGGTTTGACTTTTCAAAACATCCATATGCTTATGGACGTGAGAGAGTACCTAACTAGAGAGGGAGAGTGTGTGTGAAATATAAAGAGTTACCGAGGAAAGTGTGTGTGCGTGTGTGAAAGATACATGGACAAGACACGATAAAAGTAGAGAAAAAGCGTGTGTGTTTTATGCAAACATATCACACATCCATCTTCGACAACGGAAGCAAGGTGATGAGATAGTGTATAAGGTTGTTTGGAACCGAGAGAGAAATACCCCTAGCACGTGGCCAAGAGGGGTCTGAGAAACAAGGGAGAGAGGTCGAGAGAGACGTACGGAGAAAATGCAGACATGGGGAGGAGAGAGTGTATTTTTGTCATAGAGAGATCCCCTCGAAATCATGATGGGATTACATGGGTCGTAGATCGAGTGACAAGGTGTGTGCGCGATAGAAGATATCCCAAGAGATATCGAGATAGACGTATGGATGGTAGGAGACAATACGTGTGTTCATGATGGCTAGTGAGAGATAGTCATACTTAGGGGGGGGTGCGTGCGCCTATGATGGAGTGAGGGATTATGGTACTTAGAGGGGTGCGTGTCACATAGAGAGAGAACAAGGGCGGAGAGTGTTAGATGGGTCTATGTAGCGCGAGCGAGACATGTCTATGTGTGAACCAGGGAGATATAAAGTTTGAGAGAGATAGAGGAGCCCCGATAAGGCTGAGTGGTGCGTCAGACAGCTGAGAGGGGGAAAGAGATATTCCATCCGCTCGATAATGCAGTGCATATAAATTTTTAGAAGTCAAACTTTGGAAACTATGACCAGGTTTACGCAAATATTATTTATATCTACAATACCAAAGATACATCATACGAAACTACATCTCCTGATGAATCTAATGGTATATGCTTGCCGTTATAGATGTAAATGTTTTTCTCCACGTACATGGTCAAACTTTGTGATGTTTGACTTTTCAATAAATCTATATGCTATGGACCGAAGATAGTACCTAAGTTGAGAGAGATCAAGTGCGTGTGAAGGAGAATGTGAGTGTGCAAAAAGAATATGTGTGTGAAAGAGAAAGGGACAAGAAACGATAAATTAGAGAGAGAGAGTGTGTGTGTGTTCATTTCTTATGCAAACATATCACGCATGCATCTCCGAGATAGAAAAGCGTGGTGAGGAGATACACAAAGATAGCTAGTGATGATTGTTTGAAACGGAGAGAGAGACCCCTATAGAACATGTCCAATAGAGGTCTGGCCAACAAGGAACAAAGGTCGAGAGGGACGCATGGAGAAGAAGGATGCATGGGGAGGGAGAGATGGTGTGTTTGTGATAGAGAGATCCCCTCGAGATCGTGAGGGGACTATAGGGGTGGGAGATCGAGGGACGAGGTGCGTGTGCGATATAAAGATGACCCGAGAGAAATCGAGATAGACCATGCACATGTTTGTGATGGAGACTAAGAATTAGCTAGTCATATACATATAGGGGGACTGCGTGTGCCTACAATTGAGTGAGAGACCATCATACTTGGCTAGGCATGAGATTATGTGTGTGTGCATGTGAGATGGAGAGAGAACGAGGGAGAGAGATAGAGTTTTAGATGGGTCTATCGAGTGCGAGTGAGATATGCATGTGTATGTGTGACCTAGGAAGATGGAGAGTTTGAGAGAGAGAGGGAAGAGCTCCGAGACGACTGGTGCGTGAGAGATTTACGGGCAACGAGCCAGGAAATTTGTGTGCGTACGATGAGTGCACCTAAGATATTTAGCTTGGACTAGAGAATCATACATAGTGTGCGAGAGAGACCTATACATGGAGTATATATGCATGCAAACTAGAAAGACCCCCCCCCCACACACACACACACACAAAGAGAGAGAGATAGAGGGACCAACAAGGTTTGTGTGCTGGATGCGTGCGCCAGAATTGAAGATTGTCGGCGAGAGAGAGAGCAGGAGTCTGGGAGAGGGGGAGGTCGCGTTTTATGCATCAAAGACTGATATAAACCATGTTTCGATATAAACTTGCATTCAAATATTTAAATTGGAGAACATGTTGTCTGCAATCCACACAGGAATGGAGATATGCGTATCAAACAAGTTCATTAATTTGACTTTCAGCATGTTCATGGAGTACTACAATACTGTACAACATGCTACTCGATTGAGGTGTTCAATTTTGGATTTAGTTCACTATTTTGACCTGGTGAACGAGCTATTTCATTTAATCGAGATATTTCATTTTGGGTTTGATTACCGTTTTTAGTGGGTCAACTATTTGTCATATAGTAAATCGTTAGCAACGAGCATGTGATACGTCCATTTTGCATCATGTTTTCCTACTGTTATTTAGGATGTTTTCATCCATAATAATGCTTTTTGGAATAATTCTAATGCCTTTACTCTCATATTTTGCAAGGTACACGCAAAGAGGGAGAATTCCGGCAGCTGGAAATCTGGACCTGGAAAAGCTACGTCAGGCCTCCTATTCTGCACAACTCCAAACAAGCTGAAACTTCACGGAGAATTTTTATGGAATATTTGAAGAATATTGGAGCAAATAACTACGAGAGGGGGCCCAACAGGTGGGCACATCCCACCTCGGCGCGCCAAGGAGCCCAGGCGCGCCCTGGTGAGTTGTGCTCACCCATGCCCACCTCTGATGCCCATCTTCTGGTATATAGGTCATTTTGACCTAGAAAAAAGAAGGAGAGGAATTTCGGGACGGAGCGCCGCCGTCTCGAGGCGGAACTTGGGCAGGAGCACTTTTGCCCGCCGGGGGAACTTCCCTCTTGGAGGGGGAAATCATCGTCATCATCATCACCATCAACTATCCCATCTTGCGGAGGGCAATCTCCATCAACATCTTCAACAGCACCATCTCATGTCAAACCCTAGTTCATCTCTTGTGTTCAATCTTGTTACCGGAACTATATATTGGTACTTGTGGGTGACTAGTAGTGTTGATTACATCTTGTAGTTCATTACTATATGGTTTATTTGGTGGAAGATTATATGTTCAGATCCAATATGCTATTTAATACCCCTCTGATCTTGAGCATTATTATCATTTGTGAGTAGTTACTTTTGTTTTTGACGTCACGGGAGAAGTCATTTTGCAAGTAATCATGTGAACTTGATATGTGTTCGATATTTTGATAGTATGTATGTTGTGATTCCCTTAGCGGTGTCATGTGAACGTCGACTACATGACACTTCACCATATTTGGGCCTAAGGGAATGCATTGTGGAGTAGCAATTAGATGATGGGTTGTGAGAGTGATGAAGCTTAAACCCGGTTTATGCGCTATTCGCAAGGACGATTGGATCCAAAAGTTTAATGCTATGGTTATAATTTATTCTTAATACTTTTCCCGTAGTTGCGGATGCTTGTGGCAGGGTTAATCATAAGTAGGAGGTTTTTTCAAGTAAGAACAACACCTAAGCACCGACCACCCACATATCAAATTATCAAAGTACCAAACACAAATCAAACCAACATGGTGAAAGTGACTAGATGAAACTTCCGTGTACCCTCAAGAACACTTTGCTCATAAGAGACCGTTTTGGCCCGTCCTTTGCCTCAAAAGGATTGGGCTACCTAGCTGCACTTTTGTTACTACTATCATTACTTGCCCGTTACAAATTATCTTGCTATCAAACAACTCTGTTACTTACAATTTCAGCACTTGCAGACATTACCTTGCTGCAAACCACTTGTCATTTCCTTTTGCTCCTCGTTGGGTTCGACACTCTTACTTATCGAAAAGATCTACAATTGATCCCCTATACTTGTGGGTCATCAGCATGTAAAAACACATTACTCCCGAGCATCATCTCTCCATCTAAAAACGCAGTGGCAAGCTAATATTTTAAAATTTGATTCGAGTCGACTTAGTAAGGTAGACGTGGATGCTCGTTCTCCCAAAATTTGAATGAACCGTTAAACACCTCTGCTTGGTGTAATTCGTCCGAGCAAATAAATGGGAGACGCGAAATTACCGGCCTATGTGGGACACGCATGAATTGGCCCGTTGTACATCGAGGGTAGGTTCGTAACTTCATCCAAGCGCGCCTTTTCCTCGGCCGAAATGACATATGCCGAATAATTCATAAACCATGGGCGGCAAAACAACCTCTCCTTGCCCGAAATTGCTCGCGCCGACTATTTCGAAACACGCCCTCCTCGCCCGAAATAGCTCGTGCCCACTATTCGAAACACGCCCTCCATGCCCGAATACGGTGATACTGCAACGGGGGAATCTGAACATCAAGAGGGACCAGACGATGTGCCCGATGATGATCTTCGCCGGGTCATTGTTGATGCAAAGAGACAATGTCAAAGTGAAAGGGAGAAGTTTAAGTTCAATCGCATGTTAGAGGATCACAAAAAAAGGTTGTACCCAAATTGCGAAGATGACAACACAATGCTCGGTACCATGCTAGAACTGCTGCAATGGAAGGCATACAATGGTGTATCTGATAACAGATTTGGGAAGCTACTGAAAGTAATGAAGAAGAAGCTATCAAAGGATAACGAAATGCCCGACAACACGTACAAAGCAAAGAAGGTTCTATGCCCTCTAGGATTAGAGGTGCAGAAGATACATGCATGCCTTAATGACTGCATCCTCTACTGTGGTGAGTACGAGGATCTGAACGCATGCCCGGTATGCAGTGCATTGCGGTATAAGATCAGACGAGATGACCCTGGTGATGTTGAGGGTGAGCACCCCAGGAAGAGGGTTCCTGCCAAGGTGATGTGGTATGCTCCTATAATACCACGGTTGAAACGTCTGTTTAGAAACAAAGAGCATGCCAAGTTGATGCGATGGCACAAAGAAGACCGTAATAAAGACGAGAAGTTAAGAGGACCCGCTGATGGGTCGCAATGGAGAAAAATCGAGAGAAGGTTGGGGGACTTTGCAGGTGACGCAAGGAACATATGGTTTGGTTTAAGTGCAGATGGCATTAATCCTTTTGGGGATCAGAGCAGCAATCATAGCACCTGTCCCGTGACTCTATGTGTCTATAACCTTCCTCCTTGGTTGTGCATGAAGCGGAAGTTCATTATGATGCCAGTGCTGATGCAAAGCCCTAAGCAACCCGACAATGACATTGATGTGTACCTAAGGCCATTAGTTGAAGAACTTTTACAGCTGTGGAATAGAAAAGGTGTACGTGTGTGGGATGAGCACAAACAGGAGGAATTTGACCTACATGCGTTATTGTTTGTAACAATCAATTATTGGCCTGCTCTCAGTAACCTTTTAGGACAGACAAACAAGGGATTCCATGCATGCACGCACTGTTTAGATGACACCGAAAGTATATATTTGGAAAATGCAGGAAGAATGTGTACCTGGGACATCCTCGATTTCCTCCGACCAACCATTAATGTTGAAAGAAAGGAAATCATTTCAAAGGCGAGGCAGATCACCGGAATAAGCCCGCCCTCCGTACTGGTAATCACATACTTGATATGGTCAATGATTTACATGTAATCTTTGGAAAGTTTCCTGGTGGACTATCTGTTCCGAATGACGCTAAGGGACGTGCACCCATGTGGAAGAATAAATCTATATTTTGGGACCTACCATATTGGAAAGACCTAGAGGTCCGCTCTGCAATCGATGTGATGCACGTGATGAAGAATATTTGCATGAACCTTCTAGGCTTCTTGGGAGTGTATGGGAAGACAAAAGATACACCGGAGGCACGGGAGGACCAGCAACGTGTGCACGAAAAAGACGGCATGCATCCAAAGCAGTATCAAGGTCTTGCCAGCTACGCTCTTACCAAAGAAGAGAAGGAAATCTTCTTTGAATGCCTGCTCAGTATGAAGGTCCCGTCTGGCTTCTCATCCAATATAAAGGGAATAATAGATATCCCAGAGAAAAAGTTCCAGAGCCTAAAGTCTCGTGACTGCCACGTGATTATGACACAACTGCTTCCGGTTGCATTGAGGGAGCTTCTACTGGAAAATGTTCGATTAGCCATTGTGAAGCTATGTGCATTCCTCAATGCAATCTCTCAGAAGGTAATCAATCAAGAAATCCTACCAAGGTTAAAGAATGATTTGGTGCAATGTCTTGTCAGTTTCGAGCTGGTGTTCCCACCATCCTTCTTCAATATCATGACGCACGTCCTAGTTCATCTAGTCGATGAGATTACCATTCTGGGCCCTGTATTTCTACACAATATGTTCCCCTTTGAGAGGTTCATGGGAGTATTAAATAAATATGTTCGTAACCGTGCTAGCACTACTGCAGGATGCTGCTAACGCGACACTACAATCAGAGACCCTTTGACGAAACTATGTGCGATGCACTAATCGAAAATGGTGATGTAAAAAACCATCAAAAAAGATATAAAACATTTGCGATGAATGATACATCAAGAAACAGTTCATATTTTAGTTGTGCGTGCGATGCGGGGCATACGGTTGACCCATACGAACTGTTTGCGATGAGACAGGACAACAGAAACGGGCAACCAGATCAAGGTGTGTGCGATATATGGCATATAGTTCGCTCCGATGAACCGTTTGCGATGATCGGGGTGAACACAAACGATTCAACGTAAGAAGATGTGTGTGATACACAGCAAACAGGTCGTAATCAAAATTGTGTGCCATCATTATAGACGGCCCATACAATCTTTTTTTGTGAATTGTGTGCTCGTCAGGGCACACAGTTCAACAAACCAACCTGTGGGTGATAATGTAGAAGATCTCTGTCGAATACGTATTACTGACCGTCTGTGATGAGATTGACAAGATAAACAGAGATATCAAATTAATATGAGCAAACGGAAATAGAGATATATACAGTCTGCTTAATTCTGTCCTTGTTGTTGTTGTTGTTGTTGGATGGCTCCGCGACATCGTCTTGGCGAGGATGCTTCTTGTCGCTGACCATTGGCTTTTCATCGTGGCCGCCATCGTCATTGTCATTGCTGTCGTTGTTGTCCTCCTCCTTGTTCAATCATTCCTCCTCATCATCATCATCGTCCTCTTCTTCGTCCATCGATGGGTCGTCATCCGTCTGGTTGTCATCTAACGACTCCGGAGGCGGCGTCCCTTCCATGATCCAGATTTAATCGAGGTCTGGGCTCGACGCCGGACTCATGGAAGACGAGTGGGACGATTCTGATGTTGACCTATCATCCGGTGCCAGACTGGTCGACGCAATGTCGTCCTCGCTGTCGCTCGACATGGCTGCGGTCATATAAAAACAGCGAGAAAGCGAGATTGCAGAGTTTGTGCAAGTGCGTAGCACGGCCTGCCGGGGACGATGAAGATGGTGGACACTTAAGCAGGGTATGTAGAGAAGAGGAAATGCAAATTGAAGCGGGGGTTGACTTATCCAACCATTGATATAATCAACCGCAATTATTTGTACCTAGTCTCTCCAAATTCCCAGGGTTGCGCATGACTCCTATTGGCTGATTTCTTTTTTCAGGACAAAAACAAGGTACAAGTTTTGGGATTATGCATCGGTACCGATACGAACGAAGTAGGACAGTTGGCAAGAAATACATTGAGCTCTTCTTATTGATGAAGCCAGTAATAATCAAACTACAAAGGAAAAGAAAAAAAAGACAAAGGAAAATATTTGCACGAATCGTCGTGTAACATCAGTGGCATAGGACCTAGATGTGCGTTACTTAGAGCACATCTAGATGTCCTTTAGCAATACTGTCAAACAAAACCCCTAATCATCATTGCAAACAATGCATAGAACATGGCTAATGCGAGAACCACAACTACACATGCTAGTTCCTTCTTGTCTCTTGCTTTCGTCTGTTGCCTGTGATCGATTCTTTGTTGCTTCATCGTACTGGTTGCACATTCCAAATCAACTAGTTTATTCTTTAGCTTTACGTTATCTTCTGCGAGCTTGGTGATAACACTCCGTGCCCTGCCATGCCATTCTTCATCCATCCAGTTAACAAAGGAACAAGCCTCGTATCCCTGCCAATGTTAAATAGTATTCAGGATGAGCGGTGGCATTAACTCAAGTAAAATGATGAACTTAGCACTAACCTCTAAGGGGCAACTGAGAAACCGTCTGCCAATGTCGAATCCCTCTGTGCATACATGTCGAGCGGGAGTGTGCCTGTGCACACAACTCAGTTTTTGGTACTTCTCGGTGGTGCAAAACTTGGAGTCGCACTCGTGTTGCGGGAGTCTAGAGTCATGCTCTGAATCCGGCGGCAGATCGCTTTCCTGGTGGTGGTGGGGGGGGGGGGTCATTCAGGATAGATTCAGCAAGTAGCTACTTTGTACATGCTAAAAAAGATCGGGATAGATTGGAACCTTACAGGACGTTTCAGATCCGTAGTACGCCTGCCTGCTGATGACCTTAGGCAAGTGCTCGGCGGCGACCGCTGTCGTGGCAGAGATACGAGCAGGAGCAGCCGCACCGAAACCATCATCACCACTCGTCTGCATTCTCCCAATGGCAGCGCCACATGAGGGAATTTGGACGTTATCTAGGGATTTGGGGGAAATGGGGAAACACTGGGGATAAGCTAACGGTCGGGAACTACATATGGCACTATATGTTGTATACGACACATTGTTTATACATGTCGTTTGTGTTAGTTATTACAACTTCGCACAGGATTTCTGCACCAAACCGTGTGAGAATACAACGTAGGTGAGACACAGTTGTCGTTACATAACCGTATGTTATGTACTACCTTGTACATATAATTGAGTTACAATGATATCGTGTAAACAGCAGCTCTGCGGATATTTGTCAAAAAATAAAACAGATGCTCTGCATATAGAGATGGCGGTGGCGGCCTAGGCAGCGGCTACCGTACAAGAGGTCAATCCTCGGTCGGTCGCTGGTGGCGGTTTCATAGGAGGTCAATCATCGGTCTGCGGCAGGAGATAGGAGGAGCTCAACCATCGAGGTCGGCGGCGGCGTGATTGGAGCACATCCATCACGGTCGATGGTGGGATAGTGGAGGTCAAACTTCAGGCAGCAGCTGTACTAATCTTTGCTCCTCGACCCTGCTGTCTTGGCATGCCGCCGCATCGCGCTTCTCTGTCTGCTGGGTGGAGGTCGCCGGGCGGCTAATTAATTAAGGTATTCTTTTCATGAGTGGCTTAATTAAGGTATTCAATTCCTAAGGGTAGTGTTGTACTAGTACTCTGCGTGTAAATTGACTGGTCATTAATTTTTGCCATTGCACGTCTGGATAACAATGTGGAGCACCCTCAGTAATTATGAAAATAAAACCTGGTGATTTATGCATGCAACTTTGGGTAGCGGTTAATCCGTCTATTAATGTTGTTGTTTTGTTTCTAATTACCATTCATGTGGTGTAGATGGAACGATATGTATGGATGAAGAATCGGAGAACCGCAGATTTTATCAGGGGCGTGACAAAGTTCATGAATTTGGCTGAAAGTACAAAGAGGAGAATTGGTGATGCGGATTACATCATGTGTCCATGTACTGATTGTGCCAATACAGAGTCACGTGAAGTTACATATGTCCAGTGGCACTTAGTCTCTGAGTGATTCATGGATGAATATACACGTTGGACCAGACATGGTGAAGAGCGGGTCATGGATGAATATACCCAGGGCTGCGAGATGACAAACCCCAATCAATGTCACATGGATGTTGAAGCTAACACCAGGGCAGAGGCGTCAAGCTACCAATGGAACACCGGAAATCTGAACCGCCCACTAGAAAACCAAGACGTCGACGCAGATGACAACGATCTTGATACGCCAGATTTTGCAGCTATGATTGCAGATTTCAATTGCCCAAAAAAGGATATGATTGGGTACAAGGATCTGCCAACCATTGATGCAGACTCCAAGAAATAATTGTATCCAGGTTGCAAAAAGAAATATTCCAAGTTGAGTGCCACCCTGGTGCTTCTCAGATTTAAAGTACCAAACGGTCTATCAAACAAGGGCTTCATAGAGATTAGGTCTTTTCAAAGAAATTCTTCTGGAAGATAATGTGCTCCCCAGAAGCACGAATGAAGCGAAGAAAATTGTTTGCCCATTGGAACTTGAAGTATAGAAGATACACCCTTGTGTGAATGATTGTATACTGTACCGTGGTGAGTACAAAGATTTGCTTGCATGTCCCACATGCAAGCATGCACGATACAAGCGCAGGAGAGCAAAGTACAAGTACAAATTGGACGACAAGATCAAGACAGGAATCCAGTTCAAGGTTTTTTGGTACTTGCCTTTAATTCCAAGGTTGAGGCGTTTGTTTGCAAACACTAGGAGGCAAAGAGGTTGCGGTGGCATCATGATGGTCGACATGCGGATAAGTTTATGAGGCACCCGAAAGATGGGGCTCAGTGGGAATTAATCAACAAAAATTTTGAAGACTTTGCCAAGGATCCTAGAAGTATAAGGCTCGGGCAGTGTACTGATGGGATGAATCCTTTTGGCGATGTGAGCACCAACCACAGCACATGGCCGGTGCTTCTGTGCATATATAACCTAGCTCATTGGTTGTATATGAAGAAAAAATACATTATGATGTCAATGATTATCCAGGGCCCAACGCAACCTGGAAATGGCATCGACATTTACTTTCAGCTGCTCGTAGAAGTAATGCTTACAAAAGGAGATGTTTGATCTACATGTGATGCTGGTGCATAGCATTCTAGATATGCTGGCATTAGGCAACACATCGGGGCAGAAAACAAAGGAAGATGTAGGGTGTGTCACATGCATGGATAGGATAGCTAGCATATTTCTTCCCAACTCTTGCAAAACAGTGTATTTGCATCATCGTAGGTTCTTACGGCGAAATCACCCATACCGAAACATGAAAGTTGAATTTGATGGTACGGCAGAGGTAGATGTGGGCCCAACACCCTATGATGGGGATGTGGTCCATAACATGGCTAAACAAATAAATGTTGTGCTTGGCAAGAACCACGCTTTGACGGTGAAACAAACACTGTCGGGTGGTAGGTCCGACATATGCCAATGGGTGGCTAATCATAGTGGGAGCCAATAAGACGCCGCCGGTGCCTGGAAACGAGATGAGGCGAAGACATGCACGCCGGCGAATCTTACCCAGCTTCGGGGCTCTCCGTGGAGATAACACCCCTACTGCTGCTCTGCGGGGTCTCCGCATGATCACTAGATGAACAAGTTGCTACAAGAGGCTCCTTGAGTTGTTTGGTGTGAGGAAGAAGAAGGGCACGACTAACTCTCCTCTTCCCTCTACATGGTGTCTAAAACTATCAGAGTTCCACCCTTTGCATGGGTGCCCTGGGGGGTTTATATAGGCCTACCCCCTAATGGTACAATGGTAATCCGGCTAGAGGTGGGCCCTAGCCATCAGTGTCTTCGTCCGCCGGCTTCTCCTCCGGCCGCTGGGGCCCGCCGACTTGGTGGGTCCCGCCGGCTGCCGGCTTCCTGGTCGACAAGCTGGCCCCACTGTTGAGGGACTTGTCGAGGGCTGGTTACTGTTGCCTCAATCCTGATGACGAGGGCTTTGTTGGGGTAAGCATGGATACAGTGCCGCCGCCTTGGCGGCGATCACTGTAGCCTCAGTTTGTCTTCTCTCCTGAATGAGGCGCTTCCTTCGAGGGAGAGAACAAGCTGACTATGGGTAGCCGGCCATATCTCAGGCCGACTGGGAGGCCTGCCGCCGGGCATCTCTCGACTGAGGACCCGCCGCTGCAGGTAGTACTGAACAACTGTCGTGGGTGATGTCACAGTCAACATGGCAACAGTGCCGCGCCGGACGGGTGATGGCCGCCCCGTACAGCGCACTATAGCCACGCGCGCTCCGAGATGCGGGGGTGGCAGGCTTCACTGTAGCCACGCCCCGTCTCATCGATGTTATGTGGGTGCAGATTCTGAGGGTGAGGCCTTGGCGCCCTGCGGGGTGGCCGGCTCCTTGGAGTCGGCCTTCGTGGCTTGACTGCTTGAGTCGGCCCTCTGGTAGCCGGCTCCTTGGAAGCCGGCCCTCTCGTGGCTTTCTTCTATGGATCTTGGGGCCAGGCCGCCTCCTGACCGCCGGCCTAAATGACAGCCGGGCGGGGGAAGGCGGCCCAGCGTCCTGGAGGTTGGATGACTTGATTGGCTCGTTCGGCATGTAGTTTTTTCAGAAGCCCCAGGGGAGCCGGCTAGGCTACCCGTGGTCATTTACTCTGACAGTAGTCCCCGTAGCTGATTGGGCTTCGATGTCGAAAGGAGGACGAGAAGCTCGATCAGCTTCCTATCCTGGGAAGCCGGCAGCTAGGAGCCGGCCTTGAATGGGTGCGCCGTCTTTGGGAAGCTCCTTTGTTAGAAGGAGGGAACGCGAGCCGGCTTGCGCGTTGACTGCGGGTCACCTTGCGCGCCACGTGGCCAGAAAAGCCTGCCAGCCCACGCGCGCGACGGGACGTCACCGCAGGCCAAGGCCTACCAAGCCTACGCCTCGGCCCACACGCGGATTCTCTACGGCCCAAGTGGACTACTCATCTTCTCGCGGCGGTTTCAGCACGCCTTTAGGGCACCATAATCGCGGGACGTGGGGGGAGTGGGCACAGTTAATCCCACGTTCCCCCACGCCTCGCCTCCTCGGCACCGCCGCCCGAGCCTATAAGTAGGGGGAGGAGGGGGAGCGGCAAGGGCTCGCACGCTCGCCCTCGCTCCTCTCCTTCCTCTACCTTCTTCCTCACTCTTCCGCCGCTGCAGCGCACTCACCATCGCGTCGTTCCACCGCGAGCTATCTTGGCTCGCCGCGGTTCCTTCGTTGCGTGGTCGTGCTCTCCGCCGTCGCGTCTCTTTCCTTCCACTCGTTCCCATGGCGTTGTCGAGCTCGTGGGACGGCTCCAACGTCCACGAAGATCACATCGATTGGCTCCGCCGGACGCGGCGGTTGCCGGGCGAGGACCTCTTGAAGACCCACCTCGCGCCAGAGGCGGAGATTTCACCGACGCCGGAGGAGGGCGAGCGGGTCATCTTCCGCTCGCACTGCCTGCGCGGCCTCGGCCTGCCGGCGAGCGGGTTCTTCCGCTCCTTCCTCGACTTCTACAATCTTCAGCCGCATCACCTCACCCCCAACACGGTGATGCTCCTATCTTCCTTCGTCACCCTGTGCAAGGGTTTTCTCGGAGTCCTCCCCACTCTGGAGCTCTATGGGGAGTTCTTCCAGTGCAAGTTTGGCACTATCTCCGCGGGCATGCCCGCCCCCTCCGGCGCCTTCATCGCCAAGCGGAGGACGACTGACAACAACCCTTTTCCTCCTATCCTGCTGATCCAGTCGGTGAAGCTTTGGCAGTGATCGTGCTTCTCGTGAAGAGCGTCGCGCGCAAAGCGACTACCTCGGTCTGTAAACTACGTGGCCGCCCGCCGCTTGGGAGGCCGGCGTCTTGGTCCTTCCGAGGCCGGTCGCTCACCTTGGCCGGGAACGCCGCCATCACCCGGCTTCGGGTGATGGTCTAGTCGGAGGGCTTGGTGGGGGCCGACTTGGTGGCCGCCTTCATGGAGCGTCAGGTGCTTCCGCTCCAAAGCCGGCCCCACATGATCTGCCAAATGAGCGGCCGCTTCGACCCGTGCCGGCTGAGCACCAGAGAGATTCCTCACGACGAGGTATCTTACATGGTGAATTATATCTCCAACTGCAAACTCACCGTGGAGTGGCAGTATAGCAAGGCGCCATATTCTCGGGCCAACCCGCCGCCTGTGGTGAGTTTTTCCTTATTCTCTTCTTCTTTTGTTGTCGTGTTCGCGATAGCCGACTCTTGACTAATCGGCCTTGTCTTTGAGCAGAGCCCTCTTCTTGGACCGGCACCTGGGGCCGCAGGGCCGGAGCGCCAGTTTACGGCCGACCGCACCGTGGACGACCCCGACGACCTAGATCTGGGGGCGGCCGCCATGGACGACGCCGTAGTCGCAACCGGCGGAGAGGCAGGCGGCCCCGACCTTATGGCCGGGTTCGGAGACTGGCCGGAGGATGACGAAGCCGACGTCATCCCACGCCGCCAGCCGGCGGCCGATCGCCAAGGCGCGGGACCTTCCGCCGCGCCAACTGCTCGTGGTGGCGCGCAAAAGCGTCGGGCGTGCGGGTCTCTTGACAGCCGCCAAAGAAACCAAGAGCTCATGGCGGCAACCAAACGAGACAAGGCGGCTGCGAAAGCGGCCCGCTTCCGCAAGGTGGTGAAGCAGCCACAAGTGGTCTCGGCATAAGTGTTGCATGTCTTGTACTTTCGTTGTCTTTTTTGGTTGAGGCTCATCTAAGTCGTGTTCTTGGTTTGTTGAACAGGGCGCCGCTTTCCCTTGAGCGGGTTGACGCAGCCTCCATAGTCGGACCGACGGGAGGGTCTTCGAGTTCCTGCCGAGCGGACCCCCGCGCCGACCTCATGGAGGCAACGGAGCGGAACGCGCGGGAGGCTCGGGAGGAGCGGGAAGCGGCGGAGCGGAGGGTCGTCTAGGAGGCGGCGGAGAAGTCGGCCGAGGCGCAAGCCGACGCGGCGGCCAAGGCCTAGGCGGAAGCCGCGGCCGCGGAGAAGGAGGCGGAGGTTTTGCGCAATCAGCCTCCGCAGCTCGCCATTCCCCTTCGCGCCATGGCTCCCGATATCCCCGTGCCTCCGTCGGAGGAAGCCGACCGTGACCAGCTGGTGATGGAGAGGAGGGAGGACGACGTGACGATCCTGGGGGAGGCGCCACAGTCGGCGCCGACTGGAGCGGGCCTAGGCGGCCGACCTGCTGCGGCGCCTGGGCAGCCGGCCGGGGGCGAGTCGGCGGCGGGGGCGGATCTCGTCGTGCAGTCAGCGCCTCGCCAGCGCGTGGGAGAGGAGTCCTCGACGCTGGAGCCGCAAAGGGCTGCGGGCGCCAGCTCGACTGCTCAGGACCTGGAGGCGGCCAGCGCCAGCACCTCCGAGTGGACGCCCAGCGACGGGACGGCCGAGCTGTTGGGAAACGTAGTAATTTCAAAAAAATTCCTACGATCACGCAAGACCATGGTGATGGCATAGCAACGAGAGGGGAGAGTGTCCGTCCACGTACCCTCGTAGACCGAAAGCGGAAGCGTTATATCAACGTGGTTGATGTAGTCATACGTCTTCACGATCCGACCGATCCAAGCACCGTTACTCCGGCACCTCCGAGTTCTTAGCACACGTTCAGCTCGATGACGATCCCCGGGCTCCGATCCAGCAAAGCGTCGGGGAGGAGTTCCGTCAGCACGACGGCGTGGTGACGATCTTGATGTTCTACCGTCGCAGGGCTTCGCCTAAGTACCGCTACAATATGACCGAGGTGGAATATGGTGGAGGGGGGCACCGACACGGCTAAGGGCGATCACGAAGATCAACTTGTGTGTCATGGGGTGCCCCCTGCCCCGTATATAAAGGAGCAAGGGAGGAGGTGGCGGCCTAGGAGGGCGCGCATTATGGGGGGAGTCCTACTCCCACGGGAGTAGGACTCCTCCTTTCCTAGTAGGAGTAGGAGAGAAGGAAGGGGAAGGGAGGAAGGGTGCGGCCCCTCCCTAGTCCAATTCGGACTAGGCCTTGGGAAGCGCGGCCTGCCCTAGGCAGCCCCTCTCTCTTTCCCGCAGGGCCCAATAAGGCCCAATACTTCTCCCGGCGAATTCCCGTAACTCTCGGTACTCAAAAAATACCGAATCATTCGAACCTTTCCGAACTCCGAATATAGTCGTCAATATATCGATCTTTACGTCTCGACCATTTGAGACTCCTCGTCATGTCCCCGATCTCATCCGGGACTCGAACTCCTTGGTACATCAAAACTCATAAACTCATAATATAAGCATCATCGAAACCTTAAGCGTGCGGACCCTACGGGTTCGAGAACTATGTAGACATGACCTAGAACTATTCTTGGTCAATAACCAATAGCAGAACCTAGATGCCCATATTGGTTCCTACATATTCTACGAAGATCTTTATCGGTCAAACCGCATAACGACATACGTTGTTCCCTTTGTCATCGGTATGTTACTTACCCGAGATTCGATCGTCGGTATCCAATACCTAGTTCAATCTCGTTACCAGTAAGTCTCTTTACTCGTTCCGTAATACATCATCTCACAACTAACTCATTAGTTGCAATGCTTGCAAGGCTTATGTGATGTGTATTACCGAGAAGGCCCAGAGATACCTCTCCGACAATCGGAGTGACAAAACCTAATCTCGATTCATGCCAACTCAACATATACTTTTGGAGACACCTGTAGAGTACCTTTATAATCACCCATTTACGTTGTGACGTTTGGTAGCACACAAAGTGTTCCTCCGGTAGACGGGAGTTGCATAATCTCATAGTTGCAGGAACTTTGTATAAGTCATGAAGAAAGCATAAGCAACATACTAAACGATCAAGTGCTAAGCTAACGAAATGGGTCATGTCAATCACATCATTCTCCTAATGATGTGATCCCATTAATCAAATGACAACACATGTCTATGGTTAGGAAACATAACCATCTTCGATTAATGAGCTAGTCTAGTAGAGGCATACTAGTGACTATCTGTTTGTCTATGTATTCACACATGTATTATGTTTCCGGTTAATACAATTCTAGCATGAATAATAAACATTTATCATGATATAAGGAAATAAATAATAACTTTATTATTGCCTCTAGGGCATATTTCCTTCAGTCTCCCACTTGCACTAGAGTCAATAATCTAGTTCACATCGCCATGTGATTTAACATCAATAGTTCACATCTATATGTGGTTAACACCCATAGTTCACATCGACATGTGACCAATACCCAAAGGGTTTACTAGAGTCAGTAATCTAGTTCACATCGCTATGTGATTAACACCCAAAGAGTACTAAGGTGTGATCATGTTTTGCTTGTGAGATAATTTTAGTCAACGGGTCTGTCACATTCAGAGCCGTAAGTATTTTGCAAATTTCTATGTCTACAATGCTCGCACGGAGCTACTCTAGCTAATTGCTCCCACTTTCAATATGTATCCAGATTGAGACTCGAGTCATCTAGATTAGTGTTAAAACTTGCATCGACGTAACCCTTTACGACGAACCTATTTTCACTTCCATAATCGAGAAACATATCCTTATTCTACTAAGGATAATTTTGACCGCTGTCCATTGATCTACTCCTAGATCACTATTGCACTCCTTGCCAAGCTTAGTGGTAGGGTATGCAATAGATCAGTACACAGACATGACATACTTTATAGAACCTATGGCTGATGCATAGGGAATGACTTTCATTCTCTTTCTATCTTCTGCCGTGGTCGGGTTTTGAGTCTTACTCAATCTCACACCTTGTAATACAGGCAAGAACTCTTTCTTTGACTTATTCTATTTTGAACTACTTCAAAATCTTGTCAAGGTATGTATTCATTGAAAAACTTATCAAGCGTCTTGATCTATCTCTATAGATCTTGATGCTCAATATGTAAGCAGCTTCACCGAGGTCTTTCTTTGAAAAAAACTCCTTTCAAACACTCCTTTATGCTTTGCAGAATAATTCTACATTATTTCCGATCAACAATATGTCATTCACATATACTTATCAGAAAGGCTGTAGTGCTCCCACTCACTTTCTTGTAAATACAGGCTTCACCGTAAGTCTGTATAACACTATATACTTTGATCAACTTATCAAAGCGTGTATTCCAACTCCGAGATGCTTGCACCAGTCCATAGATGGATCGCTGGAGCTTGCACATTTTGTTAGTTCCTTTAGGATTGACAAAACCTTCTGGTTGCATCATATACAACTCTTCTTAAATAAATCCATTAAATAATGTAGTTTTGACATCCATTTGCCAGATTTCATAAAATGTGGCAATTGCTAACATGATTCGGACAGACTTTAAGTATCGCTACAGTTGAGAAAATCTCATTGTAGTCAACACCTTGAACTTGTCGAAAACCTTTTTGACAAGTTGAGCTTTGTAGATAGTAACACTACTATCAGTGTCCGTCTTCCTCTTGAAGATCCATTTATTTAACTTGACTTGCTGATCATCGAGCAAGTCAACCAAAGTCCACACTTTGTTCTTATATATGGATCCTATCTCAGATTTTATGGCCTCAAGCCATTTCATGAATCTGGGCTCATCATCGCTTCCTCATAGTTCGTAGGTTCATCATGGTCTAGTAACATGACTTCTAGAATAGGATTACCGTACCACTCTGGTATGGATCTTACTGGAAGACCTACGAGGTTTGGTAGCAACTTGATCTGAAGTTTCATGATCATCATCATTAACTTCCTCACTAATTGGTGTAGGAATCATCGGAACTGATTCCTGTGATGAACTACTTTCCAATAAGGGAGAAGGTACAATTACCTCATCAAGTTCTACTTTCCTCCCACTCACTTCTTTCGAGAGAAACTTCTTCTCTAGAAAGGATCCATCTTAGCAACAAATATCTTGCTTTCGGATCTGTGATAGAAGGTGTACCCAATATTTACCTTTGGGTATTCTATGAAGACGCATTCGATTTGGGTTCGAGCTTATCGGTGAAAACTTTTTCACATAAGCATCACAACTCCAAACTTTAAGAAACGACAGCTTAGGTTTCTTCGTTAAACCATAGTTCATACGGTGTCGCCTCAACGGATTTAGATGGTGCCCTATTAAACGTGAATGCAGCTGTCTCTAATGCATAACCCCAAAACGATAGTGGTAAATCGGTAAGATACATCATAGATCACACCATATCAAATAAAGTGCGGTTATTCTGACGTTCAACACACCATAACATTGTGGTGTTCCGGTGGCGTGAGCTGTGAAACTATTCCACATTATTTTAATTGAAGACCAAACTCGTAACTCAAATATTCGTCTCCGTGATCAGATCGCAGAAACTTTATTTTCATGTTACGGTGATTTTTCCACTTCACTCTGAAATTCTTTGAACCTTTCAATTATTTCAGACTTATGTTTCATCAAGAAGATATACGCATATCTGCTCAAATCATCTGTGAAGGTCAGAAAATAACGATACTTGCCATGAGCTTTAACACTCATCGGACCGCATACATCAGTATGTATTATTTCCAATAAGTCATTTGCTCACTCCATTGTTCCGAGAACGAGTCTTTAGTCATCTTGCCCATAAGGCATGGTTCGCAAGCATCAAGTGATTCATAATCAAGTGATTCCAAAATCCCATCAGCATGGAGTTTCTTCATGCTTTTACATAATATGACCTAAACGGCAGTGCCACAAATAAGTTGCACTATCATTATTAACTTTGCATCTTTTGGCATCAATATTATGAATATGTGTATCACTACGATCGAGATCCAACAAACTATTTTTATTGGGTGTATGACCATTGAAGGTTTTATCCATTTAAACAGAACAACAATTATTCTTTGACTTTAAATGAATAACCGTTTTGCAATAAACATGATCAAATCATATTTATGCTCAACACCAAATAACACTTATTTAGGTTCCACACTAATCCCGAAAGTATAGGGAGTGTGCGATGATGATCATATCAATCTTGGAACTACTTCCAACACTCATCGTCACTTCCCTTCAACTAGTCTCTGCTTATTCTCAGAACTCCTGTTTCGAGTTACTAATCTTAGCAACCGAACAGTATCAAATACTCTGGGGCTACTATAAACACTAGTAAGGCACACATCAATAACCTGTATATCAAATATAACCTTGTTCACTTTGCCATCCTTCTTATCCACCAAATATTCAGGGTAGTTCCGCCCAAAGGACCAGTTCCATTGCAGCAAAAGTACTTAGTCTCAGGCTTAGGTCTAGACTTGGGCTTCTTCACCGAGCAGCAACTTGCTTGCCGCTCCTTTTGAAGTTCCCTTCTTCCCTTTGCCATTTTCCTTGAGACTAATGGTCTTGTCAACCATCAACATTTGATGTTTTTCTTGATTTCTACCTTCCGATTTTAGCATCGCGAAGAGCTCGAGAATCTTTTTCGCCATCCCTTGCATACTATAGTTCATCACGAAGTTCTACTAACTTAGTGATGGTGACTAGAGAATTCTGTCAATCACTATCTTATCTCGAAGATTAACTCCCACTTGATTCAAGTGATTGAAGTACTCGGACAATCTGAGCACATGCTCACTAGTTGAGCGATTCTCCTCCATCTTTTAGCTATAGAACTTGTTGGAGACTTCATGTCTCTCAACTCGGTATTTGCTTGAAATATTAACTTCAATTCCTGGAACATCTCATATGGTCCATGACGCTCAAAACGCCTTTGAAGTTCCGATTCTAAGCCGTTAAGCATGGTGCACTAAACTATCAAGTAGTCATCATATTGAGCTAGCCAAACGCTCATAACGCCCGCATCCGCTCCTGCAATAGGTCTGTCACCTAGCGGTGCATCAAGGACATAATTCTTCAGGCAGCAATGAGGATAAACCTCAGATCACGGATCCAATCCGCATCATTGCTACTAACATCTTTCAACACAGTTTCTCTAGGAACATATCAAAACAAACATATGAAGCAATAACGCGAGCTATTGATCTACAACATAATTTGCAAAATACTACCAGGACTAAGTTCATGATAAATTTAAGTTTAATTAATCATATTAAAAACTCCCACTTAGACAGACATCTCTCTAGTCATCCAAGTGATTACGTGATCCAAATCAACTAAACAATGTCCGATCATCACGTGAGATGGAGTAGTTTCAATGGTGAACATCACTATGTTGATCATATCTACTATATGATTCACGCTCGACCTTTTGGCCTCCGTGTTCCGAGGCCATATCTGCATATGCTAGGCTCGTCAAGTTTAACCTGAGTATTTCGTGTAAACTGGCTTGCACCCGTTGTAGATGGACGAGAACTTATCACACCGATCATCACGTGGTGTCCGGGTACTACGAACTTTTAGCAACGGTGCATACTCGGGAGAACAATTCTTGATAATTTTAGTGAGAGATCATCTTATAATGCTACCGTCAATCAAAGCAAGATAAGATGCATAAAGGATAAACATCACATGCAATCAATATAAGTGATATGATATGGTCATCATCATCTTGTGCTTGTGATCTCCATCTCCAAGCACCGCCATGATCACCATCGCCACCGCGCGACACCTTGATCTCCATCGTAGCATCGTTGTCGCCTCGCCAACTATTGCTTCTACGACTATCGCTACTGCTTAGTGATAAAGTAAAGCAATTACATGGCTTTTGCATTTCATACAATAAAGCGACAACCATATGGCTCCTGCCGATTGCCGATAACTCGTTACAAAACATGATCATCTCATACAATATAGCATCACGCCTTGACCACATCACATCACAACATGCCCTGCAAAACAAGTTAGACGCCCTCTACTTTGTTGTTGCAAGTTTTACGTGGCTGCTACGGGCTGAGCAAGAACCGTTTTACCTACGCATCAAAACCACAACGATAGTTTGTCAAGTTGGTGCTGTTTTAACCTTCGCAAGGACCGGGCGAGCCACACTCGGTTCAACTAAAGTGAGAGAGAGACACCCGCCGTCACCTTTCAGCAACTAGTGCTCGGAGCGGTGAAACCAGTCTCGCGTAAGCGCACGCGTAATGTCGGTCCGGCCGCTTCATCTCACAATACCGCTGAACCAAAGTATGACATGCTGGTAAGCAAGATGACTTATATCGCCCACAACTCACTTGTGTTCTACTCGTGCATATGACATCAACGCATAAAACCAGGCTCGATGCCACTGTTGGGAAACGAGTAATTTCAAAAAATTCCTACGATCACGCAAGACCATGGTGATGGCATAGCAACGAGAGGGGAGAGTGTCCGTCCACGCACTCGTGAGACCGAAAGCGAAGCGTTATATCAACGCTGTTGATGTAGTCGACGCCTTCACGATCCGACCGATCCAAGCACCGCACTCGGCACCTCCGAAGTTCTTAGCACACGCTCAGCTCGATGACGATCCCCGGCTCCGATCCAGCAAAGCGTCGGGGAGGAGTTCCACAAGACGACGGCGATCTTGATGTTCTACCGTCGCAGGGCTTCGCCTAAGCACCGCTACAATATGACCGAGGTGGAATATGGTGGAGGGGGGCACCGCACACGGCTAAGGAACGATCACGAAGATCAACTTGTGTGTCATGGGGTGCCCCCCTGCCCCCGTATATAAAGGAGCAAGGGAGGAGGTGGCCGGCCTAGGAGGGGGCGCACCAAGGGGGGAGTCCTACTCCCACCGGGAGTAGGACTCCTCCTTTCCTAGTAGGAGTAGGAGAGAAGGAAGGGGAAGGGAGGAAGGGGTGCGGCCCCTCCCCCTAGTCCAATTCGGACTAGGCCTTGGGGGGCGCGCGGCCTGCCCTAGGCAGCCCCTCTCTTTCCGCAGGGCCCAATAAGGCCCAATACTTCTCCCGGCGAATTCCGTAACTCTCCGGCACTCGAAAAATACCAATCATTCGAACCTTTCCGAACTCCGAATATAGTCATCCAATATATCGATCTTTACGCCTCGACCATTTCGAGACTCCTCGTCATGTCCCCGATCTCATCCGGGACTCGAACTCCTTCGTACATCAAAACTCATAAACTCATAATATAACCGCCATCGAAACCTTAAGCGTGCGAACCCTACGGGTTCGAGAACTATGTAGACATGACCTAGAACTATTCTTGGTCAATAACCAATAGCGGAACCTGGATGCCCATATTGGTTCCTACATATTCTACGAAGATCTTTATCGGTCAAACCGCATAACGACATACGTTGTTCCCTTTGTCATCGGTATGTTACTTACCCGAGATTCGATCGTCGGTATCCAATAACTAGTTCAATCTCGTTACCAGTAAGTCTCTTTACTCGTTCCGTAATACATCATCTCACAACTAACTCATTAGTTGCAATGCTTGCAAGGCTTATGTGATGTGTATTACCGAGAAGGCCCAGATACCTCTCCGACAATCGGAGTGACAAAACCTAATCTCGATTCATGCCAACTCAACATATACTTTTGGAGACACCTGTAGAGTACCTTTATAATCACCCATTTACGTTGTGACGTTTGGTAGCACACAAAGTGTTCCTCCGGTAGACGGAGTTGCATAATCTCATAGTTGCAGGAACTTTGTATAAGTCATGAAGAAAGCATAAGCAACATACTAAACGATCAAGTGCTAAGCTAACGAAATGGGTCATGTCAATCACATCATTCTCCTAATGATGTGATCCCATTAATCAAATGACAACACATGTCTATGGTTAGGAAACATAACCATCTTCGATTAATGAGCTAGTCTAGTAGAGGCATACTAGTGACTATCTGTTTGTCTATGTATTCACACATGTATTATGTTTCCGGTTAATACAATTCTAGCATGAATAATAAACATTTATCATGATATAAGGAAATAAATAATAACTTTATTATTGCCTCTAGGGCATATTTCCTTCACGAGCTGAACGTGGCGGCACAGGAGGTCTGACGCCGGCTTCAGGCTCAGGCCGGCTTGCTGCAAGGATATACCCAGGAGTTCCTCGCTACGCGCGTGGTCGTCCGGGTGAGTCTTCTGGCTTTGATCGATTTCTTTTTTGATTTCCTGGAGGCGGCTTGAAACTTCTTAGCAGGCCTTGATAGCAATCTTGTACTTATGCACACTCCATCTGATTTTCAGGAGTATCACAATCTTCGCGCGGCCGCCTTCAACTCCCAGGCCCAGGAGCTGAGCCAGAAGGCCGCCGATCTGACGAACTGCCGGAGTAAGAACTTGGTTTCTTCTATCTCAAGTGGGGGCGCGTCAGCGCACCCACTGGGTGTAGTACCCGAGATTCGGGCCGGCTGCTGAGCAGCCGGGTCGGATCTTCCCTGAAGACTTTTCCCTTACTGCCTTTTTTTCTTTTTCTCCATGCTTGCAGGAGCTAATGCCGACTTGAGGGGGCAGGTAGGCGAGGCCCAGACCGCTCTTCGCGCCAAGGAGGCCGAGATCGTTGCCTTGGCCCAGGAACGCGACCGCCTGGCCAAGAGGCTGGCCGACCAGGAGGAGAGCCACCAGGCGGCCTTGAAGAAGGCGCAGGACAACGAGGCCGCCCTTAAGGCCGAGTTTGAGACCGAGGCGGCGGGCTGGGCTGAAGCAAGGCAAGCGCTGAGCAAGTGTTATGGGCGGGTGGGGGATCTGATCGACGGTAGGCCGCCTTCCTCTTCTCACTCCTTTGCTTGCTCCTTGCCCTCTAATTCATCTTCTGATTTTGGTGCCGTTTCCTTGTTCTTCACGCAGATTACTTCCCCGGCTATTCCGTCACCGCTAGCCAAGCCATCTAGGCCCACCGCGAGACGCGCCGACAAGCAGGGGTTGCAATCGCGCCAGACGCCAGCTGGACGCTCGAGGAGCAGCTCTTGGCGATCCAGGCCCGACTGCAGCCGGCTCACCGCATGCTCCGCCGGCTTCAGCGTGCTGGGGCGCAAGTGTTAGCCGCTCTCTGGCCCGGCGAGGTGATCCCCCGTACCGCCAGTCAGACTGCCGACTGACTGGAGGTTGCGGTTGGCCGCTTCGAGGCCTAGAAGGCTTCCGCTGCTCGGTCCGGCGCCGGGCGGGCGCTGGAGTTCGTCCGGGCCTGGTATCCTGGGCTAAGCCTGCGCTAGCTAAGCACATGGAGGCAGGAGGCTGACGAGGAGCTGGTGGCGGTGCGGCTGGCTATCATCCATCGCGCCTCAGTTATCGCCGAGTACACCGACACCAACGTTTTCGCTCCTGAAGTGAACGACGGCGGAGTCGCCCAGCCAGAGGAATGGTTCGGGCTGAACCCGGCGGAAGGCGAGGACTCGGCGGAGGAGATTGCTTCCAGCGATGAAGCCGAAGACGACGAGGAGGAGGGCGGTGAAGACGCCGCGCCAGACGGCGAAGCGACCAGCCAGCTTCAGCCTGATCGTGCCTCTAGCAACGAGGCACGTGCGAGCGCACCGCCTGCCAGGGGTGAAGATCAGGCCGAGACTCGCCAGCCGGCCACTCCTCCAGCCCGCACTTCCGCCTCCGCCGATATGCCCGACTCGCCTGTTGCTCCACTGGCTTGATCTGCCGCTCTTGCTTTTCTGCTATTGCTCTTTGAAAAAATTTTATTAACTTTGCGCAGTTCCACCCACTGGGGGTGTATTCAGACTATGTTGAATGCCGGCCTTTCGAAGGCTTTTGTGTAAATATAATTATGCATGTGTTTGGCTTCCATTCGAGTTTGCTTTTTATCCTTAGGCCGTTTCCTTTGCCGCCTTCCCTTGATTGCCGCCTTCCCAGCCGAACAACTGCTCTACAGTCTGTGGATGGGGAAGAACTTGGCTATTTGTGGGAAGGCAAGTACTTGAGCTTTGTTGGATTGTTGCAGGGTTGAATGGTAAGCCGGCCGGCCGGCTACTTTGGTAGTCGGTCGGCAATGGGAGGAAGCCGGCTTTTGTTATATAAGTTCATTAGTCCTTAGACGTTTTTCGTGTGGGCATCCTTTCCTGCCTTTGACTCTTGCCAGCCGGACAGTCGGTTCTTCGAGCTGCGGCTTTTGACAAGAGAGGGCTTGGGTGCCGGCACACTACTTGTCTGACTGCAGGTGGAACTTTAAATATAACTCAAGGCGGCCAGTCCCCGGGCCGACTAGTCGAACCCGGTGCCGGACGAAAAAAGGTGAAATGACAAAATCATAGGCATGATACTCGTCATTCATAGATAAAAGGTGGCAGTCCCCGAGTGCTCCTCGGGGGGCCCATTGTCTCATACTTAGTACAAAAGGTAGCGTGATACATACTGCATTTTAACTGTAAAATCTTCGGAGGAGGTTGGCGTTCCATGGTCGTTCCGACTCCTTGCCGGAATCATCTCTCTTTCGTGCCTTCGGCTTCTGTGCATCGATTAGGTAGTAGGAGTCGTTTCCCAATGCTCTGCTGATGACGAAGGGACCTTCCCAAGAGGCCGAGAGCTTATGCTGGCTGGCTGTTCGCTGGATCAGCCGGAGCACAAGGTCGCCCTCTTGAAAGGATCTTGGCTTGACCTTCCGGCTATCGTAGCGGCGCAAACCCTGCTGGTAGATGGCAGACCGGCTGAGGGCTAACAGCCGGCTTTCTTCCAGCAGGTCGACGCTGTCTTCTCGTGCTTCTTTGGCTTCTGCTTCCGTGTACATGGTCACCTGAGGCGAGTCGAACTCGATGTCGGTTGGGATGACAGCCTCGGCGCCATATACGAGGAAGAAAAGGGTGAAGCCGGTTGACTTGTTTGGGGTAGTGCACAGACTCCAGAGGACGGCCGGCAGCTCGTCGAGCCAACAGTCGGCCGAGCGCTCCAGCGGCACGACCAGCCGGGGCTTGATGCCGGAGAGGATGAGGCCATTGGCTCGCACAACTTGGTCGTTTGACTACGGGTGGGCAACGGACGCTAGGTCCAGTCGGATGCCCTGAGTCACGCAGAAACATGCCAATGCTCCCTTGGGAAAATTCGTGCCGTTGTCGGTGATGATGCTGTGTGGCACGCCGTACCGAGTTGTGATGTCTGCGATGAATGTCACGGCAGTCGGCCCGTTCAGCTTCTTAATCGGCTTTGCTTCGATCCACTTGGTGAATTTATCCACGGCGGCAAGCAAGTGTGTCATGCCGCCGCGCGCCGTCTTGAATGGGCCCACCATGTCCAATCCCCAGACGGTAAAAGGCCAGGTGAGGGGAATGGTCTTGAGTGCTGAAGCCGGCTGGTGTTCCTTGGACCTGAAGACTTGACAGCCTTTGCAATGCTTGACTAACTCCTTTGCGTCGTCCAAGGCAGTCGGCCAAAAGAATCCATGGCGGAAGGCTTTGGCAACGAGGGATCGTGAGGCTGCGTGGTGGCTGCATTCGCCTTGGTGAATGTCTTTGAGGATTGCTATGGCCTTCTCTGGCTCGACACAGCGCTGGAAGACTCCAGTGACACTGTGCCTGACGAGCTCTCTGTTGGAAATTGTATATGCGCCGGCTCGGCGTTGGACTTATCTTGTCGCGATCTCGTCAGCCGGTAGTTTTCTGTTTATCAGGAAGTTGAGGATGGGCTGAGCCCATGATGGAGCTGTGACTTCTTATATAGCCAACACGGCAACTTCAACCGGGGCGGGTGGGCTGGGTGGTGAAGAGCTGGAGCTGGCCACCGCCTGTGGTGTTGAAGCAGTCCCCGGGCCGACTACCGTAGTCCCCGGGCCGGGTTTTGAAGTCCCCGGGCCGGGTGCGACTACGCCAGTCCCTGAGCTGCCTATCGAAGTCCCCGGGCCGCCTGCTTGGCTCCCCAAGCCGGATCCGGCTGCGTCGGGGTTAGGCGGCACGAAGATGGAATCGGATTCTAGAGACGGCTTGATAGACGGCTTGAGGAGGCGTTGGAGAGAGACGCCGGTTGGTATAGCTTGTCAGGTTGAGCCTATCTGCGCCAGGGCATCTGCTTGTTCATTGTCTGACCGTGGCACGTGGAGGAACTCGCATCCTTCGAAGTACCCGCTGATTTGCTGAACGAGGAAGTGGTAGCTCGCTATGTTTGCGTCCTTGGCTTCCCAGTCACCAGATGACTGTTGGACCACCCAATCCGAGTCGCCATAGCACAGGATCCGGCGGATGCCGAGCTCTTTAGCTAGCCAGAGTCCGTGTATGAGCGCCTCGTACTCGGCCACGTTGTTGGAGGCGGCAAAGTGAATCTGCAACGTGTATATGAGTTTGTCACCCTTGGGAGAGGTGAGGATGATGCCGGCTCCCAAGCCGGTGCGCATCTTGGACCCGTCGAAGTGCATCCGCCAATGAGTGGAGTCGGGAGCCGGTGGCAGGTACTGGGTCTCGGCCCAGTCGACGAGGAAGTCGGCCAATGCTTGCGACTTGATGGCGGTGCGAGGCTGGTAGAAGATCGTGTAGAGGGCCAGCTCAATGGCCCATTTTGCCACCCGGCCCGATGCATCCCGGTTGCCTATAATCTCGGCGAGTGGGGCGGTGCATACGACCGTGATGGAGTGCTCTTGAAAGTAGGGCTTCAGCTTCTTGGCGGCGAAGTACACGCCGTAGCACATCTTCTGGTAATGCGGGTAGTTCTGCTTTGAGGCGGATAGTACTTCGCTTAATTAGTAGACCGGCCTCTGGACCGGCTGGGCTCGGCCTTATTCCGTGCGCTGGACCACAATGACAGCGCTGACCACCCGGCTGGTGGCAGCGATATAGAGGAGCATGGGCTCTTTCTCAGTCTGCGCCCCCAAGACAGGCGGTGTGGCAACCATCTTCTTCAGCTCGTGAAAGGCTTGGTCGGCTTGGTCGTTCCACTCAAAGTGAGTGCTTTTCTTCATGAGTCGGTAGAGGGGGAGAGCCTTTTCTCCCAGCCGGCTGATGAAGCGATTCAGGGAGGCCAGGCACCCGGTAAACTTCTGGACGTCTCGCAGCTTGGTGGGAATCTCCATTCTCTCAATGGCTTTGATCTTCACTGGGTTGCATTCAATGCTGCGTTCGGAGACCAGGAAGCCTAGGAGCTGGCCGGCTGGTACTCCGAACACGCATTTCTCGGGGTTGAGCTTGATCTGAAACCGGCGCAGGTTCTCAAATGTTTCCTTGAGGTCCTCCAACAAAGTGTTGCGCTTCTCCGTCTTCACCACGATATCGTCTACATAGACATGGTCATTTCTGCCGAGTTTCTTGAGGACGCATTTCTGCATGCAACGCTGAAAGGTGGCACCGGCATTTCTCAAGACGAATGTCATCGTCAGGTAACAGAAAGCTCCGAATGGCGTGATGAAAGCGGTCTTCAGGCGGTCGGCCGAGTCCAATTTTATCTGGTGGTAGCCTGAGTAGGCATCCAAGAAACTCAACAGCTCGCATCCGGCTGTGGAGTCTATTACTTGATCAATCCTGGGTAAGGCAAAGGGATCTTTGGGGCAGGCTTTGTTGAGGCTCGTGTAATCTATACACATGCGCCACTTATTATTTTTCTTCAGCACGAGGAACGGGTTGGCGAGCCACTCTGGGAAGAAAACCTCCATGATGAAGCCGACTGCCAAGAGCCAGGCTATCTCTTCTCCCACGATCCTTCTCTTGTCCTCTGACAGTCGGCGGAGGGGCTGCTTGGCTGGCTTGGCGTCTGCTCGGACGTGTAGCTTGTGCTCGACGAAATCCTTCGGAACACCCGGCATGTCCTTGGGGGACCATGCGAAGATGTCCCGATTCTCGTGGAGGAAATCGACGAGCTCGCTTTCCTATTTACTGTCCAGGTTTGCCCCGATAACGGCAAACCTTTCAGGGTGCTCTGGGTCCAGAGGTATCTTCTTAGTTTCCTTGGCCGGCTGGAAGGAACCTTGGGCATCACACTCTTTGGGGTCGGGGGACAGGGCAGGCTGCTTGCCGGCCATGGCCACGACTTGTCCAACATCTTCTTCTCTTCGGCGACTACGAGGGACTCGGCCAGCCGGCTGCTGGCTGCAGCGCACTCGGAGGACTTCTTGTAGTCGCCGGCTATGGTGATGATGCCCTTGGTACTCGGCATCTTCATCTTGAGGTAGGCATAGTGGGGTACAGCCATGAACTTGGCCAGAGCAGGCCGGCCAAGCAGCGCATGGTAAGGGCTCTCGAGGTCCACCACTTCAAACCAGATTGCTTCTCGGCGGAAGTGATCCTTGTCTCCGAAGAGAACATCTATCTTGATCTTGCCGATGGGTGAACAGGACAGGCCGGGTACAATGCCATGGAACACGGTCCGGCTTGGCATGAGGTGCTTGGCCTTGATGTTCAACTTCTCCATGGTATCTCGGTACAGGATGTTGATGCTGCTCCCGCCGTCTATCAGTACGCGGGAGAATCGGGCAGCAAGCCTGTCCGTTGCTAGGGTTGCCTCTAAAACCAATGCATAGGAGCCCGGGGACGGCATCACCTCTCGGTGGTCGGCCCGGCTCCAGCTGATAGGCCTCTCTGACCAGTGCATGTATTCGGGGTTGTTGGAGGCGACCGCGTTGACTTCTTGGTGCTGTCGGCGCCGGCTGCATCGGTCTTCGGGCTGGCTCGTGAAGACGACGTAGGCAGCGTTCTCGTTGGAGAACTCGTCTTGGATGGTTCCGACTGCTGGTCGAGCGGCCGGCTGCTGGGGGCCGGAGGCGGCTGTCCTGCAGGCGGAGGCGGCACCAGCCCTTCGCCTTTGTTGATTTGAGTGAGCCAGTGGCACTTCCGGGTTGTATGGTTGGACAGCTTTGCGCCGCTGTGGAACTTGCATGGGGCGTCAAGAGCTTGCTTGTAGGAGAAAGTCGGCTGCAAAGCCGGCCTGCCGCCCTTCGGCTTCTTGGGCGTGGGCCGCCCTTCAGGTTGCTCGTCTTCGACGGTGGCCACCTACCGACTGGCTGGAGGCAGCATTGGGCCCTTGCGCTTGTTTTCGTGCTGGTACGGACGTCGGCTAGAGTCGCCAGCCGGCGTTTTGGGAGCCGGGTTGAGTACCTTCCCGGCGGCGTCTACCCGGAGCTCGGTCTTCATTGATGATTCGGCGGTGGCGTACTTGTCGGCAATGACAAGTAATTCGTTGAGGGTAGCCGGCTCGACGCAGATGAGCTTGTGCTTGAGGAGGGTGCCTTCTCGGCACCCGGCGGTGAAGTACTCTATCACTTGAACCTCGTGCACCCCCTTGCAGGAGTTGCGGAGCTCGGCCCAACGCGTGAGGTAGTCGCGAGTCGACTTGGTGGGTCCTTGCACGCACAAGGAAAGTTGCCTGGGCTTAGGAGTCTGCTTGTAGGTGCTGGTGAAGTTGCGGATGAAGGCTTCGGTGAAGTCCAGCCAGCTGTTGATGTTGTACGGCTTGAGGCTGTTGAGCTAGGTTCGCGCCGTGCCCTGAAGCATGAGGGGCACATATTTCACGGCAACGCGCTGTTGTCGCTCGCTATGCCGATCTTGGCTGGGTCGAGTAGTCGATCAGCCAATCCTCCGCTTCAGGAGCCGTTATACTTGGGCGATCTCGGAGCGAGAACCCTTTGGGAAGGGCTCGTCGCGGATGCGGGGCCAAGCAAGGCGGCCCGACATCGTCTTCTTCTTCCAACGCCAGGGATCGCGCCATGCGGTTGGTCCGGTGGCGGGCGTCGTTTTCGCCGACTCCATCGCGGCGGCCGAGTCAGCCGCTGAGAGTCGGTTGGGTGACGGGCGGTGGGGTAGGATATCTTTCCCCGCGAGGTGGAGGAGGGGGCAGGTTGCCTCGCCGTTCCACGGCTCGAGGGCGGCCTTCTGCGTCGCGCTCGATGGAGATCCGGGTTCGGCTTCGGCTGGCAGCCGGCTCCTTTTCTCGCCGTGCGCGGGCATTGCCCACAGTCGGCGTGCGCGACGTTGCGCCGTGCTCTCGACGCCGGGGAGGGCTTTCGGCGCGGGCGCTGTCTTCTTGCCGCTCTGCGGCCGCGCCGATCAGTTGCTGGATGCGCCTTGCCATGTTGGGAAGCTCGTCGGGCCCTAGCCGGTTCAGCTCTTCTACGGCCGCCTGGGCGGCGCGCAGGTTCTCGAGGGGCGTGGCGTAGATGGGACGGTCCACGCCCAGCGTGTCGGCGATGGCTGTGCCGCGTTTCTTGACAATGCCGAGTCGGCTCGGCCCTTCGGGAGGCGGCGTGCCGAAGGCGGCGCGGTCGACTTCGCGCTGGTGGGCCTCGGTGAGGCGCCTCAGGAGGTTATCCTCCGCCCTCTGCGTGGAGGGCGAGGGCGGCTTCCGGCGTCGGCCGCCAGCGGGAGAGGGGCGGACAGTTCGTGCGACGCCGCTTGCAGGGCGTCGTGGGCGTTCTCGCCCGAGGGCCCGCCGTGACTGATGACCAGCACCTCGGCGATGGCGCTGCCGCAGCTGTCGTCTTGGGGAAGCGGGTCGTCGAAGATGACGACGTTGGTGGGGAAGGCCTCGAGCGATGTCGTGGCGGAGTCGACAAGCATCGGGTCGGTGGAGCCAACCGACTACAAGTCCACAGCGGGCTCGCTGGAGACGTGGAGCTGGTCGAGGAGGCTGACGAGGTGGCTCTCGAGGCAGCCGGTGCCCGCGTCGGATGCGGGCTCGTCGGAGATGCGAGTTTCGCCAAGAAGGTCGGCGAGGCAACTCGCCGTGCAGGCGTCAGCGATGCCTTGCAGCGCGTCGGGGCAAGCGCCATCGGGCGTGCCGGGCTGGCTACGCCCGCGGGGGAGGAAGAGGGTTCCGCCCGCAATGTGTCTCCGGACGACGGTGCACCTGGCCCCATGGTGGGCGCCAAATGTCGGGTGGTAGGTGCGACATATGCCAACGGGTGGCTAATCATAGTGGGAGCCAATAAGACGCCGCCGGTGCCAGGAAACGGGATGAGGTAAAGACATGCACGCCGGCGAATCTTACCCAGCTTCGGGGCTCTCCGTGGAGATAATACACCTACTGCTGCTATGCGGGGTCTCCGCATGATCACTAGATGAACAAGTTGCTACAAGAGGCTCCTTGAGTTGTTTGGTGTGAGGAAGAAGGGCACGGCTAGCTCTCCTCTTCCCTCTACATGGTGTCTAAAACTATCAGAGTTCAACCCTTTACATGGGTGCCCTGGGGGGTTTATATAGGCCTACCCCCCCAGGGGTACAATGGTAATCCGGCTAGAGGTGCGCCCTAGCCGTCAGTGTCTTCGTCCGCCGGCTTCTCCGCCGGCCGCTGGGGCCCGCCGATTTGGTGGGTCCCGCCGGCTGCCGGCTTCCTAGTCGACAAGCTGGCCCCACCGTTGAGGGCCTTGTCGGGGGCTGGTTACTGTTGCCTCAATCCTGATGACGAGGGCTTTGTCGGGGTAAGCATGGCTACAGTGTCGCCACCTTGGCGGCAATCACTGTAGCCTCACTTCGTCTTGTCTCCTTAATAAGGCGCTTCCTTCGAGGGAGGGAACAAGCCGGCTATGGGTAGCCAGCCATATCTGAGGCCGACTGGGGGAGGCCGAGCCGCCTTTGGGCATCTCTCTGACCGGAGGGACCCGCCGCCTGCGGGTAGTATAAACAGCCTGTCGTGGGTGACGTCACAGTCAACATGGCAACAGTGTCGCGCCGGACGGGTGATGGCCGCCCTGCACGGCGCACTGTAGCCACGCGCTCTCCGGAATGCGGGGGTGGTAGGCTTCACTATAGCCACGCCCCGTCTCATCGCCATTATGTGGGTGCAGATTCTGAGGGTGCGGCCTTGGCCGCCTGTAGGGTGGCCGGCTCCTTGGAGTCGGCCTTCTCGTGGCTGGCTGCGCGGAGTCGTCCCTCCGTAGCCGGCCTTGGAAGCCGCCCTCGTGGCTTTCTTCTATGAATCTTAGCCAAGCCGCCTCGACAGCCGGCCTAAATGACAGCCGGCCGGGGGAAGGCGGCCCAGCGTCCTGGAGGTTGGATGACTTGATTGGCTCGTTCGGCTTGTAATTTTTTCAGAAGCCCCAGGGGGAGCCGGCTAGGCTACCCGTGGTCATTTACTCCGACAAACACCCAAGGGTCAAGTGTTTAAGAAGAAATTGGTGTTCTAGAAACTACCTTACTCAGAGATTCTACGTGTACGTCACTGCATCGATGTCATGCACGTAGAGAAGAATGTATGTGAAAGCATCCTTGGTACTGTGCTCATGATTAAAGGTAAAAGAAAGTATGGTGACGGTTCATGGCTCGATATGCTTGCTGATCAATCAAAACGCAATAGTGAAGCAGAAGATGATGACAAATTCATCAAACTTCGCCAGAGTTACAATTTCAGTACAAAAGAAGAAACACCGTACGTCGCCTATTTGTTGTCAGTTAAGACACCCTCTTCCTACTGCGCAAACATTAGAAGTCTCGTGGATGTGAGCTCAGGTAAAATGAAGTTGGGACACATGAAGTCACATGATTGCCACGTAATGTTGACACAAATCCTCCCGGTGGCCATCAGGAATCTGCTGGACAAAGATATAAGAAACACACTCATTGAGCTTTGTGATTTATTCAACCAACTATGGCAGTAAGTTGTAGATCCTGAAGAGTTAGATCATATGGAAGATGATATTGCAAGAATATTTCCAACCTAGAGATGTTTTTCCCACCATCATTCCACTGGTACGTGTCAGTGCTATACAAACAGTTTTTAACCCCTTTCCGCGACAGCATTTGGAACCGTCGCCAACGACCCAGAAACCGTCGGAGATATGGAGCAATGATCCAGAGGCCTTCCAAAATGTAATCGTGTGCGATGCAGCACACACTAAATTCTTTCGCACGTGTGGGATCGGTTATTAAACATTCTAATGATGCAGTGAAACCAAACGGTGTGTCGTACTGAACCATTTGGGAAACAGTATGTAAGGCACACGGGCCAACATATGAATTGTGTGCAATTTGTGCCCCATCGCACACGAGTTTTCTTCGTAACCGTCTACCATGCAAGACTCAATCTCACACCTTTCCCAACAATTACCGTCTGCAATAATGTTCTATCACAAATTGTTCAGGACCCCCTTTGTACACATACCAGTGCTGCAGACCTTTTGTGATTTGTTGTGTATCACTGACGGTTGCGGCAAGAGTGACGTGTGCTTTTCGTTTGGCATCACGCACGTTTCCTGAAAAAATTACGACTAGGATTTTATTTTACATTGGGCACGGTTTACTCCGAGTTCTCGTGTGCGACAACGCGATATCACAAACGGTTCTGGAGACCCTATACACACATAGTAGCACTGCAAATCATTTGCGATCTGCTGTGTATCGCCGACGGTTCCGCTACGATTGACGTATGCTTCCCAATGTGGATCGCACACACTCATTTAGTTGAAACGTGTGTAGAGCAATTGCCAGGTTAAAACAAAATATCCCATTTTGAATCGGCATGCAAAAAGCAAATTCACCACAATATTCAATTGAAAAAATAAATAAAAATATCCCATTTTGAATCGGCACACAAAAAGCAAATTCGCCACAATATTCAATTCAACAAATAAAAAATCCCATTTTGAATCGGCACTCAAAAAGCAAATTCGCCACAATATTAATTTGAACAAATAGTGTCCAGAGGAAGAACATTCATCAGATTTCGCAACAATTGCAATTGAACATATGGTAGCTAAATTCCAATGATTTATCCACACATATATGCATTACATAATTAATCATAGTGTACGAAATACGAAGACCTCATCAGATGGAAAACAATGGATCCAAGCGTATATGTTTAACGGCTAACTCTTACTCAATGTTTCAGGAGAATGCATGCTGAAATCTTCATTACCACCAGTGGGATATATGTAGTGATACAGGAAGAAGTCGCTGATAAATCTCCGAACCATCAGCAACTCACCAGCCAGCAGTGGTTCAAGGGTCCTCGGTTCTAAGATGAACTGCAGTATTTTTAAGATTGGAATGTGCCATATGAGTGGAGTACAAGATATTAATTAAGATAGACTTACTGGTACTAATTCGCGAGGATCATCACAACTATCAGCAGATTTGTAGATGGAGATCATGTGTCTGCAAACATAGTATCCACAAAGGTTGGTCCCTGCTTCTTGCCGAGGACACTGAAATTTTATGTACAAAATTAGTCGTGTATTTTCCTGTTAGGAACAACCTAACCGGTGTTAGATGTATTATTTTTTATTTGGACAAAATAGAAAGAGGTTTATTTAGAAGCTTGAACATTTGACTAGCGTAAGAAAAGGTATTTGCAGACAGTTTGATAAATTTTCCAAAAATAACAGATTTCGGTGTGTTACCGAAGAAACCATCTCCTGCTACAGAGGTACTTCCCTCTTGAACAGGTTCCCTGGTTTAGTTTCCAGAATGCGAGCACACTGCAAATGAAGATGAATTTTGACAACATCAACTATTGAACCAGATATGAATGAAAATTAATTTCAACATCATAGAATTCAATACCTATCCATGAATTGCTAAAGATGCGTCAGATCCTGAGCGTTTGTTGACTCTCTGAGAGAATCAATGTAGTAAACTGTGTTCTTGTTTGTAACAATGAATACCAATATCCAGTGATTGCAAAATATTAAGAAAGCCATGAACTTACGAATTATGTCGAAATCTGAAAGACAATCAGTGTATGCGTGGTTGTTTACTAGAATTATCGTTCATGGTATGGCCAGAGAAATGATTCTGCATGGGATGTGTTTTCAAACATACGGACGACCGTGTTAATGACCCAGTCCCGTAGGCCCTCACTTTTTCTTCTCTGCGTTCAATCCCCTGACAGGAATAAAATGCAGTTAGCCGTTTATAGTTACAACCTTGTATGGAGAAGTTGATCAGAGTTTGTTAAGTACTTACAAAATCAGGCATCTAATAAGAGTGGCATCGAGCTCGTTGAAGTTGAAGAAGAGATGTAAGTCCTCGAAACTCACATCGATGGAACCAGCGTCGTATCAGAATTGATCTTTGTTGTAGTGGACTAGCAAACCATGATGACCTGCTGACATTTGATCCATGCAATATTCATGTAACTCGCGGCAACTGGAGATGCACTCATCAAAGTATTCACCAACAAGAAATGGCTGGCCATGGATGTAATTGCGTGCTTCAAGTATGTCTGCTTTACTTTTAGCAAGCAACAAATGTACTTCTTCATCATCCATGCCTTCAGAAATAATAGTACTCCCCGATTCGATCAACCTACTGTTAATTTGGTTCTGGGCGATGAGTGCTTTAAGTAAGAGGCAATCATTCTCTTTGCTTTTCACTCTCCCGCCGCGCTTCCTCGTGGGTGTACCATTTTTGGCCACTTTCTTCTTGGTACTTGAAGCATTACTGGCAAAACATCTGGTTGGCTGCAAGGTAGACTGCCAAGCAGACGATGAAGCTTCGACGGACTTCTTACCAGACGGTTTATCTATGCCGGACCGCTGAGCTGGCGGTGCAGCTGTGACGGACTGCTGGGCTATAGGAGCAGAGGCATCGGACTGCTGCCATGCATTGAAGCTATGTCCGGTTGTAGGATCGGAAGTATGTCTAAAGGGGGGTGATTAGACTACTTGACCAAATATAAATCTACCCTTTTCCCAATTTTAGTTCTTGGTAGATTTTAGCAACTTAGCACAAGTCAAGCAATCAACCTACACATGCAATTCTAAGAGTATAGCAGCGGAATGTAAAACAATTGCATATGAAGGTAAAGGAATGAGTTTGAGGGAGCAAAAGCAATGTTGACACGGAGATTTTTTATCCGTGGTTCCGATAGGTGGTGCTATCGTACATCCACGTTGATGGAGACTTCAACCCACAAAGGGTAATGGTTGCGCGAGCCCACGAAGGGGTCCACCGACGAAGCGTCCAAGAAGAAGCAACCTTGTCTATCCCACCATGGCCGTCGCCCACGATGGACTTGCCTCACTCAGGTAAATCTTCAAGAAGTAGGCGATCTCGATGCCCTTACAAACTCCTTGGTTCAACTCCACAATCTTGTCCGAGGCTCCCAAGTGACACCTAGCCAATCTAGGAGACACCACTCTCCAAAAGTAACAAATGGTGTGTTGGTGATGAACTCCTTGCTCTTGTGCTTCAAATGATAGTCTCCCCAACACTCAACTCTCTCTCATAGGATTGGATTTGGTAGAAAGAAGATTTGAGTGGAAAGCAACTTGGGGAAGGCTAGAGATCAAGATTTATGTGGTTGGAATGGAATATCTTGACCTCAACACAAGTGTAGGTGGTTCTCTCTCAGAAAATATGTATTGGGAGTGTAGCCATGTTCGGATGGCTCTCTCCATGAATGAAGAGTGGGTGGAGGGGTATATATAGCCTCCACACAAAATCTAACCGTTACACACAAATCACCAAACTCGGTGGGACCGAATCATTAATCTCGGTCGGACCGATTTAGTTCAAAGTGTGAACGTTAGGATTCTCGGTGGGACAGACATGTCAACTCAGTGGGACCGATGTCATTAGGGTTAGGGCATAACGTAATCTCTGTGAGACCGATTACACAAACGCGGTGAGACCGATTTTGGTAGTAGCCAAAAAGAGAGTTGAACAGGCAAACTCGATGGGACCGATTCGCTCATCTCGGTTGGACCGAAACGTTACGAAAAGGAAACAGAGAGTTTGCATTGCAATCTCGGTGGGACCGATCGCTCATCTCGGTTTGACCGAAACGTTACGAAGGGAAACAGAGAGTTTGCAACCCCATCTCAGTGAGACCGAGATCCCTATCAGTGAGACCGAATTGATTAGGGTTTCTGGCAGTGGCTATGTCAACTGGACTAAGTGGCTCCGGATGGAAAGAATCGGTGGGGCCGAGTTGGACTTTTTGGTTTAGGACATATGTGGATATGAGAAAGTAGTGGAGGGTTTTGGAGCATATCACTAAGCATTTTGAGCAAGAATTTCATTAAGAAACACCTTATCCCTTCTTAATAGTATTGGCTTTTCCTATAGACTCAATGTGATCTTGGATCACTAAAATAGAAAATGTAGAGTCTTATGCTTTGAGCTTGAGCCAATCTTTTGCCCTTAGCATTTTGAAGGGTCCACTTTCTAATCCATGCCATGCCAAACATTGAGCTTTCCTGAAATAATTATCTTGGAATAGCATTAGCTCAATGAGCTACATGTTGTTAGGAATTACCAAAACCACCCAGGGATAGTTGCACTTGCATTCTCCCCCTTTTTGGTAATTGATGACAACATATAGATCAAAGCATCGACAAATGATAAATAAGATTGAAAAACATCGTCGCTTTGAGAAGTATGTGATAAGCAAGAGCTCCCCCTAAATTTATTTAAGATTCGCTTTTGAATGCAAATGCACAATCGATTAGGATCATGGGTCACTCTTCCATGTCACATACATCTTGGTGGAGCGCTCAAAATGATAGAGATTAAAAGGATGCACTCAACACCAAGCAAAGTGAATGATCATAATAGGATATGAAAGATAGCATTATCCAACAAGCATTAAGGGTAGCATATGATCAAACACTTGACCAAATAAGTATCTCACAAGGACACAAAGTAGGATCACACAAGCACGCAGTAAAGTTTTAAACCAACCAAAAAGAGTGCAAAGAGAGATAAAAACCAACACTCCCAACACTCTCTCTCTCTCTCTCTCTCTCTCAAAGCCTATGATCTATACATTTTTCTCCCCCTTTGGCAACAAGTTACCAAAAAGTTTGAAAATGCATAGTGCTAAACGACTCTCAAGCTTGATCTTCGGGAGGTGGTGTTGAGAGAACGCCAAGGACGAAAGCTTCTGATGAAGTGGCTGGAGCTGGTGGAGTAGCTGCTAGAGTTGGAACTGGAGCTGTAGCTGCTGGTGCTGATGCTGTAGCTCTAGTGTCTGTCACTGGCACCGCGGCAGATCTCTGTCCTCTAGGCACTCTAGCAAGTGCATCTGTGGTAGACTTGCCCTTCTTCTCCTCTGCTTCCTCCTGAAGTTGCTCAACTACAGTTTGGATCTCTGTGATCTTGACATCAAGGTCGTAGAATTTTGTCTCAACAATCCTTTCCAAGCTCTCCTGGTTCTTGCTCAGGGTGGCCAGGCCCTGCTCAATCCTCAGAGTGGATTGGATCAGATATCCAAGCTGATCTTGCTTGCTCTTCAAGAAGACCTCAGATGCCTCTACCACAGTTGGCATCTTTGCAGCCTTCTCAGCTTTAGCTTTGGCTTTCTTCTCTTGTGCTTGCACAGATGATGGTTCATTCTCAGTCATGACAACTGTGTTGTCCTCAAATTCAGGATAGATGGGTAGATTCTCCTTGTCCAAGATGTACTTGCCTTTGACCATCTTTGAGTTGATGAGCTCCTCGATGTGTGGGGCATATCCACAACTTCTCTTCTGCTCAATTGCAGTCCTCTTGATTGTTTCCACAATCAGGCTCATAACCTTGAACTTTTGCGGGACATCAAATATATGCAGCAAGTTGATAGCATGTCCTCTGATCATCTTGTGATCACCTGATTTGGGTAGAAGTGTGTGCCTCAGAATCCAATCTATTGTTGGCAGACCAGACAACAAATAGTGTACAGATCTAAGCTTATGTGTGTCCAAAGCAGCATCAGGGATCTCTTTGTACATATTGGCCATAGAGTTGTGGTCTTTCTTCTTCTTGGCATAGGTATCCAAGTCATCCTCATGTTCCTTAGGAGCATTTATGAGTTCTGCCCATTCTTCAACTATAGACTGGTACCTAGTACCCTCAGACATCCACACAATCCTTCCATCTGGATAGAAGTGTGCAGTGGAGTAAAATTGCATAATGAGCTCATCATTCCACTTGGTGAACTTCTGAGCCACAAACTCATCAAATCCACACGCCTTGAAGATGTCATATACACCAGGGAAGTGATCCTCATTTTCCTTAATGAATTTCCAATCAACCCATCTCATGTCACACACTATGGGCTTCTTGTCAAGTAAAGCAGTCTCATAGAAGTCTTGTTGTTCCTTAGGGTGGAATCTTTAGTCCACAGCAGTCCTTCTCCTGGTGGCATATGGATCAGACTCTCTCCATAGCCTCAATCCTGAATCCTTCCTGATTTTCATATTTTCTGCAACTGGGTGTGCATCATTGTGATCAGGGATCTTTGGCTTCAGCTTCCTTAAAACAAAAGAATCATCTTCGTCTTCTTCTTCAGCAGCTTGAGGCACTGGGGCCTTGTTCTTCTCCTCAGCAGGGATGTTCCTGGTGCTCCTCTTGGGTTTTGGCTTTGGAGCTGGAGCAGCAATCTTAGGAGCAGTTTTGGGCTTAGATGGAGCAGCCAATGCCTTAATTGCATCTCCCATAAGCTTTTGAGCTTTGGGTGCTGGTGCTGCATCCTCTTCCTCTTCCTCTTCTTCAGAATCTCTCATCATAGAAGGTATACCAATAACTCTGGCAGTGGTCTTCTTGAACCTTTCTTTCCTCTTCTTACCATCTCCAGTTTCCTTGGGTTCAAGAGTGAACTCCATTGTTTCTCCTGTGGCAACATTCCTTGGCTTAGACATGGGCTGTCTTCTTGTTGGCATCTTAGTTTTCAGACCTGGCTTAGTTGCAGCAGTTGAGCCATAATCTTTCTTCAGCACTTTCTTCTTTGAAGTGGCTTCATCTTCAACAGCCACATAATCTTCATCTTCAGAGTCAGAAGTCCTCTTATTCCTTGTTCTGGTAGCAGCCTTTGGCAGATTGCTTGGAGTGCTCCTGCTGCCTTCATCATAGCTGCTAGAGGGACTAGTGCCCTCACTTAACTGAACCTGTTCCTCTGACTTGTTCTGGCTGTCACTTTGGTCAGACATCTTGCAAGTACAGTGTCAGTAGATCGTGTGAATAGGTTACAGATGAGGTAGAGTAGATGAGCATCACAAAGTACAGGATTTTTGCAAAACAGATGACTTAAAAATTTAGTTTTAATTCTTCCCAGAAAGCATTTCGGATCTACCGATTTGTAAACTGGTGATACCGAAGCAGCTTTTGGAACCTGAACTAGTGAACTAGGTCAGACCGAGTCACAGTTCGGTGGTACTGAGACTGCTAGGGTTTCACAGAGAATCAAACTCGGTCACACTGATTTGCAATTTTCGGTCAAACCGAAAATGCGTGTGCTCTGGCCTAAGCCAAAATCGGTGAGACCGATTTCTACAACTTGGTTGGTCCGAGATCAATTCGGCGAAGACCTAACCCTAAATTTTCAAATCAAAACTAATCTACAGGATGTTTTCGCTGGACAGGATGATTTCAATTATGGCAAGAAACATGGCAAAGCAATGTGCTAAGAATCGGAGTTAAAGATTAGCACAATGATCAAGTCCGTAGCCTAGTGCGGCGACAAACTTGCTACGGCGGCAACGGCGGAGAGGATTTCCGTTGACGGCAGCGGAGACCAGTTGCGGGAGGTCGCTGGCGACGAGAGGACGATCCGGAGACCAGAGGAGGCAGAGTAGGTTACGCGCGGGCGAAGGGGTTCGGAGAAATTTCCAAATTTTCACCAAGCAGTATATATAACCTGACCCTATCGGTGTGACCTAGTGGAACGACTCGGTGCCACCAAGATGCAAAACTGCAAGCAGTTACTGCAACTCGGTGTGACCGAAAAGTTCTAATCGGTTGCACCAATATTGAAAACCCTAAATCAACTTGGTGAATCGGTAGGACCGAAAGGGATGAATCGGTCAAACCGAGATGCACAAAGAGGTTTTGGAGGTTTAAGTCTATGACGGATCGGGATCTCCGAGTGCTCCTCAGAGAGAGTGGTTCAAATCTGACTTGATCAAACTTTGTGATGTAGCATGAATAGAGTTTGAGACGAGAAAATCATAGATAGCTAGAGGGTGTTCTTAGGCATTCTTTTCCATCCATTTGGCAAAAGAGAAAGAGCCAAACAATCATAGCAACAAATGGATTTCCTCGAATGGGTAAAATATGCATCCACATGCTCACACAATTAAAATGGCAAATGAAATATGTGACAAAGCATGCACAAACATTCCAGCATCCATCAAGCAATTTGGCGATGATTAGGTCATCTATATATGAGTATATTGACTTAGGAGTCAAATGAGAACATTTGATCATAAGTCATACTCACCATTTAAGCACGAGTGGGGTTACCACTTTTACGTAAAGCATTGTTGTGTTCACACCATTAGAGTTGCTTTAGCTCATTGATTTGAGTAAAGCTCCCCCTAGATATGATATCCCCCCTAAAGGGAATGAACTAACCTTGGGTTTTTTCGATGATGACTTCATGTACGTGTTGAAGATGTAGATGCTCAATGTTGATGTAGATCATTTGGAGCAATCCTTTGGAGTGAATTGCACTTTCAATGCCTACACGGGTTAGTCCCACAAGGAACAAACAAGGATATCCATAGACATAGAGTGACGCATAAACAAGATGATGTCCATGAAGTCATTAGGTCACTTGTCTTACCAACAAGAGGGTTTTTGCCTCCTTGAACTAGTGCAAGATATGGAAGATGTTTGCACTTGTCCTTGCCAAAATGATAGGAGTGAAGTATGTTGGCGGAGTCACCCTCAAGAACTCTCTAGTTCTTCTTCTTCTGGATCCACACCATCTTGATGGGAACCCTTGGAGTCGTAGTTGTACTTGATGAAGTGGAAGTTGATGTAGTCTTGGGAACCCACTTGACCAAGGCCTTAGGTGCTTCTTCAAATGCATCAATTTCCTCTTGAATCTTATCCTTGCCTTTTTGCTTGTGGTCTTGTGGTGGAAGATCATCTTGAGCTTGTGTTCATTTGAAAGAAGTAGGATCATACTTCTCTTATTGAGGAACAAACTTCATCTTGGGGTATTGATCTTCTTCCCACTCAACTCCATTGGCATCGAACTTCCGTCCAAAACCAACACCTTGATTCTTCTGGTGTCTTCGCTTGCGCACAATTTCCTCAAATTGCTTACTTCCGGCAAGACGCTTCTAAACACCTTTCTCTATGATTCCCTTCAATAAGCTATTTTCTTGCTCAAGTGTAACTTGGCTGAGAGAATCATTAGTGGAATCAAGAGAACTACTAGAAGCATCAACATTGGATTTAGCATGATTGTTGTTACTACTAGATGAAGAATCTTTCTTGTTCTTGTTGCTAGATTTAACTTGTGGCATGTAAGTAGACAAGAGTAAACGCTTGGCAGTGTAAGAAGAACTTATCTTGTGAATATCATCATTGATTGCCTTTAAAAACTCATGCTCTTGCTCAAGGTTGAGCTTTTCAAAGCGTAGCTTATCATGAATCTTTAAAAGTTCTCGATGATTTTCCAAGGTAGTTTCTTGAGCTAACTTAAGAGTGTTTAGTTCTTGAGTTAGACGCTCAATCTCCTTCTTATCATGATCATTCGTTTTATCTTGATTAGCATGATTAATTGACATTTCGTCATAGTTTTCATCACTAGAGTTGTCAACAAGTAAATCATCATGACCTAGCAAATCATCTTCATCACTATTGAAATCAACATACTCGGGATGTGTTACCTTTGGACCTTTGGCCATGAAGCATCTTCCAATTCCTTCATTTGGTGAGTCAAATATGTCATAGGAGTTGGTTGACACAAGTGCTAGACCGGCGACACCTTCATCTTGAGTATATTCGGGGTCGGAGTGATAACTTCTTTCGGAGTGATTGTCGGAGTCGGAGCCAGATACCCATTCACCAACATGAGCTTGATGTCTTCTTTTTGTGTAGCTCCTTGATGACTTTTCCTTTCCTTCCGAATCCTTGCTTCTCCGAGAGGGTCTTCGTTCATAACGATCATCTCTACTCCTCCTTTCTCTTGGTGGTGATTCTTCTCTTCTACTTCTTCTTTTGGGAGAATATTCTCTTCTTGTGTAGGGGGCCGTACACTCAGTGGAGTAGTGTCCAGGTTTTACGCTCACGACTAGAAGATCTTTTGTCATTGTAGGACCTTGACTTGGAGCTTCTTTCTTTGCTTCTACTCTTGTAGAACTTGTTGAAGTTCTTCACCATTAAGCTCAATTCTTCATTGAAGTTTTGTTTCTCACTTGAAGATGTGGGAGTATCACATGAGGCTATGTAAGCACCACTTGACTTGTTGTGAAGCTCTTCCTTATCCTTGAGTGACATCTCATGAGCAACAATTCTTCCAATGACTTCCGTTGGCTTGAGATCTTTGTAATTGGGCATCATTTAGATCAATGTGCACACGGTATCATACTTACCATCCAAGGCTCTTAGGATCTTCTTGATGACGAATATGTCGGTCATCTCTTCACTTCCTAAGCCGGCAATCTTATTTGTGATGAGAGAAAGCCTAGAGTACATTTCAGCGACACCTTCACCATCCTTCATTTTGAACTTGTCAAGTTGACTTTGAAGCACATCCAATTTGGATTCCTTGACCGAGTCGGTACCTTCGTGCATATCAATCAAAGTATCCCAAATTTCCTTTGCATTATCAAGACGGCTGATTTTGTTGAATTCTTCGGGGCACAATCCGTTGAAGAGAATATCACAAGCTTGAGCATTGTATTGTAGCATCTTCAACTCTTCCGCGGTAGCTTCACGATTCTGCTCTCTCCCATCAAAGAATTCACCTTGCAAGCAAATACACACAATAGCCCAAACGGCGGGCTTATGTCCAAGAATATGCATTTTCATCTTATGCTTCCAACTAGCAAAATTAGTGCCATCAAAGTAAGGACCTCTACGTTGGTAATTTCCCTCGCTTGACGCCATACTCTCCTAGGTTGTGAAACCAAGGCTATGACCACCAAAACCTACGAAAATCAAGGAAAATGGAGACCAAAGCTTTGATACCACTTGTAGGATCGGAAGTATTTCTAGAGTGAAGGAAATATGCCCTAGAGGCAATAATAAAGTTATAATTTATTTCCTTATATCATGATAAATGTTTATTATTCATGCTTGAATTGTATTAACCGGAAACATAATACATGTGTGAATACGTAGACAAACAGAGTGTCACTAGTATGCCTCTACTTTACTAGCTCGTTAAATCAAAGATGGTTATGTTTCCTAACCATAGACATGAGTTGTCATTTGATTAACGGGATCACATCATTAGGAGAATGATGTGATTGAATTGACCCATTCCGTTAGCTTAGCACTTGATCGTTTAGTATGTTTCTTATGCTTTCTTCATGACTTATACAAAGTTCCTGCAACTATGAGATTATGCAACTCACGTTTACCGGAGGAACACTTTGTGTGCTACCAAACGTCACAACATAACTGGGTGATTATAAAGGTACTCTACAGGTGTCTCCAAAAGTATATGTTGAGTTGGCATAAATCGAGATTAGGTTTTGTCACTCTGATTGTCGGAGAGGTATCTCTGGGCCTTCTCGGTAATACTCATCACCTAAGCCTTGCAAGCATTATAACTAATGAGTTAGTTATGAAATGATGTATTACAGAAGCGAGTAAAGAGACTTGCGTAACGAGATTGAACTAGGTATTGATACCGACGATCAAATCTCGGGCAAGTAACATACCGATGACAAAGGGAACAACGATGTTGTTATGAGGTTTGACCGATAAAGATCTTAGAGAATATGTAGGAACCAATATGAACGTCCAGGTTCCGCTATTGGTAATTGACCGAGAATAGTTCTAGGTCATGTCTACATAGTTCTCGAACCCGTAGGGTCCGCACGCTTAACGTTACGATGACAGTTTATTATGAGTTTATAAGTTTTGATGTACGAAGTTTGTTCGAGTCCCGGATGTGATCACGGACATGACGAGGAGTCTCGAATGGTCGAGACATAAAGATCGATATATTGGAAGCCTATGTTTGGACTTGGAAAGGTTCCGGATGAAAACGGATTTTACCGAACACCGGGGTTACGGAACCCTCCCGGGGTCAATGGGCCTTGATGGGCCATAAGGGAGAAGAGGAGGGCGGCCGGGGCAGGCCGACGCCCCCCCCTAGTCCAAATAGGACAAGGAGAGGCGGCGCCCCTTCCTCTTCCCCTCCCCAAGTCCTAATCCAACTAGGAAGGGGGAGTCCTACTCCGGTGGGAGTAGGACTCCTCCGACGCCTTCCCCTAGGGCCGGCCGCACCCCCTTGCTCCTTTATATACGGGGCAGGGGGCACCCCATGACACACAAGTTGATCTACGGATCGTTCCTTAGCTGCAGGCGGTGCCCTCCTCCACCATATTCCACTTCGGTCATATCGTTGCGGAGCTTAGCGAAGCCCCGCGCCGGTGAAGTCATATCGTCGCGGAGCTTAGGCGAAGCCCTGCGTCGGTGGAGCATCATCATCGTCACCACGCCGTCGTCTTGTGGAACTCATCCCCGACGCTTTGCTGGATCGGAGCCGGGGATCGCCATCGAGCTGAACATGTGCTGAACTCGGAGGTGCCGTGCGCTCGGTACTTGGATCGGTCGGATCGTGAAGACATACGACTACATCAACCGCGTTGTTATAACGCTTCGCCACGGTCTCACGAGGGTACGTGGACATAGATCTCTCCTCTCGTTGCTATGCCATCACCATGATCTTGCGTGTGCGTAGGAATTTTTTGAAATTACTACGTTCCCCAACGATGGCATCGAGCCTGGTTTTATGCGTTGATGTCATATGCACGAGTAGAACACAAGTGAGTTGTGGGCGATATAAGTCATACTGCTTACCAGCATGTCATACTTTGGTTTGCGGTATTGTGAGATGAAGCGGCCCGGACCGACATTACGCCAGACGCTTACGCGAGACTGGTTTCACCGCTTGAGCACTTGTTGCTTAAAGGTGACCGGCGGGTGTCTGTTTCTCTCACTTTAGTTGAACTGAGTGTGGCTACGCCCGGTCCTTGCGAAGGTTAAAACAGCACCAACTTGACAAACTATCGCTGTGGTTTTGATGCGAGGTAAGAACGGTTCTTGCTCAGCCCGTAGCAGCCACGTAAAACTTGCAACAACAAAGTAGAGGACGTCTAACTTGTTTTTGCAGGGCATGTTGTGATGTGATATGGTCAAGACGTGATGCTATATTTTATTGTATGAGATGATCATGTTTTGTAACCGGTTATCGGCAATGGCAGGAGCCATATGGTTGTCGCTTATTGTATGAAATGCAAAAGCCATGTAATTGCTTTACTTTATCACTAAGCAGTAGCGATAGTCGAGAAGCAATAGTTGGTGAGACGACAACTATGCTACGATGGAGATCAAGGTGTCGCGCCGGTGACAATGGTGGTCATGACGGTGCTTCGGAGATGGAGATCACAAGCACAAGATGATGATGGCCATATCATATCACTTATATTGATTGCATGTGATGTTCATCCTTTATGCATCTTATCTTGCTTTGATTGACTGTAGCATTATAAGATGATCTCTCACTAAAATTATCAAGAAGTGTTCTCCCTGAGTATGCACCGTTGCTAAAAGTTCGTAGTACCCAGACACCACGTGATGATCGGGTGTGATAAGTTCTATGTCCATCTACAACGGGTGCAAGCCAGTTTTGCACACGCAGAAAACTCAGGTTAAACTTGACGAGCCTAGCATATGCAGATATGGCCTCGGAACACGGAGTCCGAAAGGTCGAGCGTGAACCATATAGTATATATGATCAACATAGTGATGTTCACCATTGAAAACTACTCCATCTCACGTGATGATCGGTTATGGTTTAGTTGATTTGGATCACGTAATCACTTAGATGACTAGAGAGATGTCTGTCTAAGTGGGAGTTTTTTAATATGATTAATTGAACTTAAATTTATCATGAACTTAGTACCTGATAGTATTTTTGCTTGTCTATGTTTACTGTAGATAGATGGCTCGTGCTGTTGTTCCGTTGAATTTTAATGCGTTCCTTGAGAAAGCAAAGTTGAAAGATGATGGTAGTAATTACATGGACTGGGTCCATAACTTGAGGATTATCCTCATTGCTGCATAGAAGAATTACGTCCTGGAAGCAGCGCTGGGTGCCGAGCTGCTGCAGAGCAACGCGAAGTTGTGAACGTCTCGCGAGCAAAGCTGATGACTACTCTATAGTTCAGTGTGCCATGCTTTACGGCTTAGAACCGGTCTTCAACGACGTTTTGAACGTCATGGAGCATATGAGATGTTCCAAGAGTTGAAGTTAATATTTCAAGAAAATTCCCGAATTGAGAGATATGAAGTCTCCAATAAGTTCTATAGCTGCAAGATGGAGGAGAATAGTTCGTCGGTGAGCACATACTCAAAATGTCCGGGTATAATAATCACTTAATTCAGCTGGGAGTTAATCTTCCGGATGATAGTGTCATTGATGAATTCTCCAATCATCGCCACCAAGCTACAAGAGCTTCGTGATGAACAATAATATGCAAGGATGACTAAGACAATTCTCGAGCTCTTCGCAATGCTAAAAGCGCGGAGGTAGAAATCAAGAAAGAGCATCAAGTGTTGATGGTCAACAAGACCACTAGTTTCAAGAAAAGGGCAAAGGGAAGAAGAAGGAAACTTCAAAAGAACAACAAGAAAGTTGCTGCTCAAGAGAAGAAACCCAAGTCTGGACCTAAGCCTGAAATCGAGTGTTTTCTTTGCAAGCGGATCGACACCGAAGCGGAACTGCCCCAAGTATTTGGCGGATAAGAAGGATGGCAAGGTGAACAAAGGTATATGTGATATACATGTTATTGATGTGTACCTTACTAGAGCTCGTAGTAGCACTGGTATTTGATACTGGTTCATTGCTAATATTTGCAACTCAAACAGGGACTACGGAATAGGCGAGCACGGCAAAGGACGAGGTGACGATGCGCGTGGGAAACGGTTCCAAAGTTAATGTGATCGCGGTCGGCACGCTACCTCTACATCTACCTTCGGGATTAGTTTTAGACCTAAATAATTGTTATTTGGTGCCAGCGTTGAGCATGAACATTATATCTGGATCTTGTTTAATGCGAGACGGTTATTCATTTAAATCAGAGAATAATGGTTGTTCTATTTATATGAGTAATATCTTTTATGGTCATGCACCCTTGAAGAATGGTCTATTCTTGTTGAATCTCGACAGTAGTGATACACAAATTCATAATGTCGAAGCCAAAAGATGCAGAGTTGATAATGATAGTGCAACTTATTTGTGGCACTTGCCGCTTAGGTCATATCGGTGTAAACGCATGAAGAAACTCCATACAGATGGACTTTTGGAATCACTTGATTATGAATCACTTGGTACTTGCGAACCGTGCCTCATGGGCAAGATGACTAAAACACCGTTCTCCGGTTGTATGGATAGAGCAACAGATTTGTTGGAAATCATACATACAGATGTATGTGGTCCGATGAATGTTGAAGCTCGTGGCGGATATCGTTATTTTCTCACCTTCACAGATGATTTAATCAGATACGGGTATATCTACTTGATGAAGCATAAATCTGAAACATTTGAAAAGTTCAAAGAATTTCAGAGTGAAGTTGAAAATCATCGTAACAAGAAAATAAAGTTTCTACGATCTGATCGTGGAGGAGAATATTTGAGTTACGAGTTTGGTCTACATTTGAAGCAATGCGGAATAGTTTCGCAACTCATGCCACCGGGAACACCACAGCGTAATGGTGTGTCCGAACGTCGTAATCGTACTTTACTAGATATGGTGCGATCTATGATGTCTATTTCCGATTTACCGCTATCGTTTTGGGGTTATGCTTTAGAGACGGCCTCATTCACGTTAAATAGGACACCGTCAAAATCCGTTGAGACGACACCTTATGAACTATGGTTTGGCAAGAAACCAAAGTTGTCATTTCTGAAAGTTTGGGGTTGTGATGCTTATGTGAAAAAGCTTCAACCTGATAAGCTTGAACCCAAATCGGAAAAATGTGTCTTCATAGGATACCCAAAGGAGACAATTGGGTATACCTTCTATCACAGATCCGAAGGCAAGACATTCGTTGCTAAGAATGGATCCTTTCTAGAGAAGGAGTTTCTCTCGAAAGAAGTGAGTGAGAGGAAAGTGGAACTTGATGAGGTAAGAGTACCAGCTCCCTTATTGGAAAGTAGTTCATCACAGAAATCGGTTTCTGTGACACCTACACCAATTAGCGAGGAAGACAATGATAATGATCATGAAACTTCAGATCAAGTTGTCACTGAACTTCGTAGATCAACCAGAATAAAATCCGCACAAGAGTGGTACGGTAATCCTATTCTGGAAGTCATGATACTAGATCATGGAGAACCTACGAACTATGAAGAAGCGATGGTGAGCCCAGATTCCGCAAAATGGCTTGAAGCCATGAAATCTGAGATGGGATCCATGTATGAGAACAAAGTATGGACTTTGGTTGACTTGCCCGATGATCGGCAAGCCATTGAGAATAAATGGATCTTTAAGAAGAAGACTGACGCTGACGGTAATGTAACTGTCTATAAAGCTCGACTTGTTGCGAAAGGTTTTCGACAAGTTCAAGGGGTTGACTACGATGAGACTTTCTCACCCGTAGCGATGCTTAAGTCTGTCCGAATCATGTTAGCAATTGCTGCATTTTATGATTATGAAATTTGGCAAATGGATGTAAAACTGCATTCTTGAATGGATTTCTAGAAGAAGAGTTGTATATGATGCAACCATAAGGTTTTGTTGATCCAAAAGGTGCTAACAAAGTGTGCAAGCTCCAGCGATCAATTTATGGTCAGTGCAAGCCTCTCGGAGTTGGAATAAACGCTTTGATAGTGTGATCAAAGCATATGGTTTTATCTGAGACTTTTGGAGAAGCTCTGTATTTACAAGAAAGTGAGTGGGAGCTCAGTAGCATTTCGATATTATATGTGGATGACATATTATTGATTGGAAATGATATAGAATTTCTGGATAGCATAAAAGGATACTTGAATAAAAGTTTTTCAATGAAAGACCTCGGTGAAGCTTCTTACATATTGGGCATCAAGATCTATGGAGATAGATCAAGACGCTTAATTGGACTTTCACAAAGCACATACCTTGATAAAGTTTTGAAAAAGTTCAAAATGGATCAGAGCAAAGAAAGGTTTTTACCTGTGTTACAAGGTGTGAAATTGAGTCGACTCAATGCCCGACCACAGCAGAAGATAGAGAGAAAATGAAAATGTTCCTATGCTTCAGCCATAGGCTCTATCATGTATGCAATGCTGTGTACCAGACCGACGTATGCTTAGCAATAAGCTTGGCAGGAAGGTACCAAAGTAATCCAGAGTGGATCATTGGACAGCGGTCAAGAACATCCTGAAATACGAAAAGGACTAAGGATATGTTTCTCGTATATGGAGGTGACAAAGAGCTAATCGTAAATGGTTACGCCGATGCAAGCTTTGACACTGATCCGGACGATTCTAAATCGCAAACCGGATCGTATTTTTATTAAACGGTGGAGCTGTCGGTTGGTGCAGTTCTAAACAAAGCGTCGTGGCGGGATCTACATGTGAAGCGGAGTACATAGCTGCTTCGAAGCAGCAAATGAAGGAGTCTGGATGAAAGAGTTCATTTCCGATCTAGGTGTCATACCTAGTGCATCGGGACCAATGAAGATCTTCTCGTGACAATATTGGTGCAATTGCCTTGGCAAAGGAATCCAGATTTCACAAGAGGACCAAGCATATCAAGAGACGCTTCAATTCCATTGGGACCAAGTCCAAGTGGGAGACATAGAGATTTGCAAGATACATACGGATCTGAATGTTGCAGACCGTTAACTAAGCCTCTTCCACGAGCAAAACATGATCAGCACCAAGACTCCATGGGTGTTAGAATCATTCTGTGTAATCTAGATTATTGACTCTAGTGCAAGTGGGAGACTCAAGGAAATATGCCCTAGAGGAAATAATAAAGTTATTATTTATTTCCTTATATCATGATAAATGTTTATTATTCATCCTTGAATTGTATTAACCGGAAACATAATACATGAGTGAATACGTAGACAAACAGAGTGTCACTAGTATGCCTCTACTTTACTAGCTCGTTAAATCAAAGATGGTTATGTTTCCTAACCATAGACATGAGTTGTCATTTGATTAACGGGATCACATCATTAGGAGAATGATGTGATTGACTTGACCCATTCCGTTAGCTTAGCACTTGATCGTTTAGTATGTTGCTTATGCTTTCTTCATGACTTATACAAAGTTCCTGCAACTATGAGATTATGCAACTCACGTTTACCGGAGGAACACTTTGTGTGCTACCAAACGTCACAACGTAATCGGGTGATTATAAAGGTACTCTCAGGTGTCTCCAAAAGTATATGTTGAGTTGGCATAAATCGAGATTAGGTTTTGTCACTCCGATTGTCGGAGAGGTATCTCTGGCCTTCTCGGTAATACTCATCACCTAAGCCTTGCAAGCATTATAACTAATGAGTTAGTTATGAAATGATGTATTACAGAACGAGTAAAGAGACTTGCCGGTAACGAGATTGAACTAGGTATTGGATACCGATGATCAAATCTCAGGCAAGTAACATACCGATGACAAAGGGAACAATGTATGTTGTTATGCGGTTTGACCGATAAAGATCTTCATAGAATATGTAGGAACCAATATGAACGTCCAAGTTCCGCTATTGGTAATTGACCGAGAATAGTTCTAGGTCATGTCTACATAGTTCTCGAACCCGTAGGGTCCGCACGCTTAACGTTACGATGACAGTTTATTATGAGTTTATAAGTTTTGATGTACCGAAGTTTGTTCGGAGTCCCGGATGTGATCACGGACATGACGAGGAGTCTCGAAATGGTCGAGACATAAAGATCGATATATTGGAAGCCTATGTTTGGACTTCGGAAAGGTTCCGGATGAAAACGGGATTTTACGGGAACACCGGGGGGTTACCGGAACCCTCCCGGGGGGTCAATGGGCCTTGATGGGCCATAAGGGAGAAGAGGAGGACCGGCCATGGCAGGCCGCGCGCCCCTCCCCCCCTAGTCCGAATAGGACAAGGAGAGGGGGGGTGGCGCCCCCCTTCCTCTTCCCACTCCCCCAAGTCCTAATCCAACTACGAAGGGGGGGGGGGAGTCCTACTCCCGGTGGGAGTAGGACTCCTCCGGCGCGCCTCCCCTAGGGCGGCCGCACCCCTTGCTCCTTTATATCTGAGGCAGGGGGCACCCCATGACACACAAGTTGATCTACGGATCGTTCCTTAGCCGTGTGCGGTGCCCCCTCCACCATATTCCACTTGGTCATATCGTCATGAGCTTAGGCGAAGCCCTGCGCCGGTGAAGTCATATCGTCGCGGAGCTTAGGCAAAGCCCTGCGTCGGTGGAGCATCATCATCGTCACCACGCCGTCGTGCTGACGGAACTCATCCCCGACGCTTTGCTGGATGGAGCCCGGGGATCGTCATCGAGCTGAATGTGTGCTGAACTCGGAGGTGCCGTGTGTTCGGTACTTGGATCGGTCGGATCGTGAAGACGTACGACTACATCAACCGCGTTGTTATAACGCATCCGCTTATGGTCTACGAGGGTACGTGGACATACACTCTCCCCTCTCGTTGCTATGCCATCACCATGATCTTGCGTGTGCGTGGGAAATTTTTTGAAATTACTACGTTCCCCAACATAGAGGGGGGGGGGTGATTAGACTACTTGACCAAATAAAAATCTACCCTTTTCCCAATTTTAGTTCTTGGCAGATTTTGGCAACTTAGCACAAGTCAAGCGATCAACCTACACATGCAATTCTAAGAGTATAGCAGCGGAATGTAAAACAATTGCATATGAAGGTAAAGGAATGAGTTTGAGGGAGCAAACACAATGTTGACACAGAGATTTTTTATCCGTGGTTCTGATAGGTGGTGCTATCGTACATCCACGTTGATGGAGACTTCAACCCACGAAGGGTAATGGTTGCACGACTCCAAGGAGGGCTCCATCCACGAAGGGTCCACTAATAAGCAACCTTGTCTATCCCACCATGGCCTTCGCCCACGAAGGACTTGCCTCACTCGGGTAGATCTTCACGAAGTAGGCGATCTCCTTGCCCTTACAAACTCCTTGGTTCAACTCCACAATCTTGTCGGAGACTCCCAAGTGACACCCAGCCAATCTAGGAGACACCACTCTCCAAGAAGTAACAAATGGTGTGTTGATGATGAACTCCTTGCTCTTGTGCTTCAAATGATAGTCTCCCCAACACTCAACTCTCTCTCATAGGATTGGATTTGGTAGAAAGAAGATTTGAGTGGAAAGCAACTTGGGGAAGGCTAGAGATCAAGATTTATGTGGTTGGAATGGAATATCTTGACCTCAACACAAGTGTAGGTGGTTCTCTCTCAGAAAATATGTATTAGAAGTGTAGGCATGTTCTGATGGCAATCTCCACGAATGAAGAGTGGGTGGAGGGGTATATATAGCCTCCACACAAAACCTAACCGTTACACACAAATCACCAAACTCGGTGGGACCGAATCATTAAACTCAGTCGGACCGATTTAGTTCAAAATGTGAACGTTAGGATTCTCGGTGGGACCGACATGTCAACTCGGTGGGACCGATGTCATTACGGTTAGGGCATAACGTAATCTCAGTGAGACCGATTACACAAACTCGGTGAGACCGATTTTGGTAATAGCCAAACAGAGAGTTAGTCAGGCAAACTCGGTGGGACCGATTCGCTCATCTCGGTTGGACCGAAACGTTACGAAAAGGAAACATAGAGTTTGCATTGAAATCTCGGTGGAACCAATCGCTCATCTCGGTTTGACCGAAAAGTTATGAAGGGAAACAGAGAGTTTGCAACCCCATCTCGGTGAGACTGAGATCCTTATCGGTGAGACCGAATTGCTTAGGGTTTCTGGAACTGGCTATGTCAACTGAACTCGGTGGCTCCGGATAGAAAGAATCGGTGGGGCCGAGTTGGAGTTTTTGGTTTAAGACATATGTGGATACGAGAAAGTAGTGGAGGGTTTTGGAGCATATCACTAAGCATTTTGAGCAAGAATTTCATTAAGCAACACCTCATCCCTTCTTAATAGTATTGGCTTTTCCTATAGACTCAATGTGATCTTGGATCACTAAAATAGAAAATGTAGAGTCTTGTGCTTTGAGCTTGAGCCAATCTTTTGTCCTTAGAATTTTGAAGGGTCCATTTTCTAATCCATGCCGTGCCAAACATTGAGCTTCCCTGAAATATTTATCTTGGAATAGCATTAGCTCAATGAGCTATGTGTTATTAGGAATTACCAAAACCACCCAGGGATATTGCACTTTCACGGGTTTCTGCGCAGGTGGTGCCAACTTGTCGGTGTGCTAAGGAGGTTGTGCCAACGCGTTGGTTTGCTGAGCAGGAAGTGGTGACACATTGGTATGCTGATCACGCGACTGCGGGACTGACGAATTGATCTGCTGTCGGTTCTGGACCTACAGACTGCTTAGTAGGCGGTTCTGAAGCATTAGACTCCTTAGCAGTCCATTCCACCAGGTTGGTGTGCTGAGCATGTGCTGCAGCAGGGTCTCCCCCTGCTGCTTCAGCGGCCGGCATCTGAACCAGTGGTGCATCTTCAACAGTTGTAGGCCTTGCCACTGGCTGCTTTGGGGCAGAGGATGACATGGCCTGTATGCCACAAAGCGGGCCGGCTGATCACAGGTTGATGCATCAGCCGTTGGATTACGAGTATTAGGTTCTTTGTGTAAGCATGCGAGAGCTGCTGTGGCATGGAGAGCGTCACCGGTTGAGGGGCGACATTGTTTTCTCTTGGCGGGGCTTCAGGGATCTCATCGATGAACTCTATTTCCTTATGTGGCCACTGGATGTGATGCAACAGTGTTTCTCCCAAGGTCCTTTGCTCATCGAAGTACTCTAGGACATTCTTCAGGGCAAATTCATTGAATCCAGGCTTTACTTCAGTCATGTAGCACTTCACACAGCCCGACTTCAATGGCACATTGTCCAACAAGAGGCCATCTTCCAAGAAGGGTGGGAAAACCTAGGCTGTTGCACATTTTAATGTACCTTCATAATGTGTAAGCACCCTTTCAGTCTTTCTTTCATTCCAGATAGATCAGATATAGCATCATCACGAGCGGCTGCAGTCTCAGTGTCGTTGGGGTCAGCTGATGCACAACTGCTCTTGTGCAGTGTTGTCCCGCAATAAGTAGCATCCTCCATGCTCGCCTCCCCTCCCATCCGCTGACTATCTGTCAGTGTTAGAGTCTTCTGCATCATCATTGACTCCTCAATATCCTTTCGAACAGCCGGATACATGTCCTTCCTCAACCATTCATACAATGCATTCTGCTTCATTTCACTCCTCGATTTTTTCATGTTGAGCCTCCCTTCTTTGCTGAGTGTGAAAGCCCTCTTGTGCGGGACATTAACACCTATACCCCTTGCACGGCCAGGGGGGCTCTCTTGTTTTCAGAGCAACGGACAGAATGCAACATGGCCCAGAGTTCCTGTAGAACCTTCCAGGGATCTTGGAAGCCTCTAACATCACTTGATACACTACTTCGTCATGTGAGTTTTTAAAGTAATAAGTTCCGTCATCGCGCCTCCTTGCAAGTGCCCGCAAGTAGTCTCTCGCACGTTGGCCCTTGATTTCACTAAAGGTCGGATTCCCACCGCCGCTACTCCTTCTTTGTCCTCCTAGTCCCATATCGGTTTCATGCCGTAATATCTTGCCACACCCATATGGTGGGGGTGTATGTTCTTCTTGTGAAGTTCCGATTGCTTGAAACTATTCGCAGCAAACTCATTAGTTGCCCTGACCCTTTTGAATTTTGCCCAGTCTACCTTTGTAATTTGGGGGTATGCGGGGATTGGGTCCTTGCCTTGACTCAAGTACTTCCTGTACAGCACATGCTTCTAGTTTCTCGAAGCATCCCTAGCCTTATTCAGTGCAGCGTCATCCACCTCCATTCTCCACTTCTTTGGAACATTGAAGTGATCCATGATCTCCTAGACTATCTGTCACCGTGTTTCTGTGTCAGCCTTCCGAAACCCTGGCAGATTAATGTTGAACCTTCCCCTACCAACAAATCCACACTCACTCCTGAACCTCGTGCGTGCTTTATCTGGTTTAGTTGGAGCCCAAGACTTTAAATCGACCTCGGTTACTTCATATACACCTTTAGGCTGGTGCGTGGGCTTCCTTGGAGCGTTCCTCTGTGTCCTGATCGGAAGGGTAATATGTTGCAGCTCTATCCCATTCAAGATTACTTGATCCCTCACCATCTACTGAATACCTATGGTTGACGGAATCAGATGAAGATACATCGCCTGAAGCATCAGTGATGTCGCTCCTAATCGGCATCTACAGATAACACATACGAAACTCAGGAAAGGAGGATAAGCATGAAACTAACAACTTGTTATCAAGCTTTCTAAACATGTCATGCGATAATTTAGAAAATGTACGGCTAATTTTTTAAGTTTGTGTGACTCGAGCGCCCGTGATCCGTAAATAGGCAGTAACTTATTGGAACAAATACAGCTTATATGTTCTAGTTAGGAAGGTAGATAATGAACATATATACGCTCTCCATTATTTTATAGCCAACTAGCACATATGCCCGTGGGTTGCAACGGGAAAAAATTAACATCATACAGACCTAGCACAATAAACATGGCTCGAAAGCCCATCCTAGTAGGTGCATGTCCTACATTTGAATAGTGCCCCACATGTATCATCGCTTAATCACCTTCCCGTCCCACCCACAGTGATCGTGGTGTATGCCTAATTAGCACATGTTTGAACATGGTTCAATCTTAAATCTTAAGACAATGAGATTGGCCATCGCACGACTCACTATAATTCAACCGCCTAGCATAAAGAGGTATTTAAAACATCAAAAATTAGTCTCATCGAGCTAGACGTGAGTGCCCACCTCCTAACAATGAAAAGAGAGGAAAGAAAAAATAGAGGCATCTTTTATCCTATTACTCGTTGCCTAGCCCTCATAATCTTTCTGGCTACAAATAAATCCAGTGTCAGCTATTGCACAAAATACCTTCGTGTGGCCTTTATGACTACAAAATAAACCCAGTGTCTTTATTATATTACAAAAAAGTTCCATGACATTGTGGCTAGCGTGTATGCTAGATATTCAATGCAAATGTTGTCCCACTATTAAGAAAAATCAATGGCTTGTGGTGTAGGAAATTAGTGTGTGTAGTTGGCGGAATATTGTGGGCATTTGCCCTTGATATTGTGTACGCTAGATTTTCAATGCAAATGTTATCCCACTTTCTAGAAAAGAAATCAAAGGCTTGTGGTCTAGGAAATTAATTGTTATCGCTTTTGTGGAATATTCTGGGTATTTCCCGAAATAATGACACGGTTACACGAATCTCACGTGGATTGTTTCCATCTTTTTTTCTACTCGATTCGATCTCGAAGGTTTCCACATGTCAGTTAATTTCCTTCCTTCTTATATATATATAGCAGCATGTGGATTTGGTAGTTTCCATGCATCTGATTCAATTTCTTTCCTTCCTTTTTTCCATCTATCAATTGTATTCCTTCTTATTTATTTGGAAGCACGTCGATTTCCATTACTTTTCAATATAATATCCTTCCTTTTTTCCATGGAACAGTTTCCTTCCTTCTTATTTGTCAGCACGTGGATTTCCTTTTCAATGTAATATCCTTCGTTTTCTCCACGGATCAATTTTCATCCACCTTATTAAATTCAAGGTTCCTCGCTTATTGTCAGGAAAGCCATTAACATAATATAAACTGGTGAGATTTTATGAAAAATATCAAGGTGGGACTATTAGTTATCAACGAACACTCCAGTCTAACACAGTCGACGGTAAGAGGCTGGGAAGCTGGTCAATTTTTTTGTCTGAGCCCAATAGAGGCCCAGTAACGTCACCAGTTTAATAGAAAGCGTCTATTATGTAAGGAACACACGACAAATTGGAAACGTGTGGCTAGCCTAGTTGGTAGCCGCAGCACTTTGATGATAGCGAGGTCATGAGATCAAATCCTAGTAATGGTAATTAACTTCAAATTGAAGTATTTTTTGGTGATTTTCTCAACTTCGAAGGGTGGGCTGAGGCCCATGTGAGCGAATCTGACTTTTGTGTGGGTTGAGGCCCGTATTAGCGCTGAATAATCTGATGGGGCTCACAACAAATAATAATACCACCTCGGAAAGTAAAAATCTGAATAATATGGGTGAACGGATGAAATATTTGGAGAAACCCACCTTGCTTTATTAGTAGGTATAGATTTGGGAACATACGGAACAAAATAGGAAGAGGGATTGCGTGGGAATATGCCTCACCGCGATGGAGAGCAGTAAATAACAAGCTTCTTAATGCAAAACCAGCTGGACCATAGGAACAAACGAAGACGGCAATGCACGGGCAGCTGCGTATTGGGACACGGGCGGGGTGAGCACGCCGGCGCCAGAGAGGGTTTTGCTGTGGATCTGGGGGAGGGGGGAGCTGGCGATGGAGATTGGGTGGACTAGTTGAGTGAAACGTGGGCGGGCGGTGGGGGGGGGGTGTTGGCGGCCTAGGTGAAAAGGGTGAAAAATATCCCCGGTCTCCGCGAGGAAAGGCCTATGCAAATGGTTGCCTCTAAGTGCACGCACTACTGGAATCAGGAACTTTGCCGTCAGCCGGTTCTTTGCCGTCAGCTAGCCGATGGCAATGAGGGTCTTTCCCATCATCTTGAAGAAAACTGATGGCAAAGAAGTAGCCGATGACAAAGAAAGTGTTTGCACCGTCCAGGCTCTTTGCCGTCAGCTGGCGGATGGCAAAGACCTTTGTATCTTTACCATCCGCCAGCAGGACGGCAAAGAAGCCTTTGCCGTAGCCTGTTCAGCCGGACGTCTTGCGTCAGCTGGCTGACGGCAAAGGTCTTTGCCGTCCGTAATAGTTGACGGCAAAGTTCCTGATTCCTGTAGTGACGTGTGCACAAAGAGAATAATTTCGTTTGAAATGAAGACATACTAATTTTGAAATGAAGACGTGAGTTCATCGTTTTGCTTCAAATTTTTCCACGTTAAGCAATCACAATTATACCACAGGTTTGATTTGCTGGAGCATTTCAGGTCTCGTGTGCTATATGTAAGACATTTTTTGGCATTTACCATGCATTTTGGCATATAAATCAATTCCTAGCCAGAATGTGTCTCTTGCCGAAAGGGATGAGGATTGCCGTTCGGTCTGGGAGCATCCAACGGTGCAGACATACGATCCGTGGGTTTTGGGTTCTGCCCACTCAGAACGCACGACTCAGATCACGCACGCAGCAAAGGGGGGGCATCAGCCATGGTTTGGTAGGCACACAACTTTCGTGAGTGAACCGTGTGCTATTTCAAAACATTTACATGAACTAACAACACATTTTCATTTGAATGAAAACAAGAGTTCATCGTTTCTCCTCCAAATTGTTTTCCACGGTAAGAAATCACCATTGTACCTTATGGTTCGATTTCTCGTGCATTTGAGGTATTGTTTGCTATATTTGGGTCGTTTTCTATAGTCGCAACTACACGTGGGTGCTAGATAGCTAGCAAGATCATTTGTGTGTCGCTTTGGGAGTTTTCATTCATTGTTCGAGAAACGGGAAAAAATTCAAACAGTTCTGCCGAAGGGTGCGGCCAGAGGCGTATGCCTTGTTGGTATTCTAATTACAGGAAATGCATATAGAGTCCGGAAATAACGAAACTAGGTGTGTCGCCGTGCCGTGTTCTCATGATCACATGTAATTCATTTGGTAAAGATGGCACGAGTTTTGATGCTCACACCTTCCAAATCGGAGCATCTTACAAGAAGGATCATAGTTTCCGAAAGGAGACGCGGCACTTCGGACTCCAATCATCAGTGAATACATCGTTCGGCTTTGAAATATTTTCACGGTAAACAATCACGTATATACCCTAGGTTTGATTTTTTGGGCCATTTCAGGTCTCGTTGCTATATTCAAGTCATTTTTTGCACTTACCTTGCATTTAGTGTATATAATTAAATTCAAAACCGTTCTACAACTACATCTGGGGTGTTAGTTAGCAAAGAAGGTGTACAAATCACTTGTGTGTCGCTTTGCGAGTTTTCATCCATTGTCTGAGAAACAAGGAGAAGTTTCAAACATTTCGGCCGCGAGGTGCGGCCACCGGCATAGGCCTAGTTGGTATTTTAATTACTGAGAATTCAGATGGAGTCCAGGCATAGTATTTTTTGGTAAAGTTTTTGGTAAAGTTTGGCACAGGTGTTGATGATTGCTCCTTCCAAACCAGAGAATCTCACATGAAGGACCATGGTTTCCAAAAGGAGACGTGTCAATTCAAACTCCAATGGTCCCGTGACTTCATCATTTGGCCTCATAAAAATTTCCACGCTACCCATTCACCATTATACCACAGGTTGGATTTTCTAACGCATTTAAGGTATTGTTTGATATATTTAAGACATTTTTTGAATTTAACATGCAATTTGTGGATATAAATAAAATCACAACTGGAACTGCATGTGTTGTCGAAGAGGATGAGGATCGCCGTTCGATCAAGGAGAATCCAACAATGCAAATGTACGATCCGTGGGGTTTGGGTTCTGGCCAATCAGAACGCACGACTCAGATTGCGCACGCCGCAGAGGGGGGGGGGCATCGGCCACTATTTAGTGGACACACGGCTTTCATGAGTGAATCATGTGCTATTTTAAAACATTTACATTAACTAACATCATATTTTTGTCTGAATGAAAACATGAGTTCATCGTTTCGCCTCCAATTTTTTTCCACGGTAAGAAATCACGATTGTACCCTATGGTTCGATTTTCTGGTACATTTTACGAGGCGGTAGGCCTTGCTAGCAATCTCAAACTTTGAATATGAAAAAAAAAGATCTCCTTTGTATGTATATATATAGTCGCAACTACACGTGCGTGTTAGCAAAATCATTTGTTTGTCTCTTTGCAAGTTTTCATTCATTGTGCGAGAAATAGGAAAAACATCAAACAGTTCGGCCGCAGGTGCGGCCAGAGGCGTAGGCCTTGTTGGTATTTTAATTTCACGAAATGCATATAGATTCCGGAAAATAATAAAAATATTGTGTCACTGCGATCGCATGGAAAATTTTTGGTAAAGTTTGGCACAAGTTTTGGTGGTCGCACCTTCCATACCGGAGCATCTCACAAGAAGGATCATAGTTTCCAAAAGGAGATGCGGCACTTCGAACTACAAATCGTCAGTTTCTAGCTACATCGTTCCGGCCCATTTCAGGTCGTCTGCTATGTTTAAGTCATTCTTTCCACTTACCTTGCATTTTAGTGCATATAATTAAAGTCAAAAACCCTACTACAACAACATGTGGATGTTTTAGTTAGTCTATACTTATGCTACTCATAGTGGAGAGTGTCATATACTAGTATCATGCATATATATATATATATATACTAGTGTATGATACTACCTTTTTTTATAGTGCATAGTATAATACATAGAGCATAGTATGATAGATCATATTTATTGCCATGCATGACATAAATTAGCACCGCATTTCTCATGATACTGTATCTAGCTATATGTTACCCTAACCCTCTCTATATTTAATTCCTTGCCAAATCAGCATACTTGCTATTTCTGAGTGCATGATATCGTTGGCTATGATAGCACCACTATGGCCAGTCTTATATAGTGGGGAGTATCATATACTATAGTATCATGCACATGATACTAGTGTATGATACTACATACATACCTTCATAGTGCATATATATATATAGTATCATAGAGTAGTATACATCATAGATGACCGTATTTATGGCCATGCATGACACAAAGTAGTATATCATTTATTATATATGTTACAGTATCTACCTATGTTACTGCTTCTTTGCCACATCATCATATTTGTTATTCCCGAGAGCATGATACCGACTATGACACCCCCACTATGGCCACCCTAAGGCTGGTCGTAATGGGAGTATCAAGCGGTATCATGCATGCCAACTAGACTTTTTGGATGATGTGGCACAAAGTTAAATGAGGAAAGAGAGGGTGTGGTATCATATCATGATACCGTATCATATTAAATGTTGTACTACTTTGTGTCATGCATGGCAATTAATAAGGCAACCTAAGATACTAACTTATGATACTATGCGCGCATTACGGAGGTAGTATCGATCATATACTAGTATCATGCATATATATCATACTAGCTAGTCTATGACATGCTAGCTGCCTCACTAAGAGCAGGGTTAATAATACAGCCAACGGTCGGCTATAAGAAGTTGCCATGTCATATACAGCCAACCTCTTAGCCGGCATGTACAATAATAAGTTTTAAATATGTACTAGTTTATCAATAGTTGGCCCACCTTACATCCTTATAAAGTTTATTGGGTCTCGTGTTGCAGCTGGCTACTAACCAAGAGCCTGCTTCTCTTCTGTCTCCTCTTCTCTTTCCTCCAACTAAGCACATATCAATATATTATTATATTCCTTATAGCCTTCTTATATCACTCAATTTTACTTGCTCTAATGCATAGTATCATAGAGTAGTATCATGTAGTACTTTATTTATTGTCATGCATGACAGATAGTAGCATAGCATTTATTATGATATGGTTTCATGATATGATACTTAACCCTCTCCTTCTTCATTTAATTCTATGACAGCTCATCAAAATTGCCTAGTTGGCATGAATGATACTAGCTATGATATCCCCTTACTATCATCCTAGCAAAGAAGGTGTACAGATCATTTGTGCGTCGCTTTGTGAGTTTTCATCCGTTTGTTCGAGAAGCGAGGAGAAGTTTCAAACATTTCGGCCGCGAGGTGCGGCTACTGGCGTAAGCCTAGTTGGTATTTTAATTACATGAAATTTAAATGGAATCCGGACATCATCAAAATCGATGTGTGCCCGTGGCGTGCTCTCACGACCCCGTGGAAAAAATTGGTAAAGTTTGGCACAAGTTTTGATGACCGCTCCTTCCAAACCGGAGCATCTCACATGAAGGATCATGGTTTCCAAAAGGAGACGTGTCAATTCAAGCTCCTGTGGCCGGTGACTTCATCGTTTGGCCTCATAAAAATTTCCACAGTATGCAATCACCATTATACCATGGGTTTGATTTTCAGGCGCATTTCAGGTATCGTTAGCTATATTTAAGACATTTTTTGAGTTTAACATGCATTTTGTGCATAAAAATAAAATTACAACCGGAACTGCATGTGCTATCGAAAGGGATGAGGATCGCCGTTCGATCTGGGAGCATCCAACGGTGCAGACGTACGATCTGTGGGGTTTGGGTTCTGGCCAATCAGAAAGCACGACTCAGATCGTGGGCGGGGTTTGGTTGGCACACGGCTTTCATCAACGAACTGTGTGCTACTCGCAAACCAGATTGCATATTTTTGTTCACACATACTGTAGTGAGATCAATTGAGTGTGCTACCTCTGTGATATAATAATAATAATAATAATAATAATAATAATAATAATAATAATAATAATAATAATAATAATAATAATAATAACAAAAACTGTTCATATTCATTGCCTGAGCTGACAACATATCAAGGTCAACATATTAACGGTTCTTACATCAACAGAAAACAGGGCATAACTTACAAATTCAGTACACGCGACAGTTCTAAATTAACCGAATTAAGTTGCAGGGTAGGCATAAAGACTAGTCTTATGGCTTAATTCCCATGTACATGGGGGAACTGGGATCATTACGTTGACCCCAAATGAACTTGGGTTTTCTGATGATTTTGCGCTTCTCTGTTACATGGGCGCGTGATCCCTTGGTTGGCAGATCATCAAATTCATCGTACTCGTCCTCATAGGCAACATCGTCGACACCCAGTACCCTTCTCTTCCCATGCATCACTACATGGCAGTTCTTATGCAAGGGGTCTTCCACAATGAAAATCTGGGTAGCATCGTTGGCAAGAATTAACGGGTCCGCGTGTTATGCCATCGTTGTCCTGTTAACACAGGTCTTCTTGTAATCATCAACCTTTACATGACCAAGATGGATCCATGCGCACCTGAATAATGCCACCTTTACTTTCACATAGTCAAGCTCCAGGCTTTCTCGGCCAATTCTCCAGGTGCAGCCATTTGCGTGCCAGCAAGGACCGGCTTACCTTTCAGCCTTCCCTCGTGGCGAGAGAGGGGCAAACCTATAGGTCTTGGTTTCATCTATTCGGTGCAAAACTCAACCACCTCCTCCGCGGTATAACCTTGTAGGATGCTTGCCTCTGGATGGTTTCGGTTCCGACAAAAGCACTTCAATATTCCCATGAACCGCTTGAAGGGATACATGCTACGAGGAAACACAGGACCACAATACTTTATCTCATTGAAAAGGTGCACAGTGAGAAGGACCATGACACCAAAGAATGATGGTGGGAAAAACATCTCTAGGTTGGACAATATTCTTGCAATATCATCTTGCATATGATCCAACTCTTCAGGATCTACAACTTTCTGCCATAGTTGCACTACCGCAGGATGTTCCAAACGCGACACTACGATTAGAGAACCTTCGACGAAATTGTGTGTGATGCCATAATCGCAAACAGTGGTGTAAAAAACCATCAAAAAAGGTGCAAAACATTTGCGATGACGGATACATCAAACACGGTTCAGATTTTAGTTCGTGTGCCATGCAGGGCATACGGTTCAGTTCAATTAACTGTTAGGGATGAGGAGGAACAAAAGAAATGGGCAGCCAGAGGAAGCCGTGTGCGATATATAGCATACGGTTCACTAGGATGAACTATGAGTGATTAGGCAACACAATGGAAACGGTTCAACTGAACAAGATGTGTGTGATGCGCGGCAAACAGGTCTGTAATCAGAAATGTGTGCGAAGACCAATAATGACAGAGACGGTTGCAACTAATAAGCCGTGTAATTTGCTCATCTACGGTAGAATAACATGTATGTATATATATATATATATATATATATATATATATATATATATATATATATATATATAACTGAAATAAACATCCAATTACATAAGTGACTATACAGATCATTCGCACACACCTCAATAAACAATTGACTGCATTCTAAAGTAGGAGAAACGATCGTCTAGTCATCTATTTCTTGTGATGCTCCCGCCACTTCTCTGTGGCTCGATCCCTCCTCTGGGGCAGGAAGAAGACACTTCCTCATGTCAAAGATCTGCATGTACATCTCATAGCTTGTGTATGCGTCCATGGTCGCGTACTTGACATGTTGTTCATCCAGTCTCTCATGCCACACACTGTGCCAGGCGTTCTTGTCCTTATATATTGCTCTCATTCTTCATCTTCATGTAGTAGGGGTCGATGATGGCCGAGGCGAGGTCAACCAGGGAGTTCAGTTTGTTTTTGTCGCTGCCCCAGACCTTGTAGTGGTGCTGGATGTTGACAAGATTCTGGCATTTCAAATCCGAAACCTTGAGCGCTTTTAGATCGTTGGTGGTGTCCACCGTAGCGAAACTGTAGTCGGAGCTGTTGATAAACCTGGAGAAACGCTCGCAAGGCCTTGTGGCAAGGTGGTAGTGGTAGACGAGGACATCATGTCGCACGCACAATTTGGCGATGGCAACCTTCTGACCGTGCCCGTCACGATCGATGGTGTACTCGAGGTCGAAGCCGACCACTTGGTACTTCTCCTCGGCAAGGAACTACTCCATAGTTTGGATGGAGCTCTCCACTTAGACCGGGTCATTTGTGTACACCACCGAGAGGGCCTTCCCCCTCACGTGGGTGTCCACTACATGATGCATGGTGAACTGCCCGCCATTGTTGTCATCGACCACTAGGAGCGCCACTGGAGCCACGGGCAGCGCCATTAGAACCGCTGGATGTCCTCTCTGTATGTGTCATTGTGGGTGCGCTTATTGGGAGCGCCACGGGAGGCCTAGATTCTCTGCGCGTCCGCATGGCAGTTTTTGCAGCGGGTAACTGCATCGTCACGCCGCGCAGCGCAACCGCATGCACACAAACGTGAGAGATCGTGCGCCGGCCCCAAACACTGGCAGCGCGCATGGAGGGATGAGGCAGAGCACCCATAGGGACGCGAGAGCAGAGTGCACGTGGCGGGACGCGAGGAGAGAACGCCGCGGCCGCCTGAACTGCAAGCAACCACACACATAGAGCAGTTGAACACGCAAGAAATTGTCGCCTACAAGCCGGCCGACAGTTGCGTCGCTGCGTAGAGAGCGGCCGTGTGCTACCACCTCCATCTAGTCTATTGTCCCCTTTATATTCTCTGCCATACTATGCCCTCAAATTTAACCAACAAAATGTTAATGCATGTTATAAAAATTATATAATGGGAAACTATGTTCAAATACGAATCCAAGTATATAATCTTTGGCGACATGCTTTCGTATTTTATCAGTTAAATCATACTTATGAACTAGGACGGGGGTATAGTAGGTAATTAAATCTCAAACGTTTTTTTATTAACCGTATGTGTACATGGCCTTTCGTCCTCCTCTCACACGTCTTGTCACCCTGCTGCGCAGACGGCTTACATCGCAAGATTGCGCAGCGCGCGGGGGTGTTCTTTTGGCCTAACGATGGTGCCAATGAGTCGTCGGTGAGCTCGTTCCCGTGCAACCTCGCAGGTTCCCATGCAAGCTTCCCGCCCGACTTGGTGAAATCCCCCAAAATCCCAATGCTTACCGGCCTGCTACAAAAACCCTCACGGCCGGCGAGTCCTTCGTCGCATTTTCCCCTCCTTCCCTGTAGCTTATCTCATCTGCTTCTCCCACAATCGCCAATGGCACCGGTCCGCCGTCGTCGCTCAACCACTCCGCCGTCATTAGAGGACAGCTCCAGCTGGGAGGCTACACTGCGGCGGCGGCGTAGTGTAGTGCGCGTGGCGTCCCTGTTGGGTGTGCGCGGAACACCCACCACACGTTTGCAATGAGTGTTTTATATTTAAAAATCATTGACATTTTTTTTCAAAAGAAAATAGTTTGAGAAGTCTGTACTTTAAGAGAGAAAAATGCAAGTTCGCTCAAACCATATCTTCCATTCAGTCATACTGCGAATTTATATTCATATGATCGAGATATAGTATTAAACCCAAGAAAAAACTATTTCCGACGGCGGCGGAGGCGGCGTGCCGCACCGTCGTTGTCGTTGTCGTCCTCCAGGACGTTGTTGTTGAAGTCTTCAATGTAGCATAGAATGTTCTTCACTTGTAAATCAAACACCATGTCATCCCGGGATCGAAGGGTGGGGCGCGGGAGGACGGTAGCTGGCGGCGCTGAGAGGTAGCGTTCTACGGCGGTGTCCCATGCATGCCGCTGAGGGGGGCACACAGACGGAGAGGAAGGCGGGTGGCCATGGAAGTCAAAGGGCTCGCTTCCTAGTGAGCCTGCGTAGCGTATAGCTCGCACGCTTCCCAGTGAGCCTACACATTTGAGGAAAGCTTGCACGCCTCTCGGTCAGCCTGCACACCGGACTGCGCTCGCACGCCCCCTGTTCAGTCAAGGTCAAGCAGCTGTCCGCATGGCACCTCCTACAACCATTAAAACCAAGACACGTGGCGTCACGTGAATGGTTAGCAGAACGCACACAGTTTGAATTATACAAACGTTTGAGATATTAAAGAGGCAGCTATTATTTCAAAATGCCTTTGTTGGCTGTCATTATTCGAGTGCACCTTCTCTCAAAATGGACACGAAAAATACCACAACATGTCGGTGCCATTCCATGATAGGATGCCAAGTTTCATGAATTTCAGACGAGTTTCGGATTTACTAGAATTTAAAAATAAAGTATCTCAATGTTTTGCCGGCAATCAACGGTGCTCTGGTGTTTTACGTTCATTCCCATTTCTTGCATTGGACCTAAGCATGCACCCAAGGACACAGATTTGATTTTTCAACCAATTTATATGCACTAGAGCATGTGCATGTAGTTCAAATTTGAATTATGCAAATAAATGCATTGAAAACTCAGTTAATGCATAAAAATGTCCAAACGAACCCCGAAAAATCACAAGAATTGACACAACACTCCTGTTGTTCTATGTTGACACGAGAAATTTTTTTAAAGCAATAAGAGGCCGTGGATATCATTTCGTCCCCAAAGGTGGGACGTTCCCTACCGAAACCATCATGCTTGTTTTGAGAAGCTCTGGTTTGTGAGAACCATATACCCAAACCTGCCCCGAATGGGACAAAAATTTTACCACGACATGTTGATGCCGCTCCATGATAGCATGCCAAGTTTCTTGAATTTCAAACGAATTTTGGATTTACTAGAATTTAAAAATAAAGTATCTCAATGTTTTGCCGGCAATCAACGGTGCCCTGGTGTTTGAAATTCATTCCCATTTCTTGCATGGGACCTAAGCATGCACCCAAGGACACAGATTTGATTTTTCAACCAATTTATATGCACTGGAGCATGTGCATGTACTTCAAATTTGAATTATGCACATAAATGCATTGAGAACTCTGCTAATGCATAAAAATGTCCAAACGAACCCCGAAAAATCACAAAAATTGACACAACACTCTTGTTGTTCTATGTTGACACGAGAAAATTTTTGAAAGCAATAAGACGCAATGGATATCTTTTCGTCCCCAAAGGTGGTACGCTCCCTACCGAAACCATCATGCTTGTTGTGAGAAGCTCTGGTTTGTGAGAAGCATATACCCAAACCTGCCCCAAATGGAACAAAAACATTACCACGGCATGTTGATAGCATGCCAAGTTTCATGAATTTCAGACGAGTTTTGGATTTACTAGAATTTAAAACCAGGTATCTCAATGTTTGCGGGCGCGTAACGGTGGCAGGGTGCTTGACATTGATTCGCATTTCTTTCATGGGACCTAAGCATGCAACCAAGAGCACATATTTGAATTTTCAACCAATTTATATGCATTAGAGCATGTGCAAGTAGTTCAAATTTGAATTATACATATGAATGCATTGAAAACTCAGTTAATGCATAAAAATGTCCAAACGAACACCTAAAAATCACAAAAATTGACACAACACTCCTATTGTTCTATGTTGACACGAGAAAATTTTTGAAAGCAATAAGAGGCAATGGATATCGTTTCCTCCCCAAATGTGGGACGTTCCCTATCGAAACCATCATGCTTGTTGTGAGAAGCTCTGGTTTCTGAGAAGCATACACCAAACCTGCCCCAAATGGGACAAAAAATTTACCACGGCATGTTCATGCCGCTCCATGATAGCATGCCAAGTTTGATGAATTTCAGACGGGTTTTGGATTTAATAGAATTTAAAAATCAGGTATCTCAATGTTCGCGGCCGAGTGACAGTGGCAGGGTATTTGACATTCATTCCCATTTCTTGCATGGAACCTAAGCATGCAACTAAGGACACATATTTGAATTTTCAACCAATTTATATGCATTAGAGCATGTGCATGTAGTTAAAGTTTGAATTATGCACATAAATGCATTGAAAACTCAATTAATGCATAAAAAAGTCCAAATGTACCCCGAGAAATCCAAAAAATTGACACAACACTCATGTTGTTCTATGTTGACACTAGGAAAAAAGTTGAAATTGAGAAGAGGCAATGGATATCATTTCGTCCACAAAGGTGAAACGTTTACTACCAAAACCATCAGGCTTGTTGTGAGAAGCTCTGGTTTGTGAGAAGCATATTGATAAATCTCCGTCGTATCTATAATTTTTGATTGTTCCATGCCAATATTCTACAACTTCCATATACTTTTTGGCAACTTTTTATACTATTTTTGGGACTAACATATTGATCCAGTGCCCAGTGCCAGTTCCTATTTTTTGCATGTTTTATGTTTCGCAGAATATCCATATGAAACGGAATCCAAACGGGATAACAACGGATGGAGCTTATTTTTGGAATATTTGGAAAATCTGGGAGAAAGATCAACGCGAAACGGTGTCCGAGGTGGGCACGAGGTAGGCGCGCCTACCCCCGCAAGGCGCGCCCCTGACCCTCGTGGGCTACCTGTAAGGCGGTTGATGCCCTTCTTCGGCCGCAAGAAAGCTATTTTTTGGTAAAAAAATCTGGGCGAAGGTTTCAATCCAATCGGAGTTACGGATCTCCATATATACACGAAACGGTGAGAGGGCAGCAGAGGAGAACACATAAACAGAGAGAAACAGAGAGATAGATCCAATCTCGGAGGGGCTGTCGCCCCTCCCACGCCATGGAGGCCAAGGACCAGAGGGGAAAACCCTTCTGCCATCCAGGGAGGAGGTCAAGGAAGAAGAATACGAAGGGCCCCCCTCTCCCCTTCTCTTCTGGTGGCGCCGGAACGCTGCCGTGGCCATCATCATCACTGCAATCTTCACCAACAACTTCATCGCCATCATCAACAACTCTTCCCCTCTCTCTGCAGCGGTGTAACCTCTCTCTTACCCGCTGTAATCTCTACTTAAACATGGTGCTCAAAGCTATATATTATTTCCCAATGATGTATGGATGTCCTATGATGTTTGAGTAGATCAGTTTTGTCCTATGGCTACTTGATGATCATGATTGGTTTGAGTTGTATGTTTTATTATTGGTGATGTCCTATGGTGCTCTCCATGCCGCGCAAGCGTGAGGGGTCCCCGCTGTAGGGTTTGCAATATGTTCATGATTTTCTTATGGTGGGTGGCGTGAGTGACAAAAGCACAGACCCGAGTAAGTAAGTTGTTTGCGTATGGGATAAAGAGGACTTGATGCTTTAATGCTATGTTTGGGTTTTACCTTAATGATCTTTAGTAGTTGCGGATGCTTGCTAGAGTTCCAATCATAAGTGCATATGATCCAAGTAGAGAAAGTATGTTATCTTATGCCTCTCCCTCAAATATAATTGCAATAATGATTACCGGTCTAGTTATCGATTGCCTAGGGACAAATAACTTTCTCGTGACAACAAACTCTTTACTAAAACTAATTTAGTTGTGTCTTTATCTAAAAAGCCCCTAGCTTTTATTTACGCGCTCTTTATCTTCTTGCAAGCCTATCCAAAAATACCTACAAAGTACTTCTAGTTTCATACTTGTTCTAGGTAAAGCGAACGTCAAGCATGCGTAGAGTTGTCTCGGTGGTCGATAGAACTTGAGGGAATATTTGTTCTACCTTTAGCTCCTCGTTGGGTTCGACACTCTTACTTATCAAAAGAGGCTACAATTGATCCCCTATACTTGTGGGTTATCAAGACCTTTTTCTAGCGCCGTTGCCGGGGAGCAATAGCGTGGGGTGAATATTCTCGTGTATGCTTGTTTTCTTTATCACTAAGTAATTTTTATTTGCTGTTCTTAGTTGTTCTCTATCTTTAGTTATGGATATGGAACACGAAATACCAAAAAAATTAGGTGTACTTGCTACTCATGGAGATGGGGAACCTCCTAAAACCCTTGATGCTGGTTGATACGTCCATTTTGCGTCATGATTTTATATCAATATTTAATGCATTATGGGTTGTTACTACACATTGTGTCACAATACTTATGCCTATTCTCTCTTATTTTACAAGGTTTACATAAGGAGGGAGAATGCCGGCAGGTGGAATTCTGGGCTGGAAAAGGAGCAAATATTAGAGACCTATTATGCACAACTCCAAAAGTCCTGAAACTCCACGAAAGTCATTTTTGGAAATAAAAAAAAATATTGAGCGGAAGAAGTACACCAGAGGGGGACCTATCTGGCCACAAGGGTGGGGGCGCGCCCCCTGCCTCGTGGGCCTCCTGTTGGCTCTCCGATGGCCATCTTCTGCTATATGAGGTCTTTCGTCAAGGAAAAAAAATCATAAGTAACCTTTCAGGATGAGACTCCGCCGCCACGAGGCGGAACCTTGGTGGAACCAATCTAGGGCTCCGGCAGAGCTGTTCTGTCGGGGACACTTCCCTCCGGGAGGGGGAAATCATCACCAACGCTCCTCTCAACGGGAGAGGGCAATCTCCATCAACATCTTCACCAGCACCATCTCATCTCAAAACCCTAGTTCATCTCTTGTATCCGATTCTTGTCTCCGAGTCCGGGATTGGTACTAGTAGGTTGCTAGTAGTGTTGATTACTCCTTGTAGTTGATGCTAATTGGTTTATTTGGTGGAAGATCATATGTTCAGATCCTTTATGCATATTAATACCCCTCTGATTATGAACATGAATATGCTTTGTGAGTAGTTACATTTGTTCCTGAGGACATGGGAGAAGTCTTGCTATTAGTAGTCATGTGAATTTGGTACTCGTTCGATATTTTGATGAGATGTATGTTGTCTAGCCTCTAGTGGTGTTATGTGAACGTCGACTACATAACACTTCACAATTATTTGGGCCTAGAGGAAGGCATTGGGATGTAATAAGTAGATGATGGGTTGCTAGAGTGACAGAAGCTTAAACCCTAGTTTAGGCGTTGCTTCGTAAGGGGCTGATTTGGATCCATATGTTTCATGCTATGGTTAGGTTTACCTTAATACTTTTGTTGTAGTTGTGGATGCTTGAAATAGAGGTTAATCATAAGTGGGATGCTTGTTCAAGTAAAAACAGCACCCAAGCACCGGTCCACCCACATATCAAATTATCAAACTACCGAACGCGAATCATATGAACGTGATGATAACTAGCTTGACGATATTCCCATGTGTCCTCAGGAGCGCTTTTCTCTATATAAGAGTTTGTCCAGGCTTGTCCTTTGCTACAAAAAGGATTGGGCCACCTTGCTGCACTTTATTTACTTTTGTTACTTGTTGCTCATTACAAATTATCTTACCAACATTATCTTATCACAAAACTATATGTTACCATTTCCTTCTGATCCTCGTTGGGTTCGACACTCTTACTTATCGAAAGGACTACAATAGATCCCCTATACTTGTGGGTCATCATAACTCTTTTCTGGCGCCGTTGCCGGGGAGTGAAGAGCCTTTGGTAGGTGGAATTTGGAAAGGAAAAATTTATATAGTGTGCTGAAATTTACTGTCACTTGTTACTATGGAAAGTAATCCTCTGAGGGGCTTGTTCGGGGTATCTTCACCCCGAACAGTAGAGCAAAGAATTGCTCCTCAACCTATTGAACCTACTGAAAATGAAAATGTTCCCTTTGAAGTTCCTTCGGGTATGTTAGAAAAACTGCTAGATAATCCTTTTGTAGGAGATGGAACAAAGCATCCTGATGAGCACCTAATATATGTGGATGAAGTTTGTGGATTATTTAAGCTTTCAGGTATACCCGATGATGTTGTTAAGAAGAAGGTATTCCCTTTATCTTTGAAGGGAGATGCATCGACATGGTATAGGCTATGTGATGACACGGGATCATGGAACTATAAACGAATGAAATTGGAATTTCATCAGAAGTATTATCCTATGCATCTTGTTCATCGTGATCGCAATTATATATATAATTTTTGGACTCGCGAAGGAGAAAGCATCGCTCAAGCTTGGGGGAGGCTTAAATCAATGTTATATTCATGCCCCAATCATGAGCTCTCAAGAGAAATAATTCTTCAAAAAAATTATGCTCGGCTTTCTCATAATAATCAATCCATGCTTGATACTTCTTGTGCTGGCTCTTTTATGATGAAGACTATTGAATTCAAATGGAATTTATTGGATAGGATTAAATGCAACTCTGAAGATTAGGATCTCGACGAAGGTAAGGAGTCAGGTATGACACCTAAGTTTGATTGTGTTAAGTCTTTTATGGATACCGATGTTTTCCGTAAATTTAGCACTAAATATGGACTTGACTCTGAGATAGTAGCTTCTTTCTGTGAATCTTTTGCTATTTATGTTGATCTCCCCAAGGAGAAGTGGTTTAAATATCATCCTCCCATAGAAGTAAAAGTAGCTGCACCTAGTAAAGTTGAAGAAAAGATTGTCACTTATAATGATCCTGTTGTTCCTACTTCTTATGTTGAGAAACCACCTTTCCCTGTTAGAATAAAGGATCATGCTAAATCTTCAACTGTGGTTCGTAAAAGCAATATTAGAACTTATACACCTCCTGAGCAAATTAAAGTTGAACCTAATATTGTTGTTGTTAAAGATCTCTTAGCTGATAATATTGACGGGCATGTTATTCATTTCGGTAGACCTCATGCTAGAATTGCAAAACCTTGTGCTAAAGATAAACATAGACCTGTGGTAGGCGTGCCTGTTATTTCTGTTAAAATAGGAGATCACTATTATCATGGCTTATGAGATATGGGTGCCAGTGCCAGTGTTATACCTCATACTTTATACGAAGAAATTAAGCATGAAATTGCACCTGCTGAGTTAGAAGGTATTGATGTTACAATTAAACTTGCCAATAGCGATACCATACCAGCAATGGGAATTGTTAGAGATGTTGAAGTCTTGTGTGGGAAAACTAAATATCCTGTTGATTTTCTTGTTCTTGGTTCCCCACAAGATAGCTTTTGTCCCATTATATTTGGTAGACCCTTCTTGAACACTGTCAATGCTAGAATAGACTATGAAAAGAATGTTGTTACTATTGGTTTGGGTGATATATCTCATGAGTTTAATTTCTCTAAATTTAGTAGACAACACCGTGAAGAAGAATTGCCTAGTAAGGACGAAATTATTGGTCTTGCTTCTATTGTCGTACCTCCTAGTGATCATTTAGAACAATATTTGCTAGACCATGAAAATTATATGTTTATGAATGAAAGAAGGGAAATAGATGAGATATTCTTTAAATAGGAACCTATTCTGAAGCACAATTTGCCTATTGAAATCCTAGGGGATCCTCCTCCACCCAAGGGTGACCCCGTGTTCGAGCTTAAACCGTTGCCTCATACTCTTAAATATGCTTATCTTGATGAAAAGAAGATATATCCTGTTATTATTAGTGCTAACCTTTCAGAGCATGAAGAAAAGAGATTATTGAAAACTCTGAAGAAGCACCGTGCTGCTATTGGATATACTCTTGATGATCTTAAGGGCATTAGTCCCACTCTATGTCAACATAAAATAAATTTGGAGAAAGATGCCAAACCAGTTATTGATCATCAACGACGGCTGAATCCTAAAATGAAAGAAGTGGTAAGAAAGGAAATTCTTAAGGTCCTTGAGGCAGGTATAATTTATCCCTTTGCTGATAGCCAGTGGGTAAGTCCTGTCCATTGTGTCCCTAAGAAGGGAGGTATTACTGTTGTCCCTAATGATAAAGATCAATTGATTCCACAAAGAATTATTACAGGTTATAGGATGGTAATTGATTTCCACAAATTAAATAAGGCTACTAAAAAGGATCATTACCCCTTACCTTTTTGTAGATCAAATGCTAGGAAGATTATCCAAACATACATGTTTTTGATTTCTAGATGGTTATTCTAGTTTCTCTCAAATACATGTGTCAGCCAATGATCAATCAAAGACCATTTTACATGCCCTTTTGGTATTTTTGCTTATAGACGTATGCCTTTTGGTTTATGTAATGCACCTGCTACCTTCCAAAGATGCATGATGGCTATATTCTCTGACTTTTGTGAAAAGATTTGTGAGGTTTTCATGGACGACTTTTCCGTCTATGGATCTTCGTCTGATGATTGCTTGAGAAACCTTGTAACATCCCAAATTTCCTATTTGGAATGTTTTACAATTATAGATAAGCATCCTATGCATTCTGGTTGAATTTGATTGTCATTTGAAGTTTCAGAGCAATTTGAGTTTGAATTTGAATTTCAAACTTTGGCATGTGGGAAACAATTCAAAAACTAAGCCTGATAAATACTTGATCAAAAGTATGAGAGGAGCAAACATGACACTCCAAAAATATCAGAGGAAACAATGCCAAAGAGATTTGGATTCAAATCTGAAATTTATTTGAATTTGAAAAAAATAGATTTTTATGAAATTTGGATTTTGCCTTTGGAAAAATGTTCAAATGAAAGGGAATATTCCCTGATCATTTTGGTATATATATACCCTATATAAATTATTTCTAGATTTGGTTTTATTTTTGTTTTAGTTTTATTATAAAAAATAAAGAAAACCACCCCAGGCGCCACCAAAGCACGCCAGCCCAAATGAGCTGCCCAGCCAGCCAGCGCCCGGCCAGCCAGCCAGCGCCTACCACCTCGCCTCGCACCAAAGGCCTAGGCTTGCCACCGACCCTCGCCGCTCCCTCCTCTCGCTGACCGTGGGACCCCCTCTTCTTCCTCGCCCACGCCACGCCTCATGCGGAGGTCCACCGGATCCAAGGATCCGGATACCCGATCGCCCGATGCCCTTCCGAGGCAAGCCCGACCTGTGGCTATAAAGGGTCGAGCCTCGCACCCCATTCCCCGAGAGCTCGCGCACCCTCTCTCTCTCCTGCTTATGCTCGCTGAGTCCCGAGCTCGCCACCGCCGCCATTGTTGCCGCCGCCGACGCCTGGTCCACCCGACCTCCCCAACACCACCGAACCTTCCCCGTGCTCAGGCGCATCCCCGACGAGTCGCGGAGCTCCCGACGCCTGACGCCCGGAGCACTTTCGCGCCGCCGCCGTCGTCGCCGAGTCCGGTAAGTCACCGCCTCACCCCCACCGTCCGATCTTAGATCGATGGCTAGGATTAGAACCTCAAGGGTTAGGTTTTATTTTATAAAACCGCCGGTCCGATCGGTTTAGTTTTTAGTTTAGGTTTTTATTTTTAGGCCGGTTCGTTTAGTTTAAACCTAGGGCCCGTTTAGACTAAACTACGCTTAGTGCATGATATAGGCCCATTAGGCCTTTTTCTTTTATTTTGATTTTCTGTTTTAGCTTAATAGTTTCAGTTTTCAAAATGTATATCTTTTATTCTGTTTAATATTTTTGAGTGATTCTTTTTTGTTGGATTGCAAATTTTATGTAGTTTCTGAAAATATATATATAGCTATGTTAAAAATAATTAAAAATGCTTTAATATTGTTTTAGTCAGAATAGCAAATCTGCTATAACTTTAGTTAGAAAAATTATTTTTGCATGATTCTTTTGTCACCACTTTATTTTGACATTGCCAAACCCTAGAAATTAATTTGGGTATTTTAGGATTAATAATAATTAGTTTTAGACAGAATCCTATTAATCCTAATTAATTAACTAGTTCCTGTTTTCCTAATTAATTAATTAGTAAATTAATTTATTTTTAACTTGTGATTAGTTATTCTAGGTTAGTTTATGTCATGCTAGTAGATGAACTTTTATTTATAATTAATAAAAGTTTTAAATTATTTTCTTAATAGAAATTGGATTAGGCCTAAAATGAGTTTTATAATAGCTTTTAATTAATTCTTTTTGCTCCTAATTGCTTAGTGAATCCTTTTCTGTTAAGTTAACCTAAAACCATGATTAGGTTATTTTAAGGAATTTTTTGTTATATAAAACTATTTTTGCTATTGTTTGGAGTAGGGAAAACTTTGAATTGGTTCCTTTGAGTTTTTCTTTTGGATTTGGTTTTGATTGTTTTGTTGTGCTATGTTGCTATTGTTATCTTGTGTGATCCTCTTGCTTTGTGCTTATTGTGTTATTGTTTGTCTCGGTAGAGTTTCCGAGTCTAAGCTTGCTACTACGACCCTTTAGCTTACGAGGATCATCAAGCAAGGCAAGTTTTGATCATGTTATTTCTATACCTATGTTTTTGTGCATTAGTAGTTGTCACCACCCCACAATTGCATGCAGTAGTGAAATCTTGAAGTCATTAAACTTGAGTAGTATCATGTGGTAGGATGAACCAATCCCTTGTTACCATGACCCCGGACGTAGTAGTTATTTTGCTATGCTCGAGACGGATTTGGGATGAGTGAAATTCATAAGCAAGATGTGAGAGTCAATGATGATGACAACCCATGGACTACAATGATCAAGATGGACTTGGAAAATCACTTTGGGTGGAGGGCGGTTGACGGGCACCTGGAGCACCCAGTGGTGGCGGGATGCATGGAGAAGCGCCATGACATCCTGCGGAAAGCTTCACCCAGCCACAAAGAGAAGGATGGATGCCCCATGACCGAAGCTTACTGCAGCCGCAAGCCATTATGGGCTCTGGCTGGGTTGACCCTAGTAGTGACGCTGGCTGGACGGTACTACGAGAAGTAGACGAATGGTAGGATTGGATGGGTACGGCGGTGGCGGAAGAACTCTTTGGAAGACCTGTTTCATTCGTCCGTCTTCAAACACCATGAAGTGCGAAGACTTTAAAGGAGGGAATGATTCTTATGGGAAAGTGCAAACCTCTGCAGAGGGTTATAACCTAATCGATTAGCCGTGTCCCCGGTTACGGACATTTGAGCCTCTGGACCTTGGAAGTATTCGGATATCTCAACACAAAAATTAATGGATTAATTTGAGGGTTTATAACTTAATAATAATTTGGGAACGAGATATTGGTTGGCGGAACCATCTCAATAACTACCAACAATTTATAGTAATTTGCAAATAAGTCCACTGTAGTAGGATAAAATTGGCTTTACGCAAAATGATGAAACTTAGAGCTCCACAGCCAAAATGCATATAGAGTTAGTAACTTTATTATTGTTATTCTTCATGACTTGCCATCTTATTCCAAAAGCTGACCTACATGGCTGCAACGTATTATGTTGCAGAGATATATTCGATCAGAGTGAGGCTACGCTCCCGCTTGGCGATTGCCCTTTGGAGTCGGATGGACTCGCTTATCTTCGACGCTTCCGCAGCATTAGTAGTTTATTTCTCATGAGTTGGCCTTGAGCCGAATTTATTCCCTTGTAATAAAGACTCTATATGAGAATCGTTTAATGATATTCAGGTGTGATTGAACTTTGATTACTTTATCGATGTACTGTGAGTACCAAAGATGATCTTGGGATGGTATGCATACGTAGATTTGACCGATTTTGGGTCAGGTCGCACAGAGATGGTATCGAGCACACGCGACCGTAGGATCGTAACCCCTAGGATCGGAAAGCCATAAGCGAGACCATTTACTTTAAACCCCTTTTCATTCTATATTTCTTCCTGCTCCATTCGACTCTTCTCCCTTTGCAACATTCTAGATGGCGCGAATTCACCCAGTTTTGCTACCGGAGTTCGCCAGCCCGATGCGACGATGCCCTTCGAAGGAAGCTGGTCCAGATGGTGAAGCTGCTGAAGATTGCTCGCCCTCGATCACTGGAAACCCACTAATGCACTTCCGACGGACACCCGCTCTGAGGATTGAGGTGCATATCCTGGGAGAACCTTTGGAGGACACACGGAGCCTATCAACTTTGAGTTCACCGAGTTCAACTGGATCATCGGAAGGGACGTGGCGATCTACCGAGCACTTGGACATCTCCGAGAGGAGTACAGGGCCGAGCTCGATCACTCAGACCTCGCCATGGTTTCTCGCAGGGCAAGGAATGGAGATATCATCCGTACCATCGAGGACGATTCCACTCTCTCGTACATCCAGGACTTGGAGTGTCTTCTCAGGAAACGGGAGATTCAGGCTCGCCATAACTCGAAGACACACCGGAAGCTTTTGTTCCATGAACTGAACTGGAGGAGAAGGCACGCGCAGACTTCCTTGGCCATGAGGAAGAAATCACGGACTTCATGGAGATTGTCGACGACCTGAAGATGAAGCTTGCCGCGATAGAGGAAAAGATGGACTTGGGAGAGGACCTTTACCCGAGTGGAGATGAAGCACCCCTCGTGAGCAATGATCAGGATTTTGAAGGGAGTACCACCGAAGGAAACCCCAAGAGGAGGCGCCACTGATGAAGACTTTTTAGTCGACCACCATGTTATCTTTTACTTTTTTTTGTCGATCAGTTAGGCCGATGTTTTTCCTTCGATTAGTCATGAGCTTTTGTAATCGAGTTTGAACCATGTTTGAGTGGAATGAATAAATGTTTGGTGTGTTTTGTTTGTGCATTCATATGGGTAGTGTAATTCTCATAGACCATTGTTCTATTCTAATTTCCTCACCCACTCCAAAACACCAGATGCCTCCGAGACGTGACACTGGTTTCCCGCCGGAGCTCACCCAGCTGCTCCAGCAGCAGAATGCACTGATGCAGCTCCTGATTCAGAATCAGAACAACACCGCCAACAATCCACCGCCACCACCACCACCCACTGTGGACAACTTGACTCGATTTCTGAGGTTGAATCCGCCAGTGTTCACTAGTAGCACTGAGCCAATTGTGGTTGATGATTGGCTCCGCAAGATCGGAAGAGAGCTAGTCACCGTTGGATGCACTGATGCTGAGAAGGTGCGCTTTGCCGCGCATCAACTGGATGGACCTGCAGCTTCTTGGTGGGAGAATTACACCGCCACTTTTCCCATGGGTGGCATCACTTGGGATCAATTCCAGCAGGCCTTTCGCACTGCTCATGTCTCAGCTGGAGCCATGAGTCTGAAGAAGCGTGAGTTCCGCAACTTACACCAGGGGAACCGTACTGCGGCACAGTACGTGGATGAATTCAGCAAGCTCGCTCGCTATGCCCCGATGACGGGCCACAGATGCCGCCAAGCAGAAGAAGTTCCTTGAGGGACTCAATGATGAACCGAGCATGCAGCTTATTGTGGCTACTTTCAACAACTACCGTGAGCTGGTAGACAAGGCCACCATCTTGGAAGGCAAGCAGCAGCAGATAGAAGGCATAGCGGAAGTACAGCCGGGGAAGCACAGCTCAGAGCTCAGCAGAAGCCCGCTATGCACCGTACTCGGGAGGGCACACCCATCATAACCATGGAGTTCATAACCATGGAGGAAATGGGAACAACCGCAGCCAGGACAACAAGTCAGGCCATGGCAATGGCAATGGAAATGGTAATGGCCATCAGCACTGTTCTGCCCGGCTTCAAGGATCTGAGCCATATCACCGCTTCAAGTGCCGGAAGACAGGCACTACGCCACCGACGCCCGGAGGCCAAGCAGAGGAACGGAATGGCAATGGAGGCTCAGCGAAGAAGCCCAATCCTTTCCCTCGTGCTCAAGTGAATCACATCGACGTGGAGGACGCCTATGATCAGCCGATAATCGTGGTTGGTAAGTTTTATTGAATTCACGCTCAGTTTTGGTTCTCTTTGATTCGGTGCAACGATTCATTCATATCAAGGGTAGTTGTGGATAAGTACGGATTACGACTAGAACCCTTAGAAGCCCCCTCCGCGTCGGGCCCGCAGAGGAGAAATGATGGCAGGTTTAAGCTGTCCTGCAACCTCAACATCGGAACCACAAATTTCCGTGGAACTCATAGTGTTGGAAACTCAGACCTTGGATGTAATCCTAGGCATGGATTGGTTGTCAAGTATGAAGGAACATTGATCGTGCAACAAGTCTATTCTTCTCACCACCCGGAGCGAAGAGGATCAAGTATGTAGCCAGCACAGCCAGATGAAGAATCAGTGCATTCCCTCACGGGAGTTGTTCAGAGGAAGTGCCGAGTGCAAGAATTTCCGATGTGTTTCCGGAGGAATTACCAGGAATGCCACCGGACAGGGACATTGAATTTCTGATTGAGCTATTGCGGCACAGCCCCAATATCCAAGAGACCTTATCGGATGCCACCGAATGAGTTGAAGGAAATCAAGGATCAAATTAATGAGTTGTTGGAGAAAGGATATATTCGTCCAAGCTCATCACCTTGGGGAGCCCCAGTTCTTTTGGTAGAGAAGAAGGATGGAAGCTTGAGGATGGTGGTAGATTATCGTGCATTGAACGAGGTGACCATCAAGAACAAGTACCTCTGCCGATGATTAACGATTTGTTTGATCAGCTTGTTGGAGCCAAGGTATTCTCTAAGATCGATCTTGATCGTGGTATCATCGATTGAAGATTCGTGAAAAGGATATACCCAAAACAGCATTCACCACGGTATGGTTTATATGAGTATACCGTCATGTCATTTGATTGACTAATGCTCCTGCATACTTCATGAATTTGATGAACAAGGTGTTCATGGAGTATTTGGACAAGTTTGTCGTGGTGTTCATCGATGACATATTGATATTCTCCAAGAGCGAGGAAGAGCATAAGGAACATTTGCGTCTAGTTCTGGAGAAACTTCGAGAACATCAGCTGTATGCCAAATTCAGCAAATGTGAATTTTGGTTGAAGGAAGTTGGATTCCTCGGACATGTTATTTCAGGAGAAGGAATAGCAGTTGATCCCGCCAAGGTTGAATCAGTCACTAATTGGCAGTCACCTACCTCAGTCAAGGAGATCCGCAGTTTTCTCGGACTCGCAGGATATTATCGGAGGTTCATTGAGAACTTCTCGAAGATTGCCAAGCCCATGACTGAGCTGTTGAAGAAAGAAGCCAAGTATGTTTGGACCGAGGAATGTGAAGCCAGTTTTCAGGAGTTGAAGAAACGGTTGGTCACAGCCCGGTGTTGATATTGCGGACATACATAAGGAATACCAGGTCTATTAGACGCTTTCGTCAAGGACTCGGAGGAGTATTGATGCAGGAAGGTAAGGTTGTAGCTTATGCCTCCGGACAGCTACGGCCTCATGAGATGAATTATGCCACGATGATTTGGAGTTAGCAGCTGTAGTGCACGCACTCAAGACCTGGAGACATTTCCTCATCGGAAATCGTTGTGATGTCTACACAGATCACAAGAGTTTGAAATATATCTTCACGCAGAAGGAATTGAACCTCGGCGAGAGGAGATGGCTAGAGTTGATAAAGGACTACGACATGAGATTGCATTACCACCCGGTAAGGCCAATGTTGTAGCAGATGCTTTGAGCCGTAAGAGTTATGTGAATACTCTTACCGCAGGAGGATTACCCCAGGAGTTAGTCGATGACTTCGAGATCTCCGATCGGAGATAGTTCGAAAGGATTTGTTGCAACCTCGAAGTTCAGTCCACCTTGACCGAAAGGATTCGTGAAGCCCGTAAGTCGGACAAGGAAATCGATGAGATAAAGCAAAAGATGGAGGAAGGAAAAGCTAAAGGATTCCGTAAGGATGAACACGGGACTATATGGTTTGAGGATCGATGACGTGCCCAATGATCCCGAGCTCAGAAGCTAATTCTTCAGAGGCTCATGATTCCCGACTCGATTCACCCCGCAACACCAAGATGTACCTGGATTTGAAGCAAAGTTTCTGGTGGACAGGTATGAAGAAGGACATTGCCGAGTACGTAGCAGTATGCGATGTTTGTCAACGTGTAAAGGCAGAACATCAGAAGCCAGCAGGGTTACTTCAACCTTTGCCGATTCCCGATTGGAAATGGGAGAAACTTGGTATGGATTTCATCACAGGATTACCCAGGACCCGTTCAGGTTATGATTCTATCTGGGTAGTGGTTGATCGTTTGACCAAGGTAGCTCACTTCATTCCCGTGAAGACTACCTATACCAGTGTCAAGTTGGCCAAGATATACATGACCAAGATCGTATGTCTGCATGGAGTTCCGAGGAAAATCGTGTCAGATAGAGGAACGCAGTTTACCTCAAAGTTTTGGAAGCAATTGCATGAAACTTTGGGTACGAGGCTGGAATTCAGTACAGCTTTTCATCCCAGATGATGGACAGACCAAGAGAGTCATCAGATTCTGGAAGACATGTTGAGAGCTTGTGTGCTAGACTATGGGTCTAGCTGGGATGATAATTTGCCGACGCAGAGTTCTCATACAACAACAGTTATCAATCCAGTTTGAAGATGGCCCTTTCAAGCTCTATACTGAAAGGAGGTGCGAGAACACCATTTTTGTGGGATAGTGTTGAGATCGATCACTTTTCGGTTCCGACCTTATCAAGGATTCCCAAGAGAAAGTCAAGCTGATTCGAGACAGGCTCAAGATAGCACAATGAGATGAAGAGTTATGCCGACAAGAAGCGCAAGGAAGTGACTTACGAAGTGGGAGACCGAGCATATCTTCGTGTGTCCCCACTTCGTGGAATCAAGAGGTTTGGAGTCAAGGGAAAGTTAGCACCCCGATTCATTGGCCCCTACAAAATCCTCGAACGTCGTGGAGAAGTTGCATACAAGTTGGAATTGCCGGAAGGATTATCCGGAGTTCATGATGTTTTCCACGTTTCTCAGTTGAAGAAGTGCCATGCCGACATGGCCGATGTTCCGTTGAGAGACACAGTGCCCCTAGAGGCCATACAGCTTGACAGTGATTTGACTTACAAGGAGAAACCCGTCCGTATTCTTGAGACTGCAAGCAGAGTCACCCGCAGTAAAGTCATCAAATTTTGCAAGGTGCTGTGGAGTCACCACACCGAGGAAGAAGCCACTGGGAACGCCAAGAAGATCTTCGTCGAGACCATCCGCACCTATTTGTTAGTTAACCCGAATCTCGAGGGCTAGATTCATCTTAAGGTGGTAGGTTTGTAACATCCCAAATTTCCTAGTTGGAATGTTTTACAATTATAGATAAGCATCCTATGCATTCTGGTTGAATTTGATTGTCATTTGAAGTTTCAGAGCAATTTGAGTTTGAATTTGAATTTCAAACTTTGGCATGTGGGAAACAATTCAAAAACTAAGCCTGATAAATACTTGATCAAAAGTATGAGAGGAGCAAACATGACACTCCAAAAATATCAGAGGAAACAATGCCAAAGAGATTTGGATTCAAATCTGAAATTTATTTGAATTTGAAAAAAATAGATTTTTATGAAGTTTGGATTTTGCCTTTGGAAAAATGTTCAAATGAAAGGGAATATTCCCCTGATCATTTTGGTATATATATACCCTATATAAATTATTTCTAGATTTGGTTTTATTTTTGTTTTAGTTTTATTATAAAAATAAAAGAAAAACCACCCAGGCGCCAGCCAAAGCACGCCAGCCCAATGAGCCTGCCTAGCCCAGCCAGCCCAGCCAGCCAAGCCAGCCCAGCGCCTCACCCTCGCCCCGCACCGAAAGGCCTAGGCTTGCCACCCGACCCCTCGCCGCTCCCTCCTCTCGCTAACCCGTGGGACCCCTCTCTTCTTCCCCGCCCACGCCACGCCGCTCGCCGGAGGTCCACCGGATCCCGAAGGATCCGGGATACCCCGACCGCCCCCGATGCCCTTCCGAGGCAAGCCCGACCCCAGGGCTATAAAGGGCCGAGCACCCGCACCCCATCCCCCCCCCCGAGAGCTCGCCGCACCCCCTCTCTCTCCCGTTTGCGCTCGCCGGAGTCCCGAGCTCACCACCGCCGCCATTGTTGCCGCCGTCGACGCCCTGGTCCACCCCGACCCTCCCCAACACCACCGAACCTTCCCCCGTGCTCGTGGCAAGATCCCCGACGAGTCGCTGGAGCTCCCGATGCCCAGACGCCCGGAGCACTTTCGCCCCGCCTGGCCGTCCGAGTCCGGTAAGTCACCGCCTCACCCCCACCGTCCGATCTTAGATCGATGGCTAGATTAGAACCTCAAGGGTTAGGTTTTATTTTATAAAACCGCCGGTCCGATCGGTTTAGTTTTTAGTTTAGGTTTTTATTTTTAGGCCGGTTCGTTTAGTTTAAACCTAGGGCCCGTTTAGACTAAACTACGCCTAGTGCGATGATAGGCCCATTAGGCCTTTTTCTTTTTATTTTGATTTTCTGTTTTAGCTAATAGTTTCAGTTTTCAAAATGTATATCTTTTATTCTGTTTAATATTTTTGAGTGATTCTTTTTTGTTGGATTGCAAATTTTATGTAGTTTCTGAAAATATATATATAGCTATGTTAAAAATAACTAAAAATGCTTTAATATTGTTTTAGTCAGAATAGCAAATCTGCTATAACTTTAGTTAGAAAAATTATTTTGCATGATTCTTTTGTCACCACTTTATTTTGACATTGCCAAACCCTAGAAATTAATTTGGGTATTTTAGGATTAATAAATAGTTAGTTTTAGACAGAATCCTATTAATCCTAATTAATTAACTAGTTCCTGTTTTCCTAATTAATTAATTAGTAAATTAATTTATTTTTAACTTGTGATTAGTTATTCTAGGTTAGTTTCTGTCATGCTAGTAGATGAACTTTTATTTATAATTAATAAAAGTTTTAAATTATTTTTCTTAATAGAAATTGGATTAGGCCTAAAATGAGTTTTATAATAGCTTTTTAATTAATTCTTTTTGCTCCTAATTGCTTAGTGAATCCTTTTCTGTTAAGTTAACCTAAAACCATGATTAGGTTATTTTAAGGAATTTTTTTTGTTATATAAAAACTATTTTTGCTATTGTTTGGAGTAGGGAAAACTTTGAATTGGTTCCTTTGAGTTTTTCTTTTGGATTTGGTTTTGATTGTTTTGTTGTGCTATGTTGCTATTGTTATCTTGTGTGATCCTCTTGCTTTGTGCTTATTGTGTTATTGTTTGTCTCGGTAGAGTTTCCGGAGTGCGAAGCTTGCTACTACGACTCTTTAGCTTACGAGGATCATCAGCAAGGCAAGTTTTGATCATGTTATTTCTATACCTATGTTTTTGTGCATTAGTAGTTGTCACCACCCCACCATTGCATGCAGTAGTGAAATCTTGAAGTCATTAAACTTGAGTAGTATCATGTGGTAGGATGAACCAATCCCTTGTTACCATGACCCCGGACGTAGTAGTTATTTTGCTATGCTCAGAGACGGATTTGGGATGAGTGAAATTCATAAGCAAGATGTGAGAGTCAATGATGATGACAACCCATGGACTACAATGATCAAGATGGACTTGGAAAATCACTCTGGGTGGAGGACGGTTGACGGGCACCTGGAGCACCCAGTGGTGGCGGGATGCATGGAGAAGCGCCATGACATCCTGCGGAAAGCTTCACCCAGCCACAAAGAGAAGGATGGATGCCCCATGACCGAAGCTTACTCTGCAGCCGCAAGCCATTATGGGCTCTGGCTGGGTTGACCCTAGTAGTGACGCTGGCTGGACGGTACTACGAGAAGTAGACGAACGGTAGGATTGGATGGGTACCGGCGGTGGCGGAAGAACTCTTTTGAAGACCTGTTTCATTCATCCGTCTTCAAACACCATGAAGTGCGAAGACTTTAAAGGAGGGAATGATTCTTATGGGAAAGTCGCAAACCTCTGCAGAGGGTTATAACCTAATCGATTAGCCGTGTCCCGATTACGGACATTTGAGCCTCTGGACCTTGGAAGTATTCGGATATCTCAACACAAAATTAATGGATTAATTTGAGGGTTTATGACTTAATAATAATTTGGGAACGAGATATTGGTTGGCGGAACCATCTCAATAACTACCAACAATTTATAGTAATTTGCAAATAAGTCCTTTGTAGTAGGATAAAATTGGCTTTACGCAAAATGATGAAACTTAGAGCTCCACACCAAAATGCATATAGAGTTAGTAACTTTATTATTGTTATTCTTCATGACTTGCCAGCTTATTCCAAAAGCTGACCTACATGGCTGCAACGTATTATGTTGCGTAGATATATTCGATCAGAGTGAGGCTACGCCCGCGCTTGGCGATTGCCCTTTGGATTCGGATGGACTCGCTTATCTTCGACGCTTCGCAGCATTAGTAGTTTATTTCTCATGAGTTGGCCTTGAGCCGAATTTATTCCCTTGTAATAAAGACTCTATATGAGAATCGTTGAATGATATTCAGGTGTGATTGAACTTTGATTACTTTATCGATGTACTGTGAGTACCAGCATGATCTTGGGATGGTACAGACACAGAGATTTGACCGATTTTGGGTCAGGTCGCTACAAACCTTGATCGAGTTTTGCAGAGATGTGAAGAAACTAATCTTGTCTTGAATGGGGAAGAGTGCCATTTTATGGTCAATGAAGGTATTGTGTTGGGGCATAAAGTTTCTGAAAGAGGTATTGAAGTTGATAAAGCCAAGGTTGATGCTATTGAAAAGATGCCTTGTCCCAAGGACATCAAAGGTATAATAAGTTTCCTTGGTCACGCCGGTTTTTATAGGAGGTTCATTAAGGACTTCTCAAAAATTTCTCGGCCTCTGACCAATTTATTACAAAAAAATACCATTTGTCTTTGATGATGATTGTGTAGAAGGATTTGAAATACATAAGAAAGCATTGATCTCTGCACCTAATGTTCAGCCACCTAATTGGAATTTACCCTTTGAAATTATGTGTGATGCTAGTGATTATGATGTAGGTGCTGTTCTAGGGCAGAGAGTTGATAAGAAATTAAATGTTATCCATTATGCTAGTAAGACTCTAGACAATGCTCAAACAAATTATGCTACTACTAAAAAGGAATTCTTAGCAGTTGTATTTGCTTGTGATAAGTTTAGACCTTATATTGTTGATACTAAAGCAACTATTCACACTGATCATGCTGCTATTAAATATCTTATGGAAAATAAAGACACTAAACCTAGACTTATTAGATGGGTTCTCTTGCTACAAGAATTTGATTTGCATATCGTTGATAGAAAAGGAGCTGAGAACCCCGCTGCGCATAACTTGTCTAGGCTAGAAAATGTTCTTGATGACCCACTACCTATTGATGATAGCTTTCCTGATGAGCAATTAAATGTTATAAGTACTTCTCGTAGTACCCCATGGTATGCTGATTATGCTAATTATATTGTTGCTAAATTCATACCACCTGGTTTCACATACCAGCAAAAGAAAAAAAATCTATGATTTAAGACATTACTTTTGGGATGACCCACATCTTTATAAAGAAGGAGTAGATGGTGTTATTAGACGTTGTGTACCCGAGCATGAACAGGAACAGAACCTACGCAAGTGCCACTCCGAAGCTTATGGAGGACACCACGCAGGAGATAGAACTGCACATAAGGTATTGCAATCCAGTTTTTATTGGCCTACTCTCTTCAAGGATGCCCGTAAGTTTGTCTTGTCATGTGATGAATGTCAAAGAATTCGTAATATTAGTAGACGTCAAGAAATTCCTATGAATTATTCACTTGTTATTGAATCACTTGATGTTTGGGGCTTTGATTATATGGGACATTTTCCTGCCTCTAATGGATATACACATATTTTAGTTGCTGTTGATTACGTTACTAAGTGGGTAGAAGCTATTCCAACTAGTAGTGCTGATCATAACACTTCTATTAAAATGCTTAAAGAAGTTATTTTCCCGAGGTTTGGAGTCCCTAGATATTTAATGACTGATGGTGGTTCACATTTTATTCATGGTGCTTTCCATAAAATGCTTGCTAAATATGATGTTAATCATAGAATTGCATCTCCTTATCACCCGCAGTCTAGTGGTCAAGTAGAATTGAGTAATAGAGAGCTCAAATTAATTTTGCAAAAGTCTGTCAATAGATCTAGAAAGAATTGGCCCAAGAAACTTGATGATGCATTATGGGCCTATAGAACTGCATATAAAAATCCTATGGGTATGTCTCCATATAAAATGGTTTATGGAAAAGCATGTCACTTACCTCTCGAACTAGAACATAAGGCATATTGGGCTATTAAAGAGCTCAACTATGATTTCAAACTTGCCGGTGAGAAGAGGTTATTTGATATTAACTCACTTGATGAATGGAGAACCCAAGCTTATAAAAATGCCAAGTTGTTTAAAGAAAAAGTTAAAAGATGGCATGACAAAATTAAAGGATACAAAAGTGCGAGTTTAACGTAGGTGATTATGTATTGCTATACAACTCTCGTTTAAGATTTTTTGCAGGAAAACTTCTCTCTATATGGGAAGGCCCTTACGTTATCGAGGAGGTTTATCGTTCCGGTGCCAGAAAAATCAACAAATTCGAAGGCACAAATCCGAAGGTGGTGAAAGGTCAAAGAATCAAACATTATATCTCAGGTAATCCTACAAATGTTGAAACCAATGTTATTGAAACCGTAACCCCGGAGGAATACATAAGGGACACTTTCCAGAACGTTTCAGACTCTGAAAAGGAATAGGTATGTGGTACGGTAAGTAAACCGACTCCAAAACATTTTTTAGGCAATATTTGTCCGTTTTGGAATATTTAGAAAAATAGAAAAATAAGAAGCAGTCCGGGAAGGACACGAGGGCCCCACGAGGGTGGAGGGAGCGCCCTAACCCCCTGGGCGCGCCCCGCTACCTCGTGGGCACCTCGCGTGCCTTCCGGACTCCGTTTTCTTGCACGATACGTATTTTGGTCGGTAAAAATTCATTATATATTCTCCCGAAGGTTTTGACTCCCGTATCACGCAATTATCCTCTGTTCTTGTTTCGAGTTGTTGCTGCTGCAGATTAGAGGAAGATGTCTTCTCAAGAGTCACTCGGGGAGAGCCGGTGTCTCATCCGCATCGGAACCAAGGATTAACAGCGATCTTGACCACTTTGGGCCAGCAACAGAGGAAGAGATGGAGGCTGACTTGATGAGAGTAGATGCCATGGAGGAGGATCAAGAAGTCACTTCTCGCTTCCGAGCTGGATTCACGATGGGGGAACTACAGAGCTCAGCTATTCCAAACTCGGTTATCCCTTCCAATGTTAGATTTCTTTCTTATGAAAATTGGAAGAGGAGTGTCTCTTGTTCCCCCCAGCTATGCAACACCTTTGGGTGCAAGGAGCCTTAGCCGTTACATGAAAGCTTCGTAAGGAAATAGTGGACCTCAAGCAGCAAGTCAATAAGCTCGAGGAGGAGAATCGTCTCCTGAGGGTCATCATCGGCAAGAATATTACACCATCAACAAAGAAGGAGATATAATCACATGGGTATGGGCACTTCCCTTGGCAATTGCCAAGCTTCGGGGAGGTGCCCCGGTATCGTATCACAACCACATCTCTATCTTTACCGTTTTTCTTAGTTCGATCCTATTAGTAGTATCTTGATCTAGTAGAATAAAGTTTATGGCATGATCTAGTTTTGAGTTTTTGCTTTATGATCTCTCTATGTAATTGAGTCCGTGAGTTATATAATAAAGATTAGTTTTGAGTCAAGGGCTTGATTATTTTGCCATGATCTTGAGGGAATAAAAGAATAGAGAAAAGAATAAACACTAGTGCAGAACCGGGCAATAGCACCGGTTCGTAAGGCCCTTTAGTGCCGGTTACATAACCGGCACTAAAGTGTGGTCACTAAAGGCCCCCCCCCCCCTTTAGTACCGGTTCAAAGACAAACCGGTGCTAAAGGCCAACCACGTGGCACGAGCCAGCTCGGGGCAGGAGTTTTAGTACCGGTTGGTAACACCAACCGTACTAAATGTTTGTGGGTTTTGTTTATTTTTATTTTTCAATTAAATTTGTGTTATCAATTTAATTCTTTTTCGCTTTCTGGTATTTTACAATACTACACATTGTACACGTTATGCATATATATAAATAGAATTTCTAATAGAACCAATCATATATATATATATATATATATATATATATATATATATATATATATATATATATATATATATATATATATATATATATATATATATATATATATATCATCAATGTCTCACAAACCATCATATTAATTAATTCACACATACACACATGTATAGCTATATACAATTTCTCCTACATATGCATGTTGCCTTCGGAGCCAGTGGCATTAGCCTAATTGGTGCCTTCGGAGCTCGATGGTGGGGGCAGCGGGTAATAGTATTCTCCCTTCGGATTTATGACCTGGTCGAGCAAAAATCCCGCTATTTCCTCTTGAAGTGCTTCTACGCGCTCCATTTCTAGGAGCTTCTCCCGCACCTCTGTGAACTGTTAAGAAGGAGATCAATATGCATGCCTATTATTTGTGTGACTAGATATCGATAATGGTGTAAAAATTGTGAATAGTGTTTTGACAAGCGTACCCATTCCTGTCTTTCAGATCTGCTCCTTTCGGACGCCATCATACGAATGTTCTCGCAAACGCAGAATGCACACAGATCAGTCCCTCGCTACCGCTTGTGGCCTTTACGAGAATGGAATTTGATCGGATAATAATTAATCAAGCATGATAATTAAAGAGATGGCAGCTAGCTAGCTAGCTAGTACTACTTAATTACTTACCTTGGGTGAAACCATTTAAGCTTTTGTTTCCATTCGCCTCCGTGACGCCGATGAACCTTGCCCAAGCCCTGCCCGCCGACAATGAAAATGAATAAAGGGTTATTAAATATAGTTCATATCATGAAAATGACGAACTAAATAGGCCGAGATATATAGTTAATCATGATTGAAATTACCTGTTGACTATCCCAAACAAGATGTTATAGTCAGTTTTTCTTTGAGTAGTGAGTCCAAGATTTCAACTGTTCAAGGCCAACTTTAATGATACACAAGACCCAGTGATATCTGCATGCACACATGTTTGCATGCCTTAATTAAGCGGAATATGTAAAGCAAAACATGTAGCTAGCTAGTAGGCAAAAACAGAGAATTTGTAGTACAAGACAGTGTGACTCTTTCGAAGTTGTAAGGAAGTAGTATATCTTCATTGTATTTGAGGCGCTTCAAGAACTCTAGCATGTTGTCCTCACGCCCTTTTGATAACCTGGATTTAGTTTCCATGTGTATTCATTAACGGTGTTTGGGTCAATGAACCCGATGCCAAAGCGCCCACCTTTTCTCATTTCATATATCTTCATCCTGCATATAATACCACGTAAAAGAATATAGTGAGGATAATTACAGGTAATGACTGATCAAAAGGATCAAGACAGCGAGCTTGAGACTTAAATTACGAAAGAAATCACTTACGTATAATAGCAATCGGCGATAGCTTTGTCGAGTGCGCCTTGATTGTATAACTGAAACAGTTCAGAATACTCAACGGACAAAGCTTTCTCATGGAAGTAATGCTCCTCCTTGACATTCACCATGAAGGACACTCGATCGGAAATCTTGGAAATGTTCATGTACCATTGATGCAATTCATACATTCTCGTTGGGAGGTTCTTGACCATGTCTAGATGGACCAAAGGTTGGCCCCGGACATATTTCCGTTTTATTTCATCCTCTCTAAGCACAAGCATGGGCTCGATCTCGAGGAGTTGTCCAATAGTGATTTGAGAACTTCAGCCTGCATTATATGGTCCTCCGTTATTACCACATTTCCCACCTCAGGAACGTAAACTGTTTGCCCACAATAATATTGGGCGCCACAGATTTATCACGTGTTGTTGGCACAACAAGCGAGGGATCGATTGCGCTACTGTTCTCCCAAATTGGGAATGGTTTTCCGCATTTTTGACAGCTGCTTCTTGTTTGCTCGGTCCCGAGCTCGCCTCCTTATGTAGACGTGCTCGATTTAACTTCCGATGTGGCGCTCATAGTCTGTGTCAACAGGCTTGGGAGCTGATGGTTGAACCATACGAATGAAGTGGTCAATCGCTTCCTTAGGCACTTTCTCCCTTGGTGGCGGTGGCGGTTTCGTGCAAAATGGGCTTCCACCTCGGACTTCGATATGGCTGCGATTTCCTCCTCGGACCTGTCATAAGACCTCTGCGGAAGAGGCGTGAGGCTTGGACCATATTTATATCGCTTGCCTCCGCCTGTACTTCCTGTACTACCTCGACTCGATCTTGCACGCACCATAGCTGCGGGTGTCTCTTCTGCGATTGCCGAGGCGACGGAGACGCCGGCCGACGGGCTGAGTTGGACGAGGAGGAGGGCTCAAGATGTGCGGACTTGGAGGAGGAGGACGTCTGACGCTGTGGCGGACTTGGAGGAGGAGGGCCTGACACTTTGCCGGACTTGGAGGAGGAGTGGCTGACACTTTGCCGGACTTGGTGGACTTGCAGGAGCGGGAGACTGCTGACTCGGTGGCGGACTTCGACGAGGAGTCGATGACGCGTGTCGGTGGCCTTCAAAGATGATGCAATCTTTTTCCATAGGAGATACGATGGTTGGCGTCTCCAGAAAGCGCCGTCCTCACCTCCGTGAATGTCAAGCTCTAGCCCCGAATATGGCTGCACCACCTCGCCAACCATGGCACGAGCATAGCCCTCTCGAATCGGGATGCAATGGTAGGTTGCTTTGGGGTAATGGAAAAGCTTCTCCGTCCGCCACCTTCATGGATATGTTCTTCATTTTGACGTAGCTCGCAGCTAGTGTTCTCCGTGATGTCATCCACGGGTATCTACCCAGCATTGCATCGTCCGGCAGAACCCACGCTGCTTCTCTGCATGGATGGGGCGGTGCTATCCAATGCTGGATCATCCGCTAGCTGCTGCAGCTGCCGAGACCCCTTTGCTGGCTAAGTGAGTCGATCTGCTCGCTGCCGCTGGAATTTGACCGCCAATTCCACTCGACTTGCTTCTAGGCCTTGAAGCGCGCATAGTCCCGCTTCCTCTGCTCCTCCTCCATCTTCCTCTTCTTCTCCTCCGCAATCTTCTTTCTCGCACGGGTTCGTAGTCGTTGTTCCAGTCTGAAAATCCTCATACCACGGAATAGCGCCTTGCCTCGTGTTCTTCCCGGTGTTTAGGATTTCTGTGGCACGCAGAAGCTCGTCGTTTCTCTGCTGGGCTGGAACACCCCGCTCGTGCCTCTTCTATTGCAACAAGTATCGCATCGTCGGCTCCCTTCAGACTTGCCCTCGTCAAACATTGCTCGCCTTCGGATCCAACGCCCCCATGCGCATAGAACCAAGTCCCGACACGGGGCCAGCTCTTAGTAACCGGAGTGGCACTTGCATCCTCCATCTCTTTCTCGACTTATCCCACTTAGGCATTGCCACCTGATAGCCACCGCCCCACTTATGGAACTTATCCTTTTTTGGCATTCTTCTTGTTTATTCTCGACCGTTCCTTAGCTAATTCTGAATCCTTGAATTTCATGAAATCGTCCCAATGAGCACGTTGGTTCTCTAGTGTTCCCTCGAATCGGAGTCTTCCTTCCTCCTTGACGTATTTGTCACATTCACGATTCTTGTGGTTCTTGAATGCAACCGCCATCTTCCTAAGAGCAGCGCCCTTGACTTTCTGCACATATGCTTCGTGAAATGATCTAGTAGGGTGAAATGTTCCATGAGAGTATCCCAAAGCAGATCTTTTTGATTCTTGTCGACAAAAGTAACATCCGGACGTGGATCAGCGTCCTCTTTGCCTTTTTGTCCTTTGTCTTTTGCTGGCTCTTCCATTCTTGAAGGGAGATCGGAGTTGGTCCTTCACAAGAACTCCCGACCGACGAATGAACTTGTCCGCAATCTTCTTAGGCGCTAATGGTTCGCCATTAGGTCTGATCGCCTCGATATTGTACTTTACGCCTCCTTCAACTTTTTGTTCGGGCCTCGTTTCGCCCTTTTGCTCAAGATTTGCTCAACCCGGATGGCTGAAAGAACAAAGATCGATTCATTAATATATCTTCAAGTCATTTAAAACATGTGATGATCACCAGAAACCTGCTTATATAAATATATATACCTCGCCGGTCTTTGTTGTTTCAGGATCAACATGTTCTTCGTCATCGTCATAATCGTAGTTCATGACTTCATCAATTCGGTCGTCGCGATCGAATATCATATCACCCTCTCCGGTGTTGTTTAGAAATTCGGAGCCGTCATAATCTTCTTCATTCTGATTATCATCTGGCCCGCGTATCGTATCGAACATGGTTTGTTCTCCCTCGCTGTCGGTATTGTCTGCCATAGCTTTTATTTAACTAATTCAAAAGAAATATAAAACAATTATCAAATTACATCGTCTCGAATAATAGATATAATCTCGAATACTTTGTCTAGAATAATAGATACAATCTCGAATACATTGTCTCGAATAATATATAATATTGAATAGTACATCATCTGGCTAGCTAATTAAAGATCGAATACTACGAAGAATCTAGGACACTCGCGGTTCTGCGTCATGGCGGTGGACACCCAAAGAGAAGGAACCTCACAGGATCATAGCTGATGTGAGATCCTCAAGATATCGCCGGTATTGGAGAACTTGCCGCCTCTAACGCAACCATGTAGCGATGGACGTGCTCGCCCTCCTCCCCGACACGGCGACGCACCTCCTCTGGCGGGCCGGGTCCCTCCGCACCAAGATGGCCCACGCGAACGCCACCAAACGAGATCAGGGTCGACGACGGGACCCGGGCCGGGTTCTCATCAAGCGGCGCGCCCCTCCAGCAGTACCTCCCAGTGCCAGCCAGTGGAGCCCAGTCCGGACATGGGCGGCTGGACGTCGTCATGACGGGTCGACGACGAGGATGCGGGCGGGCATCGCCGATAACAAATACTAGCTATATGCCCGCAAAAAATAATATTTTTTAATGATTGGATTTTGATAACTAAAATTTATAACATTTCTACTATTTCAAAAATCTATATACTATTTCATACTAATTAAGCATCTAACACTAAAACATAAAAACAATTTCTATACATCCATTAAAAACAGAAAAACAACATTATATAAAAAAAATTCCATACTAATTAAACACTAATTATATCCATCTAACATGCATTCATACATATATATTAGTGAAAAAACAATAATCTAAAAAATCTAAACTAATTAAACATACAAAATCTAAACTAAAGGGGGTGCGCTGGGGCAGGTACGGTGCGGCAAGTTTAGTCCCACCTCGCTAGCCGAGGGGTGACCGCAGTGGTTTATAAACCCCGTGCGGTCGCTCTCTCGAGCTCCTCTCCAAATCAGGCCCTCTGGGCCTACGTGTTCTTTGTTGCTGTTGGCCCACTTGGCCTTTGCGGGCCTGCATCCCGCCCAACACAAAGTTGGGTTTCTAGTCGTATGCAGGCCGTTACGGCCTAGTAGGCGGGCTTTTTTTTGCTTTATTTATTTTTGTGTTGTTTTTTGTGTATTTAAAGTTTCTTTGTAAATATTTTTGCTTTAGGTACAAAAATTACAAACATTCTGTTAGTGCCCGTAGTTTTCAAATTTGAATAGTTTAAATTTTGAATTATTTGAAATTAGTGTGAATCACTAGTTTGTGAATAATTTAACTTTAAAAATCAGTAAAGGCATGAAAGAATTTGTTTGCACATAAAATTTCTTCGCTTCAAATGCCAAAACACATAACTACCCTAACTATTACAGAGATTCCCCTCGGGTGTGAAACATGTAAGAAAGTGATCATAGTGAAGCCGATCACATCCTGATCTTTGGGTGTGAAACTTTTTCTTTCGGTGTCCCTTTGCACCGTAACCATGGAAAATCTTCATCATTTAACGGGATGCTCGGGTCAATATTCACTGTGAATGGAGAAATTTCATCAAACTTTTCATAATCTTCTGACTTGTCTGTCTTGTCATCCACTCCCATGATGTTTCTCTTCCCAGAAAGAACTATGTGCCGCTTTGGCTCATCGTACGATGCATTCGCTTCCTTATCATTTCTTTTTCTTGGCTAGGTAGACATGTCCTTCACATAGAAAACCTGTGCCACATCATTGGCTAGGACGAATGGTTCGTCTGCATACGCAAGATTGTTGAGATCCATCGTTGTCATTCCGCATCGCGGGTCTTCCGTTACCCGCCTCGTGTCATATTGACCCATTTGCACCAAACAAAGGGACCTTTAAACCACGCCGATAGTCAAGTTCCCATATGTCCTGTATATAACCATAATATGTTTCCTTTCCTTCTTGGTTTCTGCATCAAAGCGGACACCACTGTTTTGGTTGGTGCTCTTCTTATCTTGGGCGATCGTAAAATGTATTACCATTTATCTCGCACTTTGAAAGTCATTATATTCAAGATGGTAGCTGGGACAGCAAGTACAGGTCATCTTCAATAGAGGTGTCATGCATGGTACGTGTTCGCAACCAGTGGCGAAACTCCTGGTTTGTTCACGTGTAATCCGGTCATCAGCCGCCCGGTGTTTGGAGCGTAGCAAATTCTTGTGTTCATCCATATACGGAGCCACCAAGGCGGAATTCTGTAGAACTGTAGTGTGCTTTAGTGAGAGAATGTCCGTCCATACATATTATTTGTTCCTCCTAGCGTGCCTTTTTCCATCCAGTCTGCCCTTGTGCCGCGATTCAGAACACCAATCGCTTAAGGTCAGAATAAAGTCAATACAAAACTCAATGACCTCCTCATTTTGATGGCCCTTGGAGATGCTTCCTTTCGGCCTAGCACGGTTATGAACATATTTCTTTAAGACTCCCATGAACCTCTCAAAGGGGAACATATTGTGTAGAAATACAGGACCCAAAACGTTAATCTCTTCAAGATAGGTGAACTAGGACGTGCGCCATGATGTTGAAGAAGGATGGTGGGAACACCAACTCGAAACTCGACAAGACATTGCACCAAATCATTCTCAGAACCTTGGTATGATTTTCGAGCGATTACCTTCGAGAGATTGCATTGAGAAATGCACATAGCTTCACAATGGCTAATCGAACGTTTTCCGTAGAAGCCCCTCAATGCAACCGGAAGCGATTGCGTCATAATCACGTGGCAGTCATGAGACTTTAGGTTCGGAACTTTTCTCTGCCATGTTTATTATTCCCTTTATATTCGACGAGAAGCCGACGGTACCTTAATATCGAGCAGGCATTCAAAGAAGATTTCCTTCTCTTCTTTGGTAAGAGCGTAGCTTGCATGACCCGATATATGCCGCCTTCTCCGTGCATACGTTGCTGGTCCTCCGTGCCTCGTGTGTATCTTTTGTCTTACCATACACGCCCAAGAAGCCAAGCAGGGTCACGCAAAGATTCTTCGTCACGTGCATCACGTCGATTGCGGAGCGGACCTCTAGGTCTTTCCAATATGGCAGGTCCCAAAATATAGATTTCTTCTTCCACATGGGTGCGCATCCGTCAGCGTCCTTTGGAACAGGTTGTCCGCCAAGACCCTTTCCAAATATCACCTTCAAATCCTTGACCATATCATGTACATCAGCACCAGTACGGTGGCGAGGCTTCGTCCGGTGATCCGCCTCACCTTTGAAATGCTTGCCTTTCTTTCTTACGGATGCCTGCTCGAAGAAATCGACGATGTCCTGTACACATTCTTCATACAACTATTCAAATATATCTGTCGGTATCATCCAAACAGTGCGTGCATCCGCTGAATCCCTTGTTTGTCTGTCCCGAAGGTTACCGAGAGCAGGCCAATCACCGATGGTCACGAACAGCAACGCCTTTAGGTCAAATTCTTCCCCATGTGCTCATCCCACGCACGTACACCTATTCCATTCCACAGTTGTAAGAGTTCTTCAACTAATGTCCTTAGGTACACATCAATTTCGTTGCGGGTTGCTTAGGGCCTTGGATGAGCACCGCATCATAATGAACTTCCGCTTCATGCACAACCAAGGAGGAAGGTTATACAAACATAGAGTCACAGGCCAGGTGCTATGGTTGCTGCTCGCTCCCCAAAAGGATTAATGCCATCTGCGCTTAGACCAAACCATACGCTCCTTGCGCCATCTGCAAACTCCTTCCCGCATTTCTTTCAATTTTTCTCCACTACGACCCGCCGATGGTACTCTCAACTTTCCGCCTTTCTTACGGTCTTCTTCGTGCCATCGCATCGCTTTGGCATGCTCTTTGTTTTGGAACAACGTTTCAATCGTGGTATTATAGGAGAATACCACATCACCTTGGCAGGAATCTTCTTCCGGGCGCCGCCCTCGACATCACCATGCTCATCGCGCTGATCTTATAGCGCAATGCACCACATACCGGCAAGCGCTCAAATCCTCGACTCACCGCGGTAGAGGATGCAATCATTAGGGCATGCATGTATCTTCCGCACCTCTAACCCTAGAGGGCGACAGCCTTCTTTGCTTCAGACGCATTCTCGGGCAATTCGTTGTCCTTTGAAGCATATCCTTTATCATTACCAAGAACTTTCCAAATCCCTTGTCGATACACCATTCTCTGCCTTCCATTGCAGCAATTCCAGTGTGGTGCCCAGCTTTTTCTTGTTACCTACGCAATTGGTACAACAATTTTTGTGATCCTCTAACATGCGCTGCAACTTCTTCTTCTCCAAATCACTATGCAGTTTCTCTTTGCATCGGCAATGGCCCGACCTAGATCATCAACGGGCTCATCGATGCCTCTTCTTCAGCTTCTTCCCGCATTGCCGCCCAGCTTCTTCCGCATTACCGCTCAGCTTCTTCCCCATTGTTGTATCATCGTATTCAGGGAACCCATGGCCAGGATAGCTGTCGTCGTCCTCTTCTTCTTCATTGTCTTCCATCATAACCCCTCTTTCTCCGTGCTTGGTCCAAACATTATAGTGGGGCATGAAACCGACTCAAACATGTGGACGTGAATGGTTCTTGACGAGAGTAATTGCGACCATTCTTACAGCCAGCACATGGACAAGGCATAAAACCATCCGCCCGCTTGTTTGCCTCAGCCGCAAGCGTAAAAGTATGCACGCCTCAACGAATCGGGATAGCATCGGTCATCGTACATCCATTGCGGCTCATCTTCATTACACAACATCGAATAGACCAAATTAATACAAGTTCATACACAAAGTTCATACAACACTTAAATGCAACAAACAAATAACTCTCTAGCTAAAGCATTTAAATGCAACAACAAATGCGATCAAGATCGCAACTAAGGTAACAATTGATCCAACAGCATAATGATACCAAGCCTCACTATCGATGGCATATTTTCTAATCTTTCTAATCTTCAAGCGCATTTTCTCCATCTTGATCTTGTGATCATCGATTTACATCGGCAACATGCAACTCCAATTCCATCTTCTCCCCCTCAATTCTTTTCAATTTTTCTTTCAAGTACTCGTTTTCTCTTTCAACTAAATTTAACCTCTCGACAATAGGGTCGGTTGGAATTTCCGGTTCACATACCTCCTAGATAAAAATATCTATGTCAACTTGATGGGCATAATTTGTCATAAACACGAAATGCAACAAATAGTTTTAAAAGAGAATATACCACATCCGAATCATAACAAGGACGAGGGCCGACGGGACGGATATCAAAACCATGGCACTATGTATAACAAACAACGACGGGTAAGATAATTATTATACGAGTAACTATATATCCAAATCACGAAACATCAATTTTTATATAAAATTTCATGAACAAGAGGCTCACCACAAGGTGGTGCCATGACGGACAAAAGGGCGATCGACGGTGGTTACGACAGAGATTTAGAAGGCACTAAGTAAACCACACCTACATATGCAAACTAAGTGTTATTTTGACCTCAAATTGCATATAAATCAAATACTAGCACATATATATATATTTCCTCCCAAATTACTAAACTCACAAATTAATAACTATATGAACCAATGCAAGAGCTAATCTAGCAATGAGAGATGAAAGGACAAAGTTGCTAACCTTTGTGATCACTTGAATGGATGGGGCCTTCAAATCTTGACAAATTTTCGCAAAATGTGTGATGAGCTCGAGGGAGAAGAGGAAGAACAGAGAGGAGAGGAGAGGGAAAGGGGAAGAACAGAGCGAGCTGGACGAAGGGTTTATATGCAGGAGGACCTATAGTACCGGTTCGTGGCACGAACCGGTACTAAAGGTGCTGTAGGGGGCCCAGACTGACAACATCCTGCCACCACCCTCATTAGTACCGGTTCGTGGCACGAACCGGTGCTAAAGGTTAGCCACGAACCGGTGCTAAAGGCTAGCCGTTGGAACCGGCACTAATGTATACATTTGTGCCGGCTCTAATACAAATCGGCACTAATGTGCTTCACGTTTGACCTTTTTTCTACTAGTGAAAAAGAAATAAAGAGTTCATATGATCTTATTGAGAGTAATGACTTCACATAGAAAGAGTATGATGATTAAAAGTTGTTGGGAGTTGGCAAACATAGCTTTGGTCATCGTTGCAATTAATAGGAAGTAATAAAGAAAGAGGGGTTTCACATATAAATATATTATCATGGACATCTTTTATGATTGTGAGCACTCATTAAAATATGACATGCTAAAGAGTTGATGTTGGACAAGGAAGACAACTTTATGTTTTCTTATATCTGAGATAAAGTATATTGTCATGGATCATCCAACATGTTGAGCTTGCCTTTCCCCCTCATGCTAGCCAAATTCTCAGCAGTAAGTGGAGATACTACTTGTGCTTCCAAAAACCCTTAAACCAGTTTTGCCATGAGAGTCCACTATACCTACCTATGGATTGAGTAAGATCCTTCAAGTAAGTTGTCATAGGTGCAAAGCAATAAAAATTTCTCCCTAAATATGTATGACTTATTAGTGTGGGAGAAAATAAGCTTTATACGATCTTGTGATGTGGAAGAAATAAAAGCGACGGGCTGCATAATAAAGGTCCATATCACAAGGGGCAATATAAAAGTGACGTTCTTTCGCATTAAGATTTTGGGCATCCAACCATAAAAGCGCATGGCAACCTCTGCTTCCCTCTGCGAAGGGCCTATCTTTTATTATTATCTTCTACTTTATGCAAGAGTTATGGTGATCTTCACCTTTCCTTTTTACATTTTATCCTTTGGAAAGCACAGTGTGTTGGAAAGATCTTGATAGATATATCTAATTGGATGTAGGGGAGCATGAGTTATTATTGTTGACATTACCCTTGAGGTAAAAGGTTGGGAGGCGAAACAATAAGCCCCTATCTTTCTCTGTGTCCGATTAAAACTCCGTAACCACAAGTATCGTGTGAGTGTTAGCAATTATTAAAGACTAAATGATAGTTGAGTATGTGGACTTGGTATAAAGCTCTGACATAGACTCTTTCTCATGTTATGATAAATTGCAATTGCTTCAATGACCAAGATTATAGTTTGTTAGTTCTCAATAAAGTTTCTGATTCATACTTTCCTTTGTGAATAGATTATTAATTGAGCATAAGAAATCATATGACAATATCTATATATGTTGTTGTTATGAGAATAATCATGATGCCTTCATGTCCGTATTTTATTTATTATTGACACCTCTACCTCTAAACATGGGGACATATTTATCGTTATCGCCTTCCGCTTGAGGACAAGCGAGGTCTAAGCTTGGGGGAGTTGATACGTCCATTTTGCATCATGATTTTATATCGATATTTATTGCATTATGGGCTGTTACTACACATTATGTCACAATACTTATGACTATTCTCTCTTATTTTACAAGGTTTACATAAGGAGGGAGAATGCTGGCAGCTGGAATTCTGGGCTGGAAAAGGAGCAAATATTGGAGACCTATTCTGCACAACTCCAAAAGTCCTGAAACTCCACGAAAGTCATTTTTGGAAATAAAAATATTGAGCGAAAGAAGTACACCAGAGGGGGACCCACATGGGAGAAGTCTTGCTATTAGTAGTCATGTGAATTTGGTATTTGTTCGATATTTTGATGAGATGTATGTTGTCTAGCCTCTAGTGGTGGTATGTGAACGTCGACTACATAACACTTCACCATTATTTGGGCCTAGAGGAAGGCATTGGGAAGTAATAAGTAGATGATGGGTTGCTAGAGTGACAGAAGCTTAAACCCTAGTTTATGCGTTGCTTCGTGAGGGGATGATTTGGTATGTTTCATGCTATGGTTAGGTTTACCTTAATACTTTTGTTGTAGTTGCGGATGCTTGCAATAGAGGTTAATCATAAGTGGGATGCTTGTTCAAGTAAGAACAGCACCCAAGCACCGGTCCACCCACATATCAAATTATCAAAGTACCGAACGCGCATCATATGAGCGTGATGAAAACTAGCTTGACGATATTCCCATGTGTCCTCGGGAGCACTTTTTCTCTATATAAGAGTTTGTCCAGGCTTGTCCTTTGCTACAAAAAGCATTGGGCCACCTTGCTGCACTTTATTTACTTTTGTTACTTGTTGCTCGTTACAAATTATCTTATCACAAAACTATCTGTTACCACTTATTTCAGTACTTGCAGAGAATACCTTGCTGAAAACCGCTTATCATTTCCTTCTGCTCCTCGTTGTGTTCGACACTCTTACTTATCGAAAGGACTATGATAGATCCCCTATACTTGTGGGCCATCACTGGTTATGTGAAACATATTATGTACTACTTTAATAATCCTGAGAAAAGCCCATTCAATTATGTAATGGGAGTAACGTTGTATGAACGTGAATACTTTAGGGATTATCGCTTGACTCAAAAAGGGAAACTATTATGGGATCACATTCATATATTGAAGTGGTATGCTAGGCAACTATTCTTGAGATATGATTATACTTGTTGCTCTAGGATGAAGGCTCCACACCTTCCCTTTTCAAGCGAATTTAATGACAATAAAACCTTAGCTTCTTATGCTAATGTTATATATGATTACTATGATGTGGAACAAATAGAAGAATTTGTTACTTTTAAGGGTGCTTATGAAATTGAATCTTTGTTTGAAAAGTATGAAGCTTTTTATGATGATGTTTATAGGCCTGAAAATTTAGCTATCCTAAAATATTGCTATGATAATTATGAATATAATTCCTATATTAATGCGCTTATTGAGAAAGTCTCCGCTGACCAAGAAGAGACTAATATTTTGCAGGAATCTATGGAAGAAGAAATTGATGAAACTATGACCTCATTGGATGAAAAAGATGAGGAGGAGAGTGAAGAACAAAAGGAGGAAGAGCGGATTAGCTACCCATGCCCACCTTCTAATGAGAGCAACTCTTCTAACTCATACATTGTTTAATTTCCCTTCGTGCTTACCGAAGGATGATTGCTATGATCCCGTTGACTCTTTTGAAATATCCCTTTTTGATGATGCTTGCTATGCTTGTGGCCAAGATGCCAATATGAATTATGCTTATGGAGATGAACTTGCTATAGTTCCTTATGTTAAACATGAAATTGTTGCTATTGCACCCACACATGATAGTCCTATTATCTTTTTGAATTCCCCAAACTACACTATATCGGAGAAGTTTGCACTTATTAAGGATTACATTGATGGGTTGCCTTTTACCGTTGCACATGATGATTTTGATAGATATAATATGCATGTTCTTGCTGCTCCTACTTGCAATTATTATGAGAGAGGAACTATATCTCCACCTCAATATGTTTCCCACACGATAAAATTGCAAGAAACTGTTTATACTATGCATTGGCCTTTACTATGTGTGCATGAATTGTTCTTTTATGACATGCCGATGCATAGGAAGAGAGTTAGACTTCGATGTTACATGATATATGTTACTTTGCGCTCACTACTAAATTACAAATCATTGCTAATTAAAATTGGCTTTGATATAGATTGGGATGCGGGTGGATTCACTACTTGAGCACTATATGCCTAGCTTAATGGCTTTAAAGAAAGCGCTGCCAGGGAGACAACCCGGAAGTTTTAGAGAGTCATTTATTCCTGTTGAGTTCTTTCATTTAGTTTAAAAACAACAAAAATAAAGAGGGGAACCCAAAACTTTTTCAAAAAGGAAAGTAAAAGTGAGAAAGACAAGCATTGTTGAAGTGGGGGAGCTCCTTGAACTTTGTTCAAGCTCACGGAAACTTTGTGAATCTTGATTACAGAAACTTTTCAACGAAAATAATTATCCCCTTGTACAATTCCATTGTATTATAAAAATAATGTGCCAAGGTTTGCCTTTAGGATGTTTACAATACTTGTTGGTTCGTACGGTGCAGGACAGAAACTTTGGCTTTAGTGCGCGATTTTTAATTTTTACTGGAACATCAAATGGTTCCGATTCTTTTTGCACTGTCTTTATATACAAATTGTTTATTTTTCCTAAATTAGGCAGAATTTTTCAAGTATCTTAAGTATGGTGAATGTTTAGATTGCTACAGACTGTTCTGTTTTAGACAGATTCTGTTTTTGATGCATAGTTTGCTCGTTTTAATGAAACTATCAATTTATATCAGTGGATTAAGCCATGGAAAAGCTATATTACAGTAGACACAATGCAAAAAAATATGAATTGGTTTGCAACAGTACTTAGAGTAGTGATTTGCTTTATTATACTAACGGATCTTATCGAGTTTTCTGTTGAAGTTTCGTGTGGATGAAGTGTTCGATGATCGAGAAGGTCTCGATGTGAGAAGAAGGAAGAGAGGCAAGAGCTCAAGCTTGGGGATTCCCGAGGCACCCCAAGTAAATTTTCAAGGATACTCAAGCATCTAAGCTTGGGCCGGAAAGCATCCCCTCTTTCTTCAACAAGTATCGGTATGTTTTCAGATTCGTTTCGTTCATGCGATATGTGCAATCTTGGAGCGTCTCTTGCATTTAGTTTTCATTTTTCTTTTATGCACCATGCTGGTATGAGATAGTCCTTGGTTGATTTATAGAATGCTCATTGCACTTCACTTATATATATTTTGAGTATGGCTTTATAGAATGCTTCATGTGCTTCACTTATATCATTTGAAGTTTGGATTGCCTGTTTCTCTTTACATAGACAACCGCCATTTGTGGAATGCTCTTTTGCTTCACTTATATTTGTTAGAGCGTGGGCATATCTTTTGTAGAAAGAATTAAACTCTCTTGCTTCACTTATATCTATTTATAGAGATGACAGGAAATGGTCATTCACATGGTTAGTCATAAAATCCTACATAAAACTCGTAGATCGCTGAATATGATATGTTTGATTCCTTGCAATAGTTTGGCGATATAAAGATGGTGATATTAGAGTCATTCTAGTGGGTAGTTGTGGATTGTAGAAATACTTGTGTTGAGGTTTGTGATTCCCGTAGCATGCACGTATGGTGAACCGTTATGTGATGAAGTCGGAGCATGATTTATTTATTGATTGTCTTCCTTATGAGTGGCGGTTAGGGACGAGCGATGGTGTTTTCCTACCAATCTATCCCCCTAGGAGCATGTGCGTAGTACTTTGTTTTAGTGGCTAATAGATTTTTGTAATAAGTATGTGAGTTCTTTATGACTAATGCTGAGCCTGTGGATTATACACACTCTCACCCTTCCATCATTGCTAGCCTCTTCGGTACCGTGCATTGCCCTTTCTCACCTCGAGAGTTGGTGCAAACTTCGCCGGTGCATCCAAACCCCGTGATATGATATGCTCTGTCACACATAAGCCTCATTATATCTTCCTCAAAACAGCCACCATACCTACCTATTATGGCATTTCCATAGCCATTCCGAGATATATTGCCATGCAACTTCCATCATCATCATATACATGACTTGAGCATTTATTGTGATATTGCTTTGCATGATCGTAAGATAGCTAGCATGATGTTTTCATGGCTTGTCCGTTTTTTGATGTCATTGCTATGCTAGATCATTGCACATCCCGGTACACCGCCGGAGGCATTCATTAGAGTCATATCTTTGTTCTAGATATCGAGTTGTAATATTGAGCTGTAAGTAAATAAAAGTGTGATGATCATCATTATTAGAGCATTGCCCCACTTAGGAAAGGATGATGGAGACTATGATTCCCCCACAAGTCGGGATGAAACTCCAGACTTCATAAAAGAGGCCAAAGAAGCCCAAAAAAAGAGGCCAAAGAAGCCCACCAAAAAATAAAAAAAATAAAAAAATGAGAGAAAAAGAGAGAAGAGGAAATGTTACTATCCTTTTACCACACTTGTGCTTCAAAGTAGCACCATGTTCTTCATATAGAGAGTCTCTTGAGTTATCACTTTCATATACTAGTGGGAATTTTCATTATAGAACTTGGCTTGTATATTCCGATGATGGGCTTCCTCAAATGCCCTAGGTCTTCATGAGCAAGCAAGTTGGATGCACACCCACATAGTTTCAGTTTGAGCTTTCATACACTTATAGCTCTAGTGCATCCGTTGCATGGCAATCCCTACTCCTCACATTGACATCAATTTGTGGGCATCTCCATAGCCCGTTGATTACCATGTCGATGTGAGACTTTCTGCTTTTTTGTCTTCTCCACATAACCCCCATCATCATATTCTATTCCACCTATAATGCTATGTCTATAGCTCATGCTCATGTATTGCGTGAAAGTTGAAAAGGTTTGAGAACGTCAAAAGTATGAAACAATTACTTGGCTTGTCATAGGGGTTGTGCATGATGTGAATATTTTGTGTTGTGAAGATGGAGCATAGCCAGACTACATGATTTTGTAGGGATAACTTTCTTTGGCCATGTTATTTCGAAAATACATGATTGCTTTAGTGGTATGCTTGAAGTATTATTGTCTTTATGTCAAATGATAGACTATTGCCTTGAATCACTTGTGTCTTAATATTCATGCCATGATTAGATACATGATCAATATTATGCTAGGTAGCATTCCAAATCAAAAATTATCTTTTTTTATCATTTATCTACTCGAGGACGAGCAGGAATTAAGCTTGGGATTGCTGATACGTCTCCGTCGTATCTATAATTTTTGATTGTTCCATGCCAAATATTCTACAACTTCCATATACTTTTTGGCAACTTTTTATACTATTTTTGGGACTAACATATTGATCCAGTGCCCAGTGCCAGTTCCTGTTTGTTGCATGTTTTATGTTTCATAGAATATCCATATCAAACGGGATCCAAACGGGATAAAAACGGACGGAGCTTATTTTTGGAATATTTGGAAAATCTGGGAGAAAGATCAACGCGAAACGGTGTCCGAGGTGGGCACGAGGAAGGGGGGTGTGCCCTACCCCCTGTATGCCGCCCGACCTCGTGGGCCACCCGTAAGGCGGTTGATGCCCTTCTTCGCCCGCAAGAAAGCTATTTTTTGGTAAAAAATCTGGGCGAAGGTTTCAATCCGATCGGAGTTACGGATCTCCATATATACATGAAACGGTGAAAGGGCAGCAGAGGAGAACACAGAAACAGAGAGAAACAGAGAGATAGATCCAATCTCAGAGGGGCTCTTGCCGCTCCCACGCCATGGAGGCCAAGGACCAGAGGGGAAACCCTTCTCCCATCTAGGGATGTGGTCAAGGAAGAAGAAGATGAAGGGGCCCCCTCTCCCCTTCTCTTCCGGTGGCGCCGGAACGCTGCCGTGGCCATCATCATCACCGCAATCTTCACCAACAACTTCACCGCCATCATCACCAACTCTTCCCCCCTCTATGCAGCGGTGTAACCTCTCTCTTACCCGCTGTAATCCCTACTTAAACATGGTGCTCAACGCTATATATTATTTTCCCAATGATGTATGGCTATCCTATGATATTTGAGTAGATCCGTTTTGTCCTATGGCTATTTGATGATCATGATTGGTTTGAGTTGTGTGTTTTATTATTGGTGCTGTCCTATGGTGCTCTCCGTGTCGCGCAAGCGTGAGGGATCCCCGCTGTAGGGTTTGCAATATGTTCATGATTTGCTTATGGTGGGTGGCGTGAGTGACAGAAGCACAAACCCGAGTAAGTAGGTTTTTTGCGTATGGGATAAAGAGGACTTGATGCTTTAATGCTATGGTTGGGTTTTACCTTAATGATCTTTAGTAGTTGCGGCTGCTCGCTAGAGTTCCAATCATAAGTGCAGATAATCCAAGTAGAGAAAGTATGTTAGCTTATGCCCCTCCCTCAAATAAAATTGCAATAATAATTACCGGTCTAGTTATCGATTGCCTAGGGACAAGTAACTTTCTCGTGACAGCAAACTCTTTACTAAAACTAATTTAGTTTTGTCTTTATCTAAACAGCCCCTAGCTTTTATTTACACGCTCTTTATCTTCTTGCAAGCCTATCCAAAAACACCTACAAAGTACTTCTAGTTTCATACTTGTTCTAGGTAAAGCGAACGTCAAGCATGCGTAGAGTTGTATCGGTGGTCGATAGAACTTGAGGGAATATTTGTTCTACCTTTAGCTCCTCATTGGGTTCGACACTCTTACTTATCGAAAGAGGCTACAATTGATCCCCCATACTTGTGGGTTATCACATATCACCAAACCTGCCCCAAATGGGACAAAAAGTTTACCATGGCATGTTGATGCCACTCCATGATAGCATGCCAACTTTCATGAATTTCAGATGAGCTTTGGATTTACTAGAACTTAAAAACCAGGTATCTCAATGTTTGCAGCCGAGTGACGGTGGTAGGGTGTTTGACATTCATTCCTATTTCTTGCATGGGACCTAAGCAGGCAACCAAGGACACAGATTTGAATTTTCAACTAATTTATATGCATTAGAGCATGTGCCTATAGTTTAAATTTGAATTATGCACATGAATGCATAGAAAACTCAGTTTATATATAAAAATGTCCAAGCAAGCCCCGAAAAATCCCAAAAATTGACACAACACTCTTGTTTTTCTATGTTGACACTAGGAAAAAAATTGAAATCAAGAAGAGGCAACGGATATCGTTTCGTCTAGAAAGGTGAATGTTCCCTACCGAAACCATCACACATGTTGTGAGAAGCTCTTGTTTATGAGAAGCTTATACCCAAACCTGCCACAAATGGGACAAAAAATTTACCACGGCATGTTGATGCCGCTCCATGATAGCATGCCAAGTTTCATGAAATTTGAATTTATTAGAATTACAAAAGCAAGTACGTCGACGTTTGCTGGAGAGCCACGGTGCTGTGGTGTTCGAATTTCATCCCCTTTTCTTGCATATGATTTTACAACCCATGTTGGTGCACCGAAGCATGTGCATGTAGTTTAATTTTGAATTGTGCACCTGAAATGGCTCGAAAACCAATTTAATGTATAAAATGTTCAAATGAATCTTGAATAATTCCAATTGCCACTGCAGATAAAAGGTCTAGTAATTCAAACACCATCCATTGCCACTGTGACCCCATTATGTAATTCAAATCAAGATGAAAAATCAAGTAGATCGCACACAGTTTATTGTCACAATTGGTGTGAGATGCAGCACAAAATATCCTGGAGCACCTTTGGTGTATAGTATGCATATGGCTTACGCGAGAAGGTGCGTCGGCTACAGTCCACAGCCGGCGTCTCAAGCACACTTGCTTGCTCCCCAAATATCATTTCATTGTTCAATAGTCACCGGTGAAAGATGGGCACGTGGACCTGCATCGTGAGGGCAACTTCGGTGGCCCACTCTGGTGATAGCGCAGCCATAGCCGCCATGTGCGTGCTAACAAGGTGCATGAGCGCGGCTACAATCTGCGACCTGGCGGCCAAGGCAGCCCAAACGGCCGCTGTTGCTTCTCAGGTGGCGGCAGCAACACCTGCCTCTGGGATAGAAACTGGCGAGAGCAGCACAACAGCTGCCCGTTCCGCAGCGGCGGCCTTAGCCCTGATGGAGGCCGCCCACGATGATACATCTCCAATGTATCTATAATTTTTTATTGTTCCATGCTATTATATTATCTGTTTTGGATATTTAATGGGCTTTATTATACACTTATATATTATTTTTGGGACTAACCTATTAACCGAAGGCCCAACACAAATTGCTGTTTTTTGCCTATTTCAGTGTTTCGCAGAAAAGGAATATAAAACGGAATCCAAACAGAATGAAACCTTCGGGAGAGTTACTTTTGGAACAAACGTGATCCAGGGGACTTGGAGTGGGCGTCAAGAAAGAAGCAAGGAAGCCACGAGGCAGGGAGGTGCGCCTGCCCCCCTGGGCGCGCCCCCCACCCTCGTGGGCCCCTCGCAGCTCCACCGACCTACTTCCTCCTCCTATATATATCCATTTACCCCGAAAACATCCGAGAGCACCACGAAACCCTATTTCCACCGCTGAAACCTTCTGTACCCGTGAGATCCCATCCTGGGGCCTTTTTCGGCGGTCCACCGGAGGGGGAATCGATCACGGAGGGCTTCTACATCAACACCATGGCCTCTCCGATGATGTGTGATTGGTTTACCACGGACCTTCAGGTCCATAGTTATTAGCTAGATGGCTTCTTCTCTCTCTTTGGATCTCAATACAAAGTTCTCCTCGATCTTCTTGGATATCTATTAGATGTAATTCTTTTTGCGGTGTGTTTGTCGAGATCCGATGAATTGTGGGTTTATAATCAAGATTATCTATGAACAATATTGGAACCTCCTCTGAATTATCAGTTTGGTTTGACCTACTAGATTGATCTTTCTTGCAATGGGAGAAGTGCTTAGCTTTGGTTTCAATCTTGCGTTGCTCGATCCCAGTGATAGTAGGGGAAACAACACGTATTGTATTGTTTCCATCGAGGATAAAAAGATGGGGTTTATATCATATTGCTTGAGTTTATCCCTCTGCATCATGTCATCTTGCCTAATGCCTTACTCTATTCTTATGAACTTAATACTCTAGATGCATGCTGGATAGCGGTCGATGTGTGGAGTAATAGTAGCAGATGCAGAATCGTTTCGGTCTACTTGTCGCGGACGTGATGCCTATATACATGATCATGCCTAGATATTCTCATAACAATGCACTTTCCTATCAATTGCTCGACAGTAATTTGTTCACCCACCGTAATACTTATGCTATCTTGAGAGAAGCCACTAGTGAATCCTATGGCCCCCGGGTCTATTCTCCATCATATAAGTTTCCAATCTATTTTACTTTGCAATCTTTACTTTCAATCTATATCATAAAAATACCAAAAATATTTATCTTATTATCTCTATCAGATCTCACTTTTGCAAGTGGCCGTGAAGGGATTGACAACCCCTTTATCGCGTTGATTGCAAGGTTCTTATTTGTTTGTGTAGGTACGAGGCGACTTGCGTGTTGTCTCCTACTGGATTGATACCTTGGCTCTCAAAAAATGAGGAAAATACTTACGCTACTTTGCTGCATCACCCTTTCCTCTTCAAGGGAAAAACCAACGCAGTGCTCAAGAGGTAGCAAGAAGAATTTCTGGCGCCATTGCCGAGGAGATCTATGCCAAGTCAAGTCAAGTCAAGATATACCAAGTACCCATCACAAACTCTTATCCCTTGCATTTTGCCATTTGCCTCTCTTTTTCCTCTCCCCCACTTCACCCTTGCCGTTCGCCTGTTTTTCGCTTGCTTTTTGTGTCCGTGTGTTAGATCGCTTGTTTCTCCATCATGGCTAGTACTTCTATCATTGTTTGTACTCCCGATCATGAAGTTCTTAATTTTAAACAAAGGGAGGGAGAAATCCTAAAAGATGCTTGGCATAGAATTTGCAATGCTCACAATAGATCTACTAGGAAGCAATCTACTTCCGTTCTTCTTGGCAATTTTTATGTACGCATCACTCCTTGGAACAGATAAATTATTTATACCATTACCGGAGGGAATTTCTTGGGTAGCCATACTTTTGATTCTTCTAATGCTATGATAGATTTGTTTGGCCCACCACCTCTTTTGGTTAATGAAACTATTTTAACTTTGGAACACGTGATGCAAAGGCTTGAAATTATTGAAAATAAAGTTGCCACTGTAGAGTTGATTGAAATTTTGGATAAAAAGATCCACAACCAAATTACCCAATATGGATCTAAGGTAGGAGTTACTCTGAATTTTTTTAAAGAAAAGGAACCTATAGTTAACGGAAAAATAGATCAAGATTCCACAAGAATTGGTAAACTTGAGGATATTATTACCAACTCAGGGTCTGCCTTTTCGTCCGTGAAAAATACTTCAAATCCTCCTACTACCAAAATTGCCAAATTAATGTATGTTCCTAAAAATAAGGGTGAATTTTCTAGTAAGGAAAATGCGGATCTCAAATCAATAAGTGTTCACCCCAACTTTTTCGCTATCATTAAGCAACCGTTTGTTACAAATGAATTTCTTGATTTCTTGCCTAGGGGTTTGATTATTAATAAAAAGAAGGAAACTCCTAGGGGTTGTAAGTGTTCTATTGAAGAATTACCAACTAAAGATGATAATGCCTAGATCTATTCTTGCCTTTATGCCTAGCTAGCGGCATTAAACAATAGCGCTTGTTGGGAGGCAACCCAATTTTATTTTTGTTTCTTGATTTTTGGTTCTGTTTATCAATAAATATTTGATCTAGACTCTGTTTAGATGTGGTTTTATGTTTTAATTAGTGTTTGTGCCAAGTAAAACATATAGGATCTTCTTGGATGAGAGTTATTTGATCTTGCTGAAAAAGTCAGAAACTTTCTGCTCACGAAAACAATTGTTAAAAATCACCAGAACGTGATAAAATACTGATTCCAATTGCAGTAGATCAATAAAAAATTTATCTAGGTCTTCCTATTTTGGTAGAATTTTTGATTTACAGAAAGTTTGCGTTAGATACAGATTACTAAAGACTGTTCTGTTTTTGACAAATTCTGTTTTTCATGTGTTGTTTGCTTATTTTGATGAATCTATGACTAGTATCGGAGGTTATGAACCATAGAGAAGTTGTCATACAGTAGGTTTAACACCAATATAAATAAAGAATGAGTTAATTACAGTAACTTTAAGTGGTGGTTTGTTTTCTTTATCTAACGGATCTCATGAGATTTTCTGTTGAGTTTTGTGTTGTGAAGTTTTCAAGTTTTGGGTAAGATTTGATGGACTATGGAATAAGGAGTGGAAAGAGCCTAAGCTTGGGGATTCCCAAGTCACCCAAGGTAAAATTCAAGGATAACCAAAAGCCTAAGCTTGGGGATGCCCCGGAAGGCATCCCCTCTTTCGTCTTCGTCCATCGGTAACTTTACTTGATGGTATATTTTTATTCACCACATGATATGTGTTTTGCTTGGAGCGTCTTGTATGATTTGAGTCTTTGATTTTTAGTTTACAACAATCATCCTTGCTGTACACACCTTTTGGGAGAGACACACATGAATCGGAATTTATTAGAATACTCTATGTGTTTCGCTTATATCTTTTGAGCTAGATAATTTTGCTCTAGTGCTTCACTTATATCTTTTTAGAGCACGGTGGTGGTTTTATTTTATAGAAATTATTGATCTCTCATGCTTCACTTAAATTATTTTGGGAGTCCTTTAGAAAAGCATGGTAATTTTCTTTGGATATAAAATTAGTCCTAATATGATAGGCATCCAAGATTGGTATAATAAAAACTTTCATAAAAAGTGCATTTAATACTATGAGAAGTTTGATACTTGATGGTTGTTTTGAGATATGAAGATGGTAATATTTAAGTTGTGCTAATTGAGTAATTGTGAACTTGAGAAATACTTGTGTCGAAATTTGCAAATCCCGTAGCATGGACGTATGGTAACCGTCTTGTGACAAATTTGAAACATGAGGTGTTCTTTGATTGTCGTCCTTATGAGTGGCGGTCGGGGACAAGCGATGGTCTTTTCCTACGAATCTATCCCCCTAGGAGCATGCGCGTAGTGCTTGGTTTTTGATGACTTGTAGATTTTTGCAATGAGTATGTGAGTTCTTTATGACTAATGTTGAGTCCATGGATTATACGCACTCTCACCTTTCCATCGTTGCTAGCCTCTTCGGTACCGTGCATTGCCCTTTCTCACCTTGAGAGTTGGTGAAAACTTCGCCAGTGCATCCAAACTCCGTGATATGATACGCTCTATCACACATAAACCTCCTTATATCTTCCTCAAAACAGCCACCATACCTACCTATTATGGCATTTCCATAGCCATTCCGAGATATATTGCCATGCAACATTCCACCATTTCATTTATTATGACACGCTTCATCATTGTCATATTGTTTTGCATGATCATGTAGTTGACATCGTATTTGTGGCAAAGCCACCATGCATAACTTATCATACATGTCACTCTTGATTCATTGCCCATCCCGGTACACCGCCGGAGGCATTCATATAGAGTCATATTTTGTTCTAGTATCGATTTGTAATATTGAGTTGTAAATAAATAGAAGTGTGATGATCATCATTAATAGAGCATTGTCCCAAACAAAAGAAAAATAAAAAAAGAGAAAAAAAGAGGAAGAAAGTCCAAAAAAATTACCAAAATAAAAGAGAAAAGAAATAAAAAGGGACAATGCTACTATCCTTTTTTCCACACTTGTGCTTCAAGGTAGCACCACGATCTTCATGATAGAGTCTCTCTTGTTTTGTCACTTTCATATACTAGTGGAATTTTTCATTATAGAACTTGTCTTGTATATTCCAACAATGGGCTTCCTCAAATGCCATTGGTCTTCGTGAGCAAGCAAGTTGGATGCACACCCACTTAGTTTCTTTTGTTGAGCTTTCATACATTTATAGCCCTAGTGCATCCGTTGCATGGCAATCACTACTCTTTGCATTGACATCAATTGATGGGCATCTCCCTAGCCCGTTGATTAGCCGCGTCAATGTGAGGATTTCTCCTTTTTTGTCTTCTCCACATAACCCCCGTCATCATATTCTATTCCACCCATAGTGTTATATCCATGGCTCACGCTCATGTATTGCGTGAAGGTTGAAAAAGTTTGAGATTACTAATGTATGAAACAATTGCTTGGCTTGTCATCGGGGTTGTGCATGATGAGAGCATTCTTGTGTGACGAAAATGGAGCATGACCAAACTATATGATTTTGTAGGGATGAACTTTCTTTGGCCATGTTATTTTGAGAAGACATAATTTCTTAATGCTTGAAGTATTATTATTTTTATGCTAATATTAAACTTTTATCTTGAATCTTTTGAATCTGAACATTCATGCCACAGTAAAGGAAATTACATTGAGAATTATGTTAAGAAGCATTCCACATCAAAAATTATGTTCTTATCATTTACCTACTCGAGGACGAGGAGGAATTAAGCTTGGGGTTGCTTGATATATCTCCAACGTATCTATAATTTTTGATTGTTCCATGCTATTATATTATCTGATTTGGAAGTTTAATGGGCTTTATTATACACTTTTATATTATTTTTGGGACTAACCTATTAACTGAAGCCCAGTGCAAATTGCTATTTTTTTGCCTATTACAGTGTTTCGCAGAAAAGATATATCAAATAGAATGAAACCTTCGGGAGATTTATTTTTGGAACAAACGTGATCCAGGGGACTTGGAGTGGACGTCAATAAAGAAGCGAGGAAGCCACGAGGAAGGGAGGCGCGCCTGCCCCCCTGGATGCGCCCCTCTCCCTCGTGGGCCCCTCGCAGCTCCACCGACCTACTTCTTCCTCCTATATATATCCATATACCCCGAAAACATCCGAGAGCACCACGAAACCCTATTTCCACCGCCACAACCTTCTGTACCCTTGAGATCCCATGTTGGGGCCTTTTTTGGCGCTCCGCCGGAGGGGGAATCGATCACGGAGGGCTTCTACATCAACACCATGGCCTCTCCGATGATGTGTGAGTAGTTTACCACAGACCTTCGGGTCCATAGTTATTAGCTAGATGGCTTCTTCTCTCTCTTTGGATCTCAATACAAAGTTCTCCTCGATATTCTTCAAGATCTATTCGATGTAATTCTTTTTGCGGTGTGCTTGTCGAGATCGGATGAATTGTGGGTTTATGTTCAAGATTATCTATGAACAATATTTGAATCTCCTCTGAATTCTTTTATGTATGATTTAATATCTTTGCAAGTCCCTTTGAATTATCAGTTTGGTTTGGCTTACTAGATTGATCTTTCTTGCAATTGGAGAAGTGCTTAACTTTGGGTTCAATCTTGCATTGCTCGATCCCAGTGACAGTAGGGGGCACGACACGTATTGTATTGTTGCCATCGAGGATAAAATGATGGGTTTTATATCATATTGCTTGAGTTTATCCCTCTACATCATGTCATCTTGCCTAATGCGTTACTCTGTTCTTATGAACTTAATACTCTAGATGCATGCTGGATAGCGGTCGACGTGTGGAGTAATAGTAGTAGATGCAGAATCATTCTGGTCTACTTGTCACGGACGTGATGCCTATATACATGATCATGCCTAGATATTCTCATAACTATGCACTTTTCTATCAATTGCTCAACAGTAATTTGTTCACCCACTGTAATACTTATGCTATCTTGAGAGAAGCCACTAGTGAAACCTATGGTTCCCGGGTCTATTCTCCATCATATAAGTTTCCAATCTATTTTACTTTTCAATCTTTACTTCCAATCTATATCATAAAAATACCAAAAATATTTATCTTATTATCTCTATCAGATCTCACTTTTGCACGTGTCCATGAAGGGATTGACAACCCCTTTATCGTGTTGGTTGCAAGGTTCTTATTTGTTTGTGTAGGTACGAGGGGACTGGCGTGTAGTCTCCTACTGGATTGATACCTTGGTTCTCAAAAACTGAGGGAAATACTTACGCTACTTTACTGCATCACCCTTTCCTCTTCAAGGGAAAAACCAACGCAGTGGTCAAGAGGTAGCACACGACCATGTCAAGGCCGCCCACGCCCAGCTCGTGGTGGTCACCGCACAAATCGAACGAAGCTTCTCCGACAACGGTTGGCAACCCACGGCCGAAGAGTTGGCAATCACCGAGAGCATTCGAGCAGCCGTCCGTTCCTCCGCCGCATACCTTGTGACGACGGAGCCCGTCCATGCCCAGATCACGGCCGCCCATGCCCAGCTCGTGGCAGCCTTTTCCAAAGAGATGGCGAACACGGATGGTGAGATGCTTGCCAAGTATGGTGCGATGGATGGCATGGAGCCCCTTCCCCAGGAGACCGTCGGGCACGAGCTGGACATGCAGGCGGCGGCGGAGATCGATGAGCACCAGCCGTAGTACTAGTACTCTTTGTTTTGATTAATTAAGAGTGTTGGTCTTTAATTTTTTAGAGTAATATTTAGGTCAGCTAGCTCTGTTTAATTGCTGAACTTGCTCGATTAAGAAGTGTGCATGTGCTGTAGTCTCCTTTGTGTACCCAAATTATGCAATGACGTGGATGACCACTGTAACCATGGAAATTCGAACCAAAATTTTTGATGTTCAAACTCATCACACACGGGTTAAGCTATCTGAATCGTTTGTGATGTTCACATATCGTACACAATTCTGAATAAAGGACCGTGTCTGATGACACTTTGCGCGCCAGTTTTTTCGCTGAAACGATTCCACGTTTTCAGCTTCCGCGGAAATATCTACCTCCCCACCCCTCCCTCTTACCCAAATCCACATTTCCACTATTTCCGCCTTCCTTTCCAAGTTGAAACCTTCACTCCTTGCTTGCAGTACCGCCTCCTCGCCAGCGACCCTCCTTCATGCAGCTCGGCCTCGTCTATCCTGGCAGGTAATCCACACCCGAGCCCCATCCTCCTCCTCCTTTTCCACATCCCACATGCCCCGACCATCGCACGAGCGTGACACCTTCCACCCAAATCACCGACCCCTCCACCAAATAAGCACCGCCCTAAGCCATGGTGCACGCAGTATAGCCAGGATCTCAAGGAGCATTTGGCAGCGGAGAAGCAAATCACGTCCACACGCGCGGATGAGGTCGCGATGGCTGCCATTCGTGCCGACTCCTAGATCTTGGAGAAGCACCTTGCCATTTGCTAGCTACACCAGTTAAGCATGCTCGGTTTACCCGTTGCATGAGCCGCTCCTGCCTTTCCTTCACAAATTCTAGTGAATTGTGCTATCTAATTTTACCATGCAATCTGTTGCTCTAGTGTATATGTTCTATATGTCGTGCAGTGTGGTGCTCACTTATTAACTGTTTTGTTAATTAGTTGTCGTCTTTAGTTAACTGTTTGGTTCAATTCTGCAAATGTGATGTTCAATTCTTCAGGTTGCAATTTTGTATTGTCTTCCATGTGAGAAATAAATTGAATTTATCTTTACAAAATACATGAGAAACGAATACAATTGCTATATTTCCAAGTCACAAGCATGCTTGGTTTGGTTATACATTGTGCAATGTTGTGTTCAGTTAACATTTGGTTCATTTGTGTTGTGGTGTTTAGTTAACTGTTTGGTCCAATTCTGCAATGCGATGTTCAATAGTTGTGGGTGCATTCTGTTATTGTATACAATGTGAGGAATAAATTGAATTTGGCTATAGTAAATACATGAGAAACAAATAAATTGCTATATTTCCAAGTTTTTAAGCATGCTTGGTTTGGTTAACTGTCTGATCTTCTACTAGGAGTATGTTATATTGTGCAATGTGGTGCTCAGTTCATGTTTGGTTCATTTGTTGTGGTGTTTAGTTAACTGCTTGGTTCAATTTTGTAATGCGATGTCCAATTGTTGTGGGTAGACTTTTGTATTGTTGTGCATATGAGGAATAAATCGAATTTAGCTGCACTTAATACATGAGAAACATATACAAGAGCTATATTTCCTAGTTCTTAATCATGCTTGGTTTGGATAAATGGGGTTTCCATGTGGCTTGAATTAATCTGATGAATCTGAATGTGCTTATTTTTCATCAACATATTTTACCGATAGCATGTGAACCCTTACTTAACCTGATGACTAACTACCTTATATGTGTTGCAAGGAAACAATGGGAAGCACTGAGGTTTACAATCGAGGTTAGCACGTGCATGGTTCATTGTGTAATAGCACATTATTGTTCAATTGTAGGAACCATTCTAATATTTAGGTTTTTAACAATTTGGTCTTGCACATGTAGATCCTGCTGTCAGGGGTTTTGACCCACTGTTCGACCCTTTTTGCATATGGGGAAATGAGTTCTCCAGGAATATCAATCAAATCAAGAAACTCAGAAAGATTGTTAGGATAAAGAAATTAGTGACAAAAAATAACAAGATCTTTGTCTGCACAATGAAGAAGACATCAGTTCACTACAAGATGGTACTAACTATTATACCTTGCCTTTCTTTATTCCTTTGCCCCATTTCCAATATAGATAAGATATTTATGCACATCCTTATTTTCAGGCCTTTCCAAAGCAGTTCACTGATGATTACCTCTCAAACCACCTCTATGGCCAGGAGGCGAGGAAGGTTTTCATACATCACCCACGGTTCAATATTGAAGTGTTCCCGAAGAGGGCGAAGGACGGATGGTCAATCATCCACAAGTACTGGCCTAAAGATGCAAAGACCTTCAACATGAATGAAGGCTCAATATCCGCCTTCCGCTTCAGCAGCTTTCCAGATGAGATGCATCTGTCTATATACCGTCTATGATGCTAATTTTGAAAGGTTCTACATGTTGCATGTGAAACTTGGTGCTGGTGCAGTTGTGTAATGGGGTAGCTGAGTGCTGAAGCTATATCATGTTGTACTCTGATGTATTTCAATTATGAAATTCTGCTTCCTTAATATGGAAATGAAATATATTATGTGCTTAATATGAACTAGCGGTGTGACCCGCGCATTTGTGCGGCTAGATTTGTATTTTTTATTTATGTTTTCCTAGTTATTATATTTTTAATACCTTTGGCAAATATTTACAATTTGAGAGAAAATGGTTTTTACCCTTGGAAACTTGCACCATACAAATTATAGTAAGTTCTGAATTATGCTACATTAGCATTGATTATCGCTCAATATATTAGAATGATTGATAAAGCATGTATAGGTTGTGAAAAGTTGCAAGAATGCCATGGAAGCCAAATTCCAAGAAATCATGCTAGGGATGAACCTTACTCTTAAATGGTCAATTGTTCCGATTCGTGCTATCTGATTCAATGGTAGCACTGTGTTCTATATTGGACATCTTGATTCTCAAGTCAGAGTTTGGTAATTTAGTCAAGGAGATTTAGAATTTTATGGTGGTTAGGGAGATTAAGCCTCTTAAGGTTTTAAGAGATCAAAATCGGTGTTCAAAAAATATATGAAAATAGGGTCCACACATTGTCTGGCCAATTATGCTTGCACGGTCCGTAGCACGGCTTATTGGATGCAGTTTCGACCAGGTTTCATCTTTGACCTTATATTGACTGAATGTAATGCTGGTAACATTCAATAGAACCACCTGATAACCCACAAAAAAGAGAAAGCATGCATATGTTGTAAAAAATGGTCTAACTTCAGTAAAATCCTTTCATTTGTCGTATTAGTTTGTTTGTAAGGATCATGAGATACTAATATAAAGGACGGTGATGTGGTTACTAACTTACCTCATTATATGGGTACTCTTGAAGTGTCTCCCTAGCCGATCATTTTTATGTCCCTTCCAATGATTTTCATAATACATGTCTAGCAAATTAATATTTTGGTTTTGTACTTTCTAGATTTAATCATAGTATGAATTAACCAAAAGCATGTATCTAGAACTTATAGATGAAATACCCATAGTACTGAACACTGCAATATTCCGTTAGGTTATGTAAGTTCTTGCATATTAATCCAGGTGCATATGACGGGGTATAGTATATTTTCTTAGTGCAATAACTTTGTTTTTGTTTTCTGCTGTGACACTTCTAGAATACAATGAGCTATCGTGATGTTGAGAAAAATTTACATTTTTTCTCACGGGATAGAAAGAGTTGCATTTTGTAGTCTTCCAGATTTAGTCAGCCCACATTGTTATGTTACATAACCAGATAATCGTCTATACATTATAACTCAAATAGCGACAGAATTTGCACTGATATATCCGTCTCATTATTCATTTGCATTTAAAATTAATCCACGTGCACGTAATTTTTTAATTCATGTGCATCTGATCGATCATGGTGAGAAGTTTATGCATAGGAAATGTATTATCTATATAGAAGTTTGTTTGCTTTAACTAACTACTCCCTCTGTATATAAATATAAGAATGTTTAGATCACTACTTTAGTGATCTATATTTGGGTTTGCTTGCACGGCATGTTCTTTTTCTATTTTTATCTTTTGTAGGTTTAAATGTGTGGCGCGGGTAGTATGGCTGTCTTCTGTACAAACTCCTCGATTTGTAGGATATTTTTCTTAACATTTTGGAGGATTGGTTCGTTTAATGATTTTTCTCTGTAAAATTTACTTTTCATGGCACTCAAATATCTTAGAAAGAATATTTTGTTTTGTTTTGGTGAAATCAAATAAAATTAGATACAAATTTTAATCACAAATAATTTAAGGTAATATGGCATGCTGCAATTCTGTGCATGTTGTTTTCTATAATTTATAAAAGTGTGTCGTTATAATTTTATTACTCTTCAGAGTCAAAATACCATAATCATTTCTATATAGACTCAACTCAATATGAGTAATATGCAAAGGCACAAAATATCATTGGTGGCAGGAGGCCACACATCTACCCCGCCCTCTCTCCGCAAAGACACTGCGTCGCTCGGAATCATCATGGCCTGGACCCTCTAGAAGCACAGGAATGCATGCATATTCGACAATGCTCAGCCCTCCACTGCCGAGACCACCCAACCGCCCTTGCCGAGGCTAGGTTTTGGGCTATGGCAGGAGCCAAAGGGCTACGTGTACTCATTTTCGAACCGCCTTGAACCTTTCTTCTACTCTTGTATTGCTAACCTAGCCACCCAAATATGTGGCTTTGCTTAGCACATGTAATTCTCTCCTTCTATCAATGAAATTATACGCTCTTTGCGTATTTAAGAAAAAAAAGTAATATGCAAAGAAAAAGGAAACTCTATGGACCGAATGTTCTCTCGGGATCTTTCGGCGCCACGTAATGTCCACTGCTCGATTCTGCGAGCGGCAGCAAACCTGCATGCCAAATGAAAACGGGCTGCAATGCACTTGAGGTATCGCGGTAAACTTAGTCGGGCTGTAATACCAGATCCCAAATAGAAAACTCAATTTGACCTCATGAAAATCACATTCATACTGTGCTATTTTTGCTTGGATGTTTTTCTTTTCTAAATGCCAAGGGCATGATTCTCGATACCTATTTACTATTGACACCCAATCCGATTGGTATGAGGAAAAACCATCATTTTTCAAAATGGGACTACCCTTCATTAGCACGTATATGTAGACATGGATATACGGTGCCTCCGAGCCAAACTCTATCTTGGCCTGTTTTTTTTTTCTCTCGTGAGCTGGTGCGATGGTGTGCCCCTTATAGCTTTTCGTGTCCAAATCGGTACGGCCTATATCAATACATCCATCTTTGCTTGTCCGCACAAGTATATTTATCGCACATCTATTTTTATATCTCAGGCATTAATTACTATAGCTAGTTTAAATAACTTAAGACTACTTTTGTATGCAACGTGTCAGGAAAGAGATGACCATATGGGTGCCCGTACGTGAACCATGCATAACTCTTCCTACCTTTTTTTACGTGATGACAATTCCTTGCCTAGTTGTTTTTTTATGTGCCGATGCTTCCTTGCCTAGTCTAATTACATTGGATGGGCTGTATATGTGACAACGTGATAGTCTGATATGTTGGACATAATATGTTACGTAAAAACCTTTAAATCTCAGCCATTATTATTTTGATCGGACGGTGTAAATAGTATTAACATATGTGGACAAACCTAATGGCTTGTTTGCCTTCTCTAATATGTATATAGATGTCAATTAGATTAATAAATGGATTATAATAATATGGCAATTAGCCTGCTAATTGGGTTTTGCTATTGCAAACGGTTATTGAAAAAATATCGCGGCGATGACCTCAGGCAACGCACACAGTTTCTAGGAATAACCCGTGTTGGACCAATGAACAATCACACATGACTTTCTCTTGAATTTTTTTTACGTTAGGCCACCTTGCGCAAACGTTTACCACATAAAAACTGTGTCTGATAGACTGCCTTTATCACACAGTTTCTTCTATGAACCGTGTGTGATGCATTCAATAACGCAAACGATAAAATTGTTAATATCATGCGCAATGGCAACGCTATCACAAACGATTTAGCGGGAAAAATTGGGTGTGATGTACCTATGAACGGAAACGTTTTCCTTCGAGCGACTGTGTGGGATGTACATATGAACGGAAACATTTAGTGGGGACTGACTGTGTGGGATGTACTTGCGACCGAAAACAATTTCGCCTGTATAATTGTATTTTTTAGCTCTACTGTACGTATTTCCGTATTTGAGAACTCGTCGGTCGCACACGACCTCATTTTGTCGAGCGTGTGTGCCAGGAGGGCATATCCCCGACGGTTTCTGGGTCGTGTGGGAAGGAACCCCCTATCACCGTCACTCAGTAGGCGACGGTTCCAAATGTCGTCGTGGAAAGGGGTTAAAAACCGTTTGTATAGCACCGACGCGTACTAGTGTTGGTTAAAAAATCACAAAGCTCAATGAGTGTGTTTCTTATATCTTTGCCCATCAGATTCCTGATGGCCACCGAGAGGATTTGTGTCAACATTACGTGTCAATCATGTGACGTCATGTGTCCCAACTTCATTTTACCTGAGCTCACATCCACGAGAGTTCTAATGTTCGCGCAGTAGGAAGACGGTGTCTTAACTGACAACAAATAGGTGAAGAACTGTGTTGCTTCTTTTGTACTGAAGTTGTAACTCTGGCGAGATTTGATGAATTCGTCATCATCTTCGGCTTCACTCTTGCATTTTGATTGATCAGCAAGCATATCGAGCCGGAACCTTCACCATCCTTTCTTTTACCTTTAATCTTGAGCAGAGTACCAAGGATGCTTTCATATACGTTCTTCTCTACGTGCATGACATCGATGCAGTGACGTACACGTAGAATCTTCCGGTAAGGTAATTTCCAGAACACGATTTCTTCTTAAACACTTGACCCTTGGGTGTTTGTTTCACCGTTAAAGCGTGCTTCTTGCCAAGCACAACATTAATTTGTTTAGCCATGTTGTGGTCCACCTCCCCATCATAGGGTCTTGGGCCCACACCTACCTCTGTCGTATCATCAAATTCAGCTTTCATCTTTCGGTATGGGTGATTTGTCCATAAGAACCTACGATGATGCAAATACACGGTTTAGCGCGAGTTGGGAAGAAATCTACTAGCTGTCCTATCCATGCATGTGACACACCCTACATCTCCCTTTGTTTTCTACCCCGATGTGTTGCCTAATGCCGACATATCTTGAATGGTGTGCATCAGCATCGCATGTAGATCAAAAATCTCCTTTCTGTAAGCATCATAACATTTTACAGCAGGCGCATCTATCCACTGAAGGAAATATGCCCTAGAGGCAATAATAAAGTTATTATTTATTTCCTTATATCATGATAAATGTTTATTATTCATGCTAGAATTGTATTAACCGGAAACATAATACATGTGTGAATACATAAACCTACAGAGTGTCACTAGTATGCCTCTACTTGACTAGCTCGTTAATCAAAGATGGTTATGTTTCCTAACCATGAACAAGGAGTTGTTATTTGATTAACGGGATCACATCATTGGTTGAATGATCTGATTGACATGACCCATTCCATTAGCATAGCACCTGATCGTATAGTTTGTTGCTAGTGCTTTTCTTCATGACTTATACATGTTCCTATGACTATGAGATTATGCAACTCCCGCTTGCCCGAGGAACACTTTGGTGCTACCAAACGTCACAACGAATCGGGTGATTATAAAGGTACATTACAGTGTGTCTCCGAAGGTACATGTTGGGTTGGCATATTTTGAGATTAGGATTTGTCATCCGATTGTCGGAGAGGTATCTCTGGGCCCTCTCGGTAATGCACATCACATAAGCCTTGCAAGCATTGCAACTAAATGTGTTAGTTGTGAGATGATGTATTACGGAACGAGAAAAGAGACTTGCCAAGAACGAGATTGAACTAGGTATTGGATACCGACGATCGAATCTCGGGCAAGTAACATACCGATGACAAAGGGAACAACGATGTTGTTATGCGGTCTGACCGATAAAGATCTTCAGAGAATATGTAGGAACCAATATGGGCATCCAGGTCCCGCTATTGGTTATTGACCGAGAGGTGTCTCGGTCATGTCTACATAGTTCTCGAACCCGTAGGGTCCGCACGCTTAACGCTTCGATGGCGGTTACTATGAGTTTTATGATGTTGATGTACCAAGGTTGTTCGAGTCCGGATGAGATCACGGACATGACGAGGAGTCTCAAATGGTCGAGACATAAAGATTGATATATTGAAGCCTATGTTTGACTCCGAATCACTCCGGTGAAATTGGGAATTTTACCGAGTACCGGGGTTACTGAACCCCGGGGGTCAATGGGCCTTGATGGGCCTTAGTGGAAAGAGAAAGGGGCCATATTGCTGGCCGCAGCCTTCCCCCCTTCCCTAGTCCTATTAGGATTAGGAGAAGGGGGTGGCGCCCCCTCTCTCCCTTTCCCTCTTGGTCAAACCCTAGTTGGACTAGGATTTGGGGGGGGAATCCTACTCCTAGTAGGAGTAGGACACCCCTGGCGCGCCTCCCTCCTGGCCGGCCAGCCCCTTCCCTTCCCTCCTTTATATACAGGGGCAGAGGGCACCCCATGACACACAAGTTGATCATTGAGATCGCTCCTTAGCGTGTGCGGTGCCCCTTCCACCAAACTACACCTCGAATATACCGTTGCGGAGCTTAGGCGGCCCGCGCGGTGGAACATCATCATCGCCACCACGCCGTCAGGTCGACGAAACTCTCCTCAACACTCGGCTGGATCGGAGTTCGAGGGACGCCATCGAGCTGAACGTGCAGAACTCGGAGGTGCCGACGCTCGGTACTTGGATCGTTGGATCGGGAAGAAGTACGACTACTTCCTCTACGCTGCGCCAACGCTTCGCTGTTGGTCTACGAGGGTACGAGACAACACTCTCATCTCTGCTATGCATCACCATGGTCTTGCGTGATCGTAGGAAAATTTTGAAATTACTACGCTCCCCAACAGTGGTATCGAGCCTGGTTTTATGCGTTGATGTCATATGCACGAGTAGAACACAAGTGAGTTGTGGGCGATACAAGTCATACTACCTACCAGATGTCATACTTTGGTTCAGCGGTATTGTGAGATGAAGCGGCCGGACCGACATTACGCCAGACGCTTACGCGAGACTGGTTTCACCGCTGTGAGCACTCGCTGCTTAAAGGTGGTGGCGGGTGTCTGCTCTCTCACTTTAGTTGAACTGAGTGGCTACGCCCGTCCTTGAGAAGGTTAAACGGAGTCTATTTGACGAAGTATCGCTGTGGTTTTGATGCGAGGTAAGAACGGTTCTTGCTCAGCCCGTAGCAGCCACGTAAAACTTGCAACAACAAAGTAGAGGACGCCTAACTTGTTTTTGCAGGCATGTTGTGATGTGATATGGTCAAGACGTGATGCTATATTTTATTGTATGAGATGATCATGTTTTGTAACCGAAGTTATCGGCAATCGGCAGGAGCCATATGGTTGTCGCTTATTGTATGAGATGCAACGCCATGTAATTGCTTTACTTTATCACTAAGGAGTAGCGATAGTCGAGAAGCAATAGTTGGCTAGACGACAACGATGCTACGATGGAGATCAAGGTGTCGCTACCGGTGACGATGGTGATCATGACGGTGCTTCGGAGATGGAGATCACAAGCACAAGATGATGATGGCCATATCATATCACTTATATTGATTGCATGTGATGTTAATCCTTTATGCATCTTATCTTGCTTTGATTGACGGTAGCATTATAAGATGATCCCTTACTAAATTATCAAGAAGTGTTCTCCCGAGTATGCACCGCTATGAAAGTTCTTCGTCTGAGACACCACGTGATGATCGGTGTGATAGGCTCTACGCTCAAATACAACGGTGCAAAACAGTTGCACACGCGAATACTCAGGTTATACTTGACGAGCTATGCATATAAGATATGACCTCGAACACGGAGACCGAAGGTCGAGCGTGAATCATATAGTAGATATGATCAACATATTGATGTTCACCATTGAAACTACTCCATCACACGTGATGATCGGTCATGGTGTAGTTGATATGGATCACGCAATCACTTAGAGAATTGAGGATATTTTTCTAAGTGGGAGTTCTTAAGTAATATGATTAATTGAACTTAAATTTATCATGAACTTAGTACCGATAGTATCTTGCTTGTCTATGATGTGTAGATAGATGGCTCGTGCTGTTGTTCCGCTGAATTTTAATGCGTTCCTTGAGAAAGCAAAGTTGAAAGATGATGGCAGCAATTACACGGATCGGGTCCGTAATTTGAGGATTATCCTTATTGCTGCACGGAAGAATTACGCCTGGAAGCACCGTTAGGTGCCGGCCTGGTGCAAGGGCTGCGCCAGGTTGTGAACGTCCCGCAAAGCAAAGCTGATGACTACTCTATAGTTCAGTGTGCCATGCTTTACGGCTTAGAACCGGACTTCAACGTTGTTTTGAACACCATGGAGCATATGAGATGTTCCAGAGTTGAAGTTAATATTCCAAGCTTAATGCCCGGATTGAGAGATATGAAGTCTCCAATAAGTTCTATAGCTGTAAGATGGAGGAGAACGGTTCTGTCAAGGAGCATATACTCGTAATGTCCGGATATAACAATCACTTGATTCAACTGGGAGTTAATCTTCCGGATGATTGCGCCATTGATGAATTCTCCAATCATCGCCACCAAGCTACAAGAGCTTCGTGATGAACTATAATATGCAAGGATGACCAAAACAATGCCCGAGCTCTTCGCGATGCCGAAAGTCATGGAGGTAGAAATCAAAAGGAGCATCAAGTGTTGATGGTTAACAAAACCACTAGTTTCAAGAAAAGGGCAAAGGAAAGAAAAGGAAACTTCAAAAAGAGCGGCAAGCAAGTTGCTGATCAAGAGAAGAAACCCAAGTCTGGTCCTAAGCTCAAACTGAGTGCTTCTATTGCAAGCAGGCTGGTCACCGAAGCGGAACTGCCCCAAGTATTTGGTGGATAAGAAGGATGGCAAGGTTAACAAAGGTATATATGATATACATGTTATTGATGTGTACCTTACTAATACTCGCAGAGCACTGGTATTTGATACTGGTTCATTGCTAATATTTGCAACTCAAACAGGGCTACGGATTGCTTAAGATTGGCTAAGGACGAGGTGACAATGCGTGTGGAAATGGTTCCAAAGTCGATGTGATCGCAATCGGCACGCTACCTCTACATCTACCTTCGGATTAGTATTAGACCTAAATAATTGTTATTTAGTACCAGCGTTGAGCATGAACATTATATCTGGATCTTGTTTGATGCGAGACGGTTATTCATTTAAATCAGAGAATAATGGTTGTTCTATTTATATGAATAATATCTTTTATGGTCATGCACCATTGAAGAATGGTTTGTTTTACTTAATCTTGATAGTAGTGATACACATATTCATAATGTTGAAACCAAAAGATGCAGAGTTGATAATGATGGTGCAACTTATTTGTGGCACCGCCGCTTAGGTCATATCGGTGTAAAGCGCATGAAGAAACTCCATACCGATGGACTTTTGGAGTCACTTGATTATGAATCACTTGGCACTTGCGTAACCGTGCCTTATGGGCAAGATGACTAAAACACCGTTCTCCGGATCTATGGAGAGAGCAACAGATTTATTGGAAATCATACATACCGATGTATGTGGTCCAATGAATGTTGAGGCTCGGCGGATATCGTTATTTTCTCACCTTCACAGATGATTTGAGCAGATATGGGTATATCTACTTAATGAAACACAAGTCTGAAACATTTGAAAAGTTCAAAGAATTTCAGAGTGAAGTGGAAAATCATCGTAACAAGAAAATAAAGTTTCTACGATCTGATCGTGGAGGAGAATATTTGAGTTACGAGTTTGGCCTACATTTGAAACAATGCGAATAGTTTCGAACTTACGCCACCGAACACCACAACGTAATGGTGTGTCCGAACGTCAGAATCGTACTTTATTAGATATGGTGCGATCTATGATGTCTCTTACTGATTTACCGCTATCGCTTTGGGGTTATGCTTTAGAGACGGCTACATTCACTTTAAATAGGGCACCATCTAAACTGCTGAGACGACGCCTTATGAACTGTGGTTTGGCAAGAAACCAAAGTTGTCGCTTTTGAAAGTTTGGGGCTGCGATGCTTATGTGAAAAAGCTTCAACCTGATAAGCTCGAACCCAAATCGGAGAAATGTGTCTTCATAGGATACCCAAAGGAGACAGTTGGGTACACCTTCTATCACAGATCCGAAGGCAAGATTTTTGTTGCTAAATTCGAAACTTTTTGGAGAAAGAGTTTCTCACTAAAGAAGTGAGTGGGAGGAAAGTAGAACTTGATGAGATAATCAGTATCTACTCCCTTATTGAGAAGTAGTACATCACGTAAAACAGTTTCGTGACACCTACACCAAATAGGAGGAAGCTAATGATGATGATCATGAAACTTCAGATCAAGTTTCTACAGAACTTCAGAGATCAACCAGAGCAAGATCCGCACTGAGTGGTACGGTAATCCTATTTTGGAAGTCATGTTTTGGAACATGATGAACCTACGAACTATGAAGAAGCGATGGTGAGCCCAGATTCCACAAAATGGCTTGAGGCCATGAAATCTGAGATGGGATCCATGTATGAGAACAAAGTGTGGACTTTGGTTGACTTGCCCGATGATCGGCAAGCAATTGAGAATAAATGGATCTTCAAGAAGAAGATCGACGCTGATGGTAATGTTATCGTCTATAAAGCTCGACTTGTTGCAAAAGGTTTTCGACAAGTTCAAGGGATTGACTACGATGAGACCTTCTCACCAGAAGCGATGCTTAAGTCCGTCCGAATCATGTTAGCAATTGCCGATTTTATGATTATGAAATTTGGCAAATGGATGTTAAAACTGCATTCTGAATGGATTTCGGAAGAAGAGTTGTATATGATGCAACCAGAAGGTTTTGTCGATCCAAAGGAGCTAACAAAGTGTGCAAGCTCCAGCGATCCATTTATGGACTGGTGCAAGCCTCTCGAGTTGGAATAAACGCTTTGATAGTGTGATCAAAACATTTGGTTTTATACAGACTTTTGGAGAAGCCTGTATTTACAAGAAAGTGAGTGGGAGCTCAGAGCATTTCGATATTATATGTGGATGACATATTATTGATCGGAAATGATATAGAATTTCTGGATAGCATAAAGGGATACTTGAATAAAAGTTTTTCGATGAAAGACCTCGTGAAGCTGCTTACATATTGGGCATTAAGATCTATAGAGATAGATCAAAACGCTTAATAGGACTTTCACAAAGCACATACCTTGATAAAGTTTTGAAAAAGTTCAAATGGATCGTGCAAAGAAAGGGTTCTTGCCGGTATTACAAGGTGTGAAGTTGAGTAAGACTCAATGCCCCACCACCGCAGAAGATAGAGAGAAAATGAAAGATGTTCCTATGCTTCAGCCATAGGCTCTATCATGTATGCAATGCTGTGTACCTGACCTGATGTGTGCCTTGCTGTAAGTTTAGCAGCAGGTACCAAAGTAATCCAGAGTGGATCATCGACAGCGGTCAAGAACATCCTTAAGTACTTGAGAAGAACTAAGGATATGTTTCTCATTTATGGCGGTGACAAAGAGCTCGTCAGAACGGTTACGCCGACGCAAGCTTTGACACTGATCCGGACGATTCTAAATCGCAAACCGGATACGTATTTACATTAAACGGTGGAGCTGTCGGTTGGTGCAGTTCCAAACAAAGCGCCGCTATGGATCTACATGTGAAGTTGAGTACATAGCTGCTTCGAAGCAGCTAATGAAGGAGTCTGGATGAAGGAGTTCATAACCGATCTAGGTGTTGTACCTAGTGTATCGGGTCCAATGAAAATCTTTTGTGACAATATCGTGCAATTGCCTTGGCAAAGGAATCCAGATTTCACAAGAGAACCAAGCACATCAAAAGACGCCTCAACTCCATCCGGATTTGGTCCGTGGGAGACATAGAGATATGCAAGATACATACGGATCTGAATGTTGCAGACCGCTGACTAAGCCTCTTCCACGAGCAAAACATGATCAGCACCAAGACTCCATGGGTGTTAGAATCATTACTGTGTAATCTAGATTATTGACTCTAGTGCAAGTGGGAGATCAAGGAAATATGCCCTAGAGGCAATAATAAAGTTATTATTTATTTCCTTATATCATGATAAATGTTTATTATTCATGCTAGAATTGTATTAACCGGAAACATAATACATGTGTGAATACATAAACCTACAGAGTGTCACTAGTATGCCTCTACTTGACTAGCTCGTTAATCAAAGATGGTTATGTTTCCTAACCATGAACAAGGAGTTGTTATTTGATTAACGGGATCACATCATTGGTTGAATGATCTGATTGACATGACCCATTCCATTAGCATAGCACCTGATCGTATAGTTTGTTGCTAGTGCTTTTCTTCATGACTTATACATGTTCCTATGACTATGAGATTATGCAACTCCCGCTTGCCCGAGGAACACTTTGGTGCTACCAAACGCCACAACGAATCGGGTGATTATAAAGGTACATTACAGGTGTCTCGAAGGTACATGTTGGGTTGGCATATTTCGAGATTAGGATTTGTCACTCCGATTGTCGGAGAGGTATCTCGGCCCTCTCGGTAATGCACATCACATAAGCCTTGCAAGCATTGCAACTAAATGTGTTAGTTGTGAGATGATGTATTACGAACGAGAAAAGAGACTTGCCAAGAACGAGATTGAACTAGGTATTGGATACCGACGATCGAATCTCGGGCAAGTAACATACCGATGACAAAGGGAACAACGATGTTGTTATGCGGTCTCGACCGATAAAGATCTTCGAGAATATGTAGGAACCAATATGGGCATCCAGGTCCCGCTATTGGTTATTGACCGAGAGGTGTCTCGGTCATGTCTACATAGTTCTCGAACCCGTAGGGTCCGCACGCTTAACGCTTCGATGATGCTACTATGAGTTTTATGATGTTGATGTACCAAGGTTGTTCGAGTCCCGGATGAGATCACGGACATGACGAGGAGTCTCAAATGGTCGAGACATAAAGATTGATATATTGGAAGCCTATGTTTGACTCGGAATCACTCCGGTGAAATTGGGAATTTTACCGGAGTACCGGGGGGTTACCGGAACCCCCCGGGGGGTCAATGGGCCTTGATGGGCCTTAGTGGGAAAGAGAAAAGGGGGCCATATTGCTGGCCGCAGCCTTCCCCCCTTCCCTAGTCCTATTAGGATTAGGAGAAGGGGGTGGCGCCCCCTCTCTCCCTTTCCCCTTGGTCAAACCCTAGTTGGACTAGGATTTGGGGGGGGAATCCTACTCCTAGTAGGAGTAGGACACCCCTGGCGCGCCTCCCTCCTGGCCGGCCAGCCCCTCCCCTTCCCTCCTTTATATACAGGGGCAGAGGGCACCCCATGACACACAAGTTGATCATTGAGATCGTTCCTTAGCCGTGTGCGGTGCCCCCTTCCACCAAACTACACCTCGAATATACCGTTGCGGAGCTTAGGCGAAGCCCTGCGCCGGTGGAACATCATCATCGTCACCACGCCGTCGGTCGTGAAACTCTCCTCAACACTCGGCTGGATCGGAGTTCGAGGGACGCCATCGAGCTGAACGTGTGCAGAACTCGGAGGTGCCGACGCTCGGTACTTGGATCGGTTGGATCGGGAAGAAGTACGACTACTTCCTCTACGCTTGCGCCAACGCTTCGCTGCTGGTCTACGAGGGTACGAGACAACACTCTCATCTCGCTGCTATGCATCACCATGGTCTTGCGTGATCGTAGGAAAATTTTTGAAATTACTACGTTCCCCAACATCCACACTGTCAGCAGTTCTTCTACTAGTGGACGAAAGTAAATGTCGATGTCATTTCCAGGTTGCTTCGGGCCTTGGATAATCATTGACATCATAATGTATTTTTTCTTCATACACAACCAAGGAGCTTGGTTATATATGCACAGAAGCACTGACCATGTGCTGTGATTGGTGCTCATATCGCCAAAAGGATTCATCCCGTTAGTACACTACCCGAGCCTTATACTTCTAGGATCCTTGGCAAAGTGTTGAAACTTGTTGTCGATTAATTCCCATTGAGCACCATCTTTCTGGTGCCTCATATACTTATCCGCAATTCGCTCATCATGATGCCACCGCAACCTCTTTGCCTCTCTAGGGTTTGCAAACAAACGCCTCCACCTTGGAATTAAAGGCAAGTACCAAACAACCTTGAACGGGATTCCTGTCTTTATCTCGTCGTCCAATTTGTACTTATCCTTTGCTCTCCTGCGCTTGTATCGTGCATGCTTGCATGTGGGACATGCACGCAAATCTTTGTACTCACCACAGTACAATATACAATCATTCACACAAGCGTGTATCGTCTGTACTTCAAGTTCCAATGGGCAAACAATTTTCTTCGCTTCATTCGTGCTTCTGGGGAGCACATTATCTTCCGAAAGAATTTCTTTGAGAATACCTAACATCTCTGTGAAGCCCTTGTTTGATAGACCATTTGCTGCTTTAAATCTGAGAAGTGCCAGGGTGGCACTCAACTTGGAATATTTCTTTTTGCAACCTAGATACAATTCTTTCTTAGAGTCCGCATCAATGGTTGGCAGATCCTTGTAGCCAATCATATCCTTTTTTGGGCCCTCGAAATTTGCAATCATAGCAGCAAAATCTGGCATATCAAGATCGTTGTCATCTACGTCGACGTCTCGGTTTTCCAGTGGGCGTTTCGGCTTTCCGGTGTTCCGTTGGTAGCTTGACGCCTCTACCCTGACGTTAGATTCAACATCCATGTGACACTGATCGGGGTTTGCCATCTCGCAGCCCTGTGTATCTTCATCCATGACCTCCTCTATACCTTGTGTGGTCCAACGTGTATATCCATCCATGAATCCCCAAGAGACTAAGTTCCACTAGACATCTCCAACTACATGTGACTCTGTATTGGCACAATCAGCACATGGACACAGGATGTAATCCGCATCACCAATTCTCCTTTTTGTACTTTAAGCCAAATTCATGAACTCTGTCATGCCACTGATAAAATCTGCGGTTTTTCGATTCTTCATCCATCGAGATTGTTCCATCTGCACCACACGAATGATAATTAAAAACAAAACAAGAAAATTAATACACGGATAAACTGCTGCCCAAAGATGCGTGCATAAATCACAAGGTTTTATTTTCATAATTACTGAGGGTGCTCCATATTGTTATCCAGACGTGCAATGACAAAAATTAATGGCCAGTCAATTTACACGCAACACTACCCTTAGGCATTGAATACCTTAATTAAGCCACTCACGAAAAGAATACCTTAATTAATTAGCCGCACGGCGACCTCCACCCAGCAAACAGAGAAGCACGATGCGGCGGCACGCCAAGACAGCACGGTCGAGGAGAAAAGCTTAGTGCGGCTGTCGCCTGAAGTTTGACATCCACTATCCCGCCATCGACCACGAGGGATGTGCTCGAATCACGCCGCCACCGACCTCGATGGTTGAGCTCCTCCTATCTCTCGCCGCAGACCGAGGATTGTCCTCCTATGACGCCGCCACCACCCACCGACTGAGGATTGACCTCGTCTGGGGTAGCCGCTGCCTAGTCCGCCGCCGCCATCTCTATATGCAGAGCAACTGTTTTTTACGGATATTCGCAAAGCTGTTGTTTTCACGGTATCACTGTAACTCAATTATATGGACAGGGTAGTACATCACATAAGATTATGTAACGGCAATCGTGTTTAACCCACGTTGTCTTCTCACACAGTTTGGTGTGGAAATCGTGTGTGACGGCGTAATACCTAACACAAACAACATGTATAAACAGTGTGACATATACAACATATACTGCCATAAGTAGTTCCCGACCGTTAGCTTATCCCCATAGTTTCCCCATTTCCCCCAAATCCCTACATAACCTACAAATTCCCTCGCATCGCTGACATTGGGGGAATGCGGAGGAGTGGTGCTGATGGTTTCGGTGCGGCTGCTCCTGCTCGTATCGCCGCCACGACAGCGGTCGCCACCGAGCACTTGCCTAAGGTCATCATAAGGCAGGTGTACTACCGATCCGAATCGTCATGTCAGGTTCCAATCTATCCCGATCTTTTTTAGCATGTCCAAAGTATAGCTCCCTGCTGAATTCGCCCCACGACCCCCGCCCCGCCTCAGAAAGCGATCCGTCGCGAATCCGTGCATGACTCTGCACTCCGGCAACGCGAGTTTGATTCCGAGTTTTGCGCCACCGAGAAGTACCAAAATCTGAGTTGTGTGCACGGGCACACTCCCGCTCGACGTGTATGCATGGAGGGATTCAAAATTGGCAGGCGGTTTCTCAGTTGCCCCTTAGAGATTAGTGCTAAGTTCATCATCTTACTTCAATTAATTCCACCGCTCATCCTAAATACTATTTAACATTGGCAGGGATATGCGGCTTGTGCTTTGTTAACGTGCTGGATGAAGAATGGCATGGCAGGGCTCAGAGTGTTATCACCAAGCTCGCAGAAGATAACGTAAAGCTGAAGAAGAAACTAGCTGATCTGGAATGTACAGTCAGTATGATGAAGCAAGAAAGAATCAATCACAGGCAACTGATGAAAGCAAGAGACAAGAAGGAACTAGCATGTGTAGTTGTGGTTGTCGCATTAGCCATGTTCTATGCGCTGTTTGGAATGATGATTAAGGGTTTTGTTTGACAGTATTGCTAAAGCACATCTAGATGTGCTCTAAGTAATACACATCTAGGTCCTATGCCATTTATGTTACGCGAAGATTCGCGCAGATATGTTCCTTTGTCTTTTTTTCTTTTCCTTTGTAGTTTGATTATTACTGGCTTTATAAATAAGAAGAGCTCAATGCATTGCTTGCCAACTATCCTATTCCATTTGTACCGGTAGCGGTGCATAATCCCAAAACTCGTTCCTTGTTTTTTTCCTGAAAAAAGAAACCAGCCAAATAGCCAATAGGAGTCCTGCGCAACCCCGGGAATTTGGAGCGACTGGTACAAATAATTGCGGTTGATTATGTCAGCGGTTAGATAATATGCCAACCCCCACTTCAATTGGCATTTCCTCTTCTCTGCATACCCCGCTTAAGTGTCCACCATCTTCATCGTCCCCGGCAGGCCGCGCCACACATTGGCACACACTCCGCGCCCATGTCGAGCGACAGCGAGGACGACAGTTCGGCCAGCAGTCTGGTGCCGGAGGATAGGTCAACATCGGAATCATCCCGCTCTTCTTCCCTAAGTCCGGCGTCGAGCCCAGACCTTGATTATATCCAGATCATGCAAGGGACGACGCCTCCGGAGTCGTCAGACAACAACTAGACGGACGAGGAGCTGTCGGAGGACGGAGAAGAGGGCGACGATGAGGAGGAGGAGGAATGGTCGAACAAGGAGGAGGACGATGACGAAAACAACGACGGCGGCGATTAAAAGCCAACCGTCAGCGGCAAGAAGCGTCCTCACCAAGACAATGTCGCGGGGCCATCCAACAACAACAAAAACAACAAGAAGAAGGACTAAATTAAGCAGACTGTACATATCTTTGTTTCCGTTCGCTCATATTAATTTGTTATCTCTGTTTATCGTGTCAATCTCACTGCAGATGGTTAGTAATATGTATTCGACAAAGATCTTCTACATTATCTCCCACAGGTTGGTTTGTTGAACTTTGTGCCCTGACGAGCACACAATTCACAAAAAAAGACCGTATGAGTTGTCTATAATGATCACACACAATTCTGATTACCGACTTATTTGCCGGGTATCACACACATCTTGTTACGCCGAATCGTTTGTGTTCACCTCGATCATCGCAAATAGTTCCTCGGAGCAAACTGTATGCCATATGTCGCACACACATTGATATGGCTGCCCGTTTCTGTTGTTCTGTCTAATCGCAAACAGTTTGTATGGATTAACCATATGCCCAACATCGCACACGCAACTAAAATCTGAACTGTGTTTGATGTGCCCGCCATCGCAAACGTTTTGCATCTTTTCTGACGGTTATTTTACACCACCGTTTGCGACTATTGCATCGCACACAGTTTCGTCGAAGGGTCTCTGATCGTAGAGTTGTGTTAGCAGCATCCTGCTATAGTGTTCTTTGATGTCATGGTCCATCTCACTGTGCACCTTGTCGATGAGATAAAGTATTGTGCTCCTGTGTTTCTTCGCAACATCTATCCCTTCGAGTGGTTCATGGGAATACTGAAGCGCTATTGTCGGAACCGAAACCATCCAGAGGCAAGTACCCTACAAGTTTATACCTGGGAGGAGGTTGTTGAGCTTTGCACTGAATAAATAAAACATATGGGTTTGCCCCTCTCTCGCCATGATGGAAGGCTTAAAGGTAAGCCGGTCCTTGCTGGCACGCAAATGGCCGCATATGGAGAATTCGCAGAGAAAGCCCATTTGATGGTACTGCTTAATAGCCCAGTTCTCAGCGCTTATGCCGAAGAACACTTGGCGGAGATACGCCAAAGCTTCTTACCAATGGTGCCTTCATCAGATGTGGAGATGAAGAAGCACACTAAGAACTACGCCGAATGGCTGAAGAATCGTTTGGCACAAGGATCCATCGATGGCATTGCTACGTGGTTGGCACAAAAGCCATCACCTACGGGATTGATGCACCAAGCATATGACATAAATGCATACACGTTCTGTAGTGAGGAACGTGATAAGAAGACCTCATATAAGAACAACTCTGTTCGAATAGAATGCACGACTATAGATGAAGCTGATAAAAGGGTATACTATGGAACCATCAAAGAGATTTGGGGGCTTGACTATGTGAAAGTTAAGGTGGCATTATTCAAGTGCACATGGATCCCTCTTGGTCAGGTAAAGGTTGATGATTACAGGAACACCTGTGTTAACAGGACAACGATGGCATATCATGCGGACCAGTTCATTCTTGTCAGCGATGCTACCTAGATTTTCTTTGCGGAAGACCCCTTGCATAGGAACTGGCATGTAGTGATGCATGGGAAGAGGAGGGTACTCGGTGTCGAGGATGTTGCCGATGAGGACGAGTACGATGAGTTTGCTGAGTTGCCAGCCAAGGGATCACGCACCCATGTAACAGAGAAGCGTAAAATCATCAGAAAACCCTAGTTCATTTGGGGTCAACGTAATGATCCAAGTTCCCCTATGTACATGGGAATTATGCCTACCCTGCAACTTAATTAGTTCAATTTGGAACGGACGTGTCGGGGAAGCTGATCGTGACCCACGGACACCTATGGGACTGGGCGGACCGAGTCCCTTGTGGTTCGGAGGGGGGCGGAGATTGCGCGAAGAGCAGATCGAGGCGAAGCACACGAGCAGATTTACCCAGCTTCGGAGCTCTCCGGAGGGATAATACTCCTACTGCTGCTTGTCTGATTATTTGTGTTCTTGCTAGGGAGCCATGAGAGCTACAAAACCTAGCCTGAGTGAGTGTGGTATCGAGTGATTCGAATGAATCGAACGGAGCCGAACCCTTTCTACGTTGCACTTGGGCCTCCTTTTATAGGCTCAAGGGGTCACCGACAGGTGGCAACGTAGATGAGGGTACAAATGGAAAAACAGTAGTTGGTACACCGACTTGTACAAAGGTACAAAGGCATATACCTAACTCGATGGCAAGGGACAAAGTAATAATGCCCGCCCCTCGCCGCCTAAACAAGGCAACAGGGACCGTCAAGTGCACCACCGTTTGCCACGATGGTAAGCTTGTCAGACCGCTATCGCTGCTCCCCGCAGCTGCACAGCCTCTTGACACGCACGCCTGGAATGGCCCCATAGCGACATCGCTGGTAGATGAGCTGGAGCGGAGATGAAGAGAGGTTGCTCGCCGCGGCAAGCACCTTGCCGTGGCTGAATCCTTGTCGCGCCGGGAGCTTGTCGCCACCAGCCTTCCCGCAAGCTCCTCTTGCCGGGTCTTGTTTCTTCAGGACTTGAGTGGCCTTCCGTGCAAGCTCCTCTTGCCGGGGCCTTGAATACTTTGTTCTTGAATAGCTCCAAGGGAACCACGGAGGATCTTGGCGGCCACTAGGCAAGCCTTGCCGCGGGGTGCTACGACTGCCCGTGCACGAGTTCGGGATACTAGGGTACCCCTATTCTAGTACACCGAAAGGAGCCCTCGGGCCTGGGCCATACACGGTGCCGAGCGCTGTTGGGCCAGGCCCAAAACAGTCACGGCACACGCGGCGCCTAGATCGCGCCAAGTTTCGCTCCGACCCACCACGCCCCCACGAACGGCACGCGCCGGACGTGGCGTCATGGGAGAGATCGTGGGGGCTTTCTTTAATGGGAAAAGCGGAACGTCCGCCCCCTCTCCCTCCTTATAAACAGAGGAATCAGGGGTAGGACGCCCACTTGCCATTGCTGTCACATCAAAAACCACCGCTGCTCCCCCCTTCTTCTCAAGTCCAAAGAGAGCGACGCTCCGCCCCCTCCATTGCCACCGGCGCCACCAACGCCGTCGACCTCCTCCACCACCTCCCCCCATGGCTCCGAAAGCTGACAAGGGGAAAGGCGTGAAATCGGCCGAGGCACAGCGGCTCACGGCGCTGCGGAAGGAGCGGGCCCTCTTCGACTTCTGCCGACTTGAAGGAGCTGCGAGAGCTGTACTATCTCTTCGGTCGACGGAGACGCGCAGGCGCGCACCAAGACGAGGGTGATCTCCGCCGCCACATCTGAGAAGGTTTCCGTCGGGTACCCTTTCTTCGCGCTTTTCTTCCACTGCGGGCTCTGCCCGCCCTTTTCCGAATTCTTTTGCGACGTCATGAACACATATGGTCTCCGCCTCCTTGATTTCACCCCCAACGCCGTCCTCACCATGGCAGTTTTCGCACACCTCTGCGAGAACTTTGTCGTAGTCCACCCGAATGTAGCACTTTTCCGCCACTACTTCATGCCCCGCGTAGAGAGAGGAGAGCCGCTTGCCGGAGGGATTGCATCGGTCTCCAGGATCGGCAAGAAGGAAGCATATCTTGACGGAGAGCTGCGCAGCAAGTGGGAGGAATGGAGAGCCGATTGGTGTTGGATCATAGAGGAGAACCCGCAGCCTTTCACTGCCCTGCGCCAAACTCCCATAGTGTGCGGCAATGATAGGAGTAAGTTGGCGCCGGAGGACGACAAGTTGAAGATTGCCGTGACCCGGATCCTGCGCCTCAGGCATGCCGGGCTTACCGTAGGAGCCGTTGGCGCGGATTTCCTTCGCCGCCGCATTGCGCCCTTGCAGGAGAGGGGGAGGCCTGCTTGGGAGTTCCAAAACGCGGCGGACATCATGAGGCTGCGTCCGGGCCTCAATTGGATCTTCACTGTCTTGGAGCTGGATGGCATGCTATGGGAGCTGCTCAAGCCTGATGCAGATCACCCCGAGTGGTTCATGTTGCCGAGGGGAGTTGTCCCTTTGTGCAACAACTCGTCGCTTGACCGCATCTGCGCGATGATGCCGTTGTGCGATTCCGATGGAATCGTTCCAACTTGGCAGGAGCCCACCGACGACGTCGTGCAGCAGTTCTTCGACAACTTGGAAGAAGTGAAGATCCATGCCGACGAGCAGAAATGGCTCACCCGCGACACCACCGAGCAAGAGATGGCGCGCATCGCCACAAGGTTGGAGGAGGCGGCAGAAGCTGCTGCCGCCGACGTATTTGGGTTCACTGTCGAGGAGGCGGAGGCAGCTGAGGCGGCAAGCCTTGCCGACCGCGAAGAGCTTGCCGGCGCGGAGGAGCATGCCGAGCCCGACGCTGGGCCGAACGAGCCTGCCGGGGGGCGCCTCCCCTCCACCTTCAGATGACTTGCAGCGGGAGGAGCCCGCGGCCCCGCCAAGAAGGCGCCTCCGCAGGACCGGGGAAGTGGCGGGGCGGCAGACGGGCCAACAGCCGTCTCGCCGCGCGACGTGCTCCACCGCGACAACCTCTGTTGCCGCGGGAGCGCCTCACGCTGCCACAGCAACCGGAGCGGGGCCTTCTGGGGCCATGGCTCCCGCACCCGCCAAGCGTCCAAGGGAGCCCACCCTTCCAGCTCGTCGCACCGGAGGTGGAGCGGAATTCGACTTCTCCGCTCTCAGCTCCGAGGAGGAGGAAGAAGAGTAAGATCTTGTCGCTGTACTTGTAATTCTTCAATTTGCTGCTTTGTCTTGTATCTAACTTGCTTCATTCTGAACATTTTCCTTCTTCAGGACGTTGGCTCAAAGGGCGTTGAAGAGGGCCAAGACTCCGGTGGTCGTCATCAAAGACGATCCCCCGTGGCGACAGGAGGCGCGTCTGAGACTACCTTGCCGGACCCGGCGACCTTTCATCAGAGCAGCCCCCAGCACAGCCCCCAGCGTAAGTATTTGATTTATTTCTTACGGTTAGGTATGCTTGGGTGCTCCTTCTTCACTGATATCTGACTTGTTGAATTGTGCAGGAGCAGAGCAGCATCATCAGGAGGCCCCGGAGGTCACTCCCGAAGTTCTGTCTTCTTCAACTACGCCGCCAAGGGAGAACTCTCCGCCAAGGGAGCGCTCTCCGGCAAGGGAGGCCTCTCCGACAAGGGGAGCTTCTCCGACAAGGGGCAGCGCCGACGACCCTCCAGTGGTGGAGACCGCGGCTACAGATCCCATTGCAGGTAATCTTCTTGCTTGAAAATTTCCCTTGGGTTCCTTTTCTTCTGTTCTTCTTTTCGAACATTTGCTTGACTTGTTCTTTTCTTTCTCTGATCATTAGATCCATCTGCCGGAGAGCCGATGGAGACCGAGGTTGCCGGCGAGGAGGACGCCATGCAACAATGACGACGCCGCCAACATGGAGGAGGAGGCCGGTGCCGATGGGTCCGCCGGCCAGGAGGCCTCAAGGCTCGGGCGCAGAGGTCGGGAGGGGTCAGTGATCGCATCGACGCCCCGAGGCCGCAGGAGCGCCAGCGCCACGCCGACCGCCGATCCCTCCGCCACCGATGCAGCACCAGTTCAAGAGCCCCAGCCCAGCGCCTATCGAAGGCCGGCGACGGGTCTTCATCAAGCTTCCATGGGCGCTAAGCTCTGTGGCGCCGGTCGAGGGAGAGACCTTCGACGAGGAGCTGCTCGCCTCCGCTGGGCTGTCGCTAGTTGACGCGCCAAGCAGCAGCAGTGGCGAGTCTGAGGAGGAGCAGCTGCTGAAGAAGCTGTTGTCGCTCTACCGCGCCCGACAAGCTAAGCTGGAGTCCAGGGAGGCGCTTGTCGTGAAGGCGGGAGCTGACATGGAGAAACGCGCAGAAGAGCTCCGGCGCGCCAACAAGGAAATTCTCCGGGACATAGCAGAAGCGCGGGAGCAACTTGCTGAGGAGCACACGGCCTTCATCTTGGAGAAGGCCGAGGTCGAGGAGCACCAAAGACTTGCCAACGAAAAGCTCTCTGCGCAAGAAGGTGAGCTGGCGCAGCGGAAGATCAACCTCGACAGCTATGAGGAAGATCTTGCCGCGCGCGAGCAATCAATTGGTGGAGCACTCAAGGAGGCAAAGGACGCCGCCGCAGCTGCCGAGGCCGCCAAGAAGGAATTGGAGACGAGGGTGGCGCAGCTGGAGGCCACCCTCCAGAAGAGCGACGAGGAGGTCACCGGGCTGAAGCGCGAGCGCGAGAAGGACGCCTATACTCTTGGTGAGTTGCAGGGTCGTTTCGCTGAGAAGATCAAAGAGCTCGACGCCGCCAAGGACTCCAAGGCAGATCTGGAGCTGAAACTGACCACCTTGACGGAGACGCTGGACGGCGCCAAGGAGCGAGAAGCGGGCCTGTTGGAGAAGATCAAGGCCAACGAGGAGCTGCTGGCGAATGCTGTGACCGCCCAGGATACTCTCAGAGACAGTGTGATGCACTGGACGGATGGTCTTGTGGATACTGCCGCCGCCATCCACAATGAGCTGATGGAGCTGGGGACGGTGGACCTCGGGTACTCCACCGACGAGCGCCTTCAACCCAGCGCCAAGCTCAGCCTGTTCTTCAAAGGCGTGTTGACGGGTCTCCAGCGGCTCCGGGAGGAGATCCCAAAGCAGCTGGCCGACGAGTCGCGCCAAATCTGCGCCGGGGCTCTCCAGAAGGTGCTGATGAAGGTGGCCTTCCGCAATCCAGGCGTCAGCTTCGCCAACGTCCTCAAGTCCCTGCCACCGACTGCTGACGTTGAAGCGCTCAAGGCCCTTGTCGCACCCATCGTGGACAGGGTGAGCGGAGTCAAGAGGCTCGATGGCGACCGCGTAGACTAGGCCGCCAAGTTTATCTTTCCTTTTTCACTGCAGACCATGTTTAGAACCATTCATTAGATCTGCGACAAGTTATTTTTGTAATATACTCTACCTTAGGCAATCGAATGCAATGTTATTTCCTTTACTCGATTTCTTCCTTTGTATGTTTGTGCCCTACGCTTTTTAGGGAACTTGTCGGCAAGAGCACCCTTGTCATGAAGGCCGAGTGCGAACGTCACCGCTTCTTTGGCGGTGCCGCCCCGACAAGCAACCTTGTCGCAACTAGTTGCAGCTCACTTAAGTTGTTGAGCGGACTCGAAACAAAGTAAGGGCGCAAACTAGCTACGAGTTGGTTCCTCCGCGCACAGGTTTTCCATACAAAGTATTATCATTCGAGGAAGATAACTTAAAAAATTTAAAAACTGATTGCTCAAACTTTGGCAACTTAGCTTTTCTGTCGTTTGCTTCCCGGCAAGGCAATACTTCCTCGAGCGACGCTTGGCGGTCCACACCATTATCTTTTCCTCCCCCCCGGTTAACTTGTGGGTGGATGAACCTTCCTTTCTTTTGAGAAGAAAGAAGAGAAAATAAGGTTATGGAGCCTAGTGGCTCGTTATTGCTTACCGGGTGTTGATGCTGCACAAAATGTCAGATAATACATGCAAATAGGTTATGAAAGCATGAAATTGACAATCTGCGCGCAACACATGAGCTTTACTGATGCACGGGGTCTGCGCTCGCTTTGTACAAAGGATTACATGCAACAGCGGCAAGACTTGTATTAAAGGGTGGTTGCCGGAACGGTTCCGACAACCGCGCCCTATGGGTAAAACTTGCGAAGATGCTCTATGTTCCAGTGAGTTGCTCACCGAATGCCATCTTCGGTCTCAAAGCGGACAGCGCCGGCCTAGTGACTCATTTCACCCGATAAGGGCCTTCCCACTTCAAGGCCAACTTGTTGGAATTCTTGGCGGATTGAACGCGCCAAGAACAAGGTCGCCTTCCTCAAGCTTCCGCACTAACTTTGCGGCTATGGTAGCGACGCAAAGCTTGCTGGTAACGAGCAGCTCAGATAGCGGCTCAAGATGATCCTCCTCAAGGAGCAGCGCCATCTTGTCGCAGCTGCTCTTGCTCAAGCTCATCATAAGCGAGCACTCGAGGTGACCCGATACGAAGTTCCGTGGGGAGAACTGCTTCGCTCCATAGACTAGAGCAAAAGGTGTCCGCCGGTGGCTCGATTTGGCGTCGCCCCGATCGACCAAAGAACCACCGCAGCTCCTCAATCCAGTTTCTTCCGCACTTGCGCAGCCCGCCGGAAGTTCTGGTCTTGAGTCCCCGCAAGACTTCAGCATTTGCCTCTTCGCTTGACCGCTGCTCCTCGGATGAGCAAGCGAAGCAAAGCAGATCTTGGCGCCAAGATCTTGGACGATCTTGCATGAAGGTGCGGCTCAGGAATTGTGTGCCGTTGTCGGTGATGATCCGTTAGGAATCCCAAACGGCAAACAATTGACTCAAGAACTTGACCGCCGACCGTGCTGTCACCTTCCTCACTACTTCCACTTCCGCCACTTTGTGAACTTGTCGATTGCGACGCATAAGTACTCAAAGCCCCGACAGCTTCGGGGAAGGGGCCGAGATGTCGAGCCCCTGCATCAAAAAGGGCCAGGATAAAGGGATCATCTGGAGAGCTTGAGCTGGCTGATGTATCTGCTTGGAATGGAACCGCACGCTTCACACTTGGTTACTTGTGCAGTTGCATCTGGAGGGCTTCGCCGAAGAAACCTTGCCGGAAAGCTTTGCCGCAAGTGTTTTGCGCCAATGTGGTGACCACATATGCCTCCGTATATCTCTACCAACAGCTTCATCCATCTTCCCGCAAATACACTTCAATTTCACACCGCTGAGTCTTCTTCTGCATGTGATGTTGTCAACAAACTGGTACATACTTGACTGCCGGGCTACTTTTTCCGCTTCTTCTTGCTCTTGGGAAGTTCTCTGTTCAAGGAAATGGACGATCTGCTGTGCCCATGCCGGAACTTGCGGCTCGACAACAAGGACTAAAGGCACATCTCGCCGCAAGGGAACATCAGCTTCTATGGCAAGAACCTGCGCCTCACCGAGCTTGATGATCCCCGGCAAGCTTGCCGGAGCAAAACTTGTTGGGAGCGTCTGCTTCAACGAAGCAAACCCTAGGGCTTGTCGGAGTAGACTGCTCCTCAGCGATATCTGCGTTGATTTTGGGGACCTTCTTGGCGGCGGCTTCAGGGAGCTCTGCCGGAAAGTAGTCACCAGAAACCAACTTCCTCTTCTTGTTCTGCCCAGTTGATGGTGTTACGGTTGGTTGAGTCAGCTTGAGCACAAAAATTCCTGCTTCCATGTGTAACTTGAGTGCAGCACACTTTGACAAAGCCATCAGCAATGTCATTTCGAGCTCTTGGAACATGTTCCATTTGCAGGCCTTCAAAGTGTTCTTCTAGCTTTCTCACTTCATCGACGTAGGCTTCCATCAACGGACTCTGATAATCTTTGTTTACTTGGCGGACGACAAGCTGCGAGTCCCCCCTGACAATGAGCTTCTTGATCCCAAGGTCTACCGCGATCTCGAGACCGGCAAGCAAACCTTCGTACTCTGCAGATTGTTTGTTGCTTGTTCCTTGGGAAAGTGCATCTGGACTATGTACTTGAGGTGCTCTCCGTGGTGCGATAAGCAGCACGCCGCACCGGGCGCCTTTGCAGCGAGAAGGCACCATCAAAGTACATCAACCACTCTTTACTTGCTTCCTTGACGGGATGCTCGTCTCAGGATTTCTTCATCTTATGCTACGCCCATTCTGCTATGAATTCTGCCAATGCTCGCTTTGGATAGTTGAAGTGCTTTCAAACTTGAGGCCAAAGCTTGACAGTTCCAAAGGCCCACCGACAATCCTGCCTGTTGCTTCGGGTTTTGTAGTATCCTCTTCAAAGGGAAAGCGAGTGACAACTGTGATCTCATGTGCTTGGAAGTAATGGCGCAGCTTTCTCGAGGCCATGAGAAGGCCGAAAAGCAACTTCTGCACACCAGAGTACCTTGACCTAGCCCCCTGCAGAAGGGAACTGACAAAGTAGACTGGGCGCTGCACCATCCTTTTCTGAATCTTCTTGCAATCCTGCGCAGATCCGTCCTTGTCGGGACCAGAGCTTGACGGCGAAGCCGCCTGCTTGTCGCTGGATGCACCTGCCTCGGTTGCCGGCTCATCATCCGCCTCCCTCTCCGCTACTAACGTAGCACTAACCACTTGATTGGTTGCCTCTATATATAGCAGCAACTTCTCTTGTGGCTTAGGTGTGACAAGTATTGGAGTGGAGGACAGGTACCTCTTCAAGTCCTGCAGCGTAGCCTCCGCTTCGGGAGTCCATTTCATTGGACCTGCCTTTTTCAAAATCTTAAAAAATGGCAGGGCGCGCTCAGCAGACTTAGAGATAAACCTGCTGAGAGCAGCCACGCAACCGGCAAGTCTACGTACATCCTTGACGCGCTTTGGTGCTTCAATCTACTCAATGGCCTTGATCTTGTCGGGATTGGCTTCAATTCCCCGCTGAGACACAAAGAACCCGAGAAGCTTGCCGGAAGGGACTCCAAACACGCACTTCTCGGGGTTAAGCTTGAGGTTGATCTTGCGCAGATTTGTAAAGGTCTCATCCAAATCTTGAACCAGAGTTGCTTTGTCCTTGCTCTTGACCACTATGTCATCCATGTAGGCTTCTACATTTCTATGCATTTGGGGCTCAAAAGCGTCATGGACCACTCTTGCAAATGTTGAACCAGCATTCTTCAAACCGAAAGGCATCCGTATGAAACAGTAAGTGCCACATGGTGTAATGAATGCGGTTTTCTCTTCATCCTCTTCTGCCATGAAGATCTGATGATATCCTGAATATGCATCAAGAAATGAAAGCAGATCACATCCAGCTGTGGAGTCAACAATCTGGTCGATACGTGGCAAGGGAAATGGGTCTTTGGGACAAGCTTTATTAGCATCTGTGAAGTCAATACAAAGTCTCCATTTCCCATTTGTCTTGCGTACAACTACTGGATTGGCCAACCACGTGGGATGGAGCACTCCTCTGACAAGGCCTGCTGCTTCCAACTTCTTGATCTCTTCGCAATGAACTCTTGGCGCCCACCGCCTGCTTCTCGACTTTTTGCTTGACGGGCCAGCGTGAGGACAGACAGCTAGGTGGTGCTCAATTACTTTCCAGGAACACCGGGATGTCGATGGTTGCCATGCAAACACATCGACATTCGCCCGCAGGAAAGCAACGAGCTCGCCTTCCTATTTAGGGTCTAGAGTGGCACCGATGGTGAAGGTACCACCAAGCTGCCCTCCTTGGCGGACACCTTCTTGGTCTTCGTGGAGCTGCCATTATTTTCTTGCACTTGCCGGTGGAGCTCGATGGTGTGTCTCGACGGTAGCGCAGCACCAAGAGGTGCGCTTGCGGAGTTGGCATCAGAGCTCTTGCCGGACTTGGTGGTCTTCTTCTTCCCCCCAGGAGCTTCAGCGGCAAGTGGTTTGCTTTCTGTCGCGGCTGCTGCATCCAGGTAAATCTTGTCGGCGCAGATAAGAGCGTCTTTCTTGTCGCCATGAACAGAAATGACACTTATTGGGCCGGGCATCTTGAGCAGATTGTATGCATAATGAGAGGCTGCCATGAGCTTGGCAAGTGCTGGACGGCCAAGTATGCCATTGTAGGGCAATGGGAAATCGGCAACGTCAAATGTGACCCTCTCAGTTATGAAGTTGAGCTTGCTGCCAAATGTTACCGGCAACGTGATCTTCCCTTTGGGCTTGCTCCTTCCTGGGTTGATTCCTTGGAACGTGCCAGTTTCTTCGAGCTCGCTGTCAGGGATCTGAAGCTTCTGGAGCACCGCAGAGGAGATCAGGTTCAGGCCGGCCCCGCCGTCAACCAACATCTTAGTGACCTTGAGGTTGCGGATGGTTGGTGAAACCAACATCGGCAAGCACCCGACCGCAGTTATGCGATCAGGGTGGTCCTCAATGTCAAAGACGATGGGCGTGCTGGACCACTTCAGAGGCCTGCGTGACTCCACGGATGGTTCTGCTGCATTAACCTCTCGCATCCACTGCTTGAGTTGGCGGTGCGAGGTATGCAGAGAAGCACCACCGTCAACAGAGAGAACCTCCGTTGCCTTCTGAAACTCCTGCTCATCAGCTTCGTCATCCTCCATATCTTCATCATCATCTTCGTCTTCGTCCTTGTCGCGGCCGCGGGGAGGTCTGTCTCCTTGCCGCTGCTTTGCTTTGCCGCGGCGCCCTCCCCGGCTGGGTCTCTTCTTGCTAGCTGCCCCTGCACCTTCCTGGGCCTTCTCCTTGTCTCGCCGCTCGTACTCTGCCTTCTGCAGTTCAACAAGCGGCTCGACTTTCTTGCAGCTCTGGAGGTCGTGGCCCTTGGTGCGGTGAATCTTGCAGTACTGCTTATTGGAGTTGTCCTGCTTGTCGGCGGCCGCCACAGCTTGGCGGTCGGTGTCAGCGGCAACCTCCTTGCCGGAGCCACCAGCATTAGCCTTGCCGGCGCCACCTCCGTTGCCGGACTGCTCGACAACTAGTACTTCTTTGTTCTTCTTCTTTCTGTTGTTCTACCGCCGGCTCTTCCTTGCCGGGGCGGTCTCCTCACTGTCATATCCTGCTTCAACGTTCTCTCCTGGGAGTCTGTCACGCCCAATATGCGACCCTATCCAAAAGGAAATCGAAGGTCCCACCAAGGATAGACCCGCATATTGAGACGCTTTTGCAAGGTGGATATCATTACATCAACATTACATAATAGATGGGGATACATACATAAGGCACAATTGTCACAAGAATACATCAACATCATATACAAGATCAACATCTGACTACGGATGAAACATAAACAGAAACTCAAACGACATCCACCCTGCTAGCCCAGGCTGCCGACCTGGAACCTATCCCCTGATCGAAGAAGAAGTAGAAGAAGAACTCCAACACAAGAAAACATCACTCTCACGTCATGATCATCGCAAACCTGTACCTGCAACTGGTGGTGTAGTAATCTGTGAGCCACGAGGACTCAGCAATCCCATTACCATGGGTATCAAGACTAGCAAAGCTTAATGGGAAAAGGAAGGGGTAAAGTGGTGAGGTTGCAGCAGCGACTAAGCATGATATGGTGGCTACATACGCAAATGAGAGCGAGAAGAGAAACAAAGGAACGGTCGCCAACTAGTAATGATCAAGAAGTGATCCTGAACTCCTACTTACGTCAGACATAACTCAGAAACCGTGTTCTCCTCTCGATCAACCCCGAAAAGAGACACTCACGGTTACGCACACGGTTGGTGTATTTTAGAAGAGTTTGCTTCAAGTTTACTACAACCGGATATTAACAAATTCCCATCTGCCACATAACCGCGGGCACGGCTCTCAAAAGTTCAAACCCTGCAGGGGTGTCCCAACTTAGCCCATGATAAGCTCTCGCGATCAACGAAGGATATTCCTTCTCCCCGGGAAGACCCGATCAGTCTCGGAATCCCGGCTACAAGACATTTCGACAGCAATAAAACTAGACCAGCAAAGCCGCCCGGATGTGCCGACAAATCCTGATAGGAGTCGCACGCACTCGGTCTCGTGGCACACCGGATAAGTCCGCCACGAGTAAAACCAGCCCTCGAGTTGCCCGTGGTGGCCCCTGAGTCTGCTCGGTTCGGACCAACACTCGAAGGAGCACCGGCCGGGGGCTAAAATAAAGATGACCCTTGGGCTCCGAAACCCAAGGGAAAAAGGGGTAGGTGAGGCAAATGGTAAAACCAATGTTGGGCCTTTTTGGAGGAGTCTTATTCAAAGCGAACTATCAAGGGGTCCCATAAATCACCCGACCGCGTTAGGGACGCAAAATCCGGGAACATAACACCGATATGACGGAAAACTAGGGCGGCAAGAGTGGAACAAAACACCAGGCATATGGCCGAGCCTTCCACCCTTTACCAAGTATATAGATGCATTAATAATATAAGATATATTGTGATATCCCAACAAGTAAACATGTTCCAACAAGGAACAACATCTCCATGTTCCAACAAGGAACAAACTTCATCTTCACCTGCAACTAACAACGCTATAAGAGGGGCTGAGCAAAGCGGTAACATAGCCAAACAACGGTTTGCTAGGAAGGGTGCAAAAGGTTAGAGGCTGACATGGCAAATAGGGGGGCTTGAGCAGCAAGTGATAGGTAGCGCAGCATAGCGAAAGAGCGAAGCAACTAGCATAGGAATGATAGTAGTGAGATCCAGGGTAGCGGTCATCTTGCCTGAAATCCCACAAGGAAGAAGAACGAATCCATGAAGAATATGAACGGATGAAGCCGAACCAAGCGAAGACGAACGAATCCTCACGATCGCAACGAAATAGGAACTAACAAGAAGAAGCACACAACATAGGTAAACACACCACACATGAACAAGGCATGATGCACAACAAGCATGATGCATGACAAAGCTACATGAAGCTACTCATGGCAAGAGATGATGCAAACAAGAGCAACACATCAAAGCAAGTTTAAATGAGGCCGGGAACAACATATAACAATTCCGGTAAGTCCTCATAAGCAAATTTCGAAATTGGTCCAGATCTGAATAAACCTTATGTTCAAGTTGTTAAACAGAAAGTTAAGATGCACCACGATGATCTACACGAAATTCTAGTCAAGTTACATATAAAGTTCATTAGATTCGGAGCTACGGCCTAGAAGATATGAGCAAAACAAGATAAGCATGGCATTGACGCAAAATGCATACAAACATCAAGCAAACACCTCAAATCAAGGATGCAACATGATAATATGAAACTACATGCAAAATCAAGCAAGTTTCATATAGAGCACACTCAAAACGGAGCAACGGTTCAACACATACACCCTATACAAGTCATAACAACAATCTGTCCATAACAGCAAGTAGGCATATTACAAGCATCAAAACAACATGCTACAGTACCTCAACAATAAAACAAAAGGCATGGGCATGATGTACAGGTAAAGCATTACAAAACATGATCACTGAGCTATCTCCAGAAAACACTAGAACATGCTCAAAAGAACATGGCAAGATTGCAAATAATAACAGTTTCAGACTTCAGCAGAAATAACATCAGGTTGCAATGTTTAGAGCTATGAAACAACATGCTACAGGAACTTATCATGGCAAACAAAGGCATGGCATGAATCTACTCAAAGCATATAACAAAAGTCCCTTACTGACCATGAGCCAAAAATGATCAGAAAATATGATAGCACCCATGTAAACATGGCAAGTTATATAGCAGATTTAAACATGGCAGGAACAACAATAAGTAGGCATGTTGGTGAGCTTGAACCACTCACCACAGAGCAATACATGACATGGCAAGGCAACCAACAGTAAGAGGACATGGCATAGAAGCTATACATGGCAAGAACAACATCATAGCATACACGGATCAACTACAACAACCTTGGCAAAATTGAATAACATGTAAACAATCTGCCAGGAAACATTTTATAGCAAACGTAGAGCTCGATTGACTCAAGCTATGGCACTCCATAATTGCAAACAAGGGCATGGATGGATAGATAATAACCATATGTTCAAAACATCCTTACTGAAGTCTCTCAAAATAAGCATGGATCTCTCTGTAGCATCAAGTTAACATGGCATAAAAATATCAGCAAAACAGGGGCTGAATTCAGCAACATCATGAAGCCTAGCTTGCATGCTTGTGCTAGTCACCACATAGATCACAAAAATACATGGCATACACCCCTGTAAAGATGGCATGGCATATTACAAAACACATGTAGGACTCACGTTCATAGGGTGCACACATCAATCATGGCAAAAATGACAAAAGTGCATGTTCTGATAAGAATCTGAAACTAACATCACATAGCCCTCTTCTAACAGCATTTCGGGCATCAAGATGAGCTCAAATGTAAATTATGCAATGAGATGAAATGATCTAATCTTCGAGACGAACAATTTGACATATTACACGCGCAAAACGGAGCTACGGATGCAGAGTTATGACACGATGAAAATGCATGAAAATAATCACAGATTCGGGACTTAGTGGAATCGGGGTCAACCTCGTTTTGGATCTAGGGTTCGGGCTCGGTCTTCGAGGTTGGCCGGAGATCCTGTTCGCCGGAGGTGAGGGAGGAGGCCGGGGCAACGCCGGGGAGCTCGGGGCCGGCGAGCACCGGCGGGCGGCGGGGCGGGCGAGCGCGGGCGGTGGCGGTGGATGGCGCTGGGCGGCGCGGACGGGAGGCGGCGGCGATGGCGATGGCGAAGGCGCCGGCAGCGGGCGGAGGCGGCGGGCCGGGCGGCGACCGGACGGGCTCGGGCGGCGGCGCTGGCGCCATGGAGGAGGCGGCGCGGCGACGACCGGCCGCTGGGAGCCGGTCGGCGGCGGATGGGCTCGGCTGGGCAGACGCGGGCTCGGCTCGGGCGGGGCGGCGGCGCTTGTCGCCGGGCCACGTGGCAGCTCCTGGTACGGCGGGGGCGGCGGCGCGGGACGTCCGGCGGGCGCTGGACATGTCCGGAGGCGGCGTGGGGAGATTTTTAGGGTTTCAGAGGGGGATTGGACTGCGATTTTTGGAGGGGAAGGTGTATTTATAGATAGAGGGAGCTAGGAGAGTCCAAATGAGGTGCGGTTTTCGGCCACGCGATCGTGATCGAATGACCGAGAGCATGGAGGGGAGGTAGGTGGGTTTTGGGCCAGTTTGGAACGGGTGTTGGGCTGCAACTCAAAGAGGCTTTTGCGGTTACCCAGTTAACCGTTGGAGTATCAAACGACCTCCAAATGACACGAAACTTGACAGGCGGTCTACCGGTGCTATACCAAGGCCGCTTGGCAAACCTCGGTCCATTCCGAGACCGTTTAACACTCGCACACGAAAAGAGGTAAAAGGGGGCGCCGGGAGACATAGGAGTGCCGGATTGCAAAACGGACAACGGGGAAAATGCTCGAATGCATGAAACGAACACGTATGCAAAAAGAGATGCACATGATGACATGATATGAAATGCATATGATGACATGGGAAAGTGCAACACGCAAGCAAATGACAAGGCAACAACGACGAATAACTGGCAGACACCTGGCGCATCGAATCCGGGGCGTTACAACACTCCTCCACTAACAAGAGATCTCGTCCCGAGATCTTAGGACCGAGACGGAAGGGAAAAAGGATGAGGTGAAACAAGAACTCAAAGAAGAAGCAAGGAATCGAGAGCACTCGAGAAGAAGAGAGGAACGACGAGAATGACGAGAATCGAAAGCTCACGGAGTCAAATAGACTATGAAAGCACTCGTTCTAACCGGAGTGGTTAGAATGAGAAAAGAAACGAATAAGACTGAAAGGATTTAGGCAGCACACCGGTTGAACAAGGAAAGAATAGAACATGAGCTTCAGAAGATGGAATGACACTTGATGAAGGAACAACACAAAAACCTCCGGAAAAATTGAAAGAATTGAATGAAAAGAACTTAGAAGGAAGGATTGAACGGAGTTGTTGAAAAAATCAACAACGAAAGAATAAATTTGTTGTGGACTTATGGATAATATCTCAGAAATTATAAGGTGATAACCGACCACAAACGGAAATGATAGGATAGCTGAGAAGAAACGACGGAATGCAAAACTCCACTTCAAAAGAATACGGAGAATTAATTGCACTTCGAGACGCGAGAAGAAAAGATACTTGAATCCTCCAACAAGATCTTGATGAACTCTTGAAGAATGAATTAAATCATGAAGAACCACCATGAAAAACTCCAGTAACAAAAGGATGGAATGAAGGATGAAAGAATAAGATGAGCCTTGCGATGAATAAGATGGAGGTTCCGACGAAATGGCCGAGGAAAATTTGAACTCCGGAAAAGAAAAGATGAAAAGACTTGGAACTAGAATTTATTCATTAAGAACAAACTCCGAAGAAAAAGATTAATCACTTTGATGAAATAAGAATAAGATTTATTGTATGCTTATCCTTCATCAAATTAAATTGATGACAAACAATGGATTTTGCATACTACTTATTCTTCTTGAAAAAGAATTGAGAAGTGACATAGCGCAACTTTGAGAAGGTCTTCATGAACCACCGGTAGGATTGAAAGGAACGAATGAATTTAAATGATAACTAAGGAAAAGAATCTTGAACGAACCACCGTAAGAATTCGAAAATGACTGATGGAAGAATTGCCGGGAAAAATTAGAAGAACAAATAAGCTAGAGGGGATTTAGATGCAAAAGAACAAAGAGATCATGAGCTGAATAAAGAACACTTGAACGAAGCACCGGGATAAATTGAGGCGAACGAAAGGGCACGCATATAGAATAATTGGAGAATGACTTTGAAAACTTGGAACGAAGAAATCTTCCGAAAAGGTGACCTCCGGATGAAAAAGAACGGGAGAATAACTCCTGAAATACTCCGGATGGATGAAAAGAATTTGCACAACTGGAAAGAATTAGATAGGATAACATCGAGCTAGGGCCAAGAATCTCCGGTAGAACGAACACGATTTAAGAGAAACTCTACTTCGGTCTTCAAGGACGACGATAAACAGCACCAAAATTATTTAGAAACTCCGGAAGAAAGAAAAAAAACAGAGGTTGAGCCAACAATGAAAAGAATTTGAAATCGATCTTGGAGAAGGCATGTGACTGATGAAAATTTCATTCTTACGTCACACTTGAAAAGAAGTGGGAATAGCTCCGGGGAAAATAGAAGAGTCAGGTAAGATCCTGGGAAAGACCTGTGGGTTAGGGCCCACTAAAAGAAAAACACCGTTGGAAAGGGATGATGAACAGATAGATGGTGCACCCGAACAATTGGAATATTAGAATGAGGTGATAACCTCGAATTAATTGAAACACCGACAAATCTCCTGAGACGACTTGAGCACTCCAGAAGGATAAACCGGCGAGAGGCGAACGAGCAAGGAGAACACTTGATCCAAGGAAAGAATACGATCGGCAACGAAAAACTTGGATTGGATCCACCGGAAAAAGAAAAAGGATTAAGAATAACGAACGAGACGAGAATTCACCGGTTGAAATAATTAAGGGAAGACTGGAAAGGCTCCACACGAATGGAATTGATGCTCGAATAGATGCTCAGGCTCCCGGAAGAAAAGGGGTGGGAGGGCGGAAAACACAGGCAACTGGAAGGGGAAACCGACGAATATCTTGAAGAGACAACACCGGTTGAAATCATTGAGGAAAGAAAGCAAAGACTTCTCACGAGTAGGATGGATACTCGATTACGGACTCCGGTTCCGACAAGAAGAAGGGTGGGCGGGTGGGAAAAAAAACAGGGACAACTTCGGACAAGAAAAAAAAAACAACGACGTCGGAGGAAGAACTGAGGATTGAACTCAAAGATGAAGATGCTCGAGTCAGCTTGACGAGAAATGCACCGGATCAAAAGAGCTGAGAAACAACTACCGGAAAACTAACTGCGTGATCCTAAAGAAAAAAAATTGAAGGGGAAGAGGACTAATTCAAAACACCTACGTCAAGATTTCTCACTAGAGCGACGAAGGGGCAGAGGAGTAAAAGTATTCCTACTCTCCGATATAACTAGACTCTGAAAATAGTTTTATTCTAGGCTCAACTGCGGCCAAACTACACGATCAATCAAGGGGGCTCCTAGGGTCGGTCGAGGCTCTGATACCAACTTGTCACGCCCAATATGCGACCCTATCCAAAGGGAACTCGAAGGTCCCACCAAGGATAGACCCGCAAATTGAGACGCTTTTGCAAGGTGGATATCATTACATCAACATTACATAATAGATGGGGATACATACATAAGGCACAACTGCCACAAGAATACATCAACATCATATACAAGATCAACATCCGACTACGGATGAAACATAAACAGAAACTCAAACGACATCCACCGTGCTAGCCCAGGCTGCCGACCGAACCTATCCCCGATCAAGAAGAAGCGAAGAAGAACTCCAACACAAGCAAACATCGCTCTCACGTCATGATCATCGCAAACCTGTACCTACAACTGGTGGTGTAGTAATCTGTGAGCCACGAGGACTCAGCAATCCCATTACCATGGGTATCAAGACTAGCAAAGCTTAATGGGAAAAGGAAGGGGTAAAGTGGTGAGGTTGCAGCAGCGACTAAGCATGATATGGTGGCTACATACGCAAATCAGAGCGAGAAGAGAAACAAAGGAACGATCGCCAACTAGTAATGATCAAGAAGTGATCCTGAACTCCTACTTACGTCAGACATAACTCAGAAACCTTGGTCTCCTCTCGATCAACCCCGAAAAGAGACACTCACGGTTACGCACACGGTTGGTGTATTTTAGAAGAGTTTGCTTCAAGTTTACTACAACCGGATATTAACAAATTCCCATCTGCCACATAACCGCGGGCACGGCTCTCGAAAGTTCAAACCCTGCAGGGGTGTCCCAACTTAGCCCATGATAAGCTCCCGCGATCAACGAAGGATATTCCTTCTCCCCGGGAAGACCCGATCAGTCTCGGAATCCCGGCTACAAGACATTTTGACAGCAATAAAACTAGACCAGCAAAGCCGCCCGGATATGCCGACAAATCGTGATAGGAGTCGCACGTACCTCGGTCTCAGGGCACACCGGATAAGTCAGCCTACGAGTAAAACCAGCCCTCGAGTTGCCCGTGGTGGCCCCATGATCGCTCGGTTCGGACCAACACTCGAAGGAGCACGGCCGGGGGCTAAAATAAAGATGACCCTTGGGCTCCGAAACCCAAGGGAAAAGGGGTAGGTGAGGCAAATGGTAAAACCAATGTTGGGCCTTCTTTGGAGGAGTCTTATTCAAAGCGAACTATCAAGGGGTCCCATAAATCACCCGACCGCGTTAGGGACGCAAAATCCGGGAACATAACACCGATATGACGGAAACTAGGGCGGCAAGAGTGGAACAAAACACCAGGCATAAGGCCGAGCCTTCCACCCTTTACCAAGTATATAGATGCATTAATAATATAAGATATATTGTGATATCCCAACAAGTAAACATGTTCCAACAAGGAACAACATCTCCATGTTCCAACAAGGAACAAACTTCATTTTCACCTGCAACTAACAACGCTATAAGAGGGGCTGAGCAAAGCGGTAACATAGCCAAACAACGGTTTGCTAGGAAGGGTGCAAAAGGTTAGAGGCTGACATGGCAAATAGGGGGGCTTGAGCAGCAAGTGATAGGTAGCGCAGCATAGCGAAAGAGCGAAGCAACTAGCATAGCAATGATAGTAGTGAGATCCAGGGTAGCGGTCATCTTGCCTGAAATCCCGCAAGGAAGAAGAACGAATCCATGAAGAAGATGAACGGATGAAGCCGAACCAAGCGAAGACGAACGAATCCTCACGATCGCAACGAAATAGGAACTAACAAGAAGAAGCACACAACATAGGTAAACACACCACACATGAACAAGGCATGATGCACAACAAGCATGATGCATGACAAAGCTACATGAAGCTACTCATGGCAAGAGATGATGCAAACAAGAGCAACACATCAAAGCAAGTTTAAATGAGGCCGGGAACAACATATAACAATTTCGGTAAGTCCTCATATGCAAATTTCGAAATTGGTCCAGATCTGAATAAACCTTATGTTCAAGTTGTTAAACAGCAAGTTAAGATGCTCCACGATGATCTACACGAAATTCTAGTCAAGTTACATATAAAGTTCATTAGATTCGGAGCTACGGCCTAGAAGATATTAGCAAAACAAGATAAGCATGGCATTGACGCAAAATGCATACAAACATCAAGCAAACACCTCAAATCAAGGATGCAACATGATAATATGAAACTACATGCAAATTCTAGCAAGTTTCATATAGAGCACACTCAAAACGGAGCAACGGTTCAACACATACACCCTATACAAGTCATAACAATAATCTGTCCATAACAGCAAGTAGGCATATTACAAGCATCAAAACAACATGCTACAGTACCTCAACAAGAAAACAAAAGGCATGGGCATGATGTACAGGTAAAGCATTACAAAACATGAACACTGAGCTATCTCCAGAAAACACTAGAACATGCTCAAAAGGACATGGCAAGATTGCAAATAATAACAGTTTCAGACTTCAGCAGAAATAACATCAGGTTGCAATGTTTAGAGCTATGAAACAACATGCTACAGGAACTTATCATGGCAAACAAAGGCATGGCATGAATCTACTCAAAGCATATAACAAAAGTCCCTTACTGACCATGAGCCAAAAAGGATCAGAAAATATGATAGCACCCATGTAAACATGGCAAGTTATAAAACAGATTTAAACATGGCAGGAACAACAATAAGTAGGCATGTTGGTGAGCTTGAACCACTCACCACAGAGCAATACATGACATGGCAAGGCAACCAACAGTAATAAGACATGGCATAGAAGCTATACATGGCAAGAACAACATCATAGCATACACGGATCAACAACAACAACCTTGGCAAAATTGAATAACATGTAAACAATCTGCCAGGAAACATTTTATAGCAAACGTAGAGCTCGATTGACTCAAGCTATGGCACTCCATAATTGCAAACAAGGGCATGGATGGATAGATAATAACCATATGTTCAAAACATCCTTACTGAAGTCTCTCAAAATAAGCATGGATCTCTCTGTAGCATCAAGTTAACATGGCATAAAAATATCAGCAAAACAGGGGCTCAATTCAGCAACATCATGAAGCCTAGCTTGCATGCTTGTGCTAGTCACCAAATAGATCACAAAAATACATGGCATACACCCCTGTAAAGATGGCATGGCATATTACAAAACACATGTAGGACTCACGTTCATAGGGTGCACACATCAATCATGGCAAAAATGACAAAAGTGCATGTTCTGATAAGAATCTGAAACTAACATCACATAGCCCTCTTCTAACAGCATTTCGGGCATCTAGATGAGCTCAAATGTAAATGATGCAATGAGATGAAATGATCTACTCTTCGAGGCGAACAATTTGACATATTACACGCGCAAAACGGAGCTACGGATGCAGAGTTATGACACGATAAAAATGCATGAAAATAATCACAGATTCGGGACTTAGTGGAATCGGGGTCAACCTCGTTTTGGATCTAGGGTTCGGGCTCGGTCTTCGAGGTTGGCCAGAGATCCTGTTTGCCGGAGGTGAGGGAGGAGGCCGGGGCAACGCTGGGAGCTCGGGCCGGGCGAGCACCGGCGCAGCGAGCACCGGGCTTGGCGTCGGGCAACCGCACCGGCGGGCGCCTTGTGGCGCGTGCTGGGCGGCGCGGACGGGAGGCGGCGGCGGCGATGGCGGCGGCGGCGCGGCAGCGGGCGGAGGCGGCGGGCGGGCGGCGACCGAGGGGCTCGGGCGGCGGCGCGGGCGCCCATGGAGGCGGCGGCGCGGCGACCCGGCAGGAGCGGGCGGCGGCGGATGGGCTGGGGGCGACGCTGGCTCGGGGGGGGCGGCGGCGGCTGGCGCCAGGCCACGTGGCAGCTCCTGGTAGGGCGGGGGCGGCGGCGCGGGACGTCCGGCGGGCGCCGGACATGTCCGGAGGCGGCGTGGGGAGATTTTTAGGGTTTCAGAGGGGGATTCGACTGCGATTTTTGGAGGGGAAGGTGTATTTATAGATAGAGGGAGCTAGGAGAGTCCAAATGAGGTGCGGTTTTCGGCCACGCGATCGTGATCGAACGACCGAGAGCATGGAGTGGAGTTAGGTGGGTTTTGGGCCAGTTTGGAAGGGGTGTTGGGCTGCAACTCAAAGAGGCTTTTGCGGTTACCCAGTTAACCGTTGGAGTATCAAACGACCTCCAAATGACACGAAACTTGACAGGCGGTCTACCGGTGCTATACCAAGGCCGCTTGGCAAACCTCGTCCATTCCGAGACCGCTTAACACCCGCTTTACGAAAAAGAGGTAAAAGGGGCGCCGGAGACATAAGAGTGCCGGATTGCAAAACGAACAACGGGAAAATGCTCGGATGCATGAAACGAACATGTATGCAAAAAGAGATGCACATGATGACATGATATGAAATGCATATGATGACATGGCAAAGTGCAACACGCAAGCAAATGACAAGGCAACAACGACGAATAACTGGCAGACACCTGGCGCATCGAATCCGGGGCGTTACAGAGTCTCCTCCCTTCCTCAGCACGTGCACACTTGTCGTCCAGGGCGTAGAGCTCGCTGACGTCCTTTACCTTGCACATCGCCATCTCCTCCCTCATCCTGCGGTTCCGCATGTTCTGGTGGAACGCGCTGATCACCGCGGCAGGGTGGACATCTGGGATGTTGTATTGCACACGACTGAATCTCTGGATGAACTTGCACAGGGACTTTCCTTCCTTCTGGGCGAGCAGGTGAAGGTCACTCTCTTGGCCATGAGGTTTGTGGCTGCCTGTGAAGGCGCCGACAAACTGATTGCATAGATCTGCCCAAGAGGATATGGAACTGTCCGGCAAGTGCATGAGCCAAGATCTGACGTTGGGCTTGAGCACCAGCGGGAAGTAGTTGGCGAGGATCTTGTCGTCTCGTCCCCCCGCAGCCTGCACCGCAATGGTGTAGATGCTGAGGAACTCCGATGGGTGCGTCCTGCCATCATACTTCTCTGGCACATCTGGTTTGAAGTTTTTCTTGTCGGGCCACTGGACTTGCCGCAGCTCACGAGTGAACGCAGGGCAACCTACCGCGTACGGCAAGTCACCTAGTTCCCCTGGCGCTTGCATGTCGACAGTGGGCCCAGCGCGCTGATCAGACTGACGTCGCGCTTCTCTTCGGCGCTCGATGCGGGTTCGAGCGTCTTCTTCTTGTCGTTCCTTAAGAACTTGGCGCTGATCACGGCGAGCTCATGGATCCGACGACGCGGTGGAGTCGCTGTCGAGGTGGATCCGAGGAGCTGGCGATCTTGGCCTTCTGGATGGAGAGTGCATGGTGGTTGCACATCCAAGGGTCTCGTCGCCACCGGCTCGTGCCTTGTCGTCTCGCCGCGGCAAGGATGCAGTTGCTTGTCGCGGGTTATCGCCGTTGGCAAAGCCGATGAGACTTTGAATGGTGGCCCTCCATTCGTCGACCTTGTCAGCCGTTGGAGGGTAATCTAGAAGCAATTGAGCTCTCGCCAAGGCTTCTGCTGGAGTGGTGGGTGGCAACGGCGTACGGAGCGAGGAACGGGATGTGCTCGGACTTCTAACCAAGTTAGGAGGAGCATCATCCCGCCCAAGCGACCGTACTCCGCTCGTACCAGCATGCTGGCGTGCATGCGGGTCTCGAGGGCCTCGGGATCCTCCAGCTTGGCCTTGATCCAACGAGCGTATGGCGCTGCGAGCACCATGACGCTGTCGGTCCCGCTCCTCTTGAGAAGGACGCATTACGTATACGGACGCCGAAGCCTGCGCCGCCTTGTCCTTGGACTTGGCAGCGTCGTGGGCTCTCTCGACGACGCCCTTTCCTCCGCCAGCGTCTTCCCCACCACTAGTCAGCTAGGTGGGTTTGACGCGGACGGCTCTGCTGCCGCCGAAGCCTTCTTCTTCGGAGGCATTGTCGATGAAGATGTTGAAGATCGGAGATGCCGCTTGTGTGAACGCCGGAGCAGGTTCACACAGCCTCGACGGCCCCTACCTGGCGCGCCAAAGATGTCGGGGAAGCTGATCGTGACCCACGGACACCTATGGGACTGGGCGGACCGAGTCCCTTGTGGTTCGGAGGGGGGCGGAGATTGCGCGAAGAGCAGATTGAGGCGAAGCACACGAGCAGAGTTACCCAGCTTCGGAGCTCTCCGGAGAGATAATACTCCTACTGCTGCTTGTCTGATTATTTGTGTTCTTGCTAGGGAGCCATGAGAGCTACAAAATCTAGCCTGAGTGAGTGTGGTCTCGAGTGAGTCGAATGAATCGAACGGAGCCGAACCCTTTCTACGTTGCACTTGGGCCTCCTTTTATAGGCTCAAGGGGTCACCGACAGGTGGCAACGTAGATGAGGGTACAAATGGAAAAACAGTAGTTGGTACACCGACTTGTACAGTGTACAGTGCATATACCTAACTCTGATGGCAAGGGACAAAAGTAATAAATGCCCGTCCCTGTCGCCTAAACAGTGCAATAGGGACCGTCAAGTGCACCACCGTTTGCCACGATGGTAAGCTTGTCAGCACCGCTTATCGCTGCTCCCCGCTGGCTGCACAGCCTCTTGACACGCACGCCTGGAATGGCCCCATGGCGACACATTGGTAGATGAGCTGGAGCGGAGATGAAGAGAGGTTGCCTGCAACGGCAAGCACCTTGCCGCGGCTGAATCCTTGTCGCGCTCGGGAGCTTGTCGCTCACCAAGCCTTCCTGGCAAGCTCCTCTTGCCGGGGTCTTGTTTCCTTCGTGCCTTGAGTGGCCTTCCCGGCAAGCTCCTCTTGCCGGGGCCTTGAATACTTTGTTCTTGAATAGATCCAATTGAACCACGGAGGATCTTGGCGGCCACTAGGAAAACCTTGCCGTGGGGTGCTACGACTGCCCGTGCACGAGTTCGGGATACTAGGGTACCCCTATTCTAGTACACCGACAGGACGCGTGTACTCAATTTGTGAGTTATGCTTTGTTTTCTGTTGATGTAAGAACCATTAATATGTTTACCTTGATATGCTGTCAGCTCACGCAATGAATATGAACAGTTTATTATTATTATTATTATTATTATTATTATTATTATATAATAGAGGTAGCATACACAATTGACCTCACTACAATATGTGTGAACAAAAATATGCAATCTAGTTTGCGAATAGCACACGGTTCGTTCATGAAATTCGTGTGCCGAGCAAACCCTACGCGCGATCTGAGTCGTGCTTTCTAATTGGCCAGAACCCAAACCCCACAGATCGTACTCTACACCGTTGGATGCTCCAAGATCGAAAGGGGATCCTCATCCCTTTCGACAACAAATGCAGTTCCGGTTGTAATTTTATTTTTATGCACAAAATGCATGTTTAAATCAAAAAATGTCTTAAATATAGCTAACGATACCTGAAATGCGCCAAAAAATCAAACCCGTGGTATAATGGTGATTGCGTACCGTGGAAATTTTTATGAGGCCAAATGATGAAGTCACCGGCCACTGGAGTTTGAATTGACACGCCTCGGTTTGGAAATCATGATCCTTCATGTGAGATGCTCCGGTTTGGAAGGAGCGATCATCAAAACTTGTGCCAAACTTTACCAAATTTTTTCCACTGAGTCGTGAGAGCACGCCACGGGCACACATCGATTTTGATGATGTTCGGACTCCATTTGAAGTTCCTGTAATGAAAATATCAACTTGGCCTACGCTAGTGGCCGCACCTCGCGGCAGAAATGTTTGAAACTTCTCCCCGCTTCTCGGACAAACGGATGAAAACTCACAAAGAGACACACAAATGATTTGTACACCTTCTTTGCTAAGGGTGGCCATAGTGGGGGTATCATAACCGGTATCATGCGCTCGAGAATAGCAAATATGATGATGTGGCATGGTATTAAACAAGGGAGAGTTGGTTAGAGTAACATTGGTAGATACCGTAACATAATAAATACTATACTACTTAGTCTCGTGTCTGGCCATAAATACGGCTATCTATGATACTACTCTATGATACTATGCACTATGAAGGTACAAAGTATCATATGCATGATACTAGTATATGATACTCCCCACTATAAGGCTGGCGCCCATAGTGGTGGTATCATAGCCGGTATCATGCACTCGGAAATTGTAAGTATGCTGTTGTGGCAAAGAATTAAAAAGATAGAGAGGGTTATAGTAACATATAGGTAGATATAGTATCAGGTTAAATGTGATTCTAATTTGTGGCATGCATGGCAATAAATTAAATATGATCATCTATGATACTACTCTATTATACTATGCACTATAATTAAAGGTAGTATCATATATATGCATGATACTAGTATATGATACTCTCCACTATGAGTAGCCTAAGTATAGCCTAACTAAAACACCCACATGTAGTTTTAGTAGGGTTTTTGACTTTATACGCACTAAATGCAAGGTAAGTGCAAAAATAACTTTAACATAGCAGACGAGACCTGAAATGGGCTAGAAAATCAAACCAGGGGTATATCCGCGATTGTTTAGAATGATTTTTTTCGAGGCGGAACGATGTAGTAACTGACGATTTGGAGTCCGAAGTGTCGCGTCTCCTTTTGGAAACTATGATCCTTCTTGTGAGATGCTCCGATATGGAAGGTGCGAGCACCAAAACTTGTGCCAAACTTTACCAAAAAATTTCCATGCGATCGTGCGAGCATGCCACAGTGACACAATGATTTTTGTTATTTTCCAGACTCTATATGCATTTCCTGAAATTAAAATACCAACAAGGACTACACCTCTGGCTGCACCCTGTGGCCGAACTATTTGAAGTTTTTTCCCGTTACTCGGACAATGAATGAAAACTCGCAAAGCAACACACAAATGATCTTGCTAACACCCGAGATCTCTTTCTTTTTGCATATTCAAACTTTGAGATTGCTAGCTAGGTCTGCCGCCTGGTAAAATGCACCAGAAAATCGAACCATAGGGTATAATCGTGATTTCTTACCGTGTAAAAAAAATTGGAGGCGAAACGGTGAACTCATGTTTTCATTCAAACAAAAATATGATGTTAGTTAATCACGGTTCACTCACGAAAGCCGTGTGTCCACTAAACCGTGGTCGATGCCCCCCTGCCACGTGCGTGATCTGAGTCGTGCATTCTGATTGGCCAGAACCCAAACCCCACGGATCGTACGTCTGCACCGTTGGATTCTCCTTGATCGAACGCGAGATCCTCATACCTTTCGACAACACATGCAGTTCTGGTTGTGATTTTATTTATATCCACAAATTGCATGTTAAATTCAAAAATGTCTTAAATATAACAAATGATACCTTAAATGCGTTAGAAAATCAAACATGTGGTATAATGGTGATTGCGTACCATGGAAATTTTTATGAGGCCAAATGATGAAGTCACCGGCCACTTGAGTTTGAGTTGACATGCCTCCTTTTGGATACCATGGTCCTTCATGTGAGATGCTCCGGCTTGGAAGGAGCAATTGTCAAAACTTGTGCCAAACTTTACGAAAAAAATTCCCCGGGGTCGTGAGAGCACGCCATGGGCACCCACCAATTTTGATGATGTCTGGAATCCATCTGAATTCCCTGTAATTAAAATACCAACTAGGCCTACACCAGTGGCCGCACCTCGTGGCCGAAATGTTTGAAACTTCTCCCCATTTCTCAGAAAATGGATGAAAACTCGCAAAGCGGCACACAAATGATTTGTACACCTTCTTTGATAACTAACACCCAGATGTAGTTGTAGAACGGTTTTGAATTTGTATGCACTAAATGCAAGGTAAGTGCAAAAAATATGACTTAAATATAGTAGACGAGACCTGAAATGGGCCAGAAAATCAAACCTAGGGTATATTGTCGGTGTCAAAACCGGCGGATCTCGGGTAGGGGGTCCCAACTATGCGTCTAGGATCGATTGTAACAGGAGACGGGGGACACGATGTTTACCTAGGTTCGGGCCCTCTCTATGGAGGTAATACCCTACTTCCTACTTGATTGATCTTGATGAATATGATTGTTACAAGAGTTGATCTACCACGAGATTGTAATTGCTATACCCTAGAAGTCTAGCCTATGTGAATGTGGTAATGAGTATCTCCCCTTTCCGGACTACACTCTTCGGTTTATATAGACACCGAAGAGATCTAGGGTTACATGGAGTCATTTACATAAGAAGGAATCTACAAAGTCGGTTGCCAAGCTTGCCTTCCATGCCAAGTAGAGTCCAATCTGGACACGGGTATAGTCTTCGACCTTCATGTCTTCACAGCCCATAAGTCCAGCCCAATGGATAATAGGCCGAACGCCCGAGGACCCCTTAGTCCAGGACTCCCTCAGTAGCCCCTGAACTTGGCTTCAATGACGAGGAGTCCGGCGCGCAGATTGTCTTCGGCATTGCAAGACGAGTTCCCTTTTTCCGAACTACAAGATAGTCTTTGGATGATTACCCGGACCTGTGCATAGAATTGTAGAGAATATAATATTCCATGAGTCCAATTCGTTGACGACTGTTTATGACATTGCATCACGCCTGCCCATTTATTATTTCCAACCGTTGGCTAGCCCGTCGCTCCATGTCTCAGGACGCGGTTTTACCGGTACGTCGTGTCAAAACATAGATCATGTCCCCTTATTGACGGGATTTTCATTATTGTAGGTGTGGATAACCCAATCGTCCCCTGGGTAACTCTTTGGGCATAGGTAAGTTTCGAGACCCAGGGGGACGCCCGGTATTCGAGGTCTTTATATAGGGACCCAGTCTCGTCTTTTCCTTTTGCGCTTGCTTCTTCCTCAAACCCCAGCCACCTTGAGTTCTAACCCTCAGGTTCCAATCTTCACCAGCCCCAAACATGTCCGGATCCAGCCATCCAGGCCGGTGGGTGGCTTCTTCCGTCACGGAGGAGGACATTGCAAAGCTCAATGCAGCGAGGTACCTGACCCCAGAAATCCTTCATCGGCTTCCCACAAAGGGCAGGTTATTCCTACCCCCAAATCTAGCGAGAGGGTAGTATTTGTGTCCCACTTCCTCCACGGGTTAGGGTTCGTGCTTAACCCCTTCGTCCGGGGGCTTATGTTCTACTATGGGCTAGATTTTCACGATCTGGCCCCGGACTCTATTCTCCTCATCTCGACATTCATCGTCACGTTTGAGGCCTTCCTCCGGACTCCTCCACACTTTGGTTTGTTTCTCAAGACCTTCGACGTGAGGCCGCAGGTGACAGAGGAGGAGCAGGCAGAGTGTTGTAGTGTCATAATAGGAAAGCTTGCCAGCGCGGTTTGGTCTGAAGGATCTTTCGCCAAGTCTTCTAACCTATGGCAGCAGGGGTGGTTTTATATCAACTAGCCACGGGGCTCCAAGTGGGCGGCTACGCCTGCGTTCTGACCCGGCCCTCCAATTCAGCTTGCTTCATGGATCAATAAGGGATTGGACTAGGGATCCGTCAATGAAGTGCAGACTCCGCAAAGTCGTATCTGATGCCTTACCGAGAAGGTCATCGATCTTGTCAACGTCGTTCATGTAATGCTAGTCCTCCGGACCCTGCCATGTCAGTGGCGGCCTCTCCGTATGTGGGAGTTTAATCCAGAAGGGTGGCGGACTCTTTAGCACTTCTTCGGCACTATGGACGAAGGAATGTGGAAATTATATTTCGGGAAACAAGAGGAATGGCCGGACACCACCGAGGATGTTGGCCTTGACTGCAATCATCCGGACACTTCGATAAATATTCAATCTCCGAACACCTTCCATTAAAGCATCTGTTGACAAGATACTAAAGAATCCGTCCCTATACAGGACTGGATAAAGAAAGCGGTGTTAATATGGTGTACGGCGCCCCTTCCCGAAGACTCTGCGACCGCCCTGCTGATGAGAATGCTTATTCCGACACCGTACCAGGTGTCTGGAGAGGGGGGAGAGAGCGGGGAGCCTAGAGGTGATACCCGCCATGAGGATGAATTAGACGCTTCGTTCGGGGAAACCGAAACCCTTTTTTCCCAAGGTCAAAGGTGCAGAGGGAGCCCTCCATGGCAATAAGAGGGCCGCTTCGGAACATCAGGAGGGGAAGCCTTCCAAGAGAGGAAAAATGCCATCGTCGGGCGTCTTGGGCCGGGCGAGCGATGCTACCGTAGGGCTTTATGACGAGGACGCACCTCTGGTCAAACCGTGAGTGAAGCTGGGGCACTTTAAACGTACCTCATTCTTTTCTTCTTAGTGAAGTAATCATCCGACATATGTACATCCACGCAGGTTAACGCCTGGTGTTTCTCAATCGTCCTCCTCCTCGGGAGACCTTCTTCCGGAGATGATGGAGAGTGACACACCTTCTCCGGCCTCCTCGCCCAACAGGGGGGATGATACTGAGGCATCGTCCTGACGGGCTCCTCCCGATCGTCAAACGGTGCAGGAAATGAAGAAGGCATTACCCGAAGGTGGTGCCCCTATCACTCAGGGTTCGGGAATCAAGAACGACGGCCCCGAACTGTCCGGTTTACAGCCGTAGATGATTCTAGAGGCGAGTAAGTGGATTCCTTCAAAGGAATGCCGTACTCCAGCGGCAGTTTCCGAAGACCCCGGAGCGCCGGAAATGCTAACGGACATGCTGCGACAAGCGTCCATTCAGATGAGCACCGTGCCTTGATGGTTACGGTGGTCAAAAAGGTTTTATCTGCGAAGAGCCAATTGAATGAGGCCTTCTCGAGCCTTCAAAGAGGTTTTGAGGTTTGTGGTGTAGTTTTCTGTAACACCCCGGAAGTAACTTTCCATATTTGTAACTCCAACTCTTGCCATTTTCGGCATTGTGATATGATATTCCCTCCGTGGTTGGGTTTTTCTTCTTTTGGCATTTTGTCCATGTCATGCATTTTATCATGTCATCATGTGCATCGCATTTGCATACGTGTTCGTCTCATGATTCCGAGCATTTTTCCCGTTGTCCGCTTTTGCAATCCGCACTCCTATCTCCCCGGCGGCCCTTTTACGCTTTTTCCGTGTGCGGGTACTAAACCTTCTCGTAATGGACCGAGGTTTGTCTAGTGGCCTTGGTATACCACCCGTAGACCACCGGTCAAGTTTCGGGTCATTTGGAGCTCGTTTGGTACTCCAACGGTTAACCGCACTCTCGCAAAGGCCTCTTTTAAGTTGCAGCCCAACACCCCTTCAAAACAGCCCAATAACCCATCTAAGTCACTTCCATGCTCTCCATCGTTCGATCACGATCGTGTGGGCGAAAACTACACCTCATTTGGACTCTCCTAGCTCCCTCTATGCCTATTTAAACACCTCCCCTTTCCAATCCTGGATCATCCTCCCCGAAACCCTAGCAATTTTCCCCTCCGCTCCGCCGGACGTGTCCGATCGGACGGACACGTCCGCCCGTCGCCGCGGCCAACCGCAGCGTGCCACATCACCGCCGTCCAAGACATCGCCGCCCCGCTGCCCGGCCTGCTGGGCCCAGGGCAGGGCCCGCCCGCCAGCGCCGCCCGCCGCCAGCCGCCGCCCGCCCGCCAGACCGCCCCGCCTGGCTGCCTCCCTCCGCCGTCGCGCCAAGACCGGCCGCCCAGCTCCGCCGCCTCCCGCCGCGCCACCCTCCGCCGCCGTTCCTCCTCCTCGCCCGGCTCCGGCGAGCCCGCCTCCGCCGTCGCCCCGATCCGGTCGGGAGAGGCCGGATCCGGCCTCGGTTCGCGCGCCGCGCCCGTTGACTTCTTCCCCTCTCCTTTTTCTCTAAGTCTTTTGCATCTCATTGATATTTTGTAGCATTTTCAAAGTGGTATATCTCTGTCATCGTAGCTCCATTTTGCGCGTATAATATATCAAAATGTTCGCCTCGAAGAGTAGATCATTTCATCTCATTACATCATTTTCATTTGAGCTCATCTTGATGCCCGAAATGCTGTTGGAAGAGTGCTATGTGATGTTAGTTTCTGTTTCTTAACAGAACTTGCACTTTTGTTATTTTTGCCATGATTGATGTGTCCACCCTATGAATTTGAGTCCTACATGTGTTTTGTAATATGCCATGCCATCTTTCCAGGGGTGTATGACATGTATTTGTTTGATATATGTGGTGACTAGCACAAGCATGCAAAGTAGGTGTCCTGATGTTGCTGTTTTCAGCTCTGTTTTAGCTGATTTTGATGCCATGTTAACTTGATGCTACCGAGAGATCCATGCATATTTTGAGATACTTCAGTAAGGATGTTTTGTAAAACATGTCTTGCTCTATCCATCCATGCCCTTTTTTGCAATTATGGAGTGCCATAGCTTGAGTCAATCGAGCTCTACTTTTGCTACCAAATGTTTCCTGGCAGATTGTTTACGTGTTATTCAATTTTGCCAAGCTTGTTGGGGTTGATCCATGTATGCTATGTTATTGTTCTTGCCATTTATGTCTTCTATGCCATGTCTTCTTGATGTTTGTATGCTTATTTTATCATTTAAGGCTCTGTAGTGAGTGCATTGAGCTTGTAAACATGCCTACTTGTTATCAGTTTTTGACATGTCAAGTTGCTGAATCTGTTAACGAAACTTTCAATATTGACATGGGTGTTACTATATTTTCTAGTCCTTTTTGGCTTATGGTCAGTAAGGGACTTTTGTTCTAGGCTTTGAGTAGATTCATGCCATGCCATGTTTTGCTATTTTAAAGTCCTGTAGCATGTAGTTTTGCTGCTCTGAACATTGCAACCTGATGCTGTTTTTGACATGTCCAGCCTGATATTTTGTGCACTTTTGCCATGCTTGTTTGAACCTGTTATGATGTGAACTAGCCGTAGCTCAGTGCTCATCTTTTGTCGAGCATCTCGTGTAGATCACTGCCATATACTTTGTTGGTACGTTTGGGTGCAGTAGCTTAATTAATTGTTGCTTGCTAAGTGGCATCATGCTGTTAATGGCAGATTTGTGCCATTCTTGTTTTGCTTGTCATTTGCAAACCGTGCATCCGTTTCTGGTGATCTTTATATCGATTTCAACCGAAATCATCTCATCTTTCCAGTGGCATAATTGGTTTGCCAAGTTGATGCCTGGTTCATCATTTACCTTCCGGGCGCTTTATACGCATTGCATATCACATCCCGCATATCATGTCATGTTTTGCATCATGTTGATTGTGCATTGCACCGTGATTTATTGTGGTTCCTTTGTTTGTGTTGTTGCTTTGGGTAGAGCCGGGAGACGAGTACGTGATCGAGGAACCTGTTGAGAACGCTTACGAGGATCAAGCTTTCGACAACTCTGAGAACATTGCAGGCAAGATGACCATACCCTCGAAATCACTTCTATCTTTGCTATGCTAGTTGCTCGCTCTTTTGCTATGCCTATGCTACGATGCCTACCACTTGCTACATCATGCCACCCATGTTGCCATGTCAGCCCCTAACCATCCTTTCCTAGCAAACCGTTGATTAGCTATGTTACCGCTTTGCTCAGCCCTCTTATAGCGTTGCTAGTTGCAGGTGAAGCTGAAGTTTGTTCCTTGTTGGAACATGGAGATGTTGTTCCTTGTTGGAACATGTTTACTTGTTGGGGATATCACAATATATATCTGCTATAATTAATACATCTATATACTTGGTAAAGGGTGGAAGGCTCGGCCTTATGCCTGGTGTTTTGTTCCACTTTTGCCACCCTAGTTTCCGTCATACTGGTGTTATGTTCCTTGATTTCGCGTTCCTTACATGGTTGGGTGATTTATGGGACCCCCTTGACAGTTCGCTTTGAATAAGACTCGTCCAGCAAGGCCCAACTTTGGTTTTACCAGTTGCCACCTAAGCCTATTCCCCGGGTTTTCGCGAGCCGAGGGTCATCTTTATTTTAACCCCGGACCAGTGCTCCTTCGAGTGCTGGCCCAAACAGTAGCTCATGGGCCACCACGGGAAACTCGAGGCTTGGTTTTACTCGTAGGATGTCTCATCTGGATGTGCCCTGAGAACGAGATATGTGCAGGTCCTATCGGGATTTGTCGGCACAATCGGGCGGCTTTGCTGGTCTTGTTTTATTGCTGTCGAAATGTCTTGTAGTCCGGGATTCCGAGATTGATCGGGTCTTCCCGGTAGAAGGAATATCCTTCGTTGACCGTGAGAGCTTATAATGGGCTAAGTTGGGACACCCCTGCAGGGTAATATCTTTCGAAAGCCGTGCCCGCGGTTATGAGGCAGATGGGAATTTGTTAATGTCCGGTTGTAGAAAACCCAAAGTTAACCTCATTTAAAATACACATCAACCGCGTGTGTAACCGTGATGGTATCTTCTCGGCGGAGTCCGGGAAGTGAACACGGTGTTGGAGTTATGCCTGACGTAAGTAGTTCAGGATCACTTCTTGATCGCTATTAGCTTCACGTCCGTGCTTTGCTCCTCTTCTCGCTCTCTTTTGCGATGTAGCCACCATATATGCTAGTAAACTGCAGCAGCTCCACTTTACTACTCTGTCCTTCCTATAAGCTTAAATAGTCTTGATCTCGCTGGTGTGAGATTGCTGAGTCCCGTGACTCACAGATACTTCAAACACAGTTGCAAGTGCCGACGATGCGGTGCAGGTGACTCAACCGAGCTCAAGTGGGAGTTCGACGAGGGCGTGGTCGTTACTATGTGTCTTTTCCCGATGATCGTAGTGGTGCCCAGTTGGGACGATCGGGATCTGTGTAGCATTTGGGGTATCTTCTTTTATTTTGGTTCCGTAGTCGGACCTTGAGTGTACTCGAATGATGGATGTTTATTTATGTCTTGTGTGAAGTGGCGACTGTAAGCCAACTATGTATCTCTTTCCCTTATTTATTACATGGGTTGTGTGAAGATTACCTCACTTGCGACATTGCTTTCAATGCGGTTATGCCTCTAAGTCGTGCCTCGACACGTGGGAGATATAGCCGCATCGAGGCGTTAAGTTGGTAATCAGAGCCTTCCCCGACTTAGGAGCCCCCCTACTTGATTGTTTGCTGGCGTTGTTGAGTCTAGAATGGAAAATGTTTTGAGTCTTAGGATTATATATATCGGAGAGTAGGATTATTTTTACTCCCCAGTCCCTTCGTCGCTCGGTGAGGTATCCTGACGTAGAGTTTTGACTCTTCTCTTCTCAAATTTCACTAAAAATTTTTTAGGATCACGTGGGTATCTTGGAATCGTTCCGATGGTTTTGTGACGAGAACATTGTTCTTGGTGCCTCCTGACATTTAGGGGTTGTGGCAGTGTCCCGGGGAGTTGAGCTCCGAGGTGTTGTCGTCACAATTTTATCGTTGCAGATTCTGGAATACCTGAATTTTGCCGACATCGAAATCTCTTTTGTGCAGTTTTGGTGAGATAACCCGATAGCCCAAAGATCGAGGCGAAAAGGGAGTATTGCCATGACTTGTATAACGGATGTTTTTTTCGAAGGTCGAGGTACACGATTTTCGAGGATTTCTTGGTTATGTGTTGACGGATGGATACAGCTGGATCTAGGTATTGTTAGTTTGGGTGATATATTTTGTGTCCCCTGTATCCCCAACACCAGATTGCATAACCAGAAAGTTTCGGGAGTTTATAGGTGGGAATTCTAGTAGCTTACAGGATTTCTTTCCGACAGATGTATGATTTGAGATTGGGGTTCAACGTCTAGTGGTCCGCCCATTCACGGTCGATTTACAGTGGTCGCGAGACGTCTTAAAGAATCCTTGGCTATGCTGATTCGGGGACGTCTTGTTTGTCATTCATGACGTCCGCTATACGTCGTGTCCGTGTGGGCCCCACCACGAACACTTTGGGCGAAATCTCTATCATGTGTTTGTTCCGGCTCATTCTAGAAGCCAATCTTTTGTTTTCAGTCGTGATATTCGATTTGTTTCTAAGTCAGATGTTGTTTCCATATCCTTTATCTAAGTGGCTTCTCACCTTAATGGACGTGTGATGATTAACTTTGGAATTCATTCGTTCATTCTTGTTCGAATGTTTATTGTGAAGACTATATGTTGCAATTTCTATCCGTTGATTCTACTTATCTATTTGTCTATCAAAGGACTAACGGATGTCACCCTCTTCAGATGGCTCCGCCAACGCGTCGAATCCGGATCGCAATGATGGGGATCGGTCAGAACCTCCACCTCCACCTCCACCTCCGCCTCCGGAGGCTGGCAAGCTATCATGGCAGCCACCAATGCCAATGCTCGATGATTTTGCAGCTCTTGCAAGAACGTACTCAGGGAAAGGCAATCAAGGAAATCAAGGTCAAGGCAACAATCAGCCGCACTTTTCTACTCTCGGTCGGTTCCTCGCTAATCAGCGAAGTCTTTCGGTTTACGTAGCCGAGGCCCACGACGCCGACGATTGGTTAGTGGACATCTGCAAGCATTTTGATTGTAGCAATGTCGGACACGAGGACTTTGTCAAGTTTGCATCGTTTCAACTCAAGGACCAAGCTGCTGAGTGGTACCAACAATACAAAGATTCCAGAGGAGGTCGTGTCATTACAGGATGAGTTCCGCCGTGATTTGAGCTCATCACATTCCAAAAGTGTTGTTGAGAGCAAGCGTGAGGAGTTCCGCAATCTCAAACAGGGCAACATGTCTGTCTATCAATACAATATCCAGTTCGTAAACTCGCTCGTTTTGCTAAGCAAGGCGACTGATGAAAAGAGTATGATCTATCAATTCAGAGGTGGTGCGAGAGAAGATCTGCAATTAGCTCTTGTGCTTTTGAGCGAGATAAGTATGATGATTTCTACAACATGGCTCTGAAGCAAGAAGCTGCCCAGCTCAAATGTGAGGCTTCTAAGAAGAGAATCAGGGATGCAGTTCAGTCTTCTTCTTCCTCTCAAGTGGCAGCTAAGCAGCAGAAGTTTTACCTTCCTCCTCCTCCGTTCCGTCAGCCTTATCGCGAGAAGAACTCAGGTGGCCGTGGATCTTCCCACCCACCCAACCCAAGCTATCAGAACAAGTCTAATTCTCAAGCTCCAAGGTCAAGTGCTCCTTACCACCGTCCGCTCTCTGAAGTGACTTGCAACAAATGTCAGCAGAAAGGTCACTATGCGAACAAGTGCTTCAACCAGAGGCGCCTTCCGCCTCCTCCTCTGTGAAATCTTCAAGCAATGCGGTGGTCAAGCATAATCCAAAGCATGCCAAGGTCAATATGATGAATGCAGCTCAAGCGGAGGAATCTTGATGTGATCATGGGTAATCTCTCGATTAATGATATTCCTGCAAAAGTCTTATTTGATCTTGGTGCATCGCATTCTTTCATGTCATATCCTTTTGCATCAAAGCACAATGTTGACACGTAGATTCTGTCCAAAGTTATGCAAGTTGTTTCTCCGGAAGGCTTATGAATTCTAGTTTGGTTGCTCTAATGTCTCTATCAAGATGGGCGATTATAGATTTCTTTCTAAACCTATTGTCCTTGGTGACTCGGATATTGATCTTATTCTCGGAATGGATGGCTTTCTCAGACAAAGCTCAGCTTGATTGTGCTGCTGTGGAATTCAATTGACTCACTCTTCTAATGATGTGATCATCTATGCGCTCGTGATGAAACCATTGGTTGTTTTCTCTCAATGAGAAGGGCGAACTGAATGCTATCTCTCGATTCGATCGTTTGTGAGTACCAAGATGTCTTTCGGAAGAGCTTCGGGTATGCCTCCTCATCGGCCGCTGGAGTTAGTTATCGATCTTGAGCACGCATCGAACCCGCTTGCAAGCGTCCATACAAGCTTGGACCTGATGAGCTGAAGGAATTGAAGAAGCAGCTCGATGAACAAGAGCGTCTGGGTTTGATCAGACCGAGTTCATCTCCTTGGGGTTGTGGTGTTCTTTTTGTCCAGAAGAAGGATGTCACAGACCGACTTTGCGTCGATTACCGTCCATTGAATAAGAAGACAATCAAGAACAAGTATCCACTTCCAAACATCAATGAGCTTTTTGAGCAACTCAAAGGTGCTACAGTGTTCTCCAAGCTTGACCTTCGTATGGGGTATCATCAGATTCGCATTCGTGAACAAGATATTCCCAAGACAAAGCATTGAGAACAAGCTTTGGTTCTTATGAATATCTTGTCATGTCTTTCGGCCTTGTCAATGCTCCTCCAACATTCTCTCGGATGATGAACTTCATACTCAACCCCTACACCAATGAATTCGTCTTGGTCTATCTTGATGATATTTTGGTCTTCTCCAAGAATAAGAAGGATCATGCCAAACATTTGCGATTGGTGCTAGACAAGCTCGAGAGTATCAATTCTATGCTAAGTTCTCCAAATGTGAATTTTGGCTTGATGAAGTGCTTTATCTTGGTCATATCATCTCCGCCAAGGGCATCGCTGTTAATCCCGAGAAGGTGTCCGCAATTGTGAATTGGGAACCTCCTCGGAATGTCAAGCAGCTCCATGATTTTCTTGGTCTTGCAAGCTATTGCGAAGATTCGTTGAGAACTTCTCCAAGATTGCAAAGCCTCTTTCCAACCTCCTCCGAAGCATGTGAAGTATGTCGGTCTCCCGAGTGTGGCGTTGCTTTCAATACTCTCAAAGAGAAACTCGTCACATCTCTGTCTTGACTCCTCTGATGAATCCAAGCCATTTGAAGTTTTCTCGTGATGCTTCTCTTCAAGGTCTTGGTGCTGTGTTAATGCAAGAGAAGAGAGTTGTGGCTTATACCTCTCGCCAGATTGAAGCTCAACGAAAAGAACTACCCCACTCACGATCTTGAGTTGGCGGCAGTTGTCCATGCATTGATAACATGGAGACATCTCTTGTTGGGAAGGAAAGTGGACATTTTCACCGATCACAAGAGTCTCAAGTACATCTTCACTCAACCCAACCTCAACCTCAGGCAGACTCGATGGGTGAAATGATTCAAGAGTACAACCCAAGTATTGAATATACTCCGGCAAGGCCAATGTCATTGCAGATGCTTTGAGCAGGAAGGCTTATCGCAGCAGTCTAATCCTCAAGCCCTTTCACCGGATCTCTGTGAATCTTTCCAAGCTGAATCTTCAAGTTGTTCCTCAAGGCTTTCTTGCCAACCTCATAGTCTCTCCTACTTTGGAAGATCAGATTCGTGAGGCTCAACTTCGGATACCATGGTGAAAAAGGTGAAGCGTGGTATCGACAAGGGCATTTCAAGTACAAGTGCTTCCACGTTGATGACAAAGATACTCTTTTCTTTGAGGACGGATTGTGGTTCCTAAGGGTGATCTGCGAAAAGTCATTATGAGCGAGGCTCACAATTCGCTTCTATCCATTCATCTGGAAGTGCGAAGATGTACCATGACCTCAAGCAGTCATATTGGTGGACTCGAATGAAGCGAGAAATTGCTCAATTCGTGAATGAATGTGATGTCTGCAGAAGAGTGAAAGCAGAACACCAAAGACCAGCTGGTCTCCTTCAACCTCTTGCTATTCCAGAATGGAAGTTTGATCATATCGAAATGGACTTCGTGACTGGCTTTCCAAAGTCCAAGCGTGGAAATGATGCTATCTTCGTTGTCATTGACAAGCTTACTAAAGTGGCTCATTTTCTTCCTATCAAAGAATCCATCACAGCAGCTCAGTTGGCAGAGCTATACACCTCCAGGATTGTCTCTTTGCACGGCATTCCACAAGTGATCTCTTCAGACCGTGGCAGCATCTTTACCTCCAAGTTTTGGGATTCTTTTCAGAAGGCCATGGGCACCATCATTCGTTTCAGCACAGCTTTCCATCCTCAAACAAGTGGCCAAGTTGAGCGAGTAAATCAAATCCTTGAAGATATGCTCAGGGCTTGTGTCATTTCTTTCGGTATGAAGTGGGAAGATTGTCTTCCATATGCCGAGTTCTCCTACAACAACAGCTTCCAAGCGAGTTCGGGCAAGGCCCCATTCGAAATTCTCTATGGCAGAAAGTGCTGTACTCCTCTCAATTGGTGCGAGGCGGGTGAACGCCAACTTCTTGGCAATGACTTGATCACGAAGCGGAAGAAATGTGCCAAGTCATTCGTGAGAATCTCAAAGCCGCATAATCGCGCGGAAGAGCTATTATGATGATAAGCACCGTGATGTGGCTTTTGAAATCGGAGACCATGTCTACCTCGCGTCTCTCAATGAAAGGCACTCGCCGCCCGGTATCAAAGGAAGCTTGCCCCTAGATCGTGGGTCCTTTCAAGATCATTGGGAAAAGAGGCGATCTCGCCTATCAACTTGAGCTTCCATCCAACTTTGCAAGCGTGCGATGTGTTTCACGTGTCACAGCTTCGCAAGTGCTTCAAGACTCTGAACGCACTATCAACTTTGAAGAAATTGACCTTCAAGAAGATCTCTTATCATGAGCACCCGTTGCTATTCTTGAAGAAACCGGCGCAAGACTCGCAACAAGTCAATCAAATTCCTGAAAGTGAAGTGGTCACACCATTCCGACCGAGAAGCTACTTGGGGCGCGAGGATCACCTCCGTTCGAATATCCGGAGTTCTTTCAGTCCTAGATCTCGGGCGAGATCCTCTTGTAGTGGTGGAGTGTTGTAACACCCGGAGTAACTTTCCATATTTGTAACTCCAACTCTTGCCATTTTCGGCATTGTGATATGATATTCCCTCCGTGGTTGGGTTTTCTTCTTTTGCATTTTGTCCATGTCATGCATTTTATCATGTCATCATGTGCATCGCATTTGCATACGTGTTCGTCTCATGATTCCGAGCATTTTTCCGTTGTCCGTTTTGCAATCCGCACTCCTATCTCCCCGCGGCCCTTTTACGTTTTTCCATGTGCGGGTACTAAACCTTCTCGAAATGGACCGAGGTTTGTCTAGTGGCCTTGGTATACCACCGTAGACCACCGGTCAAGTTTGGTCATTTGGAGCTCGTTTGGTACTCCAACGGTTAACCGCGACTCTCGCAAAGGCCTCTTTTAAGTTGCAGCCCAACACCCCTTCAAAACAGCCCAATAACCCATCTAAGTCACTTCCATACACTCCGTCGTTCGATCACGATCGTGGGGAAAACTACACCTCATTTGGACTCTCCTAGCTCCTCTATGCCTATTTAAACACCTCCCTTTCCAATCCGGATCATCCTCCCCGAAACCCTAGCAATTTTCCCTCGCGCCGCGGACGTGTCCGATCGGACGGACACGTCCGCCCGTCGCCCGCCGCCAACATAGCGTGCCACATCACCGCCGTCCGCGCGCCCACATCGCCGCCTTGCCGCCCGGCCTGGGCCAGGCGAACGCCCGCCAGCAAGCGCCCGCTGAAGCGCCGCGCGCCCGCCGCCGCCGCCAGCCCCCCCGCCGCGGCGGCAGCCTCCCTCCGCCGTCGCACCGCACCGCCGGCCTCCCTCCGCCGTCGCGCGCCGCCCGGCCGCCCGGCCTCCGCCTGCCGCCCGCCGCGCCACCCTCCTCCGCCCGCATTTTCAAAGTGGTATATCTCTGTCATCGTAGCTCCATTTTGCGCGTATAATATATCAAAATGTTCGCCTCGAAGAGTAGATCATTTCATCTCATTGCATCATTTTCATTTGAGCTCATCTTGATGCCCGAAATGCTGTTGGAAGAGTGCTATTTGATGTTAGTTTCTGTTTCTTAACAGAACTTGCACTTTTGTTATTTTTGCCATGATTGATGTGTCCACCCTATGAATTTGAGTACTACATGTGTTTTGTAATATGCCATGCCATATTTCCAGGGGTGTATGCCATGTATTTTTGTGATCTATGTGGTGACTAGCACAAGCATGCAAAGTAGGTGTCCTGATGTTGCTGTTTTCAGCTCTGTTTTAGCTGATTTTGATGCCATGTTAACTTGATGATACCGAGAGATCCATGCATATTTTGAGATACTTCAGTAAGGATGTTTTGTTAAACATGTCTTGCTCTATCCATCCATGCCCTTGTTTGAAATTATGGAGTGCCATAGCTTGAGTCAATCGAGCTCTACTTTTGCTACCAAATGTTTCCTGGCAGATTGTTTACGTGTTATTCAATTTTGCCAAGCTTGTTGGGGTTGATCCATGTATGCTATGTTATTGTTCTTGCCATGTATGTCTTCTATGCCATGTCTTCTTGATGTATGTATGCTTAGTTTATCATTTAAGGCTCTGTAGTGAGTGCATTGAGCTTGTAAACATGCCTACTTGTTATCAGTTTTTGACATGTCAAGTTGCTGAATCTGTTAACGAAACTTTCAATATTGACATGGGTGTTACTATATTTTCTAGTCCTTTTTGGCTTATGGTCAGTAAGGGACTTTTGTTCTAGGCTTTGAGTAGATTCATTCCATGCGATGTTTTGCTATTTTAAGGTCCTGTAACATGTAGTTTTGCTGCTCTGAACATTGCAACCTGATGCTGTTTTTGACATGTCCAGCCTGATATTTTGTGCACTTTTGCCATGCTTGTTTGAACCTGTTATGTTGTGAACTAGCCATAGCTCAGTGCTCATCTTTTGTCGAGCATCTCGTGTAGATCACTGCCATATACTTTGTTGGTACGTTTGGGTGCAGTAGCTTAATTAATTGTTGCTTGCTAAGTGGCATCATGTTGTTAATGGCAGATTTGTGCCATTCTTGTTTTGCTTGTCATTTGCAAACCGTGCATCCGTTTCTGGTGATCTTTATATCGATTTCAACCAAAATCATCTCATATTTCCAGTGGAATACTTGGTTTGCCAAGTTGATGCCTGGTTCATCATTTACCTTCCGGAGCGCACATACGCATTGCATATCACATCCCGCATATCATGTCATGTTTTGCATCATGTTGATTGTGCATTGCACCGTGATTTATTGTGGTTCCTTTGTTTGTGTTGTTGCTTTGGGTAGAGCCGGAGGCGAGTACGTGAGCGAGGAACCTGTTGAGAACGCTTACGAGGATCAAGCTTTCGACAACTCGAGAACATTGCAGGCAAGATGACCATACCCTCGAAATCACTTCTATCTTTGCTATGCTAGTTGCTCGCTCTTTTGCTATGCCTATGCTACGATGCCTACCACTTGCTATATCATGCCACCCATATTGCCATGTCAGCCCCTAACCATCCTTTCCTAGCAAACCGTTGATTGGCTATGTTACCGCTTTGCTCAGCCCTCTTATAGCGTTGCTAGTTGCAGGTGAAGCTGAAGTTTGTTCCTTGTTGGAACATGGAGATGTTGTTCCTTGTTGGAACATGTTTACTTGTTGGGGATATCACAATATATATCTGCTATAATTAATACATCTATATACTTGGTAAAGGGTGGAAGGCTCGGCCTTATGCCTGGTGTTTTGTTCCACTCTTGCCACCCTAGTTTCCGTCATACCGGTGTTATGTTCCTTGATTTTGCGTTCCTTACACGGTTGGGTGATTTATGGGACCCCCTTGACAGTTCGCTTTGAATAAGACTCGTCCAGCAATGCCCAACTTTGGTTTTACCATTTGCCACCTAAGCCTTTTCCCCCGGGTTTTCGCGAGCCCGAGGGTCATCTTTATTTTAACCCCCGGACCAGTGCTCCTTCGAGTGCTGGCCCGAAACGAGTAGACTGCGGGGCCACCACGGGGAAACTCGAGGCTTGGTTTTACTCGTAGGATGTCTCATCCGGATGTGCCCGAGCGAGATATGTGAAGCTCCTATCGGGATTTGTCGGCACAATCGGGCGGCTTTGCTGGTCTTGTTTTATTGCTGTCGAAATGTCTTGTAGTCCGGGATTCGAGATTGATCGGGTCTTCCGGTAGAAGGAATATCCTTCGTTAACCGTGAGAGCTTATAATGGGCTAAGTTGGGACACCCTGCAGGTAATATCTTTCAAAGCCGTGCCGCATGTTATGAGGCAGATGGGAATTTGTTAATGTCCGGTTGTAGAAAACCCAAAGTTGACCTCATTTAAAATACACATCAACCGCGTGTGTAACCGTGATGGTCTCTTCTCGGCGGAGTCCGGGAAGTGAACACGGTGTTGGAGTTATGCCTGACGTAAGTAGTTCAGGATCACTTCTTGATCGCTATTAGCTTCACGTCCGTGCTTTGCTCCTCTTCTCGCTCTCTTTTGCGATGTAGCCACCATATATGCTAGTCGCTTGCAGCAGCTCCACTTTACTACTCTGTCCTTCCTATAAGCTTAAATAGTCTTGATCTCATGGTGTGAGATTGCTGAGTCCTCGTGACTCACAGATACTTCAAACACAGTTGCGGTGCCGGCGATGCGGTGCAGGTGACTCAACCGAGCTCAAGTGGGAGTTCGACGAGGGCGTGGTCGTTACTATGTGTCTTTTCCTGATGATCGTAGTGGTGCCCAGTTGGGACGATCGGGATCTGTGTAGCATTTGGGGTATCTTCTTTTATTTTGGTTCCGTAGTCGGACCTTGAGTGTACTCTGAATGATGGATGTTTATTTATGTCTTGTGTGAAGTGGCATTCGTAAGCCAACTATGTATCTCTTTCCTTATTTATTACATGGGTTGTGTGAAGATTACCTCACTTGCGACATTGCTTTCAATGCGGTTATGCCTCTAAGTCGTGCCTCGACACGTGGGAGATATAGCCGCATCGGGGGCGTTACATTTTCCCAATTGACTAATATTGACAGAGTGCACCTGTTGTATATGCAGTAGCCCCTGAGACTCAGGTTGCCTTATGAGGGAAGCGATCGGAGGATCGAAAAGATATGCTCAGGTACTAACCTTGATTTAACTTGGAATACAGGCTACCTCCCCTCCTGCGGCTACTCAAAATACGGAAGTGGCTGAACTGCAACAAAAGTTGGATTTTGGGGAAGATGACATTGCATTGATCAACAGGCGTCTTGACGAATCGCAAGGTATATATTTCGAGCATTCCTTGCACCAATGTGCTTGTAATTTAAGCCTGGCGCTGAAAAGAGTTTTGTATGAAATATGCATGAATGCAGATGGTGCCGCCGCCGTCGAAGCTGTTGGGCGGAACTAGCCCGGGCCAAGGAACAGGCCCGGTGTAGTAATGTGGCTACCGAAAAAGGCTTTGGCTGATCTAAGAGCCGAAAAAACAGCTCGGCGCCAAAATGAGGAGAAAGTATCTGCACTGGCGCTTGAATTGAAGAATACTGCCAGCCGCTGTGAATATCTTGAGAAGGAGAATAAAGCCAAAAAGGCTGAACTAGATAAGGCCTTACGAGAGGCGAGTGAAGCTCGGTCTGAATCCAGGGCTGCTCGTGAAGAGATTCGGCTGGCTAAGGAGATAGCGGCCGGTAAGCCTTTTTTGCTTCAGACTAAGTTTAGCGATCCAGACTATGCCCAGCTGAACCAGGTCTGGAGTTCTCCGGCTGAATTTTTGGACTTGCCCAAGAGTTCTTCCGATGCGGCGCAATTTTACCAAGCGCAAGAGGGGTATGCAACGGAGAAGCTTTTCTGGTCATAATTTGGTGCATCAAGGCGTACTCTGTTGCTGAATGAACAGATGTTCCAATGGTCCGAGCTTCATAGGATATCCGGCGACGCCATGAAGAACATCATAATCTGGTTGTGGCCAACCGAGCCTATTCCGAGTAGTTATTTTGGCCTGGTGCGGCGGCATGTTGATGCGGCGCCACATATCAACGCTGTGAAGCGGTCGGCGTGCATTGAGGGTGCATGGATGGCCTTTGCCCGAGTCAAAACATTCTGGGGAAAGATGAAGGCCATCGATGTTGTGGCGAGGAGTCCAGCCAATGGCAAGGACCGTTATGAGCCGGAGCACTATTCTGAAGACGCCCTAGAGGACGCCCGCTTGATAGAGGGTCAATGCTCAAAAGACATAATGTTTGAGTGATATGTATAATGGTTGTAACAGACAACTTTATAGTTGATCTATTTTTATGTTTTGCTCGAGAGCTTGTGTTCCTCCTGTGCGGCCGTTTTAATGTAATTTGAAAGTTTTCCAATCGTCGGCTTTAGCCCCCTCGTAGGAAGTACGGGGGTGTTCGGAAAAGTATTTAATAACTCCTTATCCAACGTCCTTGTCCGTGAAGGAGGTGATAATGCGGCGAACCAGGCAATCGGACTATAGTGCGTTAACACTTTCACTTAGCCATAGGAGTTTTGTGGTGGGGCTACGACATAGCCCCTGGTATTTATACGGCGCATTATAATATGGTGCCTTACATATGTTGATCTGAAAAAGATCCCTCGTGTGACATGGAGAATCACTAAAGATTCGAATAAGTCGTCAAGTGGTTGACCAGCTCTCGCCGCATCATGACAGTCAGTTTTCGGCTTTCTCTACTGAGGTGCTCATCCGGTCTAGGCCAGGGCACAATCGCAGTAGTTCTCCCTTTACTACCCTAGCCGATAGGACGGACCGTAGGGTAGCAAGCACAGGAGCCGGGCAACCCAACTATTGACCCAAGACAATGATTCGGAGCTGATGCATATAAGGCCAAATTTGTGACGCCGAAGTGCGCTTTAGAGGTGGTCAGATTTTTACTGGCAACTCATTTGTTCCCATACCGAGCCCCTGGCAAGTTATGCCAAGGTGCATCTGTAAAGTAGCCATTAAGGCCGTACTCATTGTTGAAAGAGTATTGAAGATTAGTTCGCATAAAACTTTACCGGGAGTAGAGCAATATCCCAATGATAAATTCATATAAAAGACCACGAACCCAGCTATTTGACATGCTCGGGGTCGGGAACGGAGGAAACAAGGCATAGTACAGGCTCGAAACAAAGAGTGCGGTCTTCAAAAAGTTTTTTTGGACCTCCCGTCGCACGTCTGCGCCGCCAGTCCTCGGGGAGGGTAATCCTTAACGGAAGTAGCCCCTTTAGGTGAGTGTACGGATCCGAACTCCAAGAGAGTCCGCTGTAGATACTGTCTTTTTCATCACCTATTTTTACGAGATAATAGTGAAAAAGAAAAAATGAAAACAAATAAAAAACTTTACGGGAGTGCTTGCAGGGCTGTCTGTATTGTGCTTCCGCCGATTCCCATGGTATCTTGAGTGCGTAGTGATGCACGCGCGGTGTAAATCTTGCCGGTACATGAGGTGGGTGGCGGAAGCCGAACTGCTATTTCCGTTCCGGGAGTGGTCGAACTTCGGAGGGAAACTGTTTCTGACCCCTGGTGTTTGGCTGGTGAGCCAGTCCATCATCCTTATCGCCTGGTGGCCTCCTCCCCTTGTTTTCGGCGTTGAGCTTGCCTGCCTGCTTGAAGACCCAACAGTTTCTGTTGGTATGATTAGCTCGCTTATCAGGGTGGCCGTGGATCTGGCAAGGTTGGTCCAATATCCTGTCAAGGGTGGATTGTCTGTCTTTGTTTTCCTTCAGTGGCTTCTTTCGTTGACTGGGGTTTGGATTATTAAATCCGGCGTTGACCGCTATGTCGCATGATCTTTCATTGTCATTGAGACTGTTGTGTTCGGTTCGTCGTGGCTTGCCGTTGCCGTCTCGGATTTCGGAAGTGCCCGGGTCGCTGGCGTTGTTGCTTTTACAAGCGAGCCAATTGTCTTCTCCCGCACAAAAGTGAGTCATTAGAGCAGTAAGGGATATCATGGATTTGGGTCCTTCCTGGCCGAGGTGACGTGCTAGCCATTCATCCCGGACGCTATGTTTGAAGGCCGCGAGGGCTTCCGCGTCCGGACAGTCGATGATTTGGTTCTTTTTGACTAAGAACCCGGTCCAGAGCTCCCTGGCTGACTCGCCGGGCTGCTAGACAATATGACTTAAGTCGTCGACATCTGGCGGCCGGACATATGTTCCTTGGAATTTGTCTTGAAAGGCGTCTTCCAAATCTTCCCAGTTGCCAATAGAATTTTCTGGCAAACTATTTAGCCAGTACCGAGCTGGCCCTTTAAGCTTGAGAGGTAGGTATTTAATGGCATGAAGGTCGTCTGCGCGAGCCATGTGAATATGGAGGAGGTAATCCTCAATCCATACCAGGGGATCTGTTGTTCCATCGTATGATTCGATGTTAATGGGTTTGAACCCGTCTGGAAATTCATGCTCCATTACCTCGTCAGTGAAGCAGAGAGGGTGTGCGGCTCCTCTATGTTGGGCCACACTATGAAGCACCTTCGGCAGACTCCATTTACGCTGTTTGGACCGGGCGTGGTCGGCTCTGTTGTGTCCGAGTAGGTAACCATCATCATCGGTCGGGGCATGTCCCCGCGATCTGTATATCTTGTTTTGACGGCCGAGTGGGTTGGTATGGTGCTCTGCCTGGGCTGCTGCTTTATCCAGACTGAACTGTGGTCGGCCTACCGATTGGCACCAAGTTCACACCCTCATAGGTATCTATTACTTGTGCTACTTTTTATTAGCCGGTGTTAGTAGCTATAAAGTAGCTAACTATAGCCAACGTTGGATGCTTAGCCTCTAGTTATAAGGATTACCTATAGCTGCTTTTGCTACATGTTATGTTCCCTGAATGAATGGTTATGCTGCTATCTAGCATCTGTCCTCTGCTTCTCGATTTCCTGGACAATGTTTTTCTCTCTTGAGAATCATCGTATTTTGGAAAGGCTGCTTGTGGTGTCAAATACAACTATTTATTAGTGTCAATTTCTGTGCTACTAATGCCTACAGCCTTCTCCAACCATCCAACGGTGTACAGAACGTCCTCCTCATCGAAGCGGCCATCCCTGACGAGCTCTCTTTGCTGGAGGAGCTGGAACAACAAGTCCAGCACCCGCTTGGCCCCTGTGTGCTATCGCGCGTGGATAAGCTCACCAATGGCTGCCTCTTCCTTCCCTCCTACAGTAGTGTTGAGCTTCTCCCCTCTCCCCACTTTCCCCCCAAATCTGGATGACAGTTGCAATCTGAATACAAATCACGTTTTGCTTCAGTTTAGAGGTAGATTCACTTTCTGAGATGAACGTGTGAGCTTTATTAGTTGCTGATGGTTTTGTGGGTCTAATTCTCTTGAACTATTACACATAATTTAATTAGGGCAAGCTAATGCTAATCCACATGATATGATGTAGCTATTTTTTTCTAACCACTGGTCTTCATGTTGCACTCGTACTCATCTTTTGGGACTTAATTCGGAAGTCGCAACTTGTTAGATACAAATTCAGCTGTGACTTTGTATCTTCCTAGAATGGACTTGTTTTACAAATGCTTATATGTAGTACTTGAGAGCAAACCTAAAAAATGTACTTCTATCATCAGCATCTTAGAACTGTAACTGTATATTTTGTTTATATTGCTATGCTGTTATTGTTACTTGGATTTTAATTTCCTTTCAAGTAACTATTTTTTTTTGCTTGAATAGATGTGGCGTTCAATTTTGCTTCCATTGTTGTCTTGTTAATATAAAAGAAACAAGTTACTATTCTAAAACATAGAGTTTAGGATTCAGATTGCGATTGACAACAATAATTCTGTACATGGTAACTGAATTCCCTTCTGTTCAATATCCCAATATCCCACAGTACATATATGATACATCAATTATCACTTCTTTTCATACCAAGGGCTTGGGTAATCCCTTTTGATGGTTGAAATGAAGATTTTAATCGTGGTCGTCTGCTTTCTCCATCTTAGGTCACACTGTGGATGCATCACAGTATGATTGATTGTTGTACGAGAAGCTAGTAATGTTTTTGTTGTTGTTGGAAGGTACTTTTGATATCATTATTCTCCTATAGCATGATTTCACAACTCATGAGAGACTGATAGTAGAAATTTCAGAATGTTCTCATATCATGATTCAAATTTAGTGTAGTGATAGTCTGGAACTTCATGTCAAATAAGCATAGTGAAGTTTACTGCCAACTCTATTGGTCTATGTATGCTCATCATTCCTTTTTGTTGCTATTGGTTGTTTCTTTTCACACGATTGATTTTGTTGCACTACTTTGCATTGCGGGAGTTAAAAAAATATAGGACTTGATAACGTGTACTCCCTCCCTTGCTAAATATAAGTCTTTTCATGAATTTTAATATGGACTACATACGGAGAAAAATGAGTGAATCTAAACTTTAAAATAAGGCTATATTTATTCGTATATAGTCCATATTCAAATCTCTAAGGAAACATATATTTAGTCCATATTATAGTTTAACCTACTGGCTATAATATTATATATTGTGACATATTTTTTATCATGTGGCAGATATTGGTTTATGGGAGCAGTTTCAACAACGAAGACATGTGTTCTCACGACTTTTGTGTGGAGGAGTGGATCAAATGGCTAGGAATGTAGGACGACCTATGATTGATGTTCGACGAGTGTTGGGCCTTGCTTGATGGGGGCGGCGCTGGTTGTAGAGTAGCATAGTGTTCTTTGAGATATGCTTGTAAAATTTATATTTTTGGCTCTTTTTTTGCTCATGTACAGGTATTTTCTAGTGTGTTTATGTAATCTTATTTTTTTAATGACATGAGCTTATATTTTTTTCAAATTATTATTGGCTTAAATTTCCATGGACCAAGTGAAATGAGACATGGGCTAATGTCCTGAATTGAAATTAGTGGGCCGTGCCATAATGGATTGATATTCTAATATTTGGGTTGATTACTATATGGGCCGACAATCTTGGATTGAGATAAAATTTAGTGGGCCAAAAAATTTGATGGGCTGACTACTACATGGGATGCCACGTCAGAACCATGTCAGATGATGACGTGGTACACATGTTAACGCCGTTATGAGCATGTCAGTTGACTACCATCCATGACGGCTAGGAACCGTCATGATCCGTGACGGTTTTGGATGGTCCGTCAAGGAGCGTGCAGTGGTCAAATTATGATGCGATATACATGACGGATTTCAAATCTGTCACGTGTGCCCCTGCATGACAGTTTTGTGCACGTCGGTGACGGATTGGATCCGTCACGTATTAACAGATTTCTTGTAGTGACCGCATTATTCGATGGTGGTGTCGGCTCCAACGCCTTGCCATCATATTGAGGGAGCCACCTACTCTTGGTGTGGCTTTTGTCTGGGCTGCTAAGGCCGTATTCTTCGGCGGCCAAGACCTCGGTCCATCTGTCATTGAGCAAATCTTGGCTCGCTTAAAGCTGCAGCTGCTTATTCCTTAGGCTCCTTGCGGTGGCTATGAGCCGGCGTGTAAAGCGCTCCTGTTCGAGAGGTTCCTTAGGCACGATAAAATCCTTGTTGCTGAGGATCTCCTCTTGCTCAGAGAGTGGGAGATAGTTGCTATCCTCTGAGTCACCATATGTGGCCTGTTCATCAGGGCTGTCTTGCCCGCCTTCCTGTTCCTCCTATTCGGATCCTACCTCAACAGGGTCTTCATTATCCGGAGTGTTATCTTCTCCGGGGCTAGTATTGTTTTTCTCTTGAGTGACGTGATTTGGAGCGGCGCAGAGCGCGCCGGTGTTCAGACTGTGTACCAGGAGGTTTATTCTCAACTGGATCCTCCTTGTCATCGTCGAGAGCGTCATTGGGTGTGTCTACCATACACACGTCGTACCAAGAAGTGGCCGTCCCACGTCTAGCGGGTAGTGGGTTCTGGTCTTGCCCATCATCGTCGTCCATACCGTCGATGTCTTCGGAGCCGGGGTCAAGCGTGTTGGTTGGGTCTTCGACAGTAGCTATGAAGTGGGTGGCAGGCGGGAAGCAAAATTCTCTGTCATCCGCGGTAAGTTCGAACCGAACATAGTTCAGCGGCGAGTCGCCTGCTAGGGTTAGGTTTTTTAGTGAGTTTAGTACATCGCCCATGGGCGAGTGTTGGAAGACGTTTGCGACAATGAACTTGAAGATCGATAACCGATCAAGTTCGGTATCCGCGGACTCGCAGGGTTTGGAACTTGTCGCCGGAGGCGAGTCCGGGGTTCCGTTGATGCAGATGTCATAGGAAGTAAAATATGTGTGCGACTCCAATGCCGCGGGATCAGCAGCCTCCGTGATGGGGATGAGCTTCCCATCTTCAGATGACTCGATCTGCTCCAGATCTAAGGCCGGAGTTGTTGCAGGAACTATCTCCTGGATGGGGCCCGATGGTAGGTGTAGGTCGTGCTCATCGGGGTGAAGGGGAGTGGTGGCCGCGGTATCGAATCCGTCGAAGATCAAGTCTCCACGGATGTCCGCGACGTAGTTCAAGCTTCCGAATCTGACCTGATGGACAGGGGCGTAGCTATCGATCTGCTCCAGGTGGCCGAGGGAGTTGGCCGCAGTATGAAGCCGTTGAATATGAAGATCTGTCCAGGGAGGAAGATTTCTCCCTGGACAACGTCGTTACTGACGATCGAAGGGGCCATCGAGCCCTTTGCCGACGGCACAGTGGAACTCTCAATGAAAGCACCAATGTCGGTGTCAAAACCAGTGGATCTCGGGTAGGGGGTACTGAACTGTGCGTCTAGAATCGATGGTAACAGGAGACAGGGGACACGATGTTTACCCAGGTTCAGGCCCTCTCTATGGAGGTAATACCCTACTTCTTGCTTGATTGATCTTAATGAATATGAATGTTACAAGAGTTGATCTACCACGAGATCGTAATGGCTAAACCCTAGAATTCTAGCCTATGTGAATATGGTAATGAGTATCTCCCCTTTCCGAACTACGCTCTCCGGTTTATATAGCCACCGGAGAGATCTAGGGTTACATGGAGTCGTTTACATAAGAAGGAATCTACATAGTCGGTTGCCAAGCTTGCCTTCCACGCCAAGTAGAGTCCAATCCGGACACGGGTATAGTCTTCGGCCTTCATGTCTTCATAGCCCATCAGTCCGGCCCAATGGATAACAGGCCGGACGCCCGAGGACCCCTTAGTCCACGACTCCCTCATATATACGTGATTGTTTACCATGAAAAAAATTCGAGGCGGAACGATGTAGTCACTAACGATTTGAGTCCGAAGTGCCGCGTCTCCTTTTGGAAACTATGATCCTTCTTGTGAGATGCTCCGATTTGGAAGGTTTGAGAATCAAAACTTGTGCCATCTTTACCAAAAAAATTCCATGGGATCCTGAGAGCACGCCACACCAACACACCGATTTTCATTATTTCCAGACTCTATATGCATTTCCTGTAATTAGAATACCAACAAGGCTTACGCCTCTGGCCGCACCCTGCGTCCGAACTGTTCAAATTTTTTTTCCCGTTTCTCGAACAATGAATGAAAACTCCCAAAGCGACACACAAACGATCTTGCTAGGTAGCACCCATGTGTAGTTGCGACTATAGCAAACGACTCAAATTAGTAAACGATACCTCAAACGCACAAGAAAATCGAACCATATGGTACAATGGTGATTTCTTACCATGGAAAATAAAATTTGAGGCGAAACGATGAACTCATGTTTTCATTCAAATGAAAATACGCTGTTAGTTAATGTAAATGTTTTCAGATAGCACACAGTTCACTCACGAAAGCCGTGCGCCTACCAAACCGTTGCCGATGCCCCCCTTGTTGCGCGTGCGATCAGAGTCCAGCGTTCTGATTGGCCAGAACCCAAACCCCATGGACCGTACATCTGCATCGTTGGATGCTCCCAAATCGAACGGCAATCATCATCCCTTTCGACAGCGAATGCATTCTGGCTAGGATTTGATTTATATGCGAAAATGCATGGTAAATGGTAAAAAATGTCATAAATATAGCACACAAGACCTGAAATGCGCCAGCAAATCAAACCCGTGGTATAATGGTGATTGCTTAACATGGGAAAAATTTAGAGGCCAAACGATGAACTCACGTCTTCATTTCAAAATTAGTACGTCTTCATTTCAAACGAAATTATTCTCTTTGTGCACACGAGCGCTTAGAGGCAACCGTTTGCATAGGCCTTTCCGCGCGGTGACCGGGGATATTTTTCACCCTTTTCATCTAGGCCGCCAACACCCACCACCACCCACCTGCGTTTCACTCAACTAGTCCATCGAATCTCCATCGCTAGCTCCCCCCTCCCCCAGATCCACAGCAGAACCCTCTCAGGCGCCGGCGTGCTCACCCCGACCGTGTGCCCACTCTTCAGCATCAAGCCTACCTCCAATGTCGTTCCCAACACGCGGCTGCCCGTGCCTCGCCATCTTCGTTTGCTCGCCAGCCACCCTCGAGCATATCGATCTTGTAACCCTCGCCTCTTCTGTGGTTCGGCCGGGTTTGCATTAAGAAACCTGTTAAGTTACTGCTCTCCATCGCTGTGAGGCATATGTCCTCGCAATACCTCTTCCTATTTTGTTCTGTATGTTCCCAAATTGGCTATAATATAATGGAGAGCGTATATATTTTCATTATCTACCTTCCTAACTAGTACATATAAGCTGTATTTGTTCCAATAAGTTACTGTCGATTTACAGATCATGGGCGCCCGACAGACACAAACTTAACAAATAAGCCGTACATTTTATATATTCTTGCATGACATGTTTAGACAGCTTGATACCAAGTTGTTAGTTTTATGCTTATCCTCCTTTCCTAAGTTTCGCATGTGCTATCTATAGATGCCGAGTAGCAGCGACAACACTCAAGCTTCTGGTGATGTATCTTCATCTGATTCCGACAACCCTAGGTCTTCAGCAAATGGTGAGGGATCAAGTAATCTTGAACGGGATAGAGCTCCATCAATTACCCTTCCGGTCAGGACATGGAGGAATGCTCCAAGGAAGCCCACATACCAGTCTAAAGGTCTATATGAAGTAACCAAGATCGATTTAAAGTCTTGGGCTCCAACTAAACCAGATAAAGCACGCACGAGGTTTAGGAGTGTGTGTGGATTTGTTGGCAGGGCAAGGCTCAACATTAATGTGTCGGGGTTTCGGAAGGCTGAGAGAGAAACACAGCAAATGATAGGCTGGGAGATCATGGATCACTTCAACGTCCCAGAGCAATGGAGAATGCAGATGGAACACGCTGCACTGAAGAAGGCTAGGGATGCTTGGAGAAACTGGAAGCACGTGTTGTACAAGAAGTACTTGAGTGAAGGCAAGGACCCAATCCCCACATACCCCCAAATTACAAAGGCAGACTGGGCAGAATTCAAAAGGGTCAGGGCAACTACAGAGTTTGCTGAGAAGATTGCCAAGCAATCGGAACTTCAGAAGAGGAACACACACCCCCACCGTATGGGTGTCGCAAGATACTACGACATGAAACCGATATGGGACCATGAGGACAAATAAGCAGTAGCGGTGGGTGGGAAACCGGCCTTTAGTGAAATCAGGGGTGAACGCGCTAGAGACTACTTGTGGGCATGTGCAAGGAGGCGTGATGACGGAACTTATTACTTTGACAACTAACGTGACGAAGAAATGTATAACATGATGTTAAGGCTTCCAAGATCCCTGGAAGGTTCTACAAGAACTCAGGGCCATGTGACATTCTGTCGGATGCTCTGGAAACAAGAGAGCCCCATGGCCGTGCAAGGGGTATAGGTGTTAATGTCCCGCACAAGAGGGCTTTCACACTCAACAAAGAAGAGAGGCTCAACATGAAAAAAGCGAGGAGTGAAATGAAGCAGAACGAATTGTATGAAAGGTTGAGGAAGGACATGTATCCGGCTGTTCGAAAGGATATTAAGGAGTCAATGATGATGCAGAAGACTCTAACACTGACAGATAGGCAATAGATGGGAGGGGTGGCGGGCATGGAGGATGCTGCTTATTGCGCAACAACACTGCACAAGAGTAGTTGTGCATCAACTGACCCCAGCGACACTAAGAATGCAGCTGCTCTTGATGATGCTATGTCTGATCTATCTGGAACGAAAGACAGACTGAAGGGCGTGCTTACACATTATGAAGGTACATTAAAATGTGCAACAACCTAGGTTTGCCCACCCTTCATGGAAGAGGGCCTCTTGTTGGACAATGCGCCATTGAAGTCGGGTTGTGTGAAGTGCTACGTGACTGAAGTAAATCATGGATTCAATGAATTTGCCTTGAAGAATGTCCTAGGAGACTTTGATGAGCAAAGGACCTTGGGAGAAACACTGTCACATCACATCCAGTGGCCAAAAAAGGAAATAGACTTCATTAATGAGATACCTGAAGCCCCGCCACGAGAAATCAATGTCGCCCCTCAACCGATGACGCTCTCCTTGCCACAGCAGCTCTCGCGTGTTTCCCCCAAAGAACCTAATACTCGTAATCTGACTACTAATGCATCAACCTGTGATCTGCTGGCCCAACATAGTGCCGTACAGGCTATGTCATCGTCAGCCCAAGGGCAGCCAGTGGCAATTCCTACAACTGCTAAGGACACACCACCAGTTCAGATGCCGGTTGTTGAAGCAGCATGGGAAGACCCAGCTGCAGCACATGCTCAGCGGACCAACCTGGTGGAACTGACTGCTAAGAAGTCTGATGCTTCGGAAACGCCTGCTAAGCAGTCTGTAGGTCCAGAACCGACTGCTCATCAGTCCGTCGGTCCACGGCCGCTTGATCAGCATACCAATGCGTCATCACTTCCTGCTCAGCAAACGAACGTGTTGGCATGGCCACCTCACCACACTGACAAGTTGGCACCACCTGCGCAGAAACCTGACATAGCTTCAACGCATGGTCAGCAGTCCGATGCCTCTACTCCTATAGCCCAGCAGTCAGATGCCTCTGCTCCTATAGCCCAGCAGTTCGTCACAGCGGCACCGCCAGCTTAGCGGTCCAGCATAGCTAAACCATCTGCTGAGCAGTCCGTCGAAGCCTCACCATCTGCTTGGCAGTCTACCTTTTAGCCAACTAGACGTTCTACCAGAAATGCTTCAAGTACCAAGAAGGAAGCGGCCAAAAAGGCTGCACCCACGAGGGAAGCGCGCCGGGAGAGTGAAGAGGAAAGAGAACGATTGCCTCTTACTTAAAGCACTCATCGCCCAGAACCAAATTAACAGCAGGTTGTTCCAATCGGGGAGTAATATTATTTCTTACGGCATGGATGATGAAGAAGTACATTTGTTGCTTGCTAAAAGTAAAGCAGACATACTTGAAGCACGCAATTACGTCCATGGCCATCCATTTCTTGTTGGCGAATAATTTGATGAGTGCAGCTCCAGTTGCCGCGAGTTACATGAATATTGCATGGATCAAATGTGAGCAGGTCATCATGGTCTGCAAGTCCACTACAACAGAGATCATTTCCGACACGATGTTGGTTCCATCAATGTGAGTTTCGAGGATCTCTATGCCACTCTTGTTAGATGCCTGATTTTGTAAGTACTTAACTAACTCTGATCAACTTCTCCATACAAGGTTGTAAATGATAAATAACTAATTGCATTTTATTCCTCTCATGGGATTGAACACGCAGAGAAGAAAAAGGGAGAGTGCGTATTTCGTAGATCATGCATTAGCAAATGGCACAACATTAGATGGTAAGGACCTATGGGACTGGGCCACTAGCTCGGTCGTCCGTATCTTTGAAAACACGTCCCATGCAGAATCATTTCTCTAGCCATATCATGAACGGTAAGTCAAGTAAACAACCACGCATACACTGATTGTCTTTCAGATTTCGACACAATTTGTAAGTTGATGGCTTCCTTAATATGTACAAATCACTGGATATTGGTATTCATTGTTCCCAACAAGAACACAGTTTACTACATGGATTCTCTCAGAGAGTCAACAAACGCTTAAGATCTGACGCATCTTCGGCAATTCATGGATACGTATTGAATTCTATGATGTTGAATTAATTTGCATTTATATCTGGTTCAATAATTGATGTTGTCAAAATTCATCTTCATTTGCAGTGTGCTCGCGTTGTGGAAAACTAAACTAGGGAAACTGTTCAAGAGGGAACTACCTCTACAACACAAGATCGTTTCTCCGGTAACACACCGAAATCCGTTATTTTCGGAAAATTTATCCAATAGTCTGCAAATACCTTTTCTTACGCTAGCAAAATGTTCAAGCTTATAGATAAACCTCTTTCTATTTCTGTCCAAATAAAAAATTCATCTAACACCGGTTAGGTTGTTCCTAATAGGACAAATACATGACTAATTCTATACAAAAGAATTCAGTGTCCTCAGCAACAAGCTGGGACCAACCTTTGTGGATACTATGTTTGCAGATACATGATCTCCATCTGCAAATCTGCTGATAGTTGTGAAGATCCTCGTGAATTAGTACCAATAAGTCTATCTTAATTAATATTGTCTACTCCACTCATATGGCACATTCTGATCATAAAAATGTTGCAGCTCATCTTAGAACCGAGGACCGCTGAACCGCTCCCCGCTGGTGAATTGCTGATGGTTCTGTGATTTATCAATGACTTATTCCTGAATCACTACATCAATCCCACTGGTGATAATGAACATTTCAGCATGCGTTCTCCTGAAACATTGAGTAAGAGTTAGCCGCTAAACATATACGTATGGATCCATTGTTTTCCATCTATTGACGTCGTCGTATTTCATACACTATGTTTAATTATGTAATGCATATACATGTCGACAAATCATTGGAATTTAGCTACCATATGTTCAATTGCAATTGTTGCGAAATCTGATGAATGTTCTTCCTGTGGACACTATTCGTTCAATTGAATATTGTGGGGAATTTGCTTTTTGCATGTCGATTCAAAGTGAGATATTTTTGTTTTAACCTGGCAATTGCCGTGCACACGGTTCAACTAAATGAGTGTGCACGATCCTCATCGGGAAGCATACGTCAGTAATAGCGGAATCATCCACTACTAGGGAAAAGGTTAGCAGCAGCGCGGGTTTTAGGTGTATCAGTAGCGCAGGGAGAGGCGCTATTAATAAGGAGCTATAGCTAACACATAGCGATGGCGTGCTCACCATTGATCTGCTACACAAGTGTAGCAGCAGCGCTTAGTGGAAGCTCGCTATCGCTAGTAGCTCTAGCGCTTTGCTCGGACGCGCTATCGCTATCGCGGCACTGCTGCTAACTTTTATACACTCGCCATGCTAATTTTAGTAGTTTTTGTTTTTTCAAATATTTGTTTTGTATTTCAACAGGCTTTATAGAAGAATCTTTAGCACATAGAAATGTCATCATGATACACATACAAATGCTCGAGACCACAAATGTAATCATAGCATATACATACAAATAGTCTCATCATAATCATCATCCAACACAAAGTGGTATCTTGTCATCATCTCGAAAATAGCAATACATGCAAGTCTCGAATACTTGCAACTACAACAACGTCATCCATCTAAACAAAGGTATACGCAAGAAGAGCTATCACTATGAGTGAGAGCGGAACGATGCAATACATGAGGTGGCGGTTACGAGTCCTCTCTCGCGCTAGCGTGAACCTCAAGTAACTAGCTTCTCCTTCTTGTGCTTTTAAAGTTTTATGGCTGGCGCCGTGAACCCAATCACTTGCGCCTGACACTCATGCCACTCGTTGTACACCCCCGGAACCTTCCCTTTGTACACGACATAGCAATTCCATCTCACCATCAAGAAACTAGGTACCTGTTAGAGATGCATGTTCATGAAGAGGATGTACAATCATATATATGCAACAAAATATACTAGAGCAACACCGAAAAAGAAAGGGTTAGCAACTAGATGCAACATACAGTACGCAAATTAATTAACTAGAGGTACGCAGGTCATCGTACGCAAACTAACAAAGTAGCATTACGCAAGTTCGGCAGGGACCGTGGACATCACAAAGTTTCATAGCTACAAAGAGTATACAAGTTCAACCGACACATATCATCATCATCGGCATCATAAATCACTAGAAGTTCTATCCTTCCTTATCATCGAGGATGGACCCTAGCTTCTTGAATGGCGTGAGGTCTAGACGTTGCATGCCTATGCGAGTTCGGGCGTCAGCTCGCGATATAGGGCCGTGGTGGAACATCCCCTTCTCATCGACGACTTCTTTCATGATGATCGTCGCAATGTCGCTTTGGATGCAAAAGAAGTCATCTCTTAGTTTATAATCCGCTTCTCCATGAGATTCTAGCCACTTGTGGATATGATCATCATTTCTGCTTCTCATGCGAAGCTTTTGGTGATCCGTGTTGAACTGAATCATGAGATGGACAATGTAGAATCCATCCTTCTTGCTTGGTTTTGGGACATGGATGCAAGAGAAGTTAGTTTTATCTTGTGAAACCCATCTTCTTGTTCCTTTGTTTCTGATCCGCACATGGCTACCTCTAAAGCTGAAGCCTTGGAGAGCATCATCTAGAATATTCATTATGTGGGTGTAGTCTTTTTCTCGTAGTCTCGGAAGGGTCAAAATACACGGCGTGGGAGACTTGCGGGTAAAGAACGATAAGGACGGCGCGGCCGTTGCTGCGGGGAAAAGACACCTCAAATTATTACCCATATGAGAGAGAAGGAATGATTGAAATGTACGAAAGGGTTGTCCGGAACTGACTTACTTTGGATGATAAGGCACGAGGAAAATTTCCCGGTCCTTATTCTTTACCATGAAGTTTTGGAGGTACTCCCTAGCAGTTTCATGCTCAAAGTCGCCGAGACTCAAGAAAGACTCGTGCATGTAGTACGGATCCGCCACACAGATTTGCGAGACTTCTTCACTCTTCATGACGGAGCTCATATGTAGCGCAAAAAGGCGGACGATTGTAAAATCGAGCCGCCTTGTTAGAAAGAACTCAAAGATATGGTCAAACCGCAGGAAGAACACCACCGCGGGCCATGTCTCGATGTAGCACTTCCCCTCAGGCACACGAGCCGCGTATGTCGAATATCCTGGATCCTTTAAGGCTAGTAGGCTTTTCTCAGTCGACAGCACATGGTCGTGCAGTCTCCTGAGATCCCCTGATAGTGCCTCCAGCGGTTTCAGCGGTAGCATCGGCTCGCCCGTGAGATGGAACATGACCGCACCTTTCACGGGTGCACACTCTTCAGAATGCATCGTCTGGCTGCTATGTGCTCTGGCTTGTTTGGAGGCAGTTATCTTCCCCGATCTCTTCCTCTCCTTTTTCTTGGGCATACCTTTCAGACCCTTCCTTAACCCCTGCCCCAATGTTCCCGGGCTAAGTACTGTACGACCCTCGCGCCCGGCTAGTTGAGCCTTTGTTGAGGCGGCATCTTCAGGTGTGTCCTATGAGGATTTCATGAAGAGAGACTTTTTGCAATCCCTGCTACGACCCTGCCCGGGCATATCATCCATATCCTCATTAGCAAGCTGATAGCCTGATTTGTCATATGGTTGACTCATCATATCTAAGTCACAGTCATACGCGTTTGTATTGAGGAAATCCATAGAGTCGACCTCCGTCTCATCATCCATTCTCTTCTCTGGGACAAATTACATCAGCCAAGATACTATTGCACCCCTTCATCATGTCGTCGCCGCTCTCACCCGCACTACAAGAGCTGGTAATTGCGAGGCGGGTGGTGGTCTCCGCACATGCTTGTTGATGTGTGGTTATTGGTGTACTCTCGGCCGGCTCTGCATTTAATAAGATTCTTCGCCATAGCAGCACCCAACCCTTGCAGCTTCCAATCATGGCGGGGTCTCGTCGTCCTCCCACATGCCGTCTTTCGAGGAGGCAAATCCTCGTGCCCGATTTCACACTGGTCAAGCTAACCTGAAGTGCCCAGCGGGATCGGCTGGTTGTGGAATGTGGGTTGCGAGGGTTCCATTATCATCCCTTTCCCACGCCCACCTTCCGCCTTTGATCAAGTAGAGTATGGTGCACGGGTTTCTTTCGCCTGCAAACACATATGTCTCGCGTAAAACAACGAAAGGAAACAAAATGGAATATATATATATATATATATATATATATATATATATATATATATATATATATTGGTGCGACATGTAATTACCGTGGCGGCGCCGAGCTCAGCTAAAGACGAAGGCCCACCTAGCGCCAGAGGCGAGGACGGGCTGCTATGAGCGGAGCGGCGGCTGTAGAGGAGGCCCGGTTGCGTGAGCAAGTGATGGTGCAATGGTGTTGTTGTTCATGGAGTTGCTCCCGACGAAACAGTGCGATGGTACCGTCTTGTCTGGATTTTCCTTCGTCCAGTTGATGAGAATTGGAACCAAGTTAGTAGCGAAATCATTTCTGCAGGCGATTCTGATTGCATTGATTTTCTGCTGTAGCAACTCATATTTGTCCTCGGCTTCTTTTTTCACGTCCTCGGCTGCTTTTTCTCGACCATAAGCTTCACCTTCGCGTCGATGTCCGCTGACTAAACTTCTTTTTCGCTTCTTGGCCTCCGGGCCCTCGTTGTAAACACCTTCCACGTGGCGCCGTCTCGGCGCCGTGCACACGACTCATATCATGCCCCCGCCCAAAGGGAGTCCCTTAAGTTCGTTCAAGGCCCGGTTGAGAAGGGTGTCCCACTTGGGCCTCATCGGACAAGTAGGGCTTTCGGCTGCAAGATGGTGTTGCTTCTCCAGTAGTCTAATCAATTTCCTCGTGATCTTGTCCGTGTAGAAAACCTTTTTCTCCTTGTCCCACTTGTAGCAGGCCCTGATGAAGTCATGCTCCAAGGGGTTGGTGAACTTCGCAAATGGGTCTGGGAGACCCGCGGCTTCATGTTCCGCGTCCTCCTTATCCCATATGGGCCTTTTACCGAGGTAGCCACGGCTTCCGAGGCGATGCTTCCCCGTGTTCCTTTGCTGAAGGCTCTTGAATTTCGCAGCCTTAGCCTTGGCTGCCTCGGTAGTGCAAGTATCCTTGAAATTTTCGAACTCCTATTCCGTAAGTGTCGGATTTTCCTCCAGAATCTTGGACAGGGGTTCATCAGCCTCAATAGCTCATTTCACCCTCCCTTTCTAGGAGGCCAAATCATTGCTGAACATGCCCATGGCGTGATTGTTAATCTTTTTCATCTTCGAATCATCCCACGGTTGTTCTATGTTATCAACCCAGTCTGGGAACTTGAATCTCTTGTGCAACTTCGTTAGGAGCAACTGCGTCAAATGTTCTTTACTCCTTAAGTCATCTTCGTTGATGCTCGCGCATTCCCGTAGGATGCATCCTACTTGGTTCCCATAGCAATTGCGAGGTTCTTCCGGCTCTAACGGCTCAAACTTGCCAGGTGCCATCTTTGTGATCACAAGTCGTCCAATCCCTAGTTTGTTAGGTTTTCGTATCCTTTGCTTCTTATGCTTCCTCTTTTCGGTAGCGGCATCGGGGCCGGTACCTTCCCCGTCGGTATCTTCCCCGCCGGTACCTTCCCCACCGGTCTCGGCGCCGCCATCGGTGTCGGCGCCGTCGGCGTCGATGTCGGCGTCAGTACCATCATCGAGGCCGACCTGCAAACCTTGCTTAGTAGTCAAGTAGTCGAGGTACTCTTGTTCACCCTCATAATCCATCTCGTCTGCATCTTGGTCAAAAGGCCCAGTTTCTTCGTTGTTCGACATGTTTCCTATGATTAAGTGTCCTCATTTATTTCCAAAAGTATGAATAAATGAGAAATGACATAAAAAAGAAATATATGTGCCAGCACTCGATATGCCAACTATGTAGCACAAATCATGCCTTTATTCATGGGAAATTTCGGCATGACCTTTGCCAAAAAATGGACATATCGAGCACCTGAAATTCACCGGAACGGAAATGAATCAACATTCCGGCGTAACATAGGCCAATCGGATCATTTTCCAAACATGACATGTCCAAAACATGACATATCCACATATCACATGTCCAGTTCAAATTTGCATATAAATTCAGCTAATTTTGAAACCTAGCTAAATTCATAACTAAATAGATAATCTAATTAACATACTGCCCTAACTAAAACCTAAGTAAATTAACCGAAGAACCCTAGCAGAGAGAGGGGGGGTTACAAAGGGTGCAGGGGCGAGGAGGTAGGCCCGACGACGGCCGAGGTTGGGAGGGGAGGAAGCAGAGGAATGAGGCAAGGGCCGACGGGTCGGGGTAGAGCGCCTGGGTCGGGGCCGAGCACCGGCGCCGGGTCGGGGCGAGGGTTGGGTCGAGGCGGCCTGGGTCGGGTCGGGTCGGGGCGAGAGCTGGTCGGGGCGAGCGCCTGTGCTGGGTCGGGGCGAGCGACAGGGAAGAGAGAGGGATTTGGGGGAGGCGGGATGAAGCAGGAGAGTGTGAATTTTGGGTTAAGTGGACGTAGCAGCAGCGCGTTTGGACAAAACGCGCTCCTACTACCTTCAGTAGCTGTAGCGGTTTATACGAAATGCGCTACTACTACCTTTAGTAGCTGTAGCGGTTTAGACAAAACGCGCTGCTACTACCTTCGCTACTTCCAGTTTTCCTTTTTCTTTTCCTTTATTTTCTCCCACTTTTATTTCCCAAGAGCAGTGAACAAAGGGAGGGCGATATATATTGCATCATTTGACGGTTAAATATGTATGCAAAATAGGAATATATATATATATATATATATATATATATATATATATATATATATATATATATATATATATTACATACGGTTCCTCATTGTTGACGTTTTCGCTTTTTGAGTCAGCTTTTTCCCTTCTTGTTCGTAGAAGAATAATTGAGCACCTCATTGTGACTTCACCTTTTCCATGGAGTACTATTTTTCTTAGGTAATGTAGTATTAATTCTTCTTTTGACGTATACTTCATCATCATCGTCATCTTCCCTCATTGGGTTGCCGTACTGATCATAGTCTTCCTCGTTGGCGACTCCATCCATTCCAATGATGTTCCTTTTGCCTCTCCTCACGACAACACGACTGGGATTGCATGGGTTGGTTATGAAGAAGCATTGTGTCACGTGCTTAGCATGTACCCATGGCTCGTTTTTTGCGATAGCGTTCACGGTAGCGCTCTTGGCGTTGGGTATAGTCATGGTAGTGAAAATCCGGTTTTCTCTTTCGACATTCTTTGCCCATCTGACATGGAACATCGTCGTGTTGTGCAGTCCAGAGTAGTCAATGTAACATCCCAAATTTCCCATTTGGAATGTTTTACAATTATAGCTAAGCATCTATGCATATTGTTTGAAATTGAGTGGCATTTGAAGTTTCAGAAGATTTTGAGTTGTTGGAATTTGAATTTGAATTGGCAGTTGAAATTTATTTCAAATCAATGCCTGACAAATACTTGAGAAAAAGTATGAGAGGAGTAAACATGACACTCCAAATATGTCGATGAAAACCTTGCCAAAAGTTTGAATTCAAATTTGATTTTATTTGGGATTTTAGAAAATGTTTTTTTAAGTTTGAGTTTTGCCCCTGGAAAAATGTTCAAATTATAGGGAATATTCCCCTGATCATTTTGATATATATATATATATATATGTCCTATATAAAAAATATATATATTATTCTCTCTCTTTCTCTCTAATTCAAAAAAGGAAAAAAACCCTCAGCGCCAGCCAGCCGACTGCCCAGCCAGCGCCGAGGCGGCCCAGCCAATGGGCCAGCCAACTGCCCAGCCAGCTACCGAGCCGGCCAACCGAGCCAGCCGCCAAGCCCCTTCCTTCGCCAACCGACCCAACGCCCCTCCCTCTCCCGCGACGCCGGACCCACCTCTCCCTTTCCCTCGCCCACGCCAACCCAGAACGCCACAGCGTCGCCGCCGCGGAATCCCGGGATCCCGGATCGCCTCCCGATCTGCCCCTCCTCCAAGCCGGTTCCCCTATAAATACCCCCCTCGCGTCGTTCCGCCCCTCGCAGCGCTCAAGACCTCCCCTCGCCCGCAATCTCGCTGAACCCGACGCGCCGCCCGCCATTGCCCCTGTTCCGCCGCCCAACCCCCCTCCCCGAGCTCCACCGAGTCCACCACCGAACCCCCTCGCTCCGCCAAGACTCACGGAGAGCCTCCGCCGTCGTCCCCGACCACTGAGCCACGCGCGCCGTCACCGCTCGAGCCGCGTCGCCTGACCACCATGATAAGTCACGGAGATGCCCCCACCGTTAGATCTAAATTCTAGGGTTTAGATTAGAAGTAGCGAAGGGGTAGGTTTTAGTTTAAAAAACCCGTTTTAGTCTCGGTTTTTATTTGGGTTTAGTTGGACCGGCCCGACCCGGTTTATTCCCGGCCGCGTTTTAGCTATATTACGCCTGAGCGTTAGATAGGCCCATTAGCACCAGTTTTTCTTTTTAATTATATTTTCGTTTCTGTTTTCTTTTACAGAGTAGTTTCAGTTTTGTAAAATCCATATCTTTTAATCTACTTAATATTTTTAATTGATTCTTTCTTTGTTGGTTTGCAAATTTGTTGTAGTTTCTGTAGAAAATATGTTTAGTCATGTTAAAATTATTAGAAATTGTTTTATTTTAGATTTAGACAGATTAGTAATTCTGCTATAAAATGAGTTAGAATTATTTTATTTTAGTGGTTCTTTTGTCACTACTTTGTTTTGACCTTGCCTAACCGTAGGAATTTATTTGGGCATTTTAGATTTAATAAAAAATATTTTAATCAAAATCATGTGGTTCTTATTTATTTAACTAGCTACTGTTTTCCTATTGTTTTATTTAGAAAATAATTTTATTTTACCTATGTCATAGTTTATTTTAGATTAGTTTCTGTAGTTTTAGAACATGAACTTTTATTTACAATAAATAAAGTAGTTATTTTATTTTTTCTTGCTAGGATTGTTATAGGCATAATAAGAGTTCTATAATAGCTTTTGATGTGATTCTTTTTGCTCCTAGTTGCATGATGAATTCTCTTCTGTTAGTCAGCAAAAACCCATGCTTAGGTTCTGTTAGAAAAATTTTGTTGTGTAAAACTATTTCTTGGTTGTTGTATGATGGGGTGAAAACATTGATTTGGATTTCTTCGAGTTTTCTTTGGGTTTTTGGTCCGGTTGTTTTGTGTGTTTTATGTTAGCATGCTGTTATGTTAATTGATTGTATGCTCTTATGCTTATATGATTATTGTTTGCCTCGGTAGAATTTCCGGAGTGCGAAGCTTGCTACCACGAGTCCCTAGCTTTCGAAGATCGTCAGCAAGGCAAGTCATTTGACCATGTTTTCTTTTACAATACCTATGATTTTATTGCATTAGAATTATACCTCCCCAACATGCATGCAGTAGGAGAATTTTGAGTTATGTTCTTGAGTAGTATCATGAGGTAGGATGAAACCAATTTCCCCTTGTTACCATGACCCGGGACGATGTAGTTTATTTTGCTATGCTCGTAGACGGGGTTGGTTGAGTGATTCATAAGGGAGATGTGAGAGTCAAGATGATGACAACCCCATGACTTCAAGCTCAAGATGGACTTCAAAATTCACTCTTTGGGTGGAGGGCGGTTGACGGGCACCTGGAGAAAACCAGCGGTTGGCGGGATGCATGGAGAAGCGCCATGACATCTTGCGTAAAGCTTCACCCAGCCACGAAGAGATGGATGTATACCCCATTGACGGAAGCTTACATGCAGCCGCAAGCCATTATGGGCTCGCTTGGTCAACCGTAGGTGTGACTCGGCGGACGGTGCTACGAGATGTAGAAGAACGGTAGGATTGGATGGGTACGGCGGTGGCGGAGGAACTCTTGGAAGACCCTGTTTGCGTTCGTCCGCCTTCAAACACCATGAAGTGCGAAGACTTAAAAGGAGGGAATGATTCTTGCGGGTAAAGTGCGCAAACCTCTGCAGAGTGAAGATCTAATCGGTTAGCCGTGTCCCCGGTTACGGACAATTTGAGCCTCTGGAACTTGGAGTATTTCGGATATCTCAACACCAAAAATTAATAAATTAATTGAGGGGATTATTTAATAATTGGGAATGAGACATTGGTTGGTGGAACCATCTCTATAGCTACCAACATTTTGTAGTAATTGCAAACAAGTCCTTATTGTAGGGAAAAACTGGCTTTTTCGCAAAACAATGAAACTTAGAGCCCCACAGCCTAATTGCATATAGTGTTAGTAATTTTTATTATTGTTCTCTCTTCATGACTTGCCGGCATATTCAAAATGCTGACCTACACGGCTGCACCGTCTTATGTTGCAGAGGAGTTTTCCGATCAGGAGTGAGGCTACGATCCACGCTTGGCGATTGCCCTTTGGAGTCGGATGGACTCGCTATTCTTCTACGCTTCCGCAGCTTTATTTAGTTTATTTCTCATGAGTTTGCGAATTTATTCTATTGTAATAAAGACTCGATATGAGAATCGTAATAAATTCAGGTGTGATTGAACTTTGATTATTTCATCAATGTCTTTGTGTGTGCCAAAGATGATCTTGGGATGGTACAGCTACGGAGACTTGACCGATTTTGGGTCGGGTCGCTCAGAGATGGTATCGAGCACACGCTGACCGTAGGGCGAACCCCTAGGATCGGAAAGCCATAGGAAGAGACTATTTACTTTATGTCCTTATCATTCCGTAATTCTCCCCTGTTCATTTCTGACTTCTCTCCGATTTTCAACATTCTAGATGGCCGCCGAGTTCACCCCAGTTTTCCTACCGAAGTTTTGCCAGTCAGATGAGACGATTCCTCTCGGCAAGAAGCTGGTTCAGATCGTGAAGAAGCTGAAGATTGCTCTGCCCTCAATCACCGGGAAGCCTACCAATGCGCTTCCGACGGATACCCGCTACAGGATTGAGGTGCACATTCCAGGGAGGACCTTCGGAGGACATTCAGAGCCCATTGACTTTGAGTTTACCGACTTCAATTGGATCCTTGGAAGAGACATGGCGATTTATCGTGCACTTGGACATCTCCGAGAAGAGTACAGGGCCGAGCTCGACCCATCAGACCTCGCCATGATTTCTCGCAGAGCTAGGAATGGAGATATCATCCGCATCGTGAGAGGACGACTCCATTCTCTCATATGTCCAAGACTTGGAGTGTCTCCTCAGAAGCGGAGATCCGGACTCGCCAGAACTTCGAAGGTACACAGAGGCTGTTGTTCCGTGAATGGGCGGAGGAGAAAGCACACGCAGACTTCCTTGACCATGAAGAAGAAATCAAGGATTTCATGGAGAGAGTCGACAAGCTGAAGATGGATGTTGCCGCATTAGAGGAGAAGATGACGGACCCCTCGTGAGCAATGACCAGGATTATGAAGAGAGCTCCACCGAAGAAAGCCGCAAGAAGAGGCGCCGCACCAGAGGACGCCACACCGGAGGACGCCGCACCAGAGGACGCAAGGATTATTGATGAAGACATTTAGTCGACCGCCATGTTATTTTATTTTTCAGTCGATCAGTTAGACCGTTATTTTCGATTAGTCGTGAAATTTGTAATCCGAGATTGAACCATTTTTGAGTTTATTGAATAAATGATTGGTGTGATTATGATTGTGCATTCATTTGGGTAGTGATATTTTCTCATTAGACCCCTGTTCCATTCTAATTTTCTCATCCAATCCAAAACACCAGATGCCTCCGAGACGTGACCCCGGTCTCTACTTTCCGCCGGAGCTCACCCAGCTGATCCAGCAGCAGAATGCCCTCATGCAGATGCTCATCCAGAACCATAACAACAACAACAACAACAATCCACCGCCACCACCCCCTGTTGACAACTTGACCCGCTTCCTAAGGCTGAATCCGCCAGTGTTCTCTAGCAGCACTGAGCCGATTGTGGTCGATGATTGGCTCCGCAAGGTCGGAAGGGAGTTAGCCACTGCTGGATGCACAGATGCAGAGAAGGTGCGCTTTGCCGCACATCAACTTGATGGACCTGCAGCCTCTTGGTGGGAGAACTACACCGCCACTTATCCCATCGCCACCATCACGTGGGATCAGTTCCAGAAGCTTTCCGCACCGCTCATGTCTCAGTGGAGCCATGAGTGCAAGAAGCGTGAGTTCCGCAACTTACGCCAGGGAACCGTCTTGTGGGGCAATGCGTGGATGAGTTCAGCAAGTTAGCTCGCTATGCCCCGGATGATGTGGCCACAAATGCCGCAAAGCAGGAAAAGATTCTCGAGGACTCAATGACGAGCTGGGAATGCAGCTAATGGTGGCTACCTTCAACAACTACCAGAGCTGGTAGACAATGCCACCATACTTGAAGGCAAGCAGCAGCAGATTGATAGCATAGCGGAAGTATGGCCAGGGAAGTACAACTCGAGCTCAGCGAAGCCTGTTATGCCCCATACTCGGGAGGGCATACCCATCACACCCATGGAGGACATAACCATGGAGGAAATGGGAACAACCGCAACCCCGACAACAAGTCAGGCAATGGAAACGGCAATGGCAACCAGCATCGTCCTGCCCCGCTCGAAGGATCTGAGTCACATCACCTGTTTCAAGTGCCAGAAAACAGGGCACTATGCCACCGACTGCCCGGAGGCCAAGCAGAGGAATGGAAACGGCAATGGAAGCTCAGCAAAGAAGCCCAACCCTTTTCCTCGTGCTCAGGTGAACCACATTGACGTGGAGGACGTCTATGATCAGCCAGACACTGTGGTTGGTAAGTTTTTATTAAATTCACATCCAGTATTGGTACTCTTTGATTACGGTGCAACGATTCATTCATATCAAGGGTAGTTGTGAAAAATACGGGTTGCCCACTAGAACCCTTAGAAGCCCTCTTCACGTCGGGCCCGCAGAGGTGAAATGATGGCAGGCTTAGGCTGTCATGCAACCCTCAACATCGAAACCAAAAATTTCCGCAGACCTCATAGTATTGGAAACCCGGACCTTGGATGTAATCCTAGGCATGGATTGGTTGACAAAGTTTGAAGGAAATATAGATCTGTGCTCAAGAAGTCGATTCTGCTCATCACCCCGGAGCAGAAGAGGATCAAGTATGTATCCAGACGTATCCCGATGAAGAATCAGGTGCATTCCCTCACGGGAGTTGTTCAGGAGGAAGTGCCAGTAGTACAAGATTTTCCCGATGTGTTTCCGGAGGAATTACCAGGAATGCCACCGGACAGAGACATTGAATTTCTGATTGAGTTATTGCCCGGCACAGCCCCAATATCCAAGAGACCCTATCGGATGCCCCCGAACGATTTAAAAGAGATCAAGAATCAAATTAATGAGCTATTGGAGAAGGGATATATTCGGCCAAGCTCGTCACCTTGGGGAGCCCCAGTTCTCTTGGTAGAGAAGAAGGATGGAACCCTGAGAATGGTTGTGGATTATCGTTCGTTGAACGACGTGACCATCAAGAACAAGTACCTCTGCCGATGATTAATGACTTATTTGATCAGCTAGTTGGAGCCAAGGTATTCTCCAAGATCGATCTTGATCGTGGTATCATCGATTGAAGATCCGTGAAAAGGATATACCTAAAACAGCATTCACCACGGTATGGTTTATATGAGTATACCATCATGTCATTCGGATTGACTAATGCCCCTGCATACTTCATGAATTTGATGAACAAGGTATTTATGGAATATCTGGACAAGTTTGTCGTGGTGTTCATCGATGATATACTGATTTTCTCCAAGAGCGAGGAAGAGCATAAGGAACATTTGCGTCTAGTTCTGGAGAAACTCCGAGAACATCAGTTGTATGCCAAGTTCAGCAAATGTGAATTTTGGCTGAAGGAAGTCGGATTCCTCGGACATGTTATTTCAGGAGAAGGAATAGCAGTTGACCCCGCCAAGGTTGTATCAGTCACCGATTGGCAGTCGCCCACCTCAGTCAAGGAGATCCGCAGTTTTCTCGGACTCGCAGGATATTATCGGAGGTTTATTGAGAATTTCTCGAAGATTGCCAAGCCCATGACTGAGCTGTTGAAGAAGGATGCCAAGTACATTTGGACCGAGGATTGTGAAGCCAGTTTCCAGGAATTGAAGAAACGTTTGGTTACAGCCCCAGTACTGATTTTGCCGGACATACACAAGGATTACCAGGTATATTGTGACGCTTCTCGTCAGGGACTCGGAGGAGTACTCATGCAGGAAGGAAAAGTTGTAGCTTATACCTCCAGACAGCTACGACCACACGAGATGAATTATGCCACACATGATTTGGAGTTAGCAGCAGTAGTGCATGCACTCAAGACCTGGAGACATTTCCTTATCGGAAACCGTTGTGATGTTTACACAGATCATAAGAGCTTGAAGTATATTTTCACGCAGAAAGAGTTGAACCTAAGGTAGAGGAGATGGCTAGAGTTAATCAAGGACTATGACATGAGATCGCATTACCACCCAGGAAAGGCTAATGTTGTAGCAGATGCTTTGAGCCGTAAGAGTTATGTGAATACTCTTATAGCGGGAGGATTACCCCAGGAGTTAGTCGATGACCTCAGAGACCTTCGACTGGAGATAGTTCCGAGAGGATATGTTGCAGCTCTGGAAGTTCAGTCCACTTTGGCCGAAAGAATTCGTGAAGCCCAGAGTCGGACAAGGAAATTGAGGAGATAAAGAAAAGGATGAATGAAGGAAAAGCTAAAGGGTTTTGTAAGGATGAATACGGAGCTATATGGTTCGAGGATCGTATTTATGTACCCAATGATCCCGAACTCAGGAAGCTAATTCTTCAGAGGCTCATGATTCACCGTACTCGATTCACCCGGTAACACCAAGATGTATCTGGATTTGAAGGAAAGTTTCGGTGGACAGGTATGAAGAAGGATATTGCGAGTATGCAGCAGTATCGATGTTTGCCAACGAGTAAAGGCGGAACATCGAAGCCAGCAGGGTTACTTCAACCTTTGCCGATTCCCGAGTGGAAATGGGAAAAACTTGGAATGGATTTTATCACAGGATTACCGGGACCCGCTCAGGTTATGATTCCATCTGGGTAGTGGTTGATCGATTGACCAAGGTAGCTCACTTCATTCCGTGAAGACTACCTATACCAGCGCTAAGTTAGCCAAGATATACATGACCAGGATCGTATGTCCGCATGGAGTTCGAGGAGTATCGTGTCGATAGAGGAACACAATTTACCTCAAAGTTTTGGAATCAGTTACATGAAACTTTGGGTGCGAGGCTGGAGTTCAATATAGCTTTTCATCCACGCATGATGGACAGACCGAGAGAGTCAACCAGATCACGGAGGACAAGTTGAGAGCTTGTGCGCTAGACTATGGGTCTAGCTGGGATGATAATTTTCCATACGCGGAGTTCTCATACAATAACAGTTATCGAGACCGATCAAGATGGCCCCTTTCCAAGCTCTATACGGAAGGAGGTGCAGAACACCATTGCTGTGGGATGGTGTTGGAGATCGAAAACTTTTCGGTCCTGACCTTATCAGAGATTCCGAAGAGAAAGTCAAGCTGATTCGAGATAGACTCAAGGTAGCTCAGTCGAGGCAGAAGAGTTATGCCGACAGTAAACGCAAGGAAGTAACTTACGAAGCGGGAGACCGGGCATATCTTCGTGTGTCCCCACTTCATGGAATCAAGAGGTTCCGTGTTAAAGGAAAGTTAGCACCCCGATTCATTGGCCCCTACAAAATCCTCGAACGTCGTGGAGAAGTTGCTTACAAGTTGGAATTGCCGGAAGGATTGTCCGGAGTTCATGATGTCTTCCATGTTTCTCAGCCGAAGAAATGCCATGCCGACATGGCCGATATTCCGTTGAGAGACACAGTTCCCCTAGAGGCCATACAGCTCGACAGTGATCTGACTTATGAGGAGAAACTCGTCCGAATTCTCGAGACTGCGAACAGATTCACCCGCAGCAAGATCATCAAGTTCTGCAAGGTGCTGTGGAGTCATCATTCCGAGGAGGAAGCCACCGGGAGCGAGAAGAAGACCTCCGCCGAGACCACCGCACCTATTTGTTAGTTAACCCGAATCTCGAGGGCGAGATTCATCTTAAAATGGTAGGTTTGTAACATCCCAAATTTCCCATTTGGAATGTTTTACAATTATAGCTAAGCATCTACGCATATTGTTTGAAATTGAGTGGCATTTGAAGTTTGTAAGATTTTGAGTTGTTGGAATTTGAATTTGAATTGGCGGTTGAAATTTATTTCAAATCAATGCCCGACAAATACTTGAGAAAAGTATGAGAGGAGTAAACATGACACTCCAAATATGTCGATGAATAACCTTGCCAAAAGTTTGAATTCAAATTTGATTTTATTTGGGATTTTAGAAAATGTTTTTTTAAGTTTGAGTTTTGCCTGGAAAATGTTCAAATTATAGGAATATTCCCTGATCATTTTGATATATATATGTCCTATATAAAATATATATATTTTATTCTCTCTCTCTCTCTCTCTCTAATTCAAAAAAAGGAAAAAAACGCCAGCGCCACCAGCCGACTGCCCAGCCTAGCCCGAGGGCCCACCAGCCGGCGGCCAAGCTAACCTGCCCACCATAGCCGAGCCGGCCGATCGAGCCGCCGCCACCAAGCCCATTCCTTTCGCCAACGGACCGAACGCCCTCCCTCTCCTCACGACGCCCGGACCCACCTCTCCCTTTCCCCTCGCCCACGCCAACCCGCAACGCCACAGCGTCGCCGCCGCCGGAATCCCGGGGATCCCGGGATCGCCTCCCCGATCTGCCCCCTCCTCCAAGCCGGTCCCCCTATAAACCCCCTCGCCCGTTCCGCCCCCTCGCACCAAGACCTCCTCGCCCGCAATCTCTCGCTGGAAACCAGACGCCGCCGCCGCGCCATTGCCCTGTTCCGCCGCCCCGAACCCCCGAGCTCCACCGAGTCCACCACCGAACCCCTTGCTCGCCAAGCACACGGAGGCCTCCGCCGTCGTCCCCGACCACCGGAGCCACCGCGCCGTCACCGCCCGAGCCGCCGTCGCCGTCGACCACCGCGGTAAGTCGCCGGAGATGCCCCCACCGTTAGATCTAAATTCTAGGGTTTAGATTAGAAGTAGCGAAGGGGTAGGTTTTAGTTTAAAAAACCGGTTTTAGTCTCGGTTTTTATTTGGGTTTAGTTGGACCGGCCCGACCCGGTTTATTCCCGGGCGCGTTTTAGCTATATTACGCCTGAGCGTTAGATAGGCCCATTAGCACCAGTTTTTCTTTTTAATTATATTTTTGTTTCTGTTTTCTTTTACAGAATAGTTTCAGTTTTGTAAAATCCATATCTTTTAATCTACTTAATATTTTTAATTGATTCTTTTTTTGTTGGTTTGCAAATTTGTTGTAGTTTCTGTAGAAAATATGTTTAGTGATGTTAAAATTATTAGAAATTGTTTTATTTTAGATTTAGACAGATTAGTAATTCTGCTATAAAATGAGTTAGATTTATTTTATTTTAGTGGTTCTTTTGTCACTACTTTGTTTTGACCTTGCCTAACCGGAGGAATTTATTTGGGCATTTTAGATTTAATAAAAAATAGTTTTAATCAAAATCATGTGGTTCTTATTTATTTAACTAGCTACTGTTTTCCTATTGTTTTATTTAGCAAATAATTTTATTTTACCTATGTCATAGTTTATTTTAGATTAGTTTCTGTAGTTTTAGAACATGAACTTTTATTTACAATAAATAAAGTAGTTATTTTATTTTTTCTTGCTAGGATTGTTATAGGCATAATAAGAGTTCTATAATGGCTTTTGATGTGATTCTTTTTGCTCCTAGTTGCATGATGAATTCTCTTCTGTTAGTTAGCAAAAACCCATGCTTAGGTTCTGTTAGAAAAATTTTGTTGTGTAAAACTATTTCTTGGTTGTTGTATGATGGGGTGAAAACATTGATTTGGATTTCTTCGAGTTTTCTTTGGGTTTTGGTCCGTTGTTTTGTGTGTTTTATGTTAGCATGCTGTTATGTTAATTGATTGTATGCTCTTATGCTTATATGATTATTGTTTGCCTCGGTAGAATTTCCGGAGTGCGAAGCTTGCTACCACGAGTCCCTAGCTTTCGAAGATCGTCAGCAAGGCAAGTCATTTGACCATGTTTTCTTTTACAATACCTATGATTTTATTGCATTAGAATTATACCTCCCCACCATGCATGCAGTAGGAGAATTTTGAGTTATGTTCTTGAGTAGTATCATGAGGTAGGATGAAACCAATTTCCCCTTGTTACCATGACCCGGGACGATGTAGTTTATTTTGCTATGCTCAGAGGCGGGTTGGTTGAGTGATTCATAAGGGAGATGTGAGAGTCAAGATGATGACAACCCCATGACTTCAAGCTCAAGATGGACTTCAAAATTCACTCTTTGGGTGGAGGACGGTTGACGGGCACCCTGAGAAAACCAGCGGTTGGCGGGATGCATGGAGAGGCGCCATGACATCTTGCGAAAGCTTCACCCAGCCACGAAGAGACGGATGTATACCCCATTGACGGAAGCTTACTGTGCAGCCGCAAGCCATTATGGGCTCGGCTTGGTCAACCGTAGGTGTGACTCTGGCGGACGGTGCTACGAGATGTAGAAGAACGGTAGGATTGGATGGGTACGCAAGTGGCGGAGAAACTCTTGGAAGACCCTGTTTTCGTTCGTCCGTCTTCAAACACCATGAAGTGCGAAGACTTAAAAGGAGGGAATGATTCTTGCGGGTAAAGTCATAAACCTCTGCAGAGTGAAGATCTAATCGGTTAGCCGTGTCCCGATTACTGGACAATTTGAGCCTCTGGAACTTGGAGTATTTGGATATCTCAACACCAAAATTAATAAATTAATTGAGGGATTATTTAATAATTGGGAATGAGACATTGGTTGGTGGAACCATCTCTATAGCTACCAACATTTTGTAGTAATTGCAAACAAGTCCTTATTGTAGGGAAAAACTGGCTTTTTCGCAAAACAATGAAACTTAGAGCCCCACAGCCAAATTGCATATAGTGTTAGTAATTTTTATTATTGTTCTCTCTTCATGACTTGCCGGCATATTCAAAATGCTGACCTACACGGCTGCAATGTCTTATGTTGCAGAGGAGTTTTCCGATCAGGAGTGAGGCTACGATCCACGCTTGGTGATTGCCCTTTGGAGTCGGATGGACTCGCTATTCTTCTACGCTTCCGCAGCTTTATTTAGTTTATTTCTCATGAGTTGGCCTTCGGCCGAATTTATTCTATTGTATTAAAGACTCGATATGAGAATCGTGTAATAAATTCAGGTGTGATTGAACTTTGATTATTTCCTTCAATGCTACAGAGAGAATTGACCGATTTTGGGTCGGGTCGCTACAGTCAAGCTCCCAGATCTCCTCAACCCTTCCATAAAATCGCCCGATTCTTGCGTTGTCGCTGCCGGTCATGCATTCCATCGTCACCCCCGAGTTACGATCATCACTTGTCCATATCTTTGGCCTCCGTGTAGAACGTGTATCCGTTGATATCATATGCACGATAGGTTACGAGGTTGGGCGAGGGCCATGTGCTAAGGCGTATATGAGCAATCCGTCCTTAGAGCCCTCCTCCGGGATTAGCAATAATATGCTCTTTGAACCAATGCAGGAAACGGAGTTGTGCTCTCTAGTAACCCGGCGTTAGTCCTGCATACCCCCGGTCACGATACTTCTTTGCGATAATTTCTTTGTGCAGTGCCACGAAAGGATCTACCTCGTCAAGGTGTTGTAGCACTACCAAGTTTGCTCTGTCAAAGTCGCGCGTCGTTCGAGTATGCCACGTGCAGTTCCTGCGACCGTTGCGATGACCATCTCCTTGAGCCTCCCATCGTGCTTGTTAACGGGCAAACCAACACTAACACCAAAGCGGCTGGTCTGCGCCACATAGAAAATTCTCACGTAAAGAAATGCACTCTTGTGTCAAATAGCCCCGGACGATGCTTACATCCGGACGGGACATGTTCTTAACGAATCCTTTGATGATCCCATTCATCCTCTCAAACGGCATCATGTTGTGCAGGAATGACGGCCCCAGTCTATTATGTCATCCACAATATGGACACATAGATGCACCATCACGTCAAAGAACGCGGTAGGGAAGTACATCTCAAGCTCATTCAGATCACAACGATCTCTTCCTGTAGCCTTGAGCTGCTTCATCTGATCGACTTTCGAAGATGACATCAAAAAGTTGCAGAGAACAATAAGCGTGTCACGGACGTGTTTGTCCATTATCCCTCTAAGGGCAACAGTAGTATCGTGTCATCATCACATGACAGTCATGAGACTTCATCCCGCTGAACCTTTTTCTGTCCGTGTCTAGATATCGCTTATCTTGCCACAAGAACAGAACTAACTTTGACTCGTAAGGCACTTAAAAATTGATTGATCTCAGCCTGACTTAAGGTGAAGCAAGAAGGGGGGCAATAATCCTCTTTCTTTATTTTCTTGCCCTTCTTCTCCCGTGCCTCTTTCTCCGTCTCTTTCTCGTCTGACATTTTATGGGACGACATGTGTAGATCTTCCCTGATTTTCAAATCTTGCAAGTCTTTTCTTGCCTTCGGCCCATCCTTGGTCTTATCCGACATGTTCATCAGTGTTGCGAGCAAGCTCTCAAGGACATTCTTACAGATATGCATTTGATCAAGGCAATGAGGTGTATCGAGTTTGTGCCAGTACTCCAAGTCCCAGAACACAGACCTCGTCTTCCATACTTTCAGCAGTGGCTCCGACGCCTTTCTCATCGTCTTTCCCGGCGCCGGGCACTCCTTCCAGTTTTTCAACAGCTCATCGATTTCGGCACCGCTCCGCTTACGTTGAGGTCCTCGATGCTCAGCGTGACCATTGAATAGATCTCCACGGTTTCTCCACGGGTCGTCCTGTTCAAGCCATCTTCGATGCCCCATGTACATGATTTTCCCAGACCCGCCATCTTTCCTTGACGTTAGCTGCTGAGACGTCGTATCATCCATGCACCGTGTGCATCCGCAATATCCATGGCACACCTGGCCTGCCACATATCCGTAACCGAGATAGTCGTGCACTGTCGTGATCAACGCGGCTCTCATGTTGAAATACTCGCTTTCTTTGGCGCCCCATGTCTTGGCGGTGTTTTCCATAACGTGTCTAACTCCTCTTGAAGTAGCCCCAGATACAAATTAATATTATTTCCTGGTTGTTTCGGCCCTTGAATAAGCATGCTCATGTGAATGTACTTCGATTTCATGCACAACCAGGGGGGAGGTTGTACATCCATACAAACACGGGCCATGTGCTATGGTTGGTGTTCTGGTTGCCAAACGGATTCATGCCATCGGTACACGCGCCGAGCACGATGTTCCTTGCATCACATTCAAAATACCGATAGAAGTTGTTCAACGCTCTCCACTCACGTGTCTCAGCTTCAGATCATCTCCATCGTCGGGCTTCTTCCTCCGGCGTGCAGCGCATTAGCTTTGCTTCCTTGGGATCTAAAAATACCTCCGAGACGGGAGTGATCGGTAAGTACCATACAACTTTCTGGGGAAATTTCTTCCTGGCCTTCTTGTATCGAGAAGCATTGCACACCGGACAGCTTGTTGTTTCCGCGTGCTCCTTCCGATAAATTACGCAATCGTTGATGCATGCATGGTATCTAACGTCTGGCAGATCAAGAGGGAACACGATCTTCTTGGCCTCATCAACACTAGTAGGACATAGATTACCCGCGGGAAGAACATCCTTTAGGTACTTGAGATGCTCATCGAGGCTAGTGTCGGTCCATTTGTTTTTAGCCTTCGTCTTCAGGAGTTGGAGCGTGAAACTCAAGCGGGTCACCTCAGGATTGCAACCATCATACAATGGAGTGATCGAGTCTACCACCAGTTGCTCCAACTTAGCCTCCTCTCTAGAAGCAGCTCTCTTAGTACTCGTCTCCTTGCGAAGCAATGCTTGAACATGAGGGTCCCCCACGATTGAACTTAGTACCGACGAACTCTGCTGCGTGGAGTCCATGTCGTTCTCTCTGCCGCCATGTCCGACCCCTTCTCCGCCGCCATGTCCGGCCTCTTCCCCGCCGCCATTATCGATCATCTCGTCGTCTTGCCCCATGTCATCATTGCCTGCCCCGTCGGCATCCTCAACATCGTCATCCTCATCTTCAGTTATCCACCGAGTATAGCCATCCATGAAACCAGTCATGAGCAGGTGCGCTTCCACACGACTATCGTCATACGGGTCGAGCCAAACTATTCCTTTGCATTTTCGACACGGACATAAAACCTCTGTCAGGTTATTTTCTTTCATGTCCTGCACCGCTGACCGCAACCACCTGTCCACCATCGTTCCGCTGACCATCATGAACGTCTGCACGGTAATAATAAAACAAATTGATTATAGAAATGCGTGCATGCATCAAAGTCATCCAAAAATTCGGCATGACCTTCCCTAAAAATAGGACATATATGGATCTAGAGTTTGCCCGTAATTCGCCGAAACAGAAATAAATCGACATTTCGGCAAAACATAGGCAACTCAAAAGCACAATTTGGCGTCAACTCATGCCACACACACAATTTCCATAAACATATCACACACACATAAAAATATTTCCATTTTGCAAAAGCATGAAATTTTAATCACCTCTATCTCGAGATCGAGCACACGGTGGAGATGATGTTGTAGGGAGATCAAAAGTGCACAAAGCTCTTCTTGACAAAGATAGATCTAGTTAGGGGGCAAATAGGTCACTTAACTAAATCCTACATCTACCTAGCTACGTAATTTGGGAGGAGACAACTTCAACTAGTGGAGGGGGAAGGAAAAAGAGAAAGGAGATGCATTAATGGAGGTGGTGTAGTTAGGTAGGAGTAATGAAGAGAGAGAAAGGTAGATAGAAGAGAGAGAGTAATGGGGGAGAAGTATTGAGTAAGAAGAAGAGTGAGAGTGGGAGCATGTGGGAGGTAGGGGATAGGGAAGAGAGGAGGGGGATGGGGAGGGACGGGTGGGGAAAAGGTGGTGGGTGGGTCGGATTAGCAGTAGTGCGGGAGTTAAAACGCGCTGTTGCTAAGGAAGTAGCAGCAGCGCGCTTTGGGCAACGGCGCTACTGCTAACTGGGACCAAAAAGTGTGCCAATTTGAAATTTAGCAGCAGCGACCTCAAAAAAAGCGCGCTTCTACTACATCCATAGCAGTAGCGCGGCTCGCGGCACCGGGCTACTACTAAATGGAGTTTGGTGGACACCGCCGGTCGATATTTGTAGCAGCGCGGTTTACACCGAGCGCGCTACTGCTAAAAACTTGTCAGTAGCGAGTTTCCCGCACACGCGCCACTACTAATTAGTAGCAGCGCTCCTTTTTGAGCCGCGTTGCTGCTAAGATTCTGTGTATAGGCTTTTCCCTAGTAGTGATCGATGATACAGAGTAGATCACAAATGATTTGCAGCGCTACTACGTGTGCGTAGGGTCACTAGAACCATTTGTGATATCACGTTATCGCACAAAAGAGCTCGAAGTAAACGTGTCCAATGTAAAATACAATTCCAGTCGTAGTTTTTTTTAGGAAACGTGTGGGATCCTGATACGTCTCCAACGTATCTATAATTTTTTGTTGCTCCATGCTATATTATCTTCTGTTTTGGACATTATTGGGCTTTATTATTCACTTTTATATTATTTTTGGGACTAACCTATTAACCGGAGGCCCGGCCCAGAATGGCTGTTTCTTGCCTATTTAAGAGTTTCACAGAAAAAGAATATCAAACGGAGTCCAAACGGAATGAAACCTTCGGGAACGTGATTACGAACATGATCCAGGAGACTTGGACACTACGTCAAGGAAGCTTCTAGGAGGCCACGAGGTAGGGGGCGCGCCTACCCCCCCCCCCTCCCACGCGCGCCCTCCACCCTCGTGGGCCCCATGTTGCTCCACCGACGTAGTCCTTCCTCCTATATATACCTACGTACCCCCAAACGATCAGATACGGAGCCAAAAACCTAATTCCACCGCAGCAACCTTCTGTACCCACGAGATCCCATCTTGGGGCCTGTTCTGGAGCTCCGCCGAAAGGGGCATCGATCACTGAGGGCTTCTACATCAACACCATAGCCTCTCCGATGAAGTGTGAGTAGTTTACCTCAGACCTTCGGGTCCATAGTTATTAGCTAGATGGATTCTTCTCTCTTTTTGGATCTCAATACAATGTTCTCCCCCTCTCTTGTGGACATCTATTCGATGTAATTTTCTTTTGCGGTGTGTTTGTTGACACCGATGAATTGTGGGTTTATGATCAAGTTAATCTATGAACAATATTTGAATCTTTTGAATTCTTTTATGTATGATTGGTTATCTTTGGAAGTCTCTTCTAATTATCAGTTTGGTTTGGCCTACTAGATTAATCTTTCTTGCAATGGGAGAAGTGCTTAGCTTTGGGTTCAATCTTGCGGTGTCCATTCCCAGTGACAGTAGGGGCAGAAAGGCACATATTGTATTGTTGCCATCGAGGATAACAAGATGGGGTTTTTATCAAATTGCATGAATTTATCCCTCTACATCATGTCATCTTGCTTAAGGCGTTAATTTGTTCTTATGAACTTAATACTCTAGATGCATGCTGGATAGCGGTCGATGTGTGGAGTAATAGTAGTAGATGCAGGCAGGAGTCGGTCTACTTGTCTCGGACGTGATGCCTATATACATGATCATACCTAGATATTCTCATAACTATGCTCAATTCTGTCAATTGCTCAACAGTAATTTGTTCACCCACCGTAAAATACTTATGCCCTTGAGAGAAGCCACTAGTGAAACCTATGGCCCCCGGGTCTATCTTCATCATATCAATATTCCAACACTTAATTATTTCCGTTGCTTTTTACTTTGTTTTTATTTTACTTTGCATCTCTATCGTAAAAATACCAAAAATATTATTCTATCATATCTATCAGATCTCACTCTCGTAAGTGACCGTGTAGGGATTGACAACCCCTTATCGCGTTGGTTGCGAGGATTTATTTGTTTGTGTAGGTGCGAGGGACTAGCGCGTAGCCTCCTACTGGATTGATACCTTGGTTCTCAAAAACTAAGGGAAATACTAATGCTACTTTGCCGCATCACCCTTTCCTCTTCAAGGGAAAACCAACGCAGTGCTCAAGAGGTAGCAATCCCAAACGAAAAGCACAAGTCACTCTTGCCGCAACCGTTGGTGATACACAACAAATCACAAAACGTCTGCGGCACTTGTATGTGTGTGAAGGAGCTCCTGAACCGTTTGTGATAGAACATTATCGCACATGGTAATTGTTGGGAAACAAATGCGATGGAGTCTTGCATGGCAGATGGGTTCCGCAGAAAACTCGTGTGCGATGGGGCACATATTGCACACAGTTTATATATTGGCCCATGTGCCTTACATACTGTTTCCCAAACGGTTCATTATGACACACCAGTTGGTTTCACTGCGTCATTAGAAACGTTTAATCACCGATCCCACACGTGCGAAAGAATTTAGTGTGTGCTGCATTGCACACAATTACATTTTGCAGGGCCTATGGATCATGGCTCCATATCCTTGACGGTTTCTGGGTCGTGTGGGAAGCCCCCCCCCCCTAATCGCCCACACTCACTTGGCGACGGTTCCAAATGCCGTCGCGGAAAGGGGTTAAAAACCGTTTGTATAGCACCTCGATGTACCAGTGTAGGCCAGAAGGAAGGATCTCCACGGGCCATCAAACAGTGGAGGTCATTGGGTTTTGTGTTGACTTCATTCCTGACCAAAAGCCAATTGGTCTCCCTCTATCACGGTATGAGGAGAGACTGACTGGAAAAGGCATGCTAGGAGCAGACTCAGTAATATGTAGGGACAGGCATTCTTGGGCTCAAGCACACTACATAGTTCTACAGAATTCTACCTTTGTGACTCCATATGTCAATGAACACTAGAATATTCTGCGCTCCAAACACCCGGTGCAATGTGACAACTGGAGTACATGTGAACAAATCAGAACTTTCGGTAGTTTGTTGCAAACACATCTCATGTGTAACCGCTGTTGGAGATGAGTTGTACTCATATGCCAGGACACCATCTTCGACTTTATTGAGTTAAGGGTACGAGATAAATGGGAATACATTTTACACGATCGCCCAAGATCAAAAGAGCACCAACCAAAACAATGGTGTCCGCTTTGATGCAGAAACCAAGAGGGGAAAGGACACATATTATGGTTACATAGTGGACATATGGGAACTTGACTATGGATATGATTTTAAGGTCCCTTTGTTTCGGTGCAAATGTGTCAATCTGTCAGGAAGCGGGGGTACAGGTAGACCCACAATACGGAATGACAACAGTGGATCTGAACAATCTTGGGTACATAGACGAACCATTCATCCTAGCCAATGATGTGGCGTAGCTTTTCTATGTGGAGGACATGTCTATGAAACCAAGAAAAAGAAAATATAAGGAAGCAAATACATCATACGATGAGCCAAAGCACCACATAGTTCTTTCAGGGAAAAGAGACATCGTGGGAGTGGAGGGCAAGATGGACATGTCTGAAGATTATGGAAAGTTTCATAAAATTCCTCCCTTCAAAGTGAAGGCTGACCCAAGCACCATGTTAAACGCTGAAGATTATCCATGGTTACGGCGCAATAAGCAAGGGACACACGCGAAGAAAAAGTGAAGACTATCTCTCCACAACTATTCTGATGATGGCTCTGCTGATGGCTTTGATTACGTGAAGAAAAAATGAAATCCCTTTGTACTAGATGAGTTATCGTCCGAAACCCTGTTACTTCGAAAGAGATTGTCCATTTTGTACACGAAGTGCATCCATCTTTTGCCGTAACCCTCTCACCTTTTTAGTACATACTATGTCGGTGAAATGATCATACCATGCCAACTTTCAACCTACTTAGAGTGCATTTGTGGTGCTTTTGAATTTCAGGTTTATTTAGCTAAAACAATCAGCAAATGCATGAGAAATATCAAATGAAGTCAAAAAGGGTTTAAAAATTGATGATGTGGCCTTGAATGGTGCATGTTCAACGCACAAAAACTCTAGAGGTGATATAAGTTCAAAAAATGAAATCCCTTTGTAACAGATGAGTTTTCGTCCTAACCGGTGATACTTCGAAATAGATTGTCCATTTTGTACACGAAGTGCATCCAGTTTTGTCGTAACCCTCTCAACTTTTTAGCACATGATATGTGGGTGAAATGATGATACCATGCCAACTTTCGACATTTTCAGAGTTCATTTGTAGTGTTTTTCAATTTCAGGGTCATTTAGCTCAAAGAATGAACTTAAAAGATTTTATAAAACTCTAATCGCAATAAGAATGAACAAAAAAGAATTAACTAAATATAATATTCTTCACTAGCAAAGAGAATCAACTAAAAATAATCAAAATAATATTAACTAACATTATCAAAGTATTTATTTGTTAAAATAATCAACTAAAAAGAATCAACTAAAATATTAACTAAAAAGAATCAACTAAAACATTAACTAAAAAGAATGAACTAAAAAGAACCAACTAAAAGGAATCAAAAATATTAACTAAAATTATCAATGTATTTATTTGTTAAAAGAATGAACTAAAAAGAATCAATTAAAATATTTTTATCATCAACTAAAACAAACTATAATTTTCTTCAATAGCAAAAAGAATCAACTAAAAAGCTTTTATAAACCTCTAGTTATTCTCAAAATAATATTAACTTAAAATTATATAAAATTTATGCAACTAAAATGATCAAACTCTTTTTTGTTAAAAACTTTAATAGCAAAAATAATTTTCATAAAGGTTTTTTGTTAAAATCTTCAATAGCAAACTAAAATAACAGGAAAAAAATTGCCCGCCTACAAGGCCACAACGGCCTGCATACGACTAGAAACCCAACTACTAGTAGGGCCAGGATGTAGGCCCACTGGGCAAGTAGGCCACACATGGCAATAACAGGTTCATTAGGCCCACACAGGCCTGCTTTATAGAGGAGCTCGAAACGATAGCCACGACGGGGCTTATATACAGGTGCGAGCGCCTCTCAACTAGCGAGGTGGGAGTAAACTTTTAGACACCGCTGTGCAAGGCTATTGGTCCCGCTTGGTGGCTCGAACCGGGACGAAGGGTGCCTTTCGTCTCGGTTCGAGCCACCAATCGGGACCAATGCCCCCCTTCTGGTCCAAGCCACCAACCGGACCAAACGTCTCTGCTTCCCGCCCTTTGGGCTACTGAAATTGACCTTTAGTCCCAGTTGGTGGCACCAACCGGGATGAAAGGGGGCCTTTCATCCGGGTTGGTGTCATCAACCAGGACCAATGCTCTGGGTATATAAGCAAGCACTTATCAGTTTTCGTCTCAGTTTCTTCGATCTCTCCTCGTCCTCTCCTCCTCCGACGACGCCAGGCTGCCCCGACGCTGTTGCCACGCCCTTTCCCCGTCGTCGCCACGCCCTGCCCTGTCGTCGCCGTCGTTGTCACTGCCGCGGCCCCCGAGCCCGCGCCGCCCTCGAGCTCCCCGAGCCCGCACCGCCCCGAGCTCCCCTCAGCCCGCGTCGCCCCGAGCTGCGCCGCCCTGCTGTGAGCCGCCGCTGCTCCGCCCGCTGTCCTTTATTGAATAATTATGTTTATGTATATATGTATGTATAAAGATTGTGAGAGATGATAGATGTATGTATGTATATGTATGCATGTATGTTTTATTTTTATATTTTTGCGGGCATGTATATGTTTATTAATTATAGTATGTATATGTAGATGCTTAGTGTATATATAATGTAGATGTATATGTATGTATGTATGGATGGATGTATATGGAAAATATTGGTAAAACTTTAGAAATTCATAAAAAATTAAACGTAACTCCGATGAAAATAATTTATTTATGAAAATCGCTCAGAAAAATATGACGAAACCGAATATGCCCTTTGTTCGTCTGTCACAAGCAGCTAGCGTAGATAACCTGGAATCGTCCCCCTCCGGATCATCTGTCCGAAAATGTAGACTTCGGGAAAACATTCCCGGATGTTATCCCCCTTAACCTAGCTATGTCGTGTAGTGCTGCGTTAGAACACCCCTAACTCTCTCGGGAATTCAACATATCGCCGATAGCTTCGACATGAGCAGGGGGTCCGCAAGTATCCTCGTCAACCATGAGAGATGTGGTCCGCAAAGTATCCTATCTTGAAAGATAGGACGACTCATCAGACATGAGGGGGGGAGGGAGTCCTCGATGATCGTCTGACACTGACTGTTATAAAACTTGTCAACTTTACATGATGTTTGCCACTAATCTATTTCTCATATGCATATGATATCTTGTTGTGATTAGGTCTATGTTTGCCACTAATTCATCTCTCATGATTGTATATTGCCATGTTGTCACTACTAGGAAAAGGCATGCTAGTGGCGCACCCGTTTTGCCTTCTAATGGCGCACCACTGGTGCCCCACTAGCATCACACCATTAGAATTTTTTTCTAATGGCGCACCACCTGTGCGCCATTAGAATATGGTGTTCTAATGGCGCACCACGTAGTGCGCCATTAGTATTGCCTACAGTGCGCCACTATTATCTGCTATACTAATAGCGCACCACATGGTAGTGCGCCATTAGTAACAATTTTTTTAATTTTTTTTGTTTTTTCTTAATCTCAGGTCACTATTTCACATATGAGATATTCAACACATATATATATACAACAAGCATCTATATAACAATCATATCCAACACACAAGTTTCATCATATATACATACATAGCCAACACATAGTTCAGGTTACATATTACAAAAGTTTCACATTGTTCATCCAACACGTTATCCATCAATTCACAAAAGTTTCACATTGATACAAAATAAAAACACAAATGGAAAAGAAGCACTCCATCCATGCAAGCTTCCGTGAATTAAATCAAATCTGCAAAATGATAAACAAGAAGTTAGAAGAAGAAGAAGAAGAGAAGAAGAAGAAGAAGAAGACTAGAAGAATACTAGAAGAAGAATAAGAAGAAGAATGAGAAGAATGAGAAGAAGACTATAAGCTTATTATGTAAACTTGATCATTTTGTGCTAACATAAGTAATTTTGGAGCTAACCTATAGGAAACTAAGCATATAAGCTCTAAGTTAGCATATTAGAGCCAACTTAGGTAAATGAAGCTAACCTATGTCATTTTGGAAAAGAAGAAGAATAAGAAGAAGACTATAAGCTTATTATGTAAACTTGATCATTTTGTGCTAACATAAGTAATTTTGGAGCTAACCTATAGGAAACTAAGCATATAAGCTCTAAGTTAGCATATTAGAGCCAACTTAGGTAAAATGAAGCTAACCTATGTCATTTTGGAAAAGAAGAAGAATAAGAAGAAGACTATAAGCTTATTATGTAAACTTGATCATTTTGTGCTAACATAAGTTATTTTGGAGCTAACCTATAGGAAACTAAGCATATAAGCTCTAAGTTAGCATATTAGAGCCAACTTAGGTAAAATGAAGCTACCCTAGCCGCAGGTCGTAGGCACGGAAGAACTTCTCCCACCCACGATACAAGTACATGTGGCCCTCCTTGATCACCAACTCCACATCCCACAACCTGTGTAACCCGCTGCCGGCGTGTCGCAGCTTCACATTATTTGGCGGATCTTCACCCAGCATGTTCATAAAACTGTCAGGCAGCCTCTGTAGTTTGGGACAATGAGTGATGTAGCAAACAACAGATATCATAATGAGATGGGTGAAGGGGAGATCTCTCGTTTTATATACCTGCGTCATGGATGATACTGAAGTCCCAAGTATGATCTTGAAGAACTCGAAGCATCCAACTCATGATCATGGTGTGGCAGAGCGGCGGTGGCTGCTTCCCCCCATCTCTGATAAGTAGCAGAAGAGACCAATTAGTACCCTTACAACAGATCATAAAACATGCATGATAACAGGCTGTACTAAAATTCCAATTGTACTGGACTATAAATTAGGGTAACAATGACACAGAAGATGGGAGCACCTAGTACACATTAGCAAAACAAAAAGGTACCACGCTTAAAAGGAAAGACCACTTGGCTCTATTGCCTCCTATGGTTTAATGCAGCAAGAATGGCGGGGCAGTTGATCCTACTTAATTAAGTAGTAAGATACCCCGGCCCATGCATTAGTCGCAAGTACCCCATATGTCCTATTTTTAGCAAAGTCATGCTAAAATTCACGGAAAATTTCAGTATGAACTTTGCTGAAAATAGGACATATGGAGTACCCGAATTTGCCGGAACGGAAGTTAATCGACATTCCGGCAAACTCAAGGGCCTCTCGGGGTACCTGCAAAATCATTATCCCCGCTTAATGAATTCGCCAATGGGTCATTTCAGAAGATCACAAGTAGCATCATCACAAGTACAACATCATCTATAGCTTTATATTAACAAAGCATCAGAACATATACAAAATACCACTTATGCCAACAGTATGGTTTATATCAGATTCAGAGTTAGAAACAGGAAAAACTGGTGCTTCAAAGCCTACTAGACACAATTTACATCTATCAGTACAGGATGTCCTGACTAATTTCAAGTGTTCACAGGTGAACTTGTACCATGGATGAGCCTAGTGCTTCATTAGTCACCCTGTGCATGAAATGTATCATGTATCAAATCATCAATTAACAGCTAAAAAACAAAAACCTTCAGGACAGAGTGAAAATAGTTACCGAACTTAGTGACTAAAGATATGTAAAATGTATGACACAGAAAATAAAGAAATCATGTTGATGAATAAATTTATAGAGTATATAACCACAATTACTAAAACCCATCAAAATAGTATTGTGTCAAGTTCAGTTTGAAAATTCAGTTACTGCTTGAGTGATTTGACACCAAAAATTACTCCCAAAAATTACAATGACCGTATATTGACTGCATATGCTTGTTTTGATTGTAACTTGGTGAAGTAGTCACTACTTTACTACTAGTGTGCAGCGATTGGGGAGAAGAGCTCATCGATTAGATTGTAACTTGGTTCACTTGCATTCAGTCACCACCACCAAATCCTAGTGCAGCTGTGGTTCTAAAATCCTAGTGCACTTGCACTTGGTGCACTTGGAGAACATGATTGGGCATTCTCAAACATAATTGCTCTAGTGCAGCTGTGGTTCCAATTGAGGTGTGCCCTATGGTCTTATACATAAGCCAAACAAACTAATTAGGGTTCAGCAGCAAGCAGCTGCACAACTGCATCACTCCCTGTCTCCCTCCCTTCAGATACAGCGGCTCAAAAGTCAAGTAAACTGAAGATTAATCTAACAAGCCTGACAGTAGCTAACTGTACCTAACTGTACCTAATTAATGCTAACTGTACCTAACTGAATTTTTTTATGACAACCAACGGATGCTAACTGTACCTAACTGTACATAACTTATGCTAACTATACCTAACTAATGCTAATTGTCACAAATATGATATTTTTATGATAAAATACATCATTATCAGGGCACATTATGGCCATTTTCTTACATGATGCTAACTATACCTAACTGAATTTTTTGACAGTAGCTAACTGTATTTAGTAATTTTTTACATAATGAAGATTGCCCTATTTGAAGGACAAGCAAATAGATACCTAAATTCCACTAGTATTTCCTCTAAAAAGCCTAACTGAATTTTTTGTAACTATACCTAACTGAATTTTTCTGTAACAGTCTTGCCCTATTTTTCTGTAAAAAGCCTAAAATCCACTAGTATTGCCTCTAAAAAGCCTTAAAAGTCCACTATTATTGACAATCAAAATATGATCTGAAGCTGTAAGGAGTTAACTGAAATTCACTAGTATTGCCTCTAAAAAAGCCTAAAGTCCACTATTATCTACTTTAGGCACAATCATACACAATTCTTACTGTACTGTAACATGTACTCCATCAAAATGTTGAAATTTTGACATTCGGAGGGTCACTGCGTGGTGGTGCCCCTGCACAGTGATCGTTGAGCTCGCGGTGTGGTGATCTCATGGAGATGGGACGGGCCCTGCACAGCGGTCGAGACTCAGAGCAGAGGTTGAGGGCAAGAGGAAGAAGAAGAAGAAGAAGGAAGTGGAGGAGGGCTCACCAGCGATCGGCGTGCAGCTGGCCGGCCGCCTTGGACCCGGAGGAAGCAGTGGTCGTGCGGATCCCTAGGGCTCGGGGCGGCACAAGACCATGCAGCAGAGCAGAGCAGCATGGCTGGACGGGCGGCGTCGCGTGGCTGGCTGAGCTGAGGTAGAGGCGGTCGTCGTCTCCTCCTCCTCCTCATCCTCCTCCTGGTCCTCCTCCTCCGGCTCGGGCGCGGGCGTGGGGGGCGGCGTGGGGAGCTGCACTGGTGGGGGCGTGGGGCGTGGGGGCGGCGGCACGGGGGAGCTGCAGTGGTGGGGGCGCGGGGGCGGCGGGGGTGGAGTCCTGCTGTGGTCGGGGCGGCAGCGGCGTGGGTTGATCAGGGTAGCGGGTGGATCTGGCGAGGGAGAGCTAGGGACGAAGGGATCTGGCGAGGGAGAGGGTGGAATTAGCTGGGGGGGGGGAGATTACTAATGGCGCACCCCGCAGCGGTGCACCATTAGTAAGTTTTTTTATTACAGTTCGAACCCTCGGGTTATATTCCACCTAACCCAATCTACATCAGAACCCGCCCACTAGCCCGACTGGTCAGCACGGAGCACACACACTAGGAGGTCCTGGGTTCGATTCGAGCTCCCAATTTTATTTTATGCATTTAAAATGTTGTTTGATATTTATTTGTGTTTAAATATCTTCAAACTTGTTTAAATCATAACAGTAATATTTTTTTATAAAAATAGTAATATTTTTTTTAAAATATGTTCAAATTTGTTATTTGAAAATATTTATGAATATGAAAAAGGTGGAGTGGAGGTGCGGTGGGTCATCGGCGACGGTTAGGTGGGGAGGTGCGGGCGGGGTCGGCGGCGGCGGTGGAGCGGGGAGGTGCGGTTGGTCGTCGGCGGTGGAGTGGGGAGGTGCGGGCGGGGTCGGCGGGCGGCCGGTGGAGCGGGAGGTGCGGTGGGTCGTCGGCGACGGTGGAGTGGGGGACCGGATCTGGCGAGGTGGGATAGCGATCGAGATGGAGGGGGATCGAGATCGCGTGTCCATGAAATTTAAAAACATTCATGAGTTCAAAAAGTGCCCATGAAATACAATCGAGAAATGAAGACTACGATTTAAATACAATCGATCTTAGCTAGCTATCTGTTCACAATCTTCTTGCCCTTGTTTTTCGCAAATGGAGTTCTTCTATGGAATGGACGTCCTTTATGTAGGGTGGTCCTGCTTCTTCTTGTGGTGTATGCTGCTACTTCATCGTTGTCGTCATGTTCGATCTTCGGGTCGCCGTACTTGTCGAAGTCTTGCTCATTGGCTACTCCATCCAATCTGATGATCTTCCTTTTGCCTCTCCTCACGACAACACGACTGGGCTTTGACGGGTCGGTAATGAAGAAGCATTGGTCTACTTGGGAAGCCAGTACCCATGGCTCATTTTTCGCGGTGACGTTTGCGCCCATGTCTTGGTTAACCGGGTATAACCATGGTGGTGAAATACCGGTCTTCTTTTAGGACGCTCTTGGCCCATCTGACACGGAACATCGGGACCTTCTCTCCAGCGTAGCTCAGCTCCCAGATCTCCTTGATCCTTCCGTAATATCTGTCCTTGTCGTTACCGGTGTAGAATTTCATCGTTACCCCGAAGTTCTGATAACCATCGCTCTTCATGGCCTTGTCCTCGGTGTAGAATGTGTAGCCGTTGATTTCGTACGCCTCATAGGTCATCAGGTTGTGCTCGGCGCCCTGTGACAAGGCGAATATGAGTTGTTCTTCCGCGGAAGAATCCTCATGTAAAGGGTACGACAGAAGCTTCTGCTTGAACCAGCGCGTGAAACATGAGTTGTGCTCTTTGATTATATCTCCGTCCGTCCTCTGTTGGCCTCGGTCATTATACGTCTTCTCAATAAAGGTTTTGTGCTCTACCACCCAAGGATCGACCACGTCTATGTGTTGTAGCGCGACTAGGTTTGCTCTTTCAAAGTCGGCGAGTCGACCCTCGAAGTCGACATGCATTTCGCGGCGACCCTCACGGTGACCCCATCCAGTGAGCCTGCCGAGGTGCCTGTTGACGGGCAGACCAACGTGGTCCTCAATGCCTAGATAATTCGTGCAGTAGGAGATGCACCCTTCGGTCAGAAAGCCCCTGGATATGCTCTCTATATCCGTGTGCCAACGCAGGAGCTTTGCTACCTTAGGGTCCACGAAATACCGCTGCAAACGAGGAGTGATCGGAAAGTACCACACCACTTTTCGAGGAGCTTTCTTCCTCTTCTTGTATCGAGTGACGCCGCACACCGGACATATGGTAGACTCCGCGTGCTCGTCCCGATAAATGATGCAATTATTCATCCACACATGGTATTTCACGTGCGGTAAATCCAGAGGACACACGATTTTCTTCGCCTCCTCGAAACTGGTCGGGCACTTGTTCCCCTTGGGAAGTCGTTCGTGCCAGAATGACATGTTCTCGTCGAAGCATGCGTCGGTCATTTTGTGTTTTACCTTCATCTCCAGAGCCATGAGCGTTACTTTCAGGCGGGTATCCTCGGGCCTGCATACTTCATATAATGGAGTAACCGCGTCTATCTCCAGTTGTTCCAGCTTAGCATTCTGTCGGGCGGCAGCTCTTGCGTTATCCGTCTGCTTGAGAAGCGGCTCTTGAACATGAGGGTCCTGCACCCAGCCCATCGATGGTCCATCATCGTCTGCTCCGCCGGCATCTTCATCTTCATGATCATGCCCTTCGTCTGCTTCGGCATCTTCCTCATCATCATGTCCTGCATCTTCTACATGATGACTGTGTACAGCATCACCGTCGTGATCATGTCCTGGAGATTCTTCATCTTCTCGCCCGCCCGAGTCTTGCTCATTTCTTGCCGCCGCCCGGGCCCCATGGATGACTTCATAGTCATCTTCATCACCTTGCCACCGATAGCCATCCATGAAACCACGCAAGAGCAGGTGGTCCCACACCTGCCCAGAATCCGGGTCCGCAATAAGGCTCTTCAGCTTGCATCTTCGACACGGACATCTTATCTCCGTCTCGTTCTTTTGAAGCATCTCGGCCTTCGCGAAGCTCAAAAACCTATTCATGAAGCCTTCGGTCATCGTGTGGACCATGGTCGCCTGCGGGGTAGAGCAAAACGATATTTTAGAACCAAGAAAAAATTCGCATGACTTTCCTAAAAATAGGACCAAAAAGAATGCATAGTGCCAAAATTCTCGCCGAAACGGAAATGAATCAACATTCCGGCAACATATTGGCAACTATCGCATTTCAAATACCAGTACCCGCAAACGCAAACATATATGCAACACCACAAACATATGCAACACCACGAACATACATAGATCCAGCTAGGCCACGAAAAGTGCATGTGCACGTTGTTGGAGAGGGAAAACAACATAAAGATAGCTTCCCCCCTTACTTATGTTGGGGAACGTAGCAGAAATTCAAAATTTTCCTACGTGTCACCAAGATCTATCTATGGAGAAACTAGCAACGAGGGAAGGAGAGTGCATCTACATACCCTTGTAGATCGCTAAGCGGAAGCGTTCATGAGAACGGGGTTGAAGGAGTCGTGCTCGTCGTGATCCAAATCACGGAGATCCTAGTGCGAGCAGACGGCACCTCCGCGTTCAACACACGTACAGCCGGTGGCGTCTCACGCCTTGATCCAACAAGGAGAGAGGAGAGGTTGAGGAAGACTCCATCCAGCAGCAGCACAACGGCGTGGTGGTGGTGGAGGGCGTGGCAATCCAGCAGGGCTTCGCCAAGCACCACGGAAGAGGAGGAGGAGGAGGCAGGGCTGCACCAATAGAGGGAGAAATCTCATGTGTTGGGCAGCCCCAAAACCTCAAGTATATATAGGGAAGGGGCTGCGCCCCTTTAAATTCCACCCCAGGGGTGCGGCCAGCCCTAGATCCCATCTAGGGGCGGCCAAGGGGGAGGAGTGCCTCCCAAGTCAAGTGGAGGCCTCCCCTTTAGGGTTTTCCCTTCCCATGCGCATGGGCCTTGGGGGCTGGTGCCCCTGGCCCATTAAGGCTAGGGCGCCCCTACAGCCCATGCTACTGTATTGGACGTGGTGGAACAATTTCTGGACCTCCGGACCCCTCCGAATCCTCGGAACCTTCCGAAGCTTCCGGTACAATACCGAAAAACCCGAACTTTTCGGAACCCGAACAACAACTTTCCATATATAAATCTTTACCTCCGGACCATTCCAGAACTCCTCGTGGCGTCCGGAATCTCATCCGGACTCGAACAACATTCGGTAACCACATACAAACTTCCTTTATAACCCTAGCGTCATCGAACCTTAAGTGTGTAGACCCTACGGGTTTGGGAACCATCTGAACATGACCGAGGCGTTCTCCGGTCAATAACCAACAGCGGGATCTGGATACCCATGTTGGCTCCCACATGTTCCACGATGATCTCATCGGATGAACCACGATGTCAAGGACTCAATCGATCCCGTATATAATTCCCTTTGTCTAGCGGTATTGTACTTGCCCGAGATTCGATCGTCGGTATCCCGATTCCTTGTTCAATCTCGTTTCCGGCAAGTCTCTTTACTCGTTCCGTAACACATCATCCCGTGATCAACCCCTTCGTCACATTGTGCACATTATGATGATGTCCTACCGAGTGGGCCCAGAGATACCTCTCCGTTTACGGAGTGACAAATCGATCTCGATTCATGCCAACCCAATGACACTTTCGGAGATACCGTAGTGCACCTTTATAGCCACCCGATTCGTTGTGACGTTTGGTACACCCAAAGCATTCCTACGGTATCCGGGAGTTGCACAATCTCATGGTCTAAGGAAATGATACTTGACATTAGAAAAGCTTTAGCATACGAACTACGATCTTTGTGCTAGGCTTAGGATTGGGTCTTGTCCATCACATCATTCTCCTAATGATGTGATCCCGTTATCAACGACATCCAATGTCCATGGTAAGGAAACCGTAACCATCTATTGATCAACGAGCTAGTTAACTAGAGGCTTACTAGGGACATGGTGTTGTCTATGTACCCACACATGTATCTGAGTTTCCTATCAAATACAATTATAGCATGGATAATAAACGATTATCATGAGCAAGGAAACATAATAATAACTAATTTATTATTGCCTCTAGGGCATATTTCCAACAGTCTCCCACTTGCACTAGAGTCAATAATATAGTTCACATCGTCATGTGATTAACGCTGATAGGTCACATCGCCATGTGACCAACATCCAAAGAGTTTACTAGTGTCTGTAAACTAGTTCACATCATCATGTGATTAAGACTCAATGAGTTCTCAGGTTTGATCATGTTTTGCTTGTGAGAGAGGTTTTTAGTCAACGGGTCTGAACCTTTCAGATCTGTGTGTGCTTTGCAAATTTCTAGGTCATATTGTAAACGCTGCTTCCACTCTCCACTTGGATCTATTCCAAATGGGTGCTCCACTATACGTATCCGGTTTTCTACTCAGAGTCACTCGGATAGGTGTTAAAGCTTGCATCGACGTAACCCCTTACGCCGAACTCTTTATTACCTCCATAATCGAGAAACATGTCCTTATTTACTCCAAGGACAATTATTGACCGCTGTCCAATGATCCATTCCTGGATCATTCTTGTACCCCTTGACTGACTCATGGCAAGGCACACTTCCCGTGCGGTACACAGCATAGCATACTATAGAGCCTATGTCTGAAGCATAGGGATGACCTTAAATCCTTTCTCTCTTTTCTGCCGTGGTCGAGCTTTAAGTCTTAACTTCGTACCTTACAACTCAGGCAAGAACTCCTTCTTTGACTGATCCATCTTGAACACCTTCAAGATCATGTCAAGGTATGTGCTCATTTGAAAGTATTATTAAGCATTTTGATCTATCCTCATAGATCTTGATGCTCAATGTTCAAGTAGCTTGATCCAGGTTTTCTATTGAAAAACACCTTTCAAATAACCCTATATGCTTTCCAGAAATTCTACATCATTTCTGATCAACAATATGTCAACAACATATACTCATCTGAAATTCTATAGCGCTCCCACTCACTTCTTTGGAAATACAAGTTTCTCATAAACTTTATATAAACCCAAAATCTTTGATCATCTCATCAAAGCGTACATTCTCACTCCGAGATGCTTACTCCAGTCCTTAGAAGGATCGCTGGAGCCAGCATACCTTTTAGCATCCTTAGGATCGACAAAAACTTTCTGATTGTATCACATACAACCTTTCCTTACGAAGACTGGTAAGGAAACTTGTTTTGACATCCATCTGCCAGATTTCATAAATGCAGCTAATGCTAACATGATTCCGACGGACTTAAGCATCGCTACGGGTGAGAAAATCTCACCGTAGTCAACTCCTTGAACTTGTCAAAACTCTTCGCCACAAGTCGAGCTTCATAGGCGGTAACATTACCGTCCACGTCCGTCTTTTCTTAAAGATCCATTTATCTCAATGGCTTGCCTATCATCGGGCAAGTCCACCAAAGTCTATGCTTTGTTCTGATACATGGATCCTATCTCGGATTTCATGGCTTCTAACCATTTGTCGGAATCCGGGCCCACCATCGCTTCTCCATAGCTCGTAGGTTCATTGTTGTCTAGCAACATGACCTTCAAGACATGATTACTGTACCACTCTGAAGTAGTACGCATCCTTGTCACCCTACGAGGTACGGTAGTGACTTGATCCGAAACTTCATGATCACTATCATAAGCTTCTACTTCAATTGGTGTAGGCGCCACAGGAACAACTTCCTGTGCCCTGCTACACACTAGTTGAAGTGATGGTTCAGTAACCTCATCAAGTCTCCACCATCCTCCCACTCAACTTTTCGAGACGAACTTTTCCTCGAGAAAGGACCCGATTCAAGAAACAATCCCTATTGCTTCCGGATTTGAATTAGGAGGTATACCCAACTGTTTTGGGTGTCCTATGAAGATGCATTTTGTCCGCTTTGGGTTCGAGCTTATCAACCTGAAACTTTTCCACATAAGCGTCGCAGCCCCAAACTTTTAAGAAACGACAACTTAGGTTTCTCCAAACGGTGTCGTCTCAACGGAATTACGTGGTGCCCCATTAAAGTGAGTGTGGTTGTCTCTAATGCTTAACCCATGAACGATAGTGGTAATTCGATAAGAGATATCATGGTACGCACCATATCCAATAGAGTGCAACTATGATGTTCGGACACACCATCACACTATGGTGTTCCAGTGGTATTAATTGTGAAACAATTTGCACAATGTCTTAATTGTGTGCCAAAACTCGTAACTCAGATATTCATCTCTATGATCATATCATAGACATTCTATCCTCTTGTCACGAAGATCTTAAACTTCACTCTGAAATTACTTGAACCATTCAATAATTCAGACTTGTGTTTCATCAAGTAAATATACTCAACATCTACTCGAATCATCGTGAAGTAAGAACATAATGATATTCATTGCATGCCTCGGCACTCATTGGACTGCACATATCAAAATGTGTTACTTCCAACAAGTTGCTATCTTGTTCCATCTTCTTGAAATCGAGGCTTTTAGGTCATCTTGCCCATGTGGTATGTTTTGCATATCTCAAGTGATTTAAAATCAAGTGAGTCCAAACGATCCATCTGCATGGAGTTTCTTCATGCGTACACACCAATAGACATGGTTCGCATGTCTCTTTTTTTTTTTCAAAGCGAGTGAGTCCAAAGATCCATCAACATGGAGCTTCTTCATGCGTTTTACACCAATATGACTTACATGGCAGTGCCACAAGTAAGTGGTACTATCATTACTATCTTATACTTTTGGCATGAAAATGTGTATCACTACGATCGAGATTCAATAAACCATTTATTTAGGTGCAAGACCATCGAAGGTATTATTCAAATAAATAGAGTAACCATTATTCTCCTTAAATGAATAACCGTATTGTGATAGACATAATCCAATCATGTCTATGCTCAACGCAAACACCAAATGATAATTATTCTGGTTTAATACTAATCTTGATGGTAGAGGGAGCGTGCGATGTTTGATCACATCAAAATTGGAAACACTTCCAACACATATCGTCAGCTCTCCTTTAGCTAGTCTCCGTTTATTCCGTAGCCTTGAGTTACTAACACTTAGCAACCGAACCGGTATCTAATACCCTGGTGCTACTAGGAGTACTAGTAAAATACACAATAACTTAATGTATATCCAATATACTTCTATCGACCTTGCCAGCCTTCTTATCTACCAAGTATCTAGGGCAATTCTGCTCCGATGGCTGTTCCCTTATTGCGAAGCACTTAGTCTCGGGTTTGGGTTCAACCTTGGGTTTCTTCACTTTGGAGCAACAACTGATTTGCCGTTTCATGAAGTGTCCCTTCTTGCCCTTGCCCTTCTTGAAACTAGTGGTTTCACCAACCATCAACAATTGATGCTCCTTCTTGATTTTTACTTTCGCGATGTCAAACAACGCGAATACCTCAAGGATCATCATCTCTATCCTTGATATGTTATAGTTCATCACGAAGCTCTAGCAGCTTGGTGGCAATGACTTTGGAGAAACATCACTATCTCATCTGGAAGATCAACTCCCACTCGATTCAAGTGATTGTTGTACTCAGACAATCTGAGCACAAGATCAACGATTGAGCTTTTCTCCCTTAGTTTGTAGGCTAAGAAAATCGTCGGAGGTCTCATACCTCTTGACGTGGGCACGAGCCTGAAATCCTAATTTCAGCCCTCGAAACATCTCATATGTTGTGCGACATTTCAAAACGTCTTTCGTGCCTCAACTCTAAACCGTTTAAGCGAACTATCACGTAGTTATCAAAGCGTGTATGTCCAATGTTCGCAACATCCACAAGCGGCGTTTGGGGTTCAGCACACTGGCGGTGCATTAAGGACATAAGCTTTCTCTGTCCGCATAATCGCTACTTTCAACTTTCAACTATATTTTCTCTAGGAACATATCTAAAACAGTGGAACTAAAGCGCAAGCTTACGACATAATTTGCAAAAGGTCTTTTGACTATGTTCAAGATAATTAAGTTCATCTTATGAACTCCCACTCAGATAGACATCCCTCTGGTCATCTAAGTGATTACATGATCCGAGTCAACTAGGCCGTGTCCGATCATCACGTGAGACGGACTAGTCATCATCGGTGAACATCTTCATGTTGATCGTATCTACTATACAACTCATGCTCGACCTTTCGGTCTCTGTGTTCCGAGGCCATGTCTGTACATGCTAGGCTCGTCAAGTTGACCCTAAGTGTTTCGTGTGTGTAAATCTGTCTTACACCCGTTGTATGTGAACGTAAGAATCCATCACACCCGATTATCACGTGGTGCTTAGAAGCGACGAACTTTAGCAACGGTGCACAGTTAGGGGAGAACACTTCTTGAAATTGTTGTAAGGGATCATCTTATTTACTACCGTCGTTCTAAGTAAACAAGATGCATAAACATAATAAACATCACATGCAATTATATAGTAGTGACATGATATGGCCAATATCATATAGCTCCATTGATCTCCATCTTCGGGGCTCCATGATCATCATCATCACAGGCATGACACCATGATCTCCATCATCATGATCTCCATCATCGTGTCTTCATGAAGTTGTCTCGCCAACTATTACTTCTACTACTATGGCTACCGTTTAGCAATAAAGTAAAGTAATTACATGGCGTTGTTTAATGACACGCAGGTCATACAATAAATAAAGACAACTCCTATGGCTCCTGTCGGTTGTCATACTCATCGACATGCAAGTCGTGAAGCCTATTACAAGAACATGATCAATCTCATACATCACATATCATTCATCACATTCTTCTTGGCCATATCACATCACATAGCATACCCTGCAAAAACAAGTTAGACGTCCTCTAATTGTTGTTTGCATGTTTTACGTGGCTGCTATGGGTTTCTAGCAAGAACGTTTCTTACCTACGCAAAACCACAACGTGATATGCCAATTGCTATTTACCCTTCATAAGGACCCTTTTCATCGAATCCGTTCCGACTAAAGTGGAGAGGCGGCACCGCTAGCCACCTTATGCACCAAGTGCATGTCATCGGTGGAACCTGTCTCACGAATGCGTGTAAGGTCGGTCCGGGCCGCTTCATCCCACAATACCATCGAAACTAGATTGGACTAGTAACGGTAAGAATATTGAACAACATCAACGCCCACAACTACTTTGTGTTCTACTCGTGCAAAGAATCTACGTAATAGACCTAGCTCATGATGCCTTTGTTGGGGAACGAGCAGAAATTCAAAATTTTCCACGTGTCACCAAGATCTATCTATGGAGAAACTAGCAACGAGGGAAGGAGAGTGCATCTACATACCCTTGTAGATCGCTAAGCGGAAGCGTTCATGAGAACGGGGTTGAAGGAGTCGTGCTCGTCGTGATCCAAATCACCGGAGATCCTAGTGCCGAGCGGACGGCACCTCGCGTTCAACACACGTACAGCCGGTGGCGTCTCCCACGCCTTGATCCAGCAAGGAGAGAGGAGAGGTTGAGGAAGGCTCCATCCAGCAGCAGCACAACGGCGTGGTGGTGGTGGAGGCGTGGCAATCCAGCAGGCTTCGCCAAGCACCACGGAAGAGGAGGAGGAGGAGAGGCAGGCTGCACCAATAGAGGGAGAAAACTCATGTGTTGGGCAGCCCCAAAACCTCAAGTATATATAGGGGAAGGGGCTGCGCCCTTTAGGGTTTCCCACCCCAAGGGTGCGGCCAGCCCTAGATCCCATCTAGGGGCGGCCAAGGGGAGGAGTGCCTCCCAAGTCAATTGGAGGCCTCCCCTTTAGGGTTTTCCCTTCCCATGCGCATGGGCCTTGGGGGCTGGTGCCCCTGGCCCATTAAGGCTAGGGCGCCCCTACAGCCCATGCTACTGTATTGGACGTGGTGGAACAATTTCCGGACCTCCGGACCCCTCCGAATCCTCCGGAACCTTCCGAAGCTTCCGGTACAATACCGAAAAACCCGAACTTTTTCGGAACCCGAACAACAACTTTCCATATATAAATCTTTACCTCCGGACCATTCCGAACTCCTCGTGACGTCCGGGATCTCATCCGGACTCGAACAACATTCGGTAACCACATACAAACTTCCTTTATAACCCTAGCGTCATCGAACCTTAAGTGTGTAGACCCTACGGGTTCGGGAACCATCTTGAGACATGACCGAGGCGTTCTCGGTCAATAACCAACAGCGGGATCTGGATACCCATGTTGGCTCCCACATGTTCCATGATGATCTCATCGGATGAACCACGATGTCAAGGACTCAATCGATCCCGTATACAATTCCCTTTGTCTAGCGGTATTGTACTTGCCCGAGATTCGATCGTCGGTATCCCGATACCTTGTTCAATCTCGTTTCCGGCAAGTCTCTTTACTCGTTCGTAACACATCATCCCGTGATCAACCCCTTGGTCACATTGTGCACATTATGATGATGTCCTACCGAGTGGGCCCAGAGATACCTCTCCGTTTACGGAGTGACAAATCCATCTCGATTCGTGCCAACCCAGCAGACACTTTCGGAGATACCGTAGTGCACCTTTATAGCCACCCGATTACGTTGGGACGTTTGGTACACCCAAAGCATTCCTACGGTATCCGGAGTTGCACAATCTCATGGTCTAAGGAAATGATACTTGACATTAGAAAAGCTTTAGCATCTGAACTACGATCTTTGTGCTAGGCTTAGGATTGGATCTTGTCCATCACATCATTCTCCTAATGATGTGATCCCGTTATCAACGACATCCAATGTCCATGGTCAGGAAACCGTAACCATCTATTGATCAACGAGCTAGTTAACTAGAGGCTTACTAGGGACATGGTGTTGTCTATGTACCCACACATGTATCTGAGTTTCCTATCAAATACAATTATAGCATGGATAATAAACGATTATCATGAGCAAGGAAATATAATAATAACTAATTTATTATTGCCTCTAGGGCATATTTCCAACAACTTACCTATCAAAAAAAGGTAATTTAACCATTTAATTTGGATGAATCTATGGTGCAAATGAGGTGAGGAGGAGGAGGCAGCCGAGACAAGCTTGGAGGAGGAGGTGGAGAGAATGAAGTGGGGAAAGTGAGTGGGTAGGTGGGCTGTCCAAAATATCTTGTTGGTCCCAGCTTACTAATGGCGCACCAGATGCAAATGCGCCATTAGTAACCCTAGTTACTAATGGCGCAGCTGCTTTTGGTGCGCCATTAGAAGTTTTGCAAAAAAAATAAAAAAAGTATATATCCTAATGGCGCATCGAGGCACAGTGCGCCATTACTAGTTTACACTAGTAATGACGCATTGTGCCACGGTGTGCCATTAGAATGTTTGGAAAAAAAATTGTTACTAATGGCGCACCTTGTGCTTGGTGCGCCATTAGTATCTTCCACACTAATGGCGCACTGGAACGTGGTGCGCCATTAGTACTAATGGCGCACCACCTGACAGGTGCGCGATTAGTGTCCATCCCATCTATAGCCCTTTTCCTAGTAGTGTCTAATGTTTGCAGAAACTATGGACAGACTTAGAAAAAGAAGAGTTATTGGGGGATATAATCCACGGCGGAGGTGATATCACCTTGTTGTTTCTCAATGACACCAATGGTGAGGAAGGAGATCATGACGGCTCCGGTGACTGATGTCTACTACGCAACCTTCTTGTAGACTCATGTTGGGCCTCCAAGCGCAGAGTTTTGTAGGACAGTAGCAATTTCCCTCAAGTGGATGACCTAAGGTTTATCAATTCGTGGGAGGCGTAGGATGAAGATGGTCTCTCTCAAACAACCCTGCAACTAAATAACAAAGAGTCTCTTGTGTCCCTAACACAGCCAATACAATGGTAAATTGTATAGGTGCACTAGTTCGGCGAAGAGATGGTGGTACAAGTGTAATATGGATAGAAAAGGTAACTAGTAAGAAAAGTGATAAAAAACGGTATTGCAATGCATGAAAATAAGGCCTAGGGTTCATACTAGTGCAATCCCTCAATGTGCGACAAAGAGTCACTCTGAAGTTCCTATCGCGGAGAACATAAGATGAAATTGCTTGTAGGGTACGAAACCACCTCAAAGTTATTCTTTCTGATCAATCTTCTGAGCTATTCCTATAAGTGTCACAAACATCCCTAGAGTTTGTACTAAAATAACACCATATGATACACATAAAACAACCCTAATGTCACCTAGATACTCCAATATCACCACAAGTACCCGTGGTTCGACTATACTATATGCATCAACCAACTTCAGATTCAGAATATTCAATCCAACACAAAGAACCTCAAAGAGTGGCCCAAGATTTCTACCGGAGAAACAAGGATGAAAACATGCATCAACCCCTATGCATAGATTACCCCAATGTCACCTTGGGAATCCGCAAGTTGAGTGCCAAAACATACATCAAGTGAATCAATAGAACACCCCGTTGTCACCACGGATATCCCACGCAAGACATACATCAAGTGTTCTCAAATCCATAAAAGTATTCAATCCAATAATAGTGGAACCTCAAAGGTAAAACTCAATTCATAACGAGAAGATAGAGAGGGAGAAACACCATATGATCCAACTATAGTAACAAAGCTTGCGGTACATCATAATCGTGCCAAATCAAGTACACGAGAGAGAGAGAGAGAGAGAGAGAGAGAGAGAGAGAGATCAAACACAGAGCTACTGGTACATACCTTCTGTCTCGAGGGTGAACTACTCCCTCCTAGTCATGGTGGCCACCGGGATGATGAAGATGGCCTCCGGTGATGGTTTCCCCCTCTGGCGGAGTGCAGGAACAGGCTCCCAATTGGTTTTTCTTGGCTACATAGGCTTACGACGGCGGAACTTCCGATCTAGGGTTCTTTTCAGAGGTTTCTATATTTAAAAGGATTTTTGGCGTTGGAAACAAGTCAATGAGGTGCCTGAGAGGCCCACAAGCCCTCAAGGCGCGTTTAGAGGGTATGGCAAGCTCCCTGGCTTGTGGTCTCCGCAGGACTCTTCTGGTCCAGCTCCGGTGCTTCGGGGGTCTCTTTTGGCCATAAAAAATCATCGTAAATCTTCCACTCATTTGGACTCCGCTTGATATTCCTTTTCTGTAGAACTCAAAAACAAGGAAAAAGCAGAAATTGGCATTGAGCTCTAGGTTAATAGGTTAGTCCCAAAGATAATATAAAATAGCATATTAATGCATATAAACCATCCAAAATAGATAATATAATAGCAAGGAAGAATAAAAAAAATTAGATACGTTGGAGTCGCATAAAGCATCCCCAAGCTTAATTCCTGCTCGTCCTCGAGTAGGTAAATGATAAAAAGAGAAATTTTGATGTGGAATGCTACCTAACATATTTATTCATGCAATCTTATTTATTGTGGCATGAATATTTAGATCCATAAGATTCAAAACAAAAGTTTAATATTGACATAAAAACAATAAAATTTCAAGCATACTAATACAACAATCATGTCTTCTCAAAATAACATGGCCAAAGAAAGTTATTCCTACAAAATCATATAGTCTGGCTATGCTCTATCTTCATCACACAAAATATTTCATCATGCACAACCCCGATGACAAGCCAAGAAATTGTTTCATACTTTTAATGTTCTCAAGCTTTTTCAACTTTCACGCAATACATGAGCGTGAGCCATGGATATAGCACTATAGGTGGAATAGAATATGGTGGAGGTTGCGAGGAGAAGACAAAAAGGGAAAGTCTCACATTAACTAGGCAAATTAATGGGCTACGGAGATGCCCATCAATTGATAACGACGCAAGTGAGTAGGGATTGCCATGCAACGGATGCTCTAGAGCTATAAGTGTGTGAAAGCTCAAAAAGGAACTGAGTGGGTGTGCATCCAACGTGCTTGCTCACGAAGACCTAGTGCAATTTGAGGCAGCCTATCATTGGAATATACAAGCCAGGTTCTACAACGAAAAATTCCCACTAGAATATGAAAGTGACAAAATAGGAGACTCTCTATAATGAAGATCATGGTGCTACTTTGAAGCACAAGTGTGGTAAAAGGGTAGTAGCATTGCGCCTTCTCTCTTTTCTCTCATTTTTTTTGTTAGGCTCTTTGGCGTCTTTTCTTTTGTTTGGGCTCTTTGGCCTCTTTATTTTTTATTTTTTGTCCGGAGTCTCATCCCAACTTGTGAGTGAATCATAGTCTCCATCATCCTTTCCTCACATGGGACAATGCTCTAATACACTACTAGGAAAACAGCTATAGATGAAATGGACACTAATGGCGCACCACACCGCACACCAGGTGCGCCATTAGTAATATATTACTAATGGCGACCGTGGTATAGTGCGCCATTACTAGTTGACATAGTAATGGCGCACCGCACCCACCGTGCGCCATTAGTAATTTTGAAAAAAAAGTAAAAAAAAATAAAAAAAATTGTTAGTAATGGCGCACTGTGGGACAATGCGCCATTACTAGTTTTAATTAGTAATGGCGCTTTTGTGGACGATGCGCCATTACTAGTTTTAACTAGTAATGGCGCTTCGTCCATCGGTGCGGCATTACTAAGTTTTTTCAAAAAAATTCAATTTTTTTTTCAAAACCAGTAATGGCGCATCGTGGGTGTGGTACGCCATTACTAGTTTAACTAGTAATGGCGCACCACCCCACGGTGCGCCATTACTAACTTGGCCCAACACCGAATGCACCCCCCCCCATGGACCGCCTTTTCAGTTTTAAAAAAATAAAAGAAAATGATGGAAATGTCAAAAAAATAAAAGAAAATAAGTTTCCCATGTGATATGTGGTCTAGTTGTTGGGAAAATTTACATATATGAATTTCGACTTTATTTGCAAAATCTCTCTAGAAATTTGTAAAATGGGCATAACTTTTGCATACGAACTCGGATTAAAAAGGTTTTTATATGAAAAATCTGCTACTCGAAAAGTTACATCCGAATTTAACCTGTGGAACCCCTTAAACATTTTCAAAATCCCCAAAAAATTAACAAAAAAAAGTTACGGGGCTTTCAAGATCTAGAGGCAAAAAAATTCAAAAAATTTCAAACTTACTAGTGGCGCACCGTGGATGTGGTGCGCCACTAGTAACAGAAAAACTAATTGGTTTTGAATTTTTTTTCAAAAAATGATACGTAATATGACCGGGAAGTTTGAAATATTTTTCAAAATTTCATCATAGTCATGAACATGAACAATGTCCTAGACATCAACAAGGTATAATAGGATTGATATGCTAGATATATTAACAAGTGCCTGTGAAGTGAGCTATTGCTGGGGTTGGATAGAACTCTGAAGTTAAGCGTGCTTGGGGTGGAGTAGTGTGAGGATGGGTGACCTTTCGGAAAGTTTGACCACGGAGTGCGATTAGACCTGAGATTAAGCATATTGACCCGAGATTAAGCCATAGTGACCTGAGATTAAGAAAAAACAAAAAAAATTATAAAATTTATAAAAAAATTCTGAAAAAAAATTGTTACTAATGGCGCACATCTATGTGGTGCGCCATTAGTATACCAGATACTAATGGCGCACCGTGGGCTATTCTAATGGCGCACCACAGGTGCGCCATTAGAAAAAATATCTAATGGCGTGGTGCTAGTGGCGCACCTGTAGTGCGCCATTAGTAGCGAAAACAGGTGCGCCACTAGCAGCCCTTTTTCTAGTAGTGATAATGATGATCATCACATTTTTATTTACTTACAACTCAAGAATTACAACTCGATTCTAGAACAAAGATATGATTCTATATGAATGCCTCCGGCGGTGTACCGGGGTGTGCAATGATCAAGAGCGACATGTATAAAAATATGAACGGTGGCGAAGCCACAAATACTATGCCAACTACATGATCATGCAAAGCAATATGACAATGATGTTATGTGTCATAATAAACGGAACGGTGGAAGTTGCATGGCAATATATCTCGAAATGGCTATGGAAATGCCATAATAGGTAGGTATGGTGGCTATTTTGAGGAAGGGTAATGGTGGGTTTAATGCACCGGTGAAAGTTGCGCGTTACTAGAGAGGCTAGCAATGGTGGAAGGGTGAGAATGCGTATAATCCATGGACTCAACATTCACTACAAGAAATATGTCAACTTGTGACCACCACTATTGGTCACTGAATGGTCATAGTTTTCTATTTGTGACCTTTTTGTGACCAAAACCAGAAGGTCAAAAGCTGACCATCGTAAACTGACATTTTTGACCTTTTCTATGAGAAGGTCGTAGACATTTACGACCAAAATAAGCCTACTGTTTTGTTTTGGTCAGTAGCTGTCTGCCCAGGCCACGTCGGATCCGACGTGGCAATCTGACATGGCAATATTACGACCAATTGAAAAGGTCAAAAATTAGAATCGGCCAGGTCCAATTGGGTGTTTATATGGGCCGAGCCCATTAATTCAACCCATTTGTTGTTGTTTTTTCTTTCAATTTGGGTAAGCTACACGGGCCAGGCTCTATAATTCAGCCTTTTATTTTTGGGTTGTGGCCCTTTTTCCTTTTTCAAATGGGTCCTAATTGTCAGATTCTGATAAGCGGGTCCCAAATGTCCGATTCTGGTTTGTGGGTCCTTGTTGTCATGGTCATGTTCCTCAGATTTCAATATGCCAACAATTAAACAACCAATATTTAAATCAAAATAGACAGAAAACAGGTGTAATACTTCAAATAATAAGAAGCAACAATCTGTTACATCAGCACATACAAATGCGATCACGTTATAATAAGCTCTACAGGGGTACAATATGTCACATGAGCCGATGAGCATCAAGCTCTACAGTATAACAAGCTCTATATGTCACAGTTCGTGCTTCAATTTGTTCCAATACGGATCAGCATCAAGGGCTTCATTACTCCTTGAACTAGCTCTGATGATCTTGAACTATGCTTCTTCTGAATTCTTCGTCTTGATGCTCGCGACGAAACATGAAATGCAAAATGGTTATAATTGAGGAATTTGAAACAACAGCAGCAATTTTAGGGGCTCTAAGTTTTGACTTAAACAGTAGTAGCAGCAATTTGAAACAGTAGGAGGGAAGCAGCAGTTGACTGGAACAATAGTAGGAGGGAAATAGCAGTAACATCAATTTGAAACAGTAGGAGGGAAACAACAACAGTACTAAGAAGCAACAACAGCAGCAGTTTTGACTTAAACGGAGAAGCAACAGTAGCAACATTATTGAGAAGCAACAGCAACAGCCATACTGAGAAGCAATAGCAGGAACAATACTGAAAGAAACAACAACAGTAGCAGTACCTGAAAGGAACAACAGCAGCAGCACTATAGTAGTAGCAGTACCTTGGTGCCAACAACCTGCAAAACAACACAACCATCCACACATTAAGGACTGACTTCAGATCAGTGGGTTCATTGACACAAGGCAATAAGAAACTGTACTCACATAGCAACAATCACCATCATTCCCAACAATGATCTGGGTCTCTAGTTTACTGTTTATTTCCTCTAGGTATATCAATTAATTCAGAACAAATTGTTAGTCCGCTGCTAGCTTGTGGGTACAATAGGGCTATCAATTAGCAAAGCTGTGTAGGTACACCACCGTGACTGAAATACTAATCAGAAGAGTGATTGATACTTGTGGCTGAGAGTGATCGTGCTGAGTGAATCAATGGATTCTCAACCACGTGCACACCTGAACAGCCTAAGCTTACTATGTACAGTAAGTTAGGGTCAAGTTCAATAATACATCAATAAAGGATCAAAAATAAACTACTAGAATACATAGAAGTTCCATGCAGATGAGTAATTCCATAATACGGATTCTTTTTTTGAAGAGTTGCATATCACAATAAAAAAAGATACAGTATTTAATTGCCTGAGGCCAAAATAGTATAGTAAAGAACACAGAACATACAAGGCATGCATACATTATTAATTAAAAGAGAGGATTGATCAATAAGGATGAGTTAACCCATGCATTTCTTACATATGAGAGCATTAGAATACAGTTAACAAATGCACTTTCACCGTCAAATCTGAAGTAATACTACCAATCATAGTTAAAATGGCTGGGATGTAACTCATATCTATAGGCAGGTCACATAATAGCACAAATCTTAAACGAGTTGAGTTAAGGAAAAATTAATGACTGAAACAATTCTAACAGCAAGCTGGTTAAGCAGTGCAGCCTTCCAGGTACCATTGCATACACAGCTTATAATGTCACCATCAAACTTCCACATAAATGACAAGTCAAACATGCTGATGGAAAACAGAATTTAGCCCATACAACGCAAAACTATTGTACACAAAACCACAGTTTGGATTTATCTAGCAAACCATTTTAAGAACAAATCACATCAAGACATGGACAGTAAAGGCAATCATTTTAGAAGGCTTGGACTGCATATACAAGTTGATCATGGAACTAACAGACATGAACAAAACAGAATAGATTTGATCATGGAACTAACAGACATGGATAGTAAAGGCAATCATTTTAGAAGGCTTGGACTGCACTAGTTACTGACTGCACATGTATATGCACAAAGAAGCTAGAGCAGCACCAAATCCACAGTAACCAGTTCATAGGCATGAATTAGAACTAGAGCATGGACCAGTAGATCAACAGGAGGAGACAGATTAGACCAAATCCACATAAACACATCCATACACATACCAGGATAACTGGATAGTGGCCAATTGGTTAGATCAGGAGCAACAGTACATATTTCCCTAAACCTAAAATTACCATAACTTCTAAATCATGCCACTGGTTAGAGCACAACACCACAATCACAAGTCCAAGGCAACCAGATGATTAGCAGTCGCTCGACTAATCGACTATTCACTACTGGAGTAATGATTACCAAGTTATTCGCCGCATCTTACTGTTGGAACCATCACACAAGAACCAGAGCATCGTCGTCCACCTCGCCCTTGATGTCAAGCAGCTCAAAGTTGAGGCTCCACGTCGCATGCATGCACAGCTACAAATTAATGCATGCATATGGATCAATACAGGAATGCCCCAACCAAAAACGGAATGGGAGGATCAGAGTAAGCAAGAGCAGGTGGAGGATGTGTGTGGGGAGGGGGGAATGTCAGTACCTAGAACCGTGTCGAGGACGTGGCTGACAGCTGCGAGGACGAGCCAGATGCGGCTCATCGTGGATCTGGGAGGGCCACCGCCTCACCTGCTCGATTCGGGGCGCCCGTGGTGCGTGCACCTGCGTGAGCAAGGAAGACACATCACGTAAGGTAGAGGGGAGAAGAGAAAATCGATAGAAGACACATCACCTATACGAGCAGCAGAAGCACGCGCGGATGGCCGAGCGGAAGCAGACGTGGGGATGCGGCCAACTCGCCATGGAGATGAAGCACCATGTCCAACCCATGGGCGGATCTGGAAGCCGACGCCATGGAGGAGACATGAGGGTGATCTGCGGAGGCAGACGAGGCCGTGCGACGAGGCGCGCATCCAGCTCAAGGACGGCGCGAATCCAGAAGGCCCGCTGTGGCCGTGACGGATCTGGTCGCGTACTGACCCCGTCGGCTCAATCTGGCGCCATGGGAGAGAGGGAGAGGTATGGCTGGAGAGCGGCGCGGAGAACGCGGAGGCGAGGGCGGAGGCGAGGGCGGAGGCGAGGGCGGAGGCGGTGGTGGCGACGAGGTGGTCATGGAGAGGGTGGTCGGCGGGGAAGGCGAGGAGCGAGGCGATGAGGAGGGGAGGTGGGGTGCGGGCGAGAGCTGTGGGAGCAGGTGGTCGTCGACGAATGCGGGAGGATTGACTTGAGGTGGGAGGGGAGGTTGCGGCGGGATCAACCGCCATAGGTGGCGGTGGCGGCGGCGGCGGTCCAATCGGGGGAGAGGGGTCCGACGGGAGGGGTTAGGGTTTGGGTGCGGGTCATGGGGGAGGAGTGGTGTGCTGGGGAGAGGGGGAGAGGGGAGGAGTGGTGTGCGGTGATTGAGTGGTGTGTAGGGAGAGGGTGGTATTCGGCCACTAACAGGCGGGCCCGCGAGGAATTAGGCCCACATGTCAGTGCCCTCAACGACATGTGGTGCGTGAGGGGAGCAGCTTCCGGGTGGGTGTGGGTGGGGGAGAGGGTGAGGGGTGTGGGCCATTGGATCTGGTAGTATCCGACGATCTCTAATGCTTGATCCGCGTGGCATGCCCATAGACCAATCAGAACAAAGTGCAGGCTTATGACCATCTAAAATAGTCGTAATTGATTAACAATAGGCGCTACCAACGAAGCACCACGGCGCCCAGCGAAACTCCATTGCAGCGTGAGCTCCAACGCAGCCCCACGACGCCTAATGGTAAGTTTCCTTCTCTTTTTATGACAATGTTTGTTAAGTTTCCAAATAATTAGTAGTCTTATTCCTCGAATAAAGAAAAATCAATTTTTCATTTTTCAAGTGCCCCAAATGAGGTTTTTTGTGAAGAACCTACCAAATAATTGTTGCAAATTTGGACCAAATCATTTTTCTAAAATACTATGCCATATTTAATGCACAATTGACCAAATGGTTGGGTGTAAAAAGTTTTGATCCACCTCCAGTCAAAAAGACAAATTTCCGCCGATTCAGCTAGAAACGGGTCAAATTTGAACTGCGGCTGCCTCATAGTTTTCTCTTTATTTTTTCCAAAAACCATTTCTAGGTACATAAGTATCTATTTAATCAGAGAAACATCAAAAAATTCCAATATTCAACCACTAGCTAGGAACGGTCAAGCCCGCTGTTTCGACCGCATCTTGAAAAAGGCATAAAAATTCAAAAAATTCAAAAAATTGGGAAACCTTCGCATTGTGTCATTATATGTGGCAAAGTTCCCAGGAAAAATAACAAACTTGTAATACGGCAATTATTTTAAAAAGTGTTCTCAGAAACGAGCTATCACGTGTGGAGATCAATGGCTTTCAAGCCAAATGATCAATCTTATGGCCACATTCATGGCATAGTTTGTTAAAATTATCTCATATTGTGCACAAGGGTGCATATTGGAATGGCAAACAATGTTTCCCAAGGAAATTTTCATTTTCTTTGGACGAAAAAACATTTTCCATTTTTGAGTTCCCAAAAGGAGGTTTTTTCGTGAAGGACCTCCCAAATAATTGTTGCAAAATTGGACCAAATCAATTTTGTAAAATACTAGGCCATATTTAATGCATAATTGACCAAATGGTTGGGTGTAAAAAGTTTTGATCCACCTCTGGTCAAAAAGACAAATTTCCGCCGATTCAGCTGGAAGCGGGTCAAATTTGAACTGCGGCTGCGTTGTAGTTTGCTCTTTATATTTTCCAAAAATCATTTCTAGGTACATAAGTATCTATTTAATCAGATAAATATCAAAAAAATTCCAAGATTCAACCACTAGCTAGGAACGGTCAAGCCCGCTGTTTTGACCGCATTTTGAAACGGGCATAAAAAATCAAAAAATTGGGAAACCTTCGCATTGTGTCATTATATGTGGCCAAGTTCCCAGGAAAAATAAAAAACTTGTAATACGACAATTATTTTTAAAAAGTGTTCTCAGAAATGAGCTATCACCTGTGGAGATCAATGGCTTTCAAGCCAAATGATCAATCTTATGGCCACATTCATGGCATAGTTTGTTCAAATGATCTCATATTGTGCAAAAGGGTGCATGTTGGAATGGCAAACAATGTTGCCCAAGGAAGTTTTCATTTTCTTTGGACGAAAAATCAATTTTTCATATTTTGAGTGCCCCAAATGTGGTTTTTTGTGAAGAGCCAACCAAATAATTGTTGCAAAATTGGACCAAATCATTTTTCTAAAATATTATGCCATATTTAATGCTCAATTGACCAAATGGTTGGGTGTAAAAAGTTTTGATCCACCTCCAGTCAAAAAGACAAATTTCCGCCGATTCAGGTGGAAACGGGTCAAATTTGAACTGCGGCTGCCTCATAGTTTTCTCTTTATTTTTTCCAAAAACCATTTCTAGGTACATAAGTATCTATTTAATCAGAGAAACATCAAAAAATCCCAATATTCAACCACTAGCTAGGAACGGTCAAGCCCGCTGTTTTGACCGCATCTTGAAACGGGCATAAAAATTCAAAAAAAATCAAAAAATTGGGAAACCTTCGCATTGTGTCATTATATGTGGCCAAGTTCCCAGGAAAAATAACAAACTTGTAATACGACAATTATTTTAAAAAGTGTTCTCAGAAACGAGCTATCGCGTGTGGATATCAATGGCTTTCAAGCCAAATGATCAATCTTATGGCCACATTCATGGCATAGTTTGTTCAAATGATCTCATATTGTGCACAAGGGTGCATATTGGAATGGCAAACAATTTTTTCCAAGGAAGTTTTCATTTTCTTTGGACGAAAAAACCATTTTCCATTTTTCGAGTTCCCAAAAGGAGGTTTTTTCGTGAAGGACCTCCCAAATAATTGTTGCAAAATTGGACCAAATCAAATTTTGTAAAATACTAGACCATATTTAATGCACAATTGACGAAATGGTTGGGTGTAAAAAGTTTTGATCCACCTCTGGTCGAAAAGACAAATTTCCACCGATTCAGTTGGAAGCGGGTCAAATTTGAACTGCAGCTGCCTTGTAGTTTGCTCTTTATTTTTTCGAAAAATCATTAAAAGGTACATAAGTATCTATTTAATCACAGAAACATCAAAAAAATTCCAAGATTCAACCACTAGCTAGGAACGATCAAGCCCACTGTTTTGACCGCATTTTGAAACGGGCATAAAAAAATCAAAAAATTGGGAAACCTTCGCATTGTGTCATTATATGTGGCCAAGTTCCCAGGATAAATAACAAACTTGTAATACGGCAATTAGTTTTAAAAAAGTGTTCTCAGAAACGAGCTATCACATGTGGAGATCAATGGCTTTCAAGCACAATGATCAATCTAATTGGCACATTCATAGCATAGTTTGTTCAAATGATCTCATATTGTGCACAGGGGTGCATATTGGAATGGAAAACAATGTTGCCCAAGGAAGTTTTCATTTTCTTTGGACGAAAAAACCATTTTCCATTTTTCGAGTGCCCAAAAGGAGGTTTTTTCGTGAAGGACCTCCCAAATAATATGTTGCAAAATTGGACCAAATCAATTTTATAAAATACTAGGCCATATTTAATGCACAATTGACCAAATGGTTGGGTGTCAAAAGTTTTGATCCACCTCTCGTGAAAAAGACAAATTTTCGCCGATTCAGCTGGAAGCGGGTCAAATTTGAATTGTAGCTGCCTTGTAGTTTGCTCTTTATTTTTTCCAATAATCATTTCTAGGTACATAAGTATCTATTTAATCAGAGAAACACAAAAAAATTTCCAAGATTCAACCACTAGCTAGGAACGGTTATTCCCGCCGTTTTGACCGCATTTTGAAACGGGCATAATAAATTCAAAAAAAAATCAGAAAATTGGGAAACCTTCGCATTGTGTCATTATATGTGGCCAAGTTCACAGGAAAAATAACAAACTTGTAATACGGCAATTATTTTTAAAAAGTATTGTCAGAAACGAGCTATCACGTGTGGAGATCAATGGCTTTCAAGCCAAATAATCAATCTTATGGCCACATTCATGGCATAGTTTGTTCAAATGATCTCATATTGTGCACAAGGGTGCATAATGGAATGGCAAACAATGTTTCCCAAGGAAGTTTTCATTTTCTTTGGACGTAAAAACCATTTTCCATTTTTCGAGTGCCCAAAATGAGGGTTTTTTGTGAAGGACCTCCCAAATAATTGTTGCAAATTGGACCAAATCAATTTTCTAAAATACTAGGGAATATTTAATGCACAATTGAAAAAATGGTTGGGTGTAAAAAGTTTTTATCCACCTCTCGTGAAAAAGACAAATTTCCGCCGATTCAGTTGGAAGCGGGTCAAATTTGAACTGCAGCTGCCTCATAGTTTGCTATTTATTTTTTCCAAAAATCATTTCTAGTTACATAAGTACCTATTTAATCATAAATACATGGTTTGGTGGCGATACGTCGTGGTTTGGACGGTGGCCGAGGACTCCAACTCTAGAGCGCGTAAACTAGCATGCCCGCCGCATGGTCACCGCGTGACCGTGGCGTTGCCATGTGTTCTGGGCGGCCTAGGCATGTCTAGTGGGTTGGGCACTCCACAGGTAGGTGCTAGGAAGAAAATCACAACATAAGATTCTCACGAGGATACCCATCGATACTCAAACACGAATAAGCAGCCAAGTGTTTGATTAGCGGTATGGGAAATGCACATGGCTAATGTGCGTGAGCTTTGGCTGAGGATGATCAGTTACTAAGAAGACCGTCTTCACAAATTTTCATCTCAAAAGAAGGACCCTAGGTGGTATTTGCTTTGCAAAGTACCACACTGGACATAAATATGAATGTTGAAGCTGGGCTCAAAATAATGAACGGATTGAGCTGGCATTTGGTGGAGGATGGTTATTTGGGCATAGGAAAGCACTGTAGAAAATGGATACCATTTGGACATGCCAAAGTGGTACTTCCTTCACAAAGTGTTGCTCTGAAAAGAATAGGAAAATGAATATTATTGAGTTATTTTTGAACTAGGCAAGGAATGTTTTTGACATATTCGATGAAATATGATCTAGACAATTTTATGAGAATTTTTTTGGGAATTTTTGGAATAACATAAATATAGGTTGCTTCACAACCTAGGGCAAAAATTGACACATGGACATGACACATAAGCAAAACTGATGAGATGGCACCTAGTCATCACAACCCACCACAATCTACAAGGCTATGACCATCTATATTGGTTGTTAACAACTAGAAATAAGGCAGGGGACCGGCACTGTTTGCTTTATGACCATTTCGTGTAAGGAAATTATGACCTTTCTGACCAAAATGGTCGCAATGGTTTAGGGTTTGGAGCCCCCCGAACAGCTTTTGACCAATTGGTCTCAAATGGTCATAGATCTATGACCAATTCTTCCAGGTTCACTGACAGAAGGTCACTAGTTGACATATTTCTTGTAGTGATTAATCATAAAGAACTCACATACTTATTGCACAAATTTATTAGCCATTGAAGTAAATTACTACACGCATGCTCCTAGGGGGATAGATTGGTAGGGAAATACCATCGCTCGTCCCCGACCGCCACTCATAAGGAAGACAATCAAAAAATAATTCATGCTCTGACTTGATCACATAATGGTTCACCATACGTGCATGCTACGGGAATCACAAACTTTAACACAAGTATTTCTACCAATCCAAAATTACTCACTAGCATGAATCTAATATCACCATCTTTGTATCTCAAAACAATCATAAGGAATCAAACTTCTCATAGTATTCAATGCACTTAATATGAAAGTTTTTATTATATCCCTCTTGGATGCCCATCAGATTAGGACTAAATTCATAACCTTAGCAAATTACCATGCTATTTCAAGACTCTCAAAATAATATAAGTGAAGCATGAGAGTTCATCAATTCCTTCAAAATAAATCCACCGCCGTGCTCTGAAAAGATATAAGTGAAGAACCAGAGCACCTACCCAGCTCAAAAGATATAAGTGAAACACATAGGGTATTTTAATAAATTAACGATTAGTGTATGTGCCTCTCAAAAGGTGTGTACAGCAAGGATGATTGTGGCAAACTAAAAAGCAAAGACTCATACCATACAAGACGCTCCAAGCAAAACACATATCATGTGGTGGACAAAATATAGCCTCAAGTAAATTAATCGATGGATTGAAGACGAAAGAGGGGATGCCATCCGGGGCATCCCCAAGCTTAGATGCTTGGTTGTCCTTGAATATTACCTTCGGTTACCTTGGGCATCCCCAAGCTTAGGCTCTTGCGACTCCTTATTCCATAGTCCATCAAATCTATACCCAAAACTTGAAAACTTCACAACACAAAACTTAACAGAAAACTCATAAGCTCCGTTAGTATAATAAAGCAAATCACCACATAGGTACTGTTATGAACTCATTCTAAATTTATATTGGTGTTATATCTACTGTGTTCCAACTTCTTCATGGTTCATACCCTCCGATACTACTCACAGAGTCATCAAACTAAGCAAACAACACAATGAAAACGGAATCTGTTAAAAACAGAACAGTTTGCAGTAATCTGGAAACTTCGTATACTTCTGTAACTCCCAAAATTCTGAAAAATTAGGACAATATAGGAAATTTGTATATAAATCATGTGTAAAATATTCAGAATTTTATCATGTTCCAGTGAATTTACAAAATTATGTTACTTGAAGCAATTTTTTTTGTTTTCGCACAAAATCAAGTCAATTATCATCCACACTACACCACAGGCTTTACTTGGTGCTTTATTGAAACAAAAGCTATAAAACATGATTAATACAGTAGCCTAATCATGTGAACACACAAAAATAGTAGGGGTAAATGTCGGGTTGTCTCTCAACGAGTGCTTTTCTTTAATGTCTTTTTAGCTAGGCATGATGATTTCAATGATGTTCACATGAAAGATAAGAATTGGAACATAATGGGAGCATCATGAAGCATATGACTAGCACATTTAAGCATAACCCAATTTCTATGCATAGGGATTTTGTGAGCAAAGAATTTATAGGAACAAGAATCAACTAGCATAGGAAGACAAAACGAGCATAACTTCAAGATTTTCAACAAATAGAGAGAAAACTTGATATTATTGCAATATGTGAAAGTATATGTTCCTACCTCATAGTAATTTTCAGTAGCATCATGAACTAATTCAATAATATAACCAGCGCATAAAGCATTATTTTCATGATCTACAAGCATAGAAATTTTACTACTCTCCACACAAGCAAATTTATTCTCATTCGGAATAGTGGGAGTAGCAAATTCAACAAAATAGCTATAATGAGATACTTGATTAATATCATGATGACAAATTTCATGGCTATCATTACTCTTTATTGCATACGTGTCATCACAATAATCATCATAAATAGGAGGCATTCTTTCATCATAATAAATTTTCCCATCAAGACTTGGGGGACTAAAAATATCATCTTCATCAAACATAGCATCCCTAAGCTTGTGGCTTTGCATATCATTACCATCATGGATATTCAAGGAATTTATACTAATGATACATCTCCAACGTATCTATAATTTTTGTTTGTTCCATGCTATTATATTATATGTTTTGGATGTTTTATATGCATTAATATGCTATTATATTATTTTTGGGACTAACTTATTAACCTAGAGCCCAGTGTCAGTTTCTGTTTTTTCCTTGTTTTTGAGTTTCGCAGAAAATTAATACCAAATGGAGTTCAAACGGAATGAAACTTCACAATGATTTTTCTTGGAGCAGAAGACACCTAGGGGACTTGGACTCCAAGCCAGAAGAGCCACGAGGCGGCGGCAAGGGTGGAGGGCACCCCCTACCTTTTGGGCCCCTTGGTGACTCCCTGGCCTAGCTCTTCATCCTATATATTCACATATATTTCAAAACACTCAGAGGAGTCCGCAAAAATACTTTTCTGCCGCCGCAACCTTCTGTTCCCATGAGATCCCGGGGCCTTTTCCGGCATCCTGTCGGAGGGGGATTCGATCACGGAGGGCATCTACATCAACCCTATTACCCTTCCGATGAAGTGTGAGTAGTTTACCTCAGACCTACAGGTCCATAGCTAGTAGCTAGATGGTTTCTTATCGCTCTTTGATTCTCAATACCATGTTCTCCTCGATGTTGTTGGAGATATCCGATGTAATCTTCTTTTGCGGTGTGTTTGTCGAGATCCGATGAATTGTAGATTTATGATCAACTTATCTATGAATATTATTCAAATCTTCTCTGAATTCTTATATGCATGATTTGATATCTTTGTATTTCTCTTTGAACTATCGGTTTGGTTTAGCCAACTAGATTGGTTTTTCTTGCAATGGGAAAGGTGCTTAGCTTTGGGTTCAATCTTGCGTGATTTCACCCAGTGACAAAGTAGGGGTAGCGAGACATGTATTGAATTGTTGCCATCGAGGATAAAAAGATGGGTTTTTTTCATCATATTGCTTGAGTTTATTCCTCTACATCATGTCATCTTACTTAAGGCGTTACTCCGTTCTTTATGAAAGTAATACTCTAGATGCATGCTGGATAGCGGTCGATGTGTGTAGTAATAGTAGTAGATGCACGCAAGAGTCGTTCTACTTGACACGGACGTGATGCCTATATGCATAATCATTGCCTTCAGTATAGTCATAACTTTGCGCTTTTCTATCAATTGCTTGATAGTAATTTGGTCACGCACCGTATTATTTGCCTTGAAGAGAGAAGCCTCTAGTGAAACCTATGGCCCCCGTGTCTATTTTCCATCATATTAGTTTCCGATCTACAATTTTGCAATCTTTTATTTTCAGATCTATAGACCAAAAGACCTAGAAATATTTAGTTATCTTTTGTTTAGATTTATCTATCTCTATCAGATCTCACCTTTGCAAGTGACCGTGAAGGGATTGACAACCCCTTTATCGCGTTGGGTGAAAGTGTTTGATTTTTTGTGTAGGTGCATCTATTGGGGACTTGCGCATTTCTCCTACTGGATTGATACCTTGGTTCTTAACACAGGGAAATACTTATCTCTACTGTGCTGCGTCACCCTTTCCTCTTCAAGGGAAAAACCAACGCAAGCTGGCGAAGTAGCAACTAACGACATTGCAATCATGCTAAACATTCAAAGATTTTGTGCCAAACATTTTATTGACTTCTTCTTCTAAAACTTTGGCACAATTTACCTTTCCATCATTTTCACGAAAGACATTATAAAGATGAAGCATATGAGGCAACCTCAATTCCATTTTTTTGTAGTTTTATTTTATAAACTAAACTAGTGATAAAAAAGGAACTAAAGATTCAATTGCAAGATCCAAAGATATACATTCAAGCACTCACCTCTCCGGCAACGTCGCTAGAAAAGAGCTTGATGTCTACTACGCAACCTTCTTCTTGTAGACTCGTGTTGGGCCTCCAAGCGCAGAGTTTTGTAGGACAATAGCAATTTTCCTCAAGTGGATGACCTAAGGTTTATCAATTCATGGGAGGCGTAGGATCAAGATGGTCTCTCTCAAACAACCCTGCAACCAAATAACAAAGAGTCTCTTGTGTCCTCAACACACCCAATACAATGGAAAATTGAATAGGTGCACTAGTTCGGCGAAGAGATGGTGATACAAGTGTAATATGGATAGTAGATATAGGTTTTTGTAATCTCAAAATATAAAAACAACAAGGTAACTAGTAACAAAAGTGAGCAAAAACGGTATTGCAATGCTTGAAAACAAGGCCTAGGGTTCATACTTTCACTAGTGCAAATTCTCTCAGCAATGGTAACATACTTAAATCATATGGCAATCCCTCAATGTGCGAGAAAGAGTCACTCCAAAGTCCCTATGGCGGAGAACATAAGATGAAATTGCTTGTAGGGTACGAAACCACCTCAAAGTTAATCTTTCTGATCAATCTTTTGAGCTATTCCTATAATTGTCACAAACAACCCTAGAGTTCATACTAAAATAACACCATATGATGCACATCAATCAACCCTAATGTCACCTAGATACTCCAATATCACCACAAGTATCCGTGGTCAACTATACGATATGCATCAAACAACTTGAGATTCATAGTATTCAATCCAACACAAAGAACCTCAAAGAGTGCCCCAAGATTTCTACCGGAGAAACAAGGATGAAAACATGCATCAACCCCTATGCCTAGATTACCCCATTGTCACCTCGGAATCCGTGAGTTGATTGCCAAAACATACATCAAGTGAATCAATTGAACACCCCATTGTCACCACGGGTATCCCATGCAAGACATACATCAAGTGTTCTCAAATCCATAAAAGTATTCAATCCGATAATAGTGAAACCTCAAAGGTAAAACTCAATTAATCACAAGAAGATAGAGAGGGAGAAACACCATATGATCAAACTACAGTAACAAAGCTCGCGGTACATAAAGATCATGCCAAATCAAGAACACGAGAGAGAGAGAGAGAGATCAAACACATAGCTACTGGTACGTACCCTCAACCAACTACTAGGAAAAGGGCTATAGATGAGATGGACACTAATGGCGCACCTGTCATGTGGTGCGCCACTACTATATAGCAGTGGCACACCATGTGCAGGTGCGCCATTAGTGTGGAAGACACTAATGGCGCACCAGGCACATGGTGCGCCACTAGTAACAATTCTTTTTATTTTCCAAACATACTAATGGCGCATCATGGCACGGTGCGCCATTACTAGTGCTAACTAGTAATGGCACACCGGCCACACAGTGCGCCACTACTGTTGTTTTTTTTATTCTTTTTTTTGCAAAACTACTAATGGCGCACCGTAGCATAGTGCGCCATTACTAGTTTAAACTAGTAATGGCGTACTGTGCCACGGTGCGCCATAAGAATATATACTTTTTTTTATATTTTTGCAAAACTTCTAATGGCGCACCAGCAGCAGGTGCGCCATTAGGCGCCATTAGTAACCTGGGACCAACATGATATTTTGGACAGCCCACCTACCCACTCACTTTCCCCACTTCATTCTCCACCTCCTCCTCCAAGCTTGTCTCGGCTGCCTCCTCCTCCTCACCTCATTTTCACCATAGATTCATCCAAATTAAGTGGTTAAATTACCTTTTTTTGATAGGTAAGAAAGGGGGAAGCTATCTTTATGTTGTTCTCCCTCTCCAACAACGTGCACATGCACTTTTTGTGGCCTATCTAGATCTATGTATGTTCGTGGTGTTGCATATGTTTGTGGTGTTGCATATATGCTTGTGTTTGCAGGTACCGATATTTGAAATGCGATAGTTGCCAATATTTTGCCGGAATGTTGATTCATTTCCGTTTCGGCGAGAATTTTGGCACCATGCATTCTTTTTGGTCCTATTTTAGGAAAGTCATACCAAATTTTTCTTGGTTCTAAAATATCGTATTGCTCTACCCCGCAGGCGACCATGGTCCGCACGATGACCGAAGGCATCGTGAATAGGTTTTTGAGCTCCGCGAAGGCCGAGATGCTTCAAAAGAATGAGACAGGGATAAGATGTCCGGGTCGAAGATGCAAGCTGAAGAGCCTTATTGCGGACCCGGATTCCGGGCAGGTGCGAGACCACCTGCTCTTGCGTGGTTTCATGAATGGCTGTCGATGGCAAGGTGATGAAGATGACTATGAAGTCGTCCATGGGGGCCGGGCAAGAAATGAGGAAGGGCAGTAAGACAACCACCACGGCTCGGGCGGGCGAGAAGACGAAGAATCTCCAGGACATGATCACGACGGTGATGCTGTACACAGTCATCATGTAGAAGATGCAGGACATGATGATGAGGAAGATGCCGGAGCAGACGAAGGGCATGATTATGAAGATGAAGATGTCGGCGGAGAAGACGACGATGGACCATCGATGGGCTAGGTGCAGGACCCTCATATTCAAGAGCTGCTTCTCAAGCATACGGATAACGCAAGAGCTTGAGATGTACTTCCCGCCCGCATTCTTCGACGTTATGGTGCATCTGCTGGTCCATATCATGGAGGATATCATCCAACTCGGGCCGACGTTCCTGCACAGCATGATGCCGTTCGAAAGGATGAATGGTGTCATCGAAGGATACGTTCGCAACATGTCACGCCCGATGGGAAGCATAGCCGGGGCTTTTCGATCAAGAGTGCATCTCCTACTGCACGAATTATCTAGGCATTGAGGACCCCGTTGGTCTGCCCGTCAACAGGCAACTCGGCAGGCTCGCTGGGTTGGGTCACCGTGAGGGTCGCCGTGAAATGCATGTCGACTTCGAGGGTCGACTCGCCGACTTTGAAAGAGCAAACCTAGTTGCGCTACAACACATAGACGTGGTCGATCCTTGAGTGGTAGAGCACAAAACCTTTATTGACAAGACGTACAATGACTGAGGCCAACAGAGGACGGACGGAGATATAATCAAAGAGCACAACTCATGTTTCACGCGTTGGTTCAAGCAGAAGCTTCCGTCGTACCCTTTACATGAGGATTCTTCCGCGGAAGAACAACTCATATTCGCCTTGTCACAGGGCGCCGAGCACAACCTGATGACCTATGAGGCGTACGATATCAACGGCTACACATTCTACACTGAGGACAAGGACATGAAGAGCGATGGTTATCAGAACTCCGGGGTAACGATGGAATCCTACACCGATAACGACAAGGGCAGATACTACGGAAGGATCGAGGAGATCTGGGAGCTGAACTGCGCTGGAGAGAAGGTCCCGATGTTCCGTGTCAGATGGGCCAAGAGCGTCCTAAAAGAAGACCGGTATTTCACCACCATGGTTATACCCGAAGCCAAATCCAAGACCGAGGGCGCAAATGTCACCGCGAAAAATGAGCCAGGGTACTGGCTTCCCAAGTGGACCAATGCTTCTTCATTACCGACCCATCAAAGCCCAGTCGTGTTGTCGTGAGGAGAGGCAAGAAGGAAGATCATCGGAATGGATGGAGTAGCCAATGAGCAAGACTTCGACAAGTACGGCGACCCGAAGATCGAACATGACGACGACGATGAAGTAGCAGCATACACCACAAGAAGAAGCAGGACCACCCTACCTAAAGGACGTCCGTTCCACAGAAGAACTCCATTTGCGAAAAAGAAGGGCAAGAAGATTGTGAATAGATAGCTAGCTAAGATCGATTGTATTTAAATCATAGTCTTCATTTCTCGATTGTATTTCACTAGTCATCGGCCCGTGCTACTGCACGGGCTAGCATAAAAACATATTTATTAAACTTTAAGTATTATGACTGCAATATCCTTTTAAAATATCCCTTTTTATCCATATTAAAAATTATAACTCCAGAAATTCCTCAATTTTTTACTTGATGATAAAAGATAGGCACTCATGTATACTATCTAAATTTAGAAAAAAAAAGAATAATATTCGTGGATACTTGATACGGTATACACTTTATACATCCTTCAGATTATTTGAGTAAGAAAAAACAGTTCGTACATAAAGAACACACCCTGTTGAAGAGACTTAAGAAACAAAGAATTATACATAAAAATAGTAGGAATTGAAGAAGACACAACTTAACGCATTTTGAATTTGAAGTATGTGAATAGGTATGGAATTTAGATCTTAGATAGTCTAGATGTACTGCATTGTTGATGGTCTTCGGCGAAAATTATGCTTCCATGTTTAATCGAATAGTACATGGTAGTATTCTGACTTGGTGAACATGATTATAAAGTATAGTCATCACAATAGTCCGTACTAAAATTATTGAAATCGTATTTTGAAGCCACTCACAAATAGGTTTGAGAACAAATACATAAACATGTTAGTACAATTTTTTAAGTGAATACAGAATTAGACTATCATCTATTATGTTGTATAATTATGGATAGTCAAAGGCATTCATTTGTTGAACTCTAATGCAAATTAACGAAATTATTGTATTATTTATCTGGTACAGGGAAAAGGGGACATTTTTTAACATGGAATATTAATTTTGATATTCAACATTAAATATGAACATAGCTCATCAATCTTCAACTGTCACCATGTGGCGATTCATCCTTGCATGAAGAAGTATTGCAAGGAAAAGCCCTGTGTGTGACATCACGCATATAGGCTGACATATATTAGAAGGTATATTGAGGAAACATAGGGAAGACATGGATTAGTAGGACATCTGGGTGCAATCTTAATTAAGGACTGCAGTGGTAATTAGAAGCCAATAAGAGAAATATATATGTACCTTGACTAACCTCAGACAGCTTGCCCTCGTCAGTAAATTCCAATGCATGGTCTAATATAAAGCTACTAATTATGGGTCTTCACGTACCTACAGCTAGAATTGGACACATGGGTTTTCAGTCTTGGCCCATGTATAGTGACGTTCCTGCAGTCATTGATTCATAGACGCTGGTGACTCCCCCGAACATCCAATAGTAGACCATATGTAGACACGTTGTCCAGCTAATGTTATAGGAAAGAGATTACAAAGAAAAAAAATACATGAAAATTGAAAATTAATATAGTAGATTAGAATAGTTGGATGTGTTGTTTATGGGCACCAGATCTATACGGTAATCCACCAATATTAGCAGTGTATGTACCAGCTTGCACCTGCTAGGGAAATTGTGGACATCACTTTTAAATTTCAACAAAATCAAGAACAGATGCTGAATTCTAGGCTTCTAGCGGATGAAGCCATCATATATTTTCGATGAGAACTCAGTGGGTGCAAGAATGCCCGACGAATAACATGAATGATGTCGAGGACATAAGCAGTTGGCCAGCCGTACATCCATTTGGCGCCCTTCCTTGCCTGATTATTTTCTTTAAATTAACTGCCTTTGGTACGCCTCCTCAAGATCCATGGGAGAGACTACTCTGGGTTTAAAAATTAATGCTCGGTTTCCTCAAGAACCATGGGAGAGCACTTGTAGAATAATGAGATGACTGGGATGCACAACCTTGATTAGATCGTACCTTTTTCTAACATCAATTCCACCATGCTTGGAAGATTGAAACTGAGAATAGCTGGAGAGTGAATGCGGCAGGTTGGATGAGTTGGGTTAGGATTTTCCGAGGACATGCTGATGACATGCGACGATGAAGGCAAGGAGGCCAAATATAGAAGGACACCACCATGAGATTTCCTTTTCATGGGAAACAGGGAGAGAGACGATCAGATTTCTTTTGTATTTTTTACCTTCGATCAGAATACCTTTTTTTCCCTCACGCAGAAGTCAAGAGACCAAGGGGAAGAAAAGGCTGAGAAGGAGGAGCGTATTCCTTTCTTCCTCTTGAGGCTAGAAAAGTTAGGAGACCAATTTTCCTTCACGCAGAAGTCAAGAGACCAATGGAAAGAAGGCTCAGAAAGAGGAGCGTATACCTTTTTTTCCCTTCACGCTAGAAAAGTTAAGAGACCAACGGGAATAAGGCTGAGAAGGAAATCATACATGGTACTTCATCAAACGGCTACAGACGTATTATTTATTTATCCTACGGATGATATTTCTTAACCTCTAGGATTAACGTGGTAACTCGGATGGTGCCTCCAATTAGTAAATATAAGATATAAGATATAAGATGGGCACTTTAATTTTGAATCATGAATATTTTTTAAATTTCATGGACACTCGATCTCGATGCCCCTCCATCTTGATCGCTATCCCACCTTGCCAGATCCGGTCCCCCTCGCCGCCGAGCACCCCCGTCACAAATGAATGCAACTAAAATTGCAAAAAAAAAACAAATTTGATTATATTTTCAAATAACAAATTTGATGATATTTCAAATAATAAATTTGATGATATTTTTTCATATTCATAAATATATTCAAATAACAAATTTGATGATATTTTTAAAAAAATTATTACTATTTTTATAAAAAATATTACTGTTATGATTTAAACAAGTTTGAACATATTTAAACACAAATAAATATCAAACATCATTTTATATGTTGATAACATGGTAACAAACTGCATATTATTTTTCTACATGAAATTCTGATCATCTAGCATATGTGACATGTTATATTTGGATGCATGGATAAAAAGATATGTGCAAAGAAAAAAATGCATAAAAAAAAAAATTGGGGAGCCTGGAATCGAACCCAGGACCTCCTGGTGTGTGTGCTTCGTGCCGACCAGTCGGGCTAGTGTGTGTGTTCTGATTTAGATACGGTTAGGTGGAATATAACCTGAGTGCTCAAACTATAATAAAAAAACATTATAATGGTGCACCGCTGCGGGGTGCGCCATTGCTATCTAAAAAAAACATTCTAATGGCGCACCGCTGCGGGGTGTGCCATTAGTAAGCTTCCCCCCCCCCCCACTCCACCTATTCCCCTCCCTCGCCAGATCCCCACTCGACCTAACTTTGCCCCCTCCGCCCCAACCATACGCCGCCACCCCGCCTTGCTCCGCCCCCTCCGTCTGCCGTGCCTGCACGCCGTCGGCAACGCCGCCGCCTCTCCTTCCCCGCCTTCTTCTTCCCTGCCTTCTCTGCCTCTCCTTCCCCGCGAAGAAGCCGCCCGTCCAAGCCCAGATTGAGCCCACCCCCGCCGCCCCCGCGCCCTCCACCCCCACCGCAGCTCCCCCGCGCTGCCGCCCCCGCGCCCCCTTCACCGACCTTGCCCCCGCGCCCCCTAGGGTTCCGGCTCCAAGGTGGGTGGCAATCTCGACGCGCCGCCTCCTCCTCGAGCGACGCCCGACTCCTCCACAAGACGCCGGCGCTTGACGCCTGCGTACCTCCTCCGGCAACTTCTCCGCGGTGGTAAATCCTCGCCTCCCCTCCTTTCCGCTTGTCGTCTAGGATTCTTGCATCCACCCGGCCATGGCTGCCGCCTCGTCCTCCCCGGCAAGCTCGCCAAGCACGCCGTCTCCGAGGGCACCAAGGCCGTCACCAAGTTCACCTCCTCTTAGATGGCCTATTCCCTGTCTTCTTGGTTGATCGATGGTTCTCTGTAGTGCTCATTTTTTGATAATACATGGGTGCAGAGAGGGCTGTCACATTATGAAATATCTTGTTCTAGTATAGCATGAGGATTTGGAAAGGCAATGTTATGTTTCTCTATTATGCCACATTTCTCAATTTTGAGTAGGAGCAGGGTATCAGCATTCAAAAATCTATTGTGCCTGGTACCTAGTCATCTGGCAACCAAATTTGTGCAAGTGTAAATGGCATGGATTGCTAAACATTTGTATGCCATGTGATGTTTGAATTGATAGATGAAGTGTTAGCCGTTGTTTTCTAGGTGGTGTGTGTGATATAGCGTGTCCTGGCCAGATTGTTAGGATCAGTGCAAGTTTCCTTTAAGCATACGACTGTAGTAATAATAATGTAAGGCTGGTGACCCACCGACAAGAGGGATGTTTCGCATTAGGTGCGTAATGCAGTAGTACATTGTTGAATGGCCATGTTTAATTGCTGTTGTCACTGAGCATTAACAAGGTTGCCGATGCTTCGTTGGCTCTTTGGTGGTGATTGAATTTGTGTTGATTTCGGCAAACTGTTATTTTATAAATACAGTTAGGCATTCTTTCTATACTATGGTTACTGATTTTCTGTTGTGGATGGTTCTCCTAATGTAAATTGTACAGATTCATGGTGTACTGACAGTAGGTTGGTGCAAAACAGAGTAGTATATTGTTCTTTAACGTGGCATGGAAGAATAAGATCAACCCAATTGGTTTCATTGCCACATCTTGTTCTTGTTCAGAGAAGTAGTTAGTGATGCTTATTCAGCACTATCAGTTAATATCAGTCAAATAATTTTATTCCACACAACGATTGTATTAACAAGAGCCCATTGTTCACTACATTTGGAGTATGGTTCTGTCTCACACTGTATTTGTAATTCTACTATAAATTTGCACTATAAGTCTGTTGAAATTATACTATTAATACACTGCAATTACATGTCTACTGTATTTACCTCCTCTTCCATACCTTGTACTAGAAGTCAGCAAAAGAATATCAGTTCTACTTTGCCCCCTAGTAGATCTGGTAGAGTAAGAAACTCCCCATCTATACACTGCAATTACATGTCTACTGGATTTTTTATGGTATTCTTTGTGGTACTAAGATGGAAACCTGTGATACTATTTCTATTAGGAGATGGTGTTATATTAAGATGCATATATTGTTATGTTACACAAATTGTATCATCTTTCCACTTAAGTCAGCCTTCCCTTTAAGCAGAAAATTCAGTTAGGAGCTACTGTTAGGAGCTACTGTCAAAAACTTGAGCTATGTCAAAAATCCAGTTAGGTACAGTTAGGAGCCTTGTCAAAAACTTGAGCTACTGTCAAAAAATTCAGTTATGGCATCTAGAATTATGTCAGTTTTGTTTTGTAACTAGAAGACCAAAGTGTTAGGAATTCTGTCCAAACTGTAGTATTCAGTATTCTGTCCAAACTGAAAACGGTTAAAAAGACCATGTGTTTTTTGGTCAAAATATGCATGTAAAACTGAAATAATCAGTCATAAAGAATATCCTCAAGACCATGTGTTTCTTGGATTTCTGTAATGATGATAGAATATTATAAAGCATTGTAATCCAGTGTGTATGAAGGATACAAAAAATTTAGCAACTTCTCTGATTTTATTAATTGTTCTTATATGGGTGAAACTTCACTTGATTTTAGGCTAGTGCAGGGTGTTGCTTTATTGTGATGCCTCTGAATTACTTGTGATCACATTGAGAAAGACTTGCAAAGATGATGATCATCTTTTACAGAAAACAATTTCTGTAAACACGTCAGTAACTTTGCTAGTTTGCTGGGCTTTGTCTCCAACCATTGTGTCGTGATGAATTTGCAGGTACCACGAGAGGCCCTTGAGTTTGCCGGAATGTCGATTAACTTCCGTTCCGGCAAATTCGGGTACTCCATATGTCCTAATTTCAGCAAAGGTCATGCTGAAATTTTCTGTATGGGGTACTTGCATGACTTTGCTAAAAATAGGACATATGGTGTACTTGCGACTAATGCATGGGCCGGGGTATCTTAGTACTTAGTTAAGTAGGATCAACTGCCCCGCTATTCTTGCTGCATTGAACCATAGGTGGAAATAGAGCCAAGTGATTAGGCCCAACTTAGAATTCTCCTTAGCATCGATAAACCCTAGATGATAAACCCAACAAAGGTGGCAATAGAGCCAAGTGATTAGTGCCAAGTGATTAGGCCCAACCTAGGGTGCCTCGGCATCGATAAATGCTAAATGATGAAAACTTAACTTAGCATTTAGGGTGCCTCGGCGTCGACAAACCCTAAATGATGAAACCTTGGCTTCTATAGGGTGCCTTGGTGTCGATGAGAACCTAAATGATGTACGCTTAGGCTTTTAGGGTGCCTCGGCGTCGGTAAACCCTAAATGATAAAAGCTTAGCTTTTAGGATGCCTCGGTGTCGACAAACCCTAAATGATGAGACCATGATCTTGTTCCTTGACAATAACCAACTTTTTGACCAAACTTTTTCCTATTTAGAGCGAAACATGGCCCACAACGATGAGGCCGGCGGTTCGGGCGGCAAGCAATTCTGGGAGCTGTCCCAGGAGATGGAGGAACAACCTCACCGCTATGAGGACGCCGCGGAAGACACCAATCCTGACTACACAACCCCTAGTGGCGTCAGGGATGACACCACTGATGGTGCCGCTGAGGATGCCACCACTGATGGTGCCGCCGAGGATGCCACCACTGATGATGGCGGCGCATGCACCGATGGCAGCCAACCAAAGAAGCAACGGAAGGATCAGCGCCCGAACGCGCTCCGCACCGTCAAGGAGGAATTTACTCAAGTGGACTCCGACGGGCATCCAACGGAGCCCAAACATATAGTCAAGGGGTACTAGGTTCAGCTCGGGTGCATTCTCCGGAGCACCGTCTCGATCAACACCGAGAACCTTAGGCATAAGGACCGAGGGAATTTGCGCAACCTCCTCTCCACGAAGCTGCACGAATGATACAAGTTCCCTGCTAAATTTGAAAACACACGCCTCTCAGGGAATAAAGTGAACAGTGCCGCCCTCACGAGGATGAGCACGGCCCTGTCTACTTGGAGAAGCGCGGTGAAGAGAATGATTGAGAAAGGTGATAGTTATGAGAAGATCAAGGCGAAAAATCCATCGATCAGCGAAGAGGACTACAGTGAGTTCAAGATCAAGTGCGAGAGCAGTGCAACCTCCGAATCAAGTCAGTGGGGGAAAGAAATGCGGGAGTTAAACTTAGGGGAACACAAACTCGGTCCCGACGGTTACAGAGTGGCGGAGCCTATATGGGACAAGGAGGACGCTGAGCATGCCGAGCAAGGCCTACCGCCCCGCTTCGAAAAATACAGCAGTGACAAGCAGACCAGGAACTATGTCAGGGCCCGGTACAAGGAGGACCCGATAACAAAGGAGCTTACCACGGATCGAAGACCAGGCGCTTGAGCTTGTTACAGCGAAGGAGGCTGAAAGCGTAGCACGGGTCGTCTCGAGCACCCTGCTTGGGACAGCACTCTAAATAGGGCGTTGAACGTAATGAAAAACAAGGATAAGCTCAGTAAGCCGTCGTCAGCTGGTCGTGTGGTCGGCAAAGGCTTGTCCACAAAATGGTCGTCATACTATACCCCTGGTGGGCGAAAGGAGAAAAAGACCAGCTCGAAAAGCCAGTCGCGCGAGGTTCAAGAACTCAAGGCACAAGTGGCGCGGATTCCGGAGATTGTCCAAGAGCAAGTGCAACAACAACTGGGATCGACGCTCACCGGCATTATGCCTACCTTGATTCATGGGCTAACGACGTGGATTGCGGGTGGCCAATAGGGGCCGCCCCCGATTCCCAGCTTCACGGCCAGCAACTCACACAACGCGCAGGCGGTGCCATTGGTGTCTTCTGTGGCGGCGGTATTGGTGTCTCCGACGCCGGCACGTCCGACATTGGAGCTTAATGCAAACGGGTGTACGCCGGCCGGCACCTCGCCAGCATGTGGCCCCTCCGTCAGTTGCACGCCCGCCGGTGGCGGTGCCTCGACATTAGCCGAGCTCGACGCCATCATCACAGTAACTAATTAAGCCTCTCGGCCGAGGACTTCATCTCCTTTTGCCTTTGACTGGGCATCCCTGACGCCCTACATGTTTTCGAAGGGCGCCGACGACGTTCCGTGCACTCTCCTGCACTTCGTGAATGACGAGTTGGTCGATGTCGCCAAGGGCAAAATCGTTCAACCGGGCAACCCCGTGTTCCACGGTAAACTGATGACACCCACCGTGTATAGGGTTCAACTGGTTCGGGTGCTGCCAGGCTGCGACGAGTTGTTACCTCTGATTCGACCCGCCGGGGCCGACGAAGATGATCTGATGACCCTCAGTGCCTGCCTAAGCTGGCCCCTGCTTTGGCCGAAGAGCCAGATTCGTTTGGGGGTGGGGGACACCACCCCAAAGACAACACCGCCAGTCGTGCTGGCGCCAAGCCATGGCAAGACCGCCGCAACGCTACCGGACATGCCGGACATCCCTATGGCACATGATCCGAACATGCATATGGCACAGGATCTGGACGACAACGACAATGACGACGACCGTACATTTAGCAATGTCGATAAGTACTTTGCCGAACATGGGTACGATGACAAATTCTGCGGGCCTCTTTCTCAAGAACCCAACCCTACAAAAGACGACCGCGGTCTAGCTGGTACGACAGAGAAACCCAGTTGCAACAGGCGTCGTCTGGCGTTCAGTTCTCAGGAGACGCCTCCAGCTGCTGACTTCATCGAGCCTCAGATAGCCGACGTGCCAAATATTATCAGCCCCAACACACTCAAGAAGGCGGTCTGTGAGCAGAATTCGGTCCCATTACAATAGAAGAAGAAGGGACAGAAAAGAAAGAGTAACAAGGGTGCGAGCCAGCCGGCACCGAGTACGATCCGTGCTCAGGACGGGCCACCTTCACCTAAGGATATCTCGAGGAGGGTGCATGTGGCGAGTAGGGCGATGCTACCGACAAATATGCTCAATGCTGCAACCGGTGCTATGCGGAGTCTGCATGACAGTGTTCTTTCTTTGGAGAAGCGGCGTCTCAGAGAGAATGATGTGGCATACCCGGTTTTCGTGGCCAAGGTGCCAGAGGGCAAGGGCTTTGTGGATGGCGCCATCGGGGGTACGATCATCCTGTGGTTTGATGACATCTTTGCTATGTTTAGCCTTCATCTGCTGCACTACACCTTCGTTCGGCTGTTTTCGCTAAGTATGGAGATGCGGATCATTAGAGACAAGACCCCGGACATCGTGATAGTCGACCCCTTCTACATGCGTGCCAAGAACTTGTGCAGCGCTCGGGACCGGCATGTCGCGAGTTCTTACCTCGAAGGCGTCATTCTGGCAAACCCAGATAAGGATAACTTCCTCGTGCCTTACTTTCCCGAGTAAGTCATCCCCTCACCGCCTCGTAACATATGATTTCTTAGATTTTGATCGTTCTTTTTTTCTAACACTCCGTGTTCTGTGCAGTGACAAGTTGGGGAACGTAGCAGAAATTCAAAAAATTTCCTACGTGTCACCAAGATCTATCTATGGAGAAACTAGCAACGAGGGGAAGGAGAGTGCATCTACATACCCTTGTAGATCGCTAAGCGGAAGCGTTCAAGAGAACGGGGTTGAAGGAGTCGTACTCGTCGTGATCCAAATCACCGGAGATCCTAGTGCCGAACGGACGGCACCTCCGCGTTCAACACACGTACAGCCCGGTGACGTCTCCCATGCCTTGATCCAGCAAGGAGAGAGGGAGAGGTTGAGGAAGACTCCATCCAGTAGCAGCACAACGGCGTGATGGTGGTGGAGGAGCGCGGCAATCCTGCAGGGCTTCGCCAAGCACCGCGGGAGAGGAGGAGGAGGAGAGGCAGGGCTGCGCCATGGAGAGGTGAAAACTCTTGTGTTGGCAGCCCCAAAAACCCTCAAATATATATAGGGGGAGAGGGAGGGCTGCGCCCCCACCTAGGGTTCCACCCTAGGGGCGGCGGCCAGCCCAGATCCAATCTGGTGGGGCGGCCAAGGGGGGGAAAGGGGAAACTTGCCCCCCAAGCTAGGTGGGTGCGCCCCCTCCCCAAACACTAGGCGCCTTGGGCCCTTGTGGGGGGCGCACCAGCCTACCTGGGGCTGGTCCCCTCCCACACTTGGCTCATGCAGCCCTCCGGGGCCGGTGGCCCCACTTGGTGGACCCCCGGGACCCTCCCGGTGGTCCCGGTACGTTACCGATAAAACCCGAAACTTTTCCGGTGACCAAAACAGGACTTCCCATATATAAATCTTTACCTCCGGACCATTCCGAACTCCTCGTGACGTCCGGGATCTCATCCGGACTCAACAACATTCGTAACCACATACAAACTTCCTTTATAACCCTAGCGCCATCGAACCTTAATGTGTAGACCCTACGGGTTCGGGAACCATGCGAACATGACCGAGACGTTCTCCGATCAATAACCAACAGCGGGATCTGGATACCCATGTTGGCTCCCACATGTTCCACGATGATCTCATCGGATGAACCACGATGTCAAGGACTCAATCGATCCCGTATATAATTCCCTATGTCTAGCGGTATTATACTTGCCCGAAATTCGATCGTCGGTATCCCGATACCTTGTTCAATCTCGTTACCGGCAAATCTCTTTACTCGTTCCGTAACACATCATCCCATGATCAACCCCTTGGTCACATTGTGCACATTATGATGATGTCCTACCGAGTGGGCCCAGAGATACCTCTCCGTTTACACGGAGTGACAAATCCCAGTCTCGATTTGTGCACACCCAACAGACACTTTCAGAGATACATGTAGTGCACCTTTATAGCCACCCAGTTACGTTGTGACGTTTGGTACACCCAAAGAATTCCTACGGTATCCGGGAGTTGCACAATCTCATGGTCTAAGGAAATGATACTTGACATTAGAAAAGCTTTAGCATACGAACTACAATCTTTGTGCTAGGCTTAGGATTGGGTCTTGTCCATCACATCATTCTCCTAATGATGTGATCCCGTTATCAACGACATCCAATGTCCATGGTCAGGAAACCGTAACCATCTATTGATCAACGAGCTAGTCAACTAGAGGCTTACTAGGGACATGGTGTTGTCTATATACCCACACATGTATCTGAGTTTCCTATCAATACAATTATAGCATGGATAATAAACGATTACCATGAACAAGGAAATATAATAATAACTAATTTATTATTGCCTCTAGGGCATATTTCCAACAGTCTCCCACTTGCACTAGAGTCAATAATCTAGTTCACATCGTCATGTGATTAACACTGATAGGTCACATCGCCATGTGACCAACATCCAAAGAGTTCACTTGTGTCTGTAAACTAGTTCACATCATCATGTGATTAAGACTCAATGAATTCTGAGGTTTGATCATGTTTTGCATGTGAGAGAGGTTTTAGTCAACGGGTCTGCAATATTCAGATCCCTATCTATTTCGCAAAACTTTATGTCATATCATAGATGCTGCTACCACGTTCCACTTGGAGCTATTCCAAATTATTGCTCCATTATACATATCCGGTATCTCTACTCAGAGTTATCCGGATAGGTGTTAAGCTTGCATCGACGCAACTCTTTTCGTCGAACTCTTTATCACCTCCATAACCGAGAAATATATCCTTATTCCTCTAAGGATAATTTTGACCGCTATCTGGTGATCCACTCCTTGATCACCTTTGTACCCTCTTGCCAGATATGTAGCAAGGCACTCATCAGGTGCAGTACACAGCATAGCATACTGTAGAGCATATGTCTAAGGCATAGGGGACGACCTTCGTCCTTTCTCTTTTTTCTGCCGTGGTCGAGCTTTAACTCTTACCTTACAACTCAGGCAAGAACTCCTTCTTTGACTGGTCCATCTTGAACACCTTCAAGATTATGTCAAGGTATGTGCTCATTTGAAAGTACCATTTAGCGTTTTTGATCTATCCTCAAAGATCTTGATGCTTAATGTTCAAGCAGCTTAATCCAGGTTTTCTATTGAAAAACACTTTTCAAATAACCCTATATGCTTTCCATAAATTCTACATCATTTCTGATCAACAATATGTCAACAACATATACTCATCAGAAATTCTATAGTGCTCCCACTCACTTCTTTGGAAATACAAGTTTCTCATAAACTTTGTATAATCCCAAGATCTTTGATCATCTCATCAAAGCGCACATTCCAACTCCGAGATGATTACACCAGTCCTTAGAAGGATCGCTGGAGCCAGCATACCTTTTAGCATCCTTAGTATCGACAAAAACTTTCTGATTGTATCACATACAACCTTTCCTTACGAAGACTGGTAAGGAAACTCGTTTTGACATCCATCTGCCAGATTGCAGCTAATGCTAACATGATTCCGACGGACTTAAGCATCGCTACGGATGAGAAAATCTCATCGTAGTCAACTCGTTGAACTTTGTGAAAAACTCTTCGCCACAAGTCGAGCTTCATAGACGGTGACATCACCGTCCACGTCCGTCTTCTTCTTAAAGATCCATTTATCTCAATGGCTTGCCTATCGGGCAAGTCCACCAAAGTCCATGCTTTGTTCTGATACATGGATCCTATCTCGGATTTCATGGCTTCTAACCATTTGTCGGAATATGGGCCCACCATTGCTTCTCCATAGCTCGTCGGTTCATTGTTGTCTAGCAACATGACCTTCAAGACAGGATTACTATACCACTCTGAAGTAGTACGCATCCTTGTCACCCTACGAGGTACGGTAGTGACTTGATCCAAAACTTCATGATCATTATCATAAGCTTCTACTTCAATTGGTGTAGGCGCCACAGGAACATCTTCATGTGCCCTGCTGCACACTAGTTGAAGTGATGGTTCAATAACCTCATCAAGTCTCCACCATCCTCCCACTCAATTCTTCCGAGAGAAACTTTTCCTCGAGAAAGGACCCGTTTCTAGAAACAATTACTTTTGCTTCAGGATCTGAGATAGGAGGTATACCCAACTGTTTTGGGTGTACTATGAAGATGCATTTTATCCGCTTTGGGTTCGAGCTTATCACGATGAAACTTTTTCACATAAGCGTCGCAGCCCCAAACTTTCAAGAAACGACAGCTTAGGTTTCTCTAAACCATAGTTCTCACGGTGTCATCTCAACAGAATCACGTGGTGCCCTATTAAAGTGAGTGCGGTTGTCTCTAATGCCTAACCCATGAACGATAGTGGAAATTCGGTAAGAGACATCATAGTACGCACCATATCCAATAGGGTGCAACTATGATGTTCGGACACACCATCACACTATGGTGTTCCAGGCGATATTTATTGTGAAACAATTTCCACAATGTCTTAATTGCGTGCCAAAGCTCGTAACTCGGATACTCATCTTTATGATCATATGATAGACATTTTATCCTCTTGTCACGATGATCTTTAACTTCACTCTGAAATTACTTGAACCACTCAATAATTCAGACTTGTGTTTCATTAAGTAAATACACTCAGTATCTATTTAAATCATCTGTGAAGTAAGAACATAACGATATCCACTGCATGCCTCAGCACTCATTGGACTGCACACATCAAAATGTGTTACTTCCAACAAGTTGCAATCTTGTTCCATGTTACTGAAACCGAGGCTTTTCAGTCATCTTGTCCATGTGGTATGATTTGCATATCCCAAGTGATTCAAAATCAAGTGAGTCCAAACGATCCATCTGCATGGAGTTTCTTCATGCGTATACACCAATAGACATGGTTCGCATGTCTCAAACCTTTCAAAACCGAGTGAGTCCAAAGATCCATCAACATGGAGCTTCTTCATGCGTTTTTATACAAATATGACTTACATGGCAGTGCCACAAGTAAGTGGTACTATCATTACTATCTTATATCTTTTGGCATGAAAATGTGTATCACTACGATCGAGATTCAATAAACCATTCCTTTAGGTGCAAGACCATTGAAAGTATTATTCAAATAAATAGAGTAACCATTATTCTCCTTAAATGAATAACCGTATTGCGATAGACATAATCCAATCATGTCTATGCTCAATGCAATCACCAAATGACAATTTTTCTGGTTTAATACTAATCTTGATGGTAGAGGGAGCGTGCGATGTTTGATCACATCAAACTTGGAAACACTTCCAACACATATCGGCAGCTCACCTTAGCTAGTCTCCGTTTATCCCGTAGCCTTTTATTTCGAGTTACTAACGCTTAGCAACCGAACCGGTATCAAATACCCTGGTGCTACTAGGATTACTAGTAAAGTACACATTAACATAATGTATATCCAATATACTTCTATCGACCTTGCCAGCCTTCTCATCTACCAAGTATCTAGGGTAATTCTGCTCCAGTGGCTGTTCCCCTTATTACAGAAGCACTTAGTCTCCGGTTTGGGTTCAACCTTGGGTTTCTTCACTAGAGCAGCAACTGATTTGCTGTTTCATGAAGTATCCCTTCTTGCCCTTGCCCTTCTTGAAACTAGTGGTTTCACCAACCATCAACAATTGATGCTCCTTCTTGATTTCTACTTTCGCGGTGTCAAACATCGCGAATACCTCAAGGATCATCATATCTATCCCTGATATGTTATAGTTCATCACAAAGCTCTAACAGCTTGGTGGAAATGACTTTGGAGAAACAGCACTATCTCATCTGGAAGATCAACTCCCACTCGATTCAAGTGATTGTTGCACTCAGACAATCTGAGCACAAGCTCAACGATTGAGCTTTTCTCCCTTAATTTGCAGGCTAAGAAAATCGTCGGAGGTCTTACACCTCTTGATGTGGGCATGAGCCTGAAATCCCAATTTCAGCCCTCGAAACATGTCATATGTTCCCCGACGTTTCGAAAAACGTCTTTGGTGCCTCAACTCTAAACCGTTTAACTGAACTATCACGTAGTTATCAAAACGTGTATGTCCGATGTTCTCAACATCCATAGACGACGTTTGGGGCTCAGCACACTGAGCGGTGCATTAAGGACATAAGCTTTCTTCTGTCTGCATAATCGCTACTGTCGACTTTCAACTATATTTTCTCTAGGAACATATCTAAATAGTGGAACTGAAGCGCGAGCTTATGACATAATTTGCAAAGACCTTTTTGACTATGTTCAGGATAATTAAGTTCATCTTATGAACTCCCACTCAGATAGACATCCCTCTAGTCATCCAAGTGATTACATGATCCGAGTCAACTAGGCCGTGTCCGATCATCACGTGAGACGGACTAGTCATCATCGGTGAACATCTTCATGTTGATCGTATCTACCATACGACTCATGCTCGACCTTTCGGTCTCTTGTGTTCCGAGGCCATGTCTGTACATGCTAGGCTCGTCAAGTCAACCTAAGTGTTTCACGTGTGTAAATCTGGCTTACACCGTTGTATGTGAACGTAAGAATCTATCACACCCGATCATCACGTGGTGCTTCAAACGATTTAACTTTCGCAACGGTGCACAGTTAGGGGAACACTTTCTTGAAATTTTAATGAGGGATCATCTTATTTACTACCGTCGTTCTAAGCAAATAAGATGTATAAACATGATAAACATCACATGCAATCAAATAGTGACATGATATGGCCAATATCATTTTGCTCCTTTTGATCTCCATCTTCGGGGCTCCATGATCATCATCGTCACCGGCATGACACCATGATCTCCATCATCATGATCTCCATCATCGTGTCTCCATGAAGTTGTCTCGCCAACTTATTACTTCTACTACTATGGCTACCGGTTAGCAATAAAGTAAAGTAATTACATGGCGTTGTTCAATGACACGCAGGTCATACAATAAATTAAGACAACTCCTATGGCTCCTGCCGGTTGTCATACTCATCGACATGCAAGTCGTGATTCCTATTACAAGAACATGATCAATCTCATACATCACATATCATTCATCACATTCTTCTTGGCCATATCACATCACATAGCATACCCTGCAAAAACAAGTTAGACGTCCTCTAATTGTTGTTGCATGCTTTACGTGGCTGCTATGGGTTTCTAGCAAGAACTTTTCTTACCTACGCAAAACCACAACGTGATATGCCAATTGCTATTTACCCTTCATAAGGACCCTTTTCATCGAATCCGTTCCGAATAAAGTGGGAGAGACTGGAACCAGCTAGCCACCTTATGCACCAAGTGCATGTCAGTCGGTGGAACCTGTCTCACCTAAGTGTACGTGTAAGGTCGGTCCGGGCCGCTTCATCCCACAATACTGTCGAAACAAGATTGGACTAGTAACGTTAAGCATATTGAACATCATCAACGCCCACAACTACTTTGTGTTCTACTCGAGCAAAGAATCTACATAATAGACCTAGCTCATGATGCCTTTGTTGGGGAACGAGCAGAAATTCAAAATTTTCCCACGTGTCACCAAGATCTATCTATGGAGAAACTAGCAACGAGGGGAAGGAAAGTGCATCTACATACCCTTGTAGATCGCTAAGCGGAAGCGTTCAAGAGAACGGGGTTGAGGAGTTGTACTCATCGTGATCCAAATCACCGGAGATCCTAGTGCCGAACGGACGGCACCTCCGCGTTCAACACACGTACAACCCGGTGACGTCTCCCATGCCTTGATCCAGCAAGGAGAGAGGGAGAGGTTGAGGAAGCCTCCATCCAGCAGCAGCACGACGGCGTGATGGTGGTGGAGGAGCGTGGCAATCCTGCAGGGCTTCGCCAAGCACCGCGGGAGAGGAGGAGGAGGAGAGGCAGGGCTGCGCCATGGAGAGGTGAAAACTCTTGTGTTGGCAGCCCCAAAAACCCTCAAATATATACAGGGGGAGAGGGAGGGCTGCGCCCCCACCTAGGGTTCCACCCTAGGGGCGGCGGCCAGCCCAGATCCCATCTGGTGGGGCGGCCAACGGGGGGAGAGGGGAAACTTGCCCACCTCCCCAAACCCTAGGCGCCTTGGGCCCTTGTTGGGGGGGGGGGGGCACCAGCCCACTTGGGGCTGGTCCCCTCCCACACTTGGCCCCTGCAGCCCTCCGGGGCCGGTGGCCCCACTTGGTGGACCCCCGGGACCCTCCCGGTGGTCCCGGTACGTTACCGATAAAACCCGAAACTTTTCCGGTGACCAAAACAGGACTTACCATATATAAATCTTTACCTTCGGACCATTCCGGAACTCCTCGTGACGTCCGGGATCTCATCCGGGACTCCGAACAACATTCGGTAACCACATAAAACTTCCTTTATAACCCTAGCGTCATCGAACCTTAAGTGTGTAGACCCTACGGGTTCGGGAACCATGCAGACATGACCGAGACGTTCTTCGTCAATAACCAACAGCGGGATCTGGATACCCATGTTGGCTCCCACATGTTCCACGATGATCTCATCGGATGAACCACGATGTCAAGGACTCAATCGATCCCATATACAATTCCCTTTGTCTAGCGGTATTATACTTGCCCAAGATTCGATCGTCGGCATCCCGATACCTTGTTCAATCTCGTTACCGGCAAGTCTCTTTACTCGTTCCGTAACACATCATCCCATGATCAACCCCTTGGTCACATTGTGCACATTATGATGATGTCCTATCGAGTGGGCCCAGAGATACCTCTCCGTTTACACGGAGTGACAAATCCCAGTCTCGATTTGTGCCAACCCAACAGACACTTTCGGAGATACTTGTAGTGCACCTTTATAGCCACCCAGTTACGTTGTGACGTTTGGTACACCCAAAGCATTCCTACGGTATCCGGGAGTTGCACAATCTCATGGTCTAAGGAAATGATACTTGACATTAGAAAAGCTTTAGCTTACGAACTACGATCTTTGTGCTAGGCTTAGGATTGGGTCTTGTCCATCACATCATTCTCCTAATGATGTTATCCCGTTATCAACGACATCCAATGTCCATGGTCAGGAAACCGTAACCATCTATTGATCAGCGAGCTAGTCAACTAGAGGCTTACTAGGGACATGGTGTTGTCTATATACCCACACATGTATCTGAGTTTCCTATCAATACAAATATAGCATGGATAATAAACGATTATCATGAACAAGGAAATATAATAATAACTAATTTATTATTGCCTCTAGGGCATATTTCCAACATGAAACACATTGCACACTCATCCTCTTAAGCCCGAAATATTCCATGGCCACGTATTTCGACCCGGACCGTGACTCCAAGATAGACTACACAAATATCAAGAAAGTTCTTGATGATGTTCTCCCAGGCTGCACCAAGTCTGGAGGCACCTTCGCCAAGCTATTTATTAGTAGGACCATGAATCGTGCTATGTCGGGGAGAAGCTCATCGTGTCCCGCAAACACCTACGGGACCTGGGTCCCTTGTGGTTCGGAGGGGGGGCGGAGATTGCACGAAGAGCGGATCGAGGCGATGCACACGAGCAGATTTACCTAGCTTCGGAGCTCTCCGGAGAGATAATACTCCTACTGCTGCTTTGTGGATTATCTTGTGTTCTTGCCAGGGAGCAATGGGAGCTACAAGACCTAGCCTGAGTGTGGTTTCGTATGAGTGTGATGAACTAAGCCGGAGCTGGACCGAACCCTTTTTACGTTGCACTTGGGCCTCCTTTTATAGGCACAAGGGGTCACCACATGTGCCAAGTAGACAAGGGTAAAACAGCAAAAACATAGGTTGGTACACCGCTCTGTACAATGTACAGTAATCTATACCTAACTCTGACGGCAAGGGACAAGAGTCATCAATGCCCGCCTCGGCGCCCAACAAAGGTAACAGACTGTCAAGTGCGCCCGCTTGCCACGATGGTATCCTCGTCATTGCCGCTTATCGCTGCTCCCCGCTGGCTGCACAGCCCGTCGACACGCGCGTGCTTGGGAGAGCCCGTGGTGACACGCTACGGGTGAGCTGGAGCGAGATGAAGAGAGGTTGCCCGCCTGCAAGCGCCTTTGCCGCAGGAACCTTGTCGCTTAGGGGCTCGGCGCCCACCAAGCCTTCCCGCAAGCTCCTCTTGCCGGGCCTTGTTTCCTTCATACGAGTGGCCTCCCGGCAAGCTCCTCTTGCCGGGTCTTGATTACTTTGTTCTTGAATGTCTTACGGCAAGTTCCTCTTGCCGGGTCTTGTTTTCTCAAGGGTCATGGAGGGTCTTGGCAGATGCCCGGCAAGGCTTGCCACGGGACGCCGCGATCGCCTGCAGACAGGTTCGGGTACTAAGGTACCCCTACTTTAGTACACCGACAGAGCCCCTGGTTCGGGCCATACACGGTGCCGAGCGCTGTTGGGCCAGGCCCAAAACAGGCACGGGCACGCTGCGTCCCGGGTCCAAACCAAATCCCTCCAGATCCGCGCGCTCCCCGAAGAACGACACGTCAATTGTGGCGTCGTGGGGGAGGTAGGTGGCGTGCGAGGTCGCCTCACCTGTCGCCTCGGCTCCGCATCCCCGCCACGTGGCTCCCATGCTCTCGGGGTTGCGGACGGTGGAAGTGAGAAACTGGGCCGTTGCGAGCAGAGGCAGCAGGTCGGCCCTGATTCCCCGCCCTGATTCGCTGAGCGGGGCGGCCGAGCCCCCACATTGCTTCTTTAAAAAGAGCAGAAGGGGAGCGTAGAAGCCTGCACTCTCCCATCTCCTCCTTTCCTCAACTTCTGCTCCCCTTTCTCTCATTCGTCATGGAGAAAAGGAACCTTGGTTCTTCATCGGTGGCGGCGAGGGTCGCCGCTAGACAGCGCTCCCCTCCCAACCCCACGCTCGGGGTGGCAGAGCCAGCCACAAGAGGAAGAGGGAGAGGGCGAGGTCGTGGACGAGGTCGAGGCGCTCGGGGGAGAAGCGGACGAGGCGGCGCGCCGTCTCCGCCTCCGCCGGCGGTTCCCCTCCCTGCAGCGGTCCATACAGGGGACGACCCTTGCGAGTTCTTCGTCAGCTGCGCCTGGCGCCTCGTCGTCGCCTCCGGCTTCCAGCCCGCTTATGAAGCGATGGAGTCGGATCCGCCGAGACATCGAGACTGCACATGAGGGCTGTGGAATCAGCGGCATGCGAGTCCGTGTTGTATTCCCAGCCCCTAATGTGATGTATCTTGATCGTGGGTTGAAGACGCTCACTGCATCCACAGCTTGAGGGCGGGTTTACCCTCCATTTTAAGTTAATGGAGGTGATCTCCTCTCCGTCAAGGTCTTCGGGATCTCGCACTCGGGCGAAGTGCTGCGTGGATAGCTCCTCCGACAAATAAGATTCCTCGAGCGAGAGTGACGAGGAGGAGAGCGGCAGCAACAACGAGGGTAGCGGGCCCGATTAGTTGTCGGGCGCCACTGCGCGCCACGGCGACCCCATCATCCGCCGCCGGCTCCTTGAACTCCCGGGGTCTCCTTGGGCGGTTGGCGAGGGAGGCTGCGGAAGGGAAGAGGATGGCGACAAGGCCGTCAAGTCGAGTACGAGGCGAGTTCCTCGATAGCGTCTTGACGCCCTGCCGCCCTGCCTCGAGCCCCGCCTCGGCGCCGCCATCTCCGTCAAGCCTCGGAGAGCCCCGGATGTTCTCTTGGTGCCTTTCGCACTGTAGCCCGCCTAGGCGCTCCTTTTGCCGCCTCGCCTCCTTAACCTACCTCCTCAAGAGAGGGACAGGAAAAGGATTACGGGCATCTTATCTTCTTAATTTGTAAGCCTTGGGCCTTATCCGTATTTAAAACTTGTAATCCTCTCTTTCATGTTTTTCATTCTCTACGGACTGTATCCGAGTAGAATGTTTTTAATGAAAAAGGATGCTTGAAAAGGACGAAAGGCTTATCTCGATATCGCAGCCCCGGCAACTCGGGCTTGCCGCAGCCCCGCAACTCGCATGCCGGGCTTGGGTGCGCGCGCGCCTTCTTCTCCTCTTCGCTGTTATTTCAGTTCTGAGAACAATTTAGCCAGTGCCGCAATAAGTTATTTTTGTAATATAACTTTATTCTGGGCAATATTTGCTACGTTACTTCCTTTACTCGACTCTTGGCTTTGTATGTTACCGCCCTACGCCAGGAAACTTGCGGTCAGTAGCACCCTTGTGCGAGCGCCGAAGTCGCGAACTTCGCAGCCTCTGGCGGGTCGCTACCGACAAGCAACCTTGTCGCGGACTAGCCGCAGCTCACTTAAGTTGTTGAGCGGACTCAAACAAAGTAAGGGCGCCACCAGTCATGATTTGGTTCCTTCGCATGGGTTTTCCATACAAAGCGCCGGTCGCTCGAGGAAGATAACTTAAAATTTTAAAACTGGTCGCTTAAACTTAGCAACTTAGCTTTTCTTGTCCATTTTCCGGCAAGGCAGTTCCTCGAGCGACGTTTGGCGGTCCACACCATTATCTTCTCCTTTCCCCCCGGTGAACTTAGGGTGGATGAACCTTCTTCTTGTTTCAGAAGAAAGAAGAGAAAATAAAGTTATGGAGCCTAATGGCTCGTTATCGCTATCGGTGCGGATGCTGCACAAAATGTTAGTAAACACATGCATATATGATTATGAGGGCATGTATTGACAAAATGTGCGCAACACATAGGCTTTATCGATGCACGGGTCTCGCGCCTCGCTTTGTACAAAGGATTACATGCAACAGCTGCAAGACTTGTATAAAGGGTGGTTGCGAACGGGTTCCGCAACCGCGCCTCATGGGTAAAACTTTAAGATGCTCTATATTCTAGGAATTACTCACCGAAGGCCATCTTCGGTCTCAAAGGCATGACAGCGCCGGGCCTAGTGACTTGTTTTACCCGATAAGGGCCTTCCCACTTCAAGGCCAACTTGTTGGAATTCTTGGCGGATTGAACGCTACCAAGAACAAGGTCGCCTTCCTCGAAGCTTCTGGCATTAACTTTGCGGCTATGGTAGCGACGCAAAGCTTGCTGGTAACGAGCAGCTCGTACAGCAGCTCGAAGACGATCTTCCTCGAGGAGCAGCGCGTCATCTTGTCGCAGCTGCTCTTGCTCAAGCTCATCATAAGCGAGCACTCGAGGTGACCCGTACACGAGTTCCGTGGGGAGAACTGCCTCTGCTCCGTAGACTAGAGCAAAGGTGTCCGCGGTGGCTCGATTTGGCGTCGCCCCGATCGACTAAAGAACCACCGCAGCTCCTCGATCCAGTTCCTTCCAAGACTTGCGCAGCCTCGTCGAAAGTTCTGGTCTTGAGTCCCCGCAGCACTTCAGCGCTTGCTCTTCGCTTGACCGCTGCTTCTCGGATGAGCAACGGAAGCAAAGCAGATCTTGGCGCCAAGATCTTGGGCGATCGCATGAAGGTGCGGCTCGTGAACTGTGTGCCGTTGTCGGTGATGATCCGTTAGGAATCCCAAAACGGCAAACAATTGACTCAAGAACTTGACGGCCGATCGTGCTGTCACCTTCCTCACTGGTTCCACTTCCGCCACTTTGTGAACTTGTCGATTCACGCACGCATAAGTATTCAAATGCCCGGACAGCTCGGGGGAAGGGGCCGAGGATGTCGAGCCCCCAGACCGAGAAGGGCTAGGATAAAGGGATCGTCTGGAGAGCTTGAGCTGGCTGGTGTATCTGTTTGGAATGGAACTGGCACGCTTCACACTTTGTTACTTGTGCAGTTGCATCCTGGAGGGCTTCTGGCCAGAAGAAACCTTGCCGGAAGGCTTTGCCGGCAAGTGCCCTTGCGCCAATGTGGTGACCACAAATGCCTCCATGTATCTCTGCCAACAGCTTCTGTCCATCTTCCCGGCAAATGCACTTCAATTTCACACCGTTGAGTCTTCTTCTGTACAGGATGTTATCAACAAACTGGTACATACTTGACTGCCGGGCTACTTTTTTCGCTTCTTCTTGCTCTTCGGGAAGTTCTCCTGTCTGAAGGAAATGGACGATTTGCTGTGCCCATCTTTGGAGCCACGTGGCTCGACAACAAGGACTAAAGGCTCATCTATCATGCTGGAACATCAGCTTACGGCAAGGACACGTGGGTCCGCGGAGCTTGATGATCCCGGCAAGCTTGCCGGAGCGAAACTTGTCGGGAGTGTTTGCTTCAACGATACAAACTGCATGGTTTGTCGGAGCAGACTGCTCCTCAGTGATATTTGCGTTGATTTTAGGGACCTTCTTGGCGGCGGCTTCAGGGAGCTCTGCCGGAAAGTAGTCACCGGAAACCAATTTTCTTTTCTTGCTCTGTCCTGTTGATGGTGTCACGGTCGGCTGAGTTAGCTTGAGCACAAAAATCCCTGGTTCCACAGGTAACTTAAGTGCGGCACATTTGGAGAGGCCATCAGCTATATCATTCTGAGCTCTTGGAACGTGTTCCATTTGCAGGCCTTCAAAGCGCTCTTCCAGCTTCCTCACTTCATTGACGTAGGCTTCCATCAACGGACTCTGATAATCTTTATTTACTTGGCGGACGACAAGTTGCGAGTCCCCCCTGACAATGAGCTTCTTGATCCCAAGGTCCACCGCAATCCTGAGACCGGCAAGCAAGCCTTCATACTCTGCAGTATTATTTGTTGCTTGTTCCTTGGGAAAGTGCATCTGAACTATGTACTTGAGGTGCTCTCCGGTGGGTGCGATAAGCAGCACGCCGCACGCACCGGCGCTTTGCAGCGAGAAGGCACCATCAAGTACATCAGCCACTCTTCATTTGCCTCCTCGACGGGATGCTTGTCTCGAATTTCTTCATCTTGCGTCAAGGCCCATTCTGCTATGAATTCCGCCAATGCTCTTTCTGGATGGTTGAAGTACTTTCAAACTTGAGACCAAAGCTTGATAGTTCCAAAGGCCCACTCGACAATCCTGCCTGTTGCTTCTGGATTTTGCAATATCCTTTTCAACGGAAAGCGAGTGACAACTGTTATCTCATGTGCTTGGAAGTAATGGTGCAGCTTTCTCGAGGCCATGAGGAGGCCGAAAAGCAACTTCTGCACACCAGAGTACCTTGACCTAGCACCTGTAGAAGGGAACTGACAAAATAGACTGGGCGCTGCACCATCTTCTTCTGTATCTTGTCGCAAGCCTGCGCTGATCCGTCCTTGTCGGGACCAGAGCTTGACGGCGGAGCCCCTTGCTTGTCGCTGGATGCAACTGCTTCGGTTGCCGGCTCATCATCCGCCTCCCTCTCCGCTACTAACGCAGCACTAACCACTTGATTGGTTGCCGCTATATACAGCAGCAACTTCTCTTGTGGCCTAGGTGCGACAAGTATTGAGCGGAGGATGTATCTCTTCAAGTCCTGCAGCGCAGCCTCGCTTCGGGAGTCCATTTCATTGACCTGCCTTTTTCAAAATCTTGAAAAACGGCAGGCGCTGCTTAGCGACTTAGAGATGAACTCGCCGAGAGCAGCCACGCAACCGGCAAGTCTTCTGACATCCTTGACGCGCTTTGGTGCTTCGATCTGCTCAATGGCCTTGATCTTGTCGAGATTGGCTTCAATTCCCCGCTGAGACACAAAGAACCCGAGAAGCTTGCCGGAAGGGACTCCAAACACGCACTTCTCGGGGTTGAGCTTGAGGTTGATCTTGCGCAGATTTGCAAATGTTTCATCCAAATCCTGAACCAGAGTTGCTTTGTCCTTGCTCTTGACCACTATGTCATCCATGTAAGCTTCTACATTTCTGTGTATCTGTGGCTCAAAGGCATCGTGGACTACTCTTGCAAAAGTTGAAACGGCATTCTTTAAACCGAAAGGCATCCGTATGAAGCAAAGACGCGCTACATGGTGTAATGAATGCGGTTTTCTCTTCATCCTCTTCTGCCATGAAGATCTGATGATATCCTGAATATGCATCAAGAAATGAAAGCAGATCACATCCAGCTGTGGAGTCAACAATCTGGTCGATATGCGGCAAGGGAAATGGGTCTTTGGGACAAGCTTTGTTAACATCAGTGAAGTCAATACAAAGTCTCCATTTCCCATTAGCCTATGCATAACAACCGGATTGGCCAACCACGAGGGTGGAGGACTCCTCGACAAGCCCTGCTGCTTCCAACTTCGTGATTTCTTCGCTATGAACTCTTGGTGCTCCAACGCTGCTTCCTAACTTTTTGCTTGAAGGGCCGCGTGAGGACAGACAGCTAGGTGGTGCTCAATTACTTTCCTGGGAACACCGGGAATGTCAGATGGTTGCCATGCAAACACATCGACATTCGCCCGCAGAAAAGCAACGAGCTCGCCTTCCTATTTAGGATCAAGCGTGGCACTGATGGTGAAGGTACCACCAGTGCCGTCCTCCTTGGCGGGCACCTTCTTGGTCTTCGACGGAGCTGCCATCGTCTTGTCGCACTTGCCGGTGGAGCTCGATGGTGCGTCCTCGACGGTAGCGCAGCACTCCGAGGAGGTGCGCTTGCCGGAGTGGGCAGCAGAGCTCTTGCCGGACTTGGTGGTCTTCTTCTTGCCCCCGGGAGCTTCAGCGGCAAGTGGTTTGCTTTCTGTTGCGGCTGCTGCATCCCGGTAAATCTTGTCGGCGCAGAGAAGTGCATCTTTCTTGCCGCCATGGACAGAAATGACGCTTATCGGGCCGGGCATCTTGAGTAGGTTGTAAGCATAATGAGAGGCGGCCATGAACTTGGCGAGTGCTGGACGGACAAGTATGCCATTGTAGGGCAATGGGAAATCGGCGACGCCAAACGTGACCTCTCGGTTCTGAAGTTGAGCTCGCTGTCAATGTTACCGCAACGTGATCTTCCCTTTGGGCTTGCTCCTTCCTGGGTTGATTCCTTGAAAGTACCAGTTTCTTCGAGCTCGCCGTCAGGATTTGAAGCTTTGGAGCACCGCAGAGGAGATTAAATTCAGGCCGCCCCCGCCAACCAACATCTTTGTGACCTTGAGGTTGCGGATGGTTGGTGAGACCAACATCGGCAAACACCGATCACTGTGATGCGATCAGGGTGATCTTCAATGTCAAAGATGATGGGCGTGCTGGACCACTTCGTGAGGTTTGCGGACTCTATGGATGGTTCTGCTGCATTGACCTCACGATCCATTGCTTGAGTTGGCGGTGCGAGGTATGCGAGACGCACCACCGCCAACGCAAAGGACCTCCGTTGCCTTTTGAAACTCCTGCTCATCAGCTTCATCGCCTTCCATGTCCTCGCCATCTTCATCTTCGTCTTCTTCCTTGTCACGGCCACGGGAGGTCTGTCTCCTTGTCGCTGCTTGGTCTTTGCAGCGCCCTCCCCGACCGGTCTTTTCTTACTTGCTGCACTTGCACCTTCTTGGGCTTTCTCCTTGTCTCGCCGCTCAGATTCAGCTCTCAGAGCTCAACAAGCTGCTCGACTTTCTTGCAGCTCGAGATCGTGGCCCTTGGTGCGGTGGATTTTACAAGATCTTGCTTGTTGAGCTCTCAAGTTTGTCGGCGTCGCCATAGCTTGGCGGTCGGCGTCAACGGCAACTTCCTTGCCGGAGCCACCAGCCTTGGCTTTGTTGGCGGCACCATCCTTGCCGGACTGCTCGACAACTAGTACTTCTTGCTTTTCTTCCTCCTCGTTGTTTCGCCGCCGCTCTTTCTTGCCGGGCGATCTCCTCACTTGCCCGACTCTGCTCCCACATTCTCTCCCGGAGTCTTCTTCCTTCTTCAGCGTGCACACTTGTCGGCCGTAGGAGAGCTCACGACGTCTTTCACTTTGCACATCGCCATCTCCTCCTCATCCTGCAGTTTCAGACATTCGATGGAATGCACCGATCACCGCGGCAGGTGGACGTTGGGGATGGTGTAGTGCACTGATGAATCTCTGGATGAACTTGCGCAGGACTCTCCCTCCTTCGGGCAAGCAGGTGGAGATCACTCTCCGCCATGAGGCTTGTGGTCGCTGTGAAGGCGCCAACAAACTGGTGGCACAAATCTGCCTAAGAAGAAATAGAGCCATCCGGCAAGTGCATGAGCCAAGATCGACGCTTGGCTTGAGCACCAAGGGAAAGTAGTTGGCGAGGATCTTGTCATCTCGTCCCCCGCAGCTTGCACCGCGATGGTGTAGATGCCGAGGAACTCCGATGGGTGTGTCCTGCCATCATACTTCTCCGCACATCTGGTTTGAAGTTTTTCTTGTCGGCCACCGGACTAGCCGCAGCTCACGGGTGAACGCAGGGCAACCTATCACAGACGCAAGTCGCCGGTTCTTCGGGCGCATGCATATCGATAGTGGGCCCGCGCGCTGGTCGGATTGACGCGCTTCCCTTCGGGCGCCGATACGGGTTCGAGCGCCTCTTCTTGCCGCTCTCAAGAACTTGGCGTTGGTCGCGACGAAGCTCGCGGATCCGACGACGCCGTGGAGTCGCTGCCGAGGTGGATCCGGCGAGTCGGCGATCTTGGCCTTCGAAGGGGAGTGCACGGCTGCACCCCGCAGTCTCGCCGCCATCAGCTCGCGCCTTGTCGCCTTGCCCGGCTGCGAGGCACTCGGTTGTTGCGGGACGCCGCCGCTGGCGGCCGATGAGACTCTGAATTGTGGCCCTCCATTCGTCGACCTTATCGGTCGTTGGAGGGTAATCTAGAAGTAACGAGCTTCAGCCAAGGCTTCCGCTGGTGTGGTTGGCGGCAATGGCGCACGGAGCGAAGAACGGATGTTCTCGGACTCCTAACCAAGTTAGGAGGAGCAGCATCCCGCCGAAGCGACTTACTTCGCTGCATCAGCATTTCGGGTGCATGCGGTCTCGAGGGCCTCGGGATCCTCCAGCTTGGCCTTGATCCAACGAGCGATGGTGCCGCGAGCATCATCACGCTTGCCGGTCCCGCGCCTCCTGCGAAGGACGCGGTGCGGACTCGGACGCCGACGCCTGTGCTGCCTTGTCCTTGGATCTAGCGGCATTGTCGGCTCTCTCAACGACGCCGGTTCCTCCGCCTTAGCTTCCCCACCACCGACAGCTCCGGTGGTGGTGGGTTCGACGCGACGGCTCTGCATCGCCAAGATTTCTTCTTGGTGCCATGTTGACGAGGATGTCGATGAAGTTGCTTGTGTGACCGCCGGATCGGGTTCACAGCCTCGACGCCCCTACCCGGGCGTGCCAAAGATGTCGGGAGAAGCAGATCGTGTCCATCGAACACCCACGGGACCTGGGTCCCTTGTGGTTCGGAGGGGGCGGAGATTGCACGAAGAGCGGATCGGGCGATGCACACGAGCAGATTTACCCAGCTTCGAGCTCTCGGAGAGATAATACTCCTCTTGCTGCTTTGTGGATTATCTTGTGTTCTTGCCAGGGAGCAATGGGAGCTACAAGACCTAGCCTGAGTGTGGTTTCCTATGAGTGTGATGAACTGCCGGAGCTGGACCGAACCCTTTCACGCTGCACTTGGGCCTCCTTTTATAGGCACAAGGGGTCACCACATGTGCCAAGTAGACAAGGGTAAAACAAGAAAACATAGGTTGGTACACCGCTCTGACAAAGGTACAGTAATCTATACCTAACTCCGACGGCAAGGGACAAGAGTCATCAATGCCCGCCTCATCGCCTCAACAAAGGTAACAGGACCGCAAGTGCGCCTCCGCTTGCCACGATGGTAGCCTGTCGGCGCCGCTTATCGCTGCTCCCCGCTGGCTGCACAGCCCGTCGACACGCGATGCTTGGGAGAGCCCGTGGTGACACGTTGGCGGGTGAGCTGGAGCGAAATGAAGAGAGGTTGCCCGCCCGGCAAGCGCCTTGCCGCTGCAGGAACCTTGTCGCTTTGGGGCTCGGCGCCCACCAAGCCTTCCCGCAAGCTCCTCTTGCCGGGCCTTGTTCCTTCAAGGCTGAGTGGCCTCCCCGCAAGCTCCTCTTGCCGGGTCTTGATTACTTTGTTCTTGAATGTCTTACCGCAAGTTCCTCTTGCCGGGTCTTGTTTTCTCAAGGGCATGGAGGGTCTTGGCAGATGCCCGGCAAGGCTTGCCCACGGGACGCCATGATCGCCCTGCAGACAGTGTTCGGGGTACTAAGGTACCCCTACTTTAGTACACCGACAGGCTATTAATGTCTTGCTTTTCTCTTCCAATCCTTTTGTTGCATACTTATATATTGCTTATGTATTGTCTGTTGTTTGGCTTGTGCATAGAGATGCCGTCGTATGTCGTGTACAAGGGTAAGGTTCCCGGAGTCTACGACGACTGGGAGGAGTGTCGGAGACAGGTTCACAGTTTCAGTGGTAACAGTTACAAAGGGTACACCACTAGGGCGGAGGCGGAATCTAGATACGCCCGCTATCTAGTGGGAGAGAGGAGGGAGCGTTGGAGGAACCGGATGAAGACCAGTTTCATCGTGATGACGCTCATCGTGATGACCACAACACTCTTCTATGTGATGGTAGTTTAGATGATCGATATCGACTTGTAATGTGAAGACAAACTGGCTACTCGCGGTCTCGAGACTTGTAATGTTCTATCTTTGTTCGGTCTTTCGAATTCGGAGACTAATATGATGAATTGTATTCGGAGACTAATCTTCTATTGTATTCGATGAATCTGCTGTTGCTGTGTGGTGTTGTCTAAATTCTGTCCAATAATATATTTTGTAACTCGTGAAAATATAAGAAAAGAAAAATAATCCCTAATATTCATACTAGTGGCGCACTACACAAGACACTAATGGCGACCGTGATAATCACACTAATGGCGATCAACCACTAGTGCGCCATTAGTATGCCAAAGCACATGGGTACATATTGCCCCTCGAGGAATTCTAATGGCGATCAGGCAATACTAATGGCGATTACGTGGTGCGCCATTAGAACACCAGATACTAATGGTGCGCCAGTGGTGCGCCATTAGAATTTAATTCTAATGGCGTGATGCTAGTGGCGCACCAGTAGTGCGCCATTAGTACGCAAAACTGGTGCGCCACTAGCATGACTTTTCCTAGTAGTGGCCCCATGGTTGAACTACTCCCTCCTCGTCATGGTGGCCGCCGGGATGATGAATATGACCTCCGGTGATGGTTTCCCCCTCCGACGGGGTGCCGGAGCGGGCTCTCAATTGGTTTTTCTTGGCTACAGAGGCTTACGACGGTGGAACTTCCGATCTAGGGTTCTTTTCGGAGGTTTCTATATTTATATGTATTTTTGGCGTTGGAAACAAGTCAAGGAGGTGCCCGAGAGGCCCACAAGCCCTCAAGGCGCGCCCAAGGGGGTATGGCGTGCTTCCTGGCTTGTTGTATCCTCGAGACTCTTCTAGTCCAGCTCCGGTGCTTCGAGGACTCTTTTGGTCCATAAAAAATCGCCGTAAAATTTCAGCTCATTTGTACTCCGTTTGATATTCCTTTTTTGTAAAACTCAAAAACAATGAAAAATAGAAACTGGCACCGGGCTCTAGTTTAATAGGTTATTCCCAAAAATAATATAAAATAGCACATTAATGCATATAAAACATCCAAAACAGGTAATATAATAGCATGGAATAAACAAAAATTATAGATATGTCGGAGACGTATCAGTGACCGAATGGAGGAGGAAGGAGATCATGACGGCTCTAGTGACCGAACGAAGGAGAGAGCCTTAACTGTTGGAAATTCCGGCGAGGTATATATATTAATTAAGCCTCTGCATACTTGATGCATTAATTCTTTTGTATGTACATATATTAACGCTTCATTCTTATTTTAGCCCTCCGCATCAAGCCAAACTTCTGTAAGGAGAGGACGCCCGAAGAAAAGGTTGCGCCAGGATGAAAGGTTCACGATCATAGAAGTCGCTCGAGATGGCCAACCGATTGCTCCCAAGCGGACCAAGGACACATTTGTACATCATCAAGGAGTTGTGTTAGGGGCAGGTCTCGATCAAGATCCAAGAATGGAATAAGAAGAAGGACCCTGAAGTTTCTTATGTCCAGGATAGACTAAAAGATGATCTTTGGAACTCGCTGATGACAAATTTCAGCCTACCGCCAGAGGAGGATCCGAATAACCCAGTTATAGAGCGAAAGGTCAAGGCGCTTGCTCTTAAGAAGATGGCAGAACTATTCAAGAACTGGAAGAAAGATTTGAACAAAAAGTTTGTCAAGAAAGACAAGACTCCAGAATTCATCGGTCAATATGAGAAGATAAGAGATCACTGGTCCGCATTTGTGGCCTACAAGAAATCGGAGAAGGGTAAGCAATGGTCAGTGACAAACAAGCAAGATGCTGCAAAGAAGAGAAAGACCTTCTTGCTAAAGGGGTCAGGTCGCTATAGGCCCTACCTATGTGGAACAAAGCTGAGAAAGACCTTCTTGCTAAAGGGGTCCAACCAATGACATTGCACAGGCCAGATTAGGAAAGGTCTTGGTTCTTCGGGGTTGGGCGAACTTTGGACCTAGAATCAGGGAAGTGTGTTTGGACGAACGATCAGCTTGCAATACCCATCACGAAGCTTGAGAAAGCAATCAGGGCAGCGCAGGAAGGGACGTTCATTCCCGATAGAGAGAAGGACCGCTACCTCTTGAGCACTGCGTTGGATTTCCTTGCAGAGGAAAGGGTGATGCAGCACAGTAGCTTAAGTATTTCCCTCGGTTTTTGAGAACCAAGGTATCAATCCAGTAGGAGGCTACGCGCGAGTCCCTCGTACCTACACAAAACAAATAACTCCTCGCAACCAACGCGATAAGGGGTTGTCAATCCCTTCACGGTCACTTACGAGAGTGAGATCTGATAGATATGATAGGATAATATTTTTGGTATTTTTGTGATAAAGATGCAAAGTAAAATAAAAGCAAAGTAAAAAAGCAAAGGAAATGATGGGTAGCATTCCACATAAAAAATATGTTTTATCATTTACCTACTCAAGGACGAGCAGGAATTAAGCTTGGGGATGCTGATACGTCTCCAACATATCTATAATTTTTTATTGTTCCATGCTATTAAAGTATCATTATTGGATGTTTTATACTCATTTACTAGCACTTTATATCATTTTCTAGGACTAACCTATTGACATAGTGCTCAGTGCCAGTTGTTATTTTCTGCTTGTTTTTTACTTTGCAGAATGTCAATACCAAATGGAGTCCAAATGCCATGAAACATTTTGAAGAATTTTTTCTACCCAAATGACACCTAGGAGGCCCATGAAGTGCACTAGAGGGGGCCTGTGGGGCCCACTAGGCACCAGGGTGCACTAGGGCCCTAGGTGCACCCTGGTGGGTAGTGGAACCCACAGACACCCCCTCCACTAACCTCTGGCTCTATAAATACTCTAAAATACCAAAAACCCTAGTGGAGTCGACGAAACACAATTCCAGCCGCCGCAAGTTCCAGAACCACGAGATTCAATCTAGAGGCCTTTTTTGGCACTCTGCGGAGGGGTCAATGATCACAGAGGGGTTCTTCATCATCACCCTTGCCCCTTCGATGATGCGTGAGTAGTTGCTACTTCTTGAGCTTGTGTTGGTTTTTCCCTTGAAGAGGAAAGGGTGATGCAGCAAAGTAGAGATGAGCATTTCCCTTAGTTAGAGAAACAAGGTATCAATCCAGTAGGAGGTACAAGCAAGTCCCTAATCTATGCACCTGCACAAACAATCAAACACTTGCACCCAACGCGATAAAGGGGTTGTCAATCCCTTCACGGTCAATTGCAAAGGTGAGATCTGATAGAGATAGGTATAAAAGATTGCTAGAATGTAAAACAAAATAAAAGTAAATAAATTGCAACAAGGTATGTTTGGTATTTTTAGTTTATAGATCTGAAAATATATGATGGAAAATAGACTCGGGGGCCATAGGTTTCACTAGAGGCTTCTCTCATGAAGGAAAATAATACGGTGGGTGAACAAATTACTGTCGAGCAATTGATAGAAAAGCACAAAGGTATGATGATATCCGAGGCAATGATTATGCATAGAGGCATCATGTCCGTGTCAAGTAGACCGACTCCTGCCTGCATCTACTACTATTACTCCACACTTCGACCGCTATCCAGCATGCATCTAGAGTATTAAGTTCATAAAGAATGGAGTAATGTTATAAGTAAGACGACATGATGTAGAGGGATAAAATCAAGTAATATGATGAAAACCCAACTTTTATCCTTGATGCAACAAAACAATATGTGCCTCACTACCCCTACTTTGTCACCGGGTGAGGACACCGCAAGATTGAACCCAAAACTAAGCACCCCTCCCATTGCAAGAAATACCAATCTAGTTGGCCAAACCAAACGGATAATTCAAAGAGAAATACAAAGATATCAAATCATGCATATAATAATTCAGAGGAGATTCAAATAATATTCATAGATAACATAATCATAAATCCATAATTCATCGGATCTCGACAAACACACCAGAAAAGAAGATTACATCGGATAGAACTGCAAGAACATCGAGGAGAACATTGTATTGAAGATCATATAGAGAGAGAGAGAGAAGAAGCCATCTAGCTACTAGCTATGGACTCGTAGGTCTGAGGTAAACTATGCATGCTTCATCGGAAGGGCTATAGGGTTGATGTAGATGCCCTCCATGATCGAATCCCCCTCCGGCAGATCGCCGGGAAAGGCACCAATATGGGATCTCACGGGAACAGAAGGTTGTGGCAGCGGAAAATTATTTTTGTGGCTTGTTCTGAGGGTTTGGGAATATATCTGAATTTATAGGACGAAGAGGGAGGCCGGTGGACTCCCGAAGGGGCCACAAGCCAGGGGGCGCGTCCCCATAAGGCGCGCCACTACGGCTTGTCATCGCCTCGTGGGTTTTCTGAATTCAACTCCATGTCTCGTAGGTGTCTTCTGGTCCACGAAAAATCATCGCAAAAGTTTTATCCCGTCTGGACTCCGTTTGATATTTCTTTTCTACAAAACTCAAAAACTAGGAAAAACAGAAACTAGCACTGGGCTCTGGGTTAATAAGTTATTCCTAAAAATAATATAAAATAGCATATTAATGCATATAAAGCATCGAAAATAGATAATATAATAGCATGGAACAATAAAAAATTATAGATACGTTGGACACGTATCAAGCATCCCCAAGCTTAATTCCTTCTCGTCCTCGAGTAGGTAAATGATAAAAATAGAATTTTTGATGTGGAATGCTACCTAACATATGTATCCATGTAATTTTATTTATTGTGGCATGAATATTCAGATCCATAATATTCAAAACAAAAGTTTAATATTGACATAAAAACAATAATACTTCAGGCATACTAAGCAATCATGTTTTCTCAAAATAACATGGACAAAGAAAGTTATCCCTACAGAATCATATAGTCTGGCTATGCTCCATCTTCATCACAAGTATTAAATCATGCACAACCCCGATGACAAGCCAAGCAATTGTTTCATACTTTCGATGTTCTCAAACTTTTTCAACTTTCATGCAATACATGAGCGTGTGCCATGGATATAGCACTATATGTGGAATAGAATATGGTGGTTGTGGAGAAGATAAAAAGAAGGAGATAGTCTCACATCAACTAGGCGTATCAACGGGCTATGGAGATGACCATCAATAGATATCAATGTGAGTGAGTAGGGATTGCCATGCAAGGATGCACTGGAGCTATAAGTGTATGAATGCTCAAAAAGAAACTAAGTGGGTGTGCATCCAACTCGCTTGTTCATGAAGACCTAGGGCAATTTGAGGAAGCCCATCATTGGAACATACAAGCCAAGTTCTATAATGAAATTTCCCACAAGTATATGAAAGTGACAAAATAGGAGATTCACTACCATAAAGATCATGGTTCTACTTTGAAGCACAAGTGTGGAAAAACGATAGTAGCATTGCCCCTTCTCTCTTTTCTCCATCATCCCTTCCTCACATGGGACAATGTTCTAATAGTGAAGATCATCACATTGTTATTTACTTACAACTCAAGAATTACAACTCGATACTAGAACAAATATATGACTCTATATGTCGTGGGAAACCACGGCCACCTATGGGACCAAGGGTCCCTTGCTGGTTCGGCAGGGGGATGGCACGTTGCACAAAGAGAAGAGGAGCGTGGAACAGCACGACAGAGATCACACGGGCAGTCTTAACCCAGGTTCGGGATGCTGTCAGTTCAATATCCGGCGTATCTCGTAGTAGGGGTCCTAAGCTAGGCGTCTGGGAGCGATGGTAACATGGACACAAGCTTTTACCCAGCTTCGAGCTCTCTTGATGAGATAATACCCTACATGTTGCTTTTGATTGTATTAATATGGGTGTAGTACACAGTATATGTATCTACCACGAGATTGTAGTAATGAATATGAGATTGTCTATTGACTAGCCTGGCCTCGGTTAATATATGCACCGTAGGCCTAGGGTTTAGAGGAGTCCTTGTCTTGGGCGCCAAGTCTTGTAGAATCCTCCTTGTATGCGGCATGGGCTGTCAGAACTGGCCCAATAGTGAACCGCCATGGGGGTCCCCGGCCCGATCTAGATGGTCGGGAGACGACGTGGTGAGTACCCCCTAGTCTAGGACACCGTCAGCCGACGTGAGGCGTAAAACCCTTCTCCTGCTTTGGTAGATTGATGGTCGAAAAAATGGTGGTGAGCGCACCACACTTGCCCGGCAGGGTTGCATCAGGGTGCAAGTGGTTATGCGCGTATGAGTATTTGTGAGGATGGATCAGCTAACCCTTTCTACGGTTGCCTTGGGCCTCCTTTTATAGACATAGGGGTCACCACAGTGGCAAATCTGTCATTATAATCGATTAGATAGCAAGCGGTGCTATCATACCTAACTCGCAGTCGACAGAAGCGATTAAATGTGCCGCTCAACGTCACATCATAGCTATTAAAGGTCCTGCCTAGCTATTTTGCTAGCTTTGCATCTGCTTGCTTGACACGTCGCAGGACGGGTGTCGCTTGTAGGGATTTCCTATAGAAAGTGGCCGCCATGTGGCAAATAGCAGCCAGTTAGTCACTTTGTAGTTTGACATTGCACCGATCGATGATGTGCGTCGTGATGAGGTGGTGCGGTGAGGTGGTTCTGCCTCCGTAAGCCCCGGCAGGCCTGCCGGGACGATTCGAAGGATCGCTTCCGAGGGTGAACCCGTCCTTGCCAGGTTCGCCTGCCTCGCGAGGGAGATTTGTCCCTTAACAATATCTTACTCTTCTGGGTCTTCTTGGTCTTCTTCTGCTACACGCCGGTCCCTTGAAGAACTGATCTCTTGTGCTTCAGTATGACCTTGGTGTTGTGATCTTGTTCCCGTGCCTGTGCATAATCTAGGGCAATGGGCCTAGGGTTTGTTGTACCGACAGAAGCCCCCGGGCCTCTCCCGAATATGTCGCCAGGCGTCTTCGGGGCAGTCCCTAACAAGTGCACAGGCAAGGGCGTAGATTGAGATTTTCTTTGTTTCTTCATTAACTTGCGCCCGGGCCAGTTTCCTGTTTTCCCGCATGTCGTCTAAAGCCAATCATGGTGGGGCCACTTTTGTAATGGCCCGTGAATGACTTTAACACACGGGGGAGTAACTGCCAATACACTTTTCCCACCACGCCCTTATCCTTAGCCACGTATGCCGCATGCATCGTGTGGGGTAGGTAACGGAGGCGCGTGGTGCGGGAGAGCATGAAGGTGGGGGCCCGATCTTCTTGAATTGGTGGCGGAGGGCAACGATCATCCGTTGAGGGATCAACTCTCTCTCCCGTCCTGCCTATAAAAGGAGGAGCGGGGGAGAAGTGGACTCATCCATCCTTGCATCCCTTCTCCTCCACTCCTTCCTTTCTTCTGGCCATCCCAAAGAGGAGGTCCTGGGTCCGGGCCCCAAGAGGTAGCTTGAGGTTGGCAATACCGAATGGTTGTGCTGTCGCTCGGGGAGTGAGTTTGGTCCAAGCCTGGAGAAGACGCGGCGGATGAGTTGTCTGTGGCGTGGGAGATATCAATCTCCCCCATTGTGGGGAAATGCTTATCTCTGCTGTCATGGTTGGTCATCCGTTAGGTAATGCGGCATCTTGCCTCGAGTTGCTGCTACTTGTTAGCTCGGTGACCAGGTCTTCGGCGCCCTCGACGTCCGCACAGGAAGCAGGGCTGGGGATCGTTGGTAATCCCAGCACTGCCTCTTCTGGTAGATCCGGGGCTGATGTTGAGGGGAGGTGCGCCTTCCTACCCGCCAAGGTTGGGAGCAGGGCGCCCCAAGTCCCCTGGCCGTCTTGGCCCTCGGCCGCTTCTTCGGGGAAGGTGTTGGGCTTGGGGCCAGGCATTTCCCTGGAGCGGTGTTGATGAAGATGAAGCCAGGGAAGACAGAGAAGGCGGGAGGCAGGCCGCCAGGTCGGGGTATGATAGCACCGACGCGTTCGTCTCGTACTGGTGACCTGCTGCCTCGTCTTTCTGTTTTTCCCTCCCTTCCCCGGCACCGTCATCACCATCTTCTCGTTTGTTGGGGATGGGATTGCCCTTCTGGTGCTTTCGCCTCCTCCAGCAATCTTCCAGCTGAGCTCCGACGGCCTTCCCTGCAGGTGCTTGTGCTGGGGCTTTTGACTGGTCCTGGAGGCAGTGACCAAGGCACCGCCGCGCTGCTCTTCATGCCCCTCTTTCGCAGCCTCGCCACTCCCGATCTTGTCAGGCCGCACCTGGTAGGCCGTGGCGGGACCGGGACGGGCTCCTTCTTGGGTGCTCCCATAGTCTCATCTTCTTCCCACCGCAATACCTGGCGGAAGGAAAACAAAAAGAGGAGATTACATGGAACTTATCTTTTTTTAATCTTAAATCTACAGGCACTTGCCAAATTTTAGTTCAAATAATGTAATCTCTTGTATCCATGTTTGTGTCCTGTAAGGTATGTACTTGTTGATTAGCATATTAATGAAAAAGATGAGCCTTGCTAGGGACTCGTGCATGTATATGTCCATGCAGAGGTGGAATGCCTCTATATTTTCAAATAAACGAGTTTCCCCCTGCAAGCTATCCTGCCGGTACCCTTCATCCTGTTTGCCGGGGAACTAGCCTTCCGGGCACAAATTGTGACGAGGGACCAGCCCCCCGCCAATCTTTTTTTTTACCAAAGGCCACAACGACCATCCTGATCGAAGCAACGTTCGAGTCGAGGGATGGTTGCACCTAAGTTTCAAAAAGCGGCGAGGTTCTCTTATGCACAAGTCTTTGCTTACAGAACACATATGGACAAGAGATAGAACTTACCTGTTTGGCTTGGCGGAGATCGCAGTGTTGGTTCATCTTGCCAGCTTCCCTTAGAGGCCAAGCTCTTGGAAGGAACCTGCAGTTTCATGCAGATGGAATTGATGCCAGATGCGATCTTGTCTATATGCACATGCAATGCTCATGAAATGCTTATGCCTGCATGCAACTTGTCAGGCCCCCCCCCCAACACTTCATTCATTTCTTTATTGCTTAGGGTCTGCGTCTGGCTTTGTACAAGGGATTACATGCAACTGAGGCAAGGCATGTACAAAAGGGTGGCTGCCGGGCAGGGCCCAACAGCCGCGCCTCACAGCTAGAACTTGCGGAGATGCTTAATATTCCGTGAGTTTTGCAATTGAATGCCATCTCCGGTCTCCATACAGACTACTCCATGTCTGCTGACTCGAACTATCTAGTAAGGGCCTTTCCACTTCGACGTCAACTTGTTTGTAGCCTTAGCGGACTGAACACGCCTAAGGACAAGGTCGCCTTCCTCAAAACACCAGGCATGAACCCTGCGGCTGTGATAGCGACGCAGGGCTTGCTGATAGCATGCAGCACGCGTAGCAGCCCGAAGACGGATCTCCTCGAGAAGCACAGCATCGTCTCGTCGGTGCTATTCCTGTGCTACTTCATCGTTGGCAAGTACTCGAGGCGAATCATAAATGAGTTCCGTGGGGATAACTACTTCTACCCCATAAACTAGGGAGAAGGGAGTCTGCCCGGTAGCTCGATTTGGTGTCGTTCTGAGGGGCCAGAGAACCACCAACAGCTTATCGATCCATCGCCTGCTGTACTTCTACAGTGTATCAAAGGTTCTCGTCTTGATTCCTCGCAACACTTCATTGTTCGCCTCTCAGCTTATCCATTGCTTCTGGGATGTGCAACAGAGGCAAATGAGATCTTGCTTCCGAGGGCATGAACATATTGCATGAAGGCGCGGCTGGTGAACTGGGTGCCGTTGTCGGTGATGATCCGTGCAAGGACCCTGAAGCGGCACACCAATCCTTTCAAGAACTTGATAGCTAACCGAGCAGTCACCTTTCTCACGGCATCTACTTCCGGCCACTTTGTAGACTTGTCGATGGCAACGAACAAGAATTCAAAGCCCCCGGCAGCTCGGGGGAAAGGGCCGAGGATATCAAGCCCCCAGAACGAAAACGGATGCTACCTCTTGAGCACTGCGTTGGTTTTTCCCTTGAAGAGGAAAGGGTGATGCAGTAACGTAGCGTAAGTATTTCCCCTCCGTTTTTTAGAACCAAGGTATCAATCTAGTAGGAGGCTACTCTCGAGTCCCTTGCACCTACACTAACAAATAAGAACCTCGCAACCAACGCGATAAAGGGGTTGTCAATCCCTTCACGGTCAGTTACGAGAGTGAGATCTGATAGATATGAGAAGATAATATTTTTGGTATTTTTATGATAAGGAGAAATAAAGATGCAAAGTAAAATAAAAGGCAATAGAAATAGCTAAGTGTTGGAGGGTAATTGCCTTTGGCTCCTATATGCATATGCAGCTTGGAAGATTAATATGATGGAAAATAGACCAGGGGGCCATAGGATTCACTAGTGGCTTCTCTCAAGACCATAAGTATTACGGTGGGTGAATGAATTACTGTCGAGCAATTGATAGAATTGAGCATAGTTATGACAATATCTAGGTATGATCATGTATATAGGCATCACGTCCATGACAAGTAGACCGACTCCTGCCTGCATCTACTACTATTACTCCACACATCGACCGCTATCTAGCATGCATCTAGAGTATTAAGTTCATAAGAACAGAGTAATGCTTTAAGTATGATGACATGATGTATAGGGATGAAGTCATGCAATATGATATAAACCCCATCTTGTTATCCTCAATGGTAACAATACAATACGTGCCTTGCTGCCCCTACTGTCACTAGGATAGGACACCGCAAGATTGAACCCAAAGCTAAGAACTTCTCCCATTGCAAGAAAGATCAATCTAGTAGGCCAAACCGAACTGATAATTCGAAGAGACTTGCAAAGATAACCAATCGTACATAAAAGAATTCAGAGAAGATTCAAATATTGTTCATAGATAAACTTGATCATAAACCCACAATTCATCGGTCCCGACAAACACACCGCAAAATAAGATTACATCGAATAGATCTCCACGAGAATCATGGAGAACTTTGTATTGAGATCCAAAGAGAGAGAAGTAGCCATCTAGCTAATAACTATGGACCCGAAGGTCTGAGGTAAACTACTCACACATCATCGGAGAGGCTATGGTGTTGATGTAGAAGCCCTCCATGATCAATGCCCCCTCCTGCAGGACACTGGGAAAGGCCCCAAGATGGGATCTCACGGGTATAGAAGGTTGCGGCAGTGGAATTAGGTTTTCATGGATGCTTCTGTTGGTTTGGGGGTACGTAGGTATATATAGAAGGAAGAAGTACGTTGGTGGAGCAACATGGGCCCCATGAGGGTGGAGGGAGCGCCTGGGGGGTAGTCGTGCCCCCCTGCCTCGTGCTCTCCTTGTTGCTATCTTGATGTAGACTCCAAGTCCTCTGGATTATGTTTGTTCCGAAAATCACGTTCCCAAAGGTTTCATTCCGTTTGGACTCTGTTTGATATTCTTTTTCTGCAAAACACTGAAATAGGCAAAAAAAACAGCAATTTGGGCTGGGCCTCCGGTTAATAGGTTAGTCCCATAAATAATATAGAAGTGTATAATAAAGCCCATTAAACATCCAAAACAGAATATAATATAGCATGGAACAATAAAAAATTATAGATACGTTGGAGATGTTTCAACAGCCATGACAAAGGGATTGTCTGAAGAGCTTGTGCAGGCAGATGGATGTTCTAGGAATGGAACTAGCAGGCTTCACACATTGTGACTAGCTCGGCCGCATCTTGGAGGGCTATGTGCCAATAGAATCCTTGCCGGAATGCTTTCCCAACTATTGCCCTTGATCCAATGTGGGAGCCGCACATGCCTTTGTGTATTTCTGCCAGCAGTTCCTTTCCTTCTTCCCGGCAGATGCACTTCAATCTCACACCGTTGGGCCTCCTTCTATATAGAGTTTCATCGACCAACTGATACATACTGGCCCTCCGGGCTACTCTTTCAGCTTCATCTATCTCATCGGGAAGTTCTCCATTTTGGAGGAAATGGACTATGTGCCTTGCCCATGTTGGAGCCTGGGGTCGGCAACAATGACTAGCGGCACCTGCTCATCTGCGGGAGCGCGTTCCTTGACCACGGGGACCAGTGGCCCAGTAGGAGGGCGTAGCCCGACAATCGATGAGGAGTTCACTACAAAAAAATTACACTTCCATGATGATACGTGTTTGTCAGAGTAGGTCACGTTTTTTTTCATGCATGTACATCCATGACGATTTTATGACAGAATCAAGATAGTCATACTTGTGCTGTCGTAGAAGTGTTCCATGACATTACCAAAATTATCATCACGGAAGTGTCCACTTCCATGACGATAAATCGCGCGTCACAGAAGTGCTTTCATCAAGGGTGACCGACACGTGGCATCCACCGTAATGGAACGCCGTTAAGCTATCGGGTCGGGTTTTGGATCCGATAACCCGTTAACAGCCCCGACCAATGGGGATTTTCCACGTGTAAAATCATCATTGGATGGAGGAAACACGTGTCGGCTCATCGTTGGGACAGATGTCATCCACTCATTGGACAGAAGGCGCCTATGATACGTCGACACATGGCACGGCCCATCAAGTTTAAATGGGCCGGCCCACCTAAAGGCCCACAAGATTTTGCGGGCAATAATGGGCCGGCCCAGCTAAAGGCCCACGAGATTTTGTGGACCATAATGGGCTGGCCCAGCTAAAGGCCCACAAGATTTCGCGGGCCATAATGGGCCGGCCCAGGTAAAGGCCCACAAGATTCTGCAGACCATAATGGGCCGGCCCAGCTAATGGCCGAACATTCTCTGTCAAATCGGCCCGTCAACGGCCTGTCCTAAACTTGTCATCAACGCGGCCCATGGTCACTTCTGGCCCGTTAACAGTCCGCTAACTAATTGGGCCGAATTACGGCCCGGTGTATTTCCGGCCGGTTAAAGGTCCGGCTTCATTTGGGCCCATTTACACGCCATCAAAACTTTCGGCCCATAAATGACCGTGAAGGATTTGGGTCATATTCGGCCATGTCTCACATTCGGCCTGTTAGAGCCCCACTATAGATTTGGGCCACTGTCGGCCTGTTGTCATTTTCGGCCTGTTAACGCCGGACGAAAATCATGGGCCATATGTGGCCCAACGTCATATTGGGCCCATTAATGGCCCATATAAAAATGACGATAATCTAGCCCGGCCGAAGTTCCGGCCTGTTAAAGGCCCGTGTATTAGGTCGACGCATTTACGGCCCGTCAAAATTTCGGCCTATCAAAGATCCGCATCGTAAATGGGCCACCATTTCGGCCTGCTAAGACCAGTGGTTTATTTGGCACAATCAGGGCCCAATATCACTTTCGGTCTATTAAAGGCCCATGTTTTTTATTGGCTTGCGATATTTACACCTGTAAATGGCCTATTTTACTGAGGGCGCAAATTATATTTAGGCCTGTTAAAGGCCCACTATGGGCACATGCCTACCAGAAAAATATGAAAGCTTATGCTGATTTAGGCCCAGATATTTTTAGTGGGCTACATGCCAATTTTAAGACGAATCGCTTTTGGCCCAATTGAATGGGCCCGATTTAATGTTGGCATGTTGGGCTCCTCTAAGCTTTTCGCCTAATACATTACTAATATAAACCTACACTATACAAAAATAGCATCGTAATTAATGCAGCCTATGGCAGCATCATAAATGTTGTATCACAACAAAATAAATTCCAACCATACAACTAAAGGCCTATTGGCATAAAGTTTACAGTCCTTCCAGATAAAGCACCATCAGATGTATAGAAGCACATATCATTTGACCTGAGCGCTAATGATTCAGGTTGTAGAATCTGATGGAGCAGCACGACCTCCACCTTTTTTCTGCCATTGCTCTTGAACAATGAAGCGAATGTCTGATAGTATGGTTTCAAAACCGTTCATATCTTGACGACATTTCTCAACCACCATTCTTGTTTCCGAAACAACGTCCATTAGGGATTGTACTTGTGTCTGGAGCACAGATATATCACTCTGTCTAGCAGGAAGATTTTGTTCAGTAGGCGATTTGGACGAGGTTACCTTGACAACCAGCCCAGAATTATGCAGTAAGGTGCTTTTTGCACTGTTAGTGGAGACATACTGATGCACTGCAGCAAGAGGTGACATTGTGCCTGTGGTAGCCTCGTCACCTTCAGGTGGTTGTGGCTGTTCAATCATTTGTTCCATAGCTTCCTGAAAGTTTGAACTTGTAGATTAGTGTACCAGATAAGTTACTAATGAGACAAAAACAAACAAAGTAGGTTAAACGTTTATACATAACTTATTTTGGTGAACTACTGTAATACATTAGCATGTATTGTAGTGCCAACTACATAATAAAATCACTTTCGGAACATATGTCCATGTAGCATGCCCACTGTATTGTCTATTTCCTCACATTCGTTGACATCTAAGGATAAAGAGACATGGTTTAAAGTAGAATGAACATAGTATGACATCATTCATATCATGGGCAAACAGATATAAAACAAACAGGCTATTTTATCATAGTGTGCACACGTGAACATAACAACTAGATTACAGATCAAGACCAAAATAATATCCTTCATCTCTCTTAAACCATGTAAGGTGAAATGATACGTTAAGACAACTGTGTATAAAAGTGAACAGAGTAACTGACATTGGCTGCAAACCAAGTAGTTAAATGAACACATCACAGTACCAATCAGTTCAAGGCAGGAGGAGTAAGGACTTAAAATAGCGACTTGAACTGGTGTGCTCATGCCCTTCATCTTGCTAGTGTGGCAATCCTTGAAGATTTGCACTGCATTCGGTTAAGGTTCTTTTTGGTCCGCACGGGCTTTCCTCTGTATTTGGAACAAGTCAATATAGATACGATAATATGGCACAAAAAAGAGGAAGGAAGTAGCAGTTGTTTACAAGAGCCCCGTAGTGTGCAATATAGCTACGAGATCCTGTTGTCTGTTGGAATTTCACTTTAGAACGGTTGGTTTTGTTCTTCAAACAGTTATCCTAGAAGAAGATACACTTGTAAGGCACATACATAAATACAAGTTCAATATGTGGTCTGATCAAATACATATAGCCTACCTGATACTTTGGATCAGACCAGTGTTTAACGAGCGCTGTCCAGTCTTCATCTGTAATATATTCCACTGGAGATGTTTGGGCGATTTCATTGTTAGCCCTACCTTCAAAGTGAGATTTTCTAAGGTGGTACTGATACAGTCGCAGAGCAGACTGAAAAACATGAGGGCGTGCTTGTTTAGTTGCATCTTCTTTCGGATCCAACTTGAACCTCATCTATTGAAAAAAGAATGTGAGTCTTATTAGGAGGAAGCTAGAAAGTATGGGACAGAGCAAGACAATAGTACTAATTGCGATGAATAACATTACTTAGGGATAAATGGTCAAGGAAGGTGTTAAACTGGGTATTGTCTTTCTCATTCATGTACTAGATCCACGTTGGGAGGATACGTGCATGACACCTAATAGCAACGGCTGCCTCTGATACTAACTTGGCTGACTCTGTAGCATCACGTGGCCTTTTTAAACCTGCCTCAAAATGGATCTCCATTCTTCCTCCTTTACATTTTGTTAATCTGCTAAGCATTATCCCTGATGTCTGTTTCCGCTTGCGCCGTGGTGCTAGTTCAACAACGAATATGGAAAGTGTTAGTGTACATCAAACTATGAGAGTACATATAAAGGAGTGTCGGTGTTAAAACCGGCGGATCTCGGGTAGGGGGTCCCGAACTGTGCGTCTAAGGCGGATGGTAACAGGAGGCAAGGGACACGATGTTTACCCAGGTTCGGGCCCTCTCTATGGAGGTAATACCCTACTTCCTGCTTGATTGATCTTGATGAATATGAGTATTAAAAGAGTTGATCTACCACGAGATCGTAGAGGCTAAACCATAGAAGCTAGCCTATGGTATGATTGTTGTATATCTGATCTATCGACTAGCCTGGCCCTGGTTTATATAATGCTCCAGAGTCCTAGGATAACAAGAGTCCTAGCTGAATACGCCGGTGGGGAGGAGTCCTTGTCTTGATCGCCAAGTCTTGTGGAATCTTCCTTGTATGCGGCAGCTGTCCGAACTGGCCCATGAGTATACGGCCATGGGGGTCCTCGGCCCAATCTAACAGATCGGGAGATGACGTGGTGAGTACCCACTAGTCCAGACACCGTCGAGAGCCCCTCGAACCGGTCTTCGTTAGGAACGCCTCGATTCTTCCGAACTGTTCTTCATCTTCGGTGGTCGGTCTTGAAAACTGGTTCAACAAATCTTCTCATCTTCGATCTTGAGGATCGCCGAAGTGCATCCGAAGAGTTTACACGTTGGGTATCCGAGGAGCCCCTTTATGTTTCCGGCCTTTATCACTGCCTTGTTATTTTTATGCCACACCTCGGGTGTGAAGTTGTTCTCGGGAGGCAGTGTCCTCTTGTGCCCGAGCTCTAACGCTGGACTGCATTCGAGGTATCTTTTGCAGCCGAGCACCAATGCCGGAATGTGTCCAAGCTGCAACGCTGGACTGTATCCGAGCTCCAACGCCGGACTATATCCGAGGTGTCATAGATCACCTTGGTTCAAAAAAGTTGAAGGAGTTTAGCTGAGCTTAATGCCGGAAATGCCCTCTATGGAGCTAGCCGCTAGCACCCGAGCTTTATGCCGGACTGCTTCCAAGGTGGGGCACCACCCCGACCGCGGGCTAATTTTTTGTGAATATTTTTAACTGGTGCAGTTTATTCTCTGTCGATGTATATCCAGTAGCCCTCAAGGTGTGTATCAGTCTAAAACCCGAGATGCACCTGAAGGCAAGCATAAACCGCTGTTCCCAGTAGCCCCTAAGACTCAGGTCGATGCGCGAAATCGGCTTGAGGATCAACTCCTAGCTCGGCAGCATACATACGATTAAAAACGCAGTGTAATATATTAGGGATAATAGTGAGCAGTCGTCGTGGAATATATATAGCTTGATGCCAGATAGGTCCAGATGGTACTTATTGCTGTCCGAAGACACGCTTCCCATAGTTCGATCAAGTCGAACACTAAGCCCTTTGAATTTTTCGCATTGAATAGGCAATGCAGTAGCCCCCGAGACAGTGGTCGGGTGGCAACACCAGATCAGGGGATCGATGTTCCCCTTTAATATTTGTAAATAATGAGCGAAAAGCCCAATAGCCCCCGAGCCTTAATGTGGGCACGGGTGGCCGAATTAAGGATCGATATCCAGAGTAAAATCACAGATTATGTGTAATGATTAGATGTATCCAAGTACTTTACATCATTATTTTGACTCCATTGTGATCGTTTATCAGTTGAAAGTGGCCCATCGTCGGCTTCTACCCCTTGGTAGATACTATGTAGGGTGTTTCTACAATAACTAAACAACCCTTAGCCGACGTCTCGGTGCCCGAAGGCGGTTGTGTTAGCAGAAACGCGGCAATCAGATATGCAGGCTTTAAAACTTTCGCTTAGTCCCTGGAGCTTTAAACTGGGGAAGCTAGCTATGAGCCCCCGGTTACTGTTCGGCGACATCCGAGGTCAAGCCGTAAACACTTCGACCAATGTTCTGAATGGCCCGTCATTTAACATAGTCATCGGATCGCTGACCAGTTTACGCCTATTGTGACAGTCAGTTTTCGGCTTTCTCCACTGAGGTGCTTGACCATGCGAGCTGGAAGCACAATCGCAGTGGTTCTCCCTTTGCACACCTAGCCGAACAAAGCGGAATGTAGGAGGCAAGCACAGGAGCCGGGCAACCCAACTATTGACCGAAGACACAATTCAAAACCGATGCATATATAGCAATTTTTGAGAATGTTTTTGCCAAATCCCTAAAGGTGTCCGGCGTTGCACTACGGGAGTAATGCTGGAAACGCACAAATAGTTTAAAAGTGCCATAGGCTTGAAAAGCCAAAAAACTTATTCAAAAGTTTAATGTCCGAACTAGATCAAGTGTTCGGTGCCAATCTGAAAATTGGAGTTTTTTTAAAAAAACTGCTTCTGCCGTGCTTTAACATGACACATCCTATCTCAAGACTTCAAGCGGGTCAGCCTACGGCTTCAACCTCCTATCCCGAAGGCGGAGTACTTCTCATTAGGCTAGTTTAGCAAACTAAACTCTAGCGGTTTTGGAAGAGAAATTAGGCTCCTCAGCTAGTGACCACACACTCGTGTCAGAAAAAGGAGTGATAAATAGTAATAATAACAAAAAAAATTGCAACGACTGAGAAGAAAAACACTCATTATAAAACGGCTCAAATAAACTCAAGAGCCCCCACGTGACTTGGATAAAAGAATGATTGTATGTACCGAAGTACTTATATCATATCTATGTTCACCCGAACTTTAAACGCGTCTTAACCGACCGTCGGCTTCTCCCTCTTCGGTCAAGGACCGAAAAGTGTTATGTACTCCACCTTTCAAAAATATCTATGGTGTTTCCGATAACCAGGCAATCAGGCCATAAGGCTGTAACAGACAAACACGCTCAGGGAACTTATGCTATATTACAGACGAAGTGTAAGAAGCATCTTCGAAGAAAATAGTACCCCCACTGATACCTTTCTTTCGTGCTCATTATTACTATGAGACTTGTGCAATAGATTTTTTGTACTCATGAGTTCCGTTGTGTGCTGACCATGATTGAAAACAATAAGAGCGCTTAGCTTCGGCTTCACCCACCGAGGTCGAGCTCGGATGACCCGGTTGTGACAAACGCAGAGGTGCTCCCTTTACTCCCTAGCCGAACAATCGGGAATGTAGGGGTAAGCACAGGAGCCAGGCAACCCAGCTTGCAAATCGCTTAAGTCAATATGGTGCATATTGTGGCATAATACACGGAACGAAGCCATACAAGTATAATTATATGCAAGAGGAAAGGCTTCATGAAAGAAGCCCCCAAGTGAACTGGGTATTTGAATTTGTCCGTCACAAACAAAATTTGGACAAGGAAATTTTTTACAAGCAACTTTTTTCCAAAAAGGTATAATGCTTGGTCGAACCGAACACAAGTTAAAAAATTAATACTTTTTGCATGAAGGCAACTTAGCTGGTTAATGTGTTCAGTATTGATGACGCGGTCCGAGCTTGATGCGGGACAAGGTTCATCCACCAAGCCGGTCCCGAGGTGGCGGAGCAATGAGCTCGGCACTCCGAAGTGGTGACACAGCACGGTCAATCCAGGCCGGCAGAGTGATGCCGAAGTCCCCAGCATGGGGTAATGAAGTGTTGACAAAGCCCCCCGTCCAGCCGAGGTGACGTGGTATGTCAGTACGCCGAGTTGACGATACTGCCCAACCTGGATCATTTTCCTGTGCACAAAAAATAGTGCAAACCAGAGATAATTGTAATAATAATAATTATAAAAAAATTGTTGCATAATAAATAATTTATGCAAAGTGAGTAATAAAAGAAATATGGCCTGGCGCCGAAGTCAATGTCGATGTAGGGCGTCGGCGTGATGCGGAAAAGGTGTGGCAAAGCCTAAATTCACAGGTCGGTCCGAGTTCTGGATGCGGCATTCGCCGGACTATGTACGGAGACTGACCGAACCACCATGCGACCGTCGTTAATGCGGCCACCATTTGATAGACCTGTGTACATATGATGGACAAACCAGAGTAATAATTTCTTAGGAAAAATGAACCCAAACAAGCAAAAAATACTAGGATTAATAGCACCTGGTTTATTTATTGTAGCAATCCGAAGGAAGGTGATTCCCAAAATTGGGACTCGATCCGCACACCCATTGCCTGATGGGTGATAAAGTGATGGCATGGCAATGCTGGCAAAGGTTTGCTTTCCAAGGCAAATGTAACACCCCGGATACAACTTTCCATATCGGTAACTCCAACTCTTGCCTTTTCCGGAGATGTGTTATTTTATTTTCTCTGTGGTTGGGGTTTTGTCTTTTGTTTTGCTTTTTGTTCATGTCTTGCATTTCATCTCATGGCATCATGCGCATTGCATTTGCATGTTTTCATAAAGATTGCATTCGTTCCTAGTTGGCGCGTTCTCCCCCCCCCCCTTGCCTTCGTAGACCGTTTCGAGTCCAACCGGGTTCTCGTTCCCCTTCTGTCGGACTGCCATATCTCTCTGCCAGTCATGGACCCCCTCTCCTTCGACCCCCTCTCGCGCGTGTCCGAAACTCCCCCGAACCCGACCCGGGCAGTCGTTACCGTCGTGTCCGGATCATCCCCAAACATCTACAAAACATCTCCGTTTTCTTATTTAGACTCCCTATCTATTTATTTCTCGTCCGTCCGATTAAAATCGGAGGGACCAAATACCCGTATCTAAAAATCCTCTTGCTATATTTAAGATCCTCACCTACCAAATCAGCCAAACCCTAAAATCTAGGGGACCTGTCCAATCCATCCTCCCAGCCGCCGCCGCCGCACCCATTTCCCACCTCGGGATCCTCTCATTCCCCTGCATCAACCATCAGCCACACCAGATCCAATCCATCCATCCCATCGACCCATCTCGAGTCAACGATCACGACGCTCAAACCCCGCAGGAGCCCGAGCTCCACCTCCTCGCCTCCTGCCCGAGCGCTCCTCCCTGTGCGCTTCCTCTGAATCCCGAGACCAACCAGCTCGCCCCGAGCCTCCTCGCCGGAGTAGCAGCAGTAGCCGGCAACCACCACCAACAGATGAGCCCCGTCGCGCCCTCCTTCTTCCTCCGTTTTCCTCCTCCCTGGCTCTAAATTCTCTCTCGTTTTCTCTCTGTCCAGGAGCACACCAAGCCGGCCAGCTCCGTCCCCAAGTTCGCCGGGCCTCCAGCCTCGGATCCGGTCGAACCTGAGCTCCTCTGCCGGTCATGGCGCGCCGCCTGGGTCCGCGCCCCTCGATCCCCAGCCGCGTTGACCGACTACTGTGGAACTGCTTCCAGCCGCGCCATCGCCTGTTCGGTCCTCCTCTGCTTCGAACCCCGCGGCGAGATCCTCAAGTCCTGCGCCGCCCGCCAAGTCCAGTCTCCGGCCAGATCGGTTGAGCCCCGGCCATCTTCGTCGTTTCCCGCTCCTCTGGCTACCTCCGCCCGTTTCCCCGTCCCCGGCGCCGTCTGCAGCTGCGCCGAGCCGCCGTCGTGGCTCTGCTTCCTGTCGAGCAGAGGAACCCGCTCGCCCGCGTTGACCGCGGCCACTCCACGCGCGGGCCACGATCCTCCCGCGGCCCGGCTCCCATCTCCACCAACCTGGGCTTGGCCCATGGTGAGAAAACCCCCCCAGCCTCTCTCCTATACTATCGGGCCAGCCAGTTTCGGCCTGTTGTGTGTTTTTTTCCTGTCCAGCGATTTTAGTATTTTTTTCCAGAGTCTGCAGTTTTGGCAGAAAAACCCTCCATGTTCATGCATATAATAACTCATTAACCGTGCATCGGTTTAAAATAATTTATATATGTAAAATGCTCAGAAAATTGTGTAGATTAATAATATGTCATTTCCATCCATGTTTAAAATGTTCAACTTGCTGTTTATTTAAATTTGCTAATATGCCATGTTAAAATGATTTAATTCATAACTAAATAACCGTTACTCGGAATTAAATGTTCTTTATATGTAAATGGGGTAGAAAAATGCCTAGTTTAACATGGTCCTCTTTATTTTCCTGTTTAAGAACAATAAAATATGTTTTAGGGCAGAACAGTACCGAATCTAAAATATTGCACATGAGGATTTTCCGGAATTGTTGTTTGATGTTTCCGGCCTCATTTAAACTTTCCTAAATAGTTAGTTTAATTATGCTCCACCTCTTGCCATGTTTAAAAACATTTAATATTGTTGTGTACCTGAAAGAGATCAAACTAAATATGTCAATGTGGTGTTTTGTCAATATGCAACCCGTTGCATATTGAGCTCCACTTAATTGGTATTGTTTGTTGCACTTTGCCATGCCATGCCTCATTAAACCGGTCATGCATCATACTTGATTGTGCATCATGCCATGTTTATGCTTGTGCATTTATCATGTTGCTTGTTTCTTTCCGGTGTTGCTTCTCGGTTCCGGTAATGTTGCGATTGTGAGGATTCGCTCGACTACTTCCGTTCGTCTTCTTCATGGACTCGTTCTTCTTCCTAGCGGGATTTCAGGCAAGATGACCGTCACCTTGGATCTCATTACTATCATTTCTATGCTAGTTGCATCGTTCTATCGCTATGCTGCGTTACCTACCACTTGCTGCTCAAGCCTCCCAAATTGCCATGTCAGCCCCTAACCTTTTGCACCCTTCCTAGCAAACCATTGCTTGGCTATGTTACCGCTTTTGCTCAGCCCCTCTTATAGCGTTGTTAGTTGCAGGTGAAGATGAAGTTTGTTCCTTGTTGGAACATGGAGATGTTGTTCCTTGTTGGAACATGTTTACTTGTTGGGATATCACAATATATCTTATTTAATTAATGCATCTATATACTTGGTAAAGGGTGGAAGGCTCGGCCTTATGTCTGCTGTTTTGTTCCACTCTTGCCGCCCTAGTTTCCGTCATATCGGTTTAATGTTCCCGAATTTTTGCGTCCCTAACGCGGTCGGGTGATTTATGGGACCCCCTTGACAGTTCGCTTTGAATAAGACTTTTCCAGCAAGGCCCAACCTTGGTTTACCATTTGCCTCACCACCACCTACCTTTCCCTTGGGTCGGCCAACCCAAGGGTCATCTTTATTTAGCCCCCGGACCAATGCTTTCTAAGTGCTGGCCCGAACCGAGTAGATCATGGGCCCCTCGTGGCAACTCGAGGTTTGGTTTTACTCAGAGGATGTCTCATCCGTGTTGCCTCGAGAACGAGATATGTGCAGCTCCTATCGGGATTGTCGGCGATCGGGCGGCTTTGTTGGTCTTGTTTTATTGCTGTCGAATGTCTTGTAGCCGGATTCCGAGACTGATCGGTCTTCCGGGAGAAGGAATATCCTTCGTTGATCGCAAGAGCTTATCATGGGCTTGTTGGGACACCCTGCAGGGTTTGAACTTTCAAAGCCGTGCCCGCGGTTATGTGGCAGATGGGAATTTGTTAATGTCCGTTGTAGAAAACCCGAAGTTGATCTTAATTAAAATACACCAACCGTGTGCGTAACCGTGAGTGTCTCTTTTCGGGTTGATCGAGAGGAGAACACGGTTTCGGGTTATGTCGACGTAAGTAGGGTTCAGGGTCACTTCTTGATCATTACTAGTTGACGACCGTTCCTTTGTTTCTCTTCTCGCTCTCATTTGCGTATGTTAGCCACCATACTTGCTTAGTCGCTGCTGCAACCTCACCACTTTATCCCTTCCTTTCCTACTTAAGCTTTGCTAGTCTTGATACCCATGGTAATGGGATTGCTGAGTCCTCGTGGCTCACAGATTACTACACCACCAGTTGCAGGTACAGGTTTGCGATGATCATGACGCGAGAGCGATGCTTGCTTGTGTTGAGTTGTTCTTCTGCTTCTTCGATCAGGGGATAGGTTCTAGGTCGGCAGCCTGGGCTAGCAGGGTGGATGTCGTTTGAGTTTCTGTTTATGTTTCATCCGTAGTCGGATGTTGATCTTGTATATGATGATGATGTATTCCTGTGGCATTTGTGCCGTATGTATGTACCCCCATCTATTATGTAATGTTGATGTAATGATATCCACCTTGCAAAAGCGTCTCAATATGCGGGTCTATCCTTGGTGGGACCTTCGAGTTCCTTTTGGATAGGGTCGCATATTGGGCGTGACAAGTTGGTATCAGAGCCTCGACCGACCTTAGGAGCCCCCTTGTTTGTTGGCCGTTGTTGAGTCTAGAAGAAAAATATTTTGAGTCTTAGGATTATATATATCGGAGAGTAGGATTCTTTTTACTCCTCAGTCCCTTCGTCGCTCTGGTGAGGCTTCCTGACGTAGATGTTTTGTCTTTCCTCTCCTCAAATTTCACTTAATTTTTTTAGGATCACACGGGTATCTTGGAATCGTTCGATGGTTTTGTGACGAGAACATTGTTCTTGGTGCCTCCGACATTTAGGGGTTGTGGCAGTGTCCCGGGAGTTGAGCTCCGAGGTGTTGTCGCCACAATTTTATCGCTATGTTCGGAATACCTGAGTTTTGCCGACATCGAAAATCTCTTTTGTATAGTTGTTGGTGAGATAACCCCGATAACCCAGTACTGGGGCGAGCTCGGGAGTATTGCTATAACTTGTATAATGGATGCTTTTCGAAGGTCGAGGTACACGATTTCCAGAGTTTTTCTTGGTTATGTGTTGACGGATGGATACAGCTGGATCTAGGTATTGTTAGTTTGGGTGATATATTTTGTGTCCCCTGTATCCCCAACACCAGATTGCATAACCGAAAGTTTCGGGAGTTTATAGGTGGGAATTCAAGTAGCTCCTAGAATATCTTTCCGACAGATGCATGATATGGGATTGGGTAAATCTCTATCATATGTATTTGTTCCGGCTTATTCTGCAAGCCAAATCCTTTGTTTTGTTTTATTTGTGGTATTCGAGTTGCTTCGAAGTCAAATGTTGAATCCATACCTTTCCTTAAACGGTGTTCTTATATTTCTATGTGAATACTAATCCTTCTCGATCATCGAGATCGTCATGTTAATTCTTTTTCAACCGGCGTGCTTCTCTTTAAGTGGATCCAATCATTTCAACATCCGCAAGATAAATTCTAAGTTTTTTCTCAACGGTGTTTGTTTCATCCGTCCCCAAGTTGCCTTTGTTTTCCCGCCCTCCCACCCCTTTTTCTTCAAGGACTCAGATTTCGTAATCACGTATCCTTTTATTTGTGAAGTCTCTTCATTCTTTTCTTTCAATGTTCTTATCCGGTGATTTTCCATGAAGATGCCCAACAGTTTCAAGTTCATCATCCTTCATTGTTGTTTCTTCTCCGGTGGATCCAATTCAAGCTTTCGATATTCATCATATTCCTTTCCTCGTTTCTAATGCTTTCTCTTGCCGATGCACCTCTTAATCATTCACTTCTCGCTATTCATTTGTTCTGGAGTGTTGAAGATATCTCAGGAGGCTCGTCTTTTCATTCCATATCCATTCAAGATATTTCGAGGTTGTTATCTCATTCAAGCCATTTAATTCAACCGGTGCAACCTCTCTTTAAAATTCTTCAACGGTGTTTCTTTTGAGTGGGCCCTAACCCACAGGTCTTTTCCCAGGATCTTACCTGACTCTTCTAATTCTCCCAGAGTTATTCTCAAATTCAATTCAAAGTTTGACGTAAGAATGAATTTTCATCAGTCACATGCATTCTCCTAGGCCGCTTTCAAAATCTTTTCATCTTTGGCTCAACCTTTCCTCTTTTAATCCTTCCGGAGTTTCTTAATAATTCAAGCTGATGTTTCTCCTCGTCATTCTCAGCATGTGAAGACCGAAGAAGAGTTTCTCTTAAATCTTGCTCCATTCACTTCAAGATTCATGGTTCTAGTTTGATGCCATCGTCTCATAATTGTTTTTGATTGTGGGAATTCTTTTCACCCATCCGGAGCATTTCATGAGTTGTTTCCATTTCTTTCCTCCGAAGGCCATCATGTCATAATTTTTCATTCTCAGCGTGTAGCTATCATTCTCCAAATCTTACCGGTGAATCGTTCAAATATCCTCTAATCAGTTCAAGATCTCTTCATTCTCTTGTATCTAAATCCTCTCAAGCATCTTCATTCGTTTTCCAATTCTTCCCGATGAATTGTGCCTTGGCTTCGTTCATTGTCATTCCTTACGGTGGTTCGTTCAAGATTCTTTTTCCTTGTTTATCACTTTAATTCATTCGCTGTTTCCAAATTCCACCGGTGGTTCCATCAATACCTTCTCAAGTTTGCGCTATATCTCTCTTAATCCTTTCTACAAGAATAAGTAGTTTGCCAAATCCTTTGCTTGTCATCAATTTAAATTAATGAAGGATAGGCATGACATAATTCTTATTCTTGTTTCATCCAAGTGATTAATTCTTTCTTTCCAAGAGTTGTTCATCATGTCACAATTCTCGGTTCTAGTGTTTCATCTATTCTTTTTCCGGAGTTCCAAGTTTTCCGCATTATCTTGTCGCGAAGCTCCATCTAAATTTATTGCAAGGCTTCACCTTGTGTTGTCAACCTCTCTTTCTTTCTATCATCCTTCTATTACCGGAGTTCTTCATGGTAGATCTACATGATGGTTCATCAAGGATTCTTTTCATTCTTCAATTGTTCTTCAAGATTTTTCTCTCGAAGTTATGACCCGTCAAGCTATACTCTAAAATAAACATGGTGCTCAACACATGTTTTGTTTTGAGGCGTTCAAGCATTCTTCTACTTGCATTCCGAAGTACAATTCTCTCTATCTTATCTTTTGAGATGGTGTTATGTCATTCTTGATAATTTCCCTTCATGCTTCATGATTCACATGTTGTCAAGAATGAGGTATTTAAATCCATCAATCTCTTCATTGGAGTTATCTTGGGTTATATTTCACCTAAAGTTTTCCCTAAGGATTGTTGCTATTTATGGTGCTTATAAATGACCCAAGTTTTTCATTTGTCCTCCCGGTGAAATAAGTTTCTCGTCTCCTTGTTGATATCAATCCAATCATTTCTTTCCGTTGGTGGCAGAAGCTCACCTCATAATTTTGAGATGTTTCCATAAGCGCGCTACAAGCTTATTCTTACCGTTGGTGTTTTTCAAACAACTCCATTCAATCCTACTTCGTAAGGATGCTCTTTCAAATTCATTTATGGTAGGAGATGTTGGTTTCATTCTTCGTTCTATTCATTCCAACTATCTTATTACCATGCTTTGTTTCCGGAGGCTTTGTGATGTTGTGCTCTTCACCATCACCTCGTTTTGTGAGGATCGTGTTATTTTCCTTGCTTATCCGTTTAGTCAGAGTGTTGTGTTCTCATTCAAGTTCTTTCATCTTATCAAGTCTTGCATCCATTTTCAACCGGAGTGCTGTCCGAATTGGATCGTCCTTGTTCCTTGTTTATCTCGTTTCAACCAGAGTGGTTCCAATTCCTTCTTGTCCATTGTACTCGTCATTCATAGCTTTGCAACCTCCAAGGTTCACATGGTGTTCCTTGTTTCTATTTTCTACCGCAGTCCTCTCAATTGTGTTCAACTCTGTTACGTTCTTTCTTTCAACTTTTCAATATCTCAAGGTTCATGGTTTCACTCGTCTGTCGAAGAAGCAACTTACTTTTACCTCTTCTCTTCCTCTTCCGTTTCTCTCCGGTGTCATCCTAGATCTCGGGACGAGATCCTCTTGTAGTGGTGGAGTGTTGTAACACCCCGGATACAACTTTCCATATCGGTAACTCCAACTCTTGCCTTTTCCGGAGATGTGTTATTTTATTTTCTCCGTGGTTGGGGTTTTGTCTTTTGTTTTGCTTTTTGTTCATGTATTGCATTTCATCTCATGGCATCATGCGCATTGCATTTGCATGTTTTCATAAAGATTGCATTCGTTCGTAGTTGGCGCGTTCTCTCCCCCCCCCCCTTGCCTTCGTAGACCGTTTCGAGTCCAACCGGGTTCTCGTTCCCCTTCTGTCGGACCGCCATATCTCTCTGCCAGTCATGGACCCCCTCTCCTTCGACCCCCTCTCGCGCGTGTCCGAAACTCCCCCGAACCCGACCCGGGCAGTCGTTACCGTCGTGTCCGGATCATCCCCAAACATCTACAAAACATCTCCGTTTTCTTATTTAGACTCCCTATCTATTTATTTCTCGTCCGTCCGATTAAAATCGGAGGGACCAAATACCCGTATCTAAAAATCCTCTTGCTATATTTAAGATCCTCACCTACCAAATCATCCAAACCCTAAAATCAAGGGACCTGTCCAATCCATCCTCCCAGCCGCCGCAAGACCCATTTCCCACCCGGGATCCTCTCATTCCCCTATACCAACCATCAGCCACACCCAGATCCAATCCATCCATCCCATCGACCCATCTCGAGTCAACGACCGCCGGCGCTCAAACCCCGCAGGAGCCCGAGCTCCACCTCCTCGCCTCCTGCCCGAGCGCTCCTCCCTGTGCGCTTCCTCTGAATCCCGAGACCAACCAGCTCGCCCCGAGCCTCCTCGCGGAGTAGCAGCAGAGCTGCAACCACCACCAACAGATGAGCCCCCGTCGCGCCTCCTTCTTCCTCCGCTTTCCTCCTCTCTGTCTCTAAATTCTCTCGCTTTCTCTCTGTCCAGAGCACACCAAGCCGCCAGCTCCGTCCCCAAGTTCGCGGGCCTCCAGCCTCGGATCCGGTCGAACCTGAGCTCCTCCGCTGTCATGGCGCGCCGCTGGTCCGCGCCCTCGATCCCGGCCGCGTTGACTGCCATCGCGGAACTGCTTCCAGCCGCGCCATCGCCTGCTCGGTCTCTCCTCGCTTCAACCCATGGGCGAGATCCTCAAGTCTCGCCGCCCGCTAAGTCCATCTCCGCCAGATCGGTTGAGCCTCGCCATCTTCGCTCGTTCCCGCCTCCTCTGGCTACCTCCGCCTGCTTTCCCGTCCCGCGCGCCGTCTGCAGCTGCGCCGAGAGCTGCCGTCGTGGCTCGCTTCTGCCGAAAGCAGAGGAACCCGCTTCCCAGCGATCATGGCAGCCACTCCTGTGGCCACGATCCTCCCATGCCCTGCTCCCATCTCCACCAACCTGGGCTTGGCCCATGGTGAAAAACCCCCAGCCTCTCTCCTATACTATCGGGCCAGCCAGTTTGGCTGTTGTGTGTTTTTTTCCTGTCCAGCGATTTTAGTATTTTTTCCGAGTCTGCAGTTTTAAGAAAAACCTCCATGTTCATGCATATAATAACTCATTAACCGTGCATCGGTTTAAAATAATTTATATATGTAAAATGCTCAGAAAATTGTGTAGATTAATAATATGTCATTTCCATCCATGTTTAAAATGTTCAACTTGCTGTTTATTTAAATTTGCTAATATGCCATGTTAAAATGATTTAATTCATAACTAAATAACCGTTACTCGGAATTAAATGTTCTTTATATGTAAATGGGGTAGAAAAATGCCTAGTTTAACATGGTCCACTTTATTTTCCTGTTTAACAACAATAAAATATGTTTTAGGGCAGAACAGTACCGAATCTAAAATATTGCACATGAGGATTTTCCGGAATTGTTGTTTGATGTTTCCGGCCTCATTTAAACTTGCCTAAATAGTTAGTTTAATTATGCTCCACCTCTTGCCATGTTTAAAAACATTTAATATTGTTGTGTACCTAAACGAGATCAAACTAAATATGTCAATGTGGTGTTTTGTCAATATGCAACCCGTTGCATATTGAGCTCCACTTAATTGGTAGTATTGTTTGTTGCACTTTGCCATACCATGCCTCATTAAACCGGTCATGCATCATACTTGATTGTGCATCATGCCATGTTTATGCTTGTGCATTTATCATGTTGCTTGTTTCTTTCCGTGTTGCTTCTCGTTCCGTAATGTTGCGATTGTGAGGATTCGTTCGACTACTTCCGTTCGTCTTCTTCATGGACTCGTTCTTCTTCCTAGCGGGATTTCAGGCAAGATGACCGTCACCTTGGATCTCATTACTATCATTGCTAAGCTAGTTGCTTCGTTCTATCGCTATGCTGCGTTACCTACCACTTGCTGCTCAAGCCTCCCAAATTGCCATGTCAGCCCCTAACCTTTTGCACCCTTCCTAGCAAACCATTGCTTGGCTATGTTACCGCTTTTGCTCAGCCCTCTTATAGCGTTGTTAGTTGCGGTGAAGATGAAGTTTGTTCCTTGTTGAACATGGAGATGTTGTTCCTTGTTGGAACATGTTTACTTGTTGGGATATCACAATATATCTTATTTAATTAATGCATCTATATACTTGGTAAAGGGTGGAAGGCTCGGCCTTATGCCTGGTGTTTTGTTCCACTCTTGCCGCCCTAGTTTCCGTCATATCGGTATTATGTTCCCGGATTTTTGCGTCCCTAACGCGGTCGGGTGATTTATGGGACCCCTTGACAGTTTGCTTTGAATAAGACTTTTCCAAAGAAGGCCCAACCTTGGTTTTACCATTTGCCTCACCACCACCTACCTTTCCCTTGGGTCGGCCAACCCAAGGGTCATCTTTATTTAGCCCCCCGGACTAGTGCTTCTCTAAGTGCTGGCCCAAACCGAGTAGATCATGGGCCCCTCGTGGCAACTCGAGGTTTGGTTTACTCAGAGGATGTCTCATCCGTGTTGCCTCGAGAACGAGATATGTGCAGCTCCTATCGGGATTGTCGGCGATCGGGCGGCTTTGCTGGTCTTGTTTTATTCTTTGTCGAATGTCTTGTAGCCGGATTCCGAGACTGATCGGGTCTTCCGGGAGAAGGAATATCCTTCGTTGATCGCAAGAGCTTATCATGGGCTGTTGGGACACCCCGCAGGGTTTGAATTTTCGAAAGCCGTGCCCGCATGTTATGTGGCAGATGGGAATTTGTTAATGTCCGTTGTAGAAAACCGAAGTTGATCTTAATTAAAATACACCAACCGTAAAGCGTAATCGTGAGTGTTTCTTTTCGGGTTGATCGAGAGGAGAACACGGTTTCGGGTTATGTCGACGTAAGTAGGGGTTCGTGGTCACTTCTTGATCATTACTAGTTGACGACCGCCTTTGTTTCTCTTCTCGCCTCATTTGCGTATGTTAGCCACCATACTTGCTTAGTCGCTGCTGCAACCTCACCACTTTATCCCTTCCTTTCCTACTTAAGCTTTGCTAGTCTTGATACCCATGGTAATGGGATTCTTTGAGTCCTCGTGGCTCACAGATTACTACACCACCAGTTGCAGTGTACAGGTTTGCGATGATCATGACGCGAGAGCGATGCTTGCTTGTGTTGAGTTGTTCTTCCGCTTCTTCGATCAGGGATAGGTTCGTGTCGGCAGCCTGGGCTAGCAGGTGGATGTCGTTTGAGTTTTGTTTATGTTTCATCCGTAGTCGGATGTTGATCTTGTATATGATGATGATGTATTCTTGTGGCATTTGTGCCGTATGTATGTACCCCCATCTATTATGTAATGTTGATGTAATGATATCCACCTTGCAAAAGCGTCTCAATATGCGGGTCTATCCTTGGTGGGACCTTCGAGTTCCTTTTGGATAGGGTCGCATATTGGGCGTGACAGCAAAGCCATCGGTCCAGCTAATCGTGACGAAGCTGGTCGGCTGGTGACGCCAAAGTCACCGGAGTAGGTTGATGAAGAGATGATGAAGCCCCCGGTCCAGCCAAGATGTCAAAGCCTCGATGTCAACCGATGAGTCGAAGTAGGTCGGCATGATGGACACCGGCTTGAAGGGGAAACAGTGCGGCCCTGCCGATGTAGGTCATGACGTGGTTAATGCCGGCTTGATGAAGCGGCCGTGCGGCGATGCCGGTGTGCCCGCTCCGTGTAATCCGTGGGGCGGCGATGTTGGTGATGATTTATCCTTTGCGATGTCGAACTCTTGTTCGGCTTGCCGAGATGATGATCCGAAGAAGTTGAGCTCGGCTCAACAAAGTGACGACGTGTCTAGCGCAGGTCGGCAGCTATGGAGCAATATTGCCGGACTGGTTTGACACCAGCATGATGTTGAAGATCATGTTCAAAAGATTTTAAAGTTAGTGGGATGTGTTCGGGAACAAAACACAATACCCCATACAAAACTTCCTTCAAAAAGGATGTCCAAAATCCCGTTCATAAAGAGACGAACTCGGGTCGGATTCGTTTTCGCGCAGAGAACAGATCCGAAAAGTGATACACTAATCGGAAGGTTCCCGGAGTTTGGACGGTCGGATCGAGCTGAAATTTTGAGGGGTGGTAGATATAGGAATTCCGCAGCCGATCAACGGTTGGATCTTCCAAAGGACGTCCGAGCTAGAAGCTGGACACCACGCCCTAAACTCGTCCAGATTCTCGTCCAGATTTAACAGGGCTCTGGTATGTCGCGGATTGCCAGAGATTCCTCCATCGGAACTCGACGAAATTTTTCAGGGTTGTTGTAGACTCAATTCCGCACAATTCCATCGAAGCAATCGTTAAAAAGACACTTGAGGAGGCGGTGGCGGCGTCCGCAAGTTCGCTGTCCAGAAAAAGAGCACGGTCGCCCGAGTGCAATGTTGACATTGAGCCCCCGAGCTCCATGGACAATTCCTCCATGATCTTGATAGAGATCGGAGTTGGTGTTGATGAAGGCCCTCGTCCGAACATGACAATCGGAGGCAGGGCACAGTCCTTGGTCAAGCCAAGGTGACCAGTCGAGCTAGTGACGAAGATGTCGATGTCGCAATTAATCTACAGACGAGCCATCGATCCTTTTGCCGATCACACAGCGGAACTCTCAATGAAAGCACTAATGTCGGTGTCAAAACCGGCGGATCTCGGGTAGGGGGTTCCTAACTGTGCGTCTCAGGCGGATGGCAACAGGAGGCAAGGGACACGATGTTTACCCACGTTCGGGCCCTCTCTATGGAGGTAATACCCTACTTCCTGCTTGATTGATCTTGATGAATATGAGTATTACAAGAGTTGATCTACCATGAGATCGTAGAGGCTAAACCCTAGAAGCTAGCCTATGGTATGATTGTTGTATATCTGATCTATCGACTAGCCTGGCACTGGTTTATATAATGCACCAGAGGCCTAGGATATCAAGAGTCCTAGCCGAATACGCCGGTGGGGAGGAGTCCTTGTCTTGATCGCCAAGTCTTGTGGAATCTTCCTTGTATGCGGCAGCTGTCCGAACTGGCCCATGAGTATACGGCCATGGGGGGCCTCGGCCCAATCTAACAGATCGGGAGATGACGTGGTGAGTACCCCCTAGTCCAGGACACCGTCAAGGAGCATGCAACTGCAACTTGACTTGGTCAGGTACTGTCTTGGTGTTAATGCTCATGAGGTTCATCTGATCTTACCAAGTCCTATTGTGTCAGCAGTGCTTCGGAAGAAGTGTTAGGTGTGAAGGCAGCTAGGGAACTGTCCAGTTCCGGAGCAAACGCACGAGTAACTAGTTGAGATGCTGGTACAGTTGAAGCGGATGCTGCAGCTGGTGGAGCAGGTGATACTGTGTTTGTACATTTAGCCGGTGGACTTGGACCTTCTACTGCACTATAAGTACCAGCAGAATCTCAACGGCAGAACCTTTTCCGTTTCACCCGACGAGTAACATCACTCCCTACTATATTATTTTCCTTGCTCTTTTTTGACTTTGCCATGTCAAGCTGTACCCACAAAACAAAAGAATAAAATCACTCTTCGTAACTCATTGATGCATGATATGAGATAAGCAATACTTTGATGTAAGACAACCGTATGAGGATGGAATATGTAAGAAAAACAGACGGCATGACATATTCACAGCTACGATGTGCAAACTAAGGTATGATTTTCAAGAAAATAGAAGTAATGCAAGCTAGACACCATATGAAAGATGCAACCAATATTACTCGCCAAGTTAAAAGTGTCTTGTCATAAGTGGCAATTCAAAAATTAGAGGCAAGACAACGAGAAATCAATGCAAGATGCAACCACTATCAAATTGCCATGTTAAAAGCGTCCAATCATGAGTGACTGATGCGGGATACACAACAACAGTACTTTGATGTAAGAACATGGTATGATAGATAGATGCAGTGTATTCTAGACACAGAAAGCCATGTCATATGCACATGTATAACATATAAACTCAGCAGGTGCAATTTAATCAAAATAGAAGAAATACAGGCTAGAAAACATATGCAACATGAAACTAATTATCACACTGTCAACTTAGAGCAAGGACCTGCGATGGTGGAGTACGGGAGATGAACTCATCATGTAGACTTGGGACTTCAACTTCATTAGCAGTAGTAGTGGCAAATCTAGAGAGTCTCTGTTTGCGTCAGTGCGGAGGACCACCAACATCCCCTAACTTACTCTTTTCCTTCCTATTTTCTAATATTGCCTTATGAAGTCAAAACCACAAGATGAATAAAATTAGCTCTGCATAACTGGTTGATGCATGATACAGACGAACACTATTTTGATGTAAGCCAAGCGCAGGATAGGAGGATGGAATATATACAAAAAAAAGACAGCATTTCATATTCGCACGTACGATAGGAGGATGGAATATGTATCAGTAAGCGGAAGGCATTTCAACAAAATTATAAGAAATGAAAGCTAGGCACCATATGAACATGCAACCAATATCACTCTACCAGGTAAAAAATGTCTCGTCGTAAGTGCCATTTCAAGAAATTAGAAGCAGTACAAGCTAGAAGACAATGCAAGATGCAACCTACATCACAGTCCCAAGTTAAATGTGTCTTATGGGTAAGTGATCGTTGCAGGTATAAGTTGTAAGCTACACAGATGCAATTCAACATAATCAGAAGTAATACAAACTAGACATCATACGAAAAACGCAACCACGTATAACAGTTCCAAGTAAGAGCAAGCACCTGTGATGGTGGAGTAGGGGAGATGTGCTCATCATGTACATGTATGTTCTAGAAACAGGAACACGTGTCATATTCATAGGCATTATGTGTAAAGTAAGCAGATGCAATTCAAGTTAGAAGCAATACAAGCTAGACATCATACGCAACATGCAACCACATATAATAGTGTCAAGTTAGAGCAAGCACCTGCGATGGTGGAGTAGGGGAGATGTGCTCATCATCTACACAGCTACGTTGACTGTCCAGCCTTGTGTTGTCTTGTGAATCTTGTTGGGAGGATGGCGGAGTAGAATCTGTAGAGACCCCCTGTTTGAGTTGCTCCGGAGGACCACCATCATCCACTGCCAGACTAATTTCCTTCAGCTGTAATGATTTTGCATTGTGAAGTCAAACCGATAAGAAAAAGGAATAAAATTCGCTCTTCAGAACTCATTCATGCATGATACCGATTTAACACTACTCGGATGAAAGGCAAACACATGATGCGAGGATGGAATATGTATGAAAAACAGGATGGTGTGACATATTCACACCTATGATGTGGTAACTAAGCAGAAGGCATTTCAACAAATTAGAAGCACTGCAAGCTAGACACCATATGAAAGATGCAACCAATATCACTCGCCAAGTTCAAACTGTATATGTTTCAACAAATTAGAAGCAGTACATGCTAGAAATCATATGCAAGACACAACCAATATCACAGTGGCGACTTAAAGGTGCCTTATCATAAGTGACTGATGCAGGATATGCAAGAATAGTAGTCTGATGTAGAAACAGGAACACATGTCATATTCACAGGCATTATGTGTAAATTAAGCAGATGCAATTCAACAAAGTTAGAAGCAATACAAGCTAGACATCATACGCAACATGCAACCACATATAATAGTGCCAAGTTTGAGCAAGCACTTGTGATGGTGGAGTAGGGGAGATGTGCTCATCATCTACACAGCTCGGTTGACTGTCTAGCCTTGTGTTGTCTTGCGAATCTTGTTGGGAGGATGGCGGAGTAGAATCTGTAGAGAACCTCCGTTTCAGTTGCTCGGAAGGACCACCATCATCCAATGCCTTGCCAATTTCCTTCAGCTTTATTGATTTTGCATTGTGAGGTCATACCGACAAGAAAAAGGAATATCATTCGCTCTTCAGAACTCATTCATGCATGATACTGACGAACACTACTCTGATGAAAGGCAAAGTCATGATACGAGGATGGAATATGTACGAAAAAATGGACGGCCTGACATATTCACACCTATGATGTGGTAACTAAGGAGAAGGCACTTCAACAAATTAGAAACACTGCAAGACTCCATGTGGAAGGTGAAATCAATATCACTCTGCCAAGTTAAAATTGTCTCGTCATAGGTGGCGTTCATCAAACTAGAAGCAATACATGCTCGAAATCATATTCAAGACGCAAACCAATATCACACTGCCAACTTAAAGGTGTCCCATCATAAGTGACTGATGCAGGATACACAAGAAGAGTAGTTTCATGTAAGAACATGGTGTGATAGATAGATATAGTATGTACCAAAAACAGGAAAGCGTGTCATATTCACAGGTATCATGTGTAAGCTAAGCAGATGCAGTTTACACTAATTAGGAGCAATACGAGCTAGACACCATATGCAACATGCAACCAGATATCACACTGCCAAGTTAGAGCAAGCACCTTGGATGGTGGATTAGGGGAGCGGAGACTTGGACCTTGTAATGCTCTATTAGTACAAGGAGAATCGGTACAGATGCTCCATTTACGTTGCTGCAAAGGACCACCATCATCGCCTTCCTTACTCTTTTCCTTCCTCTTTCTTGATTTTGCCTTGTCAAGTCAAACCCACAAGAAAAAGGAATAAAATTTGCTCTTCGAACTCATTGATGCATGATCTCGATTTAACACTACTTTCATGTAAGGCACCGATGATAAGAGGATAGAATATGTATGAAAAACAGGACGGCGTGACATATTGACATGTATGATGTATAAAGTGTAAACTAAGCACGACGTGCTTGAACTTGTTAGAATCGATGCAAGATAGATACCATATGAAAGATGAAACCAATATCACTCTGCCAAATTAAAAGGGTGCCCAAACAAATGTATTTGACCAAATTAGAAGCAATACATGGCAACAGGCTAGAAATAATATGCAATATGCAACGAATAAAGGTGACTCATCGTAAGTGATTGATGCAGGATCTGTAAGAGAGGTAGTTTCATGTAAGAACAAGGTTAACACATAGATGTAGTGTGTACCAAAAATAGGAAGGCATGTCATATTCACGGTATAGTGTGTAAACTAAGCAGATGCAATTTACCCTAATTAGAAGCATTACAAGCTAGACATCAGATGAAACATGCAACCACATATCACATCGCTGGGTTAGAGCAAGCACTGTGATGGTGGTGTAGGGAAGTGCGGTCTCGTGCACTGAGCTACGCTCAATATCTTCATTTAGGCTTGCTGTTTCTTGAGAATCATGTGGAGAGGATGAAATTGCATTCTTTATAATAGTATTGCGCCTCATATTAACCCATGCGCGTGACTGTCTCATCATAAGTTTATAGACGAGGATACACAAGAACAGAGTTTGATGTAAGAACATGGTGTGATAGGCAGATGTAGTATGTACCAAAAACAGGAAGGCGTGTCATATTCACATGTATAATGCATAAGCTAAGGAGATGCAATTTAACAAATTAGGAGCATTTATGAGGGATACACAAGAAAAGTAGTTTGATGTAAGAACATGGTTAATAGAAAGATGTAGTATGTACCAAAAATAGGATGGCATGCCATATTCACAGGTATAATGTGTTAACTAAGCAGATGCAATTTACCCTAATTAGAAGCATTACAAGGTAGACACCATATGCAACATGCAACCACATATCACACCGCCAAGTAAGAGCAAGCACCTGCGATGGTGGTGTGGGGGAATTGTGGTGATCAACTAGAGAGCTACGTTGACTATCTTCATTTAGCCTTGCTGTTTCTTGAGAATCATGTGGGGAGGATGACACTACACTCTTTAAACGAGTAGGGAGTCTCACAGTAACCCACTCGGGTGACTGTCTCATCATAAGTGATTAACGAGGGATACAAAAGAGCATTAGTTTGATGTACGAACATGGTTAATAGACATATGTAGTATGTATCAAAAACAGGAAGGCATGTCATTATCAAAGGTATAATGTGTAAAGTAAGCAGATGCAATTTAACCAAACTGAAGCAATACAAGCTAGACACCATATGCAACATGCAACCACATTTGACAGCGCGAAGTTAAAGCAAGAACCTGGGATGGTTGTGTGTGGCAATTGAGATCATCAACTGCAGAGCTACATTTACTGTCTCCAACTGCTGGCACTGCACCCATTAGAGCGCTGAAACGCTTAGTGCTTATCTTCGAGTTACACTAGAGCGACTTCTGTCTTTTATTTTCTGCATTCATCAACACTGCGTCAGAGTCTTAAATACCCATGCATAAAAAAACAATAGTGTGAGTATAGGTGAAGTGTGTGCACAATTAGTACAGTGTAAAGGTAGCAGATAGCACGTCAGTGAGAAATAAATGACGGGAGACATATGATAGCTCTACAACATGCATGGCACACTAAATTACTACAGGATTCTATGAAAATAACAGCCGACTGAAAGAAAATCGGTCAGTCCATTTTTTCTGCACCGTCCGATGTACAAAGAACAGGTAGATCGCCTTCATCTACCTCCAGCCAGTCAGTGTTGACGATCTTCCTCAAAACGCCAGCGACCACCGGCCCAGTATTCCTCCCCTACCTGTGCCCTCCCCTCGAACTCACCCCTAAGATAGACATCGATGCGCTGCTTCCCGGGGGAACAGGTGGACTAGGTGCTCCGCGCACCTAAGTGGGTGCTGCTTCTTTTAATTGCGGTTCGACTGACCCTGAATTGAAATCCAGGTGGGCTACTGAACTCTAGCAAAGGTGAAATAGTAAAGGGAGGAAACCTTGTGCATTTAGTATCATGAAGAAGATGCAGTAAGAAGCGCTCAACTAGTTAATTTCGTGGGATGAATACGGTGTGAGCGGAGACGTAAGATTTGCACGAATAAGGGAAGAGGAGTACCTCTTTCTGCTGGCAATGTTGTGTCCTCCTTCTGTTTTTTCCGGCGATCTTCTTGTTATTCGCCGGAAACCAGAAGTTGTGGAGGACGGTGCAGCCTTGGACGAACCCATGGCCAAGTTGTTGAGTGTGGTGCGGTGGCCATCTGTCGGCGGCGGGGAAGCAGATCCGAGGCGGCGAACGACGGCGTAGCGGGAATAGCTCCGGTGCGGTGGACGGTTGCGACAGTGGAGCCGCAGCAGTGAGGCGCATGACGGCGTGGTCGGAGTGGTTCTGGTACGGCGCACGTTGGGGTCGGCGTCGTGGAGGCAACTCTGCCTCGGCTTCAGCTGCTAAGTCCTTGAGGGCGTTGCGGTTGCGGTTGCGTTGGATGACGTCGTCGGGGTACCGGCTCCGGCGTGATGGAGGAGGGCGGCGGTGGATTGGCCGCTATGGGGTAGAGGAATGAGGAGGCTGGGGTTTCGCATCTGGTGGAGAGGGCGTTTTCGCGCCCACGGAGTATGAATGGGGAAACGGAGGGACGCGGGGAACTAAGGGGGAACAATGTTTCGGTTTGAGACGCGCTTGTTTGAAATTTGGGGAAAGTTACAAACTTTGTGCCCATCTAAAATTTCGGACATATTGCAGGTTGGGGGTAGGACAGTCATGTCAGGTGTCCCAAATGTGGGCGGGATAGGTTTCGCCCGAGCGCATGGGTGTTTAGGCGCCCACGGCGTATGAATGCTTCTCGGAGGCGGTTGAGACTGGCGTCTTGGTGATGTTACAAACCTACCCCGGTTTAGACCTTTAGACATCGGGCCGATAGGCTACACGGGCCAGAGTCAGAACAGTAATTTCCTACCACCAAACATTAGTCTTGCGCGGTTTCGGGTGACCAGAGGCCTATTTGGCGCTTCATTCAATATTTGGGAGTAGAAGCATTAACGTTTTCGGTTCTCTTGAATTGAACTTTCAGGATTTGTCAAACTTCACAAATCTTTACTCTTTGAAATCGTAAAGCTACGATTATTTTGGAATGGAGGGGGTACATTTGAATATACATTGTACACGAGTATATATTAAAAAATATGCAACTTACCTTAGTTCATGCATGGTTCCAGATATAATCTCCTTGGTTGCAAAAAAAAGTTAGATATGCGTATGAATATATATAGCATGTTCAAACTCACAACAAAGATTGATGCCCCTTTACATCTGATTTACAAATGCCATTATCTCGGTTCAAATAGATGAATGCACTTCCTATGAATTCAATCTTGAACCCCTTTATGTTGAATTCGACATGTATTCTATTTCGTAGCTAGCAATTTGGAATGTATCCATGCAAGTGACAAATGTATAAAGTGCTTCACACTAACAACATGGAGTGCACTAATTAATGTTTATATATGAATTGCAAAAGCATCCATTGCCTGTATTTCAAACCGCTCTCACTCTATGGATCGATAATATGAAATAAACACATGCACATGCTAGAATTCAATAGAGTATGGGTGTCTGATAGACCGATTTTCGTCCATACGCAATTTGCAAAATTCATGATCTCATCCAAAAATAATAATGCCATTTATATTTTAATTTAATGCGTAGAACCGCCTTTTACACGTAGATGCACTATGCCTCGCCCCGTTCTCACAAACGCATTATATATCTCTCTACCTAATGCATAAGTGCACACACTTTATATGCATCGACATTTCTCTTTCACACATGCTCACAATCTCTCTCAGGGTGTCGGGGTGTCTCACGCATATGCTCTCTCTGTTTCTCTCTCTATCTCTCTCTCTCTTTCTGACTACTATGTACCACTCTTTTCACTAATCTCAGTTGGAAAACACTATTTCTCTCACATGCATATATACACATGCACGGTCTCTACTAGCCCTCTATACGCACATATATGTGCCTACGTGTCTCCCGCATGCACATTATCTTTAGGCCTCTCTCGCACACATTGCCCCCCCCAACACACCTCTCTCTTAGTAGTTGGCAGATATGATTTCATCGTATCATTCGGTAGGATATGCCTGGCTGTTAGGCTGGATGATAATACGAGGCAAAGTTTTACCCTAGTTCCGATTGGACCCTTGCAGTTGAAGAAAGAGCCTACTACTGGTACTGTATATTGGTGATAGGGGTGTGTACAAAGTACACGTGAATACCAGGCATCGTGCGTGTGTGTATACTATCGACGAACTAGCCCCCAAGCTTGTATAACATACTAAGGGCCTAGGGTACAAATCATATATAGTCGGCTTATCACCAGTGCGGATAGAGTCCTCCGTGACTCTGGTAGCTTCGTGTTGTACGCCGAGTCCACCACATGGGTCATCGTATAACACGTCTCGGTCCAACCTATATGTGGTGCAGGATGGAACCGACCCATGAGTCTTGATGTTGACCCACCACAACTAGAAATGATGTGCCCACCACACCACACACACAATCGGCCACTAAGAAAATAAGCATATACAATAGTACAACAGTATCTAGCTCACGATACGTCTCCATATTTTGTTGATGACACTGACGGACTTTGCATTTGATGCGTGCTCCGTATTTTGTTGAAGACACTTACGGTCATTGTATTTGCAGCGAAAGCACGATATGGTCATTGGACTTCGAATAAGCTCATCACGGTCACCACATACATTTTTCGTGCTAACCAACATGTGGTTGGATGGTTAGAGGAAGTGGTTTCTCGAGCCCACCAAGGTTAAAGTCCGGTGCTCGATTTATCTTGTGTTAATTTCAGTATTTTCGGCGATGTACGCTTAGTGGGAGGAGACGTTCCACTCGCCACGACACGAGGCACCTATGGTGACTTCGTAAAATCTCAAGATCATATATGATGGCCCACTCTCGAAGGTGCTCATTGGGGTAGGGTTGGCGTGTGTGCGCTTATAGCGTGAGTGCTTGCGCAGATATATGAGCCCTTGCGTCTGCACCGTGTTAAACAAATACATGTCATGATTATACGGTCACCGCTCACCCGCATAACTCCGTATTTTGTTGATGACACAATCAATTGACCAGTCAACGTTGCACGCGGCACAACTAGTGTTGCACCATCGGGCGCCAGAACCATGGGGCCCACTGTCAGCCCAGATATGAAAGAAAGAAATGGTAGTTTGAGTCTATTGTGTTAATAAAATAGGAGTACATTTTAGGGTTATCATACGGTCATGGCTCACCATACAGGTCCGTAATTTGTTGATAACACGATCAATTGACCAGTCAAACGATCCACATTCAGCAGCGCACATTACCATAGGGCCCACCCATCAGCGCATATATGAAGGACAGAAATGGTAATAAATTAGTGGTCAATGGGTATTCGAAGTCGTGAGACCTCTGGTTGGCAGTCACCGGCAGTTGGGGGCGTTCATTGGGCGGTGGGGTGGGGATCGCCGGGGAAAAAGCTCGGCAGGGGGCTAGAGGATGGCGGTGTGGCGGCGGACCGGCGGTGGGGAGTGGTTTCGGGGACGGCAGGCCGGCTGAGGGAGTCCTGGATTAGGGGGTGTCCGGATAGCCGAACTATCACCGTTGGCCGGACTCCTGTACTATGAAGATACAAGATTGAAGACTTCGTCCCGTGTCCGGATGGGACTTTCCTTGGCGTGGAAGGCAAGCTTGGCGATACGGATATGTAGATCTCCTACCATTGTAACCGACTCTGTGTAACCCTAACCCTATTCGATGTCTATATAAACCGAAGGGTTTAGTCCGTAGGAAGAACAACAATCATACCATAGGCTAGCTTCTAGGGTTTAGCCTCTCTGATCTCGTGGTAGATCTACTCTTGTACTACCCATATCATCAATATTAATCAAGCAGGAGTAGGGTATTACCTCCATCGAGAGGGCCCGAACACAGGTAAAAGCATCGTGTCCCCTCTCTCCGTTACCATCCACCTAGACGCACAGCTCGGGACCCCTAACCGAGATCCGCCGTTTTGACACCGACATTGGTGCTTTCATTGAGAGTTCCTCTGTGCGTCGCCGTCAAGAAGGATGCCTCATCCCGCTTTTAAAGACGATATTATCGCCAAAGGAGCCTTGGCCACCGGGTCGACTCTTCGTTAGGTGGTTTTCTTATGACCGCCAGTTCGCCATCATACCGACGATGACTTCTCGGGTCATCGAAACCAATCTTCACGTTAACTCGGAACTTGCCAAGCAGTTAGATCCGATCGAGCTCTCCTCTGTAAACGAGCTCTTTGATCGCATCGCCGCCCTGGGAGTCGCCACAGACTACGACCAGATCGGGCCTAAAACCGATCTGAGAGAGATCAACTCTCCCCAGGCTACCCATCATGTTGCTGTGGTAGAGGAGCAATGCGGCGATTCTTCTTCTATCTTAAGGACTAGCTACGTCCGGATTCCCGATCCCTCCATGCCGGATTCCCGCAGAGGGAGGGATGTCAATCAAGCCCTGAACTTAAAGTCAGGCGGCGGGTTGGATTCATTGGATAGCATTCAAAAATCCAAACTTCCAAGTTCGAAAACTTCTCGGCCCCTGAGTCTTAAATTGGACGGGGTTCCGGATCTAGTTACACCCGCCCACCCAAACATTAGCAATCTATCCCGAATTCGGCAAGAGCCCGCTGAAATAGTACATCATTATTGGGCTAGATTCCTCCTGGTTATGGACAGGATAAAGGACTGCCGAGAGGAGGACGCAATCTCACTTTTCTGCAATAATTGCACGGACAAGGGAATCCTAAATGCCATAAGTCGTCGCAAAATTACACGCTTTGCTGACTTGGTGACCATAGTACAAAAGTACTGTGCGATGGAGAGTGCTTGGAAAACCGAAAGTAAATTTTGGGATAATCCGGCCCCGAATACAGCCCTAGTCTGAAATAAAAGGGTGCGTCATCACCAACCACCTGTGTTAAACATCAAAAAACAAAAACCCCCTAAAGGGCACGGAACCGTACTGGAGGGTTGGATAAACGGACCCTGCAAAATTCATAGCACAGAGGGCGCCACTCCAACTCATAGCCTTCGAGCATGTTGGATACTACGGCAGGTGGCCAAAAGTGGCGAAGAGCTTCTAGCCTCAGAATCCCAGCCCAGCAACACCAGTACGGTATTAACAGTCTTCGAGACTTTCGCATCAAATAACATGCGGAAACAAACACTCCGCAACCTTGCCGAAGTCTACCAAGTAGCAACAATAAATCCATTGAGTGACACGGCTATTGCCTTTAATGCCAGTGACGAACCCAAATTCCGAACAGCCCGAGCACCAGCCGCATTGGTCCTCAGTCCAACAGTGGATGGCTTTCGCCTTACTAAGGTACTCATGGATGGTGGCAGCGGACTAAACCTCATCTACGAGGAAACCCTCCGAAAAATGGAAATAGACTGGAACCGCATTGAGCGAAGCAGCACAACCTTTAGAGGAATAATCCCTAGCCGGGAAGCATGTTGCACAGGAAAAATCACACTGGACGTAGTGTTCGGCTCGCCGGACAATTACAGGTCCGAGGAGGTCACATTTCAAGTGGCCCCGTTCAGCAGCGGATATCACGCTTTATTAGGGCAAGAGGCATTCACAATTTTTCAAGCTATACCCCATTATGGGTACATGAAGCTTAAAATGCCCAGATCTAACAGAATCATCACTCTCGCTAGTGATTCAACATAGCACTCGCTACGAAAACAAGACAGCCGCACTAGCCCTCGAGGCACTATCCAAAGCCCTAGCGCCGAGGAACTCATCGCGATGCGCCCACGGTGAACAGGGATGATGTGATACTTGATAAAAGATCCAAGTCCACCTCTTTAAACCAGCGGATGAAATAGTCAAATTCCAAGTCCACCCAATGGACCTCGCAAAGACGGCTCCATTGGGGCACAATTAAACCCGATGTAGACGCCGACCACGAGAATTTCTACGAGAAAACTGGGACATTTTTGCTCGGCACCTTCGCACATGCCAGAATCCCACGTCGGCTGGCCGAGCACAGCCTAAATACTCTAAAAGGATTCAAGCCTACCAAACAGGCTCTTCGGTGCTTTTCCGAACCCAAGAGACAGGCCATGGGAGAGGAGCTAGCCAAACTTCCGAAGCCGGATTCATCGAGATATAAAACATCCGGACTGGCTAGCAAATCTGGTGATGGTACCAAAGAAGGATAAACTCGCGCCTATGCGTTGATTTCAAAGACGTTAATAAGGCTTGCCCAAAGGATCCCTTCCTCCTCGCATTGATCAAATCATCGACGCCACAAGAGGACACGACTCATTGTGCTTCCTCGACGCGTGCATCGGCTACCACTAAATCAAGATGGCGGAGCTGCACCAAGCCGCAACAGCATTCATCACTCCATACGCCCATTCTGCTTCAACACAATGCCCTTCGGCTCAAAAACGCCGCGCAACATATCAGCGCATGATTCGTACATGTCCGCAAACCAGATCGGCAAAACGGTGGAAACATATGTAGATGACGTGTTCACAAATCCAAGCATGTCGAAACTCTAGTAGACGACTTGAGGCTCACATTCGACAATCTCCAAAATATGACATTAAGCTCAATCCGAAAATGCGTCTTGGCGCTCCGGCCGGAAAGCTCTTGGGCTTCATTGTGTCCGTAGAGGAATTGAAGCAAACCCAGCCAAGATCCGAGCTCTGTCACAATTGGATATTCCAAAAGACCTCAAACAAATACAAAATTGATCGATGCGAGCGGCACTAAGCCGCTTTATTTCCCGCTTGGAAGAAAAGGCGTTACCCTTTACCGCCTCCTCCGCGAACCAAACACTTCGAGTGGATTTGATGCGCCACGGCCGGACTCAAGAAATAAAAGCCATATTGGCAACAAACCCGTCCTGGCGCTACCAACATGGGCGAACCCATGCTATTATATATCGCCGCAACACATCAAGTTGTCAGTAGCGATGCTCGTCGTCGAACGAGAAACGGACGGACACAGTTCCTCTTCAAAACCGGTTTACTATGTGTCCACTGTCCTAACTCCATGCAAGTCCCGTACCCACATTATAAAAAGATAGCATACGCGTGTTCATGGCATCCGGAAGCTGCAACACTACTTTCAAGAGTGTTCGATAACGGTAGCCTCCAAGTACCTCTTAACGACATTATAAACAACGCGACGCGACGGGCCGGATTGCTAAATGGGCCATAGAGCTCCTTCCATTCGACATAACCTATAAGCCACGACGAGGTATTAAGTCGCAGGTTTTGGCCGACTTCGTGCCCGAATGGACGGTCGAACTCCCTAAAGAGTACGGCGATACTCCAATTGGATCATGCACTTTGATGGCTCCAAAATGTTGGCGGCCCGAGGGTCTGGCGTCGCCCGACGTCCCCAACCGGAGACACAGTCCAATACGCCCTTCGAGATAATGTATACGGACTCCAACAACGCAGCCGAACACGAGGCCCTTCGCACGCCTCCGGATGGCAGTCTCCATGGGCATTAAACGCCTAGAGGTGCGCGATTCAACCTCGCAATATCTCAAATAAACAAAGACTTTGATGCCAAAGATCCGAATGGCAGTAGTACCGCAATGCGGTCCTAAAATGTCAAGACGGTTCAAGGGCTCAATTTCATCATATAGCCCGGATAACAACCAGGCGGCAGACGATTGGCACGCATCGGCGCAAAACGCGATGCCGCCCCGCCTAACATCTTTCCCGAACGGCTGTTCAAGCCATCCGTATTATGGGAAGGGAGTCCGAAATAACAATCTGGACCCAACCGCACCGCTCGACACCGAACACTCGACACAATCGGAGGCTCCGCCAACGAGATAACACCTCCGCCCACTTAAATAATGGCGGTTATCGCCTGCGGATGGAACCATTCCTAGCCTACCTAACTAGGCAGGAACTCCCCAAGACCAAAATGAGGCTCACTGCATAGTACGGCGATCCAAAGCCTATAAAGTCCATGAGGGAGAGCTCTATAAGAAAAGCACAACAGAGTCCTTCAAAGGTGTATCTCCAAGAGGAAGGGCGAAACCTCTGGATGAAATTCATGCCGACTGGTGGGCACCACGCCGCAGCCCGGCCCTTTGGGCAAGGCCTTCCAGAAGGATTTTATTGGCCGACGGCCCGGCAGATGCGCAGGATTTAGTCCAACGATGCGTCGGTTGCCAGCTTTTTGCTAACTAAAGCAACATGCCACCCACCGCCTCAAAACTATACCCATCACCCGCCGTCATGTCCGGGGCTTGACATGGTTGGACCCCTTAAGGGAGGAACCCACAAGCAAAATACCTATTGGTCATGGTGGATAAATTCACCAAATGGATAGAGGCCAAGCTCGTTAAAACGGCCGAATCGGGCCGGTGATAGACTTCATATCGGGGTAGTGCATCGTTACGACGCCCCCACAAGATCATCATCGATAACGGCACCAACTTCACGGCCGATGAGGTCAAATTATGGTGCAAAAACATGGGCATCAAGCTCGACACGCTCGCCTATCACCTCGAACCAACGGTCAAGTCGAGCGAGCAAACGGTCTAATCATGAGCGGCATTAAACCCAGACTAGTGCGGTCCATCAAGGAATCTAGCACGACCGGGTTGAGGAGCTCGACTCCATACTGGGGCTGCGACCACGCCGAATCGACTACCGGATTCACACCATTTTTATGGTGTACAGCGCAGAGGCAGTCTTGCCTGCGACATAATGCATGACTCACCTCGCGGCGCATGTATGAAGAAAGAGAAGCCGAGCTCGATCGGCAGGACAGTTTGGACGCATTGGAGGAGGAGCGCGACGTGGGCAAAAGCTCGCTCCACATTTTATCAATAGCAGGCTCAAGATATCAAGGCAGGGAAGTACGAGCCAAAGCTACAACGCTGGCTTAACTAGTTCTACGCCGCCGGACAAGAAAAAGGACAAACTCAAGCCCAAGTGGAAGGTCCTTCATCATCGACCAGGTCCCGACCTGGCGAGCATACCGTCTCATAAACGCATTGATAACCGACTCGAGCCGAACCCATGGAACGCAGCCCGCTCACGAAGATTCTACGCTTAAGCGCCGGACTCGAAGTTCGCCTCCTTCCTCCGCCCACATTTTCTATTTTTGCTGTCTTTTATTTCTCTCCTTCCTCCTCCTTCTTCTTGAAGCCTTTAGAGGCTCGCTTTGCGCTTTGTTCAAGACATACTTGACGCGCTGTCCGCGCCATTATACTGGGGCTTTTTAATTAAAGCTTATTTATATGGGCTTCATGCCCAACACATGTGCCAAACTTCCGCTTGTACCTTTTACTCACCATTATATGCATCGATATGACTTAAGTTTTGGCCAAGCTGGGTTGTTCGGCTCTCGTGCTTACCCCACGCTCCCGATTGTTCGCTAGGTGGTAAAGGAGTACCTCTGCGATTGTTACCGCTGGTCAGCCGGATGTGTACCTTAGATCGGGTGAAGCCGAAAGCTAGCATTCTTAAGGGAATATTCGTCGGTGAACTGAAAGATGATTTTTAACTATTTATCCATCTGCCCCAAGATGATTTTCTGCTTTCTTAGCAGTTTGACATGCACTTTAGGGCATGCCTCCTGTGGAAAGGAACCCTTAACTGTACTATTCTCCCGGAAGATGTTTTTACTATCCATGTAATATAACATAACTAGTTGGGCACTTGTCCGACATGCAATAATGACCCCTACGCCTTGTCTCCATGCATGCCCCGGTTCTTACATAACCGCGAGGGTATTCGGACACACCGGACTATTGGGTCCCGAGGTCGGCTTAAAAGGTCCACTATGACAAACGATCTACAATCCGCTAGAAGACATTTTTCATGACATATTCAATTACATAGTCAACTCGACTAATTGTATTCCTCCTCAATGCCATCTAATAGGCTATCTAATTTACAATCTTGTTGAATACTTGGCGCCAATTCTACTTGGCCGCATACTTGCTTACAGGATCTCCTTCCCATTAGGCCCCACAGTGTCCGACCTCGCCATGTGGTTTGGGTCAGCCTTCGTGTACCGCTGTCTTTACCATGGCCCAGCCTCCTCGGCGCCTTTGACGGCAGGCCGATATCTTCCATAGTCGGAAGCGCCGCCGTGCTCCTTGAAGCCGCTCGCCAGCTCCCCAATGCCTTCGGCAGGGAGATAGATGGCCACAAGGCCTGGCGACGCTTTTCATCACTTGTCAACTCGTCACAAGAAATGATGCAGTTTGGGAAGAAGATCACCAAGAACTGGGCATCTCCTCCTCAGACGACTGTGAGCAAACCTACATACATGTTTATGTTAGTCGCCTTCCTCGCCAACTCTTTCAAAGTTCGCTTAAGCACTTACTGAAAATGCCGCGACGGCCGCCGATTCTCCTTTACGGAGTCGCATAACCGGGCACGAACATCCTTTAGTTCCTTACCCAGTTGGGTGTTGGCATCTTGGAGGTTATTTTTCTCCGCCGCACCCTCAGAAAGCACTCTCTCGCCAGCCTTTAGCTGGCGAGGAGCTGTTGCTTGTCCAGATCCATCCCGCGCCATCTACAATGTTAATGTCGATTTATGCACACGCCGCACTTTATGTAAACTACTTCTACTTTGAAGGGCATATATTACCGAGGGAGTCTTCATGGCTTTCCTGTCGCTGCCAAGGCGGCCTCAAGTTGGGCCTTGCACCCTTCAAGCTCCTGGGACAAACGGGTATTCTTTTAGGTAAGAACTCAGATTCCAAATGATCCTTAAGTCAGTTATCCTAACTATTTTAAGTCTCGGGGCCACTGCATATATAATGTCAAAATTCCTTACCCGTATGTCTTTCACATACTTCTTCGTGGCTCGCTAGGCCATCTTGAGCGGCATGGAGGTGCGCTTCTCCCAACTAAAGGCGCCCAACGCCTCTTGGGAGAAACATGCGCCACGAGAATAGTCCGGCGGCGCCTATGATTCATGGCGCCTCCACCTCCGACTTGGTGGCGGACAATCTGTCGGCATCCTCCGTTGGAGGAGCATCCGATGAACGCCGTGTTTGTACCCCTTCCCGACTCGGCTTTTGAGCCTGGTTGGCGGAGGTCCGATTATAACTTCTCCGGACTCACCGCGAGCGCTTTTTCCTGAAAAAACCATGAGCGTTAGTGTGCCTCCCAGGAACCTCTCCTTAAAACACGATGGCACATCATACCGTTGCGGCGACGTCTCGAGTCGTACCGCACTTCTTTTCCACCTGCTGGGCCGAGCTACCCCTTGTTGGACGGCCGCGGCAGGCTCGGCTTCCCGTTCCGAAGGCACCCCCTGCGAAACACCATCAAATACGTGGTGATTAGAAGTAAAGCACGGTGGGTCATGGTATCCGGACTTCGTCACGGTTACACGGGAGGGCGGAAATAATCCAGGTAGTCGGTCAGAATGGCAACCAAAGCATTGTCGATGCTAAGTTGGTGGAACACCCCGTCGATCAGCTCCACCTTTATATCCGGGTCCTCTTCGGAGGCCGGATCGAGGGACCGCTTCGGCTCCTCGGTTTGTGGGGGCGGCTGTGTATCTTCTCCACGGCCCGGCGCAGTTCCTGCGAGAAACCATGAAATGAGATATTTAACCACGGAACATGGATAGGACAGGCCACAAAGATATTTGCTTACCCAACTTCGAGGGTTATTCAAAGAAAACCTGCTCAGTGGATCGACGCGAGAAAATCCTCCTCTTCCCTTTGTACATGGCGACAAGGTCTTCACCAGTTCGGTGACCGATCCCGCCCTTTGCAGCCATGGCGGTGGCATCGCCCTCCCGCTGAAGTCCCACAAGGGTGGCCCCTATATTGAGCGGCTGCACTCCCCTCATAATGAAGATTGCCATGACTCCAATCATGGTCAATCCGCATGAGCCAATAATCTTATTCAGCTCATCAAGTAAAGGACGCCCCGGTCATTTTCCTCCGGGGGCCTGGGCGCCAGCTTAGGCGCTTCTTCGAGAGGCGCTGCTAAACTCCGAAGGCTGATCCAACAGATCCGCAGCGGACGCCCTCCATGTAAAACCATTCAAGGCCAGTCTTCGGACGCTTTTTGGGGTTCCGGATAGATATCCGTCCCGGCGATGCGCCACAACTCGGCTCCGCCCACTTGATATATTGACCCCTCATGAGAAATAGGTACATGGCAGAATAATCTCTTCCACAGAGCAAAATGAGCCTCGACGCCTAAGAACAGTTCGCAAAGGGCCACGAAGCCCGCGATGTGCAAAATGGAGGCAAGCGAAGGTGGTGCAACTGGAGGTCGAGAACTCCAAGAGCCCCTGAGAAACGGATGAATTGAAACCGAGTCCTCTTACTAGGTAAGAGACAAAGCATACCCGCTTCCCTTGAGGGGTCGGGGACACTCTCCGCTTGCTTTCCGCCTTATAGGTGGCGAGTCCGGCTCGAACCGAACCATGAAGGCTGGGGAAGAAATCCCTTGGTTTGGAGTGTCACTAGCTCGCTATGAGGGACTGAGCATCTCTCCCATTTCTGTGCCGAGGGCTGGGAGCGCGAGAGGAGGAGCAGCGCCGATCGTCCATGATGGAATGGATTTTGTCGAGGCGCCCGATGAAAGCTCATGAGGGAGGATGGTGCGACTCGGATCTAGATCCTTGTCCCTTTATAGACGGTTCATTTGGCGCAGCTACGGATAAGTGTAAAATACCCGGCTTTTCGATTCATTCAACACGTGGAAGATGGCCATTATTGGGCGTGGAAGCCAAGGAGCGCAGCATTTATCAAAAGCCGGACACTATTCAAAAGTATATGGAATTTGGAGAAGAACCCGCCCGCAATGTCAAGACACCCACGCGCCGGACTCATCGCCATTGAAGCCTGGTTCGGGGCTACCGAGGAGTCCCGATTAGGGGTGTCCGGATAGTCAACTATCACCGCTGGCGGACTCCTAGACTATGAAGATACAAGATTTAAGACTTCGCCCCGTGTCCGGATGGGACTTTCCTTAGCGTGGAAGGCAAGCTTGGCGATACGGATATGTAGATCTCCTACCATTGTAACCGACTCTGTGTAACCCTAACCCTATTCGTGTCTATATAAACCAAGGGTTTAGTCCAGAGGAAGAACAACAATCATACCATAGGCTAGCTTCTAGGGTTTAGCCTCCGATCTCGTGGTAGATCTACTCTTGTACTACCCATATCATCAATATTAATCAAGCAGGAGTAGGGTATTACTCCATCGAGAGGGCCCGAACTTGGGTAAAAACATCGTGTCCCTTGTCTCGTGTTACCATCCGCCTAGACGCATAGTTCGGGACCCCTACACGAGATCCGCCGGTTTTGACACCGACACCAGCCACGGGCGGCAGGGGCTGGCGGTTCGGCCGGTGGTGGTTGGCAGCTCAGGGGGGTGGAGTTTGATGATAAACTGGAGGCCCTTGATTTCGTATCCAACGGCTGGAAATTATAATGACCAGAGATGAAAAAGTTAGTCAACTGACATGTAGCCTCACCCCGCACGTACAATGCACGCACGCAAGACACGCACGCATGTAGGTGTGCAACATTGACACATACACATAATGTACACACGCACGCATGTCGGGCGGCAACATCGACACGCATACATGCACTCACGTAACACACGCACGCACGCACTCCATGCACGCAACACCGAAACGCACTTTGCATGCACGCAACACTCGCACGCTTGCATGCACATAGCACACGACGCAAGACACACGCTCAACCTATACGTGGTTGCACCCTTTGTTAAGGACATGGATTGTTACGGTATTAATCAATCTTATTCGTGATAAGCGTAACATTGATGTTTGCGTGGTCTTTATGAATCACAATGTATCGAACGGGCTATCAACATAGTAGGCTTATCTATATGAAAAAAGATGACGTCACACTCAATGAATAATCATCGGTTTATGAAATGCCCGCTTCGACCGCCTGCCCACCGGTTCCTCCTTCCGCTGTGCTGCTCAAGGTCATCGACATGCAGGCTATGCACCCAAAGAGCCCACACGCCGCTGGAAGAACGGCGTGGTGTCCTAGGTCGAGTCGAGGGCGCTACTCGTGGCATGCCCGCTAAACACGCCCGCGCCGCATTCAAACGCCTCCATGAAACCCGCCTGTGGAAGCCGAGAAACCCACTCGACACGCGTCTGCTCATGACCGGGCCGGCGAACGCAACACCGGCCGAGCTCCTCCCGTCCGCTATCTATTTAATCTCCTATTTAAACGAGGCCAAATGCCGGCCAAGAATTGCACACCTCCGCTGCTCCCCTATCTCCTCCACCATTTTGTCCACTCTTACAATGGCTTACGAAGAGTAGTTATTCAGATCCAAGCCGGCTGGGTAGCTCACGGATACGAAGCTATGTAGCTCGTTGATCCACCTCCCTCCTCGCCCGACGGAGCGCTTGCCGCCCTAAGCCGGTGGCGCTGTTCAGCAACTCGCCGCCCAGTTAGCTCGACGAGGAGCGGCGCGACGGGCGCTATTGCTGCCGCCCACGCCGCCGCTGCACTGCTGCTCTCCCGCTTTCGTGGCCGAGACTCCCATGCCGGCGGTTGCGCCATGCAAGCAGCGATAGAAGCCGGGTGCGCGGAGAGCGATGAGTCAGTGGCCAGCACCTCCGCGTCCACTTGGGTCCCATGAAGGCCACCGCGGAGGCGACGCCGGTGTACACAGCAGGTGTCTTGCCGGATCCTCTTGTTGCGAGGACCTTCATCGACCCCGCATGGGCTCCACGGAAGAGGGGAAAGGTAGGATGAACTCGAGCCGGTGCCGGCCATGGCGAAGTAGTGGCCGGTGATGAACTCGAACCGGTGCCGGCCACCATCATCTTCGGCACCGGCCAATGATATCAGTTGGGCAATGGGTAAGCGAGCCATCCTTTGCGCTGAAGCATATACCGGCTCCCGCAGTCCGTGATCGTGGTGCCGGACATGAGGAACACAAATCGATCGGCGGGCGACCATTTAGGCCAGGTATTATATACCTGTGCTGTCCAGAACTAGCACCATGTAGTTCATTTGAATGTAATGAAATCTGTCATGTTTGTATGAAAATCTGGTATTTTATATGATTTCCATCGTTGTTTGTATGAAATATCAGTTTGTCTACGTGTTTGCGTGAATTTCGTCCGGTTGGTTGAGTTGCTGTCATAATGTGTGCGCCTACGGTTGGATGGCGTAATTTGCAGGTCGCCGGTCGGTCTGCGGGCGGCTCGGGCGGCATTGTGGGACAAAAAAACACAGCTCGTGCGAGCTCGTCTCCAACATGCACGATGGAGGATGCATGACAGCATGAGCACCCGAGCCATTCCTTGTTCATCGGTGGCAAAGGCACCGATGGACAAAAGGGTCGCCAATATTTTGGCTACCCCGGGGAAGATCCAAACAGCCCCTCCCAACAGATACAAATCCCTCGTTCGCCGTGGAATTTTGCCATGTGTTGTCTTCATGGACTAGCAAGATGCCCGTGCATTGCACGGAACATCAAGATGCATTTGTTTACAAACTCCCCCACATGCATGCAAAGGATACTTAATGTCCTCCTTTGCTAGTACCATGAGGCAAACACCATTAATATTGCATCTATTAGTGTTTGTGGCTTTGTATATCTGCAAATTGTAATTTTGATAGTGGCCCCTTGTATATAAAAATGGAGGGAGAAAGATGAGAGATAAGGTGAGGAGGAGTGCGGCGTGGTGGTGACTGGTGATCGGACTGGCCGGAGGCATGGGGATGGACGGCGCATTATGTCTAGGTTTGTATCTCTCTCACACACACCCACGTAGGTGGGGGACGTGCACGAAGAGAAGAGGTGCACGCTCGGTGCACTTACTCCCGTCTCTTTCCCAACCACACCCGCGCGGGTACACGATGGCGCTTATTTCTGTACGAAAAAGGCAGGCCATGTGGTAATTTGGCACGTGTACTGGTTGTCCTCTTGGTGGAGGGAGGATCGTCTACCACGGGTGAACAAACAAATTGCGACTTGACGCATTATGTTAAATTTAAAAAAGAGACAAACCATGTGGGGCCTACCTTAGAGGCAAGGCTCTATACACTGGAGTACTTTTGATGTGTCTCGTCAACTCGCAGAACAAGGAGAAGCTTGCTTAGTATGCCGTCTCCCCCGCCCACGGGCGCGGTGGCTCGCAAGATGAGGTGAAGCTTGCTTACGAGTAGTAGTATAGTACTACTACTACTGTACTACGCCTTTACGCCCGCTCCCTCCCCCACGCGCGCGGTGGGTCGTAGCACGAGGAGAAAATTTTACTACTCCCTCCGTTTACTCCTCATCCCTACTACGTACTTTGGTTAGTACTCCCTCCATTTACTTATACAAGGCCACTATAAAAAATACATTTTGCATCTATACAAGGCCACAAATAGTAATCGAGACAAAAGTTACTACTCCCTCCTTTCCAGTTTATGGCTCAATTTCAAAATCTCTCCAACCAAGGTAGACGGTGAGTGGTCGAATTAATTTTGTAGTTTGCACAAGTAATTAGTACGCTAATTTTTTTCAAGAATTTATGTTTACCGAGGAATTAATTAGAACGAATGCATGGATGACCACTAAATTTCCATGAACTTGTACATGCATTGGTTAGTTTCTCTTGACATCGCTTGTGTCGGGTGATCTAACGCACCTTAAATCCAACATGTAATGGTACTACTACTAGTATAGTAGAATTGAGACTTATCAAACGGAAAAGCTAATGCTTTTAGATGATCCCTATAAACCCTAGTGGGTACGCATTCGTGAAAAACAGATTTTTCCAAAACTAAGTCGCCCTTTCATGAATTCTGTAATATACCTCCGTCGACGCCTCTTTCATGAATTTCTGTACTTCGTCACGACATGTGGGACATATAGCAACTGGTCGATGTGTCAAGCACCAAATAACAGTGCAGAACAGCAGGGGCGACCCCACTGCACCGCCCAAGAATAGTAATGAGAATGAGACGCCAAATCACAATGCCACACCATCCTGCATTTGGACGAAGCAACCATTATTTCACACTTTGGTTCGCCATCATATCAAAACACGTAGTATTGCTTCTGCCTCAAGAGGGACACGCGCATTGCTTTGGTACATCATGACACGTGGGACCGCATGACAGGCCATGCTCCCCCGCCGATCGCTCGGTAAAATCACCCAATTTTTACTATACTTTCTTCGTATCGGTTTACTACATGGCATGCACGTCGTTCTAGGTTGAGAATTTAACTAGCTATATATGTGATGAACACTACTCTAGCCTTTTAAAAATTGTATACTTTTGTAAAGTAGTACTATCGATGGATTGCGCCATGGAGCAAAAATTGAAATTAAAAAAAGGTTGTACATATAGGGATTGCTCGTCGCCAAATTATGCATATAGTACTATTAAGAAATCTAGTACTACTTAATTGGGGTGCTAAATTCTATTAAAGAAATACTAGTAGTATGTACATACTGAAGAGTTAAAGTAACGAGAAGAAACATAACATAGTTCTCTCTGGGGCTCAAAGACAACACACCCTCAAATTAAACTAAGCACACCTGAAATTAAACTATGCAACTAATCCGGTAGACACTGCATTAGAAGTTTAGAACCACCATGAGCAACGACACTTCCACCTTACTCGGAGTCCTCGTCCACGTCCTCGACTTCGTCATTGTCCCTCTTCCTCTTGGCCGATACTTATTTGCTTGAACCGCACACTTGGCTGTTGCTCTTCATCCAACCCTTGTAGATATTGAAACAAAGGTAGCCATCCATTGCAGCGTAGTGGATGTGGTCTATATCTAGTACATTCCGCTGCGATGCATGACGATGAAATGTGTAATGAGGTTTCTCCAGTTTACGGTACGAAGGATGAACCATGGCTCCTGCCAGGGTCAGCATTGAAGGCTGACGAGAGGGCAGCAGCCGATTCTTCTGGAGGTCGAAGTGGTTGCCTACAACGAGGCCTATCCGACCCAGGACTTCTTTGTCATTCTTAAAGTCTACAGTAACGAATTTCACTGTTTTCTCCTTGAGGAAGTTCTTAAAATCCTGGCTCTCAATGTCGGCATGGCATATGTGGTAGACCAAGCAAACGTTATGTACACAAACCTGGATCACGGCGGGCTTATTCCTCTCTTCGTCCTTTAGATCCTTCTCTCGTCCCAGGACTGTGGTGTACTCAACATCTAGCCCAGCGACCCACTCATCGTCTGAGTTTCCGAACATGCGTCTAAAGCGAGAAAGGCATCCTTACACCGTCGCGGAAGAACGGGTGTAGATGACGTCGAACTCATCGCCGGTGATGGTTCTAACCTTGTACTCACCGCCGATCGTGGAGATTTGGGACACCATGGATTTGGGAGGAGGGTTAGGATTAGTGGAACTGCGTAATGTGAATGAACCGCCGTAGTATTGAAGGACGTGCGAGGACGAGTAGGAGCGAACTGCCAGCGTGCGAACGGTAGGGTAGTGGCTTTCCATTCTCCCATGATACGGGCTTCCGAGAGCCATTGGATCTGAGATCGAACGGTTGCATGGCATGATTCTAGACCTGTGGGTGAATATCCTATCCCGGAGGGTTATTCGCAAATTTTCACCAACTTAGCATGCGACCGCTTGATTCAGATCCAAGGGCTGCCAAGAGTCGTGATCATGGTCGCGCTTACCACGACCGTCAGTTGCCGCCGCTTTCATGGTCGCGCTTCTTGAGATTTAACACGGTGTGTTAGGCTATCCGATGTTGGCATGTCATACATAGTCATCACTTAGTCACTCATACTACAACAAGGTTGGCTATAAGTGTATTTTTTACTCCTCTCTATCTTTTTCTTCAGATTTTTCGTCTCATAATATAAGAACGTTTTTGACACTAGTGTAGTGCCAAAAATGTTCTTATATTATGGGACACATGGAGTACTAGTATTTATTGCATTTGCAAGGAGTGACCTCTTCCAATGAAATCGTGTTGCTAAGTTTGCTTCATTTAATTAGCTATAGACTCAAAATTGCCTTTTCACCTAGGTACACGCGCTTAGCGCCGTTTCTTCCTTCGGTCACCAAACTAGTCTCTCTCTTCTTGATTAACTTGCCACATCAGACTTTATGCCTATGTGGCAAGCTTAAGAACCTTCAAGAGCAAGTAAGTACAATAGTGCGCTTTACATGGCATTTTTGCATATGTGGATGAAAGAGAGGCAAGGAAAAAGTGGAGAAGTGGGCTCTCATGCAAGAGCCAGCCTCTACTACATGGTGGAGCATTGGGAGAGGCACCTGTATGGAGGTGGTCAGGAATCGGGGGACTCACGCCGGTCGTAGCGCCGCAGTTAAGATGATAATGGCAAGTAAAATCACAGGGCCCCACATGTCCAGCAGTAACTCGCTGTCAAATCACACAGCCCTATGTTTGCAGCAGCCTACTCCCTCGTCTTCTCGCGTCTCTGTCGAACCGACTAGGCGGAACTGCCCCCGCCCCGCAAGCAGAAAAGCCCCGCCTCGCCTTTTAAATACAACTACATCCGCTTAAGAATCCAATGATATACTTTTTGTGATATAGTAACTCATATTTAGTTAGTCAAATGGATGACCTAGAACTACGTGCAGGCCCTATAAACCGAGATGCCTAAAAATAAAAAACTGAGACGGAGAGGGTAGTTCAGCACGTATCTTTTTAGATCAATATAGTCGGGATTCACCAAGGAGCAAAACTAAGTGGTAGGCTGCTCGTGTCGTGTTGGTGTAGCAACTCAAGCAGGGTCAGTCCGCACACGAAATGGTGACACACTTAACAGGACCCCATTGGCCAACATGTGGCTCATCCACCGTCTTGTTCCATGTGCGATGCACCAAATTACAGTTCGGAGCAGCGGTCGGAATTGGAGGCACCCCGGTCGTAGCGCCACAGTAGTAGAAAATGAGCGATGAGGGGTCAAATCACAAAGCCCCACCTTTCCCGCATTAAACTGGACGAACGAAGCAACCATCATTTCACTCTAGGGCGCAAGAGCATAAAGAAAATAGAAAACAATGATGCGTGCGGTAGCTACCTAGGGCACCCTAGGTAGGGTCTCCACTATGATCCTTTTTTGAAGGCGCCTACACTACAAATCGGCTTCTCCCTCGTCCTCTTGAAGAAAACCGATGATGAGTGCGGCGGTAGGGTTTGTAGGAGTACTACAGCGTGTGGGGCCACGTTGTAGTAAACGGGTTCGAGTCGACGCCTTAAATATGAGTGGGCCGCTTGGTTTTACGGGAACGAGGCGGCATTTTGGGTTCGGGGACCAGTGGAGATAAACTACGTACAAAAAATTGTGGACGTAGGTTCGACCGAAAGGAAATGATGCATGGGCCCTGCATTTTGATATACCCGGGGCCGCGTGAAATTTGCTACTCTACTCAAAACTACTAAGGTACACATGTATTGAACACATGATATTTCGAAACCAAATTATGAATAAATACACACTATAGCATGTAAAGCTTTGAGTCATATATGCATGATGTAGATGTTCGTTTAGTTCTTATAGTTCATCTCATTCAAAATCAATTAGTTTTATAAAACTGTTAAGATTCATGGGGTTGTGCATTGTAAATCATAAAGTAAAAAACAAATAATGGCAATTCATTTAGAAAAAAAAAATCAATTATGATACAAAAGATTCTAGAACAAAGGAGAAGTGCTTGTGTTTTGAGGTTTGTGCATTATGCTTAAGTTCAACCATGGAGTCTTCTAAATTGTACATGTGGCAGATCTGGTGGAATGTTGATGATATCCAACCACCAAGAGTGCTCGGATTTGCCTATCTCTCGACCGTCGGGTTAGCTTCATCCAGCAACCATCTTTCAAAGTTATTGGCACACTATATAGTTCTTATGCCATAGTTGCATGTTTTGGAAAAAAGCTACTAGTGGGTTGTACTATCTATTTAGGAATAGAAGGTGTATACATGGAAGTTGTAGGGAAAGAGATGACATGGAGCATCTCAATTCCTATGAGTAGGGATTGGGAAAGAGATGTCATTTGGTTCATATCATAGGAACTTTTCTATTGAATATATGCTAATGTTTATTTTTCTTTGAAATTAAGGGAGTATAGGAATCCATTCATATGAACCAAGTGGCTCTAAAGCTATAGAAATGATATTATGTTTATTTACTTTGAAATGTGGAATATATGAATCTATTCCTATGAACCAATTGGCTCTAAAGGAAAAAATCCTATAAAAATCACATCATATAGAGTTCCTATGATATTCCTCGACACTATAGGATGGTTGAAATTGATGCGGGTGATATGATGGTCTTTCTTTGTAGACTCCTCACCCATCTTTATAGTTACCTCTCGAAGATGAATGAAATGATATATACAGGGTATTCTACATGTGCAATTTGGTACACGAAAACTCGGTAAAAGTTTGCGAGGTTCGAATTTTCAATAAAGCTATATGCACTACATTTCGGAACGGAGGGAGCATACGGCAGTGGCTAACACTCACGTGGAAGATTTGTGTGCAGGAGGAGTGGCTGTTCTGTTAAATGACATGGAAAAACTGACATTGTCGGATGCCGATCTAATGGTTCTTACGGCGTTCGTCAGGAAAAGGCTTGTGGCGAATGTTTGTCGGATAATGATTTACGGACACATGCATTGCATTAATACGTGCCCCCCTCTCTCTCTCTCTCACGCACACGCACCCTCACGATTCACGACTCTCCCGAGTCCTCTCGCAGACTTGCACGTCACACCCACCGTCTTTCTGCAGGTAGACGTCACGCACATATGTGCTCTTCACACCCTACCCTCAGAACTTCTAAAAAACAAAAGACGGCGCGCACATTTTATTGTAGCTCACACGTCACACACTTATACTATTACTCTTGCGGCAAACGTTCTTTGGGCATAGTATATTTTACTCTCACGAAGAGAAGCGGTGCACGCACGAACTAGTTCTCTCACACCCACTCGCGGGTACACGTAGGAGCGCATTTTTTTGAAGCTGGTACAACAAAATCACTCCACTATATATAAAAGCAGGAGCCTTAGCGCTTGCTTTACTAGGGTTCCTCTCGTTCACTCTCTCATGCTCTCCAGATCTAAGCAAGACATAGGTGGCCACACACTCTCTCTCAGCTCACGGCTGGTCACAAATCCGGCGGGACAACCTCAACCGGGGCAGGGGTGTAGGTGCATCGTTCACGCTGTCTTCATCGGTGAGGGAGGAGACCAACGGCTGCACGCGCGTCCCGATCGGCGGCCGTGCCGTTCTCTCTGAGAGAGCGCCGGCTTGGGAGGGCCTCCGACCCCTTGTTCCTCCCTGCGGTATTGTGGCCAAGATGTGGCCTCCCGACGCCATCTTTGCCACATGTCGACGTCCCTCAGGTATATATTCCTTCGAAACCTGCCTTGCTCTACTGCCCCAACTCCCTTCGTGTGGATCCTTTTCTACTTCTGTCCGCTGTTCCAAAGCCACCTAGACTTCTACTATTATTAGAAGTAAAGCTAGTTCATACAGTCGACTCAAAGCGTTGGTTCAAACAGGAAGAAAGTGGAAAGCTGTAGCATGAATCCAGGACTTGGTTCTAAGAGGAAACGGGGGAAAGTAGTAATATTTTTCACTGTTTAAATAATGGTATTCTGTATTTGCGCAACCAGGGATGTCTGTCTACATATCGTTTCGGGATGTCTGTCCCCGTATCATTTCTATCCGCGCAATCAAAAGCACACACCTCAGTTTTAGTACAACTGTGCAAAATGAGAAGGCTATCCCTCGTTGCAGTCGTCTAACCTCCCGTCTTCAAGGTATCCCTACATTGGTAGTAACTAAGCTAGAATGACCAATGCAATCTAAAAGAAGCTGATTCAGACGCTTTACTTCCCGATTGCGGGTGGACGAAGCGAAAACAACTGCATCCTAGTCCGGAATGCACTTTCTACCAGTTCATCCATGGACCAAGGACTAGCTGGCACGGCTGCACGACAGCTTTTTGGACAGGTGCGTGGACAAGAGGCATTGTGGTCTGCTTATTTCTGCAAATAACGATGCTTAAATTTATTGGAATGCACAAGCATTTCACCTGGTCAAGATAATCGCATGGTTCAGTTCAGCATTCCATTGAGACCACAATTATAATTGGTTATTCGGAATGAGAGAACCTAACCCTGGATGGTGGCAACAAGAAAAACCAGAGTGAACTCCAGAAATTTAAGCTCGCCGGGAGGCCCTTTGCTCGAGAAGCCTTGCTTGTTTTCTCCTGATTTGTAAACCTTCTCACAACTTTGTCTTTTGCTGTGAACTAGTATATGTTTGTTATGTTCTATGAATCATTGAGATGTATAAAATTGCTTAACTTATGCTTTTCAAGTTTTTTATGAAGACGAGTTTAATGTGAGTGTTCCACATGAGCGTTGGACTAGCGTGTGAACGTTTGGAATTTATTACATTGTGGCCTCAAATTAACTGCATGAACCACTGTAACAAGATACATAGTTTCTTATATGTCACACAACAGATTGTTGATTGTTAGCTAGTCGATAGCCTAGTTTTGAAGCGAGCTGAGCCAATGTGTCGTGTTTTGCACAACTGCTTACAAGTGGGGTAGCACCAACAATGTTTACAAGTACTTATGTATACCTCAGCGCACATTTCTCGAATGAGTGCTCTATTTCATCAAAACACACACTGCTTGTATGATAAACCGTGACAACTTATGTCTTACTATGCCATATTCATGAAAAAACTAGTGAGGACGCATCTGTTTCGGCAACAATTACGATGGTTCTCGCATGATTCACGGGCACACAAAAGTAGCAGCAGTTCCCATAGACGGATTCAAACAGAGTACTAGCCCCAGAGGGGTCGATAATAGGCAAGGTTCGGATAATTAGACACAATTCAAACTACTATTAAACACTAGTTGGGGCAATTATTTCATGCCTCGATCTAATTTGGGCTGGACACAAGACGGACCTTGCCATGAACATCATCGAGGACGTCCGTAGCAGCTCAATCCTCGTGAACCTTCATGAAGACAACCTTGTGGCCTTTGCCATCGATAAACTTGTTTGTGCAGGCATGCCACGCCATCTTCCTGCGTAAGCTTGACAAGAACAAGATGCCTCACAAACGAAGGAGTAGCTTTGAACTTCTTGTGCTTCAAGACACCTCGGACAACACGCTCGACAACAAAGGAGGCTGGAATACAACTCTTCATTGGTATAACCGCAAATCGCCTGTGATCCAACAGCCTAAGAACTCGCTTTTCCCAACAGATATTCAGGTCATCCGCCTATAGCGAAAGTGACATGTACAACCACACAATCCTTTGTCTCAGATCAGGATCTAATTGAAACAGTAAACAAATTCTGAATTACTTTTCAAAGATAAGAAACACAAGTTATTTAAACCACTATGTATAGCATGGCATCAAGCTAATAAAATTTTGCATTATTAATCACCACATACTTAGATGAAAAACCACAATCGAGATCGGCAAAGAAGGAAATCACCTTGGGCAGCACAGGGATGGGGGGGACACATCCGCGAAGGGGGAAACTGCTCTGCAGTGCCACGGGGTTGTAACCTCAAACGGGCGTTGACCATCTCAAGAGTGTCCGTGAGCGATCCGGGTCGGCTCGGTGGCTGCCTCCATCTTCTTGGAGCTCTCTGTCTCTCGGGATCAGCCTCCGCCTCTGCTCCAATATCGGCAGATCTTTGCCTGGTTCTCCTTGGTCCATCATGAAACTGACGAATACTAGGAGACCACTGAAAGGAAAACACAATTGCAATGACAATGAAACAAAAAAGAGAGTGAGCATCGGTTACTGCTTTGCAAAATGTCTTTTTTTTCGAACGAAAATATACCAACATCACGGATCTGCTTAGCTTCCTTTCGTTGGGAGAGAAGGACAGTGGCAGATGCAAGTGTTGCCTTTCTTGAAGACGGTGAGGGAGAAGGGATTACAGCAGAGGCAGTCTTGCCCTGGCGACATAATGCATGACTCACCAAGGGCGCATGTATGAAGAAAGAGAAGCCGAGCTCGATCGGCAGGACAGTTTGGACGCATTGGAGGAGGAGCGCCGACGGCAAAAAGCTCGCTCCACATTTTATCAATAGCAGGCTCAAGATATCAAGGCAGGAAGTACGAGCCAAGCTACAACGCTATAACTAGTTCTACGCCGCCGACAAGAAAAAGGACAAACTCAAGCCCAAATGGAAGGTCCTTCATCATCGACAGGTCCCGACGGGCGAGATACCGCTCATGCAAACGCATTGATAACCGACTCGAGCCGAACCTATGGAACGCAGCCTGCTCATTTAAGATTCTACGCTTAGCCGGGACCCGAGTTCGCCTCCTTCCTCCGCCCACATTTTCTATTTTGCTGTTTTTATTTCTCTTCCTCCTCCTTCTTCTTGAAGCCTTTTAGAGGCTCGCTTATGCTTGTTCAAGATACTTGACGCTGCTCAGCCATCAGTATACTGGGGGCTTTTTTAATGCTTATTTTATGGGCTTATGCCCAACATGTGCCAAACTTCCGCTTGTACCTTTTACTCACCATTATATGCATCGACATGACTTAAGTTTTGGCCAAGCTGGGTTGCTCGGCTCTCGTGCTTCCCCACGCTCCGATTGTTCGGCTAGGTGGTAAAGGGAGTACCTCTCAAGGACAGCACGGTCACCGGATGTGTACCTTAGACTGGTGAAGCCGAAGCTAGCATTCTTAAGGGATTCGCCTGGGTGAACCGAAAGATGATTTTTAACTATTTATCCATCTGCCCCAAGATGATTTTTTTCTCTTAGCAGTTTGACATGCACTTTAGGGCATGCCTCCCAGTGAAAGGAACCCTAACTGCATTTATTCTCCTGAAGATGTTTTACTATCCATGTAATATAACATAACTAGTTGGGCACTTGTCCGATATAATAATGACCCCTACGCCTTTGTCTCCATGCATGCCCCTGTTCTTACATAACCGCTGAGGGTATTCACACCTGACTATTGGGTCCCGAGGTCGGCTTTAAAGGTCCACTATGACAAACGATCTACAATCCGGCCAGAAGACATTTTTCATGACATATTCAATTACATAGTCAACTCGACTAATTGTATTCTCCTCAATGCCATCTAATAGGCTATCTAATTTACAATCTTGTTGGATACTTGGCGCCAATTCTACTTGGCCGCACACTGCTTACAGGATCTCCTTCCCATTAGGCCCCACAGTCCGACCTCGCCATGTGGTTTGGGTCACTGCAGGTCACTGCCTTTACCATGGCCCAGCCTCCTCGGCGCCTTGACGGCAGGCCGATATCTTCCATAGTCGGAAGCGCCTGCCCTGAAGCCGCTCGCCAGCCTCCCCAATGCCTCTCAGGAGATAGATGGCCACAAGGCTTGGCGACGCTTTTCATCACTCTGCCGAACTCGGTTTCAAGGCAATGATGCAGTGGGGAAGAAGATCACCAAGAATCGGGCATTCTCCTCGTGACGCACTGTGAGCAAACCTACACATAAGCTTATGTTAGTCGCTTTTCCTCTAACTCTTTCAAAGTTCGCTTAGCACTTATCGAAAATGCCGCGACGAAGCCGCCGATTCTCCTTTACGGACGCATAACCGGGCACGAACATCCTTAGTTCCTTACCCAGTTGGGTGTTGGCATCTTGGAGGTTATTTTTCTCCGCCGCACCCTCGAAGCACTCTCGCCAGCCTTTAGCTGGCGCAGAGCTGTTGTTTGTCCAGATCCATCCCGGCGCCATTCTACAATGTTAATGTCGATTTATGCACACGCCGCGACTTTTGCGAAACTACTTCTACTTTGAAGGGCATATATTACCGAGGGAGTCTTCATGGCTTTCTGTCATGCTGCCAAGGCGCCTCAAGTTGGGCCTTGCACCTTCAAGCCTGGGACAAACGGTATTCTTTAGGTAAGAACCTCAGATTCCAAATGATCCTTAAGTCAGTTATCCTAACTATTTTAAGTCTCGGCCATGCATATATAATCACAAAATTCCTTACCCGTGGTTTCTACATACGTGGCTCTACAGCCATCTTGAGCGGCATGCCTCTTTAACTAGCGCCCAACGCCTTTGGGAGAAAAACATGCGCCACGAATAGTCCGCTGCCATGATTCATGGCGCTCCACCTCTCGACTTGGTATGACAATTGCCGCATCCTCCGCTGGAGGAGCATCCGATGAACGCCGGTTTGTACCCCTTCCGACTCGGCTTTTGAGCTCGGCTGGCGAGGTCCGACATAACTTCTCCGGACTCACCGCCATTTTTTTTCCCCGAAAACCATGAGCTTAGTGCCTCCCAGAACTCTCCTTAAAACACGATGGCACATCATACCGCTGCGGGCGACGCCTCGAGTCGCATCGACTTTTTTCCACTACCGCCGAAGCAACCCCTTGTTGGACGGCCGCGCAGTTCGGCTTCCTGCCCAAGGCACCTCTAAACACCATCAAATACGGGTGATTAGAAGTAAAGCACGGTGGGTCATGGTATCCGGACTTCCGTCACTAAGCACCGAGGGCGGAAATAATCCAGGGTAGTCGGCCGTAATGGCAACCAAAGCATTGTCGGCGTTAGTTGGTGGAACACCCCGCCGATCAGCTCCACCTTTATATCCGTCCTCTTCGAGGCTCATCGAGGGACCGCTCGCCTCGGCTTGTGGGGCGGCTGTGTATCTTCTCCGACGTCTGCCAGCTCTCGCAGAGAAACCATGAAATGAGATATTTAACCACGGAACATGGATAGACAGCCACAAAGATATTTGTTACCCAACTTCGAGGGTTATTCAAAGAAAAAACCGCTCAAGGATCGACGCGAGAAAATCCTCCTCTTCCCTTGTTACATGACAAGGTCTTCACCAGCCTTCGTGACCCATCCCGCCCTTTGCAGCCATGGCGGTGGCATCGCCCCCCGCTGAAGTCCCACAAGGTGGCCCTATATTGAGCCGCTGCAGACTCATAATGAAGATTGCCATGACTCCAATCATGGTCAATCCGCATGAGCCAATAATCTTATTCAGCTCATCAAGTAAAGGACGCCCCGGTCATTTTCCTCCGCTCATACGCCACTAGGCGCGCTTCGAGCGCTGCTAAACTCCGAAGGCTGATCCAACAGATCCCAGCAGGGACGCCCTCCATGTAAAACCATTCAAGGCCAGCGGACGCTTTTGGGGTTCCGGATAGATATCCGTCCCGAGCATGCGCCACAACTCGCCCGCCCACTTGATATATTGACCTCATGAGAAATAGGTACATGGCGTATAATCTCTTCCACAGAGCAAAATGAGCCTCGACGCCTAAGAACAGTTCGGCCAAAAGCCCGCGATGTGCAAAATGGAGGCAAAGGAAGGTGGTGTAACGGAGGCCGAGAACTCCAAGAGCCCCGAGAAACGGATGAATTGAACCGAGTCCTCTTACTAGGTAAGAGACAAAGCATACCCGCCTCTTGAGGGCTCGGGACACCTCCGCTTGCTTTCCGCCTCTTATAGGTGGCGCAGTCCGGCTCGAACCGAACCATGAAGGCTGGGGGAAGAAATTTGGTTTGGAGTGTCACTAGCTCGCTATGAGGGATCGAGCATCTCTCCCATTTCTGTGCCGAGGGCCGAGCGCGAGAGAGGAGCAGCGCCGATCGCCCATGATGGAATGGATTTTTGTCGAGGCGCCCGATGAAAGCTCATGAGGGAGGATGGTGCGACTGGATCTAGATCCCTGTCCTTTTATAGACGGTTCATTTGCGAGCTACGGATAAGTGTAAAATACCTGCTGCATTCATTCAACACGGAAGATGGCCATTATTGGGCGGAAGCCAAGGAGCGCAGCATTTATCAAAAGCCGACACTATTCAAAAGTATATGGAATTTGAGAAGAACCCGCCTCGCAATGCCAAGACAATCCACGCGCCGGACTCATCGCCATTGAAGCCTGGTTCGGGGCTACCGAGGAGTCCTCGATTAGGGGTGTCCGATAGCCAACTATCACCGCTATCGGACTCCTAGACTATGAAGATACAAGATTTAAGACTTCGCCTGTCCGGATGGGACTTCTCTTAGCGTGGAAGGCAAGCTTGGCGATACGGATATGTAGATCTCCTACCATTGTAACCGACTTTGTAACCCTAACCCTATTCGGTGTCTATATAAACCAAGGGTTTAGTCCAGAGGAAGAACAACAATCATACCATAGGCTAGCTTCTAGGTTTAGCTCTCTCGATCTCGTGGTAGATCTACTTTGTACTACCCATATCATCAATATTAATCAAGCAGGAGTAGGGTATTACCTCCATCGAGAGGGCCCGAATGGGTAAAAACATCGTGGTCTCCCTTGTCTCGTTACCATCCGCCTAGACGATAGTTCGGGACCCCACACGAGATCCGCTGTTTTGACACCGACACCAGCCACGCGCTAGGGGCGCGTTCGCCGGTGGTGGTTGGCAGCTCGGGGGTGGAGTTTGATGATAAACCGGAGGCCCTTGATTTCAGATCCAACGGCCGAAATTATAATGACCAGAGATGAAAAGTTAGTCAACCGACATGTAGCCTCACCCAAGACGCATAATGCACGCGACGCAAGACACGCACGTAGGTGTGCAACATTGACACATACATAATGTACACACGCACGCATGCCGGGCGCAGCAACATCGACACGCATATTACGCACTCACGTAACACACGCACGCACGCACTCCATGCACGCAACACCGAAACGCACTTTGCATGCACGCAACACTCGCACGCTTGCATGCACATAGCACACGCACGCAAGACACACGCCAACCTATACGTGGTTGCACCTTTGTTAAGGACATGGATTGTTACGGTATTAATCAATCTTATCTGTGATAAGCGCAACATTGATGTTTGCGTGGTCTTTATGAATCACAATGTATCGAACGCTATCAACATAGTAGGCTTATCTATATGAAAAAGATGACGCTACACTCAATGAATAATCATCGGTTTATGAAATGCCCGCTTCGACCTCGCCCACAAGGTTCTTCATTGCTGTGTGCTGCTCACAAGGTCACCGACATGCAGGCTATGCACCCAAAGAGCCCACACGCCGCTGGAAGAACGCGTGGTGTCCTAGGTCGAGTCGAGGGCGCTACTCGTGGCATGCCCGCTAAACACGCCCTGCCGCATTCAAACGCCTCCATGAAACCCGCCTGCGTGGAAGCCGAAACCCACTCGACACGCGTCTGCTCATGACCGGGCCGGCAAGAACGCAACACCGCCGAGCTCCTCCCGTCCGCTATCTATTTAATCTCCTATTTAAACGAGGCCAAATGCCGCCAAGAATTGCACACCTCCTGCCCCTATCTCCTCCACCATTTTGTCCACTCTACAATGGCTTACGAAGAGTAGTTATTCCCATCTGCCGGGCCGTAGTTCGCCGATACGAGCTATGTAGCTCGCTGATCCACCTCCTCCTCGCCCGACGGAGCTGGGCTTGCCGCCCTAAGCCGGCGCTGTTCAAGAATCTCGCCGCCCAGTTAGTTTCGACGAGCGGCGCACAAGCGCTATTGTTGCCGGCCCACGCCGCCGCCGCATCGCTGCCTCCCCGCTTTCGCGGGCGAGACTCCATGCCGGCCGTGCGCCATGCAAGCAGCGAGAAGCCGGTGCGCTGGAGAGCTTATGAGTCATGGCCAGCACCTCCGGCCCACTTGTCCCATGAAGGCCACCGCGAGGCGACGCTGGTGTACACAAAGGTGTCTTGCCGGATCCTTGTTGCGAGGACCTTCATCGACCCGCATGGGCTCCACTAAGAGGGAAAGGTAGGATGAACTCGAGCCGTGCCGCCATGGCGGTAGTGGCCGTGATGAACTCAATCGTGCCGCCACCATCATCTTCGCACCGCCAATGATATCAGTTGGGCAATGGGTAAGCGAGCCATCCTTGCGCTGAAGCATATACCGGCCTCTTAAGTCCGTGATCGTGGTCACGACATGAGGAACGCAGCAAGGAAGTGCCTCCTTATTACGCGCAAAATAATTATTCCTCCACCTGACAGTGGGGACCCACCGGACAGGCCACCGTATTTCATGCAAAAAACGTTTCCCCCTGACTGCTGGGACCCACCAGCTACACCTTCGCACACAAGGAAGTGCGTCCGGGCAAAAAAAAACAAAATGATTCGCCCCCCTGACTGTTGGGACCCACCAGCTACATCTTCGCACGCAAGGAAGTGCCTGACAATCGGGACCCACCTGGTCGAAGCGTACGTAGCGTTGTCATTCTCGTCACGAACGTATACGTACATATATAGTGGTCGATGTAGAGGTGCGCACGTAGCATGTACACGTACGTACAACGGCCAGTGCGCTAGAAAGAAAATACGGCCGTGTATGTGTACATACGAGCCGGGTCTCGAACGCCTACTCGCGCATACGTACGGCCGGGGCTCGTGTACATGGCTGGGTCGGAACGGAGAAACAGCGTCGTCGTCGTGTTCATGGGGAGGCAACAGAATGCGTCATGTTCATCGGGAGGCAACGGAACGCGTGGGAGCCAACCGGCTGGGTCGGAACGGAATGCGTCATCGTGTTCATCGAGAGGGCTTGGACGGAACAGGCGATGGAAACGAGGCATGGCGTACCGCACAACGGAGGAAACGGCCTTGTGTTCGACTGGCCACGTTCGAAACGGGGGTCCTGTTGATCGGGAGGGGTGTGGCGTACCGCAGAACGGAGGAAACGGACCTCCTACGGTCGAAACGGGGGTCCTGTTGATCGGGAGGGGTGTGGCGTACCGCAGAACGGAGGAAACGGACCTCCTACGGTCGAAGCGGGGGTCTTGTTGATCGGGAGGGGTGTGGCGTACCGCAAAACGGAGGAAACGGACCTCCTACGGTCGAAACGGGGGTCCTGTTGATCGGGAGGGGTGTGCTGTACCGCAAAACGGACGAAACGGACTTGTGTTGGAGCGCTACGGTCGTAACGGGGGTCTTGTTCATCGGGAGGGTTGTGGCGTACCGCAAAACGGGACTCCACGGGTTACTCTTCATCTCCAGCGTCGACCTCCTCCAGCCTCCATGGGCTACTGTTCATCCACTGTCGACCTCCTCCAGCCTCCACGGGCTCCTGTTCATCCAGCCTCCACCGCGCGCTACTCCACCGGCTACTGTTCAACCACCCCTCCACCATCTACTGTTCATCCAGCCCTCCACAACATGGGGTCCCGTTCATCCAGAGGCAACGCCACCGCTCACTGTTCATCCACCCCCGCAAGACTCACTGTTCATCCTAGAGGCAGCATCGATCGGCTTTAGTTAGCAGCAGTAGCAAAGGAGTCGCTCGATCGGGTTCAGTTAACAGCCATCGATCGATCGTTCGGGTTCAGTAACGTGTAGCCTGCAATGCAATCGCTCGGGTTCAGTTAGAGCCCAATGCCTCGCTCGGGTTCAGTTAGAGCCAACGCCTCGCAAACACACGCGTACGTGTACGAGAGAAACGCGCATCGCTCGTCCCCTGACCTCCCACCGTAACCGGGAACTCCCCGAAATTTTCCTCGCCCTCGCTTCTACCATGGTTTTTTCCGTCATGTACGGCCCAAAGAATGTCATGCAGCTGCGTCTCCGGACCGCCCAGGATGAAAAGCCCATTTTCTATCATGATTTTTTTTCATAGAAGTAGGAGCCCACCACATCTATGATGATACCGGGTTTTGTCACAATTATCGTCATAGAAGTGTCATATCTATGACAGGAAAAAAATTCGTTCGGCCCAAAATGTCACGGATGTGTCTTTTGTTTGTAGTGGTTGTTTCCGGCAGGGTCCCCACCAGGAGCCTCGGGATGCTCTATCGGGAGAGGCTTACAGGAGTCCAACTTCCTCCTCCTTTTTTTGACTATCTACTGCAAGGCAAAAGCCTCACCGTCCTTTATTAATAAATATAAGTGGAAAAAGTTACAAGTTTACAAATGTACAGAAGAACGAAAAGATACTTACAAGAAAAGTGGCTAAGAAAGGTTAGCTATCCAAGACATAAAACTATCTTTATATTAACATCTAATCCTGTGAGACAAAAGAGAGATGTCATGGATAAAGTTTCTTCTCCAAGCTCTAAATGAGGGTTGCTCATTTCTGAAGATCTTCGCATTCCGTTGTATCCAAATATTCCAAGTAGAAGTGGAGACAACCTCAGAGAAAAAAGGGTGACCAAAATCCTTCAAACTGCTTGAGCCATATCATATGTGGTTTGGTTCGGTTGAACAGTCCAAGAAATCCCAAGATAGTTCCAAACCCTTTGGCTAAAATTGCAAGCAAAGAAAAGATGAGCTCGATCCTCATGTTGTGCAAGGTTGCATAGCACACAAGTGTCATCCTGGATGATCCACTATTGACGTTGCATCATATCCCTATTGTTCAAACGATCCATTAATGGTAGCCAACCAAAAACTTTTAGCTTTAGCGTGCATGCACACTTCCAAATCCACTTGAATATGGCATCAACCACTAGGTGTGAGAAGCAAGAGTCATAATATATCTTTGACATAAAGACTCCAGAATTTGAAGGCCACTTCCAAATGTCCTTGCTCTCACCATCCAGATTGATCAAACGCAGGAGGGCCTCTAATTGTGTGAATTCTGAGAAGGCCTCCTGCGATGGAGGCAAATGGAAATGATCCAAGATATCAGGCTGCTCCATAAAGTCCTTGACTATGATTGCACCATCCACAACGAATGAATGTAGCCTCGGGAAACAGTTGTGCAAAAGGACAGCACGATTTCCCAGCTGCCAACGGTCAAGCCAAAAAAGCACCATGTCACCAGCATTAACTTGTGGAACAGCTAGCTTGCAGAATTTGGGATATAAGCGCATGATATCACGCCACCAAAATGAACCACAGATCTCGGTGCTTTGGGGTGGTGACGATGCATAATAAGTGTCCCAAATTAAATATACCCAAGGCACGTCCACTTTATTGAAGAACTTGAAGAGATGCTTTAGTAGCAAAGCCTCATTTTGGATGGCCAAGTTAAGAACACCCAAACCACCAAAACTCTTAGGGCGACAGACTAAATCCCAAGCAGCCAAGGATTGACGTGGATTATCTGTGTTGCCTCTCCATAGAAATTATCTCATGATTCGCTCTAACTGTTGTAAAATGCCCTTTGGGAGAGATAATGTGCATAAAAAGTATATTGGCATGGAGCACAACACCGACTGAAGAAGTTGCAGTCGGCTCCCTTGGTTTAGTAAGCTTGAGGAGGCAGATAAGCGGCGCTCGACACGATTAACCAGAGGCAGCAGATCATAGATTGTAGGCCTAGAAGTTCCTATTAGCAAACCTAGATATGTGAAAGGCATTGTTCCAACATCGCATCCAAGCAGAGAGGCCACTCTAGCACCTTCCTCATCAGACATGTTTATAGGAATGAGAGAGGACTTACTAAAATTAACACGCAAACCAGTTGACTCAGCAAAAGTGACAAGCATCTCCTTGAAAGCAATGAGCTGATCATCAATCGCAGGCACAACAATTAAAGTGTCGTCGGCATATTGTACCATCGGGTAATCATTGGAGTTGGTTGGGATTGGCAGAGATAGAATATTCCTGGAGCACATCTCGTTGACTACAGATTGCAATAAATCCACCGCAATCACAAAGAGCAACGGTGAGAGAGGATCCCCCTGACGCACGCCCGTTCTGCAGACAAAGTGTTTACCTGGCACACCGTTGAGAAGCACAAAAGAAGATCCCGTAGGCAAAATACTATTGATCCATCCAGTCCACCGGGAGTCAAAACCCTTGCATTGCAAAATTCTGAGAATTAGGTCATGCTCAATTGTGTCAAAGGCCTTCGTGAAATCCAGCTTTATGAGGACAATGGGGCGCTTCGAGGCCTTGCATTGGTGTATATACTCAAAACACCAGGCAAGACAATCTTGAATAGAACGACACCAAAGAAAACCATATTGATTGCGGTGGATGCATCTTAGGATCACTTTCTGAAGGCGGTTAGCAAGCAGCTTAGTCAAAAATTTCAAGCACGTGTTGGTCAATGAGATGGGCCGAAAATCTCCAACAACTTCAGGGCTCAGCTTTTTAGGTATAAGGGTAATTAATGAAGTATTAAGACATTCCAGGTTGCACCTCCCCTCATAAAACTCCTTCACAAGTTGCATGAAATCCTCCTTTAGGATTGGCGAGCACCTCTTTAAGAACAGACCAGAAAAACCATCGGGACCAGGGGCACGGTCCGGTGGCATGTTCTTAATGATAGCATCAACCTCGGAATCAGTGAAAGGCTGGGAAAGATCCTCAAGGCCATCAACTCTCGCAATTAATGTGTCCAGATCAAAACCCATGCGAATTCCTTTTGCATTGCCCATTCTTTGATTAAAATCAGACCAAAACATGCCCGCAAGTTGTTGGTGATCCGAGACCACATCACCATCAGCATTCTTAATTGAAGAAATTGTTCCTCCTATACCTTTCCGTGGCCATGGCATGGAAAAACTTTGAGTTTTCCTCACCAACTTTAATGTTGCGTATAGTACAACGTTGCTTCCAATATACAAATTGCCAATGTAAAATATCCTCCAGATGCAATTTCACAATTCGCCTGAAATTAAACTCTGGCCTAGACAAAGGCCTAATCTCCTCCAGACCATCAAAGAAGAGAATCACTTTGTTGCAGTCAGAAATGAGCGCCTTAATTGTGGACAAATTCGTGTGCCATTTCTTGAGTGCATACCGTAGCGCTTTGAATTTAGAGGAAATAGTTAGGGCAGCCGAGGGTCTGGCCATTGTTGCCGGGGATACGGAGGTCTAAGTGTCACGCCCAATATGCGACCCTATCCAAAAGGAACTCGAAGGTCCCACCAAGGATAGACCCGCATATTGAAACGCTTTTGCAAGGTGGATATCATTACATCAACATTACATAATAGATAGGGATACATACATAAGGCACAAATTCCACAAGAATACATGAACATCATATACAAGATCAACATCCGACTACGGATGAAACATAAACAGAAGCTCAACGACATCCACCCTGCTAGCCCAGGCTGCCGACCTGGAACCTATCCCCTGATCGAAGAAGCAGAAGAAGAACTCCAATACAAGCAAACATCGCTCTCGCGTCATGATCATCGCAAAACCTGTACCTGCAACTGTTGGTGTAGTAATCTGTGAGCCACGAGGACTCGGCAATCCCATTACCATGGGTATCAAGACTAGCAAAGCTAAATGGGAAAGGAAGGGGGTAAAGTGGTGAGGTTGCAGCAGCGGCTAAGCATATATGGTGGCTAACATACGCAAATGAGAGCGAGAAGAGAAACAAAGGAACGGTCGTCAACTAGTAATGATCAAGAAGTGATCCTGAACTCCTACTTACGTCAAACATAACCCGAAACCGTGTTCTCCTCTCGATCAACCCGAAAAGAGACACTCACGGTTACGCTACGGTTGGTGTATTTTAGAAGAGTTTGCTTCAAGTTTACTACAACCGGATATTAACAAATTCCCATCTGCCTATAACCGCAGGCACGGCTTTCGAAAGATTATAACCTGCAGGGGTGTCCCAACTTAGCCCATGATAAGCTCTCGCGATCAACGAAGGATATTCCTTCTCCCCGGGAAGACCCGATCAGTCTTGGAATCCCGGCTACAAGACATTTCGACAGCAATAAAACAAGACCAGCAAGACCTCCCGGCATGCCGACACCCTGATAGTAGCCGCGCGTATCTCGTCTCAGGCCACGACCGGATGAGCAGTCCATACAACTAAAACCAGCCCTCAGGTTTCCCCGAGGTGGCGCTGCAAAGGGCTCTAGTTTGGACCAACACTTAGACAAGCATTGGCCCGGGGCGGCTAAAATAAAGATGACCCTGGGGATGCGCGACTCCCAAGGGAAAAAGGTAATAGGTCAGGCAAATGGTAAAACCAATGTTGGGCCTTGCTGGAAAAGTCTTACTCAAATCGAACTGTCAAGGGGGTCCCATAAATCACCCGACCGTGTTAGGGACGCAAAATCCGGGAACATAATACCGATATGATGGAAACTAGGGCGGCAAGAGTGGAACAAAACACCAGGCATAAGGCCGAACCTTCCACCATTTACCAAGTATATAGATGCATTAATTTAATAAGATATATTGTGATATCCCAACAAGTAAACATGTTCCAACAAGGAACAACATCTCCATGTTCCAACAAGGAACAAACTTCATCTTCACCTGCAACTAACAACGCTATAAGAGGGGCTGAGCAAAGCGGTAACATAGCCACACAACGGTTTGCTTGGAAGGGTGACAAAGGTTAGAGGTTCATGGCAATTTGGGAGGGTTGAGCAGCAAGTGATAGGTAGGGCAGCATAGCGAAAGAACGAAGCACCTAGCATAGCAATGATAGTAATGAGATCCAAGGTGACGGTCATCTTGCCTGAAATCCCGCTAGGAAGAAGAACGAGTCCATGAAGAAGATGAAGCCAAGCGTAGACGAACGAATCCTCACGAACGCAACGAAACAGGAACTAACAAGAAGAAGCACACAACAAAGTAAACACACCACACATGAACAAGGCATGATGCTCAACCAAGCATGATGCATGGCAATGCTACATGAAACTACTCATGGCAAGAGATGATGCAAACAAGAGCAACACATCAAAGCAAGTTTAAATGAGGCCGGGAACAACATAGAACAATTCCGGTAAGTCCTCATATGCAAATTTCGAAATTGGTCCAGATCTGAATAAACCTTATGTTCAAGTTGTTAAACAGCAATTTAAGATGCACCAAGATGATCTACACGAAATTCTAGTCAAGTTACATATAAAGTTCATTAAATTCGGAGCTACGGTCTAGAAGATATGAGCAAAAACAAGATAAGCAGGGCATTGATGCAAAATGCATAGAAACATCAAGCAAACACCTCAAAACAAGGATGCAACATGATAATATGAAACTACACGCAAAATCAAGCAAGTTTCATATAGAGCACACTCAAAACGGAGCAACGGTTCAACACATACACACTATACAAGACATGACAACAATCTGTCCAAAACAGCAACTAGGCATATTGCAAGCATCAAAACAATAAGCTACAACATCTTAACATGATAAAAAAAAGGCATGGACGTGATGTACAGGTAAAGCATGACAAAACATGAACACTGAGATATCTCCAGAAATCACTAGAACATGCTCAAACACACATGGCAAGATTGCAAATAATAACAGTTTCAGACATTGGCAGAAATAACATCAGATTGCAATGTTTAGAGCTATCAAACAACATGCCACAGGCACTTATCATGGCAAACAAAGGCATGGCATCAACCTACTAATTGCATAGAACAAAAGTCCCTTAGTGACCATGAGCCAAAAAGGATCAGAAAATATGATGGCACCCATGTAAACATAGCAAGTTATAATACAGATTCATACATGGCAGGAACAACAATAAGTAGGCATGTTGGTGAGCTCGAACCCCTCACCACAGAGCAATACATGGCATGGCAACGCAACCCACATTAAGAAGACATGTCATAGAAGTTATCCATGGCAATAACAACATCATAGCATACACGGATCAACTACAACAACCTTGGCAAAATTGAATAACATGTAAACAACCTGCCAGGAAACATTTTATAGCAAAAGTAGAGCTCCATTGACTCAAGCTATGGCACTCCATAATTTCAAACAAGGGCCTGGATGGATAGAGAATAACCATATGTTCACAACATCCTTACTGAAGTATCTCAAAATAAGCATGGATCTCTCTGTAGCATCACGTTTACATGGCATAAAAATAACAGCAGAACAGAGACTAAAATCAGCAACATCATGAAGCCTAGTTTGCATGCTTGTGCTAGTCACCACATTGATCACAAAAATACATGGCATACACCCCTGTAAAGATGGCATGGCATATTACGAAGCACATGTAGGACTCAAGTTCATAGGATGCACACATCAATCATGGAAAAAATGACAAAAGTGCATGTTCTGATAAGAATCTGAAACTAACATCACATAGCACTCTTCTAACAGCATTTCGGGCATCAAGATGAGCACAAATGAAGACGATGCAATGAGATGAAATGATGTACTCGTTGAGACGAATAACTTGACATATTACACGCACGAAACGGGGCAATATGCGGAGAGTTATGGCATGAAAATACTGAAACACTCGGGGACTTGGAGAAAAAACGGAGGGGGGAAAGTCAACCTTCGGGATTGCACGGATTTCAAAGCGGCGCGGATCTCGACGGATCCGCGAGGACGGCGGGCGGCGGGCGGCGCCGGAGGACGCCGGCGAGGTGAGGGCGAGGCATCCGGGCGGGCCGAGGCGGCGGGCGTTGAGGCGCCGGTGGCGTGGGCTGCTGCAGGAGGCGCGCTGCGGGCGGGAGGGGTCCGGCGACGGCGGGCGGCGCGTGGGGCCTGGGCGAGCCAGGCGGGCGGCGGTTTCGGCGAAGCGGCGGCGTGGCGGGCGGCGTCCGATCTGGCCTCTGTGAGCCCTCGATGGGATGGCTCATGGGCGGGCGGCGCTGGGCGGCGGCGGAGGCCACGTGGCAAGCCACGATTGGCTGCGGGCGCGGGCGCGGACGTGTCCGGCCGTCATGGACATGTCCGGTGGCGGCGGGAGGAAGAGGACTAGGGTTTGCACCACGAATTTCGGGGGAGGAGACTTATTTATAGATAGAGGGAGCTAGGAGAGTCCAAATTGAGCACAGTTTTCGGCCACGCGATCGTGATCGAACGACCGAGAGCATGGAGGGGTGTTAGATGGGTTTTGGGCCACTTTGGAAGGGGTGTTCGGCTGCAAGTAGAAGGAGGCTTTTACGGTTACCCGGTTAACCGTTGGAGTATCAAACGACCTCCAAATGGCACGAAAATTGACACGCGGTCTACCGGTGGTATACCAAGGCCGCTTGACAAACCTCGGTCCATTCCGAGAAAGTTTAACACCCTTTACGAAAAAGAGGTAAAAGGGGCGCCGGGAGACATAGGAGTGCCGGATTGGAAAACGGACAACGGGGAAATGCTCGGATGCATGAGACGAACACGTATGCCAATGCGATGCACATGATGACATGATATGAAATGCAGATGATGACATGGCAAAGTGAAACACGCAAGCAAATGACATGGCAAGGACGGCAAATAACTGAAGGACACGTGGCGCATTGGAACCGGGGCGTTACAACACTCCTCCACTAACAAGAGATCTCGTCCCGAGATCTTAGGACCGAGACGGAAGGGAAAAAGGGATGAGGTGAAATAAGAACTCAAAAGACGAAGCAAAGAATCGAGAGCACTCGAGAAGAAGAGAGGAACGACGAGAATGACGATAATCGAAAGATCACGGAATCAGATAGACTATGAAACAACTCGTTCTAACCGGAGTGGTTAGAATGAGAAAAGAAAAGGATAAGACTGAAAGGATTTAGGTAGCACACCAGTTGAACAAGGAAAGAATAGAACATGAGCTTCAGAAGATGGAATGACACTTGACGAGATAAACAACGCAATGCCTCCGGAAGAATTGAAAGAATTTGAATGAAAAGAATTCAGAAGGAAGGATTGGACGGAATTGTTGAGAAAACCAACAACGAAAAGAATAAGCTTGTTGTGGACTTATGGAAAACATCTCGAAATTATGAGGTGATAACCAGCCGCAAACGGAAATGATTGGATAGCTTAGAATAACGAAGAAATGCAAAACTTCACTTCATAAGAATACGAAGACTTAATTGCACTTCGAGATGAGAAGAAAAGATACTTGAACTCCATCAACAAAATCTTGACGAGCTCTTGAAGAATGAATTAAATCATAAAGAACCACCATGAAGAACTCCGGTAACAAAAAGAATGATGAGATAGAATGAAGGAAGAAAGAATAAGATGAGCCTTGCGATGATTCCGATGGAGGTTCCGATGAAATGGCCGAGGAAACTGAACTCCGGATAAGAAAAGATGAAAAGACTTGGAACTAGAATTTATTCCTCAAGAACAAACTCCGAAGAAAAAGATTAATCACTTTGATGAAATAAGAATAAGATTTATTGTATGCTTATCCTTCATCAAATTAAATTGATGACAAGCAATGGATTTTGCATACTACTTATTCTACTTGAAAAAGAATTGAGAAGTGACATATCGCAAACTTGAGAAGGTCTTCATGAATCACCGATAGGATTGATAAGAACGAATGAAATAGTATGATAAACAAGGAAAATAATCTTGAACGAACCACTGTAAGAATTCGGAAATGACTGATGAAAGAGAATGAATCACCGGGAAGAATTAGAAGAACCAATAAGCTAGAGGGGATTTAGATGCAAAAGAACAAAGAGATCATGAGCTAATTAAAGAACTGTTGAACGAGGCACCGGGATAAATAGAGAACGATAACTGGAATGATGGCCTCCGGTGAAAAGAAATGGAAAAAAAACAACTCCTGACATACTCCGAATGGGAAAGAAAGAATAGCTGACAAACGGAATAATATGAGAGGATAACATGAAGCTAGAACCATGAAACTTCGAGAGAATGGGCAAGATTTAGAGGAAAAACTCTTCTTCATTCTTCAAATGATGACGAGAAACACCACCAAAATTTCTGAGGTACTCCGGGAGAATGAAAAGCGAAGGGGTTGAGCCAACAATGAAAAGAATTTGAAAGAGATCTTGGAGAAGGCATGTGACTGATGGAATCCATTCTTACGTCCCACTTCAAAAAAAAACTTGAGAATACCTCCGGGAAAATCAGAAGAGTCAGGTAAGATCCTGGGAAAAGACCTGTGGGTTAGGGCCCACTTAAGAGAAGAACACCATTGAAAAGGGATGATAAAAAGATAGATGATGCACCGGAAAAATTGAAATATTTGAATGAGGTGACAACCTCAAATTAATTGGAACACAGACGAATCTCCTGAGATGTCTTCATCACTCCGGAAGGAATAAACTGGCGAGAGGCGAACGAGCAAAGGGAAATATTTGAGCTGAGGGAAAGAATACGATCGACAACGAAAAAAACTTGAATTGAATCCACCGGGGGAAGAAAAAGAGATGATGAACGTCAAATGAGACGAGAATTCACCAGTTGAAACAATTGAGGGAAGACTCCACATGAATGAAATTGATGCTCGAAATAGACTCAGGCTCCGGTAAGAAGAGGGTGGGAGGGCGGGAAAAACAAAGGCAACTAGGAAGGGGAAACCGACGAATATCTTGAAGAGAAAACACTTGTTGAAATCATTGAGGAAAGAAATCAAAGACTTCGCACGAGTAGGAAGGATACTCGATTACGTACTCTGGCTTCAAGAAGAAAAGGGTGGGCGGGTGGGAAAAGAAAACAACTGAGGATTGAACTCAAAGATGAAGAGGCTCGAGTCGACTTGACGAGAAATGCACCGGATGAAAAGAGATGAGAACCAACGATCGGAAAACCAACTGCGTGATCCTAAAGAAAAAAATTGAAGGGGAAGAGGAGTAATTCAAAACACCTACGTCAAGATTCCTCACCAGAGCGATGAGGGGACTGAGAAGTAAAAAGAAATCCTACTCTCCGATATAACTACACTCCGAAATCAGTTTTTTTCTAGACTCAACAACGGCCAAACTACACGATCAATCAAGGGGGCTCCTAGGGTCGGTCGAGGCTTTGATACCAACTTGTCACGCCCAATATGCGACCCTATCCAAAAGGAACTCGAAGGTCCCACCAAGGATAGACCCGCATATTGAAACGCTTTTGCAAGGTGGATATCATTACATCAACATTACATAATAGATAGGGATACATACATAAGGCACAAATGCCACAAGAATACATCAACATCATATACAAGATCAACATCCGACTATGGATGAAACATAAATGAAGCTCAACGACATCCACCTGCTAGCCAGGGCTGCCGACCTGGAACCTATCCCCGATCGAAGAAGCGTAAGAAGAACTCCAATACAAGCAAACATCGCTCTCGCGTCATGATCATCGCAAAACCTGTACCTGCAACTGTTGGTGTAGTAATCTGTGAGCCACGAGGACTCAGCAATCCCATTACCATGGGTATCAAGACTAGCAAAGCTAAATGGGAAAGGAAGGGGGTAAAGTGGTGAGGTTGCAGCAGTGGCTAAGCATATATGGTGGCTAACATACGCAAATGAGAGCGAGAAGAGAAACAAAGGAACGGTCGTCAACTAGTAATGATCAAGAAGTGATCCTGAACTCCTACTTACGTCAAACATAACCCAGAAACCGTGTTCTCCTCTCGATCAACCCGAAAAGAGACACTCACGTTACGCTTTACGGTTGGTGTATTTTAGAAGAGTTTGCTTCAAGTTTACTACAACTGGATATTAACAAATTCCCATCTGCCTATAACCGCAGGCACGGCTTTCGAAAGATTATACCCTGCAGGGGTGTCCCAACTTAGCCCATGATAAGCTCTCGCGATTAACGAAGGATATTCCTTCTCCCCGAGAAGACCCGATCAGTCTCGGAATCCCGGCTACAAGACATTTCGACAGCAATAAAACAAGACCAGCAAGACCTCCGGCGTGCCGACACCACGATAGTAGCCGCAGCATATCTCGTTCGAGCCACGACCGGATGAGCAGTCCGTACAACTAAAACCAGCCCTCAAGTTTCCCGAGGTGGCGCTGCAAAGGGCTCTAGTTTGGACCAACACTTAGACAAGCATTGGCCCGGGGCTAAAATAAAGATGACCCAGGGATCGCGACTCCTAAGGGAAAAAGGTAATAGGTCGAGGCAAATGGTAAAACCAATGTTGGGCCTTCTTTGGAAAAGTCTTATTCAAAGCGAACTGTCAAGGGGGTCCCATAAATCACCCGACCGCGTTAGGGACGCAAAATCCGGGAACATAATACCGATATGACGGAAACTAGGGCGGCAAGAGTGGAACAAAACACCAGGCATAAGGCCGAGCCTTCCACCATTTACCAAGTATATAGATGCATTAATTTAATAAGATATATTGTGATATCCCAACAAGTAAACATGTTCCAACAAGGAACAACATCTCCATGTTCCAACAAGGAACAAAATTCATCTTCACCTGCAACTAACAATGCTAAGGGCTGAGCAAAGCAGTAACATAGCCACACAACGGTTTGCTAGGAAGGGTGACAAAGGTTAGAGGTTCATGGCAATTTGGGAGGCTTGAGCAGCAAGTGATAGTTAGGGCAGCATAGCGAAAGAACGAAGCACCTAGCATAGCAATGATAGTAATGAGATCCAAGGTGACGGTCATCTTGCCTGAAATCCCGCTAGGAAGAAGAACGAGTCCATGAAGAAGATGAAGCCAAGCGTAGACGAACGAATCCTCACGAGCATAGCAACGTAAAGGAACTAACAAGAAGAAGCACACAACAAAGTAAACACACCACACATGAATAAGGCATGATGCTCAACCAAGCATGATGCATGGCAATGCTACATGAAACTACTCATGGAAAGAGATGATGCAAACAAGAGCAACACATCAAAGAAAGTTTAAATGAGGCCGGGAACAACATAGAACAATTCCGGTAAGTCCTCATATGCAAATTTCGAAATTGGTCCAGATCTGAATAAAACTTATGTTCAAGTTGTTAAAAAGCAAGTTAAGATGCACCAAAATGATCTACACGAAATTCTAGTCAAGTTACATATAAAGTACATTAAATTCGGAGCTACGGTCTAGAAGATATGAGCAAAAACAAGATAAGCATGGCATTGATGCAAAATGCATACAAACATCAAGCAAACACCTCAAAACAAGGATGCAACATGATAATATGAAACTACATGCAAAATCAAGCAAGTTTCATATAGAGCACACTCAAAACGGAGCAACGGTTCAACACATACACACTATACAAGACATGACAACAATCTGTCCAAAACAGCAACTAGGCATATTGCAAGCATCAAAACAATAAGCTACAGCATCTTAACATGATAAAAAAAGAAATGGACGTGATGTACAGGTAAAGCATGACAAAACATGAACACTGAGCTATCTCCAGAAATCACTAGAACATGCTCAAACACACATGGCAAGATTGCAAATAATAACAGATTTGTGCATTGGCGAGAAATAACATCAAAGTTGCAATGTTTAGAGCTATCAAACAACATGCTACAGGAACTTATCATGGCAAACAAAGGCATGGCATGAACCTACTAATTGCATAGAACAAAAGTCCCTTAGTGACCATGAGCCAAAAAGGATCAGAAAATATGATGGCACCCATGTAAACATGGCAAGTTATAATACAGATTCATACATGGCAGGAACAACAATAAGTAGGCATGTTGGTGAGCTTGAACCCCTCACCACATAGCAATACATGGCATGGCAAGGCAACCCACAGTAAGAATACATCTCATAGAAACTATCCATGGCAAGAACAACATCATAGCATACACGGATCAACTACAACAACCTTGGCAAAATTGAATAACATGTAGACAACCTGCCAGGAAACATTTTATAGCAAAAGTAGAGCTCGATTGACTCAATCTATGGCACTCCATAATTGCAAACAAGGGCATGGATGGATAGAGAATAACCATATGTTCAAAACATCCTTACTGAAGTATCTCAAAATAAGCATGGATCTCTCTGTAGCATCACGTTTACATGGCATAAAAATAACAGCAGAACAGGGACTAAAATCAGCAACATCATGAAGCCTAGTTTGCATGCTTGTGCTAGTCACCACATTGATCACAAAAATACATGGCATACACGCCTGTAAAGATGGCATGGCATATTACAAAACACATGTAGGACTCAAGTTCATAGGATGCACACATCAATCATGGAAAAAATGACAAAAGTGCATGTTCTGATAAGAAACTGAAACTAACATCACATAGCACTATTCTAACAGCATTTCCGGCATCAAGATGAGCTCAAATGAAAACGATGCAATGAGATGAAATGATGTACCCGTCGAGGCGAACAATTTGACATATTACACGCACGAAACGGAGCAATATGCAGAGAGTTATGGCATGATGAATATGGCATGAAAATACTGAAACACTCTGGGACTTCGAGAAAAAACGGAGGGGGGAAGTCAACCTTCGGGATTGCACGGATTTCAAAGCGGCACGGATCTCGCCGGATCCGCGAGGACGGCGGGCGGCGGGCGGCGCCGAGGACGCCGGCGAGGCGGAAGGCAGGCGGAAGGCGGGGCCGAGGCGGCGGCGGCGTCAGCGCCGGCGGCGGCGGGCTGCCAGGAGGCGCGCGCTGGCCGGAGGGGTCCGGCGATGGGCAGACGCTGGCGGCGGCGGTTCGCTGGCGCGGCGGCGGAGGCGAAGCGCCGCCGGACGCGGTGGTTTTGGCGAAGGGCGGCGGCGGCGGCGGCGGCGACGAGCCGAACCCGCGGGCGAGCCTGGATAGGCTCCATGAACCCAGCGGGCGCGGCGGCGGGGAGGCCACGTGGCAAGCCACGATTGGCTGCGGGCGCGGGTGCGGACGTGTCCGGCCGTCACGGACGTGTCCGGTGGCGGCGGGAGGAAGAGGACTAGGGTTTGCACCGTGAATTTCGGGGGAGGAGACTTATTTATAGATAGAGGGAGCTAGGAGAGTCCAAATTAAGCACGGTTTTCGGCCACGCGATCATGATCGAACGACCGAGAGCATGGAGGGGTGTTAGATGGGTTTTGGGCTACTTTGGAAGGGGTGTTGGGCTGCAAGGAGAAGGAGGCTTTTGCGGTTACCCGGTTAACCGTTGGAGTTTCAAACGACCTCCAAATGGCACGAAAATTGACAGGCGGTCTACCGGTGGTACACCAAGGCCGCTTGACAAACCTCGGTCCATTCCGAGAAAGTTTAACACCCGCACACGAAAAGAGGTAAAAGGGGGCGCCGGGAGACATAGGAGTGCCGGATTGGAAAACGGACAACGGGGAAAATGCTCGGATGCATGAGACGAACACGTATGCCAATGCGATGCACATGATGACATGATATGAAATGCAGATGATGACATGGCAAAGTGCAACACGCAAGCAAATGACATGGCAAAGGACGGCAAATAACTGAAGGACACCTGGCGCATCGGAACCGGGGCGTTACACTAAGTAAGATGGAGAACAAAAGTTCCTTGTTCCATAGGAAGTTTTTGCGCGGCACACTTTGACAGATGATCAGCTATGCTGTTTTCCACACGGGGTACGTGCTCTGTTTGCAATCCATCAAAGCGCTCCTCCAATCTTCTCACTTCCTCAACGTATGCTTCCATCAATGGACTTTGGTAATCCTTGTTGACTTGTCTCACCACGAGTTGTGAATCTCCTTGAATGATCAGCTTCTTGATTCCCAATTCTGTGGCAATCCTGAGCCCGGCAAGGATCCCTTCATACTCTGCTGTATTGTTGGTTGCCTCCTCACGGGGAAAATGCATTTAGAGGATGTACTTCAAATGCTCTCCTATGGGAGCAACGAGAAGCACGCCAGCCCCTGCACCATGCAGGGAGAAGGCACCATCGAAATACATAATCTATTCTTCGGGCGCCTCCTTGCTGGGGGTAACTGTTTCTAGTATTTCCTCATCAGGGGTTGGCGTCCATTCTGCAATAAACTCTGCCAATGCCCTGCTCTGAATTGTTGATGTGCTCTCAAATTTCAGGCCAAAGCTGGATAACTCCAAAGCCCACTCCACTATTCTGCCGGTAGCCTCGGGGTTTTGGAGTATCGTTTGAAACGGGAAGCGGGTGACAACCGTGATCTCATGGGCTTGGAAGTAGTGGAGCAGTTTCCTTGAGGCCATGATGAGGCAAAAAATCAACTTTTGCACACCAGAGTACCTCGATCTAGCCCCTTGTAATAGGGAACTAACAAAGTACATTGGGTGTTGCACCACTTTCTTCTTTGCCGTGTCCTTGGGGTTGCCCTGCTGTCGTGTTCCTCTCTATCCTGATCGTCATCCGGTCCTGCCGGGCTTTGCTCACTCTTTGACTCCTCTACTTCTTGCTGTGCCACTAGGGCTGCGCTGACCACTTGATTAGTTGCCGCTAAGTACATCAGTAATGACTCTTGTGGTTTGGGAGCGACCAAAGTGGGCACAGAGGACAAGTAGGAAATTTTTTGAAATGTTGCATCTGCTTCCGGGGTCCACTTCATGGGCCTTACCTTCTTCAAAATTTTGAAGAACAGCAGGGCGCGCTCGGCAGACTTGGAGATGAATCTGCTAAGTGCGGCAACGCACCTGTCAGACGCCTCACATCTTTAACTGTCCTGGGTGCGTGGATCTACTCAATAGCTTTGATCTTGTCGAGGTTGGCTTCAATCCCACGATGGGACACGAAGAACCCAAGTAGCTTGCCGGAGGGAACGCCAAACACACACTTCTCCGGATTTAGCTTCAAGTTGATCTTGCGCAGATTAGAAAATGTCTCCTCCAAATCCTAGATGAGGGTTGATCTGTCCTTGGTCTTGACAACAATATCATCCATATATGCTTTGATGTTTCTGTGCAACTGTGGTTCAAAACCAATCTAGATTGCTCTTGCAAAAATGGAGCCGGCACTTTTTAACCCGAAGGGCATGCGCACGAATCAACACGTACCACATGGGGTGATGAATGAGGTCTTCTCTTCGTCTTCCTTGGACATGATTGATACCCAGAGTATGCATCCATAAAGGAGAGCAAATCACAACCTGAAGTGGAGTCCACAATCTGGTCGATGCACGGAAAGGGAAATGGGTCCTTCGAGCAAGCCATGTTGAGATCTGTGAAATCTATGCAAAGCCTCCATTTCCCGTTAGCCTTGTGCACGACCACGGGGTTTGCTAACCATGTCGGATGTAGTACTCCTCTAACCAAACCAGCTGCCTCAAGCTTCTTAATCTCCTCGGCAACAAATTGATGCCTCTCCAAGGCCTGCTTTCGAATCTTCTGCTTAACGGGTCGGGCATGTGGGAAGATAGCAAGGTGGTGCTCGATTACCTCCCTGGGAACACCGGGGATATCAGATGGTTGCTAGGCAAACACATCGATATTCGCCCGCAGGAAGGCAACAAGCGCGCTTTCCTATTTTTCATCAAGGGTGGCGCTGACAGTGAAGGTACCATCAACACCAGCCAACCCTGTCGAGACCTTCTTAACAGGTGGTGCAGCAACCTTGGGTCTCTTGCTGTTGTCACTCTCCAACAAGTCATCAACAGGCGCAACACACTCCAGAGAGTACGCTTCCCAGATTCCTTACTGGTGTCCCTGCTATCTTTCATCTTTCCTTTGTTCTCCTTGGCGGAAACTGCTGCTATCGTGGCCTCTGCCACGACTGTGTCCTGGTACATCTTATCTATGCAAATGATGGCGTCTTTCTCGTCTGACGGAATGGAAATGACTCCTACCAGCGTTGGCATCTTCAAGGTGTTGTATGCATAGTGGGATGCCGCCATGAACTTTGCCAGAGCTGGGCGTCCAAGGATCCCATTATATGGCAGGGGGAGGTCAACCACATCGAACACAACCTTCTCAGTCCGGTAGTTCAATTCTCCCCCAAATGTCATTGGCAACGTGATCTTTTGTCGGTGTACAAAAGGAGGGGTGCACTTTTTTACCCCTTTACCTATGAACAGGCAGTCCGAGCCGCGCCCACGGTCACACCAAGCAGAACAGGGGAGGTGAGCCAAGGTAAGACCGAAGCCCAAGATAACAAGAGCAACGCCAAGGCCAAGACCACAAAGAGCAGAGGGACGAAGCAGGTTCCCCGGCAAGACCCTTGCTGGGGCAGCTCGCCCCACACCAACAGAGCGAGCCATCCTTGAGCCCACGGTCGCCAACATCACGTTGGGCCAGGGCTCGGGAGGCACCTCCATGGTGGCATGCAGATCTTTGTGAAGACAAGGAACACTCAAGATCACATGAGGATTAGAAGGCGACGATCCTCGGAAGGATCCTTGCCGAGGAAGGCCACCAGACCCCCGGCAAGGTCCTTGCCGGGGACGACAACGCGCCACGGCAAGACCCTTGCCGGGCCACCCGGCAAGGCCCTCACCGAGGACGCCAGCAGGGCCACTACTAAGCCCGCACTAACCAAGTCTCCACCACCGTTCGCATGCAGCTGCCAGCCCGACCAGCTGGGCGGGCACCTACGTGGCAACATGCAGCTCACAGGCCAACTCATCAAACGCCAGCGTGGCAGCATGCAGATCTTCGTGGAGGCTCCACCACCGCGCCACCTCAGCTGCCTGCCTGCCTACGTGGCGCCGCATGCGTCGCTAGCCAGGGCGCGTGTCGAAGCAAGGAGGAGCAGCTTCGGACGGGACGGGCCTCGCCCCCGTCCCCGATAAAGCAAGGGGACACCTAAGCTACGCATTAAATGCGTCTTGTCCATGTCTGAGCGATAAGCTCGTAGCAATCTATGGCGCCTTTCCACCTCCTGTGTGCCACTGTGGCAGCCCCTTTCGACTATAAAAGGAGGCCCATGGCATATTGGAGAATGATTCGGCTCTTTCGATCCACACACTCACCACAGCTAGTTTGAGAGCTCAAGATCTCTCTGAAATACACCCACCAAAGCAGGACTAGGGTTTTACGCATCCTCGCGGCCCGAACCTGGGTAAATGATCCCCGTGCTGGTTACTAATCCTGCTCTTCTCGCAACCCCGCGCCCCGGCAACCGTAGTAGGAATTCTTGTGATCCCATAGGTGTCGTTACACACCGATATCTTTGGCGCGCCAGGTAGGGGGCGCAATTGTGAGAATCTAGTCTAGTAGCTAGCCATGGCTCCCAAGAAGAAGACGGCCACGGTGATCGGCTCATCGGGGGCCGAACAGCCCATACCACTACGGGCGAGCAACGGCCCGGTGGCAGACAGGACCCGGGCCACGGTCCGCGAGCACCAGCATCACCCTGGCAGTCAGAGCCTAGCGAGCGGCGTCGTTCGCACGCCCGACGACCGGCCGCACGTCGCCAGATCCAAAGACGGAGTTGGGCCCCCGCAGGCGGCACGGGGCCCAGCAGGGGTGTCGTTGTGCCACCTCCGGGCGGCGCAGCGACCTCCAAGACACCCACGCAGCAACCGTTGTGCGCTCTTCCCATGGTGTGCACGATGAACAGCGTCACCACGCCGGCAACCCTGGGCACCGCCGTGGGAAGAGCCCTGTGCGTCGTTCACGGGATGAAGGAGTTCAGCATGCCCGCCGAAGTGCTGGAGAAAATGGAGCGCAGCCGCTGGGTCGTGGTGGAGCTCCTTCTAACATGATTATAAGTCGAAGCACAAAACGGTCCACGCAGCTAGCGCCGCCACCCACGCCAGCGGAAGCTTTGGTGCGCGCACAGCTGCTCCTCGACTTCCATCCTGCTGCAGAGAAGCTCGACGAGTGGAGGGCCACCATCCGGAGCCTCGTCGCCTTCGCCAACAAAGATGATTTGCTACCGGTGGGGCCCTCGGGGCGGCGCTCCACCGAGCCACCACATGCTGGCGCTGGGAGGACCAGGGGAGCTGCGGCCACGGTGCACTCTCCTCCTCCTCGCCAGCCGCCGCGGGCGTCTGCCCGTCGCGACGACGCTTGTGATAACATCTCTATAGCGTCATCCGACCCGCGGACCCACCGTGACCAGCGCCAAGTTCTTCGAGAACGAGCTCACGAAGATGCTCGGACCACTATTGAGCGTCGGCGTGATACACGCCACCAGTCGGACAAGCGGGCGGGGCCTGCTATGGACCGCCCTGCACCAGGGGGCTCCGGCGGCCTACCTTACGAGGTGGGATGCCCGGCCTTTACCCATGAGCTGCAGTAGTTCCAGTGGCCGTCCCACCGCACGTTCAAGCCCGACGTCGGCGAGAACTACACTGGCAAGACCCATCCGTCCGAGTTCCTCAACATATACACCATCGCGATGCAGGTGGCCGGAGCTCGCGACGACAAGGTGCTTGCCAATTATTTCCCGCTGGCGCTGAAGCCCAATGTTATGTCTTGGTTTATGCACTTGCCGGCGGATTCCATTTCTTCTTGGTCGGATATGTGCCATGAGTTCGTTGGCGCCTTCGCAGGAGGCCACCAAGCTCATGGCCAGGACCGCGATCTTCATATCATCCCCCAGAAGGAAGGGGAAACCCTGCACAAGTACATCCAGAGGTTCAGCCGGGTGCAGTACAACATCCCTAACGTTCATCCCGCCGCTGTGATCAGCGCACTAGAACATGCACAATCGCAAGATGCGCGAAGAGCTGGCGATGACCAAGGTTAAGGATGTGGTCGAGCTCTACGTTCTGGCCGATAAATGCGCCCGGGCTAAAGAGGGAAGGAAGTACCCCGGTGAAGACGCTGGTGCGGAAGCCGACTCTACCGACGAAGACACCGCCACCCCGACGAAGAAGGGTCGGCGTCGCAACAGGAAACACAAGGGCAAGGCCGTACTTGCCGTCGAGGGGTCTGACGACACAGGCGCTGCCAAGAAGGTCAAGGCAGATGGCCCCGGCAAGGACATTGCCGGGTGTGCCGCCTGCCGGGCCTTAGCAGCCACCGACAAGCCAGGGGGCTCCGGCAAGCAGTACTGCAAGATCCACCGCACCAAGGGCCACGACCTCCAGAACTGCCGACAAGTCGAGCTGCTTGCTGAAAAGCAAAAGGCCAAGTATGAAAGGCGGGACAAGGAGAAAGGTCAGGACAGTGCTGAGGGATCCGTCAAGAAGCGTGGCGGCCAAGGAAGCCGCCCCGGCAAGAACAACCAGCAAGAGAGGCCTGCCCGGGGCCGTGACAAGAAACAAGAAGACGATGATCACGACGAGGACGACGAGTCCGGTGAGCAATAGTTCCAGAAGGGGAAGGTCACACTGCCCGTGACGTTTGGAGGAGAGTTGAACTACAGGACGGAGAGGATTATCTTCGACGTGGCCGAGATCCCCTTGCCCTACAACGGGATCCTCGGCCGCCCGGCACTAGCCAAGTTCATGGCGGCATCACACTACGCCTACAACATGCTAAAGATGCCCGGGCCGTTGACCATCATCTCTGTCCCCTCCGACAAGAAGGACGCGCTGATTTGCACCGACCAACTCTACCGGGAAGCTATTGCAGCAGCTGCCATCAAGGCACCTGCTCCTGCCGCTGAAGGCCCGGAAGGGAAGAAGAAGCTCGGCAAGACCTCTCGCACCCACTCCGGCAAGCGCACCTCCTCGGAGTGTTGTGCTACCGTCGAGGACGTGCCAGAGAGCTCTACCGGCAAGAGCAAGAAATCCATAGCTGACCCGCCGTAGACCAAGAAGGTGTCCGTCAGGGAGGATGTCACGGGAGGGGCCTTCACCATAGGCTCCACCCTCGACAGCAAATAGGAAGGCGCGCTCGTCACCTTCCTGCGGGCGAATGTCGACGTGTTTGCGTGGCAAGCTTCCGACATCCCTGGTGTTCCCAGGGAGGTGATTGAGCACCACCTAGCTGTCTGTCCTCATGCGCGCGGCCCGTCAAGAAGAACGTCAGAAAGCAGGCTCTAGAGATGCAAGAGTTCATCACAGAGGAGATCAGGAAGTTGGAAGCGGCAGGTTTGGTGAGAGGAGTGCTCCACCCAACGTGGTTGGCCAATCCGGTAGTGGTGCGCAAGGCAAATGGGAAGTGGAGGCTGTGTATTGACTACACAGATATCAATAAGGCTTGTCCTAAGGACCCCTTCCCGTTGCCGCGCATCGACCAGATTGTCGACTCCACGGCTGGGTGTGATATGTTGTCATTCCTCGACGCCTACTCGGGCTACCACCAAATCTTCATGACAAGAGAAGATGAAGAGAAGACAGCATTCATCACCCCATGTGGTACGTATTGCTTTTTGCGGATGCCTTTCGGGCTGAAGAGTGCTGGCTCGACGTTTTCAAGAGAAGTCCAAATTGGTTTTGAACCCCAGCTCCATAGAAATATGGAAGCATACATGGATGACATAGTGGTCAAGACCAAAGACGAGGCAACTCTTGTGCAAGATCTGGAAGAGACATTTGCCAACCTGCGCAAGATCAACCTCAAGATGAACCCTGAGAAGTGTGTCTTCGGCGTTCCGTCCAGCAAGCTTCTCGGGTTCTTTGTGCCGCAGCACGGGATCGAGGCAAACCGAGACAAAATCAAGGCTATTGAGAAGATTGAGGCGCCCAAGAGGATCAAGGATGTGCATCGGCTCACCGACCGCGTCGCCGCCATGAGCTGATTCATCTCCAAGTCCGCCGAGCGCGCCCTTCCTTTCTTCAAAATCTTGAAGAAGGCAAGCCCAATGGAGTGGACCCCAGAAGCCGAGGCAGCATTGCAGGATCTGAAGAAATACCTTTCCTCCACGCCAATACTGGTTGTGCCTAAACCACAAGAGCCGTTGTTGCTGTATCTGGCGGCGACGAATCAACTGGTTAGCGCCGCACTGGTGGCACAAAGGGAGGTCGGCAAGGAGGCAGTGACGGCGGCAGAACCAGCGGATGGCAAGCCGAAGATTCCCCCAGCAGGGCCTGGTGCCGGCAAGGCGAGGCCCCCGGCAGAGTCTGATGCCACCAAGGCAGTGCCAGCTTGATCAGTAAGGTGGTGCGAAGAAGAAGATGATGCAGCACCGGTTTACTGTCAGCTCCCTCTTGCAGGGAGCTAGATCGAGGTACACCGGTGTGCAGAAATTGCTCTTCGGCCTCCTTATGGCCTTGAGGAAGCTGCGTCATTACTTCCAAGCCCACGAGATCACTATTGTCACCCGCCTCCCGTTGCAACGGATACTACATAACCCAGATGCAACCGGAAGGATTGTGGAATGGGCCTTGGAATTATCAAGTTCCGGTTTGAAGTTTGAAAGTACCTCGACAATCCAGAGCAGAGTCTTGGCGGAGTTCATTGAAGAATGGACCTCAACGCCTGAAGAAGAAATCCAGGAGACCACTCTCCACGGCAAGGAATCAGACCGCGACTGGATCATGTACTTTGATGGGGCTTTCTCGCTGCAAGGCGCCGGTGCCGGTGTGCTGCTCGTTGCACCCACCGGAGAGCACCTCAAGTACATGATCCAGATGTACTTCCCCAGGGAGATGTCCACCAACAACACTGCTGAGTATGAGGGATTTCTCGCCGGTCTCAGGATCGCGGCAGACCTCGGGGTTAAGAAGCTCATCGTCAGGGGTGACTCGCAGCTTGTTGTTAGGCAGGTCAACAAGGATTACTAGAGCCCATTGATGGAGGCCTACGTAGATGAGGTGAGAAAGCTGGAGGAGTGCTTTGATGGCATCCAAGCGGAGCACGTCCCCCGAGCGGAGAACGACATCGCCGATTACCTGTCAAAGCGTGCTGCATTCAAGCTACCTGTGGAGCCGGGTACCTTTTTGCTCCGTTTAACTCAGCCATCCGTCGAACCATCAACAGAGCAGAACAAGCGGAGGAAATCAGGTCCCGGCAAGTACCTTCCTGCCGAGCCCCCTGGGACGGCCAGCAAGGATGTTGTCGTGCACACTGAGCCTGCCCAAGAGAAACTGGCTCCGGCAGGGCATCAAGCCCTGGCCGTAGAGACAGCCGCTCCCATGGCAGAAGAGATGCCTTTGGTCCTTGCCATCGAGCCCCAGGTTCCGGCATGGGCGCAGCATACCGTCCAATTCCTCCAAACAGGGGAGTTTCCTGAGGAGCAGGAAGATGCGGAGAAAGTAGCCCATCGGTCCGCCCTGTACCAGTTCGTCGATGACGTCCTGTACAGGAGAAGGCGAATGGTGTGAAATTAAAGTGCATCCCCCGGGAGGAAGGACTGGAGTTTTGGCGGAGATACATGGAGGCATATGTGGCTCCCACATAGGGTCGAGCGCCCTTGCCAGTAAGGCATTCTGGCAAGGTTTCTTCTGGCCCACCGCCCTCCAGGATGCGACGGCACTAGTAACCAAGTGTGAAGCGTGTCAGTTCTATTCAAAGAAGCTTCATCAACCAGCTCAAGCCCTTCAAACAATCCCTCTCTCCAGGCCATTCTCGGTCTAGGGGCTCGATAAACTGGGCCCTTTCCCCCGTGATGTCGGGGGCTTTGAGTACTTGTACGTTGCAATCGACAAGTTCACAAAGTGGCCGGAAGTGGAAGCAGTGAGAAAGGTGACTGCTCAATCAGCCGTCAAGTCACTACTAGGAAAAGGGCTATAGATGATATGGCCACTAATGGCGCACTAGACATGTGGTGCGCCACTACATATAGCAGTGGCGCACCATGTGCTGGTGCGCCATTAGTGTGAAAGACACTAATGGCGCACCAGACACATGGTGCGCCACTAGTAACATTTTTTTCCAAAAATACTAATGGCGCACCAGGGCACGGTGCGCCATTACTAGTTAGTAATGGCGCCTGTGCCTGGTGCGCCATTAGTATTTTTTTTTTTGCAAAACTACTAATGGCGCACCAGGGCATAGTGCGCCATTACTAGTTGAAACTAGTAATGGTGCACTGTGCCCTGGTGCGCCATTAGTATATTCTTTTTTTATTATTTTTTTGCAAAACTACTAATGGCGCACCACCAGCTGGTGCACCATTAGTAACCAGGGTTACTAATGGCACATTTGTATGTGGTGCGCCATTAGTAACCTGGGACCAGCTAGATATTTTGGACAGCCACACCTACCCACTCACTTTCCCCACTTCATTCTCTCCACCTCCTCCTCCAAGCTTGTCTCGGCTGCCTCCTACTCCTCACCTCATTTGCACCATAGATTCATCCAAATTAAGTGGTTAAATTACCTTTTTTTGATAGGTAAGTAAGGGAGAAGCTATCTTTATGTTGTAGATCTACTTTTTTTCTCCCTCCAACAACGTGCACATGCACTTTTTATGGCCTAGCTAGATCTATGTATGTTTGTGGTGTTGTGTATGTTTGTGGTGCATATATGTTTGTGTTTGCAGGTACCAGTATTTGAAATGCGATAGTTGCCAATATTTTGCCGGAATGTTGATTCATTTCCGTTTCGGCGAGAATTTTGGCACTATGCATTCTTTTAGTCCTATTTTAGGAAAGTCATGCCAAATTTTTTCTTGGTTCTAAAATATCGTTTTGCTCTACCCCGCAGGAGACCATAGTCATACGATGACCGAAGGCATCGTGAATAGGTTTTGAGATATGAAGGCGAGATGCTTCAAAAGAACGAGATGGAGATAAGATGTCCTTGTCGAAGATGCAAGTGAAGAGCCTTATTGCGGACCCAGTTCGGGCAGGTGCGAGACCACCTGCTCTTGCGTGGTTTCATGGATGGCTATCGGTGGCAAGGTGATGAAGATGACTATGAAGTCGTCCATGGGGGCGGGCAAGAAATGAGGAAGGGCAACAAGACAACCACAGCGGCTCGGTAGGCGAGAAGATGAAGAATCTCCAGGACATGATCACGACGGTGATGTTGTACACATCATCATGTAGAAGATGCGAGGACATGATGATGAGGAAGATGCGGAGCAGGCGAAGGGCATGATCATGAAGATGAAGATGCGGCGAGCGGAACAGCGATGGACCATCGATGGGCTAGGTGCAGGACCCTCATATTCAAGAGCTGCTTCTCAAGCAGACGGATAACACAGGAGCTGGCGCCCGAGAGAAAGCCAAGATGGATCAACTGGAGATAGACGGGGTTACTCCATTGTATGAAGGATGCAGGCCCGAGGATACCCGCCTGAAAGTAACGCTCATGGCTCTAGAGATGAAGGTAAAACACAAAATGACCGACGCATGCTTCGACGAGAACATGTCATACTGGCACGAACGTCTTCCAAAGGGGAACAAGTGCCCGACCAATTTCGAGGAGGCGAAGAAAATCGTGTGTCCTCTAGATTTACCGCACGTGAAATACCATGTGTGCATGAACAATTGCATCATTTATCAGGACGAGCATGCGGTGTCTACCATATGTCCGGTGTGCGGCGTCACTCGATACAAGAAGAGGAAGAAAGCTCCTCAAAAAGTGGTGTGGTACTTTCCGATCACTCCTCATCTGCAGCGGTATTTCGTGGACCCTAAGGTAGCAAAGCTCCTGCGTTGGCACGAGGATAGGGAGGAGAAGAAGCGAGAAGATGACGCAAATGATCTGGAGAAACATAAAAAAGACAAGATGCTGAGTCACCCTAAGGATGGGATCCAGTGGCAAGCGTTGAACTTCGAAAACCCAGAATTTGGGAAGGATCCAAGGAACATCGTGCTGGGCGCGAGCACCGATGGAGTCAATCCGTTGGCAGCCAGAGAAGCACACATAGCACCAAGCCTGTGTTTGTGTGGATGTACAACCTTCCCCCTTGGTTGTGCATGAAGAGGAAGTACATTCACATGAGTATGCTAATTGAAGGGCCGAAACAACCAGGGAACGACATCAATCTGTATCTGGGGCTGATGAAAGAGGAGCTAGACACGCTCTAGAAAACGCCAGCCAATATGTGGGACGCCGCAGAGAAAGACCTATGAGAGCCGCACTACTCACGACGGTGCACGACTATCTCGGTTACGGATATCTCGCGGGGCAGGTGGTCCACGGATTTTCGGATCGTCGGGTGCATGGATGACTGGCGTATGGCCAGCTAGATAGATATCCCGGGTCTTCGAAAACCGCGTTCATGGGACATCGAAGGTGGCTTCGACGATGACCCGTGGAGGAAACGCAAGGATCAGTTCGATGGTGAAACCGAGCCCCGAAGACGCCCGCGTACGAGGAGCAGCGAGGAAATAGACGAGCTGTTGAAAAATTGGAAAGATTGCCCACTGTTGGGAAAGAAGCAAAAGGCGCCAGAGCCGGGAAAGAAGCGAAAGGCGCCAGAGCCGCTGCTGAAGGTATGGAAAACAAGGTCATTTTACGGGACTTGCCGTCTTGGAAGATCCACCGTGTGCCTCACAGCCTTGATGTCATGCATATCACGAAGAGCGATGTGCGAGTCTGCTTGGTACCCTGCTCAACATGCGAGAGAGGACCCAAGATGGGCCGAAAGCAAGGGCAGACTTGAAATCAATGGGCATCAGGGAGGAGCTTCACGCTAATGATGATGATTATGAGGCGAAGCAGGACACGGAAAGTCGTCGCAAAGGCAAAAAGGCCAAGAAGACCGGAAATGACTTCCCTCCCGCGTGCTTCACTCTAAGTCAGGAGGAGATCGATCAGTTTTTCACCTGCCTCAGAGGAGTAAAACTTCCTTCTGATTCTGTGAGGAAGATAAGCAGATACCTAGACTCAGCGAAGCAGAAGTTCAGCAAGATGAAGTCTCACGACTGTCACGTGCTGATGAAGCAGATACTTCCAGTTGCAATCCGTGGGATCATGGACAAGCACGTCCGTGAAACGCTATTTGGCCTATGCAACTTTTTCGACATCATCTCTCAGAAGTTGGTTGGCGTGAAGCAACTCAGAAGGCTACAGGAAGAGATCATGGTGATACTATGCGAGCTTGAGATGTACTTCCCGCCCGCATTCTTCGACGTTATGGTGCATCTGCTGGTCCATATCGTGGAGGATATCATCCAACTCGGGCCGACGTTCCTGCACAGCATTATGCCGTTCGAAAGGATGAATGGTGTCATCAAAGGATACGTTCGTAACATGTCACGTCTAGAGGGAAGCATAGCCAGGGGCTTTCTGACCGAAGAGTGCATCTCCTACTGCACGAATTATCTAGGCATCGAGAACCCCGTTGGTCTACCGTCAACAGGCACCTTGGCAGGCTCGCTGGATGGGGTCACCGTGAGGGTCGCCGCAAAATGCATGTCGACTTCGAGGGTCGACTCGCCGACATTGAAAGAATAAACCTAGTCGTGCTGCAACACATAGACGTGGTCGACCCTTGGGTGGTAGAGCACCAAACCTTTATTGAGAAGACGTACATTGACCAAGGCCAATAGAGAACGGACGGAGATATAATCAAAGAGCACAACTCATGTTTCACGCGTTGGTTCAAGCAGAAGCTGCTGTCGTACCCTTTACATGAGGATTCTTCCGCGAAGAACAACTCATATTCGCCTTGTCACGGTGCGAGCACAACCTCGATGACCTATGAGGCGTCACGATATCAATGGCTACATATTCTACACCAAGGACAAGGACATGAAGAGCGATGGTTATCGAACTCCGGTAGCGATGGAATCCTACACGGTAACAACAAGGATAGATACTGGAAGGATCGAGGAGATCTGGGAGTTAAGCTACTGTTGGAGAGAAGGTCCGATGTTCTGTCGGATGGGCCAAGAGCGTCATAAAGAAGATCGGTATTTCACCACCATGGTTATACCGAAGCCAAATCCAAGACATGGTATGAACGTCACCCTGAAAAATGAGCCATGGGTACTGGCTTACCAAGTGGACCAATGCTTCTTCATTACCGACCTGTCAAAGCCCAGTCGTGTTGTTGTGAGGAGAGGCAAAAGGAAGATCATTGGAATGGATGGAGTAGCCAATGAGCAAGACTTTGACAAGTACGGTGATCCGAACATGGAACATGACGACGACGATGAAGTATCAGCATACACCACAAGAAGAAGCAGGACCACCCTACCTAAAGGACGTCCGTTCAAGAGAAGAACTCCATTTACGAAAAATAAGGGCAAGAAGATTGTGAACAGATAGCTAGCTAAGATCGATTGTATTTAAATTGTAGCCTTCATTTCTCGATTGTATTTCATGGGCACTTTTTGAACTCATGAATATTTTTAAATTTCATGGGCACTTTTTGAATTCATGAATATTGTTTCAAATTTGATGATATTTTTTCATATTCAATATGAAAAAATATTGAATATTCATGAGGACACTCGATCTCGATCTCGATCCCCCTCCATCTCGATCGATATCCCCCTCCATCTCGATCTCGATCCCCCCTCCCCCGCACCCTCCCCCGCTAGCTCCACCGCCGCCGACGACCCACGACACCCTCCCCCGCTCCACCGCCGCCGCCGACCCCCCGCACCCTCCCCGGCCCGCTCCACCGCCGCTGAGCACCGCTGCCGAGCAACCCCATTTGATGATATTTTCAAATAACAAATTTGATGATATTTTTTCATATTCATAAAAAATTATTACTGTTTTTAATAAAAAAATAGCAACAAAAAAATAATAATAAAACATACTAATGGCGCACCGCTCGGGTGGTGCGCCATTGCTATCTAAAAAAAGATTTCTAATGGCGCACCACTAGGGGGTGCGCCATTGCTATCTAAAAAAAGATTTCTAATGGCGCACCGCCCGGGGGTGCGCCATTAGTAATCTTCCCCTAACTCTAACTCGCCCACCCCTTCCGTCCCTCCCTCTCTCCAAATCCACCCCCCGCTGCCCGACCCACGCCGCGCCGCCCCTCGTGCGCCGCCGCGCCTTGCAGCGCCCACCATGCAGCTCCGCCATCGCCCGACGCCTCCATGACCTCGTCGTCACCGACAGCCTCCAGCGTCGGCCCCTGCCCTGCTGCCTCTACCTCAGTCCGGGCGCAGAGTGCGGGGCGGCGACCGCCACGACCCCGACCCCAACCCCTCGACGCTGCCGCGCCCCCACGCCCCGCGCCCACCTGTAGCTCCGCCATCGCCGACGCCTCCGCGACCTCGTCGTCGCCGACAGCCTCCCTGCATCGGCCCCTGCCCTGCGCTGCCTCTACCTCAGTCCGGGCACGGGGTGCAGGACGACGACCGCCGCCGACCCCGACCCCAACCCCTTCGACCTCGAGCCATCCCTTCGATGCCCCCGCCGCCGCCGACCCCGACCCCAACCCCTACCCCGACCCCTCCGATGACCGGCCGCGCCCGCCCAGCTACCTCTCCTCCTTCCTCCTTCCTCCCTCTCCACCCTTCCTCCCCATTCCCTCCCTCCCTCCCCTCGACCGTGGTACACAATCTGTGCGTACAAGTGCAATCTCTGGAGCCCTTTTTTTATTCTGTTTCTTCAGAGTATGGTCCATCACAAAACATGGCCTTGATCGATTGCTTCTCGTTGCCACTATAATGTCAGTGTAAATAAACCCCGTTGAATTGAATTGAATTGAATCTCCAAGGTTATGTTTTTTCATCTTGTTTGTTAAAGCAATTTTCTCACCAGATGTTAATCCCAGTGAAGCTTCTCCAGTCCACCCTCAACAAATGTGTTCCTTCAACAGGCTAAAATGATTTTTTTTCAGTCTGTTGAACCATAAGCCCTACTATCATGTAGACTAGGAACAACCAACACATCATTGACATATCCTAGAAGGTGAAAGTAACAATGATCAACCACAGAATTAGGAGGAACTTTGGAGAATTGGAATGTACATAGCAGTTTGCATCATCTCCCCTACTCTGCTCTGCTTCTTCTCTGAATTTCATTCCTAACAGCAGCTGCTGCCCAAACACCTGTCATGCATAGACATCATACAAGACTCACTCACCTCTCACCATGTTTGCAACATACTAACTCTCTCACTCACCTCTCACCAGGTTTTTGACTACAGAATCTGTGGTGACCCACACTCTGTTGGTTCACACTCATTGAGTTCGCTCGTGAAAGTATTATATGTTCACATGGTACATTTATGTTTTTCAGCAGTTAATTGATGGTTTGATACATGATACCTTTCATGCACAGGGTGCTAGAGCTGCACTTAACTTGCTAAAATCATCCCCTTGTTCTTACTGGTTATTATTTGCGGTTGAACAATAGGTATGTGATACAGTGATACAAAAATCATGGAATAAATTTAGTAGTTCCCTAATATAGCGGAAGGCAATATCCAGGGTTTCAAAAGATTCCATCAAGTGGATCCCTCAATTAAAATAGACCAATATCTATTCATTTTACTGAAGTTGCATTTTAATAAGGGTTTTGCCTATAATAAAATTTGAAGGTTGTTGAATCAACCTCATTTCAAGATTAATGTAAAGTAGACATGATGTGCAACAAATAGTTATGCTAATTAAAAAAACACCATCAATCTTGGGTTGTTACAACTGCTGCGAAGCTCAGGTTCAGCTACTAACTTGGGGTGATGCTGGATGTGATGCTCATGATGGCATCATAATGTTTGGACTTCCTGATGAAGCACCTGAGATGAATGATAGCATCCATGTCATCATGCTCTAGCCGCTTTCTGTTCAAGTGGTCTGTTGTTATGTGTTTTGCGTCTGCGGGGTTGGTTGAGGTCATCTTGGGCTATTGCTGTTTATGCTTTGCTACCTGAACTAGATGGTAGGATGAGGGAAGAGAGTTAGAGAGATGTCCTTTTTAGCTTCTTATAACTGCTGAACTACTGTATTTGTGGGTTTCGTTTCCATGAGAGAGTTAGAGAGATGTCGTTTTTAGCTTCTTATAACTGCTGAACTACTGTATTTGATAATAAGCAGTTAATTGATGGCAAGGATTAAGTTGTTTCTTTGATGTAACATACTGTATATCACTCCACAATGAAATACAGTACATATTGATGTGCTTTGTAAAACTTGTTCATGTACTGAACTACTAATGCCTTGTGATGCTCTGAATTACTTGTGGTGCCTCTGAATTACATGTGATCACATTGAGAAAGACTTGTAAAGATGATGATCATCTTTTACAGAAAACAATTTCTGTAAACACGTCAGTAACTTTGCTAGTTTGTTGGGTTTTGTCTCCGACCATCGTGTCTGATGATTTTGCGGTACCCGAGAGGCCCTTGAGTTTGCTGGAAGGTCGATTAACTTCCGTTCCGGCAAATTCGGGTACTCCATATGTCCTATTTACAGCAAAGGTCATGCTGAAATTTTCTGTGAATTTTAGCATGACTTTGCTAAAAATAGGACATATGGGGTACTTGTGACTAATGCATGGGTCGGGGTCTTAGTGCTTAATTAAGTAGGATCAACTACCCCTTTATTCTTGCTGCATTAAACCATAGGTGGCAATAGAGCCAAGTGATTAGGCCCAACTTAGAATTCTCCTTCCCAGCTTAGCTTTTAGGGTGTCTCGGCGTCGACAAACCCTAAATTATAAAACCTTGGCTTTTAGGGTGCCTCGGTGTCGATAAGAACCTAAATGATGAAAGCTTAGGCTTTTAGGGTGCCTCGACGTCGACAAACCCTAAATGATAAAAGCTTAGCTTTTAGGATGCCTCGGTGTCGACAATCCCTAAATGATGAGACCATGATCTTGTTCCTTGACAATGACCAACTTTTGACCAAACTTTTTCCTATTTAGAATGAAACATGGCCCTAGCGATGAGGCCGGCGGTTTGGCGACAACCAATTCTGAGGCTGTCCGGGAGATGGAGGAAGAACCTCACCGCTATGAGGGCGCCGCGGAAGACACGATCCACTACACAACCCCTAGTGGCGTCGGGGATGACACCTTGATGGTGCCGCCGAGGATGCCACCATCGATGATGGCGGCGCATGCACGGATGGCAGCCAACCGAAGAGACAGCGGAAGGACCGGCAGCCGAGCGTGCTCGGCACCGTCAAGGAGGAATTTCTGAAGTGAACTCGGTGGCATCCATGGCGCCCAAAGAATTAGTCAAAGGGTACTCGGTTCAGCTCGGGTGCATTCTCCGAACACCGTCTCGATCAACACCGAGAACCTAAGGCATAAGGACCGAGGAATTTGTGCAACCTCCTCTTCATGAAGCTGCACGAACAATACAAGTTCCCGCTGACTTTGCAAACACATGCCTCTCGTGGAATAAAGTGAAGCAGTGCACGCCCTCACGAGGATGAGCACGGCCTGTCTACTTGGAGAAGCGCGTGAAGAGAATGATTGACAAAGGTGATAGTTATGAGAACATCAAGGCGAAAAATCCTTGATCTGCGAAGATGACTACAAGGAGTTCAAGATCAAGTCGCGAGCAAGCGCAACCTTGAATCAAGTCAGCGGGGAAAGAAATCACGGGAGTTGAACTTAGGGAACACAAACTCGGTCTGCTGATTCTGAGTGGCGGAGCCTATATGGGACAAGGAGGACGCAGAGCGTGCCGAGAAAGGCCTACCGCCCCGCTTCGAGAAATACCGTGACAAGCATACCAGGAACTATGTCAGGGCCCGGTACAAGGAGGACCCGGTAACAAAGGAGCTTACCACGGATCCGAAGACCAGGGCACTTGAGCTTGTTCTGGTAAGAAATACACCCCCGTGTAATTAGCTCCATATGGTTGCATTCTAATTAATGAAGCCAAATTTTTAAATGGTTTACATTTCTTTCGCGGGAGACTGAAAGCAGTAGCGCGGGTGTCGGTGTCAAAACCGGCGGATCTCGGGTAGGGGGTCCCGAACTGTGCGTCTAGGCGGATGGTAACAGGAGACAAGGGACACGATGTTTACCCAGGTTCGGGCCCTCTTGATGGAGGTAAAACCCTACGTCCTGCTTGATTGATATTGATATTGTGGATGTTTACAAGAGTGGATCTACCACGAGATCAAGGAGGCTAAACCCTAGAAGCTAGCCTATGGTATGATTGTGAGGTTGTTGTGATTGTTGTCCTCACGGACTAAAGCCATCCGGTTTATATAGACACCGGAGAGGGCTAGGGTTACATAGAGTCGGTTACAATGGTAGGAGATCTACATATCCGTATCGCCAAGCTTGCCTTCCACGCCAAGGAAAGTCCCATCCGGACACGGGAAGTCTTCAATCTTCTATCTTCATAGTCTTGGAGTCCGGTCGATGATGATAGTCCCGCAAATGATAGTTGGTGATGATGGTAGTCCGCTATCCGGACACCCCTAATCTAGGACTCCTCGGTAACCCCTGAACCAGGCCTCAATGACGATAAGTCTGGCGTGTATATTGCTTGGCATTGCAAAGCGGGTTCCTCCTCCAAATGATAGAAGATTGGGAACACCGGGATAGTGTCTGGCTCGCAAAATAAATTCCACATTCCATGAGAGAGAATAATAATATATACACAAGTCCAATCTCTTGGCGTTTTTAAGTGGCATGGCGTCACCCCACTACCAAGCCATTACTCGAATTGTTTTTACTTTACCACCTCAGCACATTTAGCGGCGGTTTCAGCAACACGTCTTGTCGAGCAGAGATCGTGTTTCCCTTAATCCGGGATTTCTCATCAATACTGGCGTGGGTAAATCAAACGCCCGTTCACTCACGCCCTCTATCGGCGAGTCCCAAGCAGTCCGGAGGCGGCTCTTGGTATTCTCCCTCTTTATAACGGGACCAAGGCTCGTTTCTTTTTCTTCAATCTTCCATCGAATCTTTCTCCACGCTCCAAGTTCCAGCACCCAGAGCTCCAGATTCGAGCGCTTCCGGACCTTCAACAATGTCCGGTTCCGACCTCCAGGGCGGTGGATGCCCTCTGCGTCCACGGAGGAGGGCGTGCTAAAGCTGCGGAGGCCAAGTACCTGCTCTTCGAGATTTCGTGATAGGTTGCCTGCCGAAGGGCAGGCCATCCCCACCCCTGAGCCCGGCGAGAATGTCGTCTTCGTATCCCACCTCCATCGGGGTTTAGGCTTCCCGATGGATCCTTTCGTGAGAGGGCTCATGTTTTACTATGGGTTGGAATTCCACGACTTGGCTCCGGAGTCCACCCTCCATATATCCGCATTTATTGTCATCTGCGAAGCCTTCCTCCGCGTCACCCCACACTTCGGCCTGTGGCTGAAGACTTTCAATGTGGCGCCGAAGATGATCGGGGGGCGTCAAGCGGAGTGTGGCGGGGCGGCCATAAGTAGGAGGGCCGATGCCCCGTGGCCCCGGCTCCTTCCAAGAGGAGCTCGACTGTGGCAGCAGAGTGGTTCTATATCACCATTCCGAGGGCGCAGACAAAAGCCGCCGCCCCTATTCCGCCGGGACCTCCACGACGATTGATGTCGTGGGTCAACCGAGGGCTCAACTGGGGCCATCAAAGGATGTGCCCCTCTGCAGGGCGGTTCGAGATCTCTTAACGAGGGAGATCGATATGGTGGTGGTGATGCAGGTTATGCTAATTAGGCGTCTCCTGCCCTGCAAACGCCGTCCTCTCCGACTATGGGAGTTCAATCCGGAGGGCCCGCAGTTCTTCAACACTTCATGGGTATGACACCCGGAGATGTATAACTTATTCTTCGGATCGCAAGAGTGCGTCCGAATTATTTGAGATGCTGGACTAAGCTGCAATTGCCCGGATACTCAAGTAAGTAGTTCCAAGTCCGGACATACCATTTGTTTGCCTTTTAATGATCCACCTCATGACCGATCTCCTTCTACACAGGAGTGGATAGCGGAAGGAAAATTAATACGGTGTCCGGCCCCCCTCCCCGAGACCGCGCTGGATCCCGTGCTGGTTCGGATGCTGGAGGTTGCGCCTTCGGAGGAAAGCGAAGGGGAAAGCAGGAAAGCTACTGCCTCTCCTAAGGAGGCTTTTGAACGAGGGGGGATCGAGAATCCCTCCTACCAAGGGGAGAAGAGGACTGCCTCCGAGGACCCGGGAAAGAAAGCCATTAAACGGGGGAAGAAATCTTCGCCGAAGGGTCCTGCGTCCGGGCAAGCCCCGGGCGCACAATCTCCCTCAATGAGCCAGCCCTCCAACGAGTCGTAAGTAGAAAGAAAGGAGTTTTATAATAAGGGACATCCCTATTTATGCTTCTGAGGATAACAAAAGTTTTTACCTTGTAGTTCGGATCTCCGTCCTTCGCAAATGAGCTCGTCTTCGGGGGACCTTCGTCCGGAGATGATGAGAGAGGCGAGCCCCCGTCCGGGCGCTTATTGGATAGGGCGGACGAGCCTGAAGTGTAAATCGCGGAGGGAGCCCCGAGTGTGGCAAAGCCGGATAGTTCGGCACCAAGCGGTGTCTGGTTTGAAGGATCTGCTTGAGAAGGTGTCTATCTCGGAAGATCAGCACTCATTGATGAGCGTGGTGATTGAAAGGATTCGTCATCCAAGGCGGCGGGTTGCATGATGCCGTCGGGGAGTTTTGGCGGGTTTGAGGTATGTAAAAATGACACACTTTTAACAGTTTGCATATAGAATCGCCTGTATAGATAGTAGCCCTGAGACTCGGTTGGTTGTCGATAACGATTGCGTGAGAGATCAAAATCGCAGGTTTTAAATTCCCGTCGTGCTGATGCAGGTGGCGGGTCATCCGAGGCCAGCCCAGACTTATGGAGTTGCTGAACTAAAGCGGCAACTTCGATGTGGCGGATGAAGACATCACGCTGATTAACGAGGCGACTTGATGAGTCGCAAGGTAAGTGTTCTTCGGCGGACACATGGTAAAGGAGCCAAAGCCAACTCCTTACAAAATTTGCGTGAAATGCGAGATAGTGCCGCTGTGGAAAGTCTTCAGGCCGAACTTGCTCAAGCCAAGGAGCAGGCCGAAGGAGTGATGCGGCAGCCTCGAAGACCAAGGAGTTAAGCGGCCGAAAGGGCCGCAGGTTTACACGCCGAGAGCAGGGAAGAGATAGCCGAAATGGCTGTGAAGTTAAAAGAGGCTACCGATCGTAATGAGGCTCTTGGGAAGGAGCGCCTTAGCGGGCAGGAAGACCTGCGGAAGGCCACCGCCGAAGCAAGAATGCCCGCTACGCAATGCGGGCCATGAAGGAAGAGCTGCGCCAGCCGGGGGAGATTGTAGCCGGTAAGCCTTTTTCGCTGCGCCAAGGTTCACGGATTCAAAATATGCTCAGTCTGGCAAGCTGTGGTGTCCGAAGGACACTTATATGGACTTAGCAGCGAGTGCGGCGGATGCCGCTTTTGCATTTTCGAGGCCGAAGGATCACCAGACGAAAAGAGCTGTTTTGGTCTCAATTCCATAGTCCGGAGCGTTCACTTCCGCTGACCGATCGCTGGCTGAGTGGGCTGAGCTAAATAGGTTGTCCGCTTGCTATGGCGGATATAGTGTCCCATATCCGGCCGGATAGGCCCCAGTAGAAGAGTTACTTTGGCTTATTGCAGCAATTTCTTTGGCGGTGCCGCATATCAACAGCGATGAAGTGGTCGGCCTGCATAGAGGGTGCACGGATGGCGCCGCCGCTGTGAAGACACATTGGACAGATGGATGCCACCGCTGTATGCACTCGGTTCGGATAATAACCGGCTACCCGCCGAGCACTATTTTGGCGTAAGTGTCTGCACTGGTGCTCGTGTAATAGAGTCGCAGTTGCTCGAAAAATGTTGCGTTGAATGAGCGCTTATATGATGTAAAAACAATTTTATGATGTAAGCGCCTTTTATACTTGTGCGCTCAAGTAATAGAATATCTCCTTTGCGCCGTTTATGTATACGTATGTATAACCCGAAAGATGGCGATGTCGGCCAAATTTCACGCACAAGGCGAGGGTGTTCGCAAAAAATAGCGCATTATTACACTTAATCCGATGTCTCGGTCCCAAACGAGGTGGTAGTATAGCAAACGAGGCAACCGGACTATAATGCTTTATCACTTTACTTAGCCATGGAGTTCGAGGGTGGGGCTACGACATAGCCCCCGGGGCACCGTGCTCTCCAATTCGGGGCGCCAGATGTGCCTGGCCGAAACGCCTCTTCACAAAGCGGAGGAATCCTAAACATTCCCAAGGTCGATCGAGTGGTTGACGGTCTCGATGTATCATGACGGTCGGTTTTCGGCTTTCTCTCTCATCGAGGTGCTCGCCAGCCAGGCGGGGCACAATCGCGATAGTTCTCCACGGAGCTGCGTTAGCCGATGATACTGAACGTAAGGCAGCAAACACAAGAGCTGGGCAAACCCAACATTTGACCAAAGACATGATTCGGAGCTGATGCATATAAGGCCTAACTCGAGGCGCTGAGCACTCCCGAAGGTGTTCGGTCTTTATAATAGCGGGCAAAACAAAGCCCTAAGCCCCTTGTGTCTGTGCACGGCAGGTTCTCTCGGCGCGACGATGCCAAAACGCCAGCCTCCACTCTGGTTATACTTGAAAAACCAGGGATTATAGCAACAAGAGACAGAAGAAAGGTTTACGAGGGTCTTAGTCCGAAAAGAGTCCTTTGCAACGGTCCCTACTGCGTCGCTCTGCGTGTCTCTGTTGCAGCCGTGATCCCGGACGGGTGTGCACTGTTCATCTATAAAAAGAGAGGAACTTGGTTGGAAAAGAAATCGTGCAAGAAAGTTCATAAAATTGAAATATAGATTAAGAAAGCTGAGCCTATGCTAGCTCATTATAGCTTGTATGTGCAAACCCTTGTGAGGGGTGTGCGGCTAGGTAGCCCTAGCTTATTTATTCCGGACTCGTCCAGCCGTGTCCGGTCTCTCAGCGACTGTGATGAGGCGATGCCATGTGGACCGGGCATTTTAAGCGTAAGAGACAGCGGAATGTGGTATCATATTGAAGCGGACGAGAGCCTCCGTCCGGTGGTGCTTGATAGCTGGCTTAAGGCTGGCGCGCTCCTTTGAAGGAAGTGCGGCTATGTCAATTGTAATAGGGTCTATCCCACTTGCGGATTGTGTCCGGATATAGCAGGTTTAAGTCCTCGCCGCCGTCCATCAACACCGCGCGAAGTTGCAGTCCGTCTATTATGGGATCCGATATCGTGGCAGTCTATCCTGCGGCCCGGATACTTCGGACTAATCCGGATGGTCGAAAGTGATTGGTTTTGACATCCAACCTTGGTCCACGGGGTGGATCGTCCGACACTTGTCTTGGCGAAAGCCATGTTGGCTTTCCGTGTTTATCACGCGGAAGCAAGTTTTATCGTTTTGACTTCTCGAGGGAAAGTCCTTTGGCTTCGGTGCTTTCTGGCGGTGGGGCTCGTCATTGTCCTCGCTTGGCGATCGAGGCCTTGTGTCCGGCATTAAGTCTGCCGGACTGTTTAAAAACCCAACAATTTCGGTTGGTATGGTTTGCGTGCCTTCCGGGTGCTTGTGGATTTGACATATCCGATCTAAAATTTTGTTTAGATTTGATAGCTCGTCTCTGTTGTCCTTAAGAGGCCGTGTTTTATTGTCCGGCCGCGAAGCTTTTGAATCCGGCGTTGACCGCGCGTGCCTGTGGGCTTTTTTTCTTTATTCGGCGGCTGATCTTTCCTCGCTGCCGTGACTTCTCCGCTTTCCATCTCTCGATATCGGATGTACTCGGTCGCTGGTGCTGCATCTTGCTAGCCAGCTGTCTTCCCGCGCAAAAGCGCGCCATGAGGCTTGTTAGCGCGGCCATTGTTCTTGGCTTTCTTGGCCGAGGTGTCTGGCGAGCCATTCGTCTCGGGACGTTGTGTTTAAAAGCTGCTAAGGCTTCTGCGTCCCGAACAATCGACTATTTGGTTCTTTTTGGTAAGGAACCTGTTCCAGAATTATGCTACCGACTCTCCGGGCTGTTGGGTTATATGACTCAGGTCGTCAAGATCCGGAGGCGGACATAAGTCCCTTGAAAATTTGCTAAACGCGCCCTCAAGCTCTTCCCAACTTCCAACAGTGTTTTTACGGGAGGCTTTTGAGCCAATGCCGAGCTGGCCCTTTGAGCTTGAGGGTAGGTATTTTTATGGCGTGAGATCGTCTCCTCTAGCCATGTGTATGTGTAGTATGTAGTCTTCTATCCGACTCCGGGTGCTGTTGTGCCGTCGTATGCCTCTATGTTTATGGGTTTAAACCTGCTGGAAATTCATGATCCAGCACCTCATCCGGTGAAACATAAGCGGGTGTCGGCGCCCTATACTTGGGTGTGCAGCTGTCTTGAACACTTATGCAGGGTCCTCTTTTTTGGCCTGTAGATGGACCTAGTTGGGCCATCCGTTTTACCAGGATTATAATTCAGCTTGTGTGCAGCCCCGTTTGTCGCTTTGGGCATGTCGTCTGACCATCTATCCGGCCAGGCGGCCTCTTTATTTTTTGACTGTGAAGGCTCGATGGCTTCCTCGTCAAATTCTGGTGGCAACTTGCGGGTAGCTCTTGGTTTGATGGCGTTGCCATATTTGTCGATGTCTTGAATACTTTGCTCCACTTCATTACGGCGTGTCTTACTCGCTGTTTGAGCTTCCGTTTTACCTTCTTCAAACTTCTTGCGTGTAGCGACGAGCTTTTTGCGTATGCTCTTATGCTCTGGTGTTGTGGCGGACTGTTAATTGCTTCGTGAAGGGGTTGATTATCCCGCTCGCCCCTGTTCGTCGTCACTGGCTTGCCCTGCTCGTCGCTGGAGTCGTTAGGAAGGCTGCTTTGGTCGGCGGGACTTGGGGCGGCGCTTGCGTCGCCGTTTGGTTCTTTATCGGCGAGATTATCCTCGACGTGTCCCGTTGTTCCTCGTTATCGCTTTCCTTGAGGTGTCCACCATGTATCGTCGTATGGCGGTGGTTTCGGTGTCCTATAGGCACTGGTTCTTGTAGTCTCCGGCATCGTCGTCCATACCGTCGATGTCTTGAGTCGTAGTCGAGTATGTCGGTTAAATGCGTCGGCGGTGGCTACTGAAGTGGGTGGTGGTGGACCTGAATTTCTTCGTTATCCGGCGTCCTAACCATCCTGGCCGAAGTTCGACCGGGGCTCTCGGATAGCGAAGATGCTTCAATGAGTTTATGATGTCGCCGAAGGGCGAAGTGCTGAAAAAGATGTCCGCAGCGGTGAATTCCATGATCGGCGCCCAATCGGATTCGAGTGGCAGGGGCGCAGAGGTACGGAGTCCGGCAGGGAGTCCGGCACCTCGGAGTCATGGGGTTTATGTGGGACAAGGTAAGTGTTCGGCTCCATCGCCGTAGGAATTGCGGCTCCCGAGGCAGTGTCCAGCCATCCGTCCTCGATTCGAGCGATCGGCTCCGGACTATGAGCCTGTATGGATCCGGTGCGGCCTCAAGGTGCTGTCCGTGGCCGAGTTAGGTCATGCCCATCGTGACAGCCTTGGCTGGCTCGCGGCTCGAGATCCATCGAGGATCAAGTCCTCCGGATATCGGCCGTGAAGTTTAAGCTTCAAACCTGACTCGACGGCTGGGCGTAGCTTCGATCTGCTCGGATGGCCAAGGGAGTTGGCCCGATGCAACGGCCGCCCGAATCACGAAGATCTGTCCGGGAGAAAGGTCTCACCCAGACTGCGTCATTGTTGATTGAAGAGCCCATCAAGCCTATCCGTGGCGACACGAGGAACTCTCAATGAAAGCACCAATGTCGGTGTCAAAACCGGCGGATCTCGGGTAGGGGTCCCGAACTGTGCATCTAGGCGGATGGTAACAGGAGACAATGGACACGATGTTTACGAGGTTGGGCCCTCTTGATGGAGGTAAAACCCTCGTCTTTTGATTGATATTGATATTGTGGATGTTTACAAGAGTGGATCTACCACAAGATCAAGGAGGCTAAACCCTAGAAGCTAGCCTATGGTATGATTGTAAGGGTTGTTGTGATTGTTGTCCTCACGGACTAAAGCCATCCGGTTTATATAGACACCGAGAGGGCTAGGGTTACATAGAGTCGGTTACAATGGTAGGAGATCTACATATCCGTATCGCCAAGCTTGCCTTCCACGCCAAGGAAAGTCCCATCCGGACACGGGGGGGGGGGTCTTCAATCTTCTATCTTCATAGTCTTGGAGTCCGGTCGATGATGATAGTCCGGCAAATGATAGTTCGGCTGATGATGGTAGTCCGGCTATCCGGACACCCCCTAATCCAGGACTCCCTCAGCGGGGTCAGCTCAAAGCACCCCTTGGGACAGCACTCTAAATAGGGCGTTGAATGTAATGAAAAACAAGGATAAGCTCAGTAAGCCGTCGTCAGCTGGTCGTGTGGCCGGGAAAGGCTTGTCCACAAAATGGTCGTCATACTATAACGCTGGTGGGTGAAAGGAGAGAAAGACCAGCTCGAAAAGCTAGTCGCGCGAGGTTCAAGAACTCAAGGCACAAGTGGTGCAGATTCCGGAGATTGTCCAAGAGATAGTGCAACAACAAGCGGAACAGCGCCACCGCCATGGTGCCTACCTTGATTCAGGTCGCTGGCGTGGATTGCGAAAGGCCAAGAGGCCGCCCCGGTTCCCAGCTTCACGGCCAGCAACTTCGCAACGCGCAGCGGTGCCATTGGTGTCTCGGCGGAGGCGGTATTAAATGTCTCCGGCGCGACACGGGCATTGGAGCTTAATGCACCGGGTGTCGCGGCGGCTCCTCGCCCGATAAGCGGCCCCTTCGTCAATTGCGTGCCCGCCGTTGGCGGTGCCTCGACATTAGCTGAGCTCGACGCCATCACGGTAACTAATTAAGCCTCTCATCCGAGGACTTCATCTCCTTGCCTTTGACTAGGCATCCCTGACGCCCTACATGTTTTTGCAGGGCGCCGCCGACGTTCCGTGCACTCTTCGGCACTTCATGAACGACGAGTTGGTCGATGTCGCCAAGGGCAGAATCGTTCAACTGGGCAACCCTGTGTTCCACGGTAATCCGATGCCTCCCACCGTGTATAGGGTTCAACTGGTTCGGGTGTTGCCAGGCTGCGACGAGTTGTTACCTCCGATTCGACCCGCCGGGGCGACAAAGATGATGTGATGACCCTCGGCGCTGCGTAAGCTGGCCCTGCTTTGGCGAAGAGCAGATTCGTTTGGGGCGGGGACACCACCCACAAACAACACCGCCCGGTCGTGCGGCGCCAAGCCATGGCAAGACCACCGCGCGCTACCGACATGCGGACATCCCTATGGAATAGGATCCGAACATGCATATAGCACGGGATCCGGACGGCGACGACAACGATTGACGGTACATTTACCAACATGTATAAGTACTTTTGCGAACATGGAGTGCGATGATTTAATTCATGGGGCCTCCTTCTCAAGAACCCAACCCTGCAAAAGACGACCGCGATCTAGCTGGTACCGCTGGGAAAACCCAATTGCAACAGCGTGAATCGGCGTTCAGTTCTCGGAGGCGCTCTAGCTGCCGACTTCACGAGCCTCGGATAGCACAGTGCGAAATATTATCAGCCCCAACACACCCAAGAAGGCGATCTATGAGCAGAACTCGGTCCCATTACAGCAGAAGAAGAAGGGACGGAAAAGAAAGAGTAACAAGGGCGCCGGTGCGAGCCAGCCGGCACCGAGTATGATCCGTGCTCAGGACGGGCCACCTTCACCTAAGGATATCTCGAGGAGGGTGCATGTGGCAGGTAGGGCGATGCTACCGACAAATATGCTCAATGTTGCAACCGGTGCTATGCGGAGTCTGCATGACAGTGTTCTTTCTTTGGAGAAGCGGCGTCTCTCCCAGAATGATGTGGCATACCCGGTTTTCTTGGCCAAGGTGCCAGAGGGCAAGAGCTTTGTGGATAGCGCCATCGGGGTACGATCGTCCTGCGGTTTGATGACATATTTGCTATGTTTAACCTTCATCCGCTGCACTACACCTTCGTTCGGCTGTTTTCGCTGAGTATGGAGATTCGGATCATTAGAGACAAGACCCCGGACATCGGGATAGTCGACCCCTTCTACATGCGTGCCAAGATCTTGGGCAGCGCTGGGGACCAGCAAGTCGCAAGTTCACACCTCGAAGGCGTCATTCTGGCAAACCCAGATAAGGATAACTTCCTCGTGCCTTACTTTCCCGAGTAAGTCATCCCCTAACCGCCCGTAACATATGATTTCTTAGATTTCGATCATTCTTTTTTTTCTAACATTCCGTGTTCTGTGCAGTGACACACATTGCACACTCATCCTCTTAAGCCCGAAATATTCCATGGCCACGTATTTTGACCCGGACCGTGACTCCAAGATACACTACACAAATATCAAGAGAGTTCTTGATGATGCTCTCCCCGGCTACGCCACATCTGGAGGCACCTTTAAGAGGCCAGTTCGTAGGTACGGCAGGCACGTGTTCACCCACAATACGACATTCCCCTACATCAAGCAGCCGCCTGGTGGTCAGAAGGATGCCTACTACGCCCTCCATCACATGCGGGCGATCGTACGGGACCATAATCACCTTCTGCTACCAAATAATCTCAAAGATTGGGCCGCAAGCTTGGGGGCAATCCAGGACGCGGACATCCGACAAGAATTCTTCCGCATCCAGTCGGAGTTTGCAGAAATCATCCATCAAGATGTCCTCTGTACCTCGGGGCAGTTCTACCTCAAATATCAACCGTTCAACAGTGAGATAGACACAACGCTACAAATGCAGGCTGACAACGCCCGCGACTTCATGACCATCACGAAAGACGGCGGCTTCATCCACACTCCGGTGCCATGAGTCTAGTCGAAAGTAGTGATTCTATGTGTAGTTCTGAAACATCGATTAGCTCATGTTGTAATTAAACTTTAATGAACTTGTATGTGTCTTTGGTTTGGACAGTCGTTCAACTTAGATGTAATCGATGCTATTTATTAGTAGGACCATGAATCGTGCTATTAATGTCTTGCTTTTCTCTTCTGATCCTTTTGTTGCATACTTATATATTGCTTATGTATTGTCTATTGTTTGGCTAGTGCATAGAGATGCCGTCGTATGTCGTGGTACAAGGGTAAGGTTCCCGAGTCTACGATGGTGGGAGGAGTGCGGAGACAGGTTCACCATTTCAGCGATACAGTTACAAAGGTACACCACTAGGGCGGGGCGGAATCTAGATACGCCGCTATCTAGCGGGAGAGAGGAGGGGCGTTGGAGGAACCGGATGAAGACCAGTTTCATCGCGATGATGCTCATCGTGATGACCGCAACTCTCTTCTATGTGATGGTAGTTTAGATGATCGATATCGACTTGTAATGTGAAGACAAACTCGCTACTCGCGGTCTCGAGACTTGTAGTGTTCTATCTTTGTTTGGTCTTTTGAATTCGGAGACTAATATGATGAATTGTATTCGGAGACTAATCTTCTATTGTATTTGATGCATCTGCTGTTGCTGTGTGGTGATGTCTATATTCTGTCCAATAATATATTTTGTAACCTATGCAAATATCATAAAAGAAAAAATCCCTAATATTCATACTAATGGCGCACTACTCAGCACTCTAATGGCGCACTGTAGAAAGGATACTAATGGCGCATCACCCCAAAGTGAGCCATTAGTATGCCAAAGCACATGGGTAAATATGGCCCCCTGGGAGGCATACTAATGGCGCATGTTGGGCTATACTAATGGCGCACTGCGTGGTGCGCCATTAGTATTTAATACTAATAGTGTGGTGCTAGTGGCACACCAGTAGTGCGCCATTAGTAGGCAAAACTGGTGCGCCACTAGCAGGCATTTTCCTAGTAGTGAGTTCTTCAAGGGACTGGTCTGCCGTTTTGGTGTGCCAAACAGAGTCATCACCGACAACGGCACGCAGTTCACAAGCCACGCCTTCATGCAATACATTCAAGACCTCGGTAGCAAGGTATGTTTTGCTTCCGTGGCACACCCACGGAGCAATGACCAAGCGGAGAGGGCAAATGCTGAAGTGTTGCGAGGCCTGAGAACAAAGACCTTTGACAAGCTGCACAAGAGTGGAAGGCGCTGGATTGATGAGTTACCGGCGGTTCTTTGTTCGATCAGGATGACGCCAAATCGAGCCACCGTACAGACACCCTTTGCCCTAGTATATGGGGCGGAGGCAGTTCTCCCCACGGAACTCATATACGGGTCACCTCGAGTGCTCGCTTATGATGAGCTTGAGCAAGAGCAGTTGCGGCAAGATGACGAATGCTCATGAGGAAAGATCGTCTTGGGCACTGCGAAAGCAGCACGCTACCAGCAAGCCCTGCGCCGCTACCATAGCCGCAAGGTTCATGCTCGAAGCTTTGAGGAAGGCGACCTTGCTATTCGGCGCGTTCAGTCGGCCAAGAATTCCAACAAGTTGACGCTGAAGTGGGAAGGCCCTTATCGGGTAATACGAGTCACCAGGACAGGAGCAGTCCACCTGGAGACCGAAGATGCTATCCCAGTGAGAAACTCCTGGAACATCGAGCATCTTCGCAAGTTTTATCCATAAGGCGCGGCTTGCCGGGCCTCCCGGCAAGACACCTTTTGTACAAGCTTTGTCGGCAAGGCATGTAACCCTTTGTACAAAGCCAGGCGCAGACCCTGAGCATAAATAAATGAAGCGTTGGCGCTCTAAGTTATAGCATGCATGCTAGGTCGAGTCTCTTCCTTGGTTACGGTTGATAGTGCTTAGCAACGACTAACCCCTAGCCTAGAGGTCGAGTGTGCGTCTATCTGTTTCTTTTCTGTCCTCCTTTGGTTCACAGGGCACATGAGCACTTCTGCTGAGCTACTTGGAAGAAAGGAAACGGACCGGCGTCCCGACCCCGGCAAACCAGAGTTGCCGGGGGCTGCAAGCACAAGGATCCTACCACGGCAAGACAAGGTTGCCGGGGGCTGCATATCCAGATAAGTCTTTCATCCTCTATCATGCATTTCGGAACGGAACTGGGATATGTGAAACCTCATTTTATTTCTAGGCCGCCGTGCTCCCCTTTTCTATACCTAAGGATTATCTCCTGGGCCCGGATTTGGTTGTAGTCGCGGTGGCAAGGAAGTAGAAAGAGGAGCCTAAGCCCGCTTCATCCCTGCCTCCGCCAAGGGCGCGAGAATGGTCAAGCGAAGTGGGGGGACGGCAAGGCCTGTTGCCCGGTGAAAACGTTTATCTTAAATTGTAACAAGGATTTGCTCCTTGTCGCGGGGTCTACGCACGAACGAAAAACCCGGCAAACATCCCTTTTTCATTAAAAGCATCCCACATGTACAAAATTCCATGCGGAATGAAAAACATGAACAAGGGGGATTACAAGCTTTAAATTTAACAAGGCCCGAAGGCTTACAGATTAAAAAAGAGATAAGACGCCCATGATCCCCTTTCTTGTCCCTCTCCTCAGGAGACAGGTCAAGGAGGCGAAAGGGCAAAAGGGGCGCCTAGGCGAGCTATGAGTAGCAGAAAGCACCAAGAGAACACCTCGGTGGCCGCCCATGGGTGGGCCGGTGATGACGGTGCCGGGAAAGGAGTTGGAAGACGAGGCGGCAGGACCGGCAATACACGATGAAGGCGTCGGTGCCCGCGTACTCCGAGTTGACGGCCTTGCCGCCCGCCCTCTTCCTCTTCTGCAACCTCCCAACGCCAGCCGCCCAAGGAGACGGCCCCGAGAAGTTCAAGGAGCTGGCCCCACCCCCGGCAAAACTTTGTCGGAGGAGCGGCGAGGTGCATATGATGCTGCTGCCGCACCCGCCCAGGCGCGGGGCGTCCGACGCCTAGTCGGACTCGTCCTCGTCATCTGCCCCGCTGTCCTCCTCATCACTTTCGCTCGAGGAAGAGCTTCCATTGTCGGAATCTCCGTCGGAGGAGCTCTCCACGCAGCACTTCAGGCGAGTCCCGAAGTCTCCGAAGACCTTGACGGAGATGCAGGCCGTCCTCCATTAATATGAAATAGAGGACGAGCCCCGCCGTCAGGCTGTGGATGCGAGCAAACATCTTCCATCCACGACGGAGGTACATGACCCGAGGAGCTGGGAAGTCGATGTCGACCAGCGTGCCCCCATTCCCACAGCCCCTCATGTGCAATCTGAGGGATTGGGGCGGGTCACGCTCCATCTCCCAAGCAAACGGGGCGGGAAGACGACAACGGCAACGCGGAGGCCGGCGCAGCCTGATGAAGAACTCGCGGGGCTGGTCTCCAACATGGCCTTCCACCGGAAAAGGCATCATTGGCGGGGGCGAAGCCGGCGCGCAGCCCCGTCCTGCTCTTCCCCAAGCACTACGACCTATGCCCCGGCCTCGCCCACGGCCTCGCCCCCTCCCCCTTACCCTCGCGGCCAGTTTTTTCACCGCGGGCTCAGGAGGGGGAGGGACGCGCTGTCGAGCGGCAACCCTCGCCGCCACCGGCGAAGGACCAGGATTCCCTTTCTCCATGGCGAGTGAAAGGAAGAAGCGGAAGCAGGAGGAGATAGATGACAGAAGAGTGCGGGGTGCCATTCCCCCTTCCCCCTCCTTATAAAGGGGCGGGGTCGGGGCTCGGCCGCCCCGCTCGGCCAATCCAGCCACCAGAGGCGCGGGGAATCGAGACCGACCCGCTGCCCCAACCAGCGACGGCCCGGTTTCCCACCTCCACCGCTTGCCACCCCAAGCGCATGGAGGACACGTGGCAAACGTGCAGAATCGAGGGGACATGTGAAGCGACCTCTCCCCACCCCGTGATCGTGGGGTGTGGATGCCTTGGAGACCGCAACCCGGCCCCGCGCAGTAAATAAGCCACGCCTCCCTACTTTCATGGGGAAGGCGCGAGCTGCCCATTTACTGTGATGTGACGCATGTATGCAGGAAGCGCCCCACGCATGCCGCCCACATCACGCGCACCCCTCCAAGCCAGGCCGCGCCACGTGCGGGTCGTGGGAAGCGCAGCGCGTGAAAAGTTTTACCGCGGTAAAAACCGCCCCGCCTGCCCGCGCACCGTTTGGGCCTAGCCCAACAACGTGTCGCGCTTATGTGTGGCCCAGGCCCAGGGGCTCCTGTCGGTGTACGAAAGGAGGGGTGCACTTTTGTACCCCTTTACCTGTGCACGAGCAGTCGGATCGCGCCCACGGTCACACCAAGCAGAACAGGGGAGGTTAGCCAAGGTAAGACCGAAGCCCAAGATAACCAGAGCAACGCCAAGGCCAAGACCACAAAGAGCAGAGGGACGAAGCAGGTTCCCCCGGCAAGACCCTTGCCGGGGCAGCTCGCCCCACACCAACAGAGCGAGCCACCCTTGAGCCCACGGTCTCCAACATCACGTTGGGCCAGGGCTCGGGAGGCACCTCCATGGTGCCATGCAGATCTTTGTGAAGACAAGGAACACTCAAGATCAGATGAGGATTAGAAGGCGACGATCCTCGGCAGGATCCTTGCCGAGGAAGGCCACCAGACCCCCGGCAAGGTCCTTGCCGGGGACGACAACGCGCCACGGCAAGACCCTTGCCGGGCCACCCGGCAAGGCCCTCACCGAGGACGCCAGCAGGGCCACTACTAGGCCCGCACCAACCATCGTTCACATGCAGCTGCCAGCCCGACCAGCTGGGCGGCACCTACGTGGCAACATGCAGCTCCCAAGCCAACTCATCAAATGCCTGCGTGACGGCATGCAGATCTTTATAGAGGCTCCACCACCGCACCACCTCAGCTGCCTGCCTGCCTACATGGTGCCGCATGCGTCGCTAGCCAGCGCGCGTGTCGAAGCAAGGAGGAGCGGCGATGGACGGGACGGGCCACGCCCCCGTCCCCGATAAAGCAAGGGGACACCTAAGCTACGCTTTAAATGCGTCTTGTCCTGTAATACGAGCGATAAGCTCATAGCACTGTGCACCTTTCCACCTCATGTGTGCCACTGTGGCAGCCCCTTTCGACTATAAAAGGAAGCCCATGGCATACTGGAGAAGGATTCGGCTCTATCGAACCACACACTCACCACATCTAGTTCGAGAGCTCAAGAACTCTCTAAAATACACTCTCCAAAGCAGGACTAGGGTTTTACGCATCCTCGTGGCCTGGACCTGGGTAAACGATCCTCGTGCTAGTTACTAATCCTGCTCTTCTCGCAACCCCACGCCCCGACAACCGTAGTAGGGATTCTTGTGATCCCATAGGTGTCATTGCACACCGACATATTTCCCTTGGGATGACTCCTACCGGGATTGACCCCTTGAAATATGCCCGTGACCTTTAATTCCTCCTCCGCTATCTGAAGCTTGCTGATAACCTTTGGGAAAATCAGTTTCAACCTAGGCCCTCCGTCAACCAACAACTTTGTGACCTTGAGGTTACGAATTGTTGGAGACCAACAACGGCAAACACCCTACCGTGGTGGTGCGGTCAGGATGGTCCTCTTCGTCAAAGATGTTGGGCGTGCATGACCATTTGAGTGGCTTCTTAGACTCTGTTGTTGGCTCCACGGCATTGACCTCACGTGCCCACCGTATAAGTTGGCGGTGAGAGGAGTACAAAGATGCACCCTTGTCAATGCACAGGGCATCAGTGGACTTCTGGAATTCCTGCTTGCTGGTTTCCTCTTCATCTCCTCCATCACTCTCATCATCGCAAACTTCTTTCTCTCGACCCCTGGCAGGTTTCCCTTGGTTCCGAAAGGCCTTGCTGGGGCGATTTGCTTCACCACCCCGGCCCTTCCCGCCAGTTTCATTCTGACCTTTTTCCTTATCACACTTTTCATATTCAGCCCTCTACCTCTTGACGAGCTGTTCAAACTGATGACACTGTTGGAGATCGTGGTCCTTGATCCGATGGATCTTGCACTATAGCCCATCGCCTTTCCCAGCCCTCTCAGCAGCCGCAGCCTCCCGGCAGTCAGCGCACGCGACAACTTCCTTGCCGGCGGCTTCGGCCTTAGCCTTCTTGCCGGTACTAAGTGTGCTCGATCCTTCGACGGTCATCACTGCCTTATCCTTGCGCCTCTTGTTGTGCTTCTTGTTCTTCTTATTCTGACTGGTGGATTCATCATCATCTTCAGAGTCGATGTCGACGCAATCCTCCTCTCCATGGAGTTTCCTTCCCTCCTCCACCCGCGCGCACTTGTCCACCAAGGTGTAAAGCTCCTTCATAGTCTTGGGCAACCGAACATTCATCTTGGAACGAATCTTGCGGTTGTGCACATTGGAATGGAAGGCAGCTATCACATCTACCGGGTGGATATTTGGGATATTTCGATGGACTTTGCTGAATCTCTGCAAATACTTGCGGAGAGTCTCTCCTTCTTTCTGCGGGAGAAGCTGCAAGTCGCTGGGCCGTCCTGGTTCTCCGGCAGGTGCATCAGCCAAGACCTCACATTGGACTTGGGTGCCAAAGGGAAGTAGTTGGCAAAGACCTTCTCATCTCTTCCCCCGGCAGCTTGAACAGCGATGGTGTAGATGTTCAAGAACTCTGTCGGGCTCAGCCTCCCATCATACTTCTCGGGTATCTCTAGCTTAAACGTGCGAGCGGATGGCCAACGGACTTGCCGCAACTCACGAGTAAAGGCAGGGCAACCCACCTTGAAAGGCAGGCACCCGTTGTCCTCGAGCGCACGCTCGTCGACGTTAGGACCATCGCACCCATTGGTCCAGCGGTGGTCATCACGGCGCCGCTCAATGACGACGTGCGTGCCTCCCCTCCGCCTGTCCTCTTGGGCTTGCCATTGGCCTGGACGTGCTCGAGGGTCAGAAGAGGCCATCGAGACGTTGCCATGTTCTTGATTCTGCAGCGCTTGCGCTGGTTGCCGCGGTGGGGACTGCACAGTGGGGGTGGTCCCTTCCGTACGGCCGGCACCGCGAGCCGTTGTCGTCGCTTGGGGAGGCCGCGGTGGGCCAGCTCGCTATGAGCCACTAGCCTCAGTGAAGCCAATTCAGACTCTGAATGGTGGCTCTCCATTCATACATCTTGTCGGCTGCCGGTGGGAACCTCAACAGCAGTTGGGCCCGCGCCATGGCCTCCATAGTGGTGCTTGGCATATGTAATGATGATGTAGATTGTACTGTCGCTCGGCTTCTGACGATGCCGGTGGAGACAGAGTCACGCCCTCACTGTTGCGAGCCGGCCACTTGGATGGCATGGCCGTGCGGTGAAGGCGCTTGAGGGCCAGTGGCTCCATTGGGCACAGTGGCTGGGTCAACCCGCTCCGTGGGAGGCACGCACGCTGCGGTCGCGCCCATGGAGGGGGCGGCCGGAGGGCGGCGACTCGCCCCAGATCGAGTGCCACCGCTGTGGTTGTGCCCTTCAGCGAGGGGAAGAGGTATAGACGGTATAACCTATTCGTTCAAACCTCGCGGAGCATGACAACTGGGGTGTTGCTGATGCCGCTCTCTTCCTGTGCCCCATACTCCTGCTTCGGCCGCGGGGGAGGTGGTGACAGCACCGCCAGCGCCGACCGCGTCCCCCGCAGCCCCCACATCCTCGCGTGCCTCCGCATCCCCCGCGGTGGTGGTGGCCGCGGGCGGCAGAGCCTTCGAGGTGGATGGGTGAGCTGAAGCACCGGGTTTCTTCTTGGGCGCCATAGTCGATGGAGCCGCCGATGATGAAAATGGCGATGAAGATGACGCGGTGCTCACCCTTTCAGCTTCAAGCAAGTGACCCCCCCTACCTGGCACGCCAAAGATGTCGCGGGAAACCACGGCCACCTATGGGACCAAGGGTCCCTTGCTGGTTCGGTGGGGGGGATGTCACATTGCACAAAGAGCAGAGGAGAATGGAACAAGATGGCAGAGATCACACGGGCAGTCTTTACCCAGGTTCGGGCCGCCATGAGGCGTAAAACCCTACTCCTGCTTTGGTGGATTGATGGTGGAAAAAATGGTGGTCAGCGCAACATGCTTGCCCGGCAGGGTTGCCTCGGGGTGCAAGCGGCTATGCGCGTATGAGTATGTGTGGGGATGGATTGGCCAACCCTTTCTACGGTTGTCTTGGGCCTCCTTTTATAGACAAAGTGGTCGCCACAGTGGCAAATCAATCATTATGCACTGATTAGATAGCAAACAGTGCTATCATATCTAACTCTCCAAGCTGACAGAGCGCATTAAATGCGCCACTCAATGTCACATCATAGCTTCCCGGCAGGTCCTGTCGGGCTGTTTTCCCAGCTTGGCGTCTGCTTGCTTGACACGTCGCAGGACGGGTGTCGCTTTGTAGGGATTTCCTTTAGGAAGTGGCCACCATGTGGCAAATAGCAGCCACTTAGTCACTTTGGAGCTTGAAACTCCACCGATCGACGACGTGCGTCGTGATGAGGTGGTGCGGTGAGGTGCGCTTCCGGGCGTGACCCCGTCCTTCCAAGTCTTGCCTGCCCGGCAAGGTTGGTTTCTCCCTTAATAGTATCTTACTCTTCTGGCTCTTCTTGATCTTCTTATGCTGCATGCCGGTCCCTCGAAGAACTAATCTCTTGTGCTTTAGTCTGACCTTGGTGATGTGATCTTGTTTCCGTGCATGTGCACAGTCTGCGCAATGGGCCTAGGGTTTGTTGCACCGACACTATATGAATGCCTCTAGCGGTGTACCGGGATGTGCAATGACTGACGAGTGAAATGTATAAAAAATATGAATGGTGGCTTTGCCACAAATATGATGTCAACTACAAGATCATGCAAAGCAATATGACAATGATGAAGCGTGTCATAATAAACGGAACGGTGGAAGTTGCATGGCAATATATCTCGGAATGGCTATGGAAATGCCATAATAGGTAGGTATGGTGGCTGTTTTGAGGAAGGGTATATGGTGGGTGTAATGCACCGGCGAAAGTTGCGCGGTACTAGAGAGGCTAGCAATGGTGGAAGGGTGAGAGTGTGTATAATCCATAGACTCAACATTAGTCATAAAAAACTCACATACTTATTGCAAAAGTCTATTAGCTATCGAAACAAAGTAATACACGCATACTCCTAGGGGGATAGATTGGTAGGAAAATACCATCGCTCGTCCCCGACCGCCACTCATAAGGAAGACAATCAATAAATAAATCATGCTCCGACTTCATCACATAACGGTTCACCATATGTGCATGCTACGGGAATCATAAACTTTAACACAAGTATTTCTACCAATCCACAATTACTCACTAGCATGACTCTTATATCACCATCTTTATATCTCAAAACAATCATATATAAGGAATCAAACTTCATATAGTATTCAATGCACTTAATATGAAAGTTTTTATTATATCCCTCTTGGATGCCCATCATATTAATTAGGACTAAATTTTCATAACCAAAGAAAATTACCATGTTGTTTAGAGACTCTCAAAATAATATAAGTGAAGCAAGAGAGTTCAACAATTTCTATAAAATAAAACCACCGCCGTGCTCTAAAAAGATATAGTACTAGAGCAAAATTGCCTAGCTCAAAAGATATAAGTGAAGCACATAGAGTATTATAATAAATTCACGATTCATGCGTGTCCCTCTCAAAAGGTGTGTACAGCAAGGATGATTGTGGCAAACTAAAAAGCAAAATCTCATATCATACAAGACGCTCCAAGCAAAACGCATATCTTGTGGTGAATAAAAATATAGCCTCAAGTAAATTTACCGATGGATTTAAGACGAAAGAGGGGATGCCTTCTGGGGCATCCCCAAGCTTAGGCTCTTGGCTGTCCTTGGATATTATGTTGGGGTGCCTCGGGCATCCCAAATATTAGGCTCTTCCACTCATTATTCTATAGTCCATCAAATCTTCACCCAAACCTTGAAAACTTCACGACACAAAACTCAACAGAAAACTCATGAGATCCGTTAGTATAAGAAACTAAAATCACTACTTTTGGTACTGTTGTGAACTCATTCTTTATTTATATTGGTGTAATATCTACTGTATTCCAACTTCTCCATGGTTCATACCCCCCGATACTACCCATAGATTCATCGAAATAAGCAAACAACACATAGAAAACAGAATCTGTCAAAAACAGAACAGTCTCTAGCAATCTGTAAACTCGAATACTTATGTAACTCCAAAAATTCTGAAAAATTAGGACAACATGGGCTATTTGTATATAAATCTTCTTCAAGAAGAATCAGTATTTTATCGCGCATTTGTGAATTATGAAAATTATTTTACAGGGTGCAAAACTTTTATATTTTTCAGCAAGATCAATTCAACAATCACCATAAGCCATCCCAAAGGTCTTACTTGGCACAAACACTAATTAAAACAGAAAAACACAATTAATACAGAAGTAATGATGTGTATTTTATTCAAGAACAGTAGACAAACAAAAAACATAAATATAAAAATTGGGTTGCCTCCCAACAAGCGATATTGTTTAACGCCCCTAGCTAGGCATATTGCAATAGATCTAGGTATTGGCATGCAACTCTTTCCTGACCAAATCCTCCAAAACCTTTTTTAGCAAATCCTTTATTTCTTTCTTTTCCCTTCTAGTGGGTGAACTTAATTCATGAAAAGGACTTTGATTGGTAACTTTGACATTCATAATCCCATAATCCGGATCATCTCCATAAATATCATCATATAAAACATGTATCTCATTTTTAAAGAGTTCCCTAATCTTATCTTCTAACCAATCTGTCAGATTTTGGGTTCCGGCAGACCCTTGAGGTTCGAACTCTGGGGTGCACATGGATATCTTTCCCCTACCAGCTCATGCGTTAATGGTTTGCAAGGGATCTAAACTAGGAACGATGAACAGCACAAGAGACACAAGATTTATACTGGTTCGGGCCACAGTTGTGGTGTAATACCTTACTCCAGTGTGTGGTGTGGTGGATTGCCTCCGAGGCAGATGAAGAACAGTACAACGGAAGAACAGCCTCGCGAGGGGCTGTTCTTGAGCTGGTGCGATGGACTGTTTGGGTGAGTCCAGTCGCTTCTCTCTCTCTCTCTGGTAGGTTCGACCCCGTCCCCTCTCTCCGTGGTGGCTAGTCCTATTTATAGAGGGAGGCCCTGGGCCTCTTCCTAAATAATGAGCGGGAAGGGCGCCAACAATTAGCCATTTTGAAGGGGAACATCTAGTACAATTATCCTAACTAAAGTTGGTCTTCAGCTGCCGAAGGCTCTGATAGTGACACCGTCCTGGGCTCCACGATGACCTCCATCCTGCCGCTCTACTGGTCTTGGTCTTGTTGCACCAAAGCGGTAACCTTTGCTCGATGCCTTGGCATGCTTGCCTCCTTTGCACCAAAGGGGAAGCGAGGACATCAAGGCAGGTGGCGCCCCTTGGCGCCCGCCAGATCTCGATCGTCATGTCTTGCATCATGGGGCACCCTCGTGAGGTACCCTGCCTTGATCTCTCCGCCTCCTCGTGAGCCTGCCTGACGAGGCTGCTCCTGAGGAAGGTTCCTGTCGTCCGCCCCGCGAGGCTTGGCCCCTCGCGAGGGTCTTGAGCTTGAGCTGATGAAGCTAGGCTGCGCTGGGCCCCCACTTGAGCCACGCCATAGGCTGCAGGCAGGCAAGTCTGGGGACCCCCGTTCCCAGAACACCGACAGTAGCCCCCGGGCCCAAGGCGCGCCCGAACTTGGCTTAGCAGAGAAGCGAAGGGGCAAGTGCGAAGCGCCGCGGGCCCCAACAGCCTGTGGCCTTGGGCGCCGCGTGGCAATTAATTGGTCGTGGGCGTCTCCACTTCTGCATGATCCCTCGGCAACTGCATGACTTGAGAAGTCCCTGCACGCAGAAATGGGTCATGGTTACCTGCGATCGTGGAGGCCGACGGTTGGCCTCCTCCGACTATAAGTACGGAACGGCACAAGCCCTTCCAGTCCATCCCTTCTTGCTACTCCTTTCTCTCCATGACTCCATCGAAGAGGATCTCGGCCGCGGAGAAGGGGAAGGCCCACCAGGTAGGGCCTGACTCTCCCCCGGCCAAGCGCGGCCGAGGCCGTCCTCGCAAGCATCTTGTGGCTCCCGTAGCGGCTTCCCGCGGTCGTGGAGGCGATCCCCTGTGCGGCGATGGGCGCCAGGTTGTCGACGGGGGGCGCGCCGTGACTGCGCGGCCCCCTAGGCCGTGCTTCCACTTGACGGAGGTGCTGCCGGAGTTCGTCGTATGGTCGGTGGAGCCGACCAGCACCTGGCTCCAGCTTCCCCGCTTCTTTATAGGTGAACTTCCTGTCGGCGCTCAGGGCGGCCTCTGGCTTTAGGAGGACGGTTGTTGCAGCAGGGCCTCCTGGGCTTCGCTGGAGGTCTCCGTCACCGGGAATGCGGCCCTGACCCGCGGCTGGCAAACGTTTGCCCGCGCGCGTGGCCTGAGCTGGCGGTGCACCCTGCACTTCAAGTTCGATGACGACACCACCCTCTACGTGAGGGTGTTCGGAGAAGACGGTTGCCGTGCCGGGTGCTACACCGAAGACGATGACGGCGGCCATGTACCCAGCCCCGGCGATGATCGGGATGAAGATGACAGCAGGCGCGTGGTCGGCGGCGTTCGGGGCTCGTCGATCTTCGGCGTCGGCGGCTCTCCTTCGGACAGCAGCTCCTCCAGCGGTGGCCGCGACCAGCCTCCGTGCCGTCGCGCCTGCCTGGAGGGAGGTAGCGGGTCAGCCCGTCGTCGCGCCTCGGTGAAGCGCGAGGAGGAGTCTGACTGAGCTCCGGAGGCAGTACGAGCCTTCGCCGCGAGTTGGTGCCGAGCAAGTCGTGCCTATTTTCTTTCTCTCCCTTCCCTGCGCAAAGAGAAAGTAGTGTAGGGCCCCGTGGGGGCGTGCTGAACTGTTGCTGTTAATTATCATGTTGTTTCCGCTATTTCTGTGTTGTGCTTTTGTGCCGCATGCCCGCGTGCAGGAATTACTTAGCTCGGGGGGACTTGTCGTGGTCTTTGCTTCCCGAGGCCGAGTCCTCGCCGCGCGCTTCATGTCCTGCAAGGATTGGTCAGGAGGGGTAGCTTCCGGTCTCAGTTGTGGAGGCGACCGACCCAGGTCCTGTGTTCGCATCGCGATGCCCGTGGGGCACGGACTGGGAGGGGTGCTCCCGTAGTGGACCTGGATAGGAAAGCTTCAAACGACAGGGGCAGAAAACACTCGCGAGGGTGCCCGCGTTGCTCCCTCGCGAGACTCGCACGAGAGAAAACGAGGCAAGTGATCGAAAAACACAAAGAGTCACAAGCTAAGGACGGCAACAACTTCAATAAAACTTCAAATAGGACCGAACAAGCCAACTGCAGAAAGCAAATGAAAAAGCCGCGTCCGGCACCTAATCTAGTCTTCGACGTCTTCTCACCAGCGCGGAGCTAAGTGCTGCCAATGGGTGTGGGGGGGAGCCCCCGAGGCCTGAGGGCGGTCTCCGGAGACTTCGGGGCGTGTACAGCCCCAACTCATTATTACGTGAGAGTGTCACGGGCGGCGAGCTTTACAGGCATTGGCCTTCTTCACAGGCTCCAGGCCTTTCTCGGGGAAATGAGCTTGACATGCGTTGGCCTTCTTCACAGGCTCCGGGCCTTTCTCGGGGAAACGAGCTTCACAGGCGTTGGCCTTCTTCACAGGCTCAGGGCCTATTTTACAGGCTCTGGGCCTTTTTTACAGGCTCTAGGCCTTTCTTCAAGGGTAGAACTTCCAGAGGTGCTGGATGTTCCACGCGTTCGGGATGGGCACCCCCTCCCGAGTCTCCAAGCGTGCGGAGACGGGCCTGGAAACATGAACAACCTTGAACGGGCCCTCCCACATGGGAGAAAGCTTATGCAACCCTCCCTGGAGAGGACCCGTCTGAGCATGAGGTCCCCTACCTCAAAAGTCCTGGGGCAGATGTTGCGGCGGTGGTATCGCCGCAGCGCCTGTTGATACCTCGCCGCTCACAGCGCGGCCTCTCGACGATGTTCCTCCCCCAGCACGAGATCCGTCCACCGCATGGCGTCCTGCTGCGCCTCGTCGAACGCCAGGACCCGTGCGGAGCGACGCCTGACCTCGTGAGGGAGGACGGCTTCTGCTCCATAGACGAGGAAGAACGGGGTCTCGCCAGTCGGCTTGGCCGCGGTTGTGCGGATGGACCACAGCACAGACTGGAGCTCATTGTGCCAGCCCCTGCCGCAGGCCTCCAGCTTCTGGTTGAAGGTCCTGGTTTTGAGGCCCTCCAGGACCTCCGCGTTGGCTCGCTCGGCCTGGTCGTTACTCCGGGGATGCGCCACCGAAGCGTAACATATCTGCGTTCCAAGGTTAGCACAGTACGTTTTGAAGAAATTGCAGGTGAACTGCAAACCGTTGTCGGTGATGATGCGGTTGGGCACCCCAAACCGGCTCACGAGGCCCCTGATGAACCTAACCGCAGAGCCCGCTGGGATGGTGCGGACAGCTCCCACCTCAGCCCACTTGGTGAACTTGTGCACGACGACGTAGACGTAGCGATAGCCCCCTGGCGCCCGAGGTAACGGTCCTAGAATGTCCAGCCCCCAAACTGCAAATGGCCATGAGAGGGTATAGTTTCCAGACCTCCCGTTGACTGATGGATCTGCTTCGCATGAAATTGGCAGGCCTCGCAAGCCTTTACTAGCTCAACAGCGTCGCTGAGTGCTGTGGGCCAGTAGAACCCGCTGCGGAACGCCTTGCCAACGAGGGTTCGTGACGATGAGTGATGCCCACGGTCTCCGCCGTGTATGTCTTCCAGCAATTCCTTCCCTTGCTCTCTGGAAATGCAACGTAGGGACACGTCATTCGGTCACCTCCGGTAAAGTTCTCCATCCCTGATGCAGTAGGCCGTGGCTTGCCGCGCCACATGCTTCGCCTCCTCCTCCTTCTCCGGCAGGGTCCCCCGCGTCAAGTAGCTCTTGAGCTCTATGATCCAGCACCCTTGCTGAGGCTCCAACGCCAGGAGCAGGCATGCCCCTGAGGCCGGGCCGCAGACCGGGGCTCCCGAGGCAGGCGGCTGGGGGAGCTCCTCCCGAGGTTGCGCCATGCTTGATAATGATGGTGCCACTGAGGGCCTGAAGAGTCGCTCTTCGAAGACGCCAGGCTCCTGAGGTAGCCGCCTGGACGACCTCTTGGCGATGTCATCCGCCTCTTGATTGGTGCCGCGAGGCACATGCTGCAGCTCCAGCCCCTATAACTGTTTCTCCATCCTGTGAACCTCCGCGAGGTAGGCTTCCATGTGCTCGTCCTTCGGCCCGTATATCTTGTTGGAGAAGTTGACGAGGAGTTGTGAATTGCCCTTGATGATGAGCCGCTTTACCCCCAAAGTGACTGCGGCTCTCAGGCTGGCTATCAGGCCTTCATATTCTGCTATGTTGTTGGAGACCTCCCCCCCCCCCTCTTTTGGCACGACAATTGGGTTGGCCAGCCAATCCGGGTAGCAGACCTCGCGAATAACCCCTGCGGCCTCTAGCTTGCGGGTCTCTTGGACGATAAAAGCTTGTTTCTCTGTGGACTATCGCCTCGCCTTCTGCTTCACGGGGCGCACGTTGGGGCACATGTTGAGGTGATGCTCAATCACGCCCCTCGGGACCCCCGCTAACTGATCAGGTCCCCACACGAACACATTCTTGTTCGCGTGCAAGAACTTCACCAAGGCCTCCTCCTGCTCGGGTTCGAGGTTTGCACCTGTGGTGAAGGTGGTGTCAGTGGACCCGTCCTCATTGACTGGTACCTCCTTGGTTTCCGCCTTGTTTTGAGTGAATAGCTGCTTCTTCTTAGACAGCGCGGCCCCCTTGGGCCCGGGGGCATCAGCGCTGGCGGACCGTGCCGCCGCAGCCGTCTTGAAAACAAGCTTGAGCGCCTGCGGTGCATCTCCTGTGTCTCCTGACACGGTAAGGACGCCGCTGCTTCCGGGCATCTTCATGAGGTTGTACGCAGGGTGAGTCGCTGCCATGAACCGGGCCAAGGCCGGGTAGCCGAGGATGGCGTTGTAGGGGAGGCCGATGGGGGCGATGTCGAAGTCGATCAACTCTGTGCGGAAGTTGTCGCGGGTGCCGAAGGTCACCGGGAGGCGAATTTGTCCCAGGGAGGCGATGGAACCGGCTCCGACTCCTAAAAAAGGCCTGCTGGGCTGGAGCCGCTCTGGTGGCACATGGAGGAGGCTGAAGGCCTCCACAGAGAGCACGCTGAGGCTGGCCCCGCCGTCGACGAGGGTCCTGGTGACGGCCACTTGGCAGATGGTGGGGTGCACAGCATCGGAAGCGCACCCGAACCGGCGGGGTTGGAGGGGTGATCGTCCGAGTTGAAGAGCAGGTCGGCCTCGGGCGCCACCTAGCCCGGCGGGCTCCCTGGCGCTTGGAGGCGGTGGCGATCTGGCAGGTGAACGGCTTGACGTGGCGGCTCGAAGGTGGCGCCAGTGAGCCGCCCAGGAGAGCTGCGATGACCGGAGGCGCCGGCCCGGTGCGACGGGTGAGGTAGTGGTCGCGCAGCTCCCCCCAACAGGCCTGCTGCTCGTTCCCCGCCAGGCAGGTGGGGGCGTTGGTGGCAGGCGACGGGGAACGACGGGGGCGTCTGCCGACGGGAGCCGTCCGGGCGACTCGAGCGGCGCGATCAGCCTGACGCTCGGCACGGGCTCGGCGAGCGTCATCCATGGACACGACGGAAGATCACACGCGACCAGCGGAAGAAATATTCCAGCGCACCCCTACCTGGTGCGCCAAATGTCGGATTTCGGGTTCCGGCAGACCCTTGAGTTCGAACTCTGGGGTGCGCACGGAGATCTTTCCCCTACCAGCTCACGCGTTAATGGTTTGCAAGGGATCTAAACTAGGAACGATGAACAGCAGAAGAGACACAAGATTTATACTGGTTCGGGCCACCGTTGTGGTGTAATACCCTACTCCGGTGTGTGGTGTGGTGGATTGTCTCCGGGGCAGATGAAGAACAGTACAAAGGAAGAACAGCCTCGCGAGGGGTCGTTCTTGAGCTGGTGCGATGGACTGCTTGGGTGTGTCCAGTCCCTTCTCTCTCTCTCTCTCTGGTAGGTTCAACCCCGTCCCCTCTCTCTGTGGTCGCTAGTCCTATTTATAGAGGGAGGCCCTGGGCCTCTTCCCAAATAATGAGCGGGAAGGGCGCCAACAATTGGCCATTTTGAAGGGGAACAACTAGTACACTTATCCTGACTAAAGTTGGTCTTCGGCTGCCAAAGGCTCTGACGGTGACACCGTCCTGGGCTCCACGATGACCTCCATCCTGCCGCTCTGCTGGTCTTGGTCTTGTTGCACCGAAGCGGTAACCTTTGCCTGATGCCTTGGCCTGTGCTTGCCTCCTTTGCACCAAAGGGGAAACGAGGACACTGCGCAGGTTGGCGTGTAACGCCCCGGATCCGATGCGCCAGGTGTCTGCCAGTTATTCGTTGTCTTTGCCATGTCATTTGATTGTGTGTTGCACTTTGCCATGTCATCATCTGCATTTCATATCATGTCGTCATGTGCATTTCATTTTGCATACGTGTTCGTCTCATGCATCCGAGCATTTTCCCCGTTGTCTGTTTTGCAATCCGGCACTCCTATGTCCCCCGGCGCCCCCTTTTGCCTCTTTTCATGTGCGAGTGTTAAACGTTCTCGGAATGGCCCGAGGTTTGCCAAGCGGCCTTGGTATACCACCGGTAGACCGCCTGTCAAGTTTTGTGCCATTTGGAGTTCGTTTGGTACTCCAACGGTTAACCGGGTAACCGTAAAAACCCCCTTCTCTTTGCAGCCCAACACCCTTCCAAAGTGGCCCAAAACCCAGCAAACTCCCCTCCATGCTCTCGGTCGTTCGATCACGATCGCGTGGCCGAAAACCGCTCCTCATTTGGACTCTCCTAGCTCCCTCTACCTATAAATAAGCCCCTCCCCCCGAAATTCGCGGATGAAAATCCCCCCAAAACCCAAGATTTCTTCCTCTCCGCCGCCGGACGCGTCCAGCCTCAGCCGGACACGTCCGCGCCCGCGCCCGCAGCCAATCGTGGCTTGCCACGTGGCCTCCCGCCACCGCCCAGCGCCGCCCCGCCCGCTGAGCCATCAGCGGGCCCGCAGAGGCCAGTCGGTCGGTCGCCGCCGCCGCCCAGCCCGCAGGGCGCGCCGCCTCCTCGGCCCGGCCTCCCCGCCGGCCGCCGCCGCCTCGGAGTGCCCGCCGCCGCCGCCCAGCGCCTCCCGCCACCGCGCCGCGCCCGTCGTCGCCGGCTCTGTCCTCGCCCGAGTCGCCGCCGAAACCGCCCGCCGCCCGATCCGCGGGATCCGCCCGCCAGCGCCTCCCGTTCGCGCCGCCCAGCGCCGCCGCCGCCCACCGCCGCCCGCCCGGCTGCGCCCGTGCGCCGCCCTCTCACCCGCGCCCGGCGGGCCTCCTCCGCCTCCCCGCGCCGGGATCCGGCCGGATCCGGCGAGATCCGGCCCGGATCCGCCATCTCCGGCCCTCCCTCGTCTTCTCCGGCCATCCTCCGGCGAGCATCTCCGGTGATCTCCGTAATCCGTGCGAAGGTTGACTCCCCCCCTCTGAAAACTGCCAAGTCCGCGTGCCTGTAGTAATTTTCATGCCATGTTCATGCCATCATATCTCTGCATCCGTAGCTCCGTTTCGTGCGTGTAATATGTCAAATTGTTCACCTCGACGAGTACATCATTTCATCTCATTGCATCATTTTCATTTGAGCTCATCTTGATGCACGAAATGCTGTTAGAAGAGGGCTATGTGATGTTAGTTTCAGATTCTTATCAGAACATACACTTTTGTCATTTTTGCCATGATTGATGTGTGCATCCTATGAACTTGAGTCCTACATGTGTTTTGTACTATGCCATGCCATCTTTACAGGGGTGTATGCCATGTATTTTTGTGATCTCTGTGGTGACTAGCACAAGCATGCAAACTAGGCTTCATGATGTTGCTGATTTCAGCCCTATTCTTTGATATTTTTATGCCATGTAAACTTGATGCTGAGAGAGATCCATGCATATTTTGAGATACTTCAGCAAGGATGTTTTGTACATATGGTTATTCTATATCCATCCATGCCCTTGTTTGCAATTATGGAGTGCCATAGCTTGAGTCAATCGAGCTCTACGTTTGCTATAAAATGTTTCCTGGCAGATTGTTTACATGTTATTCAATTTTGCCAAGGTTGTTGTTAGTGATCCATGCACCCTATGAACTTGCTCTTGCCATGCTTAGCTTCATAAACATGTATTATTACTGTGAGTTTCCTTGCCATGCCATGTATTGCTCTTTGGTGAGTGTTTCAAGCTCAACAACATGCCTACTTATTGTTGTTCCTGCCATGTATTAATCTGTTATATAATTTGCCATGTTTACATGGGTGCCATCATATTTTCTGATCCTTTTTGGCTCATGGTCAGTAAAGGACTTTTGTACTTTGCAATTAGTAGATTCATGACATGCCTTTGTTTGCCATGATAAGTTCCTGTAACATGTTGTTTGATAGCTCTAAACATTGCAACCTGATGTTATTTCTGCCAAAGGCTGAAACTGTTATTATTTGCAATCTTGCCATGTGTGTTTGAGCATGTTCTAGTGATTTCTGGAGATAGCTCAGTGTTAATGTTTTGTAATGCTTTACCTGTACATCATTCCCATGCCTTTTGTTTTTATGTTAAGGTGCTGTAGCTTGTTGTTTAGGTGCTTGCAATATGCCTAGTTGCTGTTTTGGACAGATTGTTGCTATAACTTGTTTCATGTGTATGTGTTGAACCGTTGCTCCGTTTTGAGTGTGCTCTATATGAAACTTTCTTAGAATTGCATGTAGTTTCATATTATCATGTTGCATCCATGTTTTGAGGTGTTTGATTGATGTTTGTATGCTTTTTGCATCAATGCCATGTTTAACTTGTTTTGCTCATATCTTCTAGGCCGTAGCTCCGAATCTAATGAACTTTATATGTAACTTGACTAGAATTTCGTGTAGATCATCGTGGTGCATCTTAACTTGCTGTTTAACAACTTGAACATAAGGTTTATTCAGATCTGGACCAATTTCAAAATTTGCATATGAGGACTTACCGGAATTGTTCTATGTTGTTTCCGGCCTCATTTAAACTTGCTTTGATGTGTTGCTCTTGTTTGCATCATCTCTTGCCATGAGTAGCCTCATCTAGTCTTGTCATGCATCATGCTTGGTTGTGCATCATGTCTTGTCTATGTGTGGAGTGTTTACCATGTTGTGTGCTTCTTCTTGTTAGTTCATGTTTCGTCGCGATCGTGAGAATTCGTTCGTCTACGCTTGGTTCGGCTTCATCCGTTCGTCTTCTTCATGGACTCGTTCTTCTTCTTAGCGGGATTTCAGGCAAGATGACCGCTACCCTGGATCTCACTACTATCATTGCTATGCTAGTTGTTTCGTTCTATCGCTATGATGCGCTACCTATCACTTGTTCCTCAAGCCTCCCAAATTGCCATGTCAGCCTGTAACCTTTTGCACCCTTCCTAGCAAACCGTTGTTTGGCTATGTTACCGCTTTGCTCAGCCCCTCTTATAGCGTTGCTAGTTGCAGGTGAAGATGAAGTTTGTTCCTTGTTGGAACATGGAGATGTTGTTCCTTGTTGGAACATGTTTACTTGTTGGGATATCACAATATATCTTATTTAATTAATGCATCTATATACTTGGTAAAGGGTGGAAGGCTCGGCCTTATGCCTGGTGTTTTGTTCCACTCTTGCCACCCTAGTTTCCGTCATATCGGTATTATGTTCCCGGATTTTGCGTCCCTAAAGCGGTCGGGTGATTTATGGGACCCCCTTGACAGTTCGCTTTGAATAAGACTCCTCCAGCAAGGCCCAACATTGGTTTTACCATTTGCCTCACCACCACCTACATTTCCCTTGGGAGTAATTAACCCAAGGGTCATCTTTATTTTAGCCCCCGGGCCAATGTGTCTAAGTGTTGGCCCAAACCGAGCCGCTGCTTGAGGCCACATGCTGGGAAACTCGAGGCCTGGTTTTACTCGTAGCTGTCTCATCCGGTGTTGCCACGAGAGCGAGATATGTGCAGCTCCTATCGGGATTGTCGGCGCATCAGGCGGTCTTGCTGGTCTTGTTTTATTCTGTCGAAATGTCTTGTAGCAGGATTCCAAGACTGATCGGGTCTTCCCGGGGAGAAGGAATATCCTTCGTTGATCGCGAGAGCTTATCATGGGCTAAGTTGGGACACCCCTGCAGGGTATAAACTTTCGAGAGCCGTGCACGCGGTTATGTGGCAGATGGGAATTTATTAATATCCGGTTGAAGTAAACTTGAAGCAAACTCTTCTAAAATACACCAACCGTGTGCATAACCGTGAGTGTCTCTTTTCGGGGTTGATCGAGAGGAGAACACGGTTTCTGGGTTATGTTTGACGTAAGTAGGAGTTCAGGATCACTTCTTGATCATTACTAGTTGACGACCGTTCCTTTGTTTCTCTTCTCGCTCTCATTTGCGTTGGATAGCCACCATATATGCTTAGTCGCTGCTGCAACCTCACCACTTTACCCCTTCCTTTCCCATTTAAGCTTTGCTAGTCTTGATACCCATGGTAATGGGATTGCTGAGTCCTCGTGGCTCACAGATTACTACAACAACAGTTGCAGGTACAGGTTTGCGATGATCTTGACGCGAGAGCGATGCTTGCTTGTCTTCTTCTTCTGCTTCTTCGATCAGGGGATAGGTTCCAGGTCGGCAGCCTGGGCTAGCAGGGTGGATATTGTTTGAGCTTCTGTTTATGTTCCATCCGTAGTCGGATGATGATCTCTTGTGTATGATGTTGTTGTATTCATGTGACATTGTATGCCTTATGTATGTATCCCCACTATTATGTAATGTTGATGTAATGATATCCACCTTGCAAAAGCGTTTCAATATGCGGGTCTATCCTTGGTGGGACCTTCGAGTTCCTTTTGGATAGGGTCGCATATTGGGCGAGACATGGCGCCCGCCTGATCTCGATCATCATGGCTTGTGTCATGGGGCACCCTCATGAGGTACCCTGCCTTGATCTCTCCGCCTCCTCGTGAGCCTGCCTGACGAGGCTGCTCCTGAGGAAGGTTCCTGTCGTCCGCCCCGCGAGGCTTGGCCCCTCGCGAGGGTCTTGAGCTTGAGCTGATGAAGCTGGGCTGCTGGGCCCCCACTTGAGCCACGCCATAGGGCGCAGCGAGCAAGTCTGGGACCCGTTCCCAGAACACCGACAGATAGCCCGGGCCCAAAGCGCGCCCGGACTTGGCTTAGCAGAGAAGCGAAGGGGCAAGTGTGAAGCGCCGCGGGCCCCAACAGCCTGCGGCCTTGGGCGCCACGTGGCAATTGATTGGTCGTGGGCGTCTCTGCTTCTCCACGATCCCTCGGCAACCACATGACTTGACAAGTCCCTACACGCAGAAATGGGTCATGGTTACCTGTGATCGTGGAGGCCGACGGTTGGCCTCGCGCAAGCCCTTCCAGTCCATCCCTTCTTGCTAATCCATTCTCTCCATGGCTCCGTCGAAGAGGATCTCGGCCACGGGGAAGGGGAAGGCCCACCAGGTAGGGCCTGACTCTCCCCCGGCCAAGCGCGGCCGAGGCCGTCCTCGCAAGCATCCTGTGGCTCCCGTAGCGGCTTCCCGCGGTCATGGAGGCGATCCCCTGCGCGGCGATGGGCGCCAGGTTGTTGACGGGGGGGCGCGCCATGACTGCGTGGCCCCCTAGGCCGCGCTTCCACTCAGCGGAGGTGCTGCCGGAGTTTGTCGTGTGGTCGGTGGAGCCGACCAGCACCTGGCTCCAGCTTCCCCGCTTCTTTGTAGGTGAACTTCCAGCCGGCGCTCGGGCGGCCTCGCTTCAGTGGGCGGTTGTTGCAGCGGGGCCTCCTGAGCCGGCTGGAGGTCTCCGTCGCCGGAATGCGGCCCGACCGTGGGTGGCAAGCGTTTGCCAGCGTCGTGGCTGAGCGGCGGTGCACCCTGCACTTCAAGTTCGACGGCGGCGCCACCTCTCGTGAGGTGTTGGAGAAGACGGTCGCCGTGCCGGGTGCTGCCCCGAAGACGATGATGGCGGCCGTCTACCCAGCCCCGGCGATGATCGGGATGAAGATGACAGCAGGCGTGTGGTCGGCGGCGTTTGGGGCTCGTCGAGCTTCGGCGGCTCTCCTTCGGACAGCAGCTCCTCCAGCGGGTGGCCGTGACCAGCCTCCATGCCGTCGCGCCTGCCTCAAGGGAGGTAGCGGGTCAGCCCACCGTCGTGCCTCGGTGAAGCGCGAGGAGGAGTCTGACTGAGCTCCGGAGGCAGTGCGAGCCTTCGCCGCGAGTTGGTGCCGAGCAAGTCATGCCTATTTTGTTTTTCTCCCTTCCCTGAGCAAAGAGAAAGTAGTGTAGGGCCCCGTGGGAGCGTGCTGAACTGTTGATGTTAATTATCATGTTTTTTCCGCTATTTCTGTGTTGTGCTTTTGTGCTGCATGCCCGCGTGTAGGAATTACTTAGCTCGGGGGGACTTGTCGCGGTCTTTGCTTCCCGAGGCGAGTCCTGCTTGGCGCTTCATGTCTGCAAGGATTAGTCGGGAGGGTAGCTTCGGTCTCGGTTGTGAGGCGACCGACCCAGGTCCTGTGTTAGCATCGCGATGCCCGTGGGGCGCGGACTGGGAGGTGCTCCCGTAGTGGACCTGGATAGGAAAGCTTCAAGCAGCGGGGCAGAAAACACTCATGAGCGTTCTCGCGTTGCTCCCTCGCGAGACTCGCACGAGATAAAACGAGGCAAGTGAGCGAAAAACACAAAGAGTCACAAGCTAACGACGGCAACAACTTCAATAAAACTTCAAATAGGAACGAACAAGCCAACTGCAGAAAGCAAATGAAAAAGCCGCGTCCGGCACCTAATCTAGTCTTCGGCGTCTTCTCACCAGCGCGGAGCTAAGTGCTGCCAATGGGTGTGGGCGGGAGCCCCCGAGGCCTGAGGGCGGTCTCCGGAGACTTCGGGGCGTGTACAGCCCCAACTCATTATTACGTGAGAGTGTCACGGGCGGCGAGCTTCACAGGCATTGGCCTTCTTCACAGGCTCCAGGCCTTTCTCGGGGAAATGAGCTTGACATGCGTTGGCCTTCTTCACAGGCTCCGGGCCTTTCTCGGGGAAACGAGCTTCACAGGCGTTGGCCTTCTTCACAGGCTCCGGGCCTATTTTACAGGCTCTGGAACTTTTTTACAGGCTCTGGGCCCTTCTTCAAGGGTAGAACTTCCAGAGGTGTTGGATGTTCCACGCGTTCGGGATGGGCACCCCCTCCTGAGTCTCCAAGCGTGCGGAGCCGGGCCTGGAAACATGAACAACCTTGAACGGGCCCTCCCACATGGGAGAAAGCTTATGCAACCCTCCCTGGAGAGGACCCGTCTGAGCACGAGGTCCCCTATCTCAAGAGTCCTGGGGCGGATGTTGCGGCAGTGGTATCGCCGCAGCGCCTGTTGATACCTCGCCGCTCGCAGCGCGGCCTCTCGACGATGATCCTCCCCTAGCACGAGATCTGTCCACCGCATGGCGTCCTGCTGCGCCTCGTCGAACGCCAGGACCCGTGCGGAGCGACGCCTGACCTCGTGAGGGAGGACGGCTTCTGCTCCGTGAGCGAGGAAGAAGCGGGTCTCGCCCGGTCGGCAGCGCGGTTGTGCGGATTGACCACAGCACAGACTGGAGCTCATCATGCCAGCCCCTGTCGCAGGCCCCAGCTTCTTCTTGAAGGTCCTGGTTTTGAGGCCCTTCAGGACCTCCGCGTTGACTCGCTCGGCCTGGCCGTTACTCCGGGGGTACGGCACCGAAGCATAGCATATCTGCATTCCAAGGTTAGCACAGTACGTTTTGAAGAGATTGCTGGTGAACAGCGAACCGTTGTCGGTGATGATGCGGTTGGGCACCCCAAACCGGCTCACGAGGCCCCTGATGAACCTGACCGCAGAGCCCGCTGGGATGGTGCGGACAGCTCCCACCTTAGCCCACTTGGTGAACTTGTCCACGACGATGTAGAGGTAGCGATAGCCCCCTGGCGCCCGAGGGAACGGGCCTAGAATGTCCAGCCCCCAAACTGCGAATGGCCATGAGAGGGTATAGTTTGCATACCTCCCGCTGACTGATGGATCTGCTTGGCATGAAATTGGCAATCCTCGCAAGCCTTTACCAGCTCAACAGCGTCGCTGAGTGTTGTGGGCCAGTAGAACCCGGTGTGGAACGCCTTGCCAACGAGGGTTCGTGACGATGAGTGATGCCCACGGTCTCCGCCGTGTATGTCTTCCAGCAATTCCTTCCCTTGCTCTCTGGAAATGCAACGTAGGGACACGTCATTCGGTCACCTCCGGTAAAGCTCTCCATCCCTGATGCAGTAGGCCATGGCTTGCCGCGCCACACGCTCCGCCTCCTCCTCATTTTCCGGCAGGGTCCCCCGCGTCAAGTAGTTCTTGAGCTCTGTGATCCAGCACCCTTCCTGAGGCTCCAACGCCAGGAGCAGGCGTGCCTCTGAGGCCGGGCCGCAGACCGGGGCTCCCGAGGCAGGCGGCTGGGGGAGCTCCTCCCGAGGTTGCGCCGTGCTTGATAATGATGGTGCCGCTAAGGGCCTGAAGAGTCGCTCTTCGAAGACGCCAGGCTCCTGAGGCTGCCGCCTGGACGCCCTCTTGGCGATGTCATCCGCCTCTTGATTGGTGTCGCGAGGCACATGCTGCAGCTCCAGCCCCAGAACTGTTTCTCCATCATGCGAACCTCCGTGAGGTAGGCTTCCATGTGCTCGTCCTTCGGCCCGTATATCTTGTTGGAGAAGTTGACGAGGAGTTGTGAATCGCCCTTGATGATGAGGCGCTTTACCCCCAAAGTGACGGCGGCTCTCAGGCTGGCTATCAGGCCTTCATATTCTGCTATGTTGTTGGAGACCTTTTCCCCCCTTTTTTGGCACGACAACTGGCTTGGCCAGCCAATCCGGGTAGCGGACCTCGCGAATAACCCCTGCGGCCTCTAGCTTGCGGGTCTCTTGGACGATAAAAGCTTGTTTCTCTGTGGACTGCTGCCTCGCCTTCTGCTTCACGGGGCGCACGTTGGGGCACATGTTGAGGTGATGCTCAATCACGTCCCTCGGGACCCCCGCCAACTGATCAGGTCCCCATGCGAACACCTTCTTGTTCGCGCGTAAGACTTCACCAAGGCCTCCTCCTGCTCGGGTTCGAGGTTTGCACCTATGGTGAAGGTGGCGTCAGTGGACCCACCTTGTTGACTGGTTCCTGCTTGGTTTCCGCCTTGTTTTGAGTGAATAGCTGCTTCTTCTTAGACGGCGCGGCCCCCTTGGGCCCGGGGGCATCAGCGCTGGCGGGCCGTGCCGCCGCGGCCGTCTTGAAAACAAGCTTGAGCGCCTGCAGTGCATCTCATGTGTCTCCTGACACGGTAAGGACGCCGCTGCTTCCGGGCATCTTCATGAGGTTGTACGCCGGGTGAGTCGCTGCCATGAACCGGGCCAAGGCCGGGTAGCCGAGGATGGCGTTGTGGGGAGGCTGATGGGGGCGATGTAAAGTCGATCAGCTCTGTCGCGGAAGTTGTTGCGGTGCGAAAGGTCACGGGAGGCAATTGTCCCAGGGAGGCGGTGGAACCGGCTTCGACTTCTAAAAAAGGCCTGCTGGGCTGGAGCCGCTCTGGTGGCACATGGAGGAGGCTGAAGGCCTCCACAGAGAGCACGATGAGGCTGGCCCCTCCGTCGATGAGGGTCCTGGTGACGGCCACTTGGCAGATGGTGGGGGTGCATAGCTTCGGAAGCGCACCCAAATCGGCGGGGTTGGAGGGGTGATCGTCCGAGTTGAAGAGCAGGTCGGCCTCGGGCGCCACCCAGCCCGGCGGGGCTCCCTGGCGCTTGGAGGCGGTGACGATCTGGCGGGTGAACGGCTTGACGTGGAAGCTCGAAGGTGGCGCCAGTGAGCCGCCCAGTAGAGCTGTGACGACCGGAGGCGCCGGCCCGACGCGACGGGCGAGGTAGTGGTCGCGGAGCTCCCCCCCAACAGGCCTGCTGCTGGTTCCCCGTCGGGCCGGTGGGGGCGTTGGCGGCAGGCAACGGGGAACGACGGGGGCGTCTGCCGACGGGAGCCGTCTGGGCGACACGAGTGGCGCGAGCAGCCCGACGCTCAGCGCGGGCTCGGCGAGCGTCAGCCATGGACACGACGGAAGATCACACGCGACCAGCGGAAGAAAGATTCCGGCGCACCCCCTACCTGGCGCGCCAAATGTTGGATTTCGGGTTCCGGCCGACCCTTGAGTTCGAACTCTGGGGTGCGCACGGAGATCTTTCCCCTACCAGCTCACGCGTTAATGGTTTGCAAGGGATCTAAACTAGGAACGATGAACAGCACAAGAGACACAAGATTTATGCTGGTTCGGGCCACCGTTGTGGTGTAATACCCTACTCCAGTGTGTGGTGTGGTGGATTGCCTCCGGGGCAGATGAAGAACAGTACAAAGGAAGAACAGCCTCGCGAGGGGCTGTTCTTGAGCTGGTGCGATGGACTGCTTGGGTGAGTCCAGTCGCTTCTCTCTCTCTCTCTCTCTCTCTCTCTCTCTCTCTCTCTCTCTCTCTCTCTCTCTCTCTCTGGTAGGTTCAACCCCGTCCCCTCTCTTTGTGGTCGCTAGTCCTATTTATAGAGGAGGCCACAGGCCTCTTCCCAAAAAATGGCGGGAAGGCGCCAACAATTAGCCATTTGAAGGGAACATCTAGTACACTTATCGACTAAAGTTGGTCTTTGGCTGCCAAAGGCTCGGCGGTGATGCCGTCCTGGGCTCCTGATGACCTCCATTCTGCCGCTCTGCGGTCTTGGTCTTGTTGCACGAGCGGTAACCTTTGCTGATGCCTTGGCCTGTGCTTGCCTCCTTTGCACCAAAGGGGAAACAAGGACATCTGCTTGTGAGGTGGCGCCCTTGATCTCGTCGTCATGGCTTGCATCATGGGGCACCCTCGTGAGGTACTCGCCTTGATCTCTCCACCTCCTCGTGAGCCACTGACGAGGCTGCTCTGAGGAAGGTTCCTGTCGTCCGCCTTGCAATCTCAGCCCCTCGTGAGGTCTTGAGCTTGAGTGATGAAGTTGGGCAGCTGGGCCCCACTTGAGCCACGCCACAGGCATGAGCCGAGCAAGTCTGAGGGACCCCGTTCCCAGAACACTGACACAATCATCATTGCATCCTACATAAATTCCCCTAGTTATCCAATCAAATTTATCATAAGTTTCAAGGTAGATAGTTTGGGTAATTTCTGAGTAGGGAACTCTCCTCCTAAGATTGTCACTGTAAGATTGATAATCTCTAGATTCCAAATTACGCAAAGTTTCTTTATCATGGAGAATTTCTTAAATAGGAGGATGTTCAATACCTTTATTATAGAAAGCAAAAATTTCCCTAGCCTCTTGTATTATAAAATCAACTTCCTGCATAAGGATAATAGTGGCAATCTTTTTGGCTTTAGGATGATTAATATTTGGGAGTTCGTAAAACACCTTTTCCAAAGTGGGATGGATGTGCACAAATTTTCTCTCTAATTTATCAATGAGCATGAGAATAGCATCCGCATAACAATTTGTGTCATGAAGAATAGAACTCTTATTAATAGGCATTGTTCCCGTACAATCAAAGAATTCTTGAATAACACTTTTCCCAATAATATTACCGTCTCCTACATGAAAAGTTTTCGCTTTATAATTAGGAGGGTTTTTAGTTTCGTTATCCAAAGAACAAGCATCAAGTTTTTCCTCAAGATTTATGCCTGCAATATTCTCAAAATTTTCAACAATAACCTCCCCTGATTCATACATGATGGCAACAGACCGATCTAGCACACAAGAAACCAAAAGGAAAACGAAAAGACAAACGGAAGAAGGGCAAATAAAAAGGCAAATCTTTTTGTGTTTTTCTAAAAATCGTTTTTGAAGTGGGGAAGAGGAAAACGAGAGGCAAATGGCGAATAATGTAATGCAAGAGATGAGAGTTTATGATGCGTACTTGGTAGGCTTGATGTAGAACTCCCGGCAATGGCGCCAGAAATCCTTCTTGATACTTCTTGAGCTTGCGTTAGTTTTTCCCTTGAAGAGGAAAGGGTGATGCAGCAAAGTAGAGATAAGTATTTCCCTCAGTTAGAGAACCAAGGTATCAATCCTGTTGGAGGTACAAGCAAGTCCCCGGTCCATGCACCTACACAAACAATCAAACACTTGCACCCAACATGATAAAGGGGTTGTCAATCCCTTCACTGTCAGTTGCAAAGGTGAGATCTGATAGAGATAGGTATAAAAGATTGCTAGAACGTAAAACAAAATAAAAATAAATAAATTGCAGCAAGGTATTTTTGGTTTATAAATCTGAAAATATATGATGGAAAATAGACCCGAGAGCCATAGGTTTCACTAGAAGCTTCTCTCATGAAGACAAATAATACGGTGGGTGAACAAATTACTCTCGAGCAATTGATAGAAAAGCGCAAAGTTATGACAATATCCAAGGCAATGATTATGCATATAGGCAACACGTCCGTGGCAAGTAGGCTGACTCCTTCCTGCATCTACTACTATTACTCCACACATCGACCGCTATCCAGCATGCATCTAGAGTATTAAGTTCATAAAGAACGGAGTAACGCCTTAAGTAAGATGACATGATGTAGAGGGATAAACTCAAGCAATATGATGAAAACCCCATCTTTTTATCCTTGATGGCAACAATACAATAGTGCCTCGCTACCCAACTTTGTCACTAGGTGAGGACACTTCAAGATTGAACCCAAAACAAAGCACCTCTCCCATTGCAAGAAATACCAATCTAGTTGGTCAAACCAAACCGATAATTCGAAGAGAAATACAAAGATATCAAATCATGCATATAAGAATTCAGCGGAGATTCGAATAATATTCATAGATAATCTGATCATAAATCCACAATTCATCGGATCTCGACAAACAAATCGCAAAAGAAGATTACATCGGATAGAACTCCAAGAACATCCAGGAGAACATGGTATTGAAGATCATAGAGAGAGAGAAGAAGCCATCTAGCTACTAGCTATATATGGACCTGTAGGTCTGAGATAAATTACTCACGCTTCATCGGAAGGGCAATAGGGTTGTTGTACATGCCCTCAGTGATCGAATCCCCCTCCTGCAGATCGCCAAAAAAGGCCCAAAGATGGGATCTCACGGGAACAGAAGGTTGTGGCGGCGGAAAAGTATTTTTGTGGCTTGTTCTGAGGGTTTGCGAATATATCTGAATTTATAGGACGAAGAGTGAGGTCGGTGGACTCCCGAGGGGGCCACAAGCCAGGGGCGCCCCCCATAGGGCGCTCCCCTACGGCTTCTCCTCGTCTCGTGGGTCTTCTGACTTCAACTCCAAGTCTCGTAGGACTCTTCTGGTCCAAGAAAAATCATCGTGAATGTTTTATTCCGTTTGGACTCTGTTTGATATTCCTTCTCTGCGAAACTCAAAAACAAGGAAAAAATAGAAACTGACACTGGGATCTGGTTTAATAGGTTAGTCCCAAAAATAATATAAAATAGCATATTAATGCATATAAAACATCCAAAAACGATAATATAATAGCATGGAACAATCAAAAAGTATAGATACGTTGGAGACGTATCAATAGTTCACCACAGACCTACTGGTCTGTAGGCAGTAGCTAGATGGCTTCTTCTCTCTTTTTGATCTTCAATACAATGTTCTCCTCGATGTTATTGGAGATCTATTTGATGTAATGACTTTTTTTGGTGTGTGTTTGTTGGGATCCGATGAATTGTGAGTTTATGATCAGTTTTATCCATGAATGTTATTTGTGTCTTTGCTGAACTCTCTTATGCATGATTTCTATAGCCTCGTATTTCTTCTCCGAAACTTTGGTTTGGTTTGGCCAACTAGATTGATTTTTCTTTCCATGGGAAGAGGTGATTTGTGATGGGTTCGATCTTGCGGTGCTCAATCTCAGTGATAGAAGGAGACATGACATGCACGGATCATTGCAATTAAGGATAAAAAGATGGGGTCTATTCCTACATGAATAGATCTTGTCTACATCACATCATCGTTCTTATTGCATTACTCCTTTTTTCAATAAACCTAATACACTAGATGCATGTTGGGTAGCGGTCGGTGTGTGGAGTAATAGTAGTAGATGCAGGCAGGAGTCGGTCTACTAATCTTGGACGTGATGCCTATATACATTATCATTGCCTTGGATATCGTCATGATTACTCACTTTTCTATCAATTGCCCAATAGTAATTCGCTTACCCACCGCATGTTATTTTCTTGAGAGAAGCCTCTAGTGAAATCTACGGCCCCGGGGTCTATTTCCTATCATATTAAAACCAAAAATACCTTGCTGCACTATTTCTTGATGTATTTTATTTTGTGTTTTTGCTAGATCTATTTATCCAATCTCATACAATTTAATCTATCTCAATACTGAGGAGGGATTGACAACCCCTCTTACGCGTTGGGTTGCAAGTTTTGTTGTTTGTGTGCGGTTATTGTTTACATAGTACTGTTGCTTGGTTCTCCTTCTGGATTGATAACCTTGGTTTCATAACTGAGGGAAATACTTACCATTGTTGTGCTGCATCGTCCTCTCCTCTTCGGGGAATTACCAACGCAGATACAGACAATCAACACTCACGACATATATATGGAGCAAAAATTTCAGTCAGACACATAGAAAGATAGGGGCTTATAGTTTCGCCTCCCAACTTATTTACCTCAAGGGTAATTTCAACAATAATAGCTCATGATCACTCATATTCAATTGGATATATGTTCCTAGATCTTTCCCCACATGATTCTTGCAAAGAGAAAAAGGAATAGATAAGAACACTATTGACTCTTGCATAAAAAGTAAATACAGAAAGGTAAACGATAGGCCCTTCACAGAGGGAAGCAGAGGTTGTCATGCTCTTTTATTTTTGGATGTGCAAGCCCTTAATGTAAAGGAATGTCACTTTATATTGCCCCTTGTGATAGCAAACTTTATTATGCAGTTTGTCGCTTTTATTTCTTTACCATCACAAGATCGTACATAGCTTATTTTGCCTTACAATAAAAGATCATACATATTTAGGATCTATTTTTATTGCTTTATGCACCGATGACAACTTACTTGAAGGATCTTATTCAATCCATAGGTAGATATAGTGGACTCTCATGGCATGAAACTGGGTTCAAGGGTTTTGGATGCACAAGAAGTATCTCTACTTGGTGCAGATTTTTGGCTAGCAAAAGATACTAAGCAAGCACCACATGTTGGAGGATCCATGACAATATAACTTCTATGTGAATACGAGCAAACATAACTCATTACATTGTTTCCCTTGTCCAACGTCAACTAGTTGTCATAAAATATTTAATGGGGGATCACAATCATAAAAAATGTCCATGAGAGTGTATTTATATGTGAATCCTCTCTTCCTTTACTAATCTTTCATGAATTGTACCATTGACCAATACTATATTTGTCATCTTTCAATAAATTTTACCACTTATACTTTTTTATGTAAAGTCATTACTTTCCATGGGATTAGCATATGATCATTTCATTATTTTCATTGCTAAGATAGAAACATAAAAGTAAAGAAAAAAAACTCAAGCTACTCTTTATTACTCCCTCCATTCCTTGATATAAGGTGTATAGATTTTTGAGAAAAATACCAAAATATAAGATGTATTGCGTTGCACCACTCGTATGGATAATTTTTTTAGGGATTTGATTACATTTCCTTATACCAAGCAAGCTCCTCTATTTTCTCATGTCAGTTAGTCAGGTGAAATCTCGTCCAAAACTTGTGAAATTTTCCCTCAACGTGTGTACTTTAATTTCTGTGCCAAAAACTATACACCCTATATTTAGGAACGGAGGGAGTATATAACTCTCAACTCGATTACATAGATAGATAGATCACGAAACTAGCCTTGAAAATAGATCATACCAAACTTTTATTCTTCCAAATCGCAAAATCGAGTTGAGAGTATATAACTCTCAACTCGATTACATAGATAGATAGATCACGAAACTAGCCTTGAAAATAGATCATACCAAACTTTTATTCTTCCAAATCACAAAATAACTACGGATCAAACTAAGATAAGTAAATATAATAGAAGTGATGGTGGTACGATACCAAGGCACCTCCCCCAAGCTTGGCACAAGCTAAGGCTGGTGCCCATACCCGTGTACTCAAGTCTCCTTCTTTGGTGGTGGTGGTGCGATATTCTTGGTGATGATGCCCCTGAGGATGCGATTCTCCTCTTCGAGCTTATTAAATTGATGCTTAAGATCCATGATTTCTTTTCGAAGCTTTGCGGTGACGCTTGATGAACCATCCACCCAACGATGCCCCCTTGCTGAAGAAGATCAAGCAACACTCTTTCTTAAATTACGATAAGAAATAAATCGGGTGTTGGGAGGTTTAACCGTATCCGGCAAGCTTGATTTCTTGAATTCCACATGCATATCTCCAGGTTGGGTTAGCGAGGTTTCTTCCTGCTCCTCTCCTGTAGAGTCCATCCTCTTCAAGTCATCCTCCACCTCCTCATCGATCGACCACCCGTAAGGGTCAACATCACCGTAGATTCTAGGATTTGTTGTAAGGTGGGAAACATGGCTCTCTCCATCTGATTCTTGCGATGACATAGCACTCCAGATCTGCCGGAAAAACTTCTCGAAACAAGAATAGAGGAGAAACTTATGATACGGTGGTCAAAACATCCGGGGAGTATATGTAAAGAATTTAATCTTGCAGAACAATTATTCCAGAAGAAAATAGAGTCGGGAAGGCACACGAGGGGCCCACAAGGAACCTAGGGTGTGCCCCCACCCAGGTGCCTTGTGACCTCCTCATGGGTCCTTGAGGGAGTCCTGGATTAGGGGGTGTCCGTATAGCCGGATTATAACCGTTGGCCGGACTCCTGGACTATGAAGATACAAGATTGAAGACTTCGTCCCGTGTCCGGATGGGACTTTCCTTGGCGTGGAAGGCAAGCTTGGCGTCTGGATATGTAGATCTCCTCCATTGTAACCGACTCTGTGTAACCCTAGCCCTCTCGGTGTCTATATAAGCGGAGGGTTTTAGTCCGTGGGACGAACAACAATCATACCATAGGCTAGCTTCTAGGGTTTAGCCTCTCGATCTCGTGGTAGATCTACTCTTGTACTACCCATATCATCAATATTAATCAAGCGGGAGTAGGGTTTTACCTCCATCGAGAGGGCCCGAACCTGGGTAAAACATCGTGTCCCTTGTCTCCTGTTACCATCCGCCTAGGCGCACGATTCGGGACCCCCTACCGAGATCCGCGGTTTGACACCGGCGTTGGTGCTTTCATTGAGAGTTCTTACGTATGTCGTCATCTTTAGGCCCGATGGCTCCTCCGATCATCAACAACGGCGTGGTCAGGGTGAAACTTTTCTCCCGGACAGATCTTCATATTCGATGGCTTTGCTGCGAGGCAATTAAGCAGCCATCTGGAGCAGATCGAAGCTTCGCCCCTGGCCATCAGGTCAGATTTGGAACTTTGAACTACGGCCGGCGTCGCGAAGAATTGATCTTGACGGGTTCGAGACACACCGAAGCGCGCAGACTTGCACGATGGGTAGCTCTACCGCGAGCGATTGCCACGAAGGCGCACCGATGTCTGCTCCGACCCTTAGCTTCGAGCCGATTGCATGTCGAGGGCGGGTGGCTAGACACCGCCTCGGGGCTGCAATCTCTCGGTGATCGAGCGAACACCAGCCTTGTCCTTGCTGGCTTCGTGACTCAAGGTGCGGACTCCTCTCCGGACTCCGAACCTTCGCGCCCTGCCAATCAAATCCGATTGGCGCCCGATCATGGAGTTCGCCGCTGCGGACATCTTTCAGCACTCGCCCTTGGCGACATCCTGAATTCACTAAAGTCTCTCTCTTTATCGGGAGAGCCTGGCGGACTATGGTCGGCAAGGTTGGGATCTTGCGACGAAGAAATTCAAAGCCCACCCACCACCCACTTCGTAGCCACTGTCGATGATTTAACCGACATGCTCGACTTCGACTCGAAGACATCGGCGGTATGGATGCCGATGCAGGAGGCGACCAGAACCAGCGCATATAGGGCCTTTGGAAGGCCACCTCGTCGTATGACATATACATGGTGGACACCCCAAAAGAAGGAAGGGCGATGGAACAACGGAGGATGACCCACCAAGAAGCAGCCTAAGCGCGGCGTCGTGGCGCCGCTCTAAATCCTGCCAAAGCAAAATGGCGATTCCGCACGGAGATAATAACACCTGGGCGGTGCGAAGACAACCCCTCCAAAGGATTCACCTTTGGAGGATGGAGAAGCCAGCCCTCATGAGAGAGCGGCGGAACCACAGAGGTAGGGCGATAATTACATGCCTCCCTCCAAAGGCGAGGCAAGCCTCGCGACGGCAATTTGTCGTGCCCGAGGATCCCGTCGAACAAGAGCGTTTCAAACGCAGGCTTATGGCCACGGCGAGCAGCCTCAAGAAAAAACAGCAACAGCTTAGAGCTGACCAAGAGTCGCTAGCCGACAGATGGACTGAAGTCCTTGCAGCCAAAGAGTACGAACTCAAATGCCCCTCCAAGAGCTACCCAAAGCGCAGGCTGCTACCCCGATTAGAGGAGGAAGCACCTAAACCTACATCACCAGCGCACGACATGGCCGACCAGCCACCTCATGGCCGTGACAGAGAGGCCTCTTGGCCCTCCACTCAAGCCGCACCCCGGCGTCGCTCAAAGAATACCAAGGCACGGGGAAATGCACTAGACCTGCGAGATATATTGGAGGACAAGCCAAGTCAAACAAGATCGACCTACGGATCGTGTGGGCGCCCCATGACGCGTGACGATAACCGTCATGCCGGATATGGCAATTCCGGCCGGGCCGAACACAGTAGACAAAGCTCATTTGAGCTACGTCATGATATAGCCCGATGCAGGCGCCGACACCCACTATGCTTCACGGATGAAGTAATGGATCATCAAATCCCCGAGGGTTTCAAACCCGTAAACATCGAATCATACGATGGCACAACAGATCCTGCGGTATGGATCGAGGATTATCTCCTTCATATCCACATGGCCCGCGGTGATGATGTACACGCCATCAAATACCTCCCACTCAAGCTTAAAGGACCAGCTCGGCATTGGCTTAACAGCTTGCCAGCAGAGTCAATTGGTTGTTGGGAGGACCTGGAAGCCGCATTCCTCGACAATTTCCAGGGCACCTATGTGCGACCACCAGACGTCAATGACCTAAGCCACATAATTCAGCAGCCAGATGAATCGGCCAGACAATTCTGGACAAGGTTCTTAACCAAGAAAAACCAAATAGTCTACTATCCGGACGCAGAGGACCTCGCAGCCTTCAAACATAACATCCGTGACGAATGGCTTGCCTGGCACCTAGGACAGGAAAAGCCGAAATCCATGGAAGCCCTCACAACACTCATGACCCGCTTTTGCGCGGGAGAAGACAGCTGGCTAGCTCGTAGTAATAACATGACCAAGAGCCCTGGTAATTCGGATACCAAGGACAGCAATGGCAGGTCGTGTCGCAACAAGCACAAGCGCCGCATTAACGGCGATAATGCTGAGGATCTGGCGATTAATGCGGATTGAGCTCTAAACCGGTCAGCGGAAAAGTCATTTAAAAGAAATACTCGGGCCCTTCGGTTTGGACCGAACACTCGATCGCTCGTGCGGATACACGGCACCCCGAAAAACCAGCCAACCACACCAACAGGGATTGTTGGGTGTTCAAGCAGCGAGCAAGTTAAATACCGAAAACAGTGACAAGGGGCTGCATAGCGATGGCGAGGCGGAGCCCGCCGCTGAACAATACTGGGACGAAGGGCATCCCCCACAAGTGCGGATGGTGAACATGATATCGCAACCCACATACCCAAAAGGGAAGCAGGCGTGCACTCGAGGGGCGTATATGCGTTGGAGCCAGTCACCCCAAAGTTCAACCCATGGTCCTCCTGCCCGATCACTTTTGATCGAAGGACCACCCACTAGCATCCGCCATGGCGGATTCGCGCATTGGTTCTAGACCCAATCATTGACGGATTTCACCTCACTAGAGTCCTTATGGGACGGCGGCAGCAACCTGAACCTGCTTTATCGGGATACGGTCACGAAAAATGGGCATAGATCCTCAAGGATTAAACCCACAAAGACGACCTTTAAAGGCATCATATCAGGTGTAGAGGCCAACTGTACAGCTCAGTTACACTTGAGGTGGTCTTGGATCCCGGATAATTTCCAAGCGAGGAGTTAATCTTCGACATAGTCCCGTTCGCGATGGCTATCACGCCTGCGCTCGGACGAACCGCATTTGCAAAGTTCAATGCGGTGCCGCACTACGCATACCTCAAGCTCAAGATGCCAGGCCCTCGAGGAGTCATTACCGTCAATGGAAACACCGAACGCTCTCTCCGAACGGAGGAGCATACAGCGACCCTCGTGTCGGAAGTACAAAGTAGCCTCTCAAGGCAATTCTCGACTCCGGCTATTAAACGTTCGGACACCGTCAAGCGCGCCCGGAGTAACCTACAACAAGACCGCCTGGCACGTCCCGAGCACGCGTAGCAATGCGGCCCCAACCCCAGCCCTCGCGAAATTGCGAAACCAGTACTACGAGTACATAATTACGCTCTGGAAATACCATGGGCATAGGGGGAGGGGCACGACCACGGCATGCCCAAAATGCGGCTCAACCGCACTAGGGGCTCTCGATTTTGTCATTCTTTTTTTTCTTACTTTCAGGACTCCACTCTCCGGAAGGCCTGTCCGGCAGTACAATCGCCGAACACACGATGCAACAGCCAGGGAGGCTGAAAGCTACGTCGAGTGTCCAGGTGGTCTCTATAACGAGCAATATACTTGTTTCACATATCATCCGCAGCTCGCCCTCGAGAGGACATGTCAAATAGTCCCATCTCTTGCTTATCGCACTATTTGTATCGTTACGCTACCGTAGAATTTTGAATAAACAATACATAGCTTTTGTCTATTATTGCATTCCTTTTATGTAAACATGTTCAGTTATGACATTATGCAACCGTACACTTTAGTACGGCCAATACACCGAGGGCTTAAGTACCCCGAATATGGTGTGAGAAGTCCGAACACTCTCACGAAGTCGGCACCCGAACTTATAGCATTATATGCATCAGCTCGAATCATGTCTTGGGTCAATAGTTGGGTTTGCCGGCTCCCATGTTTTGGTACCTTATGTTCCGTTATATCGACTAAGGTAGCGCTGGGAGAACTACTGCGATTGTGCCCCGCTTGAGCTGGGTTAAGCACCTCAGTAGAGAAAGCTAAAACTGACCGTCATGATAGGGCGAGAGTTGGTCGCTGTTCGAGAGGTTTCGAGTCCCTAAAGACTTATGCCGCTTAGAGCGAGGAGTCGGCTTTGTCTGGCCAAGGCGTGGATAGCGCCCCGAACTCGGTCTTCCGAATACTAGGGGCCTCGCCGAAATTTAAAATTATAGATTCTATGGCTAAGTGAGGGTGATAAAGCATTATAGTTCGATTGCCTTGTTCGTTGTGCTGAGCGCCTCCCTCGAAGGACCCAATAATGGGAACAAGAGCGCTCAGGTTTATCCCGAACACCCCAGCACTCGTGGCATGGAGGCAGAAGCCGACGACTCGCTATCTCTCAGATTTAATAAATGGCCGCACAGAAGGTAATATTTTAAATTCAACAAGCGTTTCTTAGCGCGTATGAACACGTTTTCAGCGCACAGGATAACACGAGCGAGTTTACACAAAAATTACATCCTTGGAACATTCACCCACCACAAGGCGGGCACCCTTCAGGACGCCCTCATAATACATCTCGGGCTTGCGATGCTCCTTGCCCTGCGGTGGCCCATCTGTCACCAGCTTCTCAGCATCCATCTTGCCCCAGTGCACTTTAACACGGGCAAGGGCCCTACGGGCGCCTTCGATGCATACGGAGCGCTTGATGACTTCAAGTCATGGACAGGCATCCGCCAGCCGCCTCATCAGCCCAAAGTAGCTCACAGGCATGACCTCCCCAGGCCATAGCCGGACTATAAGGCCCTTCATGGCCTGTTCGGCCACCTTATGGAGCTCGACTAGCTGCTTCAGATGGTCGCTCAAGGGCATCGGGTGTCCGGCCTCAGCATACTGAGACCAGAACACCTTCTCCGTCGAGCTCCCCTCCTTGGCCCGGTAGCAGGCGGCAGCGTCGGACACACTGCAAGGAAGATCTGCGAATGCTCCTGGAGAGCTCCGGACTCGGGTAAGTAACAAGTAATTCACTTTCACGTGCTTGCTTTGCATAAAGAATGCCTTACCCGCCACTATCTTCTTCATCGCCTCAATTTCCTAGAGGACTTTTTGGGCTTGGCCTTGGCAGATTTGGCGCTCTCAAGGCAGAGGCAAGCTCGGACTCTCGAGTCTTTGAGTCAAGCTCCAAACTCGTGTTTTTCACGAGCACTGGAGCTCTTGCTGCACCTCCGCCACCCGTGCCTCCTGCTTTTCTCGCTCGTCGCTCCACGGCCGCATTTTCTTGACCTTGGACAGCACTTCCTTGAGGTTGCCACTGGTTGTGGCCTGTAATACTCACATTGGTCCTGTCATTTTTTGCAACCACATCTTTTTTATATACTTACATAAGGTATTACTTACCTTCCTTGTCCTCGAGCTGCTTCATGGCAAGGCCGAGCTCGTTCTCGGACCGCTCGAGGCTCTGCTTCAATGCATCAACCTCCGCAGTCACTGCGGCAGAGATCAGCAGTGGAACCTGCATTCCCATATTAACATACTTATGTTAGACTCCTGCGTATATCTTTTTGATCCTCAGTTCGGCTTTTCTTTCCGAACACCAAACTGAGCATCAGGGGCTACTGTCTATGCGGCAATATTTTTACATATCTTAAATACATACCTGAAAGCCTGTTAGAAGGCTGGCACATGCTTCAGTTAGCCCGCTCTTGGCGGACTGAACCTTCTGGATCACCGCACTCATAATAGTGTGGTGCTCCTCGTCGATGGAGGTGTCGTTAAGCACCTCCAGCAGATTATCCGGTGCCTCCGGTTGGACGGAGGTCACCGGCGTCGTAGGCTTACCCTTCTTACTAGGGGGCGCCTGCCGGACTCCGGAACCACTGAAGGTTCCGGTGCGGTGTCCGGCCCAGGGCCGGACTTGGAGCCCTTGGGGGTTTTGTCCCCTTTGCGCCTGGAGTCCGGGAGGTCGCCTTGCAGCGCCTCCAGGACCACCTCCTCCTAGCTTGGACCCTTTTGGGACTCCACCTCGGCATCATCTGCAGCACAAGGGGAGGAGGCGGCCGGAAGTGAAGTGCTATTCACATCCGACGAGCTTAAGGAGCCGCTCGACGACACGCCGACCTGGGCTCGGGGCGGACTGCATGATTATATTCGGCGTTAGAAGATACTGTGCAACAAAGGAACGCAATGAGTTATTCTGGTATCCGTATACTTACGATTTTGCCAGGGGCTTGGCCCTGGATGGCCAGTCCTCTTCGCCGTCATCGGCGTTGGTGGAGTAGTCCGGAGGAAGGGTCCTCCCCTTCTTGGACCCTCCGGCCCCCCCAGTTGGGGCGGCCTTCCTTTTCTTCTCTCCCCCCGCTGGGGGAGAGACCTCTCTTTCCTCCTCCCCGTTTTAATGGGAGGAGTCCACCTTGGAGTCACCGGACGATGACTCCGACACCACCAGGCGCCGGGAACTCTTTCGAGTTCCCGTGGCCTGCTTCTTGGCCTTCTTCTCCGGCAACACGTAAGGTGCCGGAACTAGCAGCCCCGTCAAGCTGGCGTCCGCTGGGTCTTCGGGCAAGGGAGCCGGACAGTTGATCTGCCCGGACGTCTTCTGCCAATCCTGTCAAAGGTAAGGGAGTTTAGATCCCGCGATAGGGTCAAACTATGAAAAAAGTATCCCGTAAAGGGTAAAACAGCTTACGCGTTGGCTTGATGCTGCGCTGAATTCGCGATCCTCGGTAGCGGATGCGGAGCCTCGGCGCCTTGAACAGCACCTTCGAGCATCTTCGTATGTAGTGTCGAAGAGCCTGCTCGAGTTCGGTGCTGTGCGGATTAAACTCCACAAGCTGAAAGCCCGTTGTTGGCATGGGAGGATCCAGCGGATGAGCATGACACTGGACAACGTTAGCGAGTTTGAGCTTCTTGCTCACAAGGTTTTGGACGCAGGTTTGGAGTCCGGTCAGCTCTTCCGAATTACCCCACGACAGGCCCTTCTCTTTCCAGGAGGTGATCCGCGTGGGCATGCCAAATCGGAATTCGGGGGCTGCTGCCCATTCAGGTCCATGGCTCGGTGATGTAGAACCACCCGATTGCCACCCTTTTATGGTCTCTACGAAGGAGCCCTCGAGCCATAGGGACGTTGGGCATCTTTCCCACCATGGCACCTTCGCACTCCGGCTTGGCCGCCCCACTACCTTGGCTTGACATTGAAGGTCTTCAGCCATAAGCCGAAGTGGGGCTGGATGTAGAGGAAGGCCTCGCACACTATGATGAACGCCGAGATGTTGAGGATGAAGTTCGAGGCCAGATCGTGGAAATCCATGCCATAGTAGAACATGAGCCCCTGGACAAATGGGTGAAGTGGGAAACCTAGTCCGCGGAGGAAATGGGTGAGGAACACCACCCTCTCATGGGGCCTGGGGGTGGGGATGAGCTGCCCCTCATCTGGGAGCCGGTGCGCGATGTCATTGGACAAGTATCTGGCTTTCCTTAGCTTTCTTGATGTGTCCCTCCATAACGGAGGAGACCATCCACTTGCCTCCTGCTCCGGACATGGCTGGAGAAGGTTGAGGTGGGATGTGCGGACTTGGGCGCTGGAGCTCGAGTGCGCGAAAATGGATAAGCAAAGGAGGAAGAAGGCGTAGATGATAAAGGTGGATCCTTATCCCCTTATATGGGCGGACGAAACCATGTGCCCCCACCAGCCTGGTAAAACTCACTTATCTCCCAAGCGCCGTAAATTAATGGCACGGTTGGGCTACCCACGCCCGTATTGATGAGAATCCCAGAATAAGGGGACACGATCTCTGCTTCGACAAGACGTGCCAAGGAAACCGCCTCGCTAAACGCGCTAAGGTGGGGCAGTAAAACGATTCGAATAAAGGCTTGGCCGCGGTGTGGTGTCACGCTGCGGAATACGTCAGCAGATTGGATTTGTGTAAATATTATTCTCTCTACGGTGGTATGTGGAACTTATTTTGCAGAGCCGGACACTATCCTTGTGTTCAAAATCTTCTATGAAGTATTCGGAGGAGGAACCCGTCTTGCAATGCCGAAGACAATCTGTGTGCCAGACTCGTCGTCATTGAAGCCTGGTTCAGGGGCTACTGAGGGAATCCTGGATTAGGGGGTGTCCGGATAGCCGGACTATAACCGTTGGCTGGACTCCAGGACTATGAAGATACAAGATTGAAGACTTCTTCCCATTTTTATCAGGATACAGTGCGAAAAATGGGCATAGATCCCTCAAGGATTAAACCCACAAAGAGGACCTTTAAAGGCGTCATACGGTGTAGAGGCCAAGCTATGACGAGCTCGATTACACTTGAGGTGGTCTTGGATCCCGGATAATTTCGAAGAGAGAGTTAATCTTGACATAGTCCCGTTCCTCGATGGCTGTCACGCCTGCTCGAGCGAACCGCATTTGCAAAGTTCAATGCGGTGCCGCACTCACGCATACCTCAAGCTCAAGATGCCAGGCCCTCGAGTCATTACGGTCAGCGGAAACACGAACGCTCTCTCGAGCGGAGGAGCATACGGCTGACCCTCGCGTCGGAAGTGAAGTAGCCTCTCAAGGCAATTCTCGAGTCCGGCTATTAAGCGTTCGGACACCGTCAAAGCGCGCCGGAGTAACCTACAACAAGACCGCTGCACGTCCGAGCAGCGTAGCAATGCGGCCCCAACCCCAGCCCTCGCGAAATTGCGAAACTAGTACTACGAGTACATAATTACGCTCTGGAAATACCATGGGCATAGGGGGAGGGGCACGACCACGGCATGCCCAAAATGCGGCTCAACCGCACTAGGGGCTCCCGATTTTGTCATTCTTTTTTCTTACTTTCAGGACTCCACTCTCCGGAAGGCCTGTCCGGCAGTACAATCGCTGAACACACGATGCAACAGCCAGGGAGGCAGAAAGCTACGTCGAGTGTCCAGGTGGTCTCCATAACGAGCAATATACTTGTTTCACATATCATCCCGCAGCTCGCCCCTGGAGGGGGACATGTCAAATAGTCCCATCTCTTGCTTATCGCACTATTTGTATCGTTCTGCTTTTACCGTAGACATTTCGAATAAACAATACATATCTTTTGTCTATTATTGCATTCCTTTTTATGTAAACATGTTTAGTTATGACATTATGCAACCGTACACTTTGGTACGGCCAATACACCAGGGGCTTAAGTACCCCAGAATATGGTGTGAGAAGTTCGAACACTCTCACGAGTGCGGCACCCCGAACTTATAGCATTATATGCATCGGCTCCGAATCATGTCTTGGGTCAATAGTTGGGTTTGCCCGGCTCCCATGTTTTGGTACCTTATGTTCCGTTATATCGGCTAAGGTAGTGCTGGGAGAACTACTGCGATTGTGCCCCGGTTGAGCTGGGTTAAGCACCTCAGTAGAGAAAGCTAAAACTGACCGTCATGATAGGGCGAGAGCTGGTTGCTGTTCGAGAGGTTTCGAGTCCCTAAATACTTATGCCGCTTAGAGCGAGGAGTCGGCTTTGTCTGGCCTAGGCGTGGATAGCGCCCCGAACTCGGTCTTCCGAATACTAGGGGCCTCGCTGAAATTAAAAATTATAGAATTCTATGGCTAAGTGAGAGTGATAAAGCATTATAGTTCGATTGCCTTGTTCGTTGTGCTGAGCGCCTCCCTCGAAGGACCCAATAATGGGAACAAGAGCGCTCAGGTTTATCCCGAACACCCCAGCACTCGTGGCATGGAGGCAGAAGCCGACGACTCGCTATCTCTCAGATTTAATAAATGGCCGCACAGAAGGTAATATTTTAAATTCAACAAGCGTTTCTTAGCACGTATGAACACGTTTTCAGCGCACAGGATAACACGAGCGAGTTTACTCAAAAATTACATCCTTAGAACATTCACCCGCCACATGGCGGGCACCCTTCAGGACGCCCTCATAATACATCTCGGGCTTGCGATGCTCCTTGCCCTGCGGTGGCCCATCTGTCACCAGCTTCTCAGCATCCATCTTGCCCCAGTGCACTTTAACACGGGCAAGGGCCCTACGGGCGCCTTCGATGCATACGGAGCGCTTGATGACTTCAAGTCGTGGACAGGCATCCGCCAGCCGCCTCATCAGCCCAAAGTAGCTCACAGGGTAAGTAACAAGTAATTCACTTTCACGTGCTTGCTTTGCATAAAGAATGCCTTACCCGCCACTATCTTCTTCATCGCCTCAATTTCCTAGAGGACTTTTTGGGCTTCGGCCTTGGCAGATTTGGCGCTCTCAAGGGCAGAGGCAAGCTCGGACTCTCGAGTCTTTGAGTCAAGCTCCAAACTCTCGTGTTTTTTCACGAGAGCCTGGAGCTCTTGCTGCACCTCCGCCACCCGTGCCTCCTGCTTTTCTCGCTCGATACGCTCCACGGCCGCATTTTCTTCGGCCTTGGACAGCGCTTCCTTCAGGGTTGCCACCTGGGTTGTGGCCCCTGTAATACTCACATTGGTCCTGTCATTTTTTGCAACCACATCTTTTTTATATACTTACATAAGGTATTACTTACCTTCCTTGTCCTCGAGCTACTTCTTGGCAAGGCCGAGCTCGTTCTCGGACCGCTCGAGGCTCTGCTTCAATGCATCAACCTCCGCAGTCACGGCGGCAGAGGTCAGCAGTGGAACCTGCATTCCCATATTGACATACTTATGTTAGACCCCTCCGTATATCTTTTTGATCCTCAGTTCGGCTTTTCTTTCCGAACACCAAACTGAGCATCAGGGGCTACTGTCTATGCGGCAATATTTTTACATATCTTAAATACATACTTGAAAGCCTGTTAGAAGGCTGGCACATGCTTCAGTGAGCCCGCTCTTGGCGGACTGAACCTTCTGGATCACCGCACTCATAATAGTGTGGTGCTCCTCGTCGATGGAGGCGCCGTTAAGCACCTCCAACAGATTATCCGGTGCCTCCGGTTGGACGGAGGTCACCGGCGTCGTAGGCTTGCCCTTCTTACTAGGGCGCTGCGGACTCGGAACCACCTGAAGGTTCCGGTGCGGTGTCCGGCCCAGGGCCGGACTTGGAGCCCTTGGGGGTTTTGTCCCCTTTGCGCCTGGAGTCCGGGAGGTCGCCTTGCGGCGCCTCCAGGACCACCTCCTCCTAGCTTGGACCCTTTTGGGACTCCACCTCGGCATCATCTGCAGCGCAAGGGGAGGAGGCGGCCGGAAGTGAAGTGCTATTCACATCCGACGAGCTTAAGGAGCCGCTCGATGACACGCCGACCTGGGCTCGGGGCGGACTGCATGATTATATTCGGCGTCAGAAGATATTGTGCAACAAAGGAACACCATGAGTTATTCTGGTATCCGGATACTTACGATTTTGCCAGGGGCTTGGCCCTGGATGGCCAGTCCTCTTCGCCGTCATCGGCGTTGGTGGAGTAGTCCGGAGGAAGGGTCCTCCCCTTCTTGGACCCTCCGGCCCCCCCAAGTTGGGGCGGCCTTCCTTTTCTTCTCTCCCCCCGCTGGGGGAGAGACCTCTCTTTCCTCCTCCTCGTTTTCATGGGAGGAGTCCGCCTTGGAGTCATCGGACGATGAGTCCGACACCACCAGGCGCCGGGAACTCTTTCGAGTTCCCGTGGCCTTCTTCTTGGCCTTCTTCTCCGGCACCACATAAGGTGCCGGAACCAGCAGCCCCGTCAAGCGGGCGTCCGTTGGGTCTTCGGGCAAGGGAGCCGGACAGTTGATCTGCTCGGACGTCTTCCGCCAATCCTGTCAAAGGTAAGGGAGTTTAGATCCCGCATAGGGTCAAACTATGAAAAACAAGTATCCCGTAAAAGGTAAAATAGCTTACCGCGTTAGCTTGATGCTGCGCGCTGAATTCGCGATCCTCGGTAGCGGATGCGGGAGCCTCAGCGCCCTTGAACAGCACCTTCCAGGCATCTTCGTACGTAGTGTCGAAGAGCCTGCTCAAAGTTCGGTGCTGTCCCGGATTAAACTCCCACAAGCTGAAAGCCCATTGTTGGCATGGGAGGATCCAGCGGATGAGCATGACCTGGACTACGTTGACGAGTTTGAGCTTCTTGCTCACCAGGTTTTGGACGCAGGTTTGGAGTCCGGTCAGCTCTTCCGAATTACCCCACGACAGGCCCTTCTCTTTCCAGGAGGTGAGCCGCGTGGGGATGCCAAATTGGAATTCGGGGGCTGCTGCCCATTCAGGGTCACGCGGCTCGGTGATGTAGAACCATCCCGATTGCCACCCCTTTATGGTCTCTACGAAGGAGCCCTCGAGCCATAGGACGTTGGGCATCTTGCCCACCATGGCACTCCGCACTCCGCTTGGCGGCCGCCCACTACCTTCGGCTTGACATTGAAGGTCTTCAGCCATAAGCCGAAGTGGGGCTGGATGTAGAGGAAGGCCTCGCACACGATGATGAACGCCGAGATGTTGAGGATGAAGTTCGGGGCCAGATCGTGGAAATCCATGCCGTAGTAGAACATGAGCCTCCGGACAAATGGGTGAAGTGGGAAACCTAGTCCGCGGAGGAAATGGGTGAGGAACACCACCCTCTCATGGGGCCTGGGGGTGGGGATGAGCTGCCCCTCATCTGGGAGCCGGTGTGCGATGTCATTGGACAAGTATCCGGCTTTCCTCAGCTTCTTGATGTGTCCCTCCATAACGGAGGAGACCATCCACTTGCCTCCCGCTCTGGACATGGCTGGAGAAGGTTGAGGTGGGATGTGCGGACTTGGGCGCTGGAGCTCGAGTGTGCAAAAATGGATAAGCAAAGGAGGAAGAAGGTGTAGATGAAAAAGGTGGATCCTTATCCCCTTATATGGGCGGACGAAACCATGTGCCCCCACCATCCTGGTAAAACTCGCTTATCTCCCAAGCGCCGTAAATTAATGGCACGGTTGGGTTACCCACACCCGTATTGATGAGAATCCCGGAATAAGGGGACACGATCTCTGCTTCGACAAGACGTGCCAAGGAAACCGCCTCGCTAAACGCACTGAGGTGGGGCAGTAAAACGATTCGAATAAAGGCTTGGCCGCAGTGTGGTGTCACGCTGCGGAATACGTCAGCAGATTGGATTTGTGTAAATATTATTCTCCCTACGGTGGTATGTGGAACTTATTTTGCAGAGCCGGACACTATCCTTGTGTTCAAAATCTTCTATGAAGTATTCGGAGGAGGAACCCGTCTTGCAATGCCGAAGACAATCTGCGCGCCGGACTCATCGTCATTGAAGCCTGGTTCAGCGGCTACTGAGGGAGTCCTGGATTAGGGGGTGTCCGGATAGCCGGACTATAACCTTTGGCCGGACTCCTGGACTATGAAGATACAAGATTGAAGACTTCGTCCCATGTCCAGATGGGACTTTCCTTGGCGTGGAAGGCAAACTTAGCGATACGGATATGTAGATCTCCTCCCATTGTAACCGACTCTGTGTAACCCTAGCCCTCTCCGGTGTCTATATAAGCCGGAGGGTTTTAGTCCGTAGGACGAACAACAATCATACCATAGGCTAGCTTCTAGGGTTTAGCCTCTCTGATCTCGTGGTAGATCTACTCTTGTACTACCCATATCATCAATATTAATCAAGCAGGAGTAGGGTTTTACCTCCATCGAGAGGGCCCGAACCTGGGTAAAAATATCGTGTCCCTTGTCTCCTGTTACCATCTGCCTAGACGCACAGTTCGGGACCCCCTACCCGAGATCCGCCGGTTTTGACACCGACAGTCCTCTCGACTATTTCTTTTTTGTACTTTTTGTAATATTCCAAATCAGACAAGAATATTTTTTATGAAATTTTTGTAGTTGGTTTACTTACCGTATCACATACCTAGCCTTTTTCATGTTTCTGGAGTACTCCGGAAGGTCTCTCTAATGTGTTCCTCCGGTGTGATAGTTTGGACAATGTTAGTTTCAACATTAATATCATTGACCACCCTTGGATTAGTGCCCTCGGCATTATTGATCTTGATAGGTCTGGAGCGATAAACTTCTTCGATGATGTATGGTCCTTCCCATTTGGAGAGAAGCTTTCCTGCAAAGAATCCGAAACGAGAGTTGTATAACAGAACATGCTCACCTACTTTGAATTTCCGTTTTTGATTCTGCTATCATGCCATCTTTTAACCTTTTCTTTAAGCAACTTGGCATTTTTATAAGCTTGAGTTCTCCATTCATCTAGAGAGCTAATATCAAATAACCTCTTTTCACTAGCAAGTTTGAAATCATAGTTAAGTTCTTCAATTTCCCAATATGCTTTATGTTCTAACTCAAGAGGTAAGTGACATGCTTTTCCATAGACCATTTTATATGGAGACATAAGCATAGAATTCTTATAAGAAGTTCTGTATGCCCATAATGCATCATCAAGTTTTTTACCAATTCCTCAACAGAAAAGTCGGTCCTACGCGGCGACCCAAACGGACGCACATCCGCTTTTTGTCCGCCGCATGACCCTTTCCTGGCCCAAATTTAGGCCTCGTTTGCGTCGGCCTGGACACGATATGGACGCGCGCGACACCCCGTACTCCTCCCCCTAGCCCGCCAGTCGGTGACACATTGGCTGAAAAACATCAAGTCAGTCTTTTGTGTGCCGATAAGAATTATCCTACTCTATCCAATTACTATTTCTGAATAATGCTTAAATCTCTATATGTGTCACTTTAAATTTTCAACACAAAGGTCGTAGAGAGTAACAGGCTAAGAACACTAGCGCGCGTTGATCCCATTGCTTGTATGCCCAAGCATGAAGCATTCATGCGTTTTGAAACATGCATGTGCTTATGCATACGGACGAAAGCGAGCTCTGGATACTGTCCCATAGAGTCAATCAAGTAGCAAAGTAGAATATGACTTTGGGATGAAGCAGATTCATATCTTTGATAGTACCAAGTTATTTGTAAGCCTAATCATCCATATATATGAGTGGCATGCAGCACATAGCAAAGTTGTCCATAGCAAGAAAAGATCCATGATGATAAATGACCATGTGAAGAGGCATGATAAGGCGATAGGAACTCCGCTTTATCATGATGGGACACAGCGAACAAATTTTGGGGGAGGATCAAATTTTGGCACAAAAATCTAGCTCTTCGGCAAGAACACCTCAGGAATTCTTGGGAAGATGGTACAAATCGCTGCTGGCCTGCTGCACTTCTAAAGAGAAGAAAGGAGAAGGGTTGGGAGGTTCTGGCGGTTTGAGCGGGGATGGGAATAGCCTAGTAGTGCTAGTTTTTTACCCCATCTTCACAGCCGCGCGAGTTGTCCTCACCTGTTCGCCTCTAGGTTCCTCCTCATGCAGTTGGCGCACTACCTAGGCCCTCCTCCCCTTTCACCAACGTATAGTTGTCGTCCTCGCCATCTCTTGGCCTCTAGAAGAATTGTGCCCCTGGTCCGCCTCCATGTCCCAGCGTTGTCTCATGTTGACTCTAGGCTTGTTGCTTCAACTCCACCGCCCCTCTATGAATACCTATGCAGATCTGACATGGTCCTGGTATACAATTTTTAGTGATGTGCTGAGATTAGATTAGGAGGCTCCAATGGCATGCAGCACGATGGGGATGGCGTGGTGGTGCCAATATGGCCAGAGTACTTCTCACTAACGGCCGTAGATGAATGATTAACCTGGAGTCAAGTACACAAAGTCTCATCTGCAATGATTAATCGACGCGCGGCCGACCGGAAACAAATTCACATCAAGCGCGTGCACTACCGTGGCTGATCGATCTTTGCTTGATCGATTCTGGCTGTTTGGAAACACATGAACACACCTGTGTTTGCTTTATTGATCCACAATATATAGATTGCATGGAGAGGTCATCGTGGCAGCCGTGCCCGAAAGAGGTTGTCGTCGATCATCCTGCTAAGTTGGTCGTCCCGTCCACACACTGGCAGTCCATTAAATTAAATTAGGGCATCCCCTGAGATCGTGTGGCAGCTTGATGGATGAAGCTGCAGGGCCTTTTATTTTGGTAGGACAGGTTTTCTATGGTGCCAAATAAAATGATGTATTTTACATAATGACAAAGATGGGTAATTTTCCTAACTTTTGTTAGTAAAATAATATCCATTGGTCATGTTTTACTGATGTGTTAAATAGGCGATCAGATGTTACTGATTTTTACGGGATTTTCTAGATAATTATATTTTTTTCTGGTTAGCCCGCAAAGCACTTTTTATGTATAATAGATTCTTTCTAGATCTATTAACTGTCTTTTCCAAAATTAATTTGATCTCTTTATTACTTAATTTAACTTGACCACTAGACTGAGGATGATAAGAAGATGCAATTCTATGGTTAACATCATATTTAACAAGAAGTTTACGAAAAGTACCATGAATAAAATGTGAACCACCATCAGTCGTTATATATCTACGGACTCCAAATAACTTCTTTAAACATTTTAATAGAAGTGTTATGATCAGCACTACTAGTTGGAATAGCTTCTACCCACTTAGTAACATAATCAGCATCAACTAAAATGTGTGTATGCCCATTAGAGGAAGGAAAAGGTCCATTGTAATCAAATCCCCAAATATCAAATGGTTCAATAACAAGTGAGTAATTCATAGGCATTTCCTGACATCTAACAACATTACCAATTCTTTGACATTCATCACAAGAAAAGACAAACTTACGTGCATCTTTGAAGAGAGTAGCCCAATAAAACCAGACTGTAATACCTTATGTGCAGTTCTATCTTCAGCATGGTGTCCTCCATATGCCTTGAAATGGCACTTCTGTAGGATTTATTCCTGTTCATGCTCAGGTACATAACATCTAATAACACCATCCACTCCTTTATATAGATGTGGGTCATCCCAAAAGTAATGTCTTAAATCAAAGAAGAACCTTTTCTTTTGTTGGTATGTGAAACTAGGTGGTATGTATTTAGCAACAACGTAATTAACATAGTCTGCATGCCAAGGAGTACTACGAGAATTATTTATGACAACCAATTGTTCATCAGAAAAACTATCATCAATAGGCAATGGGTCATCAAGAACATGTTCCATTCTAGAAAAATTATCAGCTACGGGGTTCTCAGCTCCCTTTCTATCAATAATATGTAATTCAAATTCTTGTAGCAAAAGAACCCACCTAATCAACCTAGGTTTAGCATCTTTCTTTTCCATCAGATATTTAATAGCAGCATGATCGATGTGCATGGCTACTTTGGAATCAACAATTTATCACATGCAAACACAACTGCTAAAAATTCTTTCTCACTAGTAGCATAATTTTTTGAGCATTGTCTAGAGTTTTACTAGCATAATGAATAACATTCAATTTCTTATCAATTCTTTATCCTAAAACAGCACCAACATCAGTGTCGCTACCATCACACATAATTTCAAAGGGCAAGTTCCAATGAGGTGGTTCAACAATAGGTGCAGATATTAAGGCTTTCTTAAGTATTTCAAATGCTTCTATGCAATCGTCATAAAAAATAAAACATCTTTTTGCAAAAGATTTCTAAGAGGCCTAGAAATTGTAGAGAAGTCTTTTATGAACCTTCTATAGAAACCACATGAACAAGGAAACTTCTTATACCTTTAATATCTTTAGGACATGGCATTTTCTCAATTGCATCAACGTTAGTTTTATCTACATCATACCTCATTCAGAAATTTTATGCCCAATCACAATACCCTCATTTACCATAAAGTGGCACTTCTCCCAATTCAAGATAAGATTAGTTTCTTCACATCACTATAAAACTCGATTAAAGTTGCTTAAGCAATCATCAAAAGAAGTCTCATAAACGGAAAAATCATCCACGAATATCTCAACAATCTTTTCACAAAAATCAGAGAAAATAGTAGTTATATATCTTTGAAAGGTAGTAGGTGCATTACATAAAACAAAAGACATACGCCTATAGTATCTCTATTTGCAAGTTTAATAGTAATATCAATGTCTTCTATCTCAGCAGGTGCAATATCATTCATAATCTCTTAATATAAGGTAACATGAATAGCAGTCACACTAGCACCAAAATCCCATAAACCATGGTAACAATGATCTCCTATTTTAACAGAGACAACAAGCATCCCAACAACAGGTTTATTCTTATCTTTAGTATCAGGCTTAGCAATTCTAATTGCTTCGTTACAGAAATATATGACGTGCCCATCAACATTATCAACCAAGAGATCCTTAAACATAGCAACATTAGGTTCAACTTTAATTAGTTCAGAGGGTCTAGGTGCTCTAATATTACTTTTGTTAACTATAGTTGAAACTTTAGCATGTTCCTTAACCTAACAGGGAAAGGAGTTTTCTCAATATAAGCAGTAGGCACAACTGGATCAACATTGTAAATGATAGTTTAGTCTTTAACTATAACGGGTTCCTCTAATTTTTCTTCAATAGGCGGTGATATGTAAACCACTTCTCCTTAGGGAGATCAACATGAGCAGCAAAAGATTCACAAAAAGAGGATACTATCTCAGAGTCAAGTCCATATTTAGTACTAAACTTGTGAAAGCATCGGTTTCCATAAAAGGTTTAACACAATCAAACTCAAGTTTTATACCTGACTCTTTACCTTTGTCGAGTCCCCAATCTTCAGAGTGGCGTTTAAATCTTTTGAGAAGACGCCATTTAAATTCAATAGTTTTCTTTATAAAGGAACCAGTAGAACAAGAATCAAGCATGGATCGATCATTATGAGAAAGCCAAGCATAAAAATTCTGTATAATAATTTATCTTGAGAGCTCATGATTGTGGCATGTTTACATCATGTACTTAAGCCTTCCCCAAGCTTGAGCGATACTTTGTCCTTCACGATGCCAAAAATTATATATATAATTTCGATCGCGATGAACCAAATGCATATGATAAAACTTTTGATGAAATTCCAATTTCAATCGGTTCCAATCCCACGTTCCAATATCATCACATAGCATATACCATGTCAATTTCTTCCCCCCAAAGATAAAGGGAAAACCTTCTTCTTAACACCATCCTCGGATAAACCTGCAAGCTTAAGCAATCCACAAATTTCATCCACATATATTAAGTGCATATCGGGATGTACTGTTCCATCTCTTGCATAAGGATTAGCTAGCGGTTTTTCTATCATACCCGATGTAATCTCATAATAAATATTTTTGGGGCAACTCTAATTGCTTCCCATCGAGGTGAAGATACCGCAATCAACCCCCTCAAAGGATTATTTTCCATAGTGACAAGTGACAGTAAATTTTAGCACGTAATATAAACGTTTCCTTACCAAATTCCACTTACCAAAGGTGCTTCACTCCGTGGCAATGGCGCCGGAAAGAGTCTTGATGACCCACAAGTATAGGGGATCAATCATAGTCCTTTCGATAAGTAAGAGTGTCGAACCCAACGAAGAGCAGAAGGAAATGACAAGCGGTTTTCAGCAAGGTATTTTCTACAAGCCCTAAAATTATCGGTAATAGATAGTTTTGTAGCAAGGTAATTTGTACGAGCAACAAGCATTAATGGTAACAAAGGTGCAGCAAGATAGCCCAATCCTTTTTATAGCAAAGGACATGCCGGAACGGTCTCTTATAATAAGGAAAGCGTTCTCGAGGACACATGGGAATTCATCTAGTCACTTTCATCATGTTTATTTGATTCGCGTTTGGTACTTTGATAATTTGATATGTGGGTGGACTGGTGCTTGGGTGATGTTCTTACTTGAAGAAGCCTCCCACTTATGATTACCCCCTCTCGCAAGCATCCGCAACTATGAAAGAAGAATTAAGATAAATCTAACCATAGCATGAAACATATGGTTCCAAATCATTCCCTTACGGAATAGCGCATAAACTAGGGTTTAAGTTGTCACTCTAGCAACCCATCATCTAATTACTACTCCACAATGCCTTCCCTTAGGCCCAAGTATGGTGAAGTATCATGTAGTCGACGTTCACATAACACCACTAAGGAAATCACAACATATCATCAAAATATCAAACGAATACCAAATTCAGATGATTACTTATAAGAAGACTTCTTCCATGTCCCTAAGAACTAAAGCAACTACTCACAAATCATGATATTGAATACCAAGGATCTGAACATATAATCTTCCACGAAATAAACCAACTAGCATCAACTACAAGATGTAATCAACACTACTAGCAACCCACAAGTACTAATATGAGGTTTTGAGACAAAGATTGAATACAAGAGATGAACTAGGGTTTGAGATTAAAAGGTGTTGGTGAAGATGTTGATGAAGATTGGTCATCCCAGAATGAGAGGGTCGTTGGTGATGACGATGGCTTTAATTTCCCCTCCAGGAGGGAAGTATCCCCGGCGGAACCGCTCCAACAAAGAGCAAAAGTGCTCCTGCCTAGGTTCCACCTTGAGACGGCGATGCTTCGTCCTGAAAGTTGTCCCCTTATTTTTTTCTAGGTCAAAACCGTTCATATAGCAGAAGATGGTGCCGGGGGCCTGCCAGTGGCCCCACAAGGTACCTAGGCGTGCCCAGGTGCCTTGTGGGCAGTTGGTGGGTCCCCTCTGGTACTTCTTTGCCCCAGTATTTTCATATATTCTATCAAAAAAATTGTGAAATTTCAGCTCATTTAGAGTTGTGCAGAATAGGTGTCTCTGATGTAACTTTTTTAGGTCGAGAATTCAAGATGCCGACAATCTCTCTCCTGTAAATCTTTCAAATTAAGAGAGAAAAGCATTAGAATTGCATCACAAACTATTATAATGATTAAAAATATTGTAAATAACAGTAGAAAAACATGATGCAAAATGGACGTATCAATACTCCATCCAACTCATTCAAAAAGTCCGAACTGATGGAGAGAGACGGGCAATATATTTCAACATCACCCTCACGTCTAGGCTTATTTAGTCTTTAGATGTGAGATATATGTAGGCCGCAAAATCTTTTTTAGTACTGCATTGGCAGAGCCTTGAACTCAAAATCTCTTGGCTCGAATACTATGTTGAATCCATACTACATCTAACTCATCCAAAAGTCCGAACTAATAGAGAGAGCCGGACAATATATTTTAACAGAACGAAGATAACATACGTGAAAAAATTACAACGAGCTTACTACATCTCGGTAAGGAAAAAAAAGGGTATATAAAGAAAGATAAGTTGATCGAGAACAATATATAACATATAGAATGACATCACATGTACGTATGCTATGATCTCAAGTCAATACAAGCATCCTTTATTTCTAGTTGTTATATCGACGCGGTAAATCCTTCCCCAGTTGTGCACTTCACAAATGCGCGACCGTTGTCCCTATATATAATTTGTAGTAGTATTTATTTGGATATTGGCTTTGTATGTTATAATATATTCTGCAGATTTCACGCAAAAAAATTATATTTTGTAGGTTTGATTTGGATCCATTTTTATTTTGCTGCGCAGTTGCTTTTTAAAATCTACATGGGTCTGCGTTTGTAGGAATTTGCAGCTACCCTTTTTGACGTGCGAAAAATGTACACATTTTTTTTGGACACAGTACAGATGCAAGCGCTCATATACACACGCATAAACTCATCCTATGAACGCACACACGCACACTCTACCCCAATGAGCATTTCCGAAAGACTGAGCCGGCATATCATCTTGAAATTTACGAAGTCACCATAGGCATTAGGACTTGAACCCTGGTGGGCTGGGATACCACAGTCCCTTTAACCATTCAATCATACGTTGGTTCGCAAAAAAAATTTACATTCTTTAAAGAATCACGGAATCCATATGCGAGCAATCAGGCCGTTGTTTGGAGGAAATAGTGATACGGAATGAGAGTAAAAGGGTGCTTTTTTTTTGAACTTAAGTAAAAGGGTGCTTGATTGGGGGTAAAGGAGTTGATGAGGGAAGGGGAAAGGGAATTAAAGAGGTGAGGTCAATTCACAGGCGTCTCTTCCTTAGTCCCCTCCTAATTTTAGCTGGGATAGAGCTTCCTCCCGATTTCCTACCGCTAATTCCCACCACATCAAACAGGGAACAAATTGTGGCTGAAACGTCTAATTTTCACGTCTCCCAAACACGACGTACGTGTCTCATAACCCGAGCAGGGAGGACGAGTCCAATCGTACCGGTACGCCGTCCATCCATGATCCATCCAATCGATGATCCATCTGGGCCGGCGAAGTTAAAATGAAGTTCTTCTCTCGACGAAATGATGGCGGAGCTAGCTCTGGTGTCCATCTGTTGGTGCCTTCGGGGCCTGGATGGAAGCAGTCGACACGTTGGATCGTGCCCCTCCGCCCGTCCCACCCGTCACTGTTGCGAAGCGGGCGGCCGCGGCGAGAGCCATAGCCGCTGCCAAGCTAGGTCGTAGGGCCTAGGGGGAGCGACGATCGACGGGCGGGCCACGCAGTACGGCGGTGACAGAGAGAGCACGGCTGACAGGACGACAGGATAGAGGCGGAGAGGGGTAGGAAATCTTGGAGCGAGATACAGGCAGCGGAAAGGGAACGGAGCGACCCCAAGCAAAGACAGGACAGGATAGCACCGTACGTGCAGTGCAATGCATGGGTAGGCCACGCCAGGCCAGCGTGTAGCATCCGTCCGTCCTGCCATGGCATAGCATTCCACCGCGCGACCTTAAACGGATGTCCGTTTTGTTCGGATTCTATCCGTTTGGGTAGAGATTTGGGGTCGTGTCCGGGCCTGTCCTGGGATGCGGTGACCGTGCGCCCAGCGCACGGCCGCATCCATTTGCCCCATCCTGTCCCCGTATATTTCTTTGTAAGTCCTTAAACTTTTTTTATCATTCATTTTTGATACATGACAATACATCATCACATTTTGACTAGTAAAGCAAGGCCAAAGAAAACAAGAATCGCAAGAATACATTTGAGAAGATATCCAACTTCCATAACTGCTCCCTTGAGTTGGGTTAGGGCCTTCTCGATGCACTCATTGTTGATCTGTGAAGGAGGCACGACATTGCACCCTTCTTTTTTCTTCAAGCCAGAAGTCGACGTTGCTTCCTCACACACGTAGTATCGTGCCTTGTTGCTTCTTCGCACGTAGTATCGTGCCTAGCCTTTAATCTAGCAACAAGTGCACTTGTCTCATCTAAAGCCTCTAGGCTAGCTAAAAGTGCACGAACATGCAATACATTTCGCTTTATCAACATATCGATGTACTCTTCTTCCCAATACCAAAACTTGCATCCGTTCTACACAATAAAACTTAAAGTTAGCACCACTAGTCTAATCCAAGAACACAAACCGAAGCTAAAAGAGCACATACCCCATCGTTTAAGCACTTGATGAACACCCATGCGGGATGCTCCGGCGTTGTAGACACGCGGCGCACGACCACCCTTGGGCAGTGGTCGCACTTGATGAGGGGCAACGGTGCGCCGACGAGCTTTTGGGCAAGCACCGAGCCCGGCCGGCCGCCATTCGCGTATCTGCCGGCGGGCCACCGACGGTGCAGATCCGAGCGGCTAGAGGATGAGCCACTGCCTGCATGTGGCCTTGCGGCCCTGCCAGGGCCTTCCGGCGAGGTTCCCGGCCAGTCCATGGCGCGGCCCGGCCTCCCACAGCCGGGCGAGCTCAAGACCGACCGGATCCGCCCCAAATCCGGCCGGCGGGTGCGCAAACAAGGTGGCCGTGCTTGGGTAGCTCGGCGGCGACGAGAGGAAGGGGCTGGGCAAGCGCGCGTCCGAGTTGCACGGCTGCAATGGCAGCGGGCGGCCGGCGGCGACGAGGGAAAGAGAGGGGAAGAGTGGAGTGGATGCGGCCGGAGGGAGGGAGGAGGGCGGATAGAAAAAGGCCCGTCCTGCGTCACCGACGGGCGGGCCAGGGGAGGACACGCGCACCCCAAAAGTGGCGCAAACTTGGGCCGCGGACTGGTCGAAATGTTTGCGCCCGCGCGCTGGGCCGTCTCGTTTATCCCTTTTACCCCAAATAGACAGGGGCGGACATAATAGGGTCGCGCGTTGGAGTTGGCCTAAACCATAAAGAGAGGCAAGTACTCTACGACAGCAGCTCGTCCTCCTCCTCCGGCTAGCTAGTGCCATCCGAGCAGACAAGCAAGCGGGGAGAAGGAGAAGAGAAAAGAGAGAGAGAGAGAGAGAGAGAGAGAGAGAGAGAGGCGAGGGGGGAAGAAGAGGATGGGGCGCGGCAAGGTGGAGCTGAAGCGGATCGACAACAAGATCAGCCGGCAGGTGACCTTCGCCAAGCGCCGCAACGGGCTGCTCAAGAAGGCGTACGAGCTGTCGGTGCTCTGCGACGCCGAGGTCGCGCTCATCATCTTCTCCACCCGCGGCCGCCTCTTCGAGTTCTCCACCGCCTCATGGTACCCAACTGCTGCATCCAACTCATCCTACTCTCTGATTTGTTTTATTGTATGAAAAAGTTGCTCATCTAGACGCATGGCTACCATGGTAGCCCCTCTTCTCTTGCTGCTGTTTCGGGGGAGGATTTGATTTGCCGCGTCTTCTCTTCCCTATCGTCCGTCCGTCCATCCATCCATTCATCAGCGCGCGGCGGGATGCTTCCCCTTTCCTCTTCTGGTGCTTATGCGAGTCGAGGTCGCTGTAAGCGGCAGCTGATAGTGGAGTGTCATCCAGGCTCGATCCTAGCTATATCCCGTAGCGCTTAGCCTCTCTCGTCAACTCTCTTTTTTCCGGCAGGCCTGTGCTGTGCTCCTCACTAGCCACGCACATGCCGATCGACGATGAATCAGAACCACTAGCTACTTCGTTTTCCCTAGCTAGCACATCCAGATCTGGGCAGGCAGACACATAGAGTACACATAGAACCTTTGTTTGTAAGAATCACACAAGCAATTTTACTAACTTCTTGTCCCGATCTCCCCTACCGGCCGGCCGGCTTGTTGCCCAGCACAGAAAACAAATCAACCAGCTAGTGCTAGTTACTCTCCTTCTCCTGTTTTAATTTTATGTATGTATGTATGTTTGATCTTCCATGCGTCGAGTTCTTGGGAGATCTGGCTCTCGACCCCTCTGAGTTGTGTCGAGATTCTACTGTTCCATTGGGAGCCACTCATCCGGATCCAATTCTACTGTTCCATTGAGCCCCCGGCCCTCTCTCCTCCTCCTCCCATCCCTTCTCTCTCTCTCCCCCCGTCTTGTCTGGGTGACTACTCAGGGGCCGTACGCGCACGCGACCGGTAGGGCAAAAGTAATGGAGAAAGCCCATGTGTATCGGTGTACGCGCCCGTCACTTGGCCAGTCCTCGTCAGGAGCGATCTTATCCCGGAGCAGGACCGGGGTACTAGTACCATGCTGCTCTCCGGCCGCATGTGAACGACGGAATGAATTCACCGGCCGGTACTAGCCTAGCAGTGCGTTCTGGCCGTAGACATCTGACAGACAGACGGACAAGCGTGGTACGTACGTACGTACCTCGTCGTCGTCCACCGGAGAGATCGACGCCATGGCGTGGCGCCGTTCCGTCGTCACGCCATAATCGTATGTGCACGCGGCCCGGCCGGAAGAGTAATCCGGTGAAATGACATCGTACGCTCCATCGTCAGGTTCAGGGTTATCATAGTAGCGATACAGAACTTTGACAGACGGACGGACAGACGGTCCAGTGTATGTGCCGTCGCTCGTCCACAGACCACAAGCCAGTTTACAAACGAAACGGCACGGAGCAAACACGTGAAATGTGCGCGTAGCGGAGCTTGGAGAAACATCAGCTGGCCGTAGTACTATACTACCAGTACAGTACTCATCAACCCTCAAAAAAGTACAGTCCTCATCCGGTTTTTCTTTTTTGCTCTCCAAAAATGGCATCAACCTATTTATTTCACCTTCAAAATGCGAATGGTTTTTACTTCCTCAACGTCAATTAACATGGGACGCAGGGAGTAATATCTTGGAGTAGATGGTGTTAAACAGATTTACTGGCATTTGTTTTTTTTTTTCAGAATAACATGTACTTTCGAATCAAATTAATAGAGGAAGTAGCGAGAAATCTCTACTGTCTAAAACAAATGTGAGGTTCCATCATACGTCAACCATTCGTCCGACCTCTCTAGTTCCCTCCTCTTTTGATTTTTCTTTGCTCTCCCATCTCTGCTTTCCCCCACCGGTCTTCTCTGAAAACCGCCATAATTGTCCCATGTTTTGTGAACCTACCAAATAAAACCATGTTCATTCGTAAATTGATAAGTGTTACCACTTCTAAAAGAAAATGCTTACCAAATAAACTCCATTTAGAATAGAATTACCAAATAACGTTGTGCGGTTTTTGACCTAGTTTTTCTTACAAATCGGACCAACTCCCTTCTTCTTCTTAATGAAATCGCAGGAGCACCCTGCCCCTCTAATGAGGTCCCGCCGAAATAAAATATTTATCAAATAAATCACTATATCCCTTGGTAACGTGCAATGGTTGTTTCCAAAACTCACGGAAATCCCTTGCGAAGAACCTAAATAAAAGTTTGACTTAGGACACATAGAACTTCAATCATTTTGGAACGGGGAAAGTTATTTACTATTAGAGTTACGTACAAAAAGACATGAATAGGCTAATGTAGCAATCAAATGTCATCTGAAACCAATGCGCATGATTTTGTAGATACGACCATTTGGATACTTCAAGTCCTTTTTTCATGAACTAGAAGAGCTAGAAAAGGTGTTAATATCCCCCGCAAAAAATATATATATAGAAAAGGTGCACATAAAAAGGGGGGAATTCCCATGAGGTGTAAGCACTAAATGGAAATCCTAGAGTTGAAATTCGCAAAAAAAAAAAAAACCTAGAGTTGAGGCTTGGAAATTCAGTCCTTCAGAATGTTAGTGGTATCATTAACTCCGCCTTAATTCTGCTCACTAGGTATAGATTGCACAACTACTGGTCCATTGGGGACGCGGCCGTACGTGCGGCCGCAGGCAGCAAGGGGATCAGGACGGGGACGGCCGGAGAAGTGATCGGAGAAAATGGAGGCCGGTGTCGATCCATGCGCTCGACCGTCAGGGGTTTATCCTATTCCTATCCTACGTACCTTGTTCCTCCTGGCATGCATGCCTGCGACCGGTCGGTGCTACGTCGCCGTCGTCTCTACCGGTCGGTCGTGGAACTTTGACAGGGACGGGCAGACGGGTGAAATGTTGCTAGCCGGAGTACTACGGTAGCTAGGCCAGGCCAGCCCAGCCAGCAGTGCGTATACCGCCCGGCCGTCCGGTGCAGGGCGAGCTGAGCAAAAGTAGTACAGTCGTAGCAAACACGTGAAGACGCGTACTGGGACTCGAGAGTATTATTAATTGGTGCCGTGGTACTACCTGTTCGAAAAGAAAAAAAGCGACTTTTTTTTGCGGGGTGAAAAGAAAAAAGTGATGTAGTACCGCTATGTACGTGCCCCTACTTTATTTTACATTAACCACGCGCCATCATGCCGTAGTCGTATGGAACCTTGTTTTTCCTTTTTTTTCTTTCTCTTTTCTTTTGGGCTTGCCGTGCTACTCGCCCCAAACCTTTGGAACGGGGTCCTTCATAGGGAAAATTCCGATGGGTTAAAATCCTACAAATTCTTAGAAAAACCCTTCAATCCAAAGGTGCTCTGTGTTTACATCAAATTGTTTAACCGATTTGGTCGACTTAGAAATAACTGTTCTCCAAACGATTTAACAATGCCAAATTCGTTTGGTCATGTCACACATGAACTCGTATAATTAATTGCGTTAGAGATATTTCATGATTTTCTTCTTTCAAAAGCTTGTCTATAATCCATTCTTCTTGTTGTTCAACAGCATGTACAAGACACTAGAGCGGTACCGCAGCTGCAACTTCAACTCTGAGGCAACTGCAGCTCCGGAGATTGAACTAGTAACCTTTTCAACACTGTTCTTTCTTATACATTTCATGTGCAAAACCAAACAGTGTGTACTAGACACTAGAGCGGTGTTTCTAGAAGTATATACATGGCATATGCCACGTGCATTCTGTGAATTGTTAGTCTTGGATAGGATTTATGATCAGGATCTGATGATGGCAATTTGATGACTGGAAGTAATGTGTTTAATGTAATTTCACGGGTCATAGTGAATCAAATATCAATATAGGAAGCAAAATAATAATTCAAATTGGATATTTGGATGTACTAAATTGTTAAGTAAATGCAGTGGTATGTGGTGAAATATAAGAGCTCCATCTACTGCTTCTGAGTAGCATCAAGTATTTAATGGAATTAAGTAAAACTTTCTGAACATTTGCACATGCACAAAGCTCTCACATGATGGATCTAATATCCCTTTGTGAAAAACAAAACTAATTAACGCTCGAGAGGACTTATCCCCTAACTAGATGTAAAAACTACTATATATGCTAATTTACATATGCTTTTTCATTCATATTATCAACTTTGAAATACTTAATTAGCAGTATCTTATAGTATGCCATGCCCTTCTATTTTCATTGTTACATAGCTATTGTCTCCTAGAAAGTTTTAGCAGTACCTTGTGAACAACCATACATATCTATGGTTTGCGCATAATGTAGTTCTGTATCATAGTCATGATTTCGCTCGATTACTTGACCTATGGTTGTTAATTTTTCTTATCCAAACTAGAGCAATTACCAGGAGTACTTGAAGCTGAAGACAAGAGTTGAGTTCCTACAGACAACTCAGAGGTATGTAGTCCCTAGCTAGCCAACTATAGGAAATGTTAGATGATATATCGATCATGTCGATCATTAATTACTTACCAGGTGATCGATTGCTATTTAATTAATACTGTCATGCATTTTAGAGTTGAGTTAGTGGTTAAGCGAGCATGGATGACATGGACTTAGCATGCGTTTTCTTAGAGGGAGATGGAGGCAAACACACACTAGTAGACGCAGACATGTGTGTGTTGTGTGGCTGCATGCGTTTTAGTTGCTGCATTAGAAGATTAATTGGTGGATTAAGTGTGATCGCATGGCCTGCATGTAAGAAGAGATCATAGATAAGGAGAAGTGCATGCATATAGTTTGCTTGGTTCACAGATGGTTCCCGGGTCGTCTTGATCATGGAGAGAGTTTAGGAAGTGATGAGAGCATGGAGTGATTAATAGAGTACGTGTGTATGTGTTGAGCCTTTTTTACTATGTGTGTGCTTGAGAGTTGAGAGAAGATAGAGAGATTACAGAGAGAAGAGAGGAGCTGATAGTGCCTAAAATTATTGGTCTTTTGCAGAAATCTTCTTGGCGAGGACTTGGGCCCACTTAACATGAAGGAACTTGAGCAGCTTGAGAACCAAATTGAGATATCTCTCAAACATATCAGGGCGACAAAGGTACATCATCATAGTCAAGCAAATTCACTGGTGGTCATATTTCCATATATATGTATATGTACTTCTCAAGTCGTAGGTTCAGATTTCAGATGCATGCTGTAATAATATACTCCCTCCGTCCGGAAATACTTGTCATCAAAATGAATAAAAAGGGATGTATCTAGATATATTTTAGTTCTAGATACATCCCTTTTTGTTCATTTTGATGACAAGTATTTTCGGACGGAGGGAGTATAAATGTTTGATATCAGATCTGTTTAACATGTAGAATGTCATGCTGACTAGCTATTTCTGTGTATGACATGTACAGAGCCAACAGTCACTTGATCAGCTCTTTGAGCTCAAGCGCAAGGTAACACATGTGTCGTCTTGTTAAGCCCTGATCTTGTTCAATATATTTCTTTCAGCGTAGAGGCCGCAGAATTACTAATTACTAATTTGTGCAGGAACAACAACTGCAAGATGTTAATAAAGACTTACGGAAGAAGGTATAATACGTCAATATGAGTGATAAACCTCATCTCTTCCCTCACGGGTTTTAATCATTTTATTTTATTTCCAGCATTGGCTTAGCCTGAATGTGCCATATATACACAAACTATTTTGGTTAATCCTCATTTAGACATGCTCAGGAGTTCCATACACAGTACAGGGAAGCCTCAGTGATAAAATAAAAACATATATACGAAGGGAAAATTAGCACTAGCTGACTTCATATTGTTTCGGTTATTTCATTAAATTGTCAATCATCTAGTTTGTTTCTCCTAACTAAAGAAAGATCACACAACTGAAAATATGAGACATGGCACGGTTATAACGTCCTGCTCTTTCAACGGTTTTTTGAATATGCGTTTTTTTTTGCTTGTTCAATGGAAATGCACGATGGACCATAGAATTCTTGGCAAAAGGTGTTTATATTGTTGTTAAAATTCCATATCTGTGGTTTCTATTGGGAATGGTAAATTAATGGCTGAGTTCGTCGCATATATTCAAAAGAAGTGTGAGCTATGCATGCTTCAATTTTTACCTCTTTGTTGTACCAGATACAAGAAACTAGTGCGGAAAATGTGCTGCATATGTCTTGCCAGGATGTTGGACCTAGTGGGTCTAGAGGCCATGCTAATCAAGCTAATCAACAGGAGCATTTTCATCCTGCTTGTGACCCTTCCCTGCGTATAGGGTAATTTTTTTCCTTCAGCTATTAATAGAAGACTCCAAGTATGATGCCTCATTAACATTAACTATGTTCTTTAAATATAAATAATCTCAGCAAAAAAGAAAACCCATATCAACAGCTCATACTTTAGTAAATTATAGGAATTGATTTTTAAACATTCTTTTGAAAGGAATACAGTACTATATTTGAACAAGATTGCCAACATGTAAAAACAGGAATAAAATCCCAATTTGCATTACCAACAGAAACTGAAGTATCACACTAGAACAGCTTGTGCAGAATCAATAAAAAGGTTTCCTTTTTAAACATGTCTTTGTCTATTTTTTTTTTCATAACTACCTATTACGATCGTGTGCAGGTATCAACGAAATTTCCTGGATCAATTGAACAAAGAATGAATGGTTGTATTAGCTGAGCCTGAGCGCAGATGTCCTATGTTGGGTCGATGTGATATAAACTTAATGCAATGCTTTCTTTTATCCATGGGTTCTAACTTAAAACAACCTATTATGTACTATTCAATCATATTGTGTGCTATTTTAAACTTGAGAGGCGAATTATCTGAATGTTGGATGCTGAATTGACCACACAATCTCTCAGTTTGAACTTTGAACTGAGGGTACTGAAAAGTGCACCGTGCGGTGCATAGCTACAAACAATAAGTCACCACTGCACTGACATGTTATCCATAAATGTTCATAAAAGTATAGCAATTCATCTCCATTTCCATAACGAAAATAAAGTAAAAATTAGGTAAATATACCATAATTATGAAATGAGAAACATGTTTCAAACATTAATTAAATATATAATAAACACTTCATTTTCAAGCCATATACACATGGTCTTATTTACCATTTTTATCATGTCAATATGGATTCCATAATACATTTGAAGGTCGTCATATAATCTATGGAAACATCTAGAAGGTCGTCATATATATAATCTATGAAAACAAAGGTCGTCATATTATCTATAAATAGCATGCCCCATAGTATCATCCAAAAGGTCGTCATATCACCTATAAATAGCATGCATATATAATAGTGTCAAGTCTGTGTACGTGTGACCAGCTCAACTAGATCCATCTCCTCCTTCACCTGGACAGTCTTGATTTCTGTTGGACCTACCGCTGTCACCAATGGCGATGATCCAGATTCAATGTTTGCGAGTGCGTCATCACACCATGCCATCTCCATATCTATCTCATGGTCAATCTTAATAGTGTAGTCCATATGATTGAAGATATAGTCCATGTCAACATCATCATCTATGCTGTAAACCGGGTATTGCGCATCCTCCTTTGTGTCAAATAAACCATCACACATGTCAACAGAAAAATCATCACATGTAGGGACTAGAATTTCTTCACAAGAGTCAGCCTGTCTGTTGTCTGTGCCGAATAGTCCTTGGGTGATCATTGTGTTGGATGGGTTGGATTCTGACCAACTGTCATTCACCTGTGCCAGATTTTGTGTTGGGGATGCTGGTGAAGATGGTGACAGTGGAGGTTCTTTTGGGGCTAGAGGAGCAGCAGTGACCTTGCTAGAGCCAATTCCAAGGCTTTTGATGTAGTTCTGCAGAAGGGTCCCAGATTTGGGATTCTTGGCGCTTGTGCGGGTCCGCCTCCTTGCGAACTGCCTTCTCTTGGTTGCATTCCAATGATTTTTTATGGAGTTTTCAGTTCTCCCAGGGAGGCGCTTAGCTATCTCTGCCCATTTGTTGCCAACCTCCTTGTGCGTTTGTATTAGAACCCTGTCTTCCTCCTCACTCCAAGTATCTTTCTGCATTTGTGGTTTCATCCACGCACAAAAAGTTTATTTCAAGCATGAATACTACACAGATAATATGAGAAGTTTTCAGGAAAAAGAACCTGACAAAAATATTTCAGATTTGGAAACATCCTGCCCATTTTTTTGTGTTTCACTATGATATTTACCAGTTATTGTTATTAACCATTAAACATTTTGTAATTTTTTTAAATTTAGTAGGGGAAAGGTTATTTGAACTTCTATAGCTCTGGTCGGCAACATGATTTTCCATGATACATTGTTTCCAGTTTTTCCTAACTCATATTTCCCCTCAGTTTATGTTTTCTTGTCCTATGTCAGGTTAGAATTTTCTTCTCTTTGGCTCATTGGAAGGGTAGAAACTAGAACTATTGAGTGCTTGTTTGAGTTTCTATCATCATGGATAAGAACCATTCTAGTACTAAGTACTATCCCCAGTTCCCCACCCATCAACCTGATAAAAGCTAACCAAAAAAAACATCGCTTATATTACTCCCAAAATTAGTGCACCCTTAATAAAGGGCAGGCTAGCCCAATGACATTCAAATCTCCCTCAATGTGTTCAAAATAGTTTTTTTTAAGCTAAATTAGATTGCAAATCTAGTACTAAATACTATCCCCACCCATGAATCTGATATAAGCAAACCAAAAATGACATCGTGCATATAATTCCGAAAATTTAGTGCACCCATAATGAATTGCAGACTGACCCAACGGCATTCAAATCTCACTCAATGCGTTCAAATTAGTTCTTTTTGGAGCTTAATTAGTTTACTATTTCATTAAACACGGTCAAAGCAAAAGACATAACTGTAGGCATTCCATTTATTACAGAATATAAAGGAGATCAAAATAGATTTGACTCCTCGGTTCAGCTCAAATGGAAGTTGGAGAGACAAACCTTGATGTTAGGTCTCAAATGGTTGTGCCATCTTTCTCTGCATTGCTTTCCAACTCTTCCAGGCAACATTTGCGCAATCTGAGACCACTTCCTCAATCCAAACTGCTCCACTAACTTCACCAACTTCCTGTAAAATTTGCAAGAACGAACTTCTTGATACCATCGCAGGATAGCAAGTAATAACACAGACTTACAGTGCTGCAAACAGAGAAAATACTGAACTAAGCATGAACCAACATATCTAATTCTTACCTGTCTTCTTCCAGCGTCCATTGCCCTTTGACAACATTAGCCCTCTTGAGAGCCTTGCTGGAGGCCTTCTTTCTTGGGAAAAACCTGCGGCTCATCTCATAGGTCTTGTATGATCCAAGGCCACCTCCTATGAGATGTGAAACCTCAAGCTTCGGCGTCAGCAGAGGGAGGTTTGGTCCAGAACTATGAACGACCGACGAAGTGTCGCCGACGATAGCCTTCGTCGCTGTGCCTTGTGGGTAGTAGTCAGGATAGAAGGCCGCAAAGGGGCCGATCGACCCGCCGACAGGCTCGAACGAACGATCAAGGGAGTGGAGATCATAGTGGCCACTCTGCTGCACATGGAAATCAAGCGGCATGTCATCGCAGCTCCCTGCGTGCGGCTGGAAGCAACCGAACTCCATGGAGGGGTTTCAGAAGCTGACTACTGCTAGGGGTGGGGTGGGGGGGAAGAGGACCGGCCGGATGCTGGTTCCTGTCTACCTGCATCTCTCGGAAGAGGAGACATTGGCATGGGGTGTCACATTATATCTTGACAAGGCCGGCCTTATGGCCTCTTAATGGCCACAACCTAAGGGGGTTTTATGGGTTTATTAAGTTGCGTTGTTAATGGGGCATTTACTTTCATAAATAGATTACTTCATGCAAGAGAAAGAAAACTATGGTTAATTAAGCAGCATGCATTATTCAGAAAACGTGGCACACACACCACCCGTACCCATTGCAAGATGCTGGTCAAGTTATATGCCTGTAGCATCAGTCGTTTCGTTTTCCTTTGTGATGTAAAAGCAAAACACATACTTGGCTAAAAAATTAAATTGTGCAGAATTCAGCTGTAAATTGCTTCTGAACTGAATCTGTGGTCCTTTCAAGCAGTTTTGTCAGACAGTGCAGAACTCATGTCTAAGTTTGATCAAAATACATGTCCATGTTATTTGTTATAGCACCAATATTTAGCAAATGACAAGACTTTGGTTCTGGCTGTGGCATGCAAGTATCATCATTTATGCAACCAATTTGGGCACTTTAGAAATGCTATGGATTAACTAGCCTTATAATTAAACTGTAACATCGATCGAAGATGAAGTAAACTGCGAGCTCAAATTATCACGCAGTGGAACAAATGGAACCCCTTTTTGCGAAGCAAAGAAATCTAGCTAGTTTAGCAACGAAAAAAAATGCTGCTTGCTCAAGCGCAAAGCCGAAGAACTGGAGCAGAGGAGTAGCGGGCGGCACATACCTGCTACGTGCACCGCCGCCCACGGGAAGCGCTGGTCCCGCCGGCGTCGGGGACGGACGGAGCGGGAGGCAACCGGCGGCGATGGCGACGGCGGTCTCGAGTCCGCCGGCCGCCGCACGGCACGAGAAGAGAAGGAAGGAGAGAGAGACCATCCGCCTTTCCGAGTTCCCACCCCCTCGTACTGGGCTCGTTTTGGGTCGGGCGTGATGGGCTCTTGGGCTGGAATTGGGCTTTACAGGCGGGCCAGAATAGAGGCCTGGTACTGCGGTCCGGCCGGCGACGGCCGGCCCCAAGGGAAAAGGCCGCCCTCTGGCCGTCGGAGGCGCCACTGGCTCGCCGGCAGGAAAGAGAGGGCACATCTCCAACTCCGCGGCGCGTGCTCCACGACGGCGACGGCGACGGCGAGGGGAGGAGGAGGAGATGAAGCTGAAGCAGCTGGAGGGCCTTCTGGGGGGCCTGACCCAGTTCTCCGACCCCAAGGTACCCCCCCGCCGCCTCCGCCGCCTCCGCCGCTCGATTCGGCTCCGGAACAAAGCAGTGAATTTATCCGAGCTTCGCCGCCGGCGACGTGGTTGCAGGTGGAGCTGGAGCAGTACGCGACGGGCCCCCACATCGCCTCGAGGATGCTCTACACGGTAGCGCCCCGCCCCGCGCCTGATTCCGATATGCCTTGTTGCCTTTATGCATGGATGCGATCCTGGTACTCGCTGCGATGTGATTCTGTACTTCTGTCTGCAATTGGACGCCGCGAGTGCGTGCGGCCGCGGCTCCATGCCCAAAACCGGCAAGCTACTCCAGCAGTGGGCTAGTAGGCCTGTGGCGGCTTCCATGATTTGCCAATAGAAGATTCTGCACATGTTGTTGCTCGCACTTTAATTCTTTTGCAGTACAAAGTTGGGAATGTTCGATTTTTCAGCTGCTTGCAAGTTGTGCCTCAACCTTTAGGAATGTCTTGCCTGGCTATTTTTATCTGACAGTGCATGTGGAACCATAAGGTAGACAGATAGCTAATTAGGCCTGTCGGGCGTGCTTGGATGCTGAAATTCTAGTGATTCTGGTTGTGTGCCTCTGTTTTATCTTTCTCATGGTGATTTGGTGAATCCGTCAGGCGGAGAACAGCTTCGATGACATAGCTGGCAAAGTGGTGGCAGATTTTGGGTGTGGCTGTGGTACCCTGGCCATCGCGAGTGCTCTGCTGGATGCTGAGTGAGTGCGTAGAAGCTCTTAGTATTTTGGTGATCGTTTTCTTCAGTTCTTGTTCAGAGTCGTTTCTTCTGAGGTGGTATCAGCAGAGATCTCCGCTCCTTAACCGCACAATAGCGTTGTCATTTTTATGATTCCTGTGCCATAATTCGCACACCTGCTGTAAACAGTAGCTAAATGGAGAACTGAAGACTGGTTATCTCTGCCATGGTTTGCTGATTGATTGTGCAGAATAAGGTATACCATGTTTTTGGGGGAACACTAAGGGTTTAACTAGTAGGCACTACATTGCTTCGTGATGTTTATGTGCTGATTACCAGTACTTGGTCTTAGTAGACAGTAAACTACCATAAAAGCTCACTGATCCACCTGTCTTGGTGCCTTGTCTGTAACTTAGTTACTCGTACTGTAGATCTCTGCTGATACTTTAATTGACCTCATATTGCATAACATATCCTTACGAAACATGATGAGTATGTGACACTATCATTCCCATGGCATGTAACAAACTCATATGCTGCACAATATTTTAAATGCTTGTCTGTTGCTGTCATGAACTACACACCGACGTGTTTGTGTACCAATTGGCATCTTTACAATTTTTGTGGTTATTCTGTTGTTTGATATTCCTAATCCTGTTCACTACGATTCTGGAATGACAGGCATGTCACTGGTATTGATATTGACCTCCAGTCCCTTGAACTTGCTCAAGAAAATGCTACTGATCTGGAGGTATGCTGTTGCTTTCGTTTCCAATGCAACGATTGCTTTTATCTGAAGCAAATAAACCTTCATATTGACTCTTTTCCCTCTATAATGAGTCAAACATGACACAGAATTTTCCACGGGTCTGCTTGGTCTACTATCTAGGGCGCTTACTACAGTTTATCAAAGGATGACAACTTGCAAGTGCAGTTAGCTGAAAACTGTTTAGGTCCCCATTTGCTGTTGCCTTTAGCATTACGTTATACGCTTCTTAAGAAATTCATAGGGACAAGGTTGTGGGCCTTAGCTTGTATCAAATATAGTTCTAGAGGGTTCTTTTTGGCGAGGAGAATGTAATTCCGGAATTGACCAAGCTGTTGGTTGCACTTGTAGACATCATACACAATGTAATAGAGGCGCCCCTAAATATAGTATCTTATATGAGATACGTAAGTGCATTACCACTCTAAACCCTGAACTCCAATACTGGTCAGAAACACACCCCTCAACACAGAAAACCATTCACCGAAGTTATGTTGAATTCAGTACTCCATGGATGTGCTAAGCTATCCTGTCACATCCTTATTGTTTGCTGCCTTTTCTTCAGCAATAACAACCTCGGTGTGTTGACACTGATGTTCTTCTTGCATGGTTTTTACCCTTTTGGTACCAGTGATCAAATTTAAATGGTTTAGTACATGTTGGTGAGGTAGAGGTAGAGCTGAAAGTAGTATGTGAGAGGATTGATGCAGTAACTTGATATTTCTAGAATCTACTATGTTTTAACATGTGAATGACATGTTTCTTTTCATCAAATGTTTTGTTATGCAGCTGGATATCGACTTAATTCAGTGTGACATAAAGAACTTAAATTTAAAAGGTATTTTCTTAAGTGGTGATGTGTAGGCTCAGTGAAACTTCAGTGTTCTTTTGTTTACGATACACTGTTTTCTGTTACCATTATGGAGGTTCTTTTCAATATTGTTCTTCTCTACTGCCCTTTTTGTATGTTCAATACATAAGTAAATAATGTCTAGAAAATCATTTTATGAACAATTTAGTATCCTAGCCGAACATGCTTTCCAAGCTGTCTGAATTACTTCCCAGTCTTTAGTATTTTGTGTAGCTTGCACAGGTAAAAGAAAGTAGATGAATTATAATCATGCTAGCAAAAGGAACACTTGTAAAATGTGGTACCTGAAATGAATTATATTGGGTCACAAATACAGATGCTTTTAACACTGAAAAGCGTCCATAACCTTTTTGAGTACCTTATAAGAGATATGCTGCAGGCCTTCTTGTTGACACTGTTGTCATGAATCCTCCCTTTGGGACAAAAAGAAAAGGAGCGGACATGGAATTCCTTTCTATGGGCTTGAAGGTGGTCAGAGCAGTAGTTTGCTATACCAGTTAACGAAAGATGTCCTTAGTGTTGTAACTTTTTATCTGTTCATTATTCATAGGTTGCATCTCAAGCTGTCTATTCTCTACACAAGACATCCACAAGAGAAGTAAGTTCTTCTGCCCTGTAAATCCTTAATGCCTTCTTTGTAGAGAACATTGTGTCACCAAAAGGAATTGATCTACTCTGTGTCGATATTTATATGTTTTCCATTTTGTGCACTCGTGAAAAAAAATCAGTGATTTCCCCACTTTGTTCTTTGTGTTTATGATCTTGTAGTACATCAAGAAGGCAGCCCTGCGTAATTGCAACGCAATCAGTGCTGAGGTTCTGTGTGAGGTAATGTCATTTGAAACAGAGAAATACACTATTAGCCAGCCTTTCTTGTCTTGCTTAAAACCAGGATAGACAAGCACTTTTTGTTTTTCATGGGAAGGTTATTCTGCATTCGGGATTCTGGGCCCAAACCATGTCTTTTGTTCCGCACCTGCTGTGGTAATATCTACAACGTGCTCCTTTTTCTCCTTGTCACAGCTGCGCTACGATCTACCTCGGACCTACAGGTTCCACAAGCAGAAGGAGCTCGATATCGCAGTCGATCTGTGGCGCTTCGTCCCTCAAGCTCGAGACGAAAGGGCAAAGCTAGCAGCCTAGCATGACGCGGCAACGTGACGAGACCGTGACATCACGCTTGCTGAACCACCACAGCGCGATGGCTGGACTTGCTAGAAGAAGAAAACGCATTGGGCGATTTACACTTTCCTCCCCTTGTAAGCGGCAGGCAAACCCCTGTAGTTTAGCAGCCATACCCACCCTGGGCAGTGATAGGGCTTACCAGCACATTGCCAGGCAGGATTTGTGTTCTCTCTGTCCCACCACTTCTTCAGTTTTTTTTCTTGGTTTATACTATCAGAGAAAATCAGCGTCTTGGAACAAAATTCAGAGTTAAATTGGCGAGCATCGTCTCTGCGCCCAGTAAATTTTCGTACCGGGGGGAGAGTAGGGCCTTGTTACAATGCTCTGGCTACAACCTCGGCAATTTGCTTGAAACTGTTTCGTAATTGATGAAAATGGCAATTCATTTGCCTTGTTTAGAAAAAAACAATATATTTTTTGCTCAATCAGCGAGGACTTTAAGCGCATGGACTTGCACAGAGGAGGGTCCCGGTACTGCTGTACTACATGGATAGAAAATGGCACGGATGTTCCACATGCATGCATGTAGAGAGAGAAGAGAGCACAGGACTTCCATAACAAGATTAGCCAGGATGTGGTGCGGCGTTCTTGGGCAGTCCTTTTTCCTGAGAGCACGATGGAAAGTCCGAGAGAAGATGGAGACGCAGGTACACACACTGTGGTCTATTTGTCTTGATGCATGTCAATGGCAATGCCATGGTGGTGTGCAGTGTGCACGATGAAAGTTGAGAACCGGCGGAAAGCCGACAATGCATGCAGTGATGAGCACCTATAGCATAATTTGACGCAGGAATTCGCGTGGCTTCCTACTTGGAAAACAAACGAAAAAGGACCGTCCAAGTGCCCCAGCTGTGTTGTGTCAACGGTCACAGCCAGTCTGTACTGCAGGGGCCTCTCCTCTCCATCAGCAAATGCCCAGATAAACTTGCAGTCGTCGATTCTGCAGGTGGTGACATGCGCGCCGGCCGTGGGTACATTACATATGACATGATGTTACCTACTGTACAATCCACTCAGAGTCGGAGAGGGTCAGCTGTTGGTTCATTCGCTCCTGTCCGCCTGTCTCGTGCGCCACGCGCGCGCATATACGCCTGCCTGCCAAGGCGGGTTCACACACATAAAGCGGATGCAGGTCACAGTGGGAGGGAGATCTGCCTAACTTTTATTACGTGCTGTGCTGTGCTGTGCCAGGATCGCACTCGCGTACCGCACGCAACCACCACCACAGTGGCCACAGGAGCGCACACACACACACGTCCGGCTTGCTTCTCACTCTCACTGGTGAGCCGCATGCATCTGCCGGCCACATTGCTGCTGGCTTGTTATGTTTCCCCGCGTTGCCAAAGTTTATCTGCTGATGATTATATAGCCCGGTGCCTACTGCTCAATCATTCAGTCGTTCGGTCAGCTTTTACTCGCTTTTCTCACCGGTGCGCAACGCCGATGCGGCAAGGGATCGCGACGTCACAAGTACACCCATGTGACGTGACGTGACCGGGCCGTGATGGTGACGTGATTGATGATGGATCCGCTTCGCCGTGGCGCCGGCCGGCCTTGCCCCGGCCCGATACGTAGCTTGCAGCCATCAAATGATGGATCACTGGTGCAGCCACCATGTTGAGCGCCTGGAGGATGACTCGACTCCACCGCTAGAGGTGACTGGGGGGACGATTTTAGATGGGAGCCTACACTTTGTTTCTCGCCTCCACGCATCACGCCAACGACATCACAGCGAGCCCGCATGGCCTTGTTCGTGCGGGCACTCCATCGCCGAGGTCGCACTCGCACAAGCATCGCAAACACCAGATTTGTTGCGGGCTTGCGGGTAGTGCATTTTAAGGCACCTTGAAATATTAGCTGCCGCACTATTTCCGCGGCAAAATTCCCACTATATATCTTCCTCCATCCCGCCGCTCTCCACTCAATTCCCCGCCTTTTCTCCCACTCTCCTCCTCCCTCCGCCGCGACGCATGGAACCGGATGAGAGCATGCCAGAGTTGAAGGTGGTGGAGGTGCAGGAGAATCCGAGCATCACCCTCGCCAGGAAGATCAGCTCGGTGACAGGGCAAAATCTCAGCATCAAAGCAAAGGCCGCAAAGGAGGCAACACTCGTTCTGAAGGGGAAGGCCGGTGGAGGGCATGCTGATGACATCTGTAGTGGTGGGCGTGTTGGTCGCGGACGTGGTAGAGGTCACGGCCAGGGTCGTGGAGCGCAAATGGTGTCGCCCACCGTCCAGATGCTGCCATGACCGGAGCATTACAATGCTCCATACTACTACACCGCCAAGCAGCTCGGTAGGCAGTATACAGCAACCGCCGTCGGGCAAGTGCCATACATCATCGATGACGCGGTGCCGCTACCATTCTCGGAGTCTACTTCACCACAGCTCGTCCGGCCGCGGCCGGCGGCGGGGGGCAGATGGGTGCCAGCATGCTGTTCGCGTGCTACGAATAGAACAAGATTTGAATTTCAAATTGCTCTTTACTGGCGCACATGTACATGATAGCATTTTTTTGCAGGTGATATACATGATAGCATTGGATGGCGGCTTCCGACATCAGTGTCCATGGATGGACAGATGCCGGACCAAATTTGCGGGCCAGCATTGGAGATGCCCTTAATCTATGAAATCTAGCCAACTTTCTAAACTATTTAGGTATTGAATAAATTTATAGGTATTGAGTGGATGTAATTCTAATTTGAATTACATGCACCTCAAACAATTGGTCTCTAAATTCATACTCGAGTAAATTTGCAAGTTCTTAGCTTTTATTAAGCAAATATATGCATAACTCTGTTTGTGAAATTCAAACCTTACATGCATCCTATTGGTTTCTTTCGTCTTACTTAAGCTGAATGTGATCTAGAAATTATGAAAATTAGCATGGGATTATGTTACGACCCCATAGATTGCGTTTGAAGTTTCATACAATTTCACAATATGGTTATGAGGGTCACCTTGCATGACATGTGGGGCCCACACAACCTTACACTAGTAGAAAACAGGGCATACGTTTGGGGCAGGTAAGCCCATTAGTCCCGGTTCGGTTACGAACAGGTACCCATGGGCCCATTGGTCCCGGTTTGTGAGGCCAGGGGCCTGCCGGGTCTCGTGGGGGCATTGGTCCCGGTTCGTCTGGGACCTTTGGTCCTGGTTGGTGGGACGAACCGGGACCAATGGTCCTCGCTCCTGGCCCACCTTCATTGGACCCGGTTCGTGGCATGAACCGGTACGAAAGGGTGACCTTTAGTCCCGGTTCGTGCCACGAACCGGGACCAATGAGTTGCCTATATATACCCCTCGACCGCGAGCAGAGCACTTCCACTGCACTGTTTTTCCTGGCCGACAAGGGGAGAGCTTTGTGGTGTTCTAGCTCACCTCCTATGCACACGAGGTGTTCGATGGAATGCCCGAGCCACACTACTTAAGCTTTCCCCTCTCCAAGCTCGACCTCCAAGCTCCATTTTCCTCAATATTTGTCTAGGTTTAGCGGTCCGTCACGTCCTGTCCCCGTCTTCACCGCCGTTGATCGCCCGCGCCGATCTCGTCGCCGGCACCACCGTGGTGAGCCTCTTGTTCTTATCTTCTTTCTGAAAGGAAAAAAAATTCTTACTGGTATGTTTATATAGGTACTTGTATAATTTTATTACTTTTATTATTGCTTCTTATTATTTAGTGTGATGGTTTTGGTATCCGCCCCCATCGGCCCTCGTCCTATCTATGATTCGGATGTGGTATATATTATCTTTATAACTATTTGGTTCATTTATTGTTTATGACAATTATGCCGGTCAACGTGACATAGATTTTATTTATCTAGGAGGTATGTCACTTCTAGGAAAATGCTTAAAGGTAGACATTTAGCAGTAGCGTTGGTTATATACCCCACGCTACTGCTACTTAGCAGTAGCGTCGGCCAAAACCAGCGCTGCAAGCGCACGTTAGCAGTAGCGCTTGTTTTCCAGGCCAGCGCTGCTATTAGTGGGCCACGCACTCGGCCCACTGTTGCAGCTTTAGCTATAGCACTGGGCCTCCTCCCCCACGCTGCTGCTAAGCCCACCTCTGCTTCCTCTCCCTCCGGCCCACGCGCGCTCTCTCACTCACTCTCACACTCACACGCTCACACTCACGCACCCCTCAATCCCCCGCTCCGGCCGCCGCCCCCGTGTCCTACGCCGCCGGCCGCCCCCCAGCTGCCCTCCTCCCCCCCCAGCATGACCCTCTTCCACCGAGAGGTACTCCTCCTCCTTCCTCCTCCTCCTCCCTCCCTCCCTAGTTATAATTATTAGAGATTAGTTATTTTGAATCCTATATAGTTGAAAAATGTAGGTTCTTAGAATAATGTAGGTTATGATCGAACCCTAGCTAGGACAGATTAGATAGTATGAACCCTAGTTAATTTGTATGAACCCTAGGTTTTTAAATTAGCTAGGTTTTAAAACTAGGACAGAAATTTATCTAGGTTTTTAAATTAGGACATAAATTTATCTAGGTTTTTAATTAGGTGTAGTTAATAGAATTTAGCTGTTTTAGGTGTATTTAACATAATTCTAGGTGTTTTAGTTGTTTTAGGTGTAGTTAACAAATTCTAGGTATTTATTTAGTTAAAGCAATTGTTATTATTTTTTTAGTTAAAGCAATTTTTCCTGTTATATGCAAATTTGCAGTGGACATGTCATATTTTGAACATGTCACATTTTGGACATGTCATATTTTTCCGAGTGGCCTATGTTTCGCCATATTTTTACGTTATGGCAAATTTCAGGCACTCGATATGTCTTGTTTTTAGCAAAGGTCATGCCGAATTTTACTAAGTGTTTATTAATTTTGTTTTCATAATTAAGCATTTATTCTCGACGTCGATGATGCCTGGCCCGCATCCTCGTCGTCGACTCGGCGGAGGAGGCTTGCTTGATTATAGGGGCCATGTCCGGGACTGGGCTCCGCCTGGCTGGTACTGGGAGGTGCTATCTTCCGGGGCGCGCAGCTTGGTGAGGAGGCAGCTCGTCGTCGACCAGGACCTTATTTGGTGGCGGTCGCGTGGGCCAGTGACGGTGGGGAGGCCTTCGTCCACCACAGAGGTGGTATCTCACTGTGTCAGCGAGGAGGATGAGAACGTCCGTCGCTACATGGTTGCGTCGGAGGGCAGGTCCGACAGTACCTGGATGGTTCTTCAGGGATCTCACCGGAGCTATGATCCTGTGATGGTTCCTTCCCTTTGGGTGTCCACTGCCCGCGCCGATACCCGTCATTCGCTAGGGTTCTAACTATATTAGTGACGTTATATGTATGATACAATTCGAGATGTATTAGTGATAATATTCGACGATGTACGGACGCAAGAGATGATTTAGTTTTCTTATTGAATGCATGCTCATTTGAATACTAATTCGTTATATGATTTAGTTTTGCTTATTGAATGCGCGTCTATTTCAACTATATGAACATAGGAAATGTCTGGCGACGATACCGAAAGGGAATTTGGTATGTGCGAATACTGCGAAGACGAGCGCGGCCAGTGCGACAGGCCTCACCTAGTTGGTAGTAGGCACTTCAGCATCAAGCTGGATGAGACGTTCGAAGTGCATACAGTAAGTCACAACGACAAGTCTTTTTTCGTAATTAAGCATGACTTCTGCTTCTTTTGCTTCAACTTATAATTTAATTTTTTTACTATTCTACTAGCGTATCCCCTGCCATGCAAGAATATATGTATTGGATAAGATTGGTTTCAGTACTATGGAAACTATGGAGGTAAAAAGAGTTAACTTGAGGACCGAGCATGGTTATAGTTTTCTCGCAAAATTATACAATACAGACACCTACACCCAGTTTGAATGCAAACAATGGAGAGCACTATGCAAGGCTTATGCATTTGAGCTTGATATGCTTATCACCTTTGATATTCGTCCGGAAGATGATATTGAAGATAATATTGACATCTGGGTCGATGTACAGACGCCTCCAGTTCTACCTTTATGTAAGTTTCTCAACCATATTTATGACTTGGATATTGTTTATTCAAAAATAGTTAACAACTAATTTCTATTGACAACTTATTTCCATTCAAGCAAACATGTCCGGCGCTTGGTAGACATGACCTACTACTGTCCGGGGGCTGAACTAAACTGCGAGGAGACAAGTTATTATGTTTTCATGGCTTGAGGATCTTCATACTTCCAAGACAAATTATTTTCCTGGACTTAGAAATGTTAGTACTCAAAACGTGCGACCAATAGTGTTCGTACTGAACTACGGTCACATATATTTAGGAAAGAAGGTAAGATTTTTACTATTTGTCCTCAGTGCATCTTTTGCATACATTATTTTTTAAGCTAAACTTCATTGCTAAGTATGTTACTACGATGTTCTTCAACAGGGACTCCCAATGATAGTTGTGCCTCAGTGGATCGAAGCTAAAGGTCGCATGTCCATGGTTAGCATACGGCCAAGACTTCCTACATTGCACATGAGTGCATTCAGGATTTCTGAAAGCGAGCAAGTCTTAATTGTCAAAGACTGGAACAAAATTGTGAAGGATCGCAGAGAAGTACTAGGGGGCAGCAATCAGAAGCGTAGCCCACAATTAGAAGACAGGCTCATCTGCATGCTTCAATATGATGAATCAGGAGCGCTCCACATGTTTTATGCTATTTTACCTCAGAGAGAGCAGTAGGAGTGATTAGCTAGCTAGAATGAATTTCAAGATGATGATGATGTGCTACACTATGTAGCTATGATGATTAGACAATGTTGGTGGTAATGACTAGCTATGATGATTATTAGCTAGTAGTGTCGGTGGTAATTTTCCCTTACTTGCAACTCCTATGCTGAATTAGAGGCTATGTTGATGCTACTACTAATCATTGTTGGTGAAGCAAATGCATCTGAATTTCCATCCATGAATACCGCATTTGAATATTATTACTTTTAATTTCTAATTAATTAGCTGTAGCGTGTGGTGGAGAAAGCGGCGCTACTAGTACATACGATAGTAGTAGCATGTGTGTAGAAAGAAGCGCTACTAGTACTTAGCATATCTGCAGCGTGGGATAGAAAACGTGCTACTGCTAATATTTAGCTGTAGCGCCGTAGCAGTAGCGCCGGCACCACGCTACTGGTATGAAAAAAAAACCATGCTACTGGTAAAGTTTTTCCTAGTAGTGTGTGAACTGGAAATTCCAACCGACCCTATTTGTCGAGAGGTTAAATTTAGTTGAAGAAGAAAACAATTTCTCGAAGGAAAAACTAAAAGAAATTGAGGAGGAGAAGATGATATTGGAGTTGCATGTTGCGGATGTCATCGATGATCACAAGATCAAGATGGATGCAATGCGCTTTAAGATTAGAAAGATTAGAAAATATGCCATTTATACCGAGGCTTGGTATCATTATGCCGTTGGATCAATTGTTACCTTGGTTGCAATTATGATCGCATTTGTTTTGGCATTGAAATGTTTTACATAGTTTCAATGTATGGTTTAATTAATTAGATGCTCTGGAGAGCTATATGTTGTTAGATGAGAACTATGTATGTACTTTGGTTTTAATGTGATGATGAACTTCTATTAATTTGGTCACTTAATTATCTATTCATGATGTCCTGTAATGGTTTTTGACACACTTAATTATATATAATGCACGCAGATGAACCGACAATGGATGTATGGTGACAAACACACCTCCGAGTACATTAAGGGCGTGCATGATTTTCTCGAAGTGGCTGAGGCAAGCAAGCGGAATGGTTTTATGTGTTGTCCATGCCCTGTATGTGGGAATACGAAGTCTTACTCTGACTCGAAAAACATTCACACACACCTGCTTTATAAGGGTTTCATGCCACACTATAATGTTTGGACCAAGCACGGAGAAATAGGAGTTATGATGGAAGACAACAAAGAAGAAGAGGACGATGAGAACTATATGCCCCCCGAATACAGTGATGCTGCAACGGGGGAAGCTGTTGAAGATCAAGAGGAACTAGACGATGTGCCTGATGATGATCTCCGTCGGGTCATTGTTGATGCAAGGAGTCAGTGTGAAAGTCAAAAGGAGAAGGTGAAGTTCGATCGCATGCTAGAGGATCACAAAAAAGGTTTGTACCCCAATTGCGAAGATGGCAACACAAAGCTTGGTACCGTACTGGAATTGCTGCAGTGGAAGGCGGAGAATGATATGCCTGACAAAGGATTTGAGAAGCTACTGAAAATATTGAAGAATAAGCTTCCAAAGGATAACGAATTTCCCAACAGTACGTATGCAGCAAAGAAGGTTGTTTGCCCTCTAGGATTGGAGGTGCAGAAGATACATGCATGCCCTAATGACTGCATCCTGTACCGTGGTGCGTACGAGGATTTGAACGCATGCCCGGTATGCGGTGCATTGCGGTATAAGATCAGACGAGATGACCCTGGTGATGTTGACGGCGAGCGCCCCCGGAAGAGGGTTCCTGCCAAGGTGATGTGGTATGCTCCTATAATACCACGGTTGAAATGCGTGTTCAGAAATAAAGAGCATGCCAAGTCGATACAATGGCACAGAGATGACCGTAAGAAAGACGAGAAGTTGAGAGCACCCGCTGACGGGTCGCAGTGGAGAAAAATCGAGAGAAAGTACTGGGAGGAGTTTGCAGGTGACGCAAGGAACGTATGGTTTGGTTTAAGCGCGGATGGCATTAATCCTTTCACGGAGCAGAGCAACAATCACAGCACCTGGCCCGTGACTCTATGTATCTATAACCTTCCTCCTTGGCTGTGCATGAAGCGGAAGTTCATTATGATGCCAGTTCTCATCCAAGGCCCTAAGCAACCCGACAACGACATTGATGTGTACCTAAGGCCATTAGTTGAAGAACTTTTACAGCCGCGGATTGGAAAAGGTGAACGTGTGTGGGATGAGCACAAACAGGAGGAATTTGACCTGCATGCGTTGCTGTTTGTCACCATCAATGATTGGCCTGCTCTCAGTAACCTTTCAGGACAGACAAAAAGGGATACCACACATGCAAGCACTGTTTAGATGACACCGAAAGTATATACCTGGACAAATGCAGGAAGAATGTTTATCTGGGGCATCGTCGATTCCTTCCGATAAACCATCAATGTCGAAAGAAAGGCAAGCACTTCAAAGGCGAGGCAGGTCACCGGAAGAAGCCCGCCATGCGTACCGGTGATCATGTACTTGCTATGGTCAATGATTTAAAAGTAATCTTCGGAAAGGGTCCCGGCGGACTATCTGTTCCGAATGATGCTGAGGGACACGCACCCATGTGGAAGAAGAAATCTATATTTTGGGACCTACCCTACTAGAAAGACCTAGAGGTCCGCTCTTCGATCGACGTGATGCACGTGACGAAGAACCTTTGCGTGAACCTGCTAGGCTTTTTGAGCGTGTATGGGAAGAAAAAAGATACAGCGGAGGCACGGGAGGACCTGCAACGTTTGCACGAAAAAGACGGCTTGCCTCCAAAACAGTATGAAGGTCCTGCCAGCTACGCTCTTACCAAAGAAGAGAAGGAAATCTTCTTTGAATGCCTGCTCATTATGAATGTCCCGTCTGGCTTCTCGTCGAATATAAAGGGAATAATAAATATGCCAGAGAAAAATTTCCAGAACCTAAAGTCTCATGACTGCCACGTGATTATGATGCAACTGCTTTGTAACGCCCGGATAATTAAGCTACAGTAATTCCATGCTAATGATGCCATGTCATCACTTTTACTGTGGCTAGGTCCCACGTTGGTTCAAACCAATTCAAATTTCAAATTTAAAATAAAGTCAAACAACGAAAGTTTTTCAAATGTCAAAAATAAAATGTTCAAAGTGTGGCAAATATTCCATAACCAATTATGGTGCTGAACCAACATTTTTGTAAAAATATTTAAATGCTCTTTGTGATTAAGACAGTGATAATCATATTTAATTAAATGCCTTTCCTAAGATAAAAATTAGCAAACTATTTTTATTTGGGAGTTGAACTTTTTGTGGCTGAGGGTTAAACTAAAACATTAGTTTAGATATTGGTCTCGTATTTTATAAAACTAAAATAGGCTAATAGTAAATAAAACAGTAAAGATAAATGAACAAACAAAAAAACACAAAAGAACCCCCCTGGGCCTTTTGGCCCAGCTGGCCTCACTGGCCGAGCTAGGCCGGCCCACCTCGCACTGCCTCCCCCCTCCCTGTTCACGGGGGGGTCGTGGGCAGCACCGATGCCCGCCACGGCACCGGCCATCGCCGTGGCGCCCATCCACCGGCGTCGCCCCCCCTATTTAGCCGTCGCCGCTCTCTCCCGGTGTGAACCCTAGCTACCCCAAATCACTCCCCCTCTTTTTCTCGATCTGGATCGGGGAAACCCCCTGGCGCCCGACGCCGTGAACCGTCGCTGTTCGTCCTCGCCGTGGTCACCTCATCGCCCTCGCCATGGCCGACCTCGTCCTCGTGCACACCGCGCTCCCTGGCGGCTGAGGCCTCGTCCTTCTACTTCGTCGTCGTCCCCTTCTTCATCAACATCGACGGGATCGAGCTCGTCCTCATTTTCGCCACCATCTCTTCTCCGACGAACATCGCCATTGTCCTGCTGCTCCTAAGCCACTCGACGGGCCTCCTTGCGCCTGCTCGGTGAGCGACACTCCCTCTCTCTCCTTTTCCCGCCTCGGAACGTCATCGTAGGCTGGCGCCCGCTCACGCCCGTCGCTCCCCGCGGCAGCACCCTGTTCCCTTCGCTCGGTGCGCCCGCTGCAAGGCCGAGCCCCACGCTGCTCCGCTCAACACCGCGCCCCGGCGCCTCGCCCTCCTCGCGACACATGCGCCGGTCCGGCGTCCCTCGCTGGCCGTTGCGCCTGCGCGCCGCCACGGTGGCTGCGCTCGCTCCGTCGTCGCCGCGCCACGCCGCCGCCTGCACTCACGCCGCACGACGGCCCTCGCTCTACTCGCGCCGCGATCGCCCGCCATTGTGGCCTTCCATCGCTGGTGCCCGCGCGACGCCGTGGCTCCGCTTCCCCGCCGAGCTCGGTGCTTTTTCGGCCCGCCTCTGCCGGACTCTGGCGGCCGCTGGGCTGCGTGGCCTCCGCCGCGCGCGCCGCCGGCACCTCGCCGCTTCCGGCGGCGCCCGCGATCGCGCCATCTCGCCAGCGCCTCGCCGAGACCACGGCTCGCCGTGCCCATTGACGGGCGCCACGCCCAGCCGCCCGCGCTGGCGCCGCCCTCCATCGGCGTTGCCCTCCGCCGGTGCCGCCCGCACCGCCCACCACCGTGCCGCCGTGGCGGCGCCCACCGGGCGCCGTCGCGCCTTCTCGGGCGGGCTCCCGTCGCCTGTAGGATTGCCTGCACCGGTTCCACTCCACAAGACCGTTAGGCCCCTCGGGCATATGACATATGGGCCCATGCCCTTGTTTAGATAAAAAGAAGTGTAAAAAACGTATTAAAAATAATAATTAATTAGTTAGTTAAACGCTTAATTAACTTAATTAATTAATCTTAATTAACCTAATGAACTAGATTAGTTAGTTAAATCTGTAATTAGTTGGGTGAGTCAATGACAGGGGGCCCCACCCCCTCTTGACCAGTCAAACGTTGACTGGTCAACTGGGTCCCCCTGGCCCACCTGTCAGCCACAGGGTACACTCTTGTGTACACTGTGCTGGGTGCACTTAGCATTTTTGCTATTTTAATTCGAATTAATAATAAATCTATAATATTGTTTAAATCTTTGAAAAATCATAGAAAATAAACCGTAGCTCGGATGAAAAAGTTTTCTACATGAAAGTTGCTCAGAATTTCGAGACGAATCCGGATACGCAGTCCGTTCGTCTGCCACCCGTCTCTAGCATGGAGAACCTGCAAACTTCTCCTCCGGTTCATCTGTCTGACAGACGCCCGGGACCGGGAAAGCTTTCCCGGATGTTTCCCCCCTTCGCCAGTAATGCCTAGCACCGCGTTAGAACACCTCTAGCCCCGCTTATAATCATGTTGTGCATATGTTTACGTGTATTTACTGTTTCTTCCCCCTCTTCTCTCCGGTAGACCCCGACCCCGCTGCTGATGCCCCTGTGATCGACTACGTCAACGACGACCCTTCTTTCCTTTCAGTGGAGCTTCCAGGCAAGCCCCCCCTTTGATCATCCCGATATCGCCCATTCTATACTTTCATGCTTGCATTAGATTTTGCTAATGTTATTGTTTGCTCCTATTCTGATGCATAGCCTGCTTTTGTACCTGCTTATTGTTACCTACCTGTTTATCCTAAACTGCTTAGTATAGATTGGTTAGTGATCCATCAGTGACCCCCACTTGTCCTTGTTGCCCCTGCTTCATCATCGATGCCTCGATCAGCGTGATCGACGACCAGAGCCTGACACCTCACATCACATCACGCCCCTTTAATTGCTCGACTCTGCAGAGCTACTATTGAGTGCCGAGGGTGATCCCTCTTAAACGCACTCCTGATGATAATTCTGTAGTGTAGCTATTCAGTGTGGTCATCGAGGGTGGTTCCTCTTTCACCATTCCCGATACGGCTCTGTCGTGCAACGCCTCAAGTGTGAACCTCGAGGGTGGTTCCTCTTACGTTCACCTTGATGATTACATCGAGTGGAATCCTCCGAGGGTGATTCCTTGGGTTTTCCCCTTGATGTCTGGACACACAGTTACCTTGACTTTACTGGAGACCGTTGTGAAAGCTGGGCGGGCCCGGAGAGCACCCGTGCGATGTGACAGTGGCAGCTGGCTGTTTAGCGGTATCACCCGGGAGGGGGTGATAGCTCCGGACTTGTCCCGACAGCCGTCGCTCCTTTTAATAATGCTCTAACAGGTTTGGGTATTTGTTCTGAGTTGGCCTCTGGCCTTTACGCACTAACCACCACGTGAGAATAGATATGGGCCTCGACGTCGTGGTATCAGCCGAAGCTTTGTCAGACGTCCAGTTCAGCAGTGCGGCACGGCTGGGCCGACACCATCCATGTAGAGGTGGAGCCTGGACCCGCCCTGCGCGCAACAACCCGGAGTGCAACGGGCGATGAGCCCAGACCCCGGAGTGCTTAGGAGGTAGACCGGTGGGGACCTCTCTGCTGAGCCTAGGTCGGGCTGCGACGTGTTGATCTTGCGAGGTCGGGCATGACCCAGGAAAGTGTGTCCGGCCAGAGTGATCGAGCGTGTTGGAAAACATGGTGCACCCCTACAGGGAAGATCATTATTCAAATACCGTGTCCACGGTAATGGACGTTCAGACTTGTATCCTGATCTTATACAACTAGAAATGGACACTTGATATATGATGGATATGTGGCTCCGGGATTGCTTTCTCGCAGGGAGTCGAGGAAGGATCTCTGGGCATTAATGTTACACCATGCTTGTTAATTATAAACTGCTATTCTTTACTCTTCTACATGCTGCAAGATGCTCGGAGCTGCGTGAAGATGCTAGTCTTCGATAGGCTAGGCCTTCCCCCTCTATTCTGGCATTCTGCAGTTCAGTCCACAGATACAACCCTTCCATTTGATACCAATGCATACTTAGTGTAGATCTGATGCTTGCGAGTACTTTGGATGAGTACTCACGGTTGCTTTGTTCCCCCTTTTCCCCCTTCCTTCTCCTTTCCGGTTGATGCAACCAGATGGTGGCCCCCAGGAGTTAGATGCCACCCCCGCCGACTACGACTACTACCCCGAGGGTGCCTTCTACTACGTGGAGCCCGCCGACGACCAGGAGTAGTTAGGAGGTCCCAGGTAGGAGGCCTTGCCTCTTTGATCGTGTTGTTTTTGTGCTAGCCTTCTTAAGGCATCCTTGTCTAACTTTATGTCTGTACTCAGATATTGTTGCTTCCGCTGACTCTTGTGTTTCGAGCTATGTATTCGAGCCCTCGAGGCCACTGGCTTGTAATATAAAGCCTGTATTATGTTATTTGTGTCTAGAGTTGTGTTGTGATATCTTCCCGTGAGTCCCTGATCTTGATCGTACACACTTGCGTGTATGATTAGTGTACGGTCGAGTCAGGAGCGTCACATGCTTCCGGTTGCATTGAGGGGGCTTCTACCGAAAAACGTTCGATTAGCCATTGTGAAGCTATGTTCATTCCTCAATGCAATCTCTCAGAAGGTGATCGATCCAGAAATCCTACCAAGGTTAAGGAGTGATGTGGCGCAATGTCTTATCAGTTTCGAGCTGGTGTTCCCACCATCCTTCTTCAATATCATGACGCACGTCCTAGTTCATCTAGTCGACGAGATTGTCGTTCTGGGCCCTGTATTTCTACACAATATGTTCCCCTTTTGAGAGGTTCATGGGAGTCCTAAAGAAATATGTCCGTAACCGTGTTAGGCCAGAAGGAAGCATCTCCATGGGCCATCAAACAGAGGATGTCATTGGGTTTTGTGTTGACTTCATTTCTGACCTTAAGAAGATAGGTCTCCCTCAATCGCGGTATGAGGGGAGACTAGGTGGAAAAGGCACGCTAGGAGGGGACTCAATAGTATGTAGGGACGGACATTCTTGGTCTCAAGCACACTACACGGTTCTACAAAATTCTACCTTGGTGACCCCGTATGTCGATGAACACAAGAACATTCTGCGCTCCAAACACCCGGACCAGTGTGAGGACTGGATTACATGTGAACACATCAGGAGTTTCGGCAGTTGGTTCCAAACACGTCTCAGGTGTAACAACACTGTTTCCGATAACCTGTACTCGTTGGCGAGGGAACCATCTTTGACTGTAATGACCTACAAAGGGTACGAGATAAATGGGAATACATTTTACACGATCGCCCAAGGTCAAAAGAGCACCAACCAAAACAATGGTGTCCGCTTTGATGCAGCAACCAATAGGGCAAAGGACACATATTATGGTTACATAGTGGACATATGGGAACATGACTATGGAAATGATATTAAGGTCCCTTTGTTTAAGTGCAAATGGGTCAATATGTCAGGAGGCGGGGTACAGGTAGACCCACAGTACGGAATGACATCAGTGGATCTGAACAATCTCGGGTACACAGAAGAGCCATTTGTCCTAGCCAATGATGTGGCGCAGGTTTTCTATGTGAAGGACATGTCTACCAAACCGAGAAAAAGAAAAGATAAGGAAGCGGATACATCATACGATGAGCCAAAGCACAACATAGTTCTTTCAGGAAAAAGAGACATCGTGGGATTGGAGGGCAAGACAGACGTGTCTAAAGATTATGAAAAGTTTCATGAAATTCGTCCCTTCAAAGTCAAGGCTGGCCCAAGCATCCTGTTACGATGAAGATTATCCATGGTTACAGCGCAATAAGCAAAGAACACAAGCGAAGAAAATGTGGAGGCTTTCTATGAACAACTATTATGATGATGCCTTTGATGTAGAATATCACTGCAGTTACATTTGAAAAAAATGAAATCCCTTTGTAACAGATGAGTTTTCGTCCGAAACCCTGACACTTCCAAAGAGATTGTCTGTTTTGTATCCAGTTTTTGTCATAACCCTCTCAACTTTTTAGCACATGCTATGTGGGTGAAATTATGATACCATGCCAACTTTCAACCTTTTCAGAGTTCATTTGTAGTGCTTTTCAATTTAAGGGTCATTTAGCTCAAATAATGAACTAGTAGCAAAAAGAATGAACTAATAGCAAAAAGAATGAACTAAAAGCAAAAAAGAATGAACTAAAATTATATAAAATTTATGCAACCAAAATTATCAAAGTATTTTCTGTTCAAAACATTAAAAGCAAAAAGAATTTTCATAAAGAATTTTTTTGTTAGAAACTTTAATAGCAACAAGAATTATCATAAAGATTTTTGTGTTAGAAACTAAAATAGCAAAATCTATTTTTGAATATAATGATAAAACACAGTAATATTAAATAGCAGGAAAAAGAATCACTCAAAAATCTATGTTTATAGTAAAGTTATTCAAAAACTAGTGATTCACACAAATTTCAAAAAATTCAAATTTAAACTATTCAAATTGGAAAAGAAATGGCACTAACAGAGAATTTATATTTTTTATTACCTAAAAGCAAAAGGAACTAAAAAATAAAGCAAAAAAACAAAAGAAAATAAATAATGCAAAAAATAGAAAAAACTAGAAATAAAATAAAATAAATACCACCTACTGGGCCACTACGGCCTGAATACGACTAGAAACCCTACCATGGGCCAGGATTCAGGCCCGCAGAAGGCCCAGTAGGCCCATCAGGCATACCAGTGACAATTAGGCCCGTAAGCCTGCAATAGAGAGGAGCTTGAGAGGGGTGCGGCAGTGGGGCTTATAAACCACTGCCCGCCCCTCTCAACTAGCGAGGTGGGACTAAAGTTTTGGCCACGGGCAGCACGAGGCCTTTGGTCCGGTTGGTGGCACCAACCGGGACTAAAGGGGCATTGGTACGGTTGATGGCTGCCATCAACCGGTACTAATGCCCCTTTAGTCCCGGTTGGTGCCACCAACCGACCAAAGGCCTCGCTTCCCGCCCTTTGGGCTGCTGAAAAGAGACCTTTAGTCCCGGTTGGTTGCACCAACTGGGACTAAAGGGCGGCATTTGTCCCAGTTCTAGGCACCAACCGGCACCAATGCTTCGTCTGTATAAACAACACTTGTCAAATTTTCGTTTCAGTTCCTCATTCTCTCGCCGCCGACGCCGCCGTCACCGCTGCCGCCCACGCCCGTCGTCGCTGCCCCGTCGCCGCCAAGGCTCGCGCCGTCCCCATCACCCCAATGCCGTCGCCGCCCGATGTTGTCGCCGCCTGCGCCACCGCTGCCCGACCTCGCCTCCTCGCCGCCTACCTCGAGCCCGTCGTCCTCGTCAGCAGCAGCGCCCTCGGCGCGCCCTCGCCGCCCCACACCTCGCCCCGCGCCTCGCTGCGCCAAGGCTGCGTCCTCGTCGCCAACCTCTGCCCTGACGCCTGCCCGCCTGGACGCACCTGCCCGCCCGACGCCGCCTCGGCCCTGCCCGTGCGCCCCTGCCTCGACGCCTCCCTCTGTGAGCACCGCTCCACCCCTGCCCCCGCCGCCGCCGCCTCGTTGCGGTTTTTTTATATATGCTTTTTCATATATGTATGTATGTATTTTAGATGTTTTTAGATGTTCATATATGTATGTATGCATGTATTTTTTAGATATATGTAGTTTTTAGATGTATTTTTTGTATGCATGTATGTACTTTTTATATGTATGGAAAAGAGGAAGAAGGAAGAAAAAGAAGGAGAGGAAAAGGGAAAATAAGAAGAGGAAGAAGGAGAAGAAGAAGAGAAGAAGAAGAAGAGAGGAAGAAGAGGAGAGAAAAAATAAGTAGAGGAAGAAGAAGGAAAAAAAGAGGAGAAGAAGAAAAATAGAAATTTCTATTTTCTTCTTCTCCTCTATTCCTTCTTCTTCTCCTCTTTTTTCTTCTTCTTTTTTTCTTATATTTTTTCTTCTTCTTCTTCTCCTCTTCTTCTTCTTCTTCTTCTTCTTCTTCTTCTTCTTCTTCTTCTTCTTCTTCTTCTTCTTCTTCTTCTTTTTATCGGGAACTGGGGTGTCGAGGATCGCTGAGGGGTCGAGGGTCGGAAACTAGGCTAGAGGGTCGCGAGGGTCACAGAGGGGTCGAGGGTCGTCGAGGCCGGTCGAGGGTCAAGGGTTTGAGGGTCGAGGGTTCGAGGGTTCTAGGGTTCGAGGGTTCTAGGTTTCGAGGGTCGAGGGTTCGAGGGTCGTGTTGGGGAACGTAGTAATTTCAAAAATTTTCCTACGATCACGCAAGACCATGGTGATGGCATAGCAACGAGAGGGGAGAGTGTCCGTCCACGCACTCGTGAGACCGAAAGCGAAGCGTTAAAACAACGCTGTTGATGTAGTCGACGTCTCCACGATCCGACCGATCCAAGCACCGAACGACGGCACCTCCGAGTTCGCACACGTTCAGCTCGATGGCGATCCCGGACTCCGATCCAGCAAAGTGTCGGGATGAGTTCCGTCAGACGACGACGGCAGGACGATGTTGATGCTCCACCGATGCAGGGCTTCGCCTAAGCTCCATGACGATATGACTTCTCCGGCGCAGGGCTTCTCCTAAGCTCGCGACGATATGACCGAAGTGGAATATGGTGGAAGGGGCACCGCACACGGCTAAGGAAAGATCCGTAGATCAACTTGTGTGTCTTGGGGTGCCCCTGCCCCGTATATAAAGGAGACAAGGGGAGGTGGCCGGCCCTAGAGGAGGCGCACCAAGGAGGAGTCCTACTCCCACCGGGAGTAGGACTCCCCCTCTCCTAGTTGGACTAGGATTGGAGGAGGGGGAAGAGGGAAGGGGCGCCGCCCCCCCTTCCTTGTCCTATTCGGACTAGAGGGGGGAGGGGGGCGCGCAGCCCACCTTGGCCTGCCCTTCCTCTTCTCCCATGGCCCATTAAGGCCCATAGACTTCCCGGGGTTCGGTAACCTCCGGTACTCGATAAAATCCGATTTCACCGGAACACTTCAAGTCCAAACATAGGCTTCCAATATATCAATCTTTATGTTTCGACCATTTGAGACTCCTCGTCATGTCCGTGATCACATCCGGGACTCGAACAACCTTGGTGCATCAATACTTATAAACTCATTATGAACTGTCATCGAACGTTAGCGTGCGGACCCTACGGGTTCGAGAACTATGTAGACATGACCTAGAACCATTCTCGGTCAATAACCAATAGCGGAACCTGGATGCCCATATTGGTTCCTACATATTCTACGAAGATCTTTATCGGTCAAACCGCATAACGACATACGTTGTTCCCTTTGTCATCGGTATGTTACTTACCCGAGATTCGATTGTCGGTATCCAATACCTAGTTCAATCTCGTTACCGGTAAGTCTCTTTACTCGTTCCGTAATACATCATCTCACAACTAACTCATTAGTTGTAATGCTTGCAAGGCTTTAAGTGATGTGCATTACCGAGAAGGCCAGGAGATACCTCTCCGACAATCGGAGTGACAAAACCTAATCTCAAATCGCCAACCCAACAAGTACCTTTGGAGACACCTGTAGTACTCCTTTATAATCACCCGATTCGTTGTGACGTTTGGTAGTACCAAAGTGTTCCTCCGTAAACGGAGTTGCATAATCTCATAGTTACAGGAACATGTATGGGTCATGAAGAAAGCATTAACATACTAAACGATCAAGTGTTAAGCTAACGGAATGGGTCATGTCAATCAGATCATTCAACAAATGATGTGACCTTGTTAATCAAATAACAACTCCTTGTTCATGGTTAGGAAACATAACCATCTTTGATTAACAAGCTAGTCAAGTAGAGGCATACTAGTGACATCTTGTTTGTCTATATATTCACACATGTATTATGTTTCCGGTTAATACAATTCTAGCATGAATAATAAACATTTATCATGATATAAGGAAATAAATAATAACTTTTATTATTGCCTCTAGGGCATATTTCCTTCAGTCTCCCACTTGCACTAGAGTCAATAATCTAGATTACAAAGTAATGATCCTAACACCCATGGAGTCTTGGTGCTGATCATGTTTTGCTCGTGGAAGAGGCTTAGTCAACGGTTCGCAACATTCAGATCCGTATGTATTTTGCAAATCTCTCGTCTCCCACTTGGACTTGGTCCCGAATGGAATTGAAGCGTCTCTTGATGTGCTTGGTCCTCTTGTGAAATCTGGATTCCTTTGCCAAGGCAATTGCACCATATTGTCACAGAAGATCTTCATCGGTCCCGATGCACTAGGTATGACACCTAGATCGGAAATGAACTCTTTCATCCAGACTCCTTCATTTGCTGCTTCGAAGCAGCTATGTACTCCGCTTCACATGTAGATCCCGCCACGACGCTTTGTTTAGAACTGCACCAACCGACAGCTCCACCGTTTAATAAAAATACGTATCCGGTTTGCGATTTAGAATCGTCCGGATCAGTGTCAAAGCTTGCATCGGCGTAACCATTTACGACCAGCTCTTTGTCACCTCCATATCGAGAAACATATCCTTAGTTCTTTTCAGGTATTTCAGGATGTTCTTGACCGCTGTCCGATGATCCACTCTGGATTACTTTGGTACCTTCCTGCCAAGCTTACAGCTAAGCATACGTCGGTCTGGTACACAGCATTGCATACATGATAGAGCCTATGGCTGAAGCATAGGAACATCTTTCATTTTCTCTCTATCTTCTCATTGTGGTCGGGCATTGAGTCGACTCAATCTTACACCTTGTAATACAGGTAAAAACCTTTCTTTGCCTGATCCATTTTGAACTTCTTCAAAACTTTATCAAGGTATGTGCTTTGTGAAAGTCCAATTAAGCGTCTTGATCTATCTCTATAGATCTTGATGCCCAATATGTAAGCAGCTTCACCGAGGTCTTTCATTGAAAAACTTTTATTCAAGCATCCTTTTATGCTATCCAGAAATTCTATATCATTTCCAATCAATAATATGTCGTCCACATATAATATCGAAATGCTCTGAGCTCCCACTCACTTTCTTGTAAATCTGAGCTTCTCCAAAAGTCTGTACAAACCCATATGCTTTGATCACACTATCAAAGCGTTTATTCCAACTCCGAGAGGCTTGCACGGACCATAAATTGATCGTTGAGCTTGCACACTTTGTTAGCACCCTTTGGATCGACAAAACCTTCTGGTTGCATCATATACAACTCTTCTTCTAGAAATCCATTCAAGAATGCGGTTTTCACATCCATTTGCCAAATTTCATAATCATAAAATGCGGCAATTGCTAACATGATTCGGACAGACTTAAGCATCGCCACGGGTGAGAAAGTCTCATCGTAGTCAACCCCTTGAACTTGCGAAAACCTTTTGCAACAAGTCGAGCTTTGTAGACAGTTACATTACCATCGGCGTCGGTCTTCTTCTTAAAGATCCATTTATTTTCAATGGCTTGCCGATCATCGGCAAGTCAACCAAAGTCCATACTTTGTTCTCATACATGGATCCCATCTCAGATTTCATGGCTTCCAGCCATTTTGCGAATCTGGGCTCACCATCGCTTCTTCATAGTTTGTAGGTTCGCCATGGTCAAGTAACATGACTTCCGAATAAGATTACCGTACCACTCTGGTGCGTATTTTACTCTGGTTGACCCACGGTTCAGTAGCAACTTGATCTCAAGCTTCATGATCATCATCATTAGTTTCCTCACTAATTGGTGTAGTTGTCACAGGAACCATTTCTTGTGATGAACTACTTTCCAATAAGGGAGCAGATCTGATTATCTCATCAAGTTCTACTTTCCTCCCACTCACTTCTTTCGAGAGAAACTCCTTCTCTAGAAAGGACCCGAATTAGCAACAAAATCTTGCCTTCAGATCTGTGATAGAAGGTGTACCCAACAGTCTCCTTTGGGTATCCTATGAAGACACATTTTCCGACTTGGGTTCGAGCTTATCTGGTTGAAGTTTCTTCACATAAGCATCGCAGCCCCAAACTTTAAGAAACGACAACTTTGGTTTCTTGCCAAACCACAGTTCATAAGGCGTCGTCTCAACGGATTTTGACGGTGTCCTATTCAACGTGAATCGGCCGTCTCTAAAGCATAACCCCAAAATGATAGCGGTAAATCGGAAATAGACATCATAGATCGCACCATATCTAGTAAAGTACGATTCGACGTTCGGACACACCATTTATCTGTGGTGTTCGGGTGGCGTGAGTTTGAAACTATTCCACATTGTTTCAAATGTAAACCAAACTCGTAACTCAAATATTCTCCTCCATGATCAGATCGTAGAAACTTTATTTTCTTGTTACGATGATTTTCCACTTCACTCTGAAATTCTTTGAACTTTTCAAATGTTTCAGATTTGTGTTTCATTAAGTAGATATACCCATATCTGCTCAAATCATCTGTGAAGGTGAGAAAATAACGATACCCCGCGTGCCTCAACATTCATTGGACCACAAACATCGGTATGTATGATTTCCAACAAATCAGTTGCATGCTCCATAGTTCCGGAGAACGGCGTTTTGTCATCTTGCCCATGAGGCACGGTTCATAAGTACCAAGTGATTCATAATCAAGTGATTCCGAAGCCCATCGGTATGGAGTTTCTTCATGCGTTTTACACCGATATGACCTAAGCGGCAGTGCCACAAATAAGTTGCACTATCATTATCAACTCTGCATCTTTTGGCTTCAACATTATGAATATGTGTATCACTACTGTCGAGATTCAACAAGAATAGACCATTCTTCAAGGGTGCATGACCATAAAAGATATTACTCATATAAATAGAACAACCATTATTCTCTGATTTAAATGAATAACCGTCTCGCAATAAACAAGATCCAGATATAATGTTCATGCTCAACGCTGGCACCAAATAACAATTATTTAGGTCTAAAACTAATCCCGAAGGTAGATGTAGAGGTAGCGTGCCGACTGCGATCACATCGACTTTGGAACCATTCCAACACGCATCGTCACCTCGTCCTTAGCCAATCTTCGCAATCCGTAGTTCTGTTTGAGTTGCAAATATTAGCAACAGAACCAGTATCAAATACCAGTACTACTGCGAGTATTAGTAAGGTACACATCAATAACATGTATATCACATATACCTTTGATCACCTTGCCATCCTTTTATCCGCCAAATACTTGGGGCAGTTCCGCTTCGTGTCCCGTCGCTTGCGGTAAAAACACTCGATTTCAGGCTTAGGTCCAGACTTGGGTTTCTTCTCTTGATCAGCAACTTTCTTGCTGTTCTTTTGAAGTTTCCTTCTTCTTCCCTTTGCCCTTTTCTTGAAACTAGTGGTCTTGCTGACCATCAACACTTGATGCTCTTTCTTGATTTCTACCTCCATGGCTTTCAAAGCATCGCGAAGAGCTCGAGGAATTGTCTTAGTCATCCCTTGCATATTATAGTTCATCACGAAGCTCTTGTAGCTTGGTGGCGTGATTGGAGAATTCATCAATGACACTATCATCCGGAAGATTAACTCCCAGCTGAATTAAGTGATTGTTATACCCGGACATTTTGAGTATGTGCTCACCGATGAACTATTCTCCTCCATCTTGCAGCTATAGAACTTATTGGAGACTTCATATCTCTCAATCCGGGCATTTGCTTGAAATATTAACTTCAACTCCTGGAACATCTCATATGCCCCATGACGTTCAAAACGTCGTTGAAGACCAGTTCTAAGCCGTAAAGCATGGCACACTGAACTATAGAGTAGTCATCAGCTCTGCTTTGCGGACGTTCACAACCACGGCTCGGCATCTGCGCAGCACTGTCACCCAGCGGTGCTTCCGGGCGTAATTTTTACGTGCAGCAATGAGGATAATCCTCAAATTCGGACCCAGTCCGTGTAATTGCTACCATCATCTTTCAACTTTGCTTTCTCAAGGAACGCATTAAAATTCAACGGAACAACAGACGAGCCATCTATCTCGATAAACATAGACAAGCAAAATACTATCGGTACTAAGTTCATGATAAATTTAAGTTCAATTAATCATATTAAAAACTCCCACTTAGACAGACATCTCTCTAGTCATCTAAGTGATTACGTGATCCAAATCAACTAAACCATGTCCGATCATCACGTGAGATGGAGTAGTTTCAATGGTGAACATCACTATGTTGATCATATCTACTATATGATTCACGCTCGACCTTTCGGTCTCTCGTGTTCGAGGCCATATCTGTTATATGCTAGGCTCGTCAAGTTTAACCTGAGTATTCGCGTGTGCAACTGTTTTGCACCGTTGTATTTGAACGTAGAGCCTATCACACCCGATCATCACGTGGTGTCTCAAAGACGAAGAACTTTCGCAGCGGTGCATACTCGGGAGAACACTTCTTGATAATTTTAGTGAGAGATCATCTTATAATGCTACCGTCAATCAAAGCAAGATAAGATGCATAAAGGATAAACATCACATGCAATCAATATAAGTGATATGATATGGTCATCATCATCTTGTGCTTGTGATCTCCATCGCCAAGCACCGTCATGATCACCATCGTCACCGGCGCGACACCTTGATCTCCATCGTAGCATCGTTGTCGTCTTGCCAACTATTGCTTCTCGACTATCGCTACTCCTTAGTGATAAAGTAAAGCAATTACATGGCGTTGCATTTCATACAATAAGCGACAACCATATGGCTCCTGCCGATTGCCAATAACTTCGGTTACAAAACATGATCATCTCATACAATAAAGTATAGCATCACGTTTTGACCATATCACATCACAACATGCCCTGCAAAAACAAGTTAGGCGTCCTCTACTTTGTTGTTGCAAGTTTTACGTGGCTGCTACGGGCTGAGCAAGAACCGTTCTTACCTACGCATCAAAACCACAGCGATACTTCGTCAAATAGACTCCGTTTAACCTTCTCAAGGACCGGGCGTAGCCACACTCGATTCAACTAAAGTGAGAGAGCAGACACCGCCGGTCACCTTTAAGCAACGAGTGCTCGGGCGGTGAAACCAGTCTCGCGTAAGCGTCTGGCGTAATGTCGGTCCGGGCGCTTCATCTCACAATACCGCTGAACCAAAGTATGACATGCTGGTAGGCAGTATGACTTGTATCGTCCACAACTCACTTGTGTTCTACTCGTGCACATGACATCAACGCATAAAACCAGGCTCGGATGCCTTTGTTGGGGAGCGAGTAATTTCAAAAATTTCCCACGATCACGCAAGACCATGGTGATGGCATAGCAACGAGAGGGAGAGTGTCCGTCCACGCACCCTCGTGAGACCGAAAGCGAAGCGTTAAAACAACGCGGTTGATGTAGTCGACGTCTCCACGATCCGACCGATCCAAGCACCGAGCGTCACGGCACCTCCGAGTTCGCACACGTTCAGCTCGATGGCGATCCCGGACTCGATCCAGCAAAGTGTCGGGATGAGTTCCGTCAAGACGACGGCGTGGTGGCGATGTTGATGCTCCACCGACGCAGGGCTTCGCCTAAGCTCGCGACGATATGACTTCTCCGGCGCAGGGCTTCTCCTAAGCTCGCGACGATATGACGAAGTGGAATATGGTGGAAGGGGCACCGCACACGGCTAAGGAAAGATCCGTAGATCAACTTGTGTGTCTTGGGGTGCCCCCTGCCCTCAGATATAAAGGAGACAAGGGGAGGTGGCGGCCCTAGAGGAGGCGCGCAAGGAGGAGTCCTACTCCCACCGGGAGTAGGACTCCCCTCTCCTAGTTGGACTAGGATTGGAGGAGGGAAGAGGGAAGGCGCGCCCCCCTTCCTTGTCCTATTCGGACTAGAGGGGGGGGGGCGCAGCCCACCTTGGCCTGCCCTTCCTCTTCTCCCATGGCCCATTAAGGCCCATAGACTTCCCGGGGTTCGGTAACCTCCGGTACTCCGTAAAATCCGATTTCACCGGAACACTTCGAAGTCAAACATAGGCTTCCAATATATCAATCTTTATGTTTCGACCATTTGAGACTCCTCGTCATGTCCGTGATCACATCCGGGACTCGAACAACCTTGGTGCATCAATACTTATAAACTCATTATGAACTGTCATCGAAGCGTTAGCGTGCGGACCCTACGGGTTCGAGAACTATGTAGACATGACCTAGAACCATTCTCGGTCAATAACCAATAGCGGAACCTGGATGCCCATATTGGTTCCTACATATTCTCTGAAGATCTTTATCGGTCAAACCGCATAACGACATCGTTGTTCCCTTTGTCATCGGTATGTTACTTACCCGAGATTCGATCGTCGGTATCCAATACCTTGTTCAATCTCGTTACGGTAAGTCTCTTTACTCGTTCCGTAATACATCATCTCACAACTAACTCATTAGTTGTAATGCTTGCAAGGCTTTAAGTGATGTGCATTACCGAGAAGGCACTGGAGATACCTCTCGACAATCGGAGTGACAAAACCTAATCTCAAATCGCCAACCCAACAAGTACCTTTGGAGACACCTGTAGTACTCCTTTATAATCACCCGATTCGTTGTGGCGTTTGGTAGTACCAAAGTGTTCCTCCGATAAACGGAGTTGCATAATCTCATAGTTACAGGAACATGTATGGGTCATGAAGAAAGCATTAACATACTAAACGATCAAGTGTTAAGCTAACGGAATGGGTCATGTCAATCAGATCATTCAACAAATGATGTGACCTTGTTAATCAAATAACAACTCCTTGTTCATGGTTAGGAAACATAACCATCTTTGATTAACAAGCTAGTCAAGTAGAGGCATACTAGTGACATACTGTTTGTCTATATATTCACACATGTATTATGTTTCCGGTTAATACAATTCTAGCATGAATAATAAACATTTATCATGATATAAGGAAATAAATAATAACTTTTATTATTGCCTTTAGGGCATATTTCCTTCAGGTCGTCGGGGGGCCGAGGGTGCGAGGGTCGTCTAGGGGTCGAGGGTCGCCAAGGGGTCGAGGGTCGCCGAGGGTTCGAGGGTCGAGGGTCGTCGAGTGGTCGAGGGTTCGAGGGTCGAGAATCGCCGAGGGGTCGAGAGGTTGCCTAGTGTCAAAGTATTGAAGAAATCCATGGCTTCATCATTAGCCGGAAGTAACCGGGGTATGATTGTATGAAGTTCTCCAAAGTTATTCTGGAACGGAGTCCTGGATAGGATAATCCGGCATTTGGTACAAATTTTAGCACAGGCCTTCCAAATAGCGATATTCGGAAGGCTCTTGCGGTACTTTGTACCGAAAAGTGAATTATCCTATCTGGGATTCCGTTCCAAAATAACTTTGGAGAGCTTCGTACCATCATGCTACTTTCGCCTCATGATGAAGACATGGTTTTGTTGAATCCTTTGACACTAGACAAACGTGACATGAGGGGGTCGAGGGTCGGGAACTAGGGTAGAGGGTCGTGGATCGCCGGTCGAGGGTCGTGAACTAGGGTAGAGGGTCGAGGGTCACCGAGGGGTCAAGGGTCGAGAGTCGAGGGTCGTCGAGGGGTCGAGGACGCCGAGGGGTCGAGAGGGTGGCCTAGTGTCAAAGTATTGAAGAAATCTGTGGCTTCATCATTAGCCGGAAGTAACCGGGGCATGATGGTACAAATTTCTCCAAAGTTGTTTTGGAATGGAGTCCCGGATAGGATGATCCGCCTTTTGGTACGAATTTCAGCAAATGCCTTCCAAATAGCGATATTCGGAAGGCTCTTGCTGAACTTTGTACGAAGAAGCGAATTATCTTATCTGGGACTCCATTCCAAAACAACTTTGGAGAGCGATACTTCTCCAACTTATCTACTTTTCCAAACACTTTTGCCCTTGTTTTGGACTCTAACTTGCATGACTTGAATGAAACTAACCCGGACTGACGCTGTTTTCAGCAGAACTGCCATGATGTTGTTTATTGTGCACAAAACAAAAGTTCTCGGAATGACCTGAAAATCCACAGAGATAACTTTTGGAAAATATAAAAAATATTGGCGAAAGAATCAAGGTCAGGGGGCCCACACCCTGTCCACGAGGGTGGGGGGCGCGCCCCCCTGTCTCGTGGGCCCCCTGGAGCTCCACCGACCTCAACTCCAACTCCATATATTCCGTTTCGCGGAGAAAAAAATCAGAGAGAAAGTTCCATCACGTTTTACGATACGAAGCCGCCGCAGTGCCCTAATCTCTCTCGGGTGGGCTGATATGGAGTCCGTTCGGGGCTCCGGAGAGGGGGATTCGTCACTGTCATCATCATCAACCATCCTCCATCACCAATTTCATGATGCTCACCGTCGTGCGTGAGTAATTCCATCATAGGCTTGCTGGACGGTGATGGGTTGGATGAGATTTACCATGTAATCAAGTTAGTTTTGTTAGGGTTTGATCCCTAGTATCCACTATGTTCTGAGATTGATGTTGCTATGACTTTGCTATGCTTAATGCTTGTCACTAGGGCCCGAGTGCCATGATTTCAGATCTGAACCTATTATGTTTTCATGAATATATGTGAGTTCTTGATCCTATCTTGCAAGTCTATAGTCACCTATTATGTGTTATGATCCGATAACCCCGAAGTGATAATAATCGGGATACTTCTCGGTGATGACCGTAGTTTGAGGAGTTCATGTATTCACTATGTGTTAATGCTTTGGTCCGGTACTCTATTAAAAGGAGGCCTTAATATCCCTTAGTTTCCACTAGGACCCCGCTGCCACGGGAGGGTAGGACAAAAGATGTCATGCAAGTTCTTTTCCATAAGCACGTATGACTATATTCAGAATACATGCCTACGTTACATTGATGAATTAGAGCTAGTTCAGTGTCACCCTATGTTACAGCTATTACATGAGGAATCGCATCCGACATAATTATCCATCACTGATCCAATGCCTACGAGCTTTTCACATATTGTGCTTTGCTTATTTACTTTTCCGTTGCTACTGTTACAATCATTACAAAACTGCTATCTTTACTTTTGCCACTGTTACCTTTACTTCCAAACTACTTTGCTACTAAATACTTTGCTGCAGATATTAAGTTATCCAGGTGTGGTTGAATTCACAACTCAACTGCTAATACTTGAGAATATTCTTTGGCTGCCCTTGTGTCGAATCAGTAAATTTGGGTTGAATACTCTAGCCTCGAAAGCTGTTGCGATCCCCTATACGTGTGGGTTATCAGAGAGCTTCGTACCATCATGCGTCTTTTACTTTCGCCTATTGATGAAGACATGGTTTTGACACTACACAAACGTTGGACAATCATGAGAGAGAGGCGGTCGATATACCCCCTCTCCGATAACTTCGACAAGAGGGAGGGTCAATATATATACCCCCTCCCTGATAACATTTTTTTCTATGTATATGTCATCGTTGTCGATATACCCCCTCTCGGATAACTTCGACATGAGGGGGGGTCAATATATATACCCCCTCCCCGATAACATTTTTTCTATTTATATGTCGTCGTTGTCGATATACCCCCTCCTCAATAACTTCGATATATCCATCTCTCATGTTTGTATATTAATTGCCATGTTGTAATATTTGCAGAAACTATGGATCATCAAAGAGACTTCGATCAAGAAGATATATTGGGGGACATAATCCACGACAAAGGTGATGTAATCTTATCGTTTCTCAACGACATCGAAGAAGGTCTGTAAGGAGAGGAAGCAGGCTGCGTTGATCAAACAATGGAGGAGGGTCATGATCGTGATGGTGGCTCCGGCAACCGTGATGGTGGCTCCGGCAACCGTGATGACGGCTCCGGTGACCGAACGGAGCCGGGATCAGCTGTTGCAAAGTCCAGCGAGGTATATATATAATTAAGCCTGTGCTGACTAGCTAACTGTGCATTAATTGTTTTGGTACATACATATATTAACTCTTCTTTATTCTTTTATATAGCCCTCCGGATCAAGCAATACTTCAGTAAAGAAACGAGGCCCGAAGAAAAAGTTGCGCCAGGATGAAAGGTTCACGATCACAGAAATCGCGCGCGATGACCAACCGATTAAACCCCTCTGGACCAAGGAAGCAGTTTCTGCTCAGTGCGGGGTTCTTGTTAGGGACATGATCCCGATCAGCATCGAGCTATGGAATGAGCCTAAGAAGGAAGAGCTTCTTCAAGTTTCTTTTGTCGAAGATAGAGCGAAGAAGATCTTTGGAAGCGCGAAGGTAAATTTCACCCTACGGAAGAGGAGGATCCGGAGAATCAGTTATAGAGCCATTGATCAAGTCCTATGCTCTCAAGAAGATGGCAGATCTATTCAGGAGGTGGAAGAATGAGTTGAAAACAACGTATGTCGACCAACACAAGACTCTAGAATTCACTGGCCGATTTGAGAAGATAAGAGATCACTGGCCCGCATTTGTGTCCCGTTACCATCGCATGGGGTCAGGTGGCTACCTAAAAGCCCGGCCGTTGTGGGACAACCCTGAGAAGGACCTGATTGCTAAAGGGGTCAAACCAGAGACATCGCACTGGCCAGACCGTTGTAGGACTTGGTTCTTCGGGGCTGGTGGAACATTGGACCAAGCAGGGAAGTGCTCTTTGGACGGGGCGAGCAGCGTGCAACACCCGCCACGAAGCTTCGGAAAGCAATCAACGAAGTTCGGGAAGGGAAGTTCGTTCCCGACAGAGAAAACGACGAGCTCACAAGGGCCCTCTGGAATCCTGAGCACCCTGGACGAACACGAGGCACGCCAGTCTCCATTCTGTGGAAGGTTAGGTTTCCCGACGCAGGCGGTTACAAAACCCAAGAGAGGTGGAGGAAAGTGGAGCAGAGCAAACTGCAGGAGCTTAAGGCAAGGGTAAGAAAGCTAGAGGAACGAGATGCTGAGAACCAGCAGCTGCGAGATCCTGCCCAAGATGCTACCCCAGAAGCTACCCCGCCATCTCAGCGGAGAAGCGGCGTGGCTTCCACCAAACTCGTTCCGCAGCCTGACTTGACGGGTCCTAGCTACCTCGTGGATTTTATCATGGATTCACACTAGTGCCACCTTATGACGCAATGGGATCAGCTCAAAGTCAAGGCGGCTATCGGCTCTGTGTTCCCTCCTTCACCCGAAACAACTTTCCACTGCCGTCCGATTCCACAAGGCTATGCTGTTGTGATGGTGGACGAAATAATGGAGGGATTTGAGGAGCTCCAGCTTGACCACCCTACAGGTGATGGGGAGACTCAGCTGGGTCTTGCTATGCATACTCCGTGTCTATGGCGGAAGGAGCACATCAAGCTTCTGAACTCCACGGCTCCTGCTAGTCAGCTGGGCACTCCGCCTCCTCCGCCTCCTCCTCCTCCTCCGGCGAGTGATCAGGGCACTCCGCCTCCCGCTCCAGCGCGTGAGGGAGGCAGTACTCCGCCTCCTTCTCCGCCTGCTCCGGCCCGTCCGAGCAGCCCGCCTCCTCCTTCGCCGCCTCGTAAGCGACGGCAGAACACAGACACCGCTGCTCCGGCTGCTCCTGCGCGTCATAGCAGTCCGCCTTCGGCTGCTCCGCCTCTTAACGAAAGAAAGAAGACAGCCGCAGCCGTTCCGGCTGCTCCGGCGTCTAGCAGTACAGCCAGAGGCGGGAGGCAATACAGATATGGTCCATCGTCTGTCAAGCCTCTAGAACGGGAGGTAGTACAGCCAGAAGCAGAACGAAGAAAAGGGAAACAAATTCCCCAGCTCGGCGAACAAGCGAAGCAATCGTGCCCCCCGCTCAATGTGTCTAGCGATATCGTCGCTAATCTTTCGGGGGTGCTGCCCGGTACCAACCATGGAGATTACATGGCCGACGATGATGCAATAATATTTGGAACAATGGAGGTGGACATATTAAGATTCGAGCATGGGAAGCCTCTTGTCAGACCTGGTACTTCCCTAACAACGATGATGCGAAGATTCCATGATTGGTACATGGACATCTACATGAAGTCTGGAAAAAAAAAATACTTTGTCGCTATCGGTTAAAGAGGAGCACGACCTCGTTGGAATTGATCTGTTGTCAGTTCCATTTGAGGAGTTCTTCCAGTTCTACAATCAAAAGGCCCTTGATAAAACAATCATCACTTGCTACTGTCTGTAAGTACTACTTCTCTGTAATTAGTTAAGTCTCTATATATAGCTCAGCTCTTTCATTGCATGTATATATAATTATCCTCACTATATTATGCAGATTGAAAATCGTCGAATTAAAGAAAAGACAAGTAGGTGATATTGGGTTCTTTAACACAAATCTCATGGATGAATGGAGTGGTAAACATGATGCCAGACAAACCGAGGCCAAGTTGCTCGCATCGTTACTTCGAAATCAAAACAAAGCTACAATACTCTTTCCTTACGAATACAAGTGAGTGTTACTATCTTGTGCATATCTGGTTTCCCTTATTACTCGAGGTTATAGTAATGTATTTGATGAGTTATGCATGCATGCGCAGGTTTCACTTTATTCTGCTAGAGATTAAGCTTGAGCAGGGACTAGTAACCGTCATAGACTCCAAACAAAAGAATCCGGAGGAGTATGCGACCATGACTAAAATGCTCGAGAAGTAAGTTCAATCGATCATTATCGCACCATATCGGCAACTTTATTCATTTCCTGATATCAAGTACTTGTTTTCTTTGTCTGGCAGGGTTTGGAAAAAGTTCACCGCAGAAGCTCCGGGACTGCCGACACAACTGCTATTTGACCACCCAAAAGTAAGTACTAGCTACTAGCTAGTTCCGTGCATCTCCCATTGATTCTAGGTAGTTTCATCAATACCCTTTAGCATGCTTGCTTATTAGTTTGATTGACCTCTATTTCTTGTAAAGTGGTTGTGGCAGGAACCCGAGAATGATTTGTGTGGATACTACATTTGCGAGTTCATCCACCACACCACCTGTGTGAGCGGGGCTACTCTAAACAAGAATATGAAGTGCATAAGCAATATTATTCACAATTTTATTTTATTACCATCATTTGTGTTCAGTTTCATTCATATATATGTATTGACCCCCTTCTTGAAATTAGATGTGGCAGACGCGGGATGAACTACTACCACAAGATCGCATACGAGCAATTCAAGAGGAATTGGCGGGATTCTTTCTTGACCACGTCATCGACAAACACGGAGAATACCATGTGGAAGTTGAGTTCAGATGTTAGGGGACGTAAGAGATCTTATATTCTATATATATATATGTAGCCAGTAGCGTCGGATAGATATATGAAAACTTGTTGTTCGACCAATCTATCGGAGAAGGAGAGGTCGATCACTTCTCTCTGTGTATATATGTTCATGACGATCTTCAGTATTTAATGGTTTCCTCCATTTGCTTACTAGCTAGCTAGCGTGTCGAGTCTTCTCTATACGTAGCGTCGACCAAGCACGAAGATAAGAGAGGACACTCCTCTCTATTAGCTAGCTAACACAATATATGAAACCCCTAAATTAACCCTACAAAACCCCCAACCCCCCCTCCCCCTTTCAGAAAAAAACAAACTCAGCCCCTAAACTGCTGACGCGTGGAGGCCTTTTGGTCCCGGTTGGTGGCACCAACCGGGACAAAAGGTCACCCTGCCTGGGCAAGCCGCTACGGCCACGTGGAGCCCTATCTGTCCCGGTTCCCGATCGAACCAGGACTAAAGGTGGAGGGCTTTAGTTACAACCCTTTAGTCCCGGTTCGTGAACCTGGACAAATGACCCTCACGAACCGGTTCGAATGACCCTTTTTCTACTAGTGTTACATGCAGGCCCGACATGGTCTGATCTGTCTTGCCCGTCAATTTATGGTACTACTGTACCATTTTGATATATGGTGACAATTATATGCATGTTTCATCGCATATCCCATTTGGAGGCCATGAGCTTGTCATAGATCCATGACGGAAATATATAGATGATGCCATATCTATGAAGTTTTTGAGACCGTCATCGAAATTCAATCATGGATCACCAAATTTCTTGTAGTGACCGGCATTGTTTTTTTCTGCCAAATCGGGTTGCCTCGCACACTCTGCTCCACTTCGCTTGGGTGATCCATGATTGCCGAAGGATCAGGGCCCACAATCATGGAAAGAGGGGGTAAGAGCGTCTACAACCGAGACAACAAATCCGACCTTAAAAATATTCCGCAAACAGTGATCGGTCACGTCTCAAATTTGCCCCTCTGCATTAGATCCATAAAAAACATAACACGCAAACGAGAAAATCCGGTACTACATATATCAAGTAACCTATACTATCCTAATCCTCGTTGAAGATGTCCACTATCTTCGTGTTCGACTCCGGGCGGCAGCTGTAGCTCCGGCTCGCTCCTCCGGCTGCTCCATGTCATCCTCCGCCTCTATCTTCGCTTTGACATCCTCGAAGAGCACGTCAGTCGTCTCCCGTTCCTGTCGGATGAACTGCCGGTTTCCCTTCACATAGGCCTCATCCTGGATGCACTCTAGGATGGTCTGCTGCTCCGCCATCTCAGCCGCTTGGGCGACCGTGAATTCCGCCTCTGCGTCCTTCATGTTGAAACCCCGAGTCGGCGCCAGCTCCTCCTACGGCTGTTTCGCCTCCTTCGGATCTGCCACCTTCATCGGAGCCTCCTCCGACTACTCCTCCTTCTGCTCCGGTGAGTCAGGAGGCAAGCCGGCAGCGATGCGGGCGGCACGCCTCGCCCGGATCTCCTGCTCAATCCGGAACCAGTGCTCCGACATGAACATAACATAGGTGGTCTTCTTTTGTCGAACCATGACGAAGCCGGAGGGCGTGGGAAGAATGGCGAAGCGAGAGATATGTGGTGGATGGGTTCAGACTGGCGGCGCGGAGAGGGAGAAGGTGGATGTGGCTAGGGTTGGGGGACGCTAGCGGACTTAAATAGCTGGATTTGGCCTCGTACGACGAGCCGAAGCGGCGCCACGCGACGTTCACATCCCCCACTAAAGGAGACGTCCGTTGGAAAGTCAAGTTTCCGGACGGTTTCGTATGGGACCCCATAGTCCGACATGATGGACGCCCCAAACGCCCCCATATCCGTCTTAAATTTGGGCTGGATATGAGGGGTGCCGATCAACCTAAACGTTTGAGGTCCATTTGAGGAGCCCCATCTAGATCGCTTTTTGTGACCGGTTAATGACCGGACCGTTTGCTCAGGCATTTGAAGCGGGTTTGGGGCACTCATAAAGCCCCCCTCTCCAGCCACAACGACATGTTGGTGGCTAGGTGAGCACGGGTTTATGCAAGCTCTGGCTCTGTTGGGTGGCGTTGCTGCCTAATACTCTCTCCGTCCGAAAATATTTGTCATCAAAATGAACAAAAATGAATGTATCTAGAACTAACATACATTTAGATACATCCTCTTTTATTTATTTTGATGACAGGTATTTTCGGATGGAGGGAGTATCATGGACTGCGACTTCTTTGGTGATCTCGCCGTGCAGGTTGTGTTTTGTAACACTGCCGTTGTAGCTTTATTAATCTAAGGCTGCGCATTATGCCTTGGATATAAAATCAGGGCATTATACCTACACATGAATATACAAAGCTTATTTTGTCTGTCCTAAATCAAATCCTTTTCAGTTTGACGCGACTATGTAGAATTTATCAACGTTAACGTCTATGACACTAAACATATCCCACTTGATATGAAATAAAATCCTAAATGATAAGTGCCATACGTGTGGTACGAAGCAATTCCGTCCTAACGTTTTCTAATAGCAACTTCAGCTACTTGAGGATGACAACTTTAGTTGTGAAACATGGCAATTTACTATTTGGATGACAAGTTTCAGTTTTTTCGGGTTTTTTTTTTTTCAGATGACAATTTTAGTTATAAAAATGTTAGGGCGATGTTATGTCACACATGTGGCACTTATCATTTGGGTTTTTATAGTGTGTTTACATGAAGTTGTAATGTTATATCATAAACCTGGTCAAATTTAAACAAGTTTGGCTAAAACCACACCAAATAAATCTTGTAAAATCGATGTGATGAGAGCACTAACAAGTTCTGCGTTTTTTTGTTTTGCCCCCGCTTGCTTGCTACCAGCAAATTAACATATACTGTATATATCGATATTCAATAGTTGATCTTTTTGAAAAAAGCAGGGTCACTGGTTGTAGCGGTAGACAAGACTATTGTCCAGTCAGACATGGAGCTTTAACGTGCTCTCCGTGGTTGATTTTTTATTCTTTTTGTCTTAATAAAGGAGATGGCTGGTCACCTCCACCATCTACCAGTTTAGTTATAGAATCTCTAGCAGACCTCGTATAAGCGGTCAATACCTTATCATTTTTGCGTTTTACAGTTTTGGTCGAAAAAAATATCCAGAACAGAAACCATAAAAGTAGACTGTAAAATTTTGAAGGGCCATCGAAAATGCACACCCGAAACCCTTATGTTTGAACGTTGGAAGGCCGAATCTAGGGGGGCCCGTGTACCGGTCAAACCTCGTCGGAGCAAACACGCCGCCGCGGAGTTTGCCAGAATCCGCCCTAAACTCGCCGGAATTCATCATCGCACACCGGAAAATGCCGCTAGACGCGGCCAGCGTGGTGATGGGGCACGGCTGGCAGGGATGGGCGCGGCCGACGAGGCGACGAGGCACGGCCGGTGGGCGACGGCGCGGCCGACGGGGTTGGGCGTGGCCGGCACGGCCGGCTGGGGGAAGGGACGGCAACGGCCGGACTGAGGAAAGAGCTATTTATCCCAGTTTTACAGTATTTGTTCGGCTGTAACTAATGAACCCTTAAAATGCATTTTTTTTTTCTAATCCATATCTTAATTTTACAGTTTGTGATTTTAAGAGGTCTGCTAGAGATGCTCTTACCATCCATCCCCAGCCCTCCTAGAGATAGTGTGAGTGTGGGTGTGTGACTATATAATAAGCTTTGCTAGCTAGTGTCTCACTCTCACTGCACACGCTCACCTACGCCCAGTGCTCCTACATGTAACTGCTTTGTGGGAGCCGTATATATGTGCAGCTGGCCGAGTTAGCTCAATCATTGTGCCAGAGGAACAGCAAGAGAGACAGACATCATGGAGGCCAACGGGTCGCAGCAGGAGGAGCCTCGGCGCCTCAGCTCTGGTGATCACGAGTCCCTCAAGGAACCCAAGAACCGGAAGGGCGGGTGGATCACCTTCCCTTTCCTCGCAGGTTTGTGCGTGCGTGCGTGCGCTGTGAACTCTGGAGCACGAGGCTTGCACTATGCTCACGAATTTCTGTCCGTGTCATCGATCGATGTTTGCATGCAGTGGCCATACTGTCTCTCGGGCTGGCGACTGCCGGCGCCACGGGGAACATGGTGGTCTACCTGATAACGGAGTACAACGTGCCCAGCGTCGACGCGGCGCAGATCTCCACCATCATCGCCGGCTCCATCAGTGTCGCCCCCGTGGCCGGCGCCATCGTCGCCGACGCCTTCTTCGGCTGCTACCCCGTCGTCGCGGTCGCCATGGTCATGGCCGTCCTGGTAAGTCACCCGAAAGATGATCTTCTCCGCATGCGCCATGGTATATATTTACATCTCGGTGCTGATCTCCATGGTCATGCGTGCAGTCCTTGGTCGTGTTCACGCTGACGGCGAGCCTTCCCGGCCTCCGGCCGGCGGCGTGCCATTTCGGCGCCGGCCCGTGCGAGCTGGCGTCGACGGGGCAGATGGCGGCGCTCTACGCGGCCGTGTTCCTGCTCTGCCTGAGCGCGGCGGGTGCGCGGTTCAACCAGGCGACCATGGGCGCCAACCAGTTCGAGGCCGCCGCCGACCGCGACGTCTTCTTCAACTGGTACTTCATCCTCCTCTACGCCTCCTCCGTGCTCGGCGCCACCATCATCGTCTACGTCCAGGACACGGTGTCCTGGACGCTCGGCTTCGGCATCTCCTGCGCCGCCAGCGTCGTCGGCCTGGCCGCGCTGCTCCTCGGCGCGCGGTACTACCGGCATCCCGCCGCCCAGGGCAGCCCCTTCACGGGGCTCGCCAGGGTGGTCGTCGCCGCCGCGAGGAAGAGGAAGGTCAGTGTCGTGGCTCCGGGGGAGCTGAAGTTTTACCACGGGTTACGTAGGGAAGACGACGACGGCAAGACCGGCGGCGACGGTGTCCTTCCCAGCGACAGCTTTAGGTAAGAAAAGATTTCACATGCATGTGCTTATTATATGCTGAATCTGCTCCCCATCAAAAGTAATAATTATATAATCCACCCCACTACATCAGAAAGTATATTTTAATAGATCATGGCCAATTTTGGAAACCTACGGTGCAAATAGTTTTTTCAGGAAAATGATTGGAGCAGGGAATAATATCTACATATAAGTAGGGGAATGTGGAAGAACAAAATGAAATTTGTTTTGGTTTTTCCTTGCTGGGATGATTTTCTTAGAGCATCTCCAACACGCACCCAAAAAAAAGCTCCGCGCATTAAAAAGTTGTTTTTTTGGACGCCGCATAGCTCCAGCAAAAGCTGTAGCGCTAAAAGTTTTTAGCCGCGCGCTGAAAAACGCTATCGCGCGCAGCATATTTTAAGCACCGGATTGGGCGTGCTTCACAATTTGCACTGTGTTTTTTTTGGGTGCCGCATAGCTCCAGCAGAAGCTATAGCGCTAAAAGTTTTTAGGCGCGTGCTGAAAAACGCTATCGCGCGCAGCATATTTTAGGCATCGGATTGGGCGCGCTTCACAATTTGCACTGTGTTCTTTTTGGGCGCCGCATAGCTCCAGCAGAAGCTGTAGCGCTAAAAGTTTTTAGGCGCGCGCTGAAAAACGCTATCGCGCGCAGCATATTTTGGGCACCGGATTAGGCGCGCTTCACAATTTGCACTGTGTTCTTTTAGACGCGCGCTTTTGGGCTTCTGCTAAAGCAATATTGGTCACGGCGCACTAAAAGTGCTACAGTGGCGCGCTAAAACTATTTTAAAGCGCGGAATTTTAGTGCACCTGTTGAAGATGCTTTTAGACAAAATACAGAAATAGACGCTCATAATAACGTGCATACATTCAGCTCAATAAAGAGTTGAAGACATACACGCTCAAAATACTCGTAGTAACGACAGACGCATCACTATCGATGGTACATCACTAATCACAGAAAAATAATGCCATTCTATTCCTGAAATAAATTCAGAAAAATATAACCATCGGTGGCACATCACTAATCACTGAAAAATATAACCGTTAAATCCTGTAATAAATCCATGAAACACTCACGCTAAGTCTAGACTCTAGAACTTGAATTTAGATGCGCCTTCCACCAGAAAAGGCTGACCAACTACCGAGAGGATAGTGCAGCTCACGGTGATTTTCTTTTGTTATTAGGAGGTGCTTTTGTATTGTATCGGCCCATCCTCGATCGAGTAACAACAGTATGTGCAAAAGGGCGCTGCTGCACTGTACCTACGTAGCTTGACATACAAGTAAAACAAGCAAGGCCACGATCATAAGCACGTACTCTCTGTGGCTAAAATCATACCAACCGTGCTTATCCTTTCACGGGCATCTAGCTAGCATATGTTCCTGCCATCTTTTCTGAGATGTACATACATATATTCCTGCCATTTGCATAGCACAATTGTGCCACAACCGATGGCGCACAATCCTCAACGGTTGATCGCATGAACATTGTTGGATCGTACACAACCCCGACACCTTTGGTCCAAAATGCTATAGCTACCACGTCTACTCAGAATATTAATGTTTCCAATTGGAGTGGCTACGGCTCCCTTTCCTTGTCTCCTCCGTCCGACAGCACAATACTTGAGAATTGGTTCCGTCAGATAAAGTACCCGTGGTGCCATATCTTTCAACGTCCGTGAAGAACTTTATCCTCGATATAAATACTTTCTCAAATGGTAACGCCTACACATGTGATATTTTTGCACATTGTCCACACGCCTTGATCCAGTTGATTCTGTTTTGCACGAATCTTAAAGGAATCTGAGTGCCACATAGGCATAGTGTGTTGTGTGGGCGTTAGAGCGCTCGCCCACACGACCCGCAACGCGCGGTTGCTAGCTGTGTCGTGTGGGCGAAGCAATTCCCGCCCACACAATCACCAACCAGTCCACGCGTGTGTGGGTGAACTGCTCTTCGCCCTCACGACGCTCGTACGGTGATAGATGGCGACTGCAGTTGCGTGTATGCGGCAACTAGGTAAACACACATGGCAACTGTGATTTGTTGGTAGATGGCAATTGTAGTTGCACGTACGTGACAACCAGGTAAACACACATGACAACTATGATTAACCATATATGGGAACTATGATTGGACCACACGTGACAACTAGGTAAACACACAAGGCAACTATTGGTTTACCACATGTGGCAATTAGTTAATCACACATGGCAATTATGGTTTGATTGCACACATCAACTACCATAAATTAGACATGGCAACTATAGTTAACCAAAACAGAGAGAGTTGTCATGCTTTTACAACTACATTTGCCATCCTGGATGGCAACTAAAGCGTCATCCCTAACGTAGCTGCGCTAGGACGTGTGGGCATATTTACTCCGTGCCACACGCGCGGGTGGGGATGAGTAGTATTACTTGGGCATGTCGCACGAAGTAGCTGCGCCCACACGTGTAGGCAGTTCTAATGTCCGCCCACACATGGCGCGTGTGAGCTGCCTCCTGCTTACGCCACACAAGGTATGTGGGCGGATGTCTAGTATGCCACACGTGTGGGCGTTATCAGCGTCTTTTGCCCATGAAAACAATATACGTAAGTTAGATATACGTTTTTGCGTAGTAAGACCATCTCTAACACTTTCCTTGTAATCTTTTAATCATTTCCAAAAGGTTTCTATCAGTAACTTCTCTCCCTCTCGCGACACACATGACGCTCCTCTCTGTCGTCCCTGGACATGACCTCCGACGAGATTCTGACGAGGATTTTCTTCGGTTTCTCATCTTCCACATCGTCCCTGGCCACTGCTGCTCTCCTCCCTAATGTCTCCGTCCATGGACATGGTTTTCGAGCGTCGTCTCCAATTTTGACCAATCATTACATTCCAGATCACACCATTGTGCCACCAGAAGAACATAGCGGAGAGAAACCCATTTGGACGAAGGAGTGCTCAAATTGTGGTTCTTGTAGGACAAATATCGCTGAATTTCGCGACTCCTTGCTCGTAGATGTATGTGGTGCTCAATGAGCCTCTATCAAACTATTTTAGCAGATCATCAACCATAGATCCTAGCTAGCTCCTAGACATCTACTGGCTAGAAGGTCGCATTGGCCGCGTAAACTCTAGACCATGCCTTGAGGAAGAAGAAGAAAGAAGATGGGGAGAAACTTCCATGTGGGGTTGAACTTGATTGAAGAGTTAAGTTTAGGGAGAGGAATAGGTGCGCCTAGTTTTTTATTCCTTAAATTTGGGGCATTGAGGATTGGGGATAAGTGTAGGGGTTAATTTTAGGGATTTGGCTAGAGATTCTTTAAGAGAAAATAGCATATGTTAGAATATCGTAATATTGTGAGAAGCTTATAATCTCCATGAAAAAAACACATCACTATTATTGGCTAGCTATATTAGCCTCTCTTTCTCATCTTCATGCATACTGAAAATGGAAATATTCTTTCCGTCACAATTTGAAGGTTTGTAGTCTACTTTTCATCTGTCCCTATTGGTGGTTATGCAGAGTTTTCTAAAACCTGTCATGAATCAACAATTAAGTCTACACAAATTTGGTTTTGAGCATAATGGGGCCAGTGTTGGGTAGTATGTGTGGGGCAAGGGTTTGCCTCGATGTCCCTGTCCAGGGCAAGTTAACTCCCACCTTCGCGCTATAATAATCTTATCATATGGTGATAATTGAAGCAAAGACATGGACATATTATCACACCATCATGCTACACAAATTAATGGTGCTTAATTTTCTTGATTAGTAAACTCCCCAGGCACGAAAAATATCGGCTTTACAGCCCATCATACTTTTAGCCCGTCCATATCCTGGATAAGTGTATTAGCTACTAGGCGGTAGCTAGTAAAGGAATGCACTACCTCATCAGTTAGAATATATGCTATCGGTCCTAAAAAGCTAATAAAATAAAATAATAGGACCAGAGAGAGCCAAAAAAAGTACTCCCTCCATCCTAAAATAAGTAAAAAAAAAAAAACTAAAACCACGGCACGTATTTTAAGACAGAGGGAGTATAATTTAAGCTTACATGGACCCAAGAACCAAATTATCATTGTCACTGAAATTTCAGCTCGGCAAATTAGTCTCACACACAAATATAAGTAGTACTCCCTCCGTTTTTATTTACTCCGCATATTAGAGTTGACTGAAGTCAAACTTTCTAAAGTTTGACCAAGTTTATAAAAAAATATAAATATTTATCATAACAAATCTATATGATATGGAAGTACATTTGATAATGAATCTAATGGTGTTGATTTGTTATTGTATATGTTAATATTTTTTCTATAAACTTTGTCAAAGTCAATAAAGTTTGACTTTAACCAAAGCTATATGCGGAGTAAATAAAAACAGAGGGAGTACTATTTATAAGTACCATGTACCTAGATTAAAGCACGATTTACAGTTTACAACTCACTAAATGAAGAAAACTTAGAATCAAAAAGCTAATCACTTATGCATTGAAGAGCAAAGCTGCTAAACTTTTTTGTGCACTTAGCACCTCATCTAAGCGCTATGCACCGGAGGAGGCTACAATATATGCCACCAGTTCTGAGTGATAAAAGAGAAGTCCAGGACCAAGAGCTTAAACAATCATAAATTTATAATTTAAGCTCACGTGCGTTCTATAAAACCAAAATGTCACTGTAATTGAAATTTCAGCTCGGTAAATTAGTCTCACCCACAAACTTGAGTAACATAATGAAAGCAAGGTTATGGAGGTACGATTATAACATTTCAAAATGAAAGCATCAAGTGTGACGTCACCTGAATCTCAACGACTGCAACTACAAATGGTCGCCATTAATTAAGATGGATGAAATGAAGATCTTAACAACTAATGGATGGCACTCTTGTAAACATGCATGGTCATATAATTGAGAAATCATCGACGACAATGACATCCACTACAATGACATCCGCTTAATTCCACGCTAACCGATCGCGTGCAGCTTCCTGAACCGTGCAGCGGTGATCACGGACGGCGACGTGGACGGCACGAGCGGCTGGGCGCTCCGGCCGTGGCGCGTGTGCACGGTGCAGCAGGTGGAGGACTTCAAGACGGTGCTGCGCATCCTGCCGATCTGGAGCGCGGCCATCGTGCTGAGCGTGGCCATCGGCGTGCAGATCAACTTCACCGTCCTGCAGGCGCTCGTCATGGACCGGGCCGTGGGGCCCTTCACGGTGCCGGCAGGCTCCATGATCGTCGGCACCCTCATCTCCGTCGTCATCTTCCTAGGCCTCCTCGACCGGGTCCTGCTCCCGCTCTGGAGGCGGGTGACGGGCCACACGCCGACGCCGCTGCAGTGCGTGGGCGCGGGCCAGGCGCTCACCGTGCTGAGCATGGCCGCGTCGGCCCTCGTCGAGCGCGAGCGCACCGCCACCGTGCGCGCGCACGGCCAGGAGGGCGACCCGGCGTGGGTGTCGCCGCTGTCGGCGATGTGGCTGGTGCTGCCGTTCGCCGTGGCCGGGGCCGGGGAGGCGCTGCACTTCCCGGCGCAGGTGACGCTGTACTACCAGGAGTTCCCGCCGTCGCTCAAGAACACGGCCACGGGCATGATGGCCATGATCGTGGCGCTGGGGTTCTACCTGAGCACCGCCCTCGTCAACATCGTCCAGCGCGCCACCACCTGGCTGCCAGACAACATGAACGCGTCCAGGCTGGAGAACCTCTACTGGCTGCTCACCCTGCTCGTCGCCCTCAACTTCGGCTACTTCCTTACGTGCGCGAAGCTCTACAGGTACCAGAACATCGGCAAGTAGTTCAAGCTCAGGACGCAACACTCATTGATCTATATATGCATGGTGTGTGCTTGCTTTGGGTGTGATGAACGATCAGTTTGGCAGAGATATGAAGCTTCCAACTCTGTGCGTTTTGCGTGGTTTGCGAAGAGATGTTATTACTGTGTGGATTTTGAAGAGATTTAATTGGACCCAGACTTCAATCATGATACATCCTGCTCCAGCGGTTGTCCACCGTGCATTTGTCACATGGGTCTGATGTATTTTGATGGAACCTACATGTGAATGGACAATTCTCAGTGGAGTCTATGTATAGAGTGTTAATCCAGTCTGATGTGCCAGTTGATAATAACAAGAAGATCTGAAAGATGAAGATACCTCTAAAGAATAAAATCTTTGCATGGTATCTTCGTCGCGGAGTCATTCTTACTAAAGATAATCCCTGTTCAAGAATTCATCCGATTAACCAGTTAATTTGCCGATTAATCCCTACTCGTAGGGTCCCTGAGTAGCCGATAACCCGAAAAATCGTCCGATTAATTGATTAAATGGCCGATTAACTTGCCGATTAGCCTATTAATCCCCTACTCGCCAGCCGACCGAGCAGCTAACAGTTAACGATTTCCTCAACAATGAAGATAATATTATTAAAAGAAATTGGCATGGAAGTCCGCAATGTGTCTTTTGTCACCATGATGAAACAATAAAACATTTATTTTTCCAATGCAAATTGGCTCGTTCTATATGGTCAGTCATCCAGATAGCTTGTGGCTTGTATCCTCCTTGTAATGTTGCTAATGTATTTGGCAACTGGTTACATGGGATTGATTACAGGTTTAGAACTATTCTTAGGGTGGGAGCGCTTGCCGTTATTTGGTCGCTTTGGCTATGTAGAATGATAAGGTTTTTAAGAATAAAAGTACTTCTCTGATTCAGGTTATCTACAAATGTACCGTGACTCTTCGTTTATGGTCCTCTCTACAATGTGTGGGTAATCAAGACCGGTTTACGGAGGTGTGTACACGATTGGAGGATACGGCGAGGGATACGTTTACCCAACATGGGTGGCAGCATGATCATAGGATTGGCACCTCCGCTTTAGGCGTTATTCAGACTCTACATGTTTCTTTGTATTTCGCCTCCTTAATTTTCGTTTGTGTGAGAGAATTTGTTTGGCTGTGTGCATTATAGTTATGCAGAGGCCAGGTGTAATGCTTAAACCTTTTAAGTAATAAAGCGCCCTCTTCGAAAAAATCTCCATTGTCTGTATGGCCGTTTCGTTAACAAGCTGGATAAACCGTGCCTTCGTGCAGCCAGATTTAATAAATGTTTATATATTTGGTAAAAAAAGTCCTTTTCTCACACATAGCATCTTTTAATTAATCCACAATTTAATTTGCATTGATATATCATTCAAGGTATGCAAAAGTTATAGGCACTATTAGATTTATAAAATTCTTATTTTTCTCTCGAATGTGTTGAAATATATTGCCCGCCTTTTTCCATCAATTCAGACTTTTGGATAAATTGATCGGAACATGAATTCAATATAGTATCCGAGCCAAGAGGTCTGAAGTTCACGACCTGCCAACGCAATTAAAAATAAAAGATTCTATGGCCTACATCGATCCCTCGTCTAAGGACTAGGAAAGCCTAGATGTGAGGGGAGTGTTAGAATATATTGCCTGCCTCTCTCCATAAGTCCGGACTTCCAAATGAACAACATGATGCCCCGTGCAATGCCACAGAATTGGCTATGTTATTTCTAAGTAGTGTGTAGCATACAAATTCAATCTTTACAATTTGAACTATCTGAGAAATTTATGCATGAGCAAAAAATAATGTTAACATGAAAAGATTTGTGCATGTCACAACTAATGCAATGTGTTAGAATGCACTAATGCATGTTGCATGGTGAAGGATTCTCATGCATAGATCAGATGGATGCTAGTCGATCAAGCTAGTAAATCTGACGTCTACAATAATTTTGATGATGTGGAAGCATGCATGTTGAGATAACTAGATGATGCCCGCACGTTGTTGCGGGGATATTTTGCAATATTTGAATGAGGCTTTGGCTATATGGAACATAAATATTTGAAATAATAAATTTTGAAAGTATATATGAATTAAATGTAAGTAGCATAACAGAATGGAATTTTACATGCACACATGTTTGCATGTTGAAGTGGAATTTTAGTACACATAGTTGCATGTTGAGGTGGTCCTTTTTCTATGCATATTGAATGATGAGGTGGCATAATTGCGTGTTGAGAGAAATATGTTAGTGGGGGTTAACTATTTAGATATATAAGACTGAAGAAGTAGGGATCGGTTTCTTAGGTATATAGGATTAGCTGGAGTATGAATTCAATAGAATGATTTTATTTTAGACTTCATTTAAATTTTGGGCCTCCCATTTTGTCCTTGATGCGTGTTGTGTATGTGGATTTAATGGATATCACTTTCATTTTTGTTGTCGTCTCTTTATCTGAGAACAAGTCACACTATATTCTCACAAGTATTGGAACATGTGAATCAGGATACAAATAACTAGAATTTAGTTTTGAAATCATGTAGACTGAATTTTCCTAAGGCTTTTAGTGCAGACTCTGCGTGGAACAAGTTATGATACATTAGATTTTACCCACACAAAGAAATGATACATATGAGATGTTAATACAAGGTTTGGAACATTTAAATCAGGACAAACAACATTGTAATTTAGGTTTCAAAATCACGTGAAACAGATTCCTACTAGTAAGTCACTTTTTCACATTATTTTCGTATTTTTGATACTGAAATTCTGATGGGTGGTTTTAGTAGCTAATTATCTTATTTATTTAATTTGGATAATGGATTCTTGCATGGATGCATTTATATATATTTTTTCTTTGTTGCTAATTTCAGGTAACAAAGTGAACTAACAACCAACCTAAAAACCATGTTGATGATTTGATCAGAGGTCTGGTCTTTTTCTCCATTCCATTTGTCAAGTTTTGACTAGAAACTAATTTGAAATGAATTCAAAATCATCAAGTGCGATGTCATGTGTCGGGATGTGACTGGAAATAAAACCCGACTGAACTAGTTAAAATTCAGCCAAATAGACTCAATCCTATCCACCAACGAGGGCGAGGTCCTACTTGCCCAGACCTTCACGTTGACGCGAGGGCCGGTCTCGGATGATCCATATTTGGACCTGACATACGGATTCAACCTGGAGGGAGTAATAAATCGAGCCCCTAGGGACAAATCCTTCATTGTAGGCAGTCAAAAGTTACATCCTATCCTAATGAGATCTCTCACGACAAGGATCTTTATGCCATTCACCACCTTGTAGCACTCCCGCAACATGCCAGGAGTTGAAGTCCAGCAATCCCTCACAATTGGTCGTCTCCCTTAGAAGTGCATTTCAGTTCGTGTAGCCAGTGAAGGTAAAACCACTTTGGATTCTAGTCGTACCATGCGTTGTTGGAAGGATGTGTTTCGCGGAGCGAAGCCCGGATGTTGGCATTCCCTACTACCTCCACGAAATTGTCGTCCCGGTACACCTCCAGGGACGGCCTTCATCCCAGCTAGCACTACAAGATACATGTTAATCCATAAAAGTTTCAATGCGTCACAAATCAGCGCAAAATCGGCACAAACATCCATCCTTAAAGATTCAAAATTCGTCATGTATATCACATCATAGATTGACAACTCTGCCCTTGAAATTCGTCATGTATATCATGTCATAGATTGAGAACAGTTCTTTAAAATTTCATGTATATTTTTTAGTGGTACGAACATTTTTATACTACAGAATACATTTTTTACATTGCATAAACATTTTCCAAAATTTTCACATACATTTTTTTGAAACGCAGGAACATTTTGTCATGTGAGGAACAATTTGTTTAAACGGTATCAACATTTTTATACTGTGTTCACATCTTTTTTTAAATTCATGGGTTTTACTTTTTAATTAAAACAAAAATATCAAATTCTAAATAAAACAATAAAAAAACGGAGGCAAAATAAAACAATAATCTAGCGTGACGTCATCGTAGCAGGGCGAGCCCATATCCTACTCGCCCACGTTAGCGTGGGCGAAATGCTTCATACTGCGCTGGGCCAGCCCACTACTGCTCCTCTTGATGTGAGGCTGCTCAACGTCTCGGTATAAGCGAGACATAGCCGTCGCTGGCAGTGGCTCCATGTTCAATATCTTGGTAATTAACTTAGTTTCTATAATCTGACAACCAAGTGGACGTTGCCATTAAATACAAAAAAACTCTCCAAAATATCTCAACTTAGCTACTACTACCTCCGTCCTTACTTATTGGCCCCCTTCGCATTTTGTGCTAATTTTGACCTTACATTTAACTAGCAAAATGTTAATGCATGTAACCATAAATAATATCATTGTAAACTATGTTTAAATACGAATCCAACGATATAACTTTTGGTGACATGCATTATCATTTTTTTAGATAAATCTATGGTCAAAGTTTGACAGAAAATACTAAGGTAGTAGTTTCAAATATCTCGTTGCAACGAAAGTCGATGAAAGAAGGTCAACACTCGGGTTAGTTAGCAAATGGGAAGATAATATATTTCATTTCAATAATAAAAGAATCCTTGTGATATAATGATTTGCTCACATGGGTGTTTTCTTACATGCATGCATAAAAGGGAGAAGATGTCACATCCCATACTAACAAGAACTCCATTGCGCTTCAACAGCCCCTAGCGATTTTTTTTACGTGCGCGGCGCTAAAAACGCCAAGTCGCGCTCCCAAGACGTCAAAATCCGCCGGCTCGGCCCGTTTTTGGGCCCGACGATTGCAGACCGAACCCGTCACACTGGGGGGCGCTCGGGGCTCTGGCGCAAGGGAAAAACACATTCGGGCCACACTGTCAGGCGAAAAGTCAAGCCGATCATCCAGATTTGCCTCCCACCCCCCGCGTGCTCGGCCGCCACCCTGCCGGTCCCGGCGCCGCCCACCACCCACCACAGCTGGATAGACCATTCCCCGCCGGAAAAGAGAAGAGGTTTCACCGCGGCAGCCTCTCCACCACCCTCTAGGTGATTTTTCAGGCGTTCCGGCCGCGCAGGGGCAGTGTACCGACGGGTGTGTGTGCCCACCACGCCCGCAAGGTGTTCGGCAATTTGTTTGCCCGACCCGGCGATGGACTCGGACGATGAGGAGGCGCTCGCGGCGTTGCTGGAGGAGGAAGCCGAAGCTGCCGTCCAGGAGGAGGAGCATCTCATGGTCCTCGCCACCCTCGCCGGCCTGCACATGAGCAATGAAAAGCGACGGCGACGTGGCTCGGCGCCGGGGCGGGTGAAAGCAAAGAACCAGCATCGTCTGGAAGGCTACTGCGTGCTCTACTCCGACTACTTTGCCGACGCTCCATTGCACGGTGAGAAAACATTTCGGCGCCGTTATCAGATGAGCCGAAAGCTTTTCCTCAGGATTGTGAATTCCATCCGGGAGTTCGACAACTAATTCAAGTGCAAGAAGGATTGCAACGCCACACTTGGATTCACCTCAATCCAGAAGTGCACGACAACTATGAGGATGCTTGCATACGGAGCTCCGTTGATTCACTCGACGACTATGGATGCATGGCCGAGTCCACGACCATTGAGTGTTTCTACAAGTTCTGCGGGGCAGTGGTGGCAGTGTTTGGACCATAATACTTGCGATCACCCAATGCTGAAGCCACTGCTCGGATCCTAGCATAGAATGCAGCAAGAGAATTTCCTGGGATGCTTGGAAGCATCGACTGCATGCACTGGAAATGGAAGAACTGTCCATTTGCTTGGCAGGGGATGTACAAAGGTGCCAAAAGCAGTTGCAGTGTGGTACTTGAGGTAGTGGCCACACAGGACCTCTGGTTTGGCACTCTTTCTTTGGGATGCCAGGAACTCACAATGACATCAAGTCCTGCAGTGCTCCCCTGTCTTTGCCAAGCTTCTTGAAGGTCATTCTCCTTCGGTGAACTTCGAGGTCAATGGGCGGCACTACAACAAGGGGTACTACCTAGCTGATGGCATCTATCCGAGATGGTCGACATTTGTGAAGACTATCTCAAACACTATGCAAGGAGGCAAGAAGTCCCACTTTGCCAAGGCTCAGGAGGCTTGCAGGAAGGATGTCGAGCGGGCGTTTGGTGTGCTCCAATCTCGATTTGCTGTTGTCCGGTATCCTGCTCAGACTTAGTCAAAAGATCAAATGTGGGAGATCATGACTTGATGTGTCATCTTGCACAATATGATCATTGAGAGCGATCAGGAAGAGCCAGTGTTTGACACTAAACCATACTAAAGGTAGGGTCCTTGAGGGAGTCCTGGACTAGGGGGTGTCCGGATAGCCGCACTATCATCTGTGGCCGGACTCCTAGACTATGAAGATACAAGATTGAAGACTTCGTCCCGTGTTGGATGGGACTTTCCTTGGGGGTGAAGGGAAGGCTGGGCAATCGGAATTTGTAGATTTCCTACCATTGTAACCGACTCTGTGTAACCCTAACCCTATTCGGTGTCTATGTAAACCGAAGGGTTTTAGTCCGTGGGGACGAACAACAATCATACCATAGGCTAGCTTCTAGGGTTTAGCCTCTCGATCTCGTGGTAGATCTACTCTTGTACTACCCATATCATCAATATTAATCAAGCGGGGTAGGGTATTACCTCCATCGAGAGGGCCGAAACTGGTAAAAACATCGTGTCCCTTGTCTCCTGTTACCATCCGCCTAGACGCACAGTTGGGACCCCCTACCGAGATCCGCGGTTTTGACACCGACATTGGTGCTTTCATTGAGAGTTCCTCGTGCGTCGCCGCCTATAGGCCCGATGGCTCCTTCAATCATCAACAACGGCGGCTTTGCATTCGGCGGACAGATCTTCTGGACAGATCTTCAGATTCGGCGGCGGCTTTGCTGCGGGCCAATTCGCTAGGCCATCTGGAGCAGATCGAAGCTCGCCCTGGCCATCAGGTCAGATTTGGAAGCTTGAACTATACGGCCGATGTCGCGGAGACTTGATCTTCGACGGATTTGAGCCACACCGGCGTGCCGCCTTGTCTCGATGGGTGCGATCTAGCTCGTCGCGAGCGATTGCCACGGAGGCCGCACGATGCCGCTCCGACCCCTAATCCGGGCGGTTTATAATCGAGGGCGGGTGGTTGGACACCGCCTCGGGGCTGAAATCTCTACGGTTATTGAGCGAACACCATCCCTGTCGCTGCGGCTTCGTGACTCCAGTGTCGGACTCTTTTCCGGACTCGAACCTCCAGCGCCCCCGCGGTCGAACCCGGTCGGGCGCGATTATGGAGTTCACCGCCGCGGACATCTTTAAGCACTTCGCCTTTTGGCGATATCACGAACTCATTAAAGTCTCTCTCTTTGTCGGGGAGCCCTGGCGGACTATAGCCATGAAGGTTGGGATTGGACGACGAAGAAATTCAACGCCCACCCACGACCCACTTTGTAGCCACTGCCGATGATTTAACCGACATGCTCGACTTCGACCAAGACATCGATGGTATGGACGGCGGTGCGGAGGCGATCAAAAGCCATACCACGGGCACTGGAAGGCCACCTCGTCATATGACATATACATGGTGGACATCCCAAAAGATGGGAATGGCGATGGAACAGCGGAGGATGACCCCTCCAAGAAACAACCCAAGCACCGGCGTCGTGGCGCCGCTCTAAATCCGCCACAAGAAAAGCGGTGATTCCGCACGGAGACAACAATACCCGGATAGTGCGAAGACGAACCCTCCGGCGGGACTCGGCGCAGAGGAGGCAAGCAAGTCCGCCTGACGGTCAAGGCGGCGAAAAGAGAGGTAGAGGGCGATAATTATGCACCCTCCGAAGGCGAGGCAAGCCTCGGCGGCGATGAATTCGTCGTGCGGAGGATCCCGGCGAACAAGGCGTTTTAAGCGCAGGCTCATAGCCACGGCAAGCAGCCTCAAGAAAAAGCAGCAACAACTTAGAGCTGACCAAGACCGCTAGCCGGCGGATGGATGAAGTCCTTGCAGCCGAAGAGTATGAGCTCGAACGCCCTCAAAAGCTACCCCTAAACGCAGGCCCTCGCCTCGATCGGAGGAGGAAGCACCCACATCACCGATGCACAACATGGCAGACCGGCCACCCAGCGGCCGATGCAGAGAAGCCTTCGCCATCCGCTCAAGCCACGCCCGACGTCGCTCAAAAGTACCAAGGCACGGGAAGCGCGCGGACTTGCGAGATATATTGGAGGATAAGGCAAAGCATACAAGATCGATCTACGATCGCGTGGGCGTAACAACCGGGATGATTACCGTCACGCCGGATACAGCAACACGGCGGGCGAACACGATGAACAAAGCTCATATGAGCTACGTCGTGATATAGCCCAATACAGAGGCGCCGCACACCCACTATGCTTGAGGTCTTCAAACCCGTAAACATCGAATCATACGATGGTACCACAGATCCTGCGGTCTGGATCGAGGACTATCTCCTCCATATCCACATGGCCCCCGGTGATGATCTACATGCCATCAAGTACCTCCCACTCAAGCTTAAAGGACCAGCTCGGCATTGGCTCAACAGCTTGCCAGCAGAGTCAATTGGTTGTTGGGAGGACACGGAAGCCGCATTCCTTGATAACTTCGGGGCACATATGTGCGACCACCGACGCCGATGACCTTAGCCATATAATTCAGCAGCGGAAGAATCGGCCGACAATTACGGGCGCGGTTCCTAACAAAGAAAAATCAGATCGTCGACTGTCCGGATGCAGAGGCGCTAGCAGCCTTCAAACACAACATCCGCGACGAGTGGCTAGCTCGTCACCTAGGACAGGAAAAGCGAAATCCATGGCAGCCCTCACCACACTCATGACCCGCTTTTGCTGGAGAGGACAATGGCTAGCTCGAAGCAACAACTTGGCCAAACACCCGGTAGTTCGGATACCAAGGACAGCAATGGCAGGTCGCGTCGCAACAAGCATAAACGCCACATTAACGGTGATAATTTGAAGATCGGCGATAAATGCCGATTCGAGGCTCTAAACCGGTCGCGAAGAAGCCATTCAAAAGAAATACCTGGGCCTATCCAACTTGGACCGAATACTCGATCACTTGTGCCAGATACATGGCACCCCCGAAAAACTAGCCAACCACACCAACAGGGATTGTTGGGTGTTCAAGCAAGCAGGAAAGCTAAACGCCGAAAACAACAACAAGGTGCTGCATAGCGATGACGAGGAAGAGCCCCGACCGCCGAACAATAGAGGACAGAAGGGCTTTCCCACACAAGTGCGGACGGTGAACATGATATATGCAACCCACATACCCAAAAGGGAGAGGAAGCGTGCACTAAGGGACATATATGCGATGGAGCCAGTCGCCCCGAAGTTCAACCCATGATCTTCCTGCCCGATCACCTTCGATCGAAGGGACCACCCCACTAGCATCCGTCACGGCGGTTTCGCCGCATTGGTTCTTGACCCAATTATTGACGGATTTCACCTCACCAGATTCCTGATGGACGGCGGCAGCAGCCTGAACCTGATTTATCAGGATACAGTGCACAAAATGGGCATAGACCCGTCAAGGACCAAACCCACAAAGACGACCTTTAAAGGCGTCATTCCGTGTAGAGGCCAACTGACAGGCTCCGTTACACTTGAAGTGGTCTTGGATCCCGGATAACTTCCGGGCGAGGAGTTAATCTTGACATAGTCCCGTTCGCGAGGGCTATCATGCCTCGCCGGACGAACCGCATTCGCAAAATTCAATACGGTGCCGCACTACGCGTACCTCAAGTTCAAGATGCCAGGCCCTCGAGGCGTAATAACGGTCAATGGAAACACCGAACGCTCTCCCCGAACGGAGGAGCATACGGCCGCCCTCGCGACAGAAGTGCAGAGCAGCCTCTTAAGGCAATTCCCCAGTCCGGCCAATAAGCAATTGGACACTGTCAAGCGCGCCCGGAGTAACCTACAGCAAGACCGCCTGGCACGTTCCGAACAAGCGTAGTAGTGCGGCCCCAACCCCAGCCCTCGCAAACTCGTGAAGCCAGTACTACGCGTACATAATTGCGCTCTAGAAGTACCATGGGCATAAAGGACGGGCCACGACCACGGCATGCCTAGAATGCGGCTAGACCGCACTAGGGGCTCCCGTTTGTGTCATTCCCTTTTTCTTTTTACTTTCAGGACTCTGTTCTCCAGAAGCCCTGTCCGACATTCGCGCCGAATAGACGATGCAACAGCCAGGGAAGCAGAAAACCGCGTCGAGTGTCCAGGTGGTCTCTATTACGAGCAGTATACCTGTTTTACACACCACACCGCAAACTTACCCCTGGAAGGGGGACATGTCAAAAGTCCCGTACCTTGCTTATCGCACAATTTGTATCGTTCTGCTTTTACTTGCAGTTTCTTTTGAATAAACAATATATAGCTCTTGCCTATTATTGCATTCTTTCCCATTATATATGTTCACCTATGACATTGCGCAGCCGTACAATTTGGTACGGCCAATACACCAGGGGCTTATGTACCCCCCAAAAAAAACATGGTGTGACAAGTCCGAACACTTTCACAAGTGCGGCACCCCGAACTTATAGCATTATATGCATCGGCTCCGAATCATGTCTTGGGTCAATAGTTGGGTTTGCCCGGCTCCCATGTTTTGGTACCTTACGTTCCATTATATCGGCTAAGGTAGCGCTGGGAGAACCACTGCGATTGTGCCTCGGTTGAGCTGGGTTGAGCACCTCAGTGGAGAAAGCTAAAACTGACCGTCATGATAAGGCGAGAGCCGGTCGCTGTTCGAGAGGTTTCTTCGAGTCCCTAAAGACTTATGCCGCTTAGAGCGAGGAACCGGCATTGTCCGGCCAAGGCATGGATAGCGCCCCGAACTCGGTCTTCCGAATACTAGGGGCTTTGCCGAAATTTAAAATTATAGAATTCTATGTCTAAGTGAGAGTGTTCAAGCATTATAGTCCGGTTGCCTGGTTCGTTGCGTTGAGAGCCTCCCTCGAAGGACCCAAGAATGGGAACAAGAGCGCTCAAGTTTATCCCGAACACCCCAGCACTCGTGGCATGGGGGCTGAAGCCAACGACTCGCCATCTCTCAAATTTGATAAATGGCTGCACAGAAGGTAATATTTTAAATTCAAAAGCGTTGCTTAACGCATATGAACAAGTTTTCAGCGTACAGGATAACAAATGCGAGTCTACTCAAACATTACATCTTTGGAGCATTCACCCGCTATAAGACGGGCACCCTTCAGGACGCCCTCATAATACTTCTCGGGCTTGCAATGCTCCTTGCCCGGCGGTGGCCTGTCCGTCACCAGCTTCTCCGCGTCCAGCTTGCCCCAGTGCACCTTGGCACGGGCAAGGGCCCTACGGGCACCTTCAATAAAGACGGAGCGCTTGATGACTTCGATCCATGGACAGGCATCCATCAGCCGCCGCACTAGACCGAAGTAGCTCCCAGGCATGGCCTCATTTGGCCACAACTGAGCTATAAGGCCCTTCATGGCCTGTTCGGCGACCTTGTGGAGCTCGACCAATTGCTTCAGTTGGTCGCTCAAAGGCACCGGATGTTCGGCCTCAGCATACTGCGACCAAAACACCTTTTCCGTCGAGCTCCCTTTTTCGGCTCGGTAGAAAGCGGCGGCATCGGACACACTCCGAGGCAGATCTGCGAACGCTCCTGGAGAGCTCCGGATTCGGGTAAGTAATAGATAATTGACTTTTACATTCTTGCTCTGCATAAAGAATGCCTTACCCGCCGCGATCTTCTTTATTGCCTCAATCTCCTGGAGGGCTTTTTGGGCTTCGGCCTTAGCGGCTTGGGCACTCTCAAGAGCCGAGGCAAGCTCAGACTCTCGGGTCTTTGAGTCATGCTCCAAACCCTCGTGTTTTTCCACGAGAGCCTGGAGCTCTTGCTGTACCTCCGCCAGCTGCGCCTCCCCCTTCTCTCGCTCGGTGCGCTCCGTAGCCGCTTTTTTTTCGGCCGCGGACACCGCTTCCTTCAGGGTCGCCACCTCGTTCGTGGCCCCTGCAGTACCCATGTTATTCCTGATATCTTTTCGCAACCACATTCTTTAAATTCCATAAGGTATTACTTACCTTCCTTGTCCTCGAGCTGCTTCTTGGCTTGGCCGAGCTCGTTCTCGGACCGCTCGAGGCTCTCCTTCAATGCATTGACCTCCGCATCGGTCTGGCGAGAGGTCAGCAGGCAGCCTGCATTCCCATATTGACATAATTATGTTAGACTCTCACGTATATCTGTTTAGATCCTCGGTCCGCTTTTCTTTCCGAACACGAACTAAGCATCGAGGGCTCTGTCTATGCGGTAATATTCTTACATATATTGAAAACTTACCTCAAAGCCTGTTAGAAGGCTGTTGCGAGCTTCAGTTATCCCGCTCTTGGCGGATGAACCTCGGATCACCACACTCATAACAAGGCGGTGCTCCTCCTCGATGAAGGCGCTTAAGCACCTCCAAGAGCTATCCGGTGCCTCCGGTTGGGACGGAGGACACGGCGTCTTACCTTCTTACGAAGGGCCGCTTGCGGACTTGAACCGCTGAAGGTTCCGGTATGGAGTCCGGACAAGGGTCGGGCTTAGAGCCCCTGGGGGTCTTGCTCCCCTCGCGCGTGGAGTCCGGGAGGCTGCCTTGTGGCGCCTCCTATGTCACCTCCTCCTGACCAGGCCCCCCTTGGGGCCCCACCTCGGCGTCGTTAGCAGCTTGAGGTGAGGAGGCGGCCGGAAGTGAAGTACTCTTCACCTCCGACGAATTCAGGGACCCGCTCGACGAAGCGGCAAGCTCGTCCTTGGGCGGGCTGCATAGTTGTTCGGCATTGAAAGACACTATGCGATAAATGAAAAAGCCACGAGCTATTCAGAATCCGGACACTTACGATCTCGCCAGGGGCTTGGCCCTTGAGGGCCACTCCTCTTCGCTGTCGTCGGCGTTGGTGGAGACGTCCGGAGGGAGGGTTCTTCCCTTCTTGGACCCGCCGGCCTCCCCAGTTGGGGCGGCCTTTCATTTCTTCTCTCCCCCCGCTGGGGGAGAGGCTTCTTTTTCCTCCTCCTCGTTTTCACGGGAGGAGTCCGCCTTCGAGTCGTCGGACGATGAGTCCGACAACACGTGGCGCCGGGCACTCCTTCGAGTCCCTGTGGCCTTTTTCTTGGCCTTCTTCTCCGGCACCACGTAAGGCGCCGGAGCCAGCAGCCCCGCCAAGCGGGCGTCTACTTGACTTCGGCAAAGGAGGCGATTAACCTGCCGGACGTGTTCTGCCATCTGTCAAAACAAAGGGAGTTTAGATCCCGTGATAGAATCAAACTGTGGAAAACAAGAGCCTCTAAAGGGCAAAAGAAAAGCTTATCATGAAGCTTTGACGCTTCAAGCAGAATCCGCGATCTTCTGTAGCAGATGAGGGAGCTTCGGCGCCCTTAAACAGCGCCTTCCAGGCGTCTTCGTACGAATTATCGAAGAAACTTTTCAGGGTCTGATGCCGCTCCGGATCAAACTCCCACAATTTGAAAGCCCGTTGTTGGCAGGGGAGGATCCGGCGGATGAGCATAACCTGGATCACATTGACAAGCCTGAGGTTATTGTTTACTAGGGTTTGCATGCAGGTTTGGTGTAACGCCCCGGATCCGATGCGCCAGGTGTCCGTCAGTTATTCGCCGTCTTTGCCATGTCATTTGCTTGCATGTTGCACTTTGCCATGTCATCATCTGCATTTTTATCATGTCATCATGTGCATTTCATTTTGCATATGTGTTCGTCTCATGCATCCGAGCATTTTCCCCGTTGTCCGTTTTCCAATCAGGCACTCCTATGTCTCCCGGCGCTCCCTTTTACCTCTTTTCGTGTGTGGGTATTAAACGGTCTCGGAATGGACCGAGGTTTGTCAAGCGGCCTTGGTATAGCACCGGTAGACCGCCTGTCAAGTTTCGGATCATTTGGAGGTCGTTTGGTACTCCAACGGTTAACCGGGTAACCGCAAAAGCCTCTTTTGTGTGCAGCCCAACACCCCTTGCTAACTGGCCCAAAACCCTCCAAACTCCCCTCCATGCTCTCGGTCGTTCGATCACGATCGCGTGGCCGAAAACCGCACCTCATTTGGACTCTCCTAGCTCCCTCTACCTATAAATTAGTCCCCCCCTTCGAAATTCGCGGATGAAATTCCCCGAAACCCTAGTCATCCCTCTCCTCGCGCCGCCGGACACTTCTCCCGCCGCCCGGACGTGTCCGTTCCACTCCGCGCCGCCCGCTGCAGCCAATGGCGCGCCGCCACGTGGCCCCGGCGCCCAGCGCGCGCCGCGGCCCGCCGAGCCAGCTGGGCCCCAGGCCCGTCTGTCTCCGCCTCCATCGACCTGCGGGCTGCCTCGCGCCGCCCGCGCCCGCCGCCGGCAGCGCTCCGCCGCCCGCCGCTCCCGGCGGCGTCCCTCGCTGCCCGCCCGGTGGACGCGCGCTGCTCGGCGTCGTGCCGCCCGGGCCGCCGGTCGCCGCCGCCGCGCCTTCCTCCTTCCGCCCGCGGTGCGCGCCCTCCTCCAGATCCGGCCTGCCGCCGCCCGATCCGGCGGTCCCGCCGCCTCGCCATCTCCGGCCGGCGCCGCCCTCCGCCGCCGTTCCGCTCGATCGGGGAGGAGCCCCGATCCGCCTGCGCTCGACCCGAGCTCCTCCCAACGGGCCCCGCAGCCGGCCCATCCCCAGCGACCGGCCCAGATCCGGCCTTCACAAGGCCCAGCCCAAGCCGGCCTGCCTCCTCCTCTGCAATTGGGCCGAGCCCAATGGGTGAGCCGCATATCCTCCGCCCCGGGCACACTTTGGCTATATTGCGCTCACCTATTTTTTCCCTGAAAATGACTAAGTCATTAATCTGCAGTAATTTTATTGCACTTTCGTTGCATTGTAACTCTGTCATCGTTGCTCTGTTTTGCGCGTGTAATATGTCAAAATGTTCGTCTCGAAGAGTAGATCATTTCATCTCATTGCATCATTTTCATTTGAGCTAACCTTGATGCCCGAAATGCTGTTAGAAGAGTGTTATTTGATGTTAGTTTCTGTTTCTTAACAGAACTTGCACTTTTGTTATTTTTACCATGATTGATGTGTGCATCCTATGGACTTGAGTCCTACATGTGTTTTGTAATATGTCATGTCTTCTTGCCAGTGGTGCTTGCTATGTATTTTTGTGATCTATGTGGTGACTAGCACAAGCATGCAAACTAGGTGTCTTGTTGTTGCTGGTTTCTGCCCTGTTTTGCTGATATTTTGATGCCATGTTAATTTGATGCTACCGAGAGATCCATTCAAATTTTGAGATACTTCATTAATGATGTTTTGTAAAACATGTCTTGATCTATCCATCCATGCCCTTGTTTGCAATTATGGAGTAGTCTAGCTTGAGTCAATCGAGCTCTACTTTTGCTATAAAATGTTCCTGGCAGATTGTTTACAGGTTATTCAATTTTGCCAAGGTTGTTGTGATTGATCCTTGCATGCTATGATGTTTTTCTTGCCATGTATATCTTCTATGCCATGTCTTCTTGCTATTGGGTGCCTTGCCATGCCATGTATTGCTCTGTGGTGAGTGATTCAAGCTCACCAACATGCCTACTTGTTATCAGTTTTTGACATGCCATGTTGCTGAATCTGTTAACGAAACTTTCAATATTGACATGGGTGCCATCACATTTTGTGATCCTTTTTGGCTTATGGCCTCTAAAGGACTTTTGTTCTATGCAATTAGTAGATTCATTCCATGCCTTTGTTTGCCATTATAAGTTCCTGTAACATGTTGTTTTCTTGCTCTAAACATTGCAACCTGATGTTATTTTCTGCAAAGTCTGAAACTGTTATTAGTTGCAATCTTGCCATGTGTTTTGAGCATGTTCTAGTCATTTCTGGAGATAGCTCAGTGTTCATGTTTTGTAATGCTTTACCTGTACATCATGCCCATGCCTTTTGTTAGTGTATTGAGGTCCTGTAGCATGTTGTTTTGATGCTTGCAATATGCCTAGTTGCTGTTTTGGACAGCTTGTCCTTTAAACTTGTATAGGGTGTATGTGTTGAACCGTTGCTCCGTTTTGAGTGTGCTCTATATGAAACTTGCTTGATTTTGCATGTAGTTTCATATTATCATGTTGCATCCTTGTTTTGGGGTGTTTTCTTGATGTTTATATGCATTTTGCACCAATGCCATGTTTAACTTGTTTTGCTCATATCTTCTAGGCCGTAGCTCCGAATCTAATGAACTTTATATGTAACTTGACTAGAATTTCGTGTAGATCATCGTGGTGCATCTTAACTTGCTGTTTAACAACTTGAACATAAAGTTATTCAGATCTGGACCAATTTCGAAATTTGCATATGAGGACTTACCGGAATGGTTCTATGTTGTTTTCGGCCTCATTTAAACTTGCCTTGATGTGTTGTTCTTGTTTGCATCATCTCTTGCCATGAGTAGCTTCATGTAGCTTTGTCATGCATCATGCTTGTTTATGCATCATGCCTTGTTCATGTGTGGTGTGTTTACTATGTTGTGTGCTTCTTCTTGTTAGTTCCTGTTTCGTTGCGATCGTGAGGATTCGTTCGTCTAACGCTTGGTTCGCTTCATCCGTTCATCTTCTTCATGGACTCGTTCTTCTTCCTTGCGGGATTTCAGGCAAGATGACCGCTACCCTGGATCTCACTACTATCATTGCTATGCTAGTTGCTTCGTTCTATCGCTATGCTGCGTTACCTATCACTTCTGCTCAAGCCTCCCAAATTGCCATGTCAGCCTCTAACCTGTTGCACCCTTCCCAGCAAACCGTTGTTTGGCTATGTTACCGCTTTGCTCAGCCCCTCTTATAGCGTTGTTAGTTGCAGGTGAAGATGAAGTTTGTTCCTTGTTGGAACATGGAGATGTTGTTCCTTGTTGGAACATGTTTACTTGTTGGGATATCACAATATATCTTATTTAATTAATGCATCTATATACTTGGTAAAGGGTGGAAGGCTCGGCCTTATGCCTGGTGTTTTGTTCCACTCTTGCCGCCCTAGTTTCCGTCATATCGGTATTATGTTCCCGGATTTTGCGTCCCTAACGCGGTCGGGTGATTTATGGGACCCCCTTGACAGTTCGCTTTGAATAAGACTTTTCCAAAGCAAGGCCCAACATTGGTTTTACATTTGCCTCATCTAGCCTTTTTCCCTTGGGAGTCGCGCATCCCGAGGGTCATCTTTATTTACCCCGGGCCAATGCTTGTCTAAGTGTTGGTCCAAACTAGAGCCACTTGCGGTGCCGCCCCGAGGCAACTTGGGGTATCGTCGGTTGCCGTACGTAGTGTTCATCCGGTCGTGGCCTGAGACGAGATACGCGCGGCTACTATCAGGGTGTCGGCACGCCGGGAGGTCTTGCTGGTCTTGTTTTATTGTTGTCGAAATGTCTTGTAGCCGGATTCGAGACTGATCGGGCTTCCCGGGAGAAGGTCTATTCTTCGTTGATCGCGAGAGCTTATCATGGGCTAAGTTGGGACACCCCTGCAGGGTTTGAACTTTCGAAAGCCGTGCCCGCGGTTATGTGGCAGATGGGAATTTGTTAATATCCGGTTGTAGTAAACCCGAAGTTGATCTTAATTAAAATACACCAACCGTGTGCGTAACCGTGATGGTCTCTTTTCGGGGTGATCGAGAGGAGAACACGGTTTCTGGGTTATGTCTGACGTAGGTAGGAGTTCAGGATCACTTCTTGATCATTACTAGTTGACGACCGTTCCTTTGTTTCTCTCCTCGCTCTCATTTGCGTATGTTAGCCACCATACATGCTTAGCCGCTGCTGCAACCTCACCACTTTACCCCTTCCTTTCCCATTATGCTTTGCTAGTCTTGATACCCATGGTAATGGGATTGCTGAGTCCTCGTGGCTCACAGATTACTACACCACCAGTTGCAGGTACAGGTTTGCGATGACCATGACGCGAGAGCGATGCTTGCTTGTCTTCTCCTTCTGCTTCTTCGATCAGGGGATAGGTTCCAGGTCGGCAGCCTGGGCTAGCAGGGTGGATGTCGTTTGAGTTTCTGTTTATGTTTTCATCCGTAGTCGGATGTTGATCTTGTATATGATGTTGATGTATCCTTGTGGCATTTGTGCCTTATGTATGTATCCCACTATTATGTAATGTTGATGTAATGATATCCACCTTGCAAAAGCGTTTCAATATGCGGGTCTATCCTTGGTGGGACCTTCGAGTTCCTTTTGGATAGGGTCGCATATTGGGCGTGACAAGTTGGTATCAGAGCCTCGACCGACCTTAGGAGCCCCCTTGATTGATCGTGTAGTTCGGCCGATGTTGAGTCTAGAAAAAAACTATTTTCGGAGTCTAGTCTTATTGGAGAGTAGGAATTCTTTTTACTCCTCTGCCCCTTCGTCGCTCTGGTGAGGAATCTTGACGTAGGTGTTTTGAACTACTCCTCTTCCCCTTCAAATTTTTCTTTAGGATCACGCAGTTGGTTTTTCCGGTAGTTGTTCCTCAGCTCTTTTCATCCGGTGCTTTTCTCGTCAAGTCAACTCGACCATCTTCATCTTTGAGTTCAATCCTCAGTTCTTCCTCCAACGTCGTTGTTTTCCTTGTCCAAAGTTGTCCTTGTTTTTCCCACCCGCCCTCCCTTCTTCTTTTCTGAACCGGAGTCCGTAATCGAGTAGCCATCCTACTCGTGTGAAGTCTTTGCTTTCTTTCCTCAATGACTTCAACCGGTGTTGTCTCTTCAAGTTATTCGACGTTTTTCCCCTTCCAAGTTGTCTTTGTTTTCCCGCCCTCCCACCCTATTATTCCCGGAGTTCGAGTTTCTTTCGACCATCAATTTCATTCGTATGGAGCCTCTTCAGTCTTCTATCAATTATTTCAACCGGTAAATTCTCGTCTTGTTCGTCATTCTTCATCTCTTTCTTTTCCGGTGGATTCAATTCAAGTTTTTCGCTGTCGATCATATTCTTTTCCTCGAAGTGTTTTTCCTGCTCGTTCTCCTCTTGCCAGTTTATTCTTCCGGAGTCCTCAAGACATCTCAGGAGATTCGTCTGTGTTCGAATTAATTCGAGGTTGTCACCTCATTCTAATATCTCAATTGATCCGGTGCATCATCTATCTGTTCATCAACCCTTTCCAACGATGTTTTTCTTTTAGTGGGCCCTAACCCACAGGTCTTTTCCCAGGATCTTACCTGACTCTTCTAATTTCCCCGGAGTTATTCTCTATTCTTTTCGGAGTTTGACGTAAGAATGAATTTCATCAGTAAGATGCCTTTTCAAGATCGATTTCAAATCATTTTCATTGTTGGCTCAACCTCTCTGTTTTTTCTTTCTTCCGGAGTATCTCATTAATTTTAGTGGTGTTTCACTTCGTCATTTGAAGACCGAAGTAGAGTTTCTCTTAAATCTTGTCCGTTCCCCCGTAGATTCATGGTGCTAGCTCGATGTTATCCTATCCTGTTGTTTCCAGTGGTGCAATTCTTTTCATCCATCCGGAGCATTTCAGGAGTTGTTTTCTGTCTCGATCATCTGGAGGCCATCTTTTCGGAAGATATCTTCGTTCCAAGTTTTCAGAGTCGTTCCCCAATTATTCTATATCCGTGCCCCTTCGTTTGTCTCAATATTCTTCCGGTGCTGCGTTCAAGCATTCGTTTATCAGTTCGCGATCTCTTCGATCTCTTTTTTTCTAAATTCCCTCAAGTATCTTCGTGCTTTTCTAATTCTGTCCGGCGATTCATTCTCTTTCGTCAGTCATTTCCGAATTCTAACGGTGGTTCGTTCAAGATTCTTTTTCTTTGATTATCACAGTAATCCATTCGTTCTTTCTTACCGGTGGTTCATGAAGACTTTCCCAAGTTCTGTGCTATCCCTTCTCAATCCTTTTTCAACGAGAATAAGTATTATGCCAAATCCATTTCATGTCATCAATTTAATTTGATGAAGGTTAAGCATACAATAAATCTTATTCTTATTTCATCCAAGTGATTAATCCTTCCCTTCGGAGTTTGTTCTTGATGAATAAATTCTACTTCCAAGTGCTTTCATCTTTTTCTTTTCCGGAGTTCAATTTCCTCGGCCATCTCGTCGGAACCTCCACCTTAGTCACCGCAAGGCTCATCTTATTCTTTCATCCTTTCATTCTATCTCATCATCCTTTTTATCAACGGAGTTCTTCACGGTGGTTCTTCATGATTTAATTCATTCTCTCAAGAGTTCATCAAGATTTTGTTGGCGGAGTTCAAGTATCTTTTCTTCTCGCGTCTCGAAGTGCAATTAATTCTCCATATTCTTTTGAAGTGGAGTTTTGCATTTCTTCGTTCTTCTCAGCTATTTAATCTTTTCCGTTTGTGGTGGCGCTCACCTCATAATTTTGAGATGTTATCCATAAGTCCACATCAAGTTTATTCTTTCGTTGTTGATTTTCTCAACAACTCCATTCAATCTTTTCTTCTAAGGTTGCTTTCTATTTCATTCGTGGCACAAGTTGTCATAGTCTTACCAGTTCTTTCCATTCAATTCTCTTTCAATTCTTTCCGGAGATTTTGTGTCATGTCTTCATCAAGTATCATTCCATCCTCTCAAGCTCATGTTCTAGTCTTTCCTTGTTCAACCGGTGTGCTGCCTAAATCCTTTCAGTCTTATTCGTTTCTTTTCTCATTCTAACCACTCCGGTTAGAACGAGTGCTTCCATAGTCTATCTGATTCCGTGAGCTTTCGATTCTCGTCATTCTCGTTTTTCCTCTCTTCTTCTCGAGTGCTCTCGATTCTTTGCTTCTTCTATGGAGTTCTTGTTTCACCTCTTCCCTTTTTCTCTTCCGTCTCGGCCCTAAGATCTCGGGACGAGATCTCTTGTTAGTGGAGGAGTGTTGTAACGCCCCGGATCCGATGCGCCAGGTGTCCGTCAGTTATTCGCCGTCTTTGCCATGTCATTTGCTTGCGTGTTGCACTTTGCCATGTCATCATCTGCATTTTTATCATGTCATCATGTGCATTTCATTTTGCATATGTGTTCGTCTCATGCATCCGAGCATTTTCCCCGTTGTCCGTTTTCCAATCCGGCACTCCTATGTCTCCCGGCGCTCCCTTTTACCTCTTTTCGTGTGTGGGTATTAAACGGTCTCGGAATGGACCGAGGTTTGTCAAGCGGCCTTGGTATAGCACCGTGAGACCGCTGTCAAGTTCGGATCATTTGAGGTCGTTTGGTACTCCAACGGTTAACCGGTAACCGCAAAAGCCTCTTTTGTGTGCAGCCCAACACCCCTTGCTAACTGGCCCAAAACCCTCCAAACTCCCCTCCATGCTCTCGGTCGTTCGATCACGATCGCATGGCCGAAAACCGCACCTCATTTGGACTCTCCTAGCTCCCTCTACCTATAAATTAGTCCCCCCCTTCGAAATTCGCGGATGAAATTCCCCGAAACCCTAGTCATCCCTCTCCTCGCGCCGACGGACACTTCTCCCGCCGCCCGGACGTGTCCGTTCCACTCACGCCGCCCGCTGCAGCCAATGGCGCGCCGCCACGTGGGCCCGGCGCCCAGCGCCGCCGCCGCCCGCCCGCCAGGCCTGGGCCCCGGCCCGTCTGTCTCCGCCTCCATCGACCATGCTGCGCCCCTGCCGCCGCCGCCGCGCCCGCCCGCGGCAGCGCTCCGCCGCCCGCCGCTCCCGGCGGCGTCCCTCCGCCGCCCGCCGGCCGAGCTGCGCCTGCTCGGCGTCGTGCCGCCCGGGCAAGGTCGCCGCCACCCGCGCCTTCCTCCTCCGCCGCTGCGGTGCGCGCCCTCCTCGAGATCCGGCCTGCCGCCGCCGGATCCGGCGGTCCCGCCGCCGACGCCATCTCCGCCGGCGCCGCCCTCCGCCGCCGTTCCGCTCGATCGGGAGGAGCCTGATCCGCCAAGGCCGACCGAAGCTCCTCCCAACAGGCCCCGGCACTGCCCATCCCAAATGACCGCCCAGATCCAGCCTTCACAAGGCCCAGCCCAAGCCGGCCTGCCTCCTCCTCTGCAATTGGGCCGAGCCCAATGGGTGAGCCCGCATATCCTCCGCCCCGGGCACACTTTGGCTATATTGCGCTCACCTATTTTTTTCCCTGAAAATGACTAAGTCATTAATCTGCAGTAATTTTATTGCACTTTCGTTGCATTGTAACTCTGTCATCGTTGCTCCGTTTTGCGCGTGTAATATGTAAAAATGTTCGTCTCGATGAGTAGATCATTTCATATCATTGCATCATTTTCATTTGAGCTCATCTTGATGCCCGAAATGCTGTTAGAAATGTGTTATGTGATGTTAGTTTCTGTTTCTTAACAGAACTTGCACTTTTGTTATTTTTACCATGATTGATGTGTGCATCCTATGGACTTGAGTCCTACATGTGTTTTGTAATATGCCATGTCTTCTTTCTAGTGGTGCTTGCTATGTATTTTTGTGATCTATGTGGTGACTAGCACAAGCATGAAAACTAGGTGTCTTGTTGTTGCTGGTTTCTGCCCTGTTTTGCTGATATTTTGATGCCATGTTAACTTGATGCTACCGAGAGATCCATGCAAATTTTGAGATACTTCAGTAATGATGTTTTGTAAAACATGTCTTGCTCTATCCATCCATGCCCTTGTTTGCAATTATGGAGTAGTCTAGATTGAGTCAATCGAGCTCTACTTTTGCTATAAAATGTTCCTGGCAGATTGTTTACAGGTTATTCAATTTTGCCAAGGTTGTTGTGATTGATCCTTGAATGCTATGATGTTGTTCTTGCCATGTATATCTTATATGACATGTCTTCTTGCTATTGGGTGCCTTGCCATGCCATGTATTGCTCTGTGGTGAGTGATTCAAGCTCACCAACATGCCTACTTGTTATCAGTTTTTGACATGCCATGTTGCTGAATCTGTTAACGAAACTTTCAATATTGACATGGGTGCCATCACATTTTGTGATCCTTTTTGGCTTATGGCCTCTAAAGGACTTTTGTTCTATGCAATTAGTAGATTCATTCCATGCCTTTGTTTGCCATTATAAGTTCCTGTAACATGTTGTTTTCTTGCTCTAAACATTGCAACCTGATGTTATTTTCTGCAAAGTCTGAAACTGTTATTAGTTGCAATCTTGCCATGTGTTTTGAGCATGTTCTAGTCATTTCTGGAGATAGCTCAGTGTTCATGTTTTGTAATGCTTTACCTGTACATCATGCCCATGCCTTTTGTTAGTGTATTGAGGTCCTGTAGCATGTTGTTTTGATACTTGCAATATGCCTAGTTGCTGTTTTGGACAGCTTGTCCTTTAAACTTGTATAGGGTGTATGTGTTGAACCGTTGCTCCGTTTTGAGTGTGCTATATATGAAACTTGCTTGATTTTGCATGTAGTTTCATATTATCATGTTGCATCCTTGTTTTGGGGTGTTTTCTTGATGTTTATATGCATTTTGCACCAATGCCATGTTTAACTTGTTTTGCTCATATCTTCTAGGCCGTAGCTCCGAATCTAATGAACTTTATATGTAACTTGACTAGAATTTCGTGTAGATCATCGTGGTGCATCTTAACTTGCTGTTTAACAACTTGAACATAAAGTTATTCAGATCTGGACCAATTTCGAAATTTGCATATGAGGACTTACCGGAATGGTTCTATGTTGTTTCCGGCCTCATTTAAACTTGCCTTGATGTGTTGTTCTTGTTTGCATCATCTCTTGCCATGAGTAGCTTCATGTAGCTTTGTCATGCATCATGCTTGTTTATGCATCATGCCTTGTTCATGTGTGGTGTGTTTACTATGTTGTGTGCTTCTTCTTGTTAGTTCCTGTTTCGTTGCGATCGTGAGGATTCGTTCGTTTACGCTTGGTTCGGCTTCATCCGTTCATCTTCTTCATGGACTCGTTCTTCTTCCTTGCGGGATTTCAGGCAAGATGACCACTACCCTGGATCTCACTACTATCATTGCTATGCTAGTTGCTTTGTTCTATCGCTATGCTGCGTTACCTATCACTTGCTGCTCAAGCCTCCCAAATTGCCATGTCAGCCTCTAACCTGTTGCACCCTTCCCAGCAAACCGTTGTTTGGCTATGTTACCGCTTTGCTCAGCCCCTCTTATAGCGTTGTTAGTTGCAGGTGAAGATGAAGTTTGTTCCTTGTTGGAACATGGAGATGTTGTTCCTTGTTGGAACATGTTTACTTGTTGGGATATCACAATATATCTTATTTAATTAATGCATCTATATACTTGGTAAAGGGTGGAAGGCTCGGCCTTATGCCTGGTGTTTTGTTCCACTCTTGCCGCCCTAGTTTCCGTCATATCGGTATTATGTTCCCGGATTTTGCGTCCCTAACGCGGTCGGGTGATTTATGGGACCCCCTTGACAGTTCGCTTTGAATAAGACTTTTCCAGCAAGGCCCAACATTGGTTTTACATTTGCCTCATCTAGCCTTTTTCCCTTGGGAGTCGCGCATCCCGAGGGTCATCTTTATTTACCCCCCCCCGGGCCAATGCTTGTCTAAGTGTTGGTCCAAACTAGAGCCACTTGCGGTGCTGCCCCAAGGCAACTTGGGGTATCGTCGGTTGCCGTACGTAGTGTTCATCCGGTCGTGGCCTGAGACGAGATACGCGCGGCTACTATCAGGGTGTCGGCACGCCGGGAGGTCTTGCTGGTCTTGTTTTATTGTTGTCGAAATGTCTTGTAGCCGGGATTCCGAGACTGATCGGGCTTCCCGGGGAGAAGGTCTATTCCTTCGTTGATCGCGAGAGCTTATCATGGGCTAAGTTGGGACACCCCTGCAGGGTTTGAACTTTCGAAAGCCGTGCCCGCATGTTATGTGGCAGATGGGAATTTGTTAATATCGGTTGTAGTAAACCCGAAGTTGATCTTAATTAAAATACACCAACCGTAGCGTAACCGTGATGGTCTCTTTTCGGGTGATCGAGAGGAGAACACGGTTTCGGGTTATGTCGACGAGGTAGGAGTTCAGGATCACTTCTTGATCATTACTAGTTGACGACCGTTCCTTTGTTTCTCTCCTCGCCTCATTTGCGTATGTTAGCCACCATACATGCTTAGCGCGCTGCAACCTCACCACTTTACCCCTTCCTTTCCCATTAAGCTTTGCTAGTCTTGATACCCATGGTAATGGGATTGCTGAGTCCTCGTGGCTCACAGATTACTACACCACCAGTTGCAGGTACAGGTTTGCGATGACCATGACGCGAGAGCAATGCTTGCTTGTCTTCTCCTTCTGCTTCTTCGATCAGGGGATAGGTTCCAGGTCGGCAGCCTGGGCTAGCAGGGTGGATGTCGTTTGAGTTTCTGTTTATGTTTTCATCCGTAGTCGGATGTTGATCTTGTATATGATGTTGATGTATCCTTGTGGCATTTGTGCCTTATGTATGTATCCCACTATTATGTAATGTTGATGTAATGATATCCACCTTGCAAAAGCGTTTCAATATGCGGGTCTATCCTTGGTGGGACCTTCGAGTTCCTTTTGGATAGGGTCGCATATTGGGCGTGACATTTGGAGTCCGGTCAGCTCCTCCGAATCACCCCACGCCAAGCCGGTCTCCTTCCAAGAGGTGAGCCACGTGGGAATGCCAGACCGAAATTCGCGGGCCGCCGCCCACTTAGGGTCGCGCGGCTCGGTGATGTAGAACCACCCCGACTGCCACCCCTTCATGGTCTCCACAAAGGAGCCATCGAGCCATAAGACGTTGGCAATCTTGCCGACCATGGCGCCTCCGCACTCCGCTTGGCGGCCGCCCACAACCTTCGGCTTGACATTGAAGGTCTTCAGCCATAAGCCGAAGTGGGGATGGATGCAGAGGAAAGCCTCGCACACGACGATGAACGCCTAGATGTTGAGGATAAAATTCGGGGCCAGATCGTGGAAATCTAGGCCGTAGTAGAACATGAGCCCCCGGACGAATGGGTGAAGTGGAAAACCCAGTCCGCGGAGGAAGTGGGCAAGGAATACGACCCGCTCATGGGGCTCAGGGGCGGGGATGAGCTGCCCTTCGTCGGGCAGCCGATGTGCGACGTCGCTGGACAAGTATCCAGCCTTCCGCAGTCTCTTTACGTGGCCCTCCGTGACGGAGGAGACCATCCACCTGCCTCCCGCTCCGAACATGACTGGAGAAGGTCGAGGAGGGATGCGCGGACTTGGGCGTTGGAGCTCGAAGTGCGCGGAAATGGATGAGCAAGGGAGGAAGATGGCGTAGGTGAGAAAGGTGGATCCTTATCCCCTTATATGGACGGATGAAACTATGCGTCCCCCACCAGCCTGGTAAAACTCGCTTGCCTCCCAAGCGCCGCAATCAATGGCGCGGTTGGGTTACCCACGTCCGTATTGATGAGGATCCTGGAATAAGGGGGCACGATCTACGCTTTGATAAGACGTGCCAAGGAAACCGCCTCGCTAAACGCGCTGAGGTGGGACAGTAAAAAACGATTCGAATAAAGGCCTGGCCGTGGTGTGATGTCACGCCACGGAATACGTCAGCGGATCTGTGCAAAGAATTATTCTCTCTACGGTGGTATGTGGAACTTGTTTTGCAGAGCCGGACACTATCCTTGTGTTCAAAACCTTCTATGAAGTATTCGGAGGAGGAACCCGCCTTGCAATGTCGAAGACAATGTGCGCGCCGGACTCGTCATCATTGAAGCCTGGTTCAGGGGCTACTGAGGGAGTCCTGGACTAGGGGGTGTCCGGATAGTCGCACTATCATCTGTGGCCGGACTCCTAGACTGTGAAGATACAAGATTGAAGACTTCGTCCCGTGTCTGGATGGGACTTTCCTTGGCGTGGAAGGCAAGCTTGGCGATACGGATATGTAGATTTCCTACCATTGTAACCGACTCTGTGTAACCCTAACCCTATTCATTGTCTATATAAACCGAAGGGTTTTAGTCCGTAGGATGAACAACAATTATACCATAGGCTAGCTTATAGGGTTTAGCCTCTCTGATCTCGTGGTAGATCTACTCTTGTACTACCCATATCATCAATATTAATCAAGCAGGAGTAGGGTATTACCTCCATCGAGAGGGCCCGAACCTGGGTAAAAACATCGTGTCCCTTGTCTCCTGTTACCATCCGCCTAGACGCATAGTTCGGGACCCCCTACCCGAGATCCGCCGGTTTTGACACCGACAGTCCTCTTGCCCAAGTTGATCACCAGCTACCGGCAACCTGGACTGCCTACCTCAGTATGCGTCAGGAGATCCGAGACCCACAGGTGCATCAACAACTGCAGCAGGATCTGGTGGAGCACCTATGGAGGATCAAGGGCGACGCCTAGCTCGACGTGTGATGAAATATGAGTTTTCATTTGTTGAACTATATAATTTGTGTTGAACTATTTGATTTCTATTGATTTTCTGTGATGAACTATGTGATAAAAAATTATTTATGTTGATAATTCACGCCGAATATGGGCCGATTCGCGCCGATATCGGGCCATTTTTCGCCGAAAGTGGGCCGTGGTCGTGAGGAGAATCACTATCTCGTGAAGTCACGAGCGTAAACCTTACATAGTTCCAGCAAAGTGCAAAGACGATGGTGAAAACCTTTGTTCTTGTCCGGCCGAAAAATGGGCCGACATCGGCGCCTGGGGGCGATGGCTGGGTGCCCAACCGCCCCCACAGCCGATTATACCGCCGGCTCGCCCCAGACGGCGATTTTTATGCCTCCTGGGTGGCCACATCCTAGTCCAGTCCTTTTCTATAGAGCACGATGAAAAATCTGATGATAAGAGAACATGGAGAAGCATGCATACATGGGCCTATTGCTCATAATGGTAGTGTGCAAGATGCATATCAAGCTAGGGGACATCGATAATGAGACCCTATAGCATAGATTAAAGGAAGAATTTTCTTGATTTCCTTCGAACGAAAAGAACAGTCCAAATGCCCCAACTGCATCAATGGTTACATTCGGTCTGCAGTCTGAACTGCATGGCCGAGACAGATGACAGGGGTGCCATCAACTTTTGTACTTCCTTCGACACTTGAACTAAAACCATCACATTTATTTTGAATTGGAGGAAGTACATGCTATGATGGCACACTGGCATGTCGCAACAGTATAATCACATGACACATTTTTCATCTCCAGGGCAAAAGGCTATCGTCTCCTACTAGACAACCCTCTAATTCATCTTTTGGGGCTTCCACTCTTACATAAAACTCTTGCTTTGACAAATCAAAATTGTGTGAGGTACCTGTTGAATATATTGTGTACATGTATATTGTGTCTTGGGCCCACCTCCTAGTTCATCTGTATAGTTGAGGTTGTGCCCCCTCTGTACTCATATATACGTGTCTGGTGCACAGATCAATGCAATTGTGTTGCACAGCCTACTCTTTCCCTTCTACATGTTATCTATCACAGCAAGATCCTCATCCCGGAGCTTACCTTTGCTAAGGTGGTGGCGTACCTCAAACTGGAGGAGCGCCGAATAAAGATGGCCCGGACTCGGGCGACCCACACCGTGCTTGTCACAGGCACGCGCGGGGGCCAGGCACCGCTGCCGCCGCGCCTCGCGCCGGTCCCGCGCCCTCCTTCCTGCAGGCAGCGGCCGCCCTTACCTCCATCCCAACCGGCCACTAATGGGGGCTGCTACGGAGGCCGCAAGCAGCAGCAGGGCACGGGCGCTCAGGGAGGAGCAGCCCGCCCTCCGCAGCAGCAGTACCAGTCGGCCCTGTGGTATGCCGGCCAGAACCCCTGGACTGGCGTCGCACACGCCTACTCCATGCCGGTTCCTCACGCCCCTGCTGTCGGTGTCAAAACCGGCGGATCTCGGGTAGGGGGTCCCGATCTGTGCGTCAAGGCCGATGGTAATAGGAAGCAAGGGACACAGATGTTTACCCAGGTTCGGGCCCTCTCGATGGAGGTAAAACCCTACTTCCTGCTTGATTAATATTGATGATATGGGTAGTACAAGAGTAGATCTACCACGAGATCGTAAAGGCTAAACCCTAGAAGCTAGCCTATGATGGTATGATTGTAATTATGATCGGCTAGCCTGGCCTCGGTTTATATAATGCACCAGAGGCCTAGGATAACAAGAGTCCTAGCCGAATACGCCGGTGGGGAGGAGTCCTTGTCTTGATCGCCAAGTCTTGTGGAATCTTCCTTGTATGCGGCAGCTGTCCGGGCTGGCCCATGAGTATACGGCCATGGGGGTCCTCGGGCCAATCCAACTGATCAGGAGACGACATGGTGAGTACCCCCTAGTCCAGGACACCGACAGTAGCCCCCTGAACCGGTCTTCAAGTTAGGGACGCTCCTCAATTCTTCCAAACTGTTCTTCATCTTCGGTCATTGGTCTTGAAAACTGGTTCAACAAATCTTCTCATCTTCGATCTTGAGGATCGCCGAAGTGCATCCGAAGAGTTTACACGTTGGGTATCCGAGGAGCCCATTTAAGTTTCCGGCCTTTATCAATGCCTTGTTATTTTTATGCCACACCTCGGGTTTGAAGTCATTCCCGGGAGGCAGTGTTCTCTTGCGTCCGAGCTCTAACGCCGGACTGCATTCGAGGTATCTTTTGCAGCCGAGCACCAATGCCGGACTACTTCCGAGCTCCAACGCAGAAATGTATCTGAGCTCCAACGCCGGATTGTGTCTAAGCTCCAACGCCAGACTATATCCAAGAAGTCATAGATCATCTTGGTCCAAAAAGGTTGAAGGAATTTAGCCGAGATTAATGCCGGAAATTCCCTCTATGGAGCTAGCCGCTGGCGCTCGAGCTTTATGTCGGACTGCCCCCGAGGTGGTGCACCAGAAGGAAAGCATAAAACCGCTGTTCCCAATAGCCCCTGAGACTCAGGTCGATGCGCGAAATCGGCCTGAGGATCAACTCCTAGCTCGGCAGCATACATAGGAATAAAAACGCAGTGTAATATAATAGAGATAATAGTGATCGGCGAACAGGCCCCTGAGAGAGGGTCGTGAGAAGTCGCCACAATATACTAGGTTGATGCCGGATAGATCCATATGGTACCTATTATTGTCCGAAGACATGTATGCGCATAGTTCGGTCAGGCCGAACATTGAGCACTTTGAATTCTCTGCATTGAATAAGCAATGCAGTAGCCCCCAAGACGCTAGTCGGGTGGCAACACCAAATCACGGGATCGATGTGCCCCTTTAATATTTGTAAATAATGAGCGCAAAGACCAAAGCCCAGTAGCCCCCGAGCCTTAATGTGGGAACGGGTGGCCAAATTAAGGATCGTTATCTGTTGGAAATATGCCCTAGAGGCAATAATAAAATGGTTATTATTATATTTCTTTGTTCATGATAATTGTCTATTATTCATGCTATAACTGTGTTATCCGGAAATCGTAATACACGTGTGAATACATAGACCACAACATGTCCCTAGTAAGCCTCTAGTTGACTAGCTCGTTGATCAACAGATAGTCATGGTTTCCTGACTATGCGCATTGGATGTCATTGATAACGGGATCACATCATTAGGAGAATGATGTCATGGACAAGACCCAATCATAAGCATAGCTCAAAGATCATGTAGTTCGTTTAGCTAGAGCTTTTCCAAATGTCAAGTATCATTTCCTTAGACCATGAGATTGTGCAACTCCCGGATACCGTAGGAGTGCTTTGGGTGTGCCAAACGTCACAACGTAACTGGGTGACTATAACGGTACACTACGGGTATCTCCGAAAGTGTCTGTTGGGTTGGCATGAATCGAGACTGGGATTTGTCGCTCCGTATGACGGAGAGGTATCTCTGGGCCCACTCGGTAATGCATCATCATAATGAGCTCAATGTGACCAAGTGTCTGGTCACGAGATCATGCATTACGGTACGAGTAAAGTGACTTGCCGGTAACGAGATTAAACGAGGTATTGGGATACCGACGATCGAGTCTCGGGCAAGTAACGTACCGATTGACAAATGGAATTGAATACATGATTGATTGAATCCTCGACATCGTGGTTCATCTGATGAGATCATCGAGGAGTATGTGGGAGCCAACATGGGTATCCAGATCCCGCTGTTGGTTATTGACGGGAGAGGCGTCTCGGTCATGTCTGCATGTCTCCCGAACCCGTAGGGTCTACACACTTAAGGTTCGGTGATGCTAGGGTTGTAGAGATATGAGTATGCAGTAAACCAAAAGTTGTTTGGAGTCCCGGACGTCACGAGGAGTTCCGGAATGGTCTGGAGGTAAAGAATTATATATGGGAAGTCGAGTTTAGGCCATCGGGAAAGTTTCGAGGGTCACCGGTATTGTACCGGGACCACCGGAAGGGTCCCGGGGGTCCACCGGGTGGGGCCACCTATCCCGGAGGGCCCCATGGGCAGAAGTGGGAGGGGAACTAGCCCCTGGTGGGCTGGTGCGCCCCCCTGCGCCTAGGGTTGGGAACCCTAGGGGTGGGGGCGCCTCCACTTGCCTTGGGGGGCAAGGCATCCCCTTGGCCACCGCTCCCCCTTGGAGATTCAATCTCCTAGGGCCAGCGCCCCCCTGGGGACCCTATATATAGGGGGGAGGAGGCAGCCGCACCCTTGCACTTGGCGCCTCCCTTCCCCCTTGCTACACCTCTCCCTCCCACAGACGCTTGGTGAAGCCATGCCGGATCCCTGCTGCATCCACCACCACGCCGTCGTGCTGCTGGATCTTCATCAACCTCTCCTTCCCCCTTGCTGGATCAAGAAGGAGGAGACGTCTTGCTGACCATACGTGTGTTGAACGCGGAGGTGCCGTCCGTTCGGAGCTAGGATCTCCGGTGATTTGGATCACGACGAGTACGACTCTCTCAACCCCATTCTCTTGAACGCTTCCGCTCGCGATCTACAAGGGTATGTAGATGCAGTCCTTTCTCTCGTTGCTAGATGAACTCATAGATTGATCTTGGTGAAAGCGTAGAATTTTTTTATTTTCTGCAACGTTCCCCAACAGTGGCATCATGAGCTAGGTCTATGCGTAGTTCTCTTTGCACGAGTAGAACACAAATTTGTTGTGGGCGTAGATGTTGTCAACTTTCTTGCCACTACTAGTCTTATTTTGCTTCAGCGGTATTGTGGGATGAAGCGGCCCGTACCGACCTTACACGTACGCTTACGTGAGACAGGTTCCACCGACTGACATGCACTAGTTGCATAAGGTGGCTAGCGGGTGTCCGTCTCTCCCACTTTAGTTGGAGCGGATTCGATGAAAAGGGTCCTTATGAAGGGTAAATAGAAGTTGACAAATCACGTTGTGGCTTTTACGTAGGTAAGAAAACGTTCTTGCTAGAACCCTATTGCAGCAACGTAAAAACTTGCAACAACAATTAGAGGACGTCTAACTTGTTTTGGCAGCAAGTGTTTTGTGATGTGATATGGCCAAAGTTGTGATGAATGATGAATGATATATATGTGATGTATGAGATCATGTTCTTGTAATAGGAATCACGACTTGCATGTCGATGAGTATGACAACCGGCAGGAGCCATAGGAGTTGTCTTTATTTTTGTATGACCTGCGTGTCATTGAGAAACGCCATGTAAATTACTTTACTTTATTGCTAAACGTGTTAGCTATAGTAGTAGAAGTAATAGTTGGCGAGCAACTTCATGGAGACACGATGATGGAGATCATGATGATGGAGATCATGGTGTCATGCCGGTGACGAAGATGATCATGGAGCCCCGAAGATGGAGATCAAAGGAGCTATATGATATTGGCCATATCATGTCACTACTATTTGATTGCATGTGATGTTTATCATGTTTTTCATCTTGTTTACTTAGAACGACGGTAGTAAATAAGACGACCCCTCGAAATAATTTCAAGAAAAGTGTTCCCCCTAATTGTGCACCGTTGTGAAGGTTCGTCGTTTCGAAGCACCACGTGATGAACGGGTGTGATAGATCCTAACGTTCGAATACAACGGGTGTAAGCCAGATTTACACACGCAATACACTTAGGTTGACTTGACGAGCCTAGCATGTACAGAGATGGCCTCGGAACACGGAAGACCGAAAAGTCGAGCATGAGTCGTATAGAAGATACGATCAACATGAAGATGTTCACCGATGATGACTAGTCTGTCTCACGTGATGATCGGACACAGCCTAGTTGACTCGGATCATGTTTCACTTAGATGACTAGAGGGATGTCTAATCTAAGTGGGAATTCATTAAATAGTTTGATTAGATGAACTTAATTATCATGAACTTAGTCTAAAATCTTTACAATATGTCTTGTAGATCAAATGGCCCACGTTACCCTCAACTTCAACGCGTTCCTAGAGAAAACCAAGCTGAAAGATGATGGCAGCAACTATACGGACTGGGTCAAGAACCTGAGGATCATCCTCATAGCTGCCAAGAAAGATTATGTCCTAGAAGCACCGCTAGGTGAAGCACCAATCCCAGAGAACCAAGACGTTATGAACGCTTGGCAGTCTCGTGCTCATGATTACTCCCTCGTTCAGTGCGGCATGCTTTACAACTTAGAACCGGGGCTCCAAAAGCGTTTTGAGCGACACGGAGCATATGAGATGTTCGAGGAGCTGAAAATGGTTTTCCAAGCTCATGCCCGGGTCGAGAGATATGAAGTCTCCGACAAGTTCTTCAGCTGTAAGATGGAGGAAAATAGTTCTGTCAGTGAGCACATACTCAAGATGTCTAGGTTGCACAACCGCTTGACTCAGCTGGGAGTCAATCTCCCGGATGACGCGGTCATTGACAGAATCCTCCAGTCGCTTCCACCAAGCTACAAGAGCTTTGTGATGAACTTCAATATGCAGGGGATGGAAAAGACCATTCCTGAGGTATATTCAATGCTGAAATCAGCGGAGGTGGAGATCAAAAAGGAACATCAAGTGTTGATGGTGAATAAAACCACTAAGTTCAAGAAGGGCAAGGGTAAGAAGAACTTCAAGAAGGACGACAAGGAAGTTGCCGCGCCTGGTAAGCCAGTTGCTAGGAAGAAGTCAAGCAATGGATCCAAGCCCGAGACTGAGTGCTTTTATTGTAAGGGAAGTGGTCACTGGAAGCGGAATTGCCCCAAGTACTTAGCGGACAAGAAGGCCGGCAAAACCAAAGGTATATGTGATATACATGTAATTTATGTGTATCTTATTACCAGTACTCGTAGTAGCTCTTGGGTATTTGATACCGGTGCAGTTGCTCATATTTGTAACTCAAAGCAGGAGCCGCGGAATAAGCGGAGACTGGTGAAGGACGAGGTGACGATGCGCGTCGGGAATGGTTCCAAGGTCGATGTGATCGCCGTCGGCACGCTACCTCTGCATTTACCTACATGATTAGTTTTAAACCTCAATAATTGTTATTTAGTACCAGCTTTGAGCATGAACATTGTATCTGGATCTCTTTTAATACGAGATGGCTACTCATTTAAATCTGAGAATAATGGTTGTTCTATTTATATGAGAGATATGTTTTATGGTCATGCCCCGATGGTCAATGGTTTATTCTTAATGAATCTCGAACATGATGTTACACATATTCATAGTGTGAATACCAAAAGATGTAAAGTTGATAACGATAGTCCCACATACTTGTGGCACTGCCGCCTTGGTCACATTGGTGTCAAGCGCATGAAGAAGCTCCATGCTGATGGACTTTTAGAGTCTCTCGATTATGAATCATTTGACACATGCAAACCATGCCTCATGGGCAAAATGACCAAGACTCCGTTCTCCGGAACAATGGAGCGAGCAACCAACTTATTGGAAATCATACATACTGATCTGTGCGGTCCAATGAGCGTTGAGGCTCGCGGAGGATATCGTTATGTTCTCACTCTCACTGATGACTTGAGTAGATATGGGTTTGTCTACTTGATGAAACACAAGTCTGAGACCTTTGAAAAGTTCAAGGAATTTCAGAATGAGGTAGAGAATCAATGTGACCGAAAGATAAAGTTCTTACGATCAGATCGTGGGGGAGAATATTTAAGTCATGAATTTGGTACACACTTAAGGAAATGTGGAATGGTTTCACAACTCACGCCGCCTGGAACACCTCAGCGTAACGGTGTGTCCGAATGTCGTAATCGCACTCTATTGGATATGTTGTGATCTATGATGTCTCTTACCGATTTGCCGCTATCATTTTGGGCATACGCTCTAGAGACAACTACATTCACTTTAAATAGGGCACCGTCTAAATCCGTTGAGACGACACCGTATGAATTATGGTTTGGGAAGAAACCTAAGCTGTCGTTTCTAAAAGTTTGGGGATGCGATGCTTATGTCAAGAAACTTCAACCTGAGAAGCTCAAACCCAAGTCGGAAAAATGCGTCTTCATAGGATACCCTAAGGAAACCATTGGGTATACCTTCTACTTAAGATCCGAAGGCAAGATCTTTGTTGCCAAGAATGGATCCTTTCTGGAGAAAGAGTTTCTCTCGAAAGAATTAAGTGGGAGGAAAGTAGAACTTGATGAAGTACTACCTCTTGAAACGGTAAGTAGCGCAACTCAGGAAGATGTTCCTATGGTGCCCGCACCGACAAGAGAGGAGGTTAATGATGATGATCAAGATACTTCAGATCAAGCTCCTACTGAACTTCGAAGGTCCACAAGGACACGTTCCGCACCAGAGTGGTACGGCAACCCTGTCTTAGAAATCATGTTGTTAGACAATGGTGAACCTTCGAACTATGAAGAAGCGATGGCGGGCCCAGATTCCATCAAATGGCTTGAAGCCATGCAATCCGAGATAGGATCCATGTATGAAAACAAAGTATGGACTTTGACAGACTTGCCCGATGATCGGCGAGCAATAGAAAACAAATGGATCTTTAAGAAGAAGACGGACGCGGATGGTAATATTACCATCTATAAAGCTCAACTTGTCGCTAAGGGTTATCGACAATTTCAAGGGATTGACTACGATGAGACTTTCTCTCCCGTAGCGAAGCTGAAGTCCGTCCGAGTCATGTTAGCAATTGCCGCATGCTATGATTATGAGATATGGCAAATGGACGTCAAAACGGCATTCCTTAACGGCCATCTTAAGGAAGAACTGTATATGATGCAGCCGGAAGGTTTTGTCGATCCTGAGAATGCTAACAAGGTGTGCAAGCTCCAGCGATCCATTTATGGGCTGGTGCAAGCATCTCGGAGTTGGAACATTCGCTTTGATGAGATGATCAAAGCGTTTGGGTTTATGCAGACTTATGGAGAAGCCTGCATTTACAAGAAAGTGAGTGGGAGCTTTGTAGCATTTGTCATATTATATGTAGATGACATACTTTTGATGGGAAATGATATAGAACTTTTGGAGAGCATTAAGGCCTACTTGAATAAGTGTTTTTCAATGAAGGACCTTGGAGAAGTTGTTACATATTAGGCATCAAGATCTATAGGATAGATCATGACGCCTCATAGGTCTTTCACAAAGCACATACCTTGATAAGATATTGAAGAAGTTCAATATGGATCAGTCCAAGAAAGGGTTCTTGCCTGTGTTGCAAGGTGTGAGATTGAGCTCGGCTCAATGCCCGACCATGGCACAAGATAAAGAAGAGATGAGTGTCATCCCCTATGCCTCAGCCATAGGGTCTATTATGTATGCCATGCTGTGTACCAGACCTGATGTAAACCTTGCTGTAAGTTTGGTAGGAAGGTACCAAAGTAATCCTGGCAAGGAACACCGGACAGCGGTCAAGAACATCCTAAAGTACCGAAAAGGACTAAGGATATGTTTCGTTTATGGAGGTGACGAAGAGCTCGTCAGAAGGGTTACGCCGACGCTTAGCTTCGACACAGATCTGGATGACTCTAAGTCACAGACCGGATACGTGTATATATTGAACGGTGGGGCAGTAAGCTGGTGCAGTTGCAAGAAAAGCGTCCTGACGGGATCTACATGTGAAGCAGAATACATGGCAGCCTCGGAGGCAGCGCATGAAGCAATCTGGGTGAAGGAGTTCATCACCGACCTAGGAGTCATACCCAATGCGTCGGGGCCGATCGCACTCTTCTGTGACAACACTAGAGCTATTGCACTTGCCAAGGAGCCCAGGTTTCACAAGAAGACCAGGCACATCAAAGCGCCGCTCAACTCCATACGTGAAAATGTTCAAGATGGAGACATAGATATTTGTAAAGTACATACGGATCTGAATGTAGCAGATCCGTTGACTAAACCTCTCCCTAGAGCAAAACATGATCAACACCAGAACGCTATAAGTGTTCGATTCATCACAATGTAAATAGAATATTGACTCTAGTGCAAGTGGGAGACTGTTGGAAATATGCCCTCGAGGAAATAATAAAATGGTTATTATTATATTTCTTTGTTCATGATAATTGTCTATTATTCATGCTATAACTGTGTTATCCGGAAATCGTAATACACGTGTGAATACATAGACCACAACATGTCCCTGTAAGCCTCTAGTTGACTAGCTCGTTGATCAACAGATAGTCATGGTTTCCTGACTATGGGCATTGGATGTCATTGATAACGGGATCACATCATTAGGAGAATGATGTAATGGACAAGACCCAATCATAAGCATAGCTCAAAGATCGTGTTGTTCATTTAGCTAGAGCTTTTCCAAATGTCAAGTATCATTTCCTTAGACCATGAGATTGTGCAACTCCCGGGTACCGTAGGAGTGCTTTGGGTGTGCCAAACGTCACAACGTAACTGGGTGACTATAAAGGTACACTACGGGTATCTCTGAAAGTGTCTGTTGGGTTGGCACGAATCGAGACTGGGATTTGTTGCTCCGTATGACGGAGAGGCATCTCTGGGCCCACTCGGTAATGCATTATCATAATGAGCTCAATGTGACCAAGTGTCTGGTCACGGGATCATGCATTACGGTACAAGTAAAGTGACTTACCGGTAACGAGATTAAACGAGGTATTGGGATACCGACGATCGAGTCTCGGGCAAGTAACGTACCGATTGACAAATGGAATTGAATACAGGATTGATTGAATCCTCGACATCGTGGTTCATCCGATGAGATCATCGAGGAGTATGTGGGAGCCAACATGGGTATCCAGATCCCGCTATTGGTTATTGACGGGAGAGGCGTCTCGGTCATGTCTGCATGTCTCCCGAACCCGTAGGGTCTACACACTTAAGGTTCGGTGACTCTAGGGTTGTAGAGATATGAGTATGCAGTAAACCGAAAGTTGTTCGGAGTCCCAGATGAGATCCCGGACGTCACGAGGAGTTCCGGAATGGTCCGGAGGTAAAGAATTATATATGGGAAGTCGAGTTTCGGCCATCGGGAAAGTTTCGGGGTCACCAGATTGTCTTGGGACCACCGGAAGGGTCCCTGGTCCACCGGTGGGGCCACCTATCCCGGAGGGCCCCATGGGCTGAAGTGGAGGGAACCAGCCTCGGTGGGCTGGTGCGCCCTGGGCCCCCGCGCCTAGGTTTATGAACCCTAGGGGTGGGGCGCCCACACTGCCTTGGGGGCAGGCACCCCTTGGCCGCCCCCCTTGGAGATTCAATATCCTAGGGCCGGGCGCCTGGGACCCTATATAGAGGGGGGAGGAGGTCAGCCGCACCTTGCACTTGGCACCTCCCTTCCCCTTGCTACACCTCTCCTCCCCTGCACACTTGGCGAAGCCCTGCCGGATCCTCGCTGCATCCACCACCACGCTGTCAGGTTGCTAGATCTTCATCAACCTCTCCTTCCCCTTGCTGGATCAAGAAGGAGGAGACGCCTCGCTGACCATACGTGTGTTGAACGCGGAGGTGCCGTCCTGCTCGGCGCAAGGATCTCCGTGATTTGGATCACGATTTAGTACGACTCCTTTAACCCCGTTCTCTTGAACGCTTCCGCTCGCGATCTACAAGGGTATGTAGATGCAGTCCTTTCTCTCGTTGCTAGATGAACTCATAGATTGATCTTGGTGAAAGCGTAGAAATTTTTTATTTTCTGCAACGTTCCCCAACAATATCCAGAGTAAAATCACAGATTATGTGTAATGATTCTATGTATCCAAGTACTTTGCATCATTATTTTGACTCCATTGCGACTGTTTATCAGTTGAAAGTGGCCCATCGTCGGCTTCTACCCCTTGGTAGATACTACATAGGGTGTTTCCACACTAACAAAACAACCCTTTGCCGACGTCTCGGTGCCCGAAGGCGGTTGTGTTAGTGGAAACGAGGCAATCAGATATGCGGGCTTTATAACTTTCTCTTAGTCATAGGAGCTTTAAACTGGGGAAGCTAGCTATGAACCCCGGGTTAGTGTTCGGCGACATCCGAGGTCAAGCCGTAAATACTTCGGCCAATGTTATGAACGGCCCGTCATTTTTACATAGTCATCGGATTGCTGACCAGTTTACGCCTATTGTGATAGTCAGTTTTCGGCTTTCTCCACCGAGGTGCTTAACCATGCGAACTGGCAGCACAATCGCAGTGGTTCTCCCTTTGCACACCTAGCCGAACAAAGCGGAACGTAGGAGGTAAGCACAGGAGCCGGGCAACCCAACTATTGACCGAAGACACAATTCGAAACCGATGCATATATAGCAATATCCGAGAATGTTTTTGCCGAATCCCTAAAGGTGTCCAGCGTTGCACTGCGAGACTAATGCTGGAAACGCACAAATATTTTAAAAGTTCCATAGGCTCGAAAAGCCAAAAAACTTATTCAAAAGTTTAATGTCCGAACTAGATCAAGTGTTCGGTGCCAATCCGAAAATTGGATTTTTTTTAAACAAAAAGGTGCTTCTGTCGTGCTTTAACATGACACATCCTATCTGAATACTTCAAGCGGGTCAACCTATGGCTTTAACCTCTTTATCCTGAAGGTGGAGTGCTTCTCCGAGGCTAGTTTAGCAAACCGCACTCGAGCGGGTTTAGAGAGAAGCAAGGCTATCCGTCTATTGACCACACACTTGCATCGAGAAAGGAGTGATAGAAAAAGACTTTGCAACGACTAATAAGAAGAACACTTATTATAAAACAGCTCACATAAATTTAAGAGCCCCCGAGTGACTTGGGTAAAAGAATGATTGTATGGACCGAAGTACTTATATCATATCTATGTTCACCCGAACTTTAAACGTGTCTTAACCGACCGTCGGCTTCTCCCTCTTCGGTCAAAGACCTAAAAGTGTTATGTACTCCACCTGTCGAGAATATCGACGGTGTTTCCGATAACCAGGCAATCAGGTCATATGGCTGTAACAGACAAAGCGCGCCCAGGGAATTTATGCTATATTACTAATAAAGTGTAAGAAGCATCTTCGAAGAAAATAGTACCCCCATCGATACCTTTCTTCGGTGCTCATTGTTAATATGAGACTTCTGCAATAGATTTTTTGTACTCATGAGTTCCGTTGTGTGCCGACCATTATTGAAAATAGTAAGAGCACTAGCTTTTGGCTTCACCCAGTCTGAGGTCCGGCTTGGGTGACCCGATCGTGACAATCGCAGAGGTGCTCCCTTTACTCCCTAGCCGAACAATCGGGAACGTAGGGGTAAACACAGGAGCAAGGCAACCCAGCTTGCAAATCACTTAGGTCAATGTGGTGCATATTGTGGCGTAATACACAAACAAGGAACTAAGCCGTACAAGTATAATCATATGCAAGAGGAAAAGCTCCAGCAAGGGAGCCCCCAAGTAAACGGGGTATTTGAATTTATCCGTCACAAACAAAGTTTGGACAAGGAAAATTTTTTACAAGCAACTTTTTTCCAAAAAAGTATAATGCTTGATCGAACTGGACACAAGTTAAAAATTTAAAACTTTGAGCATGAAGGCAACTTAGCTGGTTAATGTGTTCGGTATTGATGACGCGGTCCGAGCTTGATGCGGGACAAGGTTCCATCCCCCAAGCCGGTCCCGAGGTGACGCCAAAGGATATAGTCCGGCTGGATCATTTTCCTGTGCACAAAAAAGTACAAACCGAGGGTAATAGTAATAATAATAATAAAACGTTGCATAATAAATAATTTATGCAAAGTGAGTAATAAAGAAATATGGCCTGGCACCAAGTCAATGTCGATGCAGAGGCGCTGGCGGATGCGTAAAGGCGTGAAAAGCCTGAATTCACTGTGTCGGTCCGAGTTCGGATATGGCGTCACGGACTATGTACGAAACCGCCGAACCACCATACGACTGTCGTTAATGTGGCAATCCAAAGTAATAATTCCTTACGGAAACTGGCCGAACCACCATATGGAAACTGGCTGAACCACCATACGGAAACTGGCCGAACCACCATATGACTGGCCGAACCACCATTTGATATACCTGTGTACATATGATGGGCAAACCAGAGTAATAATTCCTTGGGAAAAATGAACCCAAACAAGCAAAAAATACTAGAATTTATAGCACCTGGTCTATTTGTTGTAGCAATCCAAAGAAAGGTGATTCCCAAAACTGTGACTCGATCCGCACACCCATTGCCTGATGGGCGATAAAGTGACGGCATGGCGATGCTGGCAAAGGTTGGCTCGCCGAGGCAAAGCCCTTGGTCCAGCTAACGTGACGGAGCTGGTCGGCTAGTGACGCCGAAGTCTCCGGAGTATAGGTTGATGAAGAGATGGCGAAGCCCCCGGTCCAGCCGAGATGTCGAAGTAGGTCGGCGTGATGGACACCGTCTTGAAGAAGCAACAGTGCGGCCCTGCCGATGTAGGTCGTGACGCGGTCAATGCCGGCTTGATGAAGTGACCGTGCGGTGATGCCGGTGCGCCTGCTCGGTGTAATCCATGGGGCGGCGATGTTGGTGATGATTTATCCTTTCCGATGCCGAACTCTTGTTCGGCTTGCCGAGATGATGATCCGAAGAAGTTGAGCTCGGCTCAACAAAGTGATGGCGTGTTTAGCGCAGGTCGGCAGCTGTGGAGCAATATTGCCGGACTGGTTTGACACCAGCATGAAGTTGAAGATCATGTTCAAAGAATTTTAAAGTTAGTGGGATGTGTTCGGGAACAAAACACAATACCCCATACAAAACTTCCTTCAAAAAGGATGTCCAAATCCCGCTCATAAAAAGACGAACTCGGTCGGATTCGTTTTTGCAGAAAACAGATCCGAAAAGTGATGCACTAATCGGAAGGTTTCCGGAGTTTGGACGGTCGGATCGAGCTGAAATTTTGAGGAGTGGTAGATATAGGAATTCCGTAGCCGATCAACGGTTGGATCTTCCAAAGGAAGTCCGAGCTAGAAGCTGGACACCACGCCCTAAACTCGTCCAGATTCTCGTCCGGATTTGACAGGGCTCCGGTATATCGCGGATTGCCAGAGATTCCTCCATCGAAACTCGACAAAATTTTCCAGGGTTGTTATAGACTCAATTCCGCACAATTCCACTGAAGCAATCGTTAAAACGACACTTGAGTAGGCGGTGGCGGCGGACACAAGTCCGCTGTTCAGAAAAACAGTACGGTCGCCCGAGGGCAATGTTGACGTTGAGCCCCCGGGCTCCCTGGATGATTCCTCCATGATATTGATAGGGATCGGAGTTGATGTTGATGAAGGCCCTTGTCCGAACATGACGATCGGAGGTTGGGCGCAGTCCTTGGTCGAACCAAGGTGACCAGTCGAGCTAGTGACGAAAATGCTGAAGTCGCAGTTGATATGCAGGCGAGCCATCGACCTTTTGCCGAACACACAACAGAACTCTCAATGAAAGCACCAATGTCGGTGTCAAAACCGGCGGATCTCGGGTAGGGGGTCCCGAACTGTGCGTCAAGGCCGATGGTAACAGGAAGCAAGGGACACAGATGTTTACCTGTGTTCGCCCTCTCGATGGAGGTAAAACCCTACTTCCTGCTTGATTAATATTGATGATATGGGTAGTACAAGAGTAGATCTACCACGAGATCGTAGAGGCTAAACCCTAGAAGTTAGCCTATGATGGTATGATTGTAATTATGATCGGCTAGCCTGGCCTCGGTTTATATAATGCACCAGAGGCATAGGATAACAAGAGTCCTAGCCAAATACGCCGGTGGGGAGGAGTCCTTGTATTGATCGCCAAGTCTTGTGGAATCTTCCTTGTATGCGGCAGCTGTCCGGACGGGCCCATGAGTATACGACCATGGGGGTCCTCGGCCCAATCCAACTGATCAGGAGACGACGTGGTGAGTACCCCCTAGTCCAGGATAATGACACCTGCCTCAGGTATCCTCGGCACTCGGCCTTTGTCTCACCAGGCGTTCTACGCCGCGCCACAACCCTATGCGGCGCCCTACAGGCCCCTCTCCTACGGCCAGCAGCTGCAGATGAGCTGCCGCTGCTGCCCCTGAAGGCCTCGCCCAGCAGCACGCCCTTCCGCCGGCGCCGTGGGACCTGGCTCTCCTGGCAGCCCTGCACTCCGCCCCCTCACCGTCCACCTACACTAGCGGCGGCGACTTGTATATGGACACTGGAGCTACCGCGCACATGGCGGCTCATCCCAGTAACCTCCACACCTCCTATCCCGTCCACACTTTCCCTCGCATCACTATCGGTGACAGTTCCTCCCTTCCCATTACTCACATAGGACATGCATCTTTTCCATCTAATTCTACTCCATTGTCATTATCTAACATCTTAGTTTCTCCCGATCTTATTAAAAATCTTGTCTCTGTTCGTTGTTTTACACGTGAAAATCATGTTACCGTTGAGTTTGACGAGTGTGGTTTTTTTGTTAAGGACGCTCGTACCCGGATGGTACTCCACCGATGTGACAGCCCTGACGAGCTCTACCCGGTTCACTCCACTGCCTCCACCACCTCCGCTGCCCCTGTCGCCATCCGGAGTGGATCTTTGGCACGCTCGCTTGGGTCATCCCAACCCCGCCACCCTTCGTCATATACTTCAGAGTTTTCCTTTCACGTGTAATAAGAACAAGGATCACTCGTTCCATGCATGTCGCCTCGGCAAACATGCTTCATACCCGTTTAGTTAATTCATAGTGATGTTTGGACCTCTCCTGTTGCAAGTAATACAAGCTATCTTATTATCTTGTTATACTTGATGATTTTTCGCACTATGTGTGCACCTTCCCATTGAGTTGTAAGTCGGATGTCATCTCCACTCTTGCCGCCTTCTACTCCTATGTTTTCATGTAGCTTGGTCGTCCCATTCTCGCGTTTCAAACCAATAACGGTAAGGAGTTCGACAGCCTAGCTGTTCGCACTCTCCTCACCACACATGGCATGATTTTCCGTCTCACATGCCCGTACACTTTGCAGCAGAACGGTCCCACTGAGCGTGTCCTTCGCACTCTTAACGACTGCGTTCAGACCCTTCTTTTTCATGCCAACGTGCCTCCGTGCTTTTGGACTGACGCTCCGCCACCGCATCACTTCTCATTAACATCCGCCCCTGTCGCACTCGCGGGAACTTTGCACCGCATCACCTCCTCTTCGGTGCACCGCCCTCTTATGATGAGCTTTGCATCTTCGGCTGTCTCTGCTACCCTAGCATCGCCGCCACTACGCCTCATAAGCTTGCACCACGCTCCATCTCCTGCATCTTTCTCGGCTACCCACCTAACACCAAAAGCTACCGCTGCTACGACCCTGTCTCACATCGTGTATTCACCTCCCGACATGTTTATTTTGACGAGAAGATGTCTTCGTTTCAGAAGCAGGTACCTCTCGTCGCCCCGGCGCCGCCGGCCACCGGCGGCCCTTCGGTGACCCCGTCAGGTGGACGGCATCGCTCGGCTCTCGGACCGTGATATGTCTCCATCGTATCTACTTTTCCTAATGCTTTTCCTGTTGTTTTTGACACTAATTTGCATGATTTGAATGAAACTAACCCGGACTGACACGGTTTTTAGCAGAACTATAATGGTGTTGTTTTTGTGCAGAACTAAAAGTTCTCGGAATGGAACGAAACTTTGCGAGAAATTTTTATACAATAAAAGAGAATTTGTAGAGCCAAGAACCGCCGGAGGGGGGCATCTGGGTGGGCACAACCCACCAGGGCACGCCCAGGTGGGTTGTCCCCACCTGGTGGCCCCGCAGACCCTGAAACCAACACTATAAAATCCTATGTTTCAAGAAAACAATCAGGGAGAAAGAATTATCACGTTTCACGAGACGGAGCCGCCGCTGTCTCCTGTTCTTCATCGGGAGGCCAGATCTGGAGTCCGTTTGGGGCTCCGGAGAGGGGGATCTTCGATCTTCGTCATCACCAACCCTTCTCCATCGCCAATTCCATGATGCTCCCCACCGGGAGTGAGTAATTCCTTCGTAGGCTCGCTGGTCGGTGAGGAGTTGGATGAGATTCATCATGTAATCGAGTTAGTTTTGTTAGGGCCTGATCCCTAGTATCCATTATGTTGTGAGATTGATGTTGCTATGACTTTGCCATGCTTAATGCTTGTCACTTTGGGCCCGGGTGCCATGATTTCAGATCTGAACCGTTTAGGTTATCACCATTATATCCATGTTCTAGATCCGATCTTGCAAGTCATAGTCACCTACTACGTGTTATGATCCGGCAACCTTGGAGTGACAATAGTCGGGACCACTCCCGGTGATGACCGTAGTTTGTGGAGTTCATGTATTCACCGTGAGTTAATGCTTTGTTCTAGTTCTCTATTAAAAGGAGGCCTTAATATCCCTTAGTTTCCAATAGGAGCCCGCTACCACGGGAGGGTAGGACAAAAGATGTCATGCAAGTTCTTTCCATAAGCATGTATGACTATTTACAGAATACATGCCTACATTATATTTATGAACTGGAGCTAGTGCCGTATCGCCCTAGGTTATGACTGTCTCATGATGAATATCATCCAATGAATCACCGATCCAATGCCTACGAATTTACCTTACATTGTTCTTGCTAAGTTACTACTGCTGCTACCACTACAAAAAAAGACATGAGGGAGTCCTGGACTAGGGGGTGTCCGGATAGCCGAACTATCATCTTTGGCCGGACTCCTGGACTATGAAGATAGAAGATTGAAGACTTCACCCCGTGTCCGGATAGGACTTTCCTTGGCGTGGAAGGAAAGCTTGGCGATATGGATATGTAGATTCCCTACCATTGTAACCGACTCTGTGTAACCCTAACCCTATTCGGTGTCTATATAAACCGAAGTGTTTTAGTCCGTAGGACGAAGAACAATCATACCATAGGTTAGCTTCTAGGGTTTAGCCTCTCTGATCTCGTGGTAGATCTACTCTTGTACTACCCATATCATCAATATTAATCAAGCAGGAGTAGGGTATTACCTCCATCGAGAGGGCCCTAACCTGGGTAAAAACATCATGTCCCTTGTCTCCTCTTACCATCCGCCTAGATGCACAGTTGGGACCCCTACCCGAGATCCGCGGTTTTGACACCGACATTGGTGCTTTCATTGAGAGTTCCTCCTGTCGTCAGATATAGGCCCGATGGCTACTTCGATCATCAGCAACGACGCAGTCCAGGGTGAGACTTTTCTCCCCGGACAGATCTTTGTATTCGGCGACTTTGCACTGCGGGCCAATTAATTAGGCCATCTGGAGCAGACTGAAAGCTACGCCCCTGGCCATCAGGTCAGATTTGGAAGCTTGAACTATACGGCCGATGTCTGCGGAGACTTGATCTTCGACGGATTCGAGCCACGACCGAGTGTGGCGCACTGTCTCGATGGGCATGATCTAGCTCAGCAGCCGAACAGTGCCCTGGAGGCCGAACCAGTACCCGCTCCGACCCTTAATCCGAAGCCGGTTTCGCCGATCGAGGACGGGTGGTTGGACAACACCTCGGGGGCTGAAATCTCTACGGCGATTGAGCCGAGCACCAACCCTGTCCTTTGCGAAGCTCGTGACTCCTAGGTGCCGGATTCCTCTCCGGACTCCGAACCTCCCGCGCCCCTGCCAGTCGAATCCGACTGGGCGCCGGTCATGGAGTTCACCGCCGCAGACATCTTTCAGCACTCGCCCTTTGGCGATATCTTGAACTCATTAAAGTCTCTCTCTTTGTTAGGGGAGCCCTGGCCGAACTATGGTCTGGAAGGTTGGGATTCGGATGACGAAGAAATTCAACACCCACCCACCACCCACTTGGTAGCCACTGTTGATCATTTAACCGACATGCTCGACTTCGACTCCGAAGACTTCGACGGTATGGACGACGACACCGGATACAAACATGAACCAGCACCCACGGGGCATTGGAGGGCCACCTCAACTTACGATGTATATATGGTGGACACACCTAAGGGAAGCGATAACGAGGAACGACGGGACGCTGCAAAAGATATTCCCTCGGGAAGCAGTCAAAGCGGCGGCGTAGGCGCCGCTCCAAACCCCACCTCGACAAAGATAGCGCCCACACAGACCCAGCCATAGAGCAGGGTGGGCCGGCCGACGGCGAGCATGCCATTGAGCAACCACCCGAACAGGCCAACTTGGACAAACAACCCGTCCCCGACAAGGATAACAGTCCGGACGATCTCACGCCGGACACGTCATTGAATCAGAAGAACCTCCACAAAAAGCTCCTCGCTACTGCGCGTAGCTTGAAATAACAGAAACAGAGGCTCAGAACATCGGAAGACACACTCTGAAGGAGATGGAGTAAAGTACTCAACACCACAGACAAATATGGCGACAGCCGCCAAGCAAAGAGCTACCCAAAGCGCAAACTATCGCCTCAATTGATGAGGAAGCCGAGAAACCCCACGATCAAAAAACAAAGAGGCAGCCGGGTCGGATAGACGACCACATGGCAAACATAGAGCGGCAGGCGGTGCCGCACACAATCCGACACGCGATCCGCATAAGGATTCACACAAAAAGGACGGCCCAGTCAGATCTATCTATGGGCCAAGGAAACAACCTCTAGCAAACAATACAACACGTCAAGTGTCCGAAAGTCACGGCATACCCGAATACAGGGGCGCTGCACACCCCCTATGTTTCACCGATGAGGTGCTGGATCATGAATTCCCAGCGGGATTCAAACCCGTAAACATAGAGGCATACGATGGAACAACAGACCCTGGAGTCTGGATTGAGGATTATATCCTCCACATACACATGGCCAGAGGAGATGATCTCCACGCCATAAAATACCTGCCCCTCAAGCTCAAAGGGCCGGCTCGGCATTGGCTTAAAAGCCTCCCCGAAAACACCATCGGTAGTTGGGAAGAGCTTGAGGATGCTTTTCGGGCCAATTTCTAGGGAACCTATGTCCGACCTCCGGACGCAGATGATTTAAGTCACATAACCCAGCAGCCCGGAGAGTCAGCCCGAAAATTCTGGAACAGGTTCCTCACCAAAAAGAATCAAATAGTCGACTGTCCGGACGCTGAAGCCTTAGCACCTTTTAAACACAACGTCCGAGACGAATGGCTCGCCAGACACCTCGGCCAGGAAAAGCCAAGAACAATGGCCGCACTAACAAGCCTCATGACCCGCTTTTGCGCGGGAGAGGACAACTGGCTAGCAAGGTGCAGTACCAGCGACCCAAGTACATCCGAAGTCAGGGATGGGAATGGGAAACCACGACGCAGCAAGGACCAGCGCCGGATTAAGGGAAACAGTCCAAAGAGCGCGGTAGTCAACGCCGGATTCAAAAGCTCACGACAGAACAATAAAAAACTGCCCCTTAAGGATAATAGCGATGAGCTATCCAACCTAAACAAAATCTTGGACAAGATATGCCAAATTCACAGTACTCCCGAGAAGCCTGCAAACCATACCCACAGAGATTGTTGGGTCTTCAAGCAGTCCGGCAGACTCAACGCCAAACACAAGGGGCCCGACACACCAAGTGAGGACGATGACGAGCACCACAAGCAGAGCCCCGGAAAACAAAAGAATTTCCCACAAGAAGTCAAAACAGTAAACTTACTTCAAGTAACCAAAGGGGAAAATATAGCGGCGCCCGTTGAATTACCCGCCGCACAATCTACCCCAGCGGAGTCCAAACACTGGTTGCTAAAACTAATTACCTTCGACCATCAGGACTACTCCGAAAGTATCCGGAACGCAGGGTGGACTGCCTTGATACTAGAACCTATAATCGACGGTCTTCAATTTACACAAGTCCTAATGGATAGCGGCAGCGATTTAAACCTGCTATATCAGGACACAATCCGCAACATGGGGATAAACCCAAACAGGATTAGCCATAGCAACACTTCCTTCCAAGGAATAATGCCAGGCACATATGCCCATTGTACGGGCTCCCTACTATTGGAAGTTATGTTCGGCTCACCCGACAACTTCCGTCGTGAAAAGTTGGTTTTCTACATCGCCCCATTTAAAAGTAGCCATCAAGCACTACTGGGTCGTGAAGCTTTCGCCTGCTTCAACGCAATACCGCATTATGCATCTCTTAAACTTAAAATGCCCGGTCCATGAGGCATCATTTCATTAAAAGGAAGCTGTGCGTGTCCCCAAAGAAAGATTATGAGACTGCCTTAACAGCCTCAGACCAATAAGGCCTCATTGGCCAAAAGCGTTTAAAGCAGGTCGTTCAGACCCTGGACACGGTTAGGCGAGTCCGGCACAAATAAACATGACGCTTACTAGCCGCGTCCCCCCCCCCTTACAAGGGGCTCCGCGCATTTACAACAAGAGACAATAAAGCTCAATTTTATTTATTTTTTGAATCATACTCTAGTTTGTTTCCAATTACATTTTTTTAGCACGATCTTTTCCAAACTAAGTTCCTCTCTTTACTGAGATGAGCGCGTGCTATACTAAATCCAGGATCTGCACTGCGGAGACACAAGCAGGCGTGCAACAGGGACCCGTTGCAAGGATTCTTTTCAAATTAAGACCCTGCGTAAACCTTTTTCACTGTCTCTTGTTGTTACTCACCCCTGTTGCAAGGATTCTTATATTAACCGAGGAGGTGGCTGGCGTTTTGGCATCGGCCGCGTCAGAATCTCGCACGTACCTGGACACCAGGGGCTTGTTACCAAGGGCATTGTTCGGCCCGCTTTATAAAAGACCGAATACCTTAGGGAGTGTTCGACATCTCGAGTTAGGCCTTATATGCATCAGCTCCGAATCATGTCTTTGGTCAAATGTTGGGTTTGCCCGGCTCCTGTGTTTTGCTGCCTTACATTCCGTTCTATCGGCTAACGCGACACGAGGAGAACTACTGCGATTGTGCCCCGGTTCGGCCGGGCGAGCACCTCAGTAAAGAAAGCCGAAAACTGACTGTCATGATATAGCGAGAGACTGGTCAACCACTCGATGACTCATCGGAATGTTTAGAATTCCTCCGCATTGATGAAGGACCGTTTACCGGTCAGGCACATACGCAGCCCAAATTCGGGAGTGCGGTGCCCCTAGGGGCTATATAGTAGTCTCACCATCGAACTCCTATGGCTAAGTGAAAGTGATAAAGCATTATAGTCCGGTTGCCTAGTTTGCTACGCTATCACCTCCTTTATAGGACCAAGACGCTGGATTAAGTGTGAAAATGCGACTTCTTTGCAAACACCTCCGCATTATGTGCGTGGGGGCTGAAGCCGAAGACTGCCATCTTTCAGGTTATATACATATATACATCAACGGCCGCACAGGAGGTAGTTTGCTACTTGAAGGCACAAGTATAAAATGCTCTTATATTTAATGGAAACATTGTTTCTTAAAATTACACATGTTATTCAAACATAACATCCTTCGAGCACTGCGTCTCTATTAAACGAGCGCCCGGAAGTACTTCCTCAAAGTTGCGCTCGACTGGTACTCGGCTTCCGTCCAAATCCGGGGATTCAACTTCGGTGGCCTTCATGTCAGCCCAGTATGCCTTGACACGGGCAAGAGCCATCTGCGCCCCCTCAATGCACGCTGACCGCTTCATTGCGTCGATACGCGGTACCGCACCAAGGAACTGCTGCACTAAACCAAAATAACTCTTCGGCTGGGGTCCGCCCGGCCAAAAATGAGTCACGACATGCTTCATGGCAAGCCCGGATAGCCGATTCAGCTCGGCCCATTCGGCCAACCGATCGGTCAACGGAAGAGGACGCTCCGGACTATGGAATTGCGACCAAAATAGCTCCTCCCTTTTGTGCCCCTTCTGGCCTCGGAAGTGCTCAATCGTGTTTGCAGCGCTCGCCGCTAAGTCTAGATAAGCATCCTCCAAACTCCACAGCTTGTCCAACTGAGCACACTTCGGATCCGTATATTTCCTCCGCAGCAGAAACGGTTTTCCAGCCGTAATATCCCCGGCCTGACGTAGCTCCTCCTTGGCAGCTCTCATAGTGGAACGGGCATCCTTGGCCTCGGCGGTGGCCTTTTTCAGGTCCTCTTGTTCCGCTTGACGTCCTTTTTCAAGAACCCCGCAGCGGTCGATAGCATTCTTCAGCTTCAGGGCCATATTGGCCATTTCCTCTTTGCTTCGGCAGTGAGCAGCCCGTTCGGCTTTCAGCTCTTCGGCCGCCTTTAAAGCAGCCGCATTACTCTTTCGGGTTTTCTCTTTAGCTCGGGCGAGTTCCGCCCGTAGCCTCTCCACAGCAGCGGCACCATCTACATCAAAGCATACAAGTAGTAAGGCATGGGCGTCAAGCTCCCTCACCAGGTGACCGCGGAGAAGTCGCATACCTTGCGACTCGTCAAACCGTTTATTGACGAGCGCGATGTCCGCATCCGCCTCGTCAAGTTGCCGCTTTAGTTCGGCAAACTCATCAGCCCGGCTGGCCACCAGACGCCCCGCCACCTACATAGGAGTGGCGACATGTTAGTACTGAGATTATGATCCTCGTTACGCTGTCAGTTTTGACAACATACCGAGTCTCAGGGGCTACTATCTATACAGGGCGCATTCTATATGCCTAACTGTCAGAAGGTACTTCATTTTTTCATACCTCAAGCCCCGTCAGTAAACTTCTGGTGGCTTCGTGCAATCCGCTCTCAGCGGATGCAATTCTTTCAATCACCATAGCCATTAGCGCACGGTGATCTTCTGAGATAGACACTCGCCCGAGCAGGTCCTTCAGCTCCTCTGACCGCGCGCCAGTCGGCGCCGGGCCCTCCGGCCCCGCCGGACTCGGGGAAACTCTCCGTGACGACACTTCAGGGTCGCCCGCCTCGCATGAAGGCGCGATAGGCGGAGGCGTTTCGCTCTCTATCATCTCCGGACGAAGATCCCCCGAAGACGAGCTCTGCTGAGAAGGGCTGAGATCCGAACTACAAGGTACAAATTCAGTTATCTTCAGAAATAAATACAGGGATGTTCTTTATTCACAAGACCCTTTCCTTTTACTTACGGCTCGCTGGAGGGCTGATCCCCTTGGGGAAATAGTGCGGCTGGGGTGCTTCCCTGCGCCGGACTTTCCGACGAAGACTTCTTTCCCCGTTTTGAGGCCTTGGCTTCCGGGTCTTCGAAAGCGGTCCTCTTCTCCCTTCGGAGGGGAGGATCTCTGATCCCCCCTTCCTTGAAAGCCTCCTTCGCGGAGGCAGTTGCTTCCCTGCTCCCCCCTCGCCTTCTTCAAAGGGCGCGGCCTTCAACATCTCGGTCAGCATAGGATCCGGCGTGGTCTCTGGGAGGGGGGCCGGGCACCTTATCAACTTTGCCTTGGCTATCCACTCCTGTTCAAGAAAACGGCTCCCTTAAAGGGCATATATAAGTTAAACAAATGAATAGCCTGTCCGGTTACAGGACTACTTACTTGAGTATCCGGGCGATTGCAGCTTAGACCTGCGTCCTCGGTCAAGTCCGGACACTTCTTTTGTGATCCAAAGAACATTTTATACATCTCCGCGGGCGTCGCGCCCATAAAATGTTGGAGAGCTCGTGGTCCCTCCGGATTGAACTCCCACAGACGGAGGGCGGCGACGCCAGGCGGAAGGCGCCAATTAGCATAACCTGCGCCGCCACGACCAGATTGATCTCTCTTTCTGGAGGTCTCGAATCGGCCCTGCAACAGAGGCGTCCTTGGGCGGCCCCAGTCGAGCCCAGTTAACCCATGATGCCAGCCGCTGTGGTGGACTGGCGGAAGGTGGTGGCGCCACCCATTTGGTGCCCCTGGGAGCGGTAATATAAAACCACTCCCGTTGCCACAAACCAAGCTCCCCCTGAAAAAAGTCCTCGGGCCACGGGGCATCGGCGCACTTGCTTATGACAGCCCCTCCGCATTCTGCTTGCTGCCCCTCGATCATCTTTGGCTCCACCTTGAAGGTCTTGAGCCACAACCCAAAGTGAGGGGTGATATGGAGGAAGGCTTCATATACGACAATGAATGACGAGATGTGGAGGGTGGACTCCGGATTCAAGTCATGGAAATCTAGCCCATAATAAAACATGAGCCCCCGCAAAAAGGGATCCGTCGGGAAGCCTAAACCCCGAAGAAAGTGAGACACAAACACCACGCTCTCGCCGGGCTCGGGAGTGGGAATGACCTGCCCTGGAGCAAGTATCCTATGCGAAATCTCGCCGGTTAGATACCTGGCGTCTCGCAGCTTTAGCACATCTTCTTCTGTGACGGAAGAAGACGTCCATCGGCGTGCTGGTCCGAGCCGGACATCATCAAAGGTCCGAAGCGCCTACACCTGAAGCTTTGGGTGTTAGAACTCGAAGCGCGGGTCGAATCCGATGGAGGGTGGAAAAAAGAAGAGGGCCTTGGTCTCATTATAAAGAGGTCGAATACCAAGAGTCCTCCCTGTGGTCGATCGGGACTTGCCTTCGATAGAGGAGGCGTGCCAACGGGCGCGGTTGGGTTACCCACGTCCGTATTGATGAGAATCCCGGAATAAGGGGGCACGATCTAAGATTTGATAAGACGTGCCAAGGAAACCGCCTCGCTAAACGCGCTGAGGTGGGACAGTAAAAAATGATTCGAATAAAAGCATGGCCATGGTGTGATGTCACGCCGCGGAATACGTCAGCAGGTCTGTGAAAAATTATTCTCTCTACGGTGTTATGTGGAACTTGTTTTGCAGAGCCGGGCACTATCCATGTGTTCAAAACCTTCTAAGTATTCGGAGGAGGAACCCGCCTTGCAATGCCGAAGACAATATGCGCGCCGGACTAAATGCGTCATTGAAGCCTGGTTCGAGGGCTCTTGAGGAGTCTGGACTAGGGGGTGTCCGGATAGCCAAACTATCATCTTTGGCCGGACTCCTGGACTATGAATATACAAGATTGAAGACTTCACCCCGTGTCCGGATAGGAGTTTCCTTGGCGTGGAAGGCAAGCTTGGCGATACGGATATGTAGATTCCCTACCATTGTAACCGACTCTGTGTAACCCTAACCCTATTCGGTGTCTATATAAACCGAAGGGTTTTAGTCCGTAGGACGAAGAACAATCATACTAGAGGCTAGCTTCTAGGGTTTAGCCTCTCTGATCTCGTGGTAGATCTACTCTTGTACTACCCATATCATCAATATTAATCAAGCAGGAGTAGGGTATTACCTCCATCGAGAGGGCCCGAACCTGGGTAAAACATCGTGTCCCTTATCGCTGTTACCATCCGCCTAGGCGCACAGTTCGGGACCCCTACCGAGATCCGCGGTTTGACACCGACAAGACACATCCGTGACACTTTGGGCCGAACGAATTTTTTCTGTCATACTTATGACACTTCTATGACGATAATTGTGACAAAACCCGGTATCATCATAGATGTGGTGGGCTCCTACTTCTATGAGAAAAAATCATGACAGAAAATGTGCTTTTCGTCCTGGGCGGGCTGGAGACGCAGCTGCATGACATTCTTTGGGCCGTCCATGACGGAAAAAACCGTGGTAGAAGTGAGGGCAAGGAAAATTTTGGGGAGTTCCTGGTTATGGTGGGTGGTCGGGGGCCGAGCGATGCGCGTTTCTCTCGTACACGTATGCGCGTGGGTGCGAGGCGTTAGGCTCTAACTAAACCCGAGCGAGCCGTCCCTAACTGAACGCGAGCGATTGCACTGCAGGCTACGCATTACTGAACCCGAGCGATCGAGAAATTCCTTCGCTACTGCTGCTAACTGAAGACGATCGAACCCTGCTGCCTCCTTCCCTTGATGAACAGTGAGCATTGTTTGGGGGGGGGGGAGGTTGGATGAACAGTTCCCAGTGGGGGTGGATGAAAAGGACCCCGTGGTGTTGCCTCTGGATGTACAAGACCCCGATCGATCGAGCCGGTTGGGGCTGGATGAACAGGACCCCGTGGAGGGCTGGATGAACAGCTCGACCTCGTGGAGGGCTGGTTGAAAAGTAGCCGGTGGAGGGCTAGATGAACAGTAGCCCGTGGAGGGATGGTTGAACAGAATCCCATGGAGAGGGATGGTTGAACAGTAGCCGGTGGAGTAGCGCGCGGTGGAGCCTGGATGAATAGGAGCCCGTGGATGAACAGTCGCAGGTTGTGGTTGGAGGAGGTCGACGGTGGAGGAATAGTAGCCCGCGGAGGATGGAGGAGGTCGACGGTGGAGATGAAGAATATCCCGTGGAGTCCCATTTTGCGGTACGCCACACCCCACCCGATGAACAGGACCCCCTTTTCGACCGTAGCGCTCCAACACAAGTCTGTTTCCTCCGTTTTGCGGTACGCCATATGATGACCCACAAGTATAGGGGATCCATCATAGTCCGTTCGATAAGTAAGAGTGTCGAACCCAACGAGGAGCAGAAGGAAATGACAAGCGGTTTTCAGTAAGGTATTCTCTGAAGCACTGAAATTGTAGGTAAGAGATAGTTTTGTGATAAGATAATTTGTAACAGGTAACAATCAATGAGAGTAAATAAGGTGCAGCAAGGTGGACCAATCCTTTTTGTAGCAAAGGACAAGCCTGGACAAATTCTTATAATGAGAAAAGCGCTCCCGAGGACACATGGGAATTATCGTCAAGCTAGTTTTCATCACGCTCATAAGATTCGCGTTTGGTACTTTGATAATTTGATATGTGGGTGGACCAGTGCTTGGGTACTGCCCTTTCTTGGACAAGCATCCCACTTATGATTAACCCCTATTGCATAGCATGAAACTACTGGATCAAAATCAGCCCCTTACGAAGCAACGCATAAACTAGGGTTTAAGCTTCTGTCACTCTAGCAACCCATCATCTACTTATTACTTCCCAATGCCTTCCTCTAGGCCCAAATAATGGTGAAGTGTCATGTAGTCGACGTTCACATAACACCACTAGAGGAGAGACAACATACATCTCATCAAAATATCGAATGAATACCACATTCACATGACTACTAATAGCAAGACTTCACCCATGTCCTCAGGAACAAATGTAACTACTCACAAAGCATATTCATGTTCATGATCAGAGGAGTATTAATATGCATTATGGATCTGAACATATGATCTTCCACCAAGTAAACCAATTAGCATCAACTACAAGGAGTAATCAACACTACTAGCAACCCACAGGTACCAATTTGTGGTTTTGATACAAGATTGGATACAAGAGATGAACTAGGGTTTTGAGAGGAGATGGTGCTGGTGAAGATGTTGATGGAGATTGACCCGCTCCCGATGAGAGGATCGTTGGTGATGACGATGATGATGATTTCCCCCTCCCGGAGGGATGTTTCCCCGGTAGAACAGCTCCGATGGAGCCCTAGATTGGTTCCGCCAAGGTTCCGCCTCGTGGCGGCGGAGTTTAAATCCGTAAGCTTGCTTATGATTTTTCCAGGTAAAATCCTTCATATAGCGTAAGATGGGCACGGAGGGCCACTGTGGGGCCCACGAGACAGGGGCGCGCCCGTGAGGGTGGGCGCGCCCCTACCCTCATGGCCGTGGTGTGGGCCCCTCTAGTACTTTCTTTGCTCAATAATTTTATTAATTCCAAAATGACTTTCATGGAGTTTCATGACTTTTGAGCTGTGTGAGAATAGGTTTCAATATTTGCTCCATTTCGGCACTGAATCCCATTACCGGCATTCTCCCTCTTCATGATAAACCTTGTAAAATAAGAGAGAATAGCCATAAGTATTGTGACATAACGTGTAATAACAGCCCATAATGCAATAAATATCGATATAAAAGCATGATGCAAAATGGACGTATCAACTCCGGCAAGCTTAGGCATCGCTTGTCCTCAAGCAGAAGCTGATACCGAGAAATATGTCCAAATGTTTAGAGATAGAGGTGTCAATAAAAATAAAATACGGACATGAGGGCATCAAGATCATTCTTATAACAACAACATATATAGATTTTGTCATATGATTTCTTATGCTCAAGTAACAATCTATTCACAATGTCAAGTATGGATCATAAACTTCATTGAGAACTAACAAACTATAATCCTAGTCACTGAAGCAATTGTAATTTATCATAACATCGGAAAGATTTAAGAATAGAGCTTTTTAGCAAGTCCACATACTCAACCATCATATAGTCTTCTACAATTGCTAACACTCACGCAATACTTATGGTTATGGAGTTTTAATCGGACACTAAGAAAGATAGGGGCTTATAATTTTGGCTCCCAACATATTCACCTTTTGGTGATGTCAACAATAATAGTTCATGCTAACTTACATCCAATTGGATATATATATATATATATATATATATATATATATATATATATATATATATATATATATATATCAGGATCTTCCCAACGCGAGTTTATCAATAGTAATCATGATGACTTGGCATCATTAGCAGGGAATTACTGTAGCTTAATTATTCGGGCGTCACAATTCTCCTCCACTACAAGAAATCTCATCCCGAGATTTAAGGAGTGAAGTAAGGGGGAAAGACTCGAGAAGGATGGAGCTCAACACAAGATAGGTACCTGGGGCTACCTCGACGAACGTGGCATAGAGGCATCTCTCGAATTAAAATTCAAGAAAGTCATCGAGATCAAGGTAAGGAGGAGCAATAAGAAGCTTCAACCGGGTAGGCAATCATTTGTTGCCTGAAACAGAGGGTGAAAGGGGTTCAGAGCAATGGGAATAAGTGTTGCTTCTGATACCAGAATAGATCACTAGGAAGATGGCTCGTGATTTACATACATCGCCAAGCGTGAGGAACAATTTTGGAAGACAGAGATGTACAGGAGAGTCAGGTTTCGATCCTGTGGAACTGTGGGTTATGGGCCCACCATGTGGAACAAAAATTAGGAAGGGTGATTTCATCTTGCATGATCTCGATAGCGAGGCATGTCAGACAATAACCTGTCAGTTATGTCGGCAACAACATCGGTACCAAGGGAGAGGGACGAAGAGAACCATTTTCCTGCTCGTTAAGACGAGGCGGACCAATAGGAAAAGTTCTCGTCCATCGGCGGCTTCCAGAATGTCATCAACAATAGTAACAAGGTCTTACTGACAGAGAATGTACACTGAGGTGTTTACATAAGCAGGGAATTATCACTACTCAGGTAAGATAGGTTACAAGAAAGATTAAACAAAACAATGGAAAGGAAAGCGTAGACTGTTATCTGTATTCTCGAGTGTCTAACAACTCCGAACCAGTGAAAATTTTGAATCAGCGAGAAATAATAGTTGATCAAGAACTCATAAGAAGTTATGTAGTTCCGTGATATTCTCGAGATACCAGAGGATAATACCCAAAGGTATGTCAATGTAGAGGTTGAACACGTGAAATGATCTGAAGAAGACAAGTACTTTAACTTGTCCGATAAATGGATCAAACAAGAGCAATATGGTCGGAACCCCATTGCAAAGGACCAAACATGGATACGAGATGAAATTACCACAAGGGGATTATTATTATCATAACAAGAAGCTTCCATGATAAGTTCCACATCGGGTCCATGGGCATGAACACAAAGGTTCAAGGTCGACTCCCACTTCATCAATGCACAACCTTCCATTCACTTCTCGCATCCGAAGAAGTTGTAGCATTGAAATGTTATCCGAAGAAACGCCATTAGATATAACCCGCATAACCTTCCGGTTCACACGGATTAGGCAAGGCGTAGATTCAACCCATAGGGGCATCTTAGGAACCTATACCACAAACTTCACGAGTAAATAACTCAAGCCCAGAAGCAGAGTATGGTTGACAAGAGTGGGGATACAATTTTCCAAAGGCATTGTGTATCCGAGGAAAGGTTCACAAGGTTACTGAATATGAAGGATGCTGTCGGATAAAACCCAACAAAGGACCTGGAGGTCCACAATGGATTTGATGTGAGTATTGGTACTCAACCAGAAGAAGAAAGAAACAAGGACATCAGATTAAAGAAATAACTGACTAATTCAAAGCTCAAAATGCAAAGGAAATATGATTTCCAAAACGGTGGATCAGAACCAGAGGCTCTGATCAAAGGCAGGTAAGTTGAATAGACATAGATTGAAAATCAATCAAGGTTTGATTTGTCGAACACCAGCTCATGTCAGGGGTGACGTCTGAGCCGAAGGGAAGAATTAAAACTTTGATTGATGATTGCAAGCATTCACAAACATATCGAATCAAATGCTCAAAATTAAATATGACAAAGGATACTACTGAATATTGCCAGACATATGGAAAGCATCCACAATGCAAGCAGACAAGGAGGAGCAAGAGTAATAGGTTTCTAAGGATTTTCGGAAGATCGGATAATATTCCAAAGAATTTTGTGAAACAGTGAACAACTGTGGACGATCGGATACTGGGCAAGCGCGAGTAATTATCTGCAGGGGTATTCATGTGGCAAAGAACTGCAAGGCAGTAGGCTCAACGGATTCTCAGGACAATAGAGAGTAATTCAAGGCATCTTGTAATAACAAGAGCAACTGGGGATGAAGGTATGAACGACAACGTAGGTAGTTACGCATAAGGATTTATCGGTGGTAGGGATCGCAATGGCGAAGGGTATAAGGGTCTCGGAAAAACATCTAAGAGTATCTTCAGAATCTTCTGGTGCACCAAGCAATCATCTGGAGTGAGGGGCTCTCCGGGAGAACGTATTTACGAGAACCTAGAGTTAGAGTTAGCAAAACCATTTAACCCGAATAAAAGAGAGATCAGAGTCCTAGAGTATAGACGAGGAGTAAAAGATCCTAATACCATGCAATTTGGCGACATGGGCTTGTAAGCCACACAGCCATGTTAGTAAAATGGTTCTTTCAAAGACTAGACTCAACTTCGGCCAAGGAGTTGGAAAGGGGGATCCTACAGGCAGTCGACTCTGATAACAACTTGTGACGCCCCCGATTCAACCGTACACTAATCATTCACGCAAATGTGTATGATCAAGATCAGGGACTCATGGGAAGATATCACAACACAACTCTAGAGACAAAATGAAATAATACAAGCTTCATATTACAAGCCAGGGGCCTCGAGGGCTTGAATACAAGCTCGATACACAAGAGTCAGCAGAAGCAACAATATCTGAGTACAGACATAAGTTAGACAAGGGTGCCTTAAGAAGGCTAGCACAAAAGTAACACGATCGAAGAGGCAAGGACTCCTGCCTGGGACGTCCTAACTACTCGTCGTAGGCGGTCTCCACATAGTAGTATCCGTCGGCGGTGGCATCTGGCTCCAGGGATCCACCATCTGGTTGCATCAACTGGAAAGAAGAAAGAAGGGGGAAAAGGGGGTAGCAAAGCAACCGTGAGTACTCATCCAAAGTACTCGCAAGCATCAGATATATACAAAGTATGCATTGGTATCAAATGGAAAGGCTGTATCTGTGGACTGAACTGCAGAATGCCAGAATAGAGGGGGAAGGCCTAGCCTATCAAAGGCTAGAATCTTCAAGCAGCTCCAAGCATCTTGCAGCATGTAGAAGAGTAAAGAATAGCAGTTTAATTAACAAGCATGTTGTAACATTAAGGCCCAGAGATCCTTCATCGACTCCCTGCGAGAAAGCAACCCCGGAGCCACATATCCATCACATATCAAGTATCCATTTCTAGTTGTATAAGATCAGGATACAAGTCTGAACGTCCATTACCGTGGACACGGTATTCGAATAAAGATCTTCCTGCGGGGTGCACCACGTTACCCAACACGCCGATCACTCTGCCGGACACACCTTTCTCGGGTCAATGCCCGCCTCGGAAGATCAACACGCCGCAGCGCTACCTAGGCTCAGCAGAGAGGTCCCTTTGTCTACATCCTAAGCACTCCGGGGTCTTGGGCCCATCGCCGCAAAGACCGGTCGCTATGCTGAGCAGGGTGGATACCAGCACCGCCTCGGATGGCCAGCACGATCCGACCATGCCGCACTGCTGAACTGGACATCTGACAAAGCTTCGGCTGATACGACGACGTCGAGGCCCATAAATATTCTCACGTGGTGGTTAGTGCGTAAAGGCCAGAGGCCAACTCAGAACAAATACCTAAACCTGTTAGTGCATTGGGGGCTCGCAGAGACGAGCAGAGACTCACGATAATGGGACCCCTTCGCCCCGTCTCGAGGAAATACGGCAAGGGAAAGCCCAGCCCACTCGAGGGCTGCCAGACTTCCTGGCCATGCCTCGTAACCATCTTGCGGGTGCTCTCCGGGCTCGCCCGACTTTGCCAAAGGTCTCAAGTAATGTCAAGGTAACCGTGTGTCCAAACATCAAGGGGAAAACCCAAGGAATCACCCTCGAAGGATTCCACTCGATGTAATCATCAAGGTGAACGTAAGAGGAATCACCCTCGAGGTTCATACTTGAGGGGTTGCATGACAGAGCCGTATCGGGAATGGTGAAGGAGGAAATCACCCTTGATGACCACGAACGAATAGCTACACTACAGAATGATCATCAGGAGTGCATTATGAGGGATCACCCTCGACACTCGATAGTAGCTCTACTGACTCGAACAACTAAACGGGCGTGATGTGATGTGCGGTGTCGAGCTCTGGTCGTTGATCATGTAGCTCAAGTCGTCGATGATGAAGAAGGGGAAATAAGAACAAGGTGGAGGTCACCGATGGATCACTATCCGACCTATACTAAGAAGTTTAGGATAAGCAGGTAAGGTACAATAGCAGGTTACAAAAGCAGGCTATGCATCAGAATAGGAGCTATCAATAACAGTAGCAAAATCTAATGCAAGCATGAGAGTATAGAATGGGCGATATCGGGATGATAAAAAAGGGGGGGCTTGCCTGGTTGCTCAGACAGGAAGAATCGTTGTCGACGTAGTTGATCACAGCAGCATCAACGGCAGTCTCGGGGTCTACCGGGGAGAATAGGGGGAAGAAACAATAAATACATAGCAAGCAAGTGCATAACAGGACAACAGACAGGGCTAGACGTGTTCTAACACGGTACTACACGATACCGGCGAAGGGGGGGAAACATCCGGGAATGTTTTCCTGAAGTTTGGCATTTTCGGACAGACGAACCGGAGGGGAAAGGTTGCGTGTTTGCTATGCTAGGGATGCGTGACACATGAACAGACTGCGTATTCGGACTCGTCACATTTTTCTGAGCAACTTTCATGTAGAAAACTTTTTCATCCAAGCTACAGATTATTTTCTATGAATTTTCAAAGTTTTATTTATATATAGGAATTTAGTTTAATCCGAAAATAAATGCAAAATTGCTAAGTGCACACAACACTGTGTACACTAAGTGTACACAGGTTGACATGTGGGTCCAGGAGGGGCTGAGTCAGCAGCCCAGTCAGCAGTCAACAGTTGACTGTTGACTGGCCAAACTGACTGGTGGGGCCCGTGCGTAAGTGACACATATTTTAACAGGTTTTTTTATTAAAATAAGTTATTGCCTCATATTAAGTTAGTGGCCTTGGGCCCACAGGTCAGTGAGCGGTTAGGGGAGTGGGTTAGTGACAAGGAGGGGTTATCCCCACTAAACGAAAGGGCCGCCCAGTGCAGAAGCTGCTGGCCTCGCCTGGGCTGGGCTCATGTGGCACAAGGTGCCGGCAGCCACGGCGCTGCCGGCCGGGGGGGGCGGCAGTGGGCGGAGGCGCGGGCGGCGCGACGGGCGCAGAAGGGCAGCAGGCGCGGCTCGAGCGAAGGCAGGACGTGGCGGTGGTTGGGCACGACGCTGCCAAAGGGCCCACGACAGAGCAGCAGCAGTTCGAGCACGGGCGACGCGCGCGGTCAGGAGGTGGCCGAGCACACGTGTGGGCTCAGACGAGGCGCGCACGGGGCGGCCGGGGCGTGGTCGCGGGCGTGGTGAGCACAAGTTCGTCCTGAGCTTCGAGCGCGAGCTGGACGACGCCAATCGACTGTGGAATCGATGGGGAAAGGAGGAGGTGAACGCGGCTCACTGGGAGGAGGGCGGTGGAGAGTGAGGGAGTCCTGGACTAGGGGGTGTCCGGATAGCCGCACTATCATCTGTGGCCGGACTCCTAGACTATGAATATACAAGATTGAAGACTTCATCCCGTGTCCGGATGGGACTTTCCTTGGCGTGGAAGGCAAGCTTGGCGATACGGATATGTAGATTTCCTACCATTGTAACCGACTCTGTGTAACCCTAACCCTATTCGGTGTCTATATAAACCGAAGGGTTTTAGTCCGAGGACTAACAACAATCATACCATAGGCTAGCTTCTAGGGTTTAGCCTCTCGATCTCGTGGTAGATCTACTCTTGTACTACCCATATCATCAATATTAATCAAGCAGGAGTAGGGTATTACCTCCATCGAGAGGGCCCGAACCTGGGTAAAAACATCGTGCCCCTTGTCTCCTGTTACCATCCGCCTAGACGGACAGTTCGGGACCCCCAACCCGAGATCCGCCGGTTTTGACACCGACATTGGTGCTTTCATTGAGTGTTCCTCTGTGTCGTCGCCTATAGGTCCGATGGCTCCTCCAATCATCAGCAACGACGCAGTCCAGGGTGAGACTTTTCTCCCCGGACAGATCTTCGTATTCGGTGGCTTTGCACTGCGGGCCAATTCGCTAGGCCATCTGGAGCAGATCGAAAGCTACGCCCCTGGCCATCAGGTCAGATTTGGAAGCTTGAACTATACGACCGATGTCCGCGGAGACTTGATCTTTGACGGATTCGAGCCACACCGAAGCGTGCCGACCGTCTCGATGGGTACGATCTAGCTCGCCGCGAACAAAGGTTCCGGAGGTCGCACGAGGCTCGCTCCGACCCCTAATCCGGAGCCGGTTTCGCCAATCGAGGACGGTTGGTTGGACACCGCCTCGGGGGCTGAAATCTCTACGTCGATTGAGCCGAACACCATCCCTGTCCTTTGCGAAGCTCGTGACTCTTAGGTGCCGGACTCCTTTCCAGACTCCGAACCTCCCACGCCTCTGCCAGTCGAATCCGACTGGGCGCCGGTTATGGAGTTCACCGCCACGGACATCTTTCAGCACTCGCCCTTTGGCGATGTTCTGAACTCATTAAAGTCTCTCTCTTTGTCAGGGGAGCCCTGGCCGAACTACGGTCAGGAAGGTTAGGATTCGGACGACGAAGAAATTCAATGCCCACCCACCACCCACTTTGTAGCCGCTGTCGATGACTTAACCGACATGCTCGACTACGACTCCGAAGAAATCGACGGTATGGACGACGACGCCAGAGACGACCAAGATCCAGCGCCCACGGGGCACTGGAAGGCTACCTCAACTTACGATGTATATATGGTGGACACACCTAAGGGAAGCGATAACGAGGAACGACGGGACACTACGAAAGATAATTCCCTCGGGAAGCAGTCAAAGCGGCGGCGTAAGCGCCACTCAAAACCCCACCTTGACAAAGATAGCACCCACACAGACCCAGCCATAGAGCAGGGTGAGCCGGCCGACGATGAACATGCCACTGATGTCACGCCCAATATGCGACCCTATCCAAAAGGAACTCGACGGTCCCACCAAGGATAGACCCGCATATTGAAACGCTTTTGCAAGGTGGATATCATTACATCAACATTACATAATAGATGGGGATACATACATAAGACACAAATGCCACAAGAATACATCAACATCATATACAAGATATCAACATCCGACTACAGATGAAACATAAACAGAAGCTCAAATGACATCCACCCTGCTAGCCCAGGCTGCCGACCGAACCTATCCCCGATCAAGAAGAAGCGTAAGAAGAACTCCAAAATAGCAAACATCGCTCTCACGTCATGATCATCGCAAACCTGTACCTGCAACTGGTGGTGTAGTAATCTGTGAGCCACGAGGACTCAGCAATCCCATTACCATGGGTATCAAGACTAGCAAAGCTTAATGGGAAAGGAAGGGGTAAGGTGGTGAGGTTGTAGCAGCGACTAAGCATATATGGTGGCTAACATACGCAAATGAGAGCGAGAAGAGAAACAAAGGAACGGTCGTCAACTAGTAATGATCAAGAAGTGATCCTGAACTCCTACTTACTTCAGACATAACCCAGAAACCGTGTTCTCCTCTCGATCAACCCCGAAAAGAGACACTCACGGTTATGCACACGGTTGGTGTATTTTAGAAGAGTTTGCTTCAAGTTTACTACAACCGGATATTAACAAATTCCCATCTGCCACATAACCGCGGGCACGGCTCTCGAAAGTTTATACCGCAGGGTGTCCCAACTTAGCCCATTATAAGCTCTCGCGATCAACGAAGGATATTCCTTCTCCCGGAAAGACCCGATCAGTCTCGGAATCCGGCTACAAGACATTTCGACAAGAATAAAACAAGACTAGCAAAGCCGCCCGATGCGCCGACAATCCCGATAGGAGCTGCACATATCTCGCTCTCGTGGCAACACCGGATGAGACATCCTACGAGTAAAACCAACCTCAAGTTTCCCCAAGGTGGCCTCAGTCATGATCTGCTCGTTTGGGCCAACACTTAGAGAAGCATTGGCCCGGGGCTAAAATAAAAGCTGACCCTTGGGTTGGCCGACCCAAGGAAGGGTATAGGTGGTGGTGAGGCAAATGGTAAAACCAAGGTTGGGCCTTCTTTGGAGGAGTCTTATTCAAAGCGAACTGTCAAGGGGTCCCATAAATCACCCAACCGCGTTAGGGACGCAAAATCCAAGAACATAATACCGATATGACGGAAACTAGGGCGGCAAGAGTGGAACAAAACACCAGGCATAAGGCCGAGCCTTCCACCTTTTACCAAGTATCTAGATGCATTAATAATAATACAGATATTGTGATATCCCAACATAAACATAATCCAACATGGAGCAATCTTCATCTTCACCTGCAACTAGCAACGCTATAAGAGGGGCTGAGCAAAAGCGGTAACATAGCCAAACAACGGTTTGCTAGGAAGGGTGACAAAGGTTAGAGGCTGATGGCAATTTGGGAGGCTTGAGCAGCAAGTGGTAGGTAACACAGCATAGCGATAGAACGAAGCAACTAGCATAGCAATGATAGTAATGAGATCCAAGGTGACGGTCATCTTGCCTGAAATCCCGCTTAGGAAGAAGAACGAGTCCATGAAGAAGATGAACGGAGTAGTCGAACTAATCCTCACAATCGCAACATTACGGAACCGAGAAGCAACACCGTAAAGAAACAAACAACATGATAAATGCACAAGCATAAACATGGCATGATGCATGCACAAGTATGATGCATGTCCGGTTTAATGAAGCATGGCATGGCAAAGTGCAACAAACATCCTACAAATTAGTGGAGCTCAATATGCAACGAGTTGCATATTGATAAACACCCCATGCAATTATTTAGTTTGATCTCGTTTAAGCTACCAAACAATATTAAATGTTGTTAAACATGGCAAGAGGTGAAGCATAAGTAAACTATCTATTTAGGCAAGTTTAAATGAGGCCGGAGACAACAAACAACAATTCCGGAAAATCCTCATGTGCATATTTTAGATTCGGTACTGTTCTGCCCTAAACACAATTTTAATGTTGTTAAACAGCAAAATAAAGTGCACCATGTTAAACTAGGCATTTTTCCACCCCATTTACATATAAAGAACATTTAATTCCGAGCTACGGTTATTTAGTTATGAAATAAAACATTTTAACATGGCATTTGAGCAAATTTAAACAAAAAACATTTTAAACATTTTAAACATGGATGAAAGTGGCATATTGTGAAACTAGATAAAATTCTAAGCATTTTTCATATTTAAAACAGTTTAATCCGATGCACGGTTTGTGAGATATAAATGCATGAAGTTTAGGGTGCAATCAGAATATGCAGTTTCTCGAAAATAGAAAAAACGCAACAGGAAAAACATATGACACAGCCGAATCTGCGGTACCTGGGCCAACAGAGAGGAGGGGCTGTGGGCGCCACCATGGGCCAGGCCCGGTCGGTGGAGGAGGGCGGGCAGGCAGGCCATTGGCCTTGGAGGCAGCAGTTGGGTGGGAACGTCTGGCTGGGCCTTTCTTGCTGATGGGCTAGGAGATCGACGAGGTTGCTTGGATCGAGGTCGGTCAACGCCGGGAGAAACGGGCTCCTGCTGCTCGAACGACTCGAAGGAGAGGCGCCGTCCTCCTCTGCTAGACAGGAAGCAGAGCAGCGGCGGCGTGGAATTTGGCTACGGCAGGGCAACTCCGACAAGGTGAAGATGGGGCGGCAGCAGATCCGGGCGTGGGGAGGAAGGCATGGGCGCGCGGCGCCGGGGTGCTGCTGGCGAGGACCGGCGTCTGGGAGCTCGAGGACGACGTCGTCCGGGCGCGGGAGGTGAGGATGGCCGGCGCAAACTCCTTGGGGCTCCCTGTTGCACGAACAGAGGGAGCAAGTGAGAGAAGGAGGAGAGAAGGAAGAGGAAGGGAGAGGCATGGGGCGCAGGGTCCTGCTGAAGGTGGTCGCCGGCGACGTCGAGGCAGAGGCGAGGAAGATGGTGGAGGCCGAGCGCGTTGGAGGAGTGGATCTCGGGCACGGGGACGAGGTGGATCGAGGGAGGCAAGGGGCCTGCTGGATGAGCTCCGTCTCGAGGAGCTCCTGCTCGGGCACGAGCGTGGAGACGCGGGGCTGCGGCCAGAGGAGGTTGGTCGGGCACGAAAATGGAGGCGGGGGTTCGATTGGGTGGAGATGGATCCCAGCTGGGAGGAGGTTGTGGGATCAAGGGAGGGGGATCCCGAGAGGATTTTGTGGAGTGGCGGCGGATGGGACATCTCCTAGAAGTTAGGGTTTGCCCATATTTGGACTAGGGGTCTAAATATAGGGAAAAGAAGAGGTTTTGGATCATCCGATTAAAATCAAACGGTCGAGATAAATGGCTTAGGGAGTCCAACAAATAACCGCAGATATTTTATAGATGTTTGGGGATGATCCGGATCCAATGGTGACGACTACTGGTCGGGTTCAGGACAATTTTGAGACGCAGCAAGAGGGGGGTCGGTGGCGTGCAGAGAGGTTAGGTGGTCTCGCAAGAGGGAAATGCAAACATTGTTGGTCTCGGAACGGTCAACGAAATTAAGGGGGGAACGCAGCAACTACGAACGGGTGCAAACTTTGTGAAAACATGCAGATGCAATGCGCATGATGCTATGAGATGAGATGCATGACATGAACAAAATGCAAAACAAAAGAAAAAAACCCAACCACGGAGGAAATAACATATCGCATCTCCGGAAAAGGCAAGAGTTGGAGTTACGAATATGGAAAGTTGTATTCGGGGCGTTACAACACTCCACCACTACGAGAGGATCTCGTCCCGAGATCTAGGATGGCACCGGAGGGAAACGAAAGAGGAAGAGAAGAGGTAAAACAAGTTGCTTCTTCGACCAATGAGTGAAACCAAAGAACCTTGAGAGGTTGAACAAATGAAAGAGAGAAAACAACGCAGATGAGCAAAGTTGAAAACACTCCGTTAGAAAAGAGGAACAAGGGATACGACGAGAACCAAGAGTTTTAGTGATAAGATAGATATTGAAACCACTCCGGTTAAAACTAGATAGAGAAGGAAGAATTCGGGCAGCACTCCGGTTGAACATGGAAGGAATAGAACATGAACTTGACAAGATGAGAGGATACTTGATGAGATCAACAACACACTACCTCCGGAACTATTGAAAGAATGGCACAAGGGTTAAGAAAGATTCCAGACAGCTCTCCGGTTGAGGAAGGAGGCAAAACTTGATAAGACGAAAGAACTTAATCAGAGGACATAACACTCCTGTTAAACGGGTAAGCAAGGAAAAGAACATGATATTGACAAAACGAGGTGATGGGTGAAGAGAGCAACATCGCAATGCCTCCGGAAGAAAGAAAGAAGGAATGAAATAAACGGAGAGAAACAAGATCTTGAGAGAGCACGCTTACAACAAATGCTAGAACGGAGTTGTTGGATTATCAACAACAAAAGGATAAGCTTGATGTGGGCTTATGAAAGACAACTCAAAATTATGAGGTGACAAACGGCCACAAAAGGAAGCCATTGGTTTGAGTGAGAGCACCAAGGCGATGAAAAACTTCTTTCACCAAGAGAATAGGAGAAAACTTGGATCATTGATAAGCACCACAAATAGCTACTTTCCTTAGGGAAGGCTGTAGGTGAAATATAACCCAATATAACTCCAACAAAAAGATTGATTGGTTGAAAAGATCTCTTGAACGAAGAGAAAATGATGGATTTAAAATACCTCATTCTTGACAACAAGTGAATCATGAAGCAGGAGGAGAAATTGCCAAGGATGACATAACACCATCTCAAAGATAAGGTAGAAAGAATTGCACTTCGAAATGCAAGAAGAAGAATACTTGAACGCCTCAAAACAAAACATGTGTTGAACACCATGTTTATTTTAGAGTATAGCTTGGCGGATCATGACTCCGAGAGAAATCTTGAAGAACAATTGAAGAATGAAAAGAATCCTTGACGAACCATCATGTAGAGCCTCTATGAAGAACTCCGGTAATAAAAGGATGATAAAAAGAAGGAGAAGTTGAAAACACCAGGTGAAGCCTTGCGATGATTTAGATGGAGCTTCGAGACGAGATAATGCGGAAAACATGGAACTCCGGAAGAGGAATTAATCACTTGGATGAAATAAGAATAAGAATTATGTTATGCGTATCCTTCACCAATTTACATTGATGACAAGCAATGGGTTTGGCATACTACTTATTCTTCTTGAGGGATTGAAAAGAGATATAGTGCAAACTTGACAAGGTATTGATGGAACCACCGGTGGAATTTGGAAACAACGAATGAATTAATATGATAACGAAGGAAGTGAAATCTTGAACGAACCACCATAAGAATTGAAAAGAACGTAGCAAAGGCACAATTCACCGGGAAGAATTGGAGAAAAAGAAAACGAAGTTACTTGAGAGGATTTAGATACAAGAGAATGAAGAGATCATGAACTGATTAGAGGATATTTGAATGATGCACCGGTATGATTTGGAGAATGATAGCTACACGCTGAGAATGAAGAATTATGACATGATGGCCTTCGGAGGAAAAAAATGGAAACAACTCATGAAATGCTCCGGATGGGTGAAAAGAATTCCCACAATCAAAATCAATTATGAGAGGATGGCATCAAACTTGAATAACGCATCTTTGGAAGAACGGGTAAGGATTTAAGAGGAACTCTTCTTCGGTCTTCAAATGTTGAGAATGACGATGAGAAACACCACCAAATTGTTGAGAAACTCTGGAAGGATTAAAAGAGGAAAGGTTGAGCCAAAGATGAAAATATTTTTGAAAGCGGCCTAGGAGAAGGCATGTGACTGATGAAAATTCATTCTTACGTCAAACTTTGAAAAGAATTTTAGAAGCTCCAGGAAAATTAGAAGAGTCAGGTAAGATCCTGGGAAAAGACCTGTGGGTTAGGGCCCACTCAAAAGAAAACACCGTTGAACAATTTTAAAGAGAGGTTGCACCGGTTGAATTAAATGGCTTGAATGGGAAAACAACCTCGAAATATCTTGAACGGATCTGGAATGAAAAGACGAGCCTTCTGAGATATCTTCAACACTCCAGAACAAATGAATAGCGAGAAGTGAATGATTAAGAGGTGCATCGGCAAGAGAAAGCATTTGCAACAAGGAAAGGAATATGATGAATATCGAAAGCTTGAATTAAGTCCACCGGAAAAGAATACGAGAATGAAGAATGATGAACTAGGAGCTGTTGAGCATCTTTACGTGAAATCACCGGATAAGAACATTGAAAGAAAAGAATGAAGAGACTTCTCTCAAATAAAAAAGGATACATGATTAAGAAATCTGAGTCCTTGAAGAAAAAAGGGGTGGGAGGGCGGGAAAACAAAGGCAACTTGGGGACGGATGAAACGGATGCCGTTGAGAAAAACTTAGAATTGATCTTGCGGATGTTGAAATGATCGGATCCACTTAAAGAGAAGCACGCCGGTTGGAAAAGAATTAACATGACAATCTCGATGATCAAAAGGATTAGTATCCCCATAGGAATATGAGAACAACGTTTAAGGAAGGTATGGATCAACACTTGACATCGAAGCAACTCAAATACCACAAATAAAACAAAACAAAGGATTTGGCTTGCAGAATAAGCCAGACCAAATACATATGATAGAGATTTACCCAATCCCATATCATGCATCTCTCAAAAAGATATTCTAGGAGCTACTTGAATTCCCACCTATAAACTCCCGAAACTTTCTGGTTATGCAATCAGGTGTTGGGGATACAGGGGACACAAACTATATCACCCAAACTAACAATACCTAGATCCAGCTGTATCCATCCTTCAACACATAACCAAGAAAACTCCAGAAATCGTGTACCTCAACCTTCGAAAAGCATCTATTATACGAGTTATGGCAATACTCCCGAACTCCCCAGTACTGGGTGGCGTCGAGGTTATCTCACCAACAACTGCATAAAAGAGATTTTCGATGTCGGCAAAACTCAGGTATTCCAGAACTGCAACGATAAAATTGTGACGACAACACCTCGGAGCTCAACTCCCCGGGACACTGCCACAACCCCTAAATGTCAGGAGGCACCAAGAACAATGTTCTCGTCACAAGACTATCGGAACGATCCCAAGATACCCGTGTGATAGTAAAAAAAATTCGTGAAATTTGAGGAGAGAAAAGACAAAACATCTACGTCAGGAGGCCTCACCAGAGCGACGAAGGGACTGAGGAGTAAAAAGAATCCTACCCTCCGATATATATAATCCTAAGACTCAATTTTTTTTTCTAGACTCAACAACGGCCAACAATCAAGGGGCTCCTATGGTCGGTCGAGGCTCTGATACCAACTTGTCACGCCCAATATGCGACCCTATCCAAAAGGAACTCGACGGTCCCACCAAGGATAGACCCGCATATTGAAACGCTTTTGCAAGGTGGATATCATTACATCAACATTACATAATAGATGGGGATACATACATAAGACACAAATGCCACAAGAATACATCAACATCATATACAAGAGATCAACATCCGACTACGGATGAAACATAAACAGAAGCTCAAACGACATCCACCCTGCTAGCCCAGGCTGCCGACCTGGAACCTATCCCCTGATCGAAGAAGAAGCAGAAGAAGAACTCCAAAATAGCAAACATCGCTCTCACGTCATGATCATCGCAAACCTGTACCTGCAACTGGTGGTGTAGTAATCTGTGAGCCACGAGGACTCAGCAATCCCATTACCATGGGTATCAAGACTAGCAAAGCTTAATGGGAAAGGAAGGGGTAAGGTGGTGAGGTTGCAGCAGCGACTAAGCATATATGGTGGCTAACATACGCAAATGAGAGCGAGAAGAGAAACAAAGGAACGGTCGTCAACTAGTAATGATCAAGAAGTGATCCTGAACTCCTACTTACGTCAGACATAACCCAGAAACCGTGTTCTCCTTTCGATCAACCCCGAGAAGAGACACTCACGGTTACGCACACGGTTGGTATATTTTAATTAAGATCAACTTCGGGTTTTCTACAACCGGACATTAACAAATTCCCATCTGCCACATAACCGCGGGCACGGCTTTCGAAAGTTCAAACCCTGCAGGGTGTCCCAACTTAGCCCATGATAAGCTCTCGCGATCAACGAAGGATATTCCTTCTCCCGGAAGACCCGATCAGTCTCGAATCCGGCTACAAGACATTTCGACAAGAATAAAACAAGACCAGCAAAACCGCCCGATGCGCCGACAATCCCGATAGGAGCTGCACATATCTCGTTCTCAGGGCAACACCGGATGAGACATCCTACGAGTAAAACCAACCCTCAAGTTTCCCCAAGGTGGCCCCGCAGTCTGCTCGTTTCGGGCCAACACTTAGAGAAGCATTGACCCGGGGGGGGCTAAAATAAAGCTGACCCTTGGGTTGGCCGACCCAAGGGAAGGGTATAGGTGGTGGTGAGGCAAATGGTAAAACCAAGGTTGGGCCTTGCTGGAGGAGTCTTATTCAAAGCGAACTGTCAAGGGGGTCCCATAAATCACCCAACCGCGTTAGGGACGCAAAATCCAGGAACATAATACCGATATGACGGAAACTAGGGCGGCAAGAGTGGAACAAAACACCAGGCATAAGGCCGAGCCTTCCACCCTTTACCAAGTATATAGATGCATTAATAATAATAGAGATATTGTGATATCCCACTATAAACATAATCCAACATGGAGCAATCTTCATCTTCACCTGCAACTAGCAACGCTATAAGAGGGGCTGAGCAAAAGCGGTAACATAGCCAAACAACGGTTTGCTAGGAAGGGTGACAAAGGTTAGAGGCTGATGGCAATTTGGGAGGCTTGAGCAGCAAGTGGTAGGTAACGCAGCATAGAGATAGAACGAAGCAACTAGCATAGCAATGATAGTAATGAGATCCAAGGTGACGGTCATCTTGCCTGAAATCCCGCTAGGAAGAAGAACGAGTCCATGAAGAAGATGAACGGGAGTAGTCGAACGAATCCTCACAATCGCAACATTACCGGAACCGAGAAGCAACACCGGAAAGAAACAAACAACATGATAAATGCACAAGCATAAACATGGCATGATGCACAGACAAGTATGATGCATGTCCGGTTTAATGAAGCATGGCATGGCAAAGTGCAACAAACATCCCTACAAATTAAGTGGAGCTCAATATGAAACGAGTTGCATATTGGCGAAACACCCCATGCAATTATTTAGTTTGATCTCGTTTAAGCTACCAAACAATATTAAATGTTGTTAAACATGGCAAGAGGTGAAGCATAAGTAAACTATCTATTTAGGCAAGTTTAAATGAGGCCGGAAACAACAAACAACAATTCCGGAAAATCCTCATGTGCATATTTTAGATTCGGTACTGTTCTGCCCTAAACACAATTTTAATGTTGTTAAACAGCAAAATAAAGTGCACCATGTTAAACTAGGCATTTTTCCACCCCATTTACATATAAAGAACATTTAATTCCGAGCTACGGTTATTTAGTTATGAAATAAAGCATTTTAACATGGCATTTGAGCAAATTTAAACAAAAAACATTTTAAACATTTTAAACATGGATGAAAGTGGCATATTGTGAAACTAGATAAAATTCTAAGCATTTTTCATATTTAAAACAGTTAATCCGATGCACGGTTTGTGAGATATAAATGCATGAAGTTTAGGGTGCAATCTGTAAATATGCAGTTTCTCTGGAAAATAGAAAAAAAACGCAATAGGAAAAAAATATCACACAGGCCGAATCTGAGTGCACTGCTGGGCCAACAGAGAGGAGGGGCTGTGGGCGCTCACCATGGGCCAGGCCCAGTCGGTGGAGGAGGCCAGGCAGGCCAGGGCTGGGCCTTGGAGGCAGCAGGCTGGCTGGGAACGCCTGGCTGGGCCTTGCTGCTGATGGGCTAGGAGATCAGGACGAGGCCGACTTGGATCGAGGTCGGTCAACGCTCGGGACAAATGGGCTCCTGCTGCTCGAACGACTCGAAGGAGAGGCGCCGTCCTCCTCTGCTAGACAGGAAGCAGAGCAGCGGCGGCGTGGAATTTGGCGACGGCAGGGCAACTCCGACAAGGTGAAGACGGGGCGGCAGCAGATCCGGGCGTGGGGAGGAAGGCATGGGCGCGCGGCGTCGGGGTGCTGCTGGCGAGGACCGGCGTCTGGGAGCTCGAGGACGACGTCGTCCAGGCGCGGGAGGCGAGGATGGCCGGCGCAAACTCCTTGGGGCTCCCTGTTGCATGAACAGAGGGAGCAGGTGAGAGAGGGAGGAGAGAAGGAAGAGGAAGGGAGAGGCAGGGGCGCAGGGTCCTACTGAAGGTGGTCGCCGACGACGTCGAGGCAGAGGCGAGGAAGATGGTGGAGGCCGAGCGCGTTGGAGGAGTGGATCTCGGGCTCGGGGACGAGGTGGATCGAGGGAGGCAAGAGGCCTGCTGGATGAGCTCCGTCTCGAGGAGCTCCTGCTCGGGCACGAGCGTGGAGACGCGGGGCTGCGGCCAGAGGCGGTTGGTCGGGCACGAAAATGGAGGCGGGGGTTCGATTGGGTGGAGATGGATCCCGAGCTGGGAGGAGGTTGTGGGATCAAGGGAGGGGGATCCCGAGAGGATTTTGTGGAGTGACGGCGGGATGGGACCTCTCCCTAGAAGTTAGGGTTTGCCCATATTTGGACTAGGGGTCTAAATATAGGGAAAAGAAGAGGTTTTTGGATCATCCGATTAAAATCAAACGGTCGAGATAAATGGCTTAGGGGAGTCCAACAAATAAACGCAGATATTTTATAGATGTTTGGGGATGATCCGGATCCAACGGTGACGACTACTCGGGTCGGGTTCAGGACAATTTTCGGACGCGCGCAAGAGGGGGGTCGGTGGCGTGCAGAGAGGTTAGGTGGTCTGACAAGAGGGAAATGCAAACATTGTTGGTCTCGGAACGGTCAACGAAATTAAGGGGGGAACGCAGCAACTACGAACGGGTGCAAACTTTGTGAAAACATGCAGATGCAATGCGCATGATGCTATGAGATGAGATGCATGACATGAACAAAATGCAAAACTAAAGAAAAAAACCCAACCACGGAGGAAATAACATATCGCATCTCCTAAAAGGCAAGAGTTGGAGTTACTGAATATGGAAAGTTGTATTCGGGCGTTACAACACTCCACCACTACGAGAGGATCTCGTCCCGAGATCTAGGATGGCACCGGAGGGAAACGAAAGAGGAAGAGAAGAGGTAAAACAAGTTGCTTCTTCGACCAATGAGTGAAACCAAAGAACCTTGAGAGGTTGAACAAATGAAAGAGAGAAAACAACGCAGATGAGCGAAGTTGAAAACACTCCGTTAGAAAAGAGGAACAAGGGATACGACGAGAACCACGAGTTTTAGTGATAAGATAGATATTGAAACCACTCCGTTAAAACTAGATAGAGAAGGAAGAATTCGGCAGCACTCCAGCTTGACCATGGAAGGAATAGAACATGAACTTGACAAGATGAGAGGATACTTGATGAGATCAACAACACACTACCTCCGGAACTATTGAAAGAATGGCACAAGGGGTAAGAAAGATTCCAGACAGCTCTCCGGTTGAGGAAGGAGGCAAAACTTGACAAGACGAAAGAACTTAATCAGAGGACATAACACTCTTGTTAAACGGGTAAGCAAGGAAAAGAACATGATATTGACAAAACGAGGAGTCTGGATTGAGGATTATATCCTCCACATACACATGGCCAGAGGAGATGATCTCCATGCCATAAAATACCTACCCCTCAAGCTCAAAGGGCCAGCCCGGCATTGGCTCAAAAGCCTCCCCGAAAACACCATTGGTAGTTGGGAAGAGCTAGAGGATGCTTTTCGGGCCAATTTCCAGGGAACCTATGTCCGAACTCCGGACGCAGACGATTTAAGTCACATAACCCAACAGCCCGGAGAGTCAGCCCGAAAATTCTGGAACAGGTTCCTCACCAAAAAGAATCAAATAGTCGACTGTCCGGACACCGAAGCCTTAGCAGCTTTTAACCACAACGTCCGAGACTAATGGCTCACCAGACACCTTGGCCAGGAAAAGCCAAGAACAATGGCCGCACTAACAAGCCTCATGACCCGCTTTTGCGCGGGAGAGGATAGCTGGCTAGCAAGATGCAAGACCAGCGACCCAAGTACATCCAAGTCGAGGGATGGAATGGGAAACCACGACGCAGCAAGGACCAGCGCCGGATTAAGGGGAACAGTCCAAAGAGCGCGACAGTCAACGCCGGATTCAAAACATCACGACAGAACAATAAAAAACTGCCCCTTAAGGATAATAGTGATGAGCTATCCAACTTAAACAAAATCTTGGACAAGATATGCCAAATCCACAGTACTCTCGGGAAGCCTGCAAACCATACCCACCGAGATTGTTGGGTCTTCAAGCAGTCCGGCAGACTCAACACCGAACACAAGGGGCTCGACACACCAAGTGAGGATGATGACAAGCACCACAAGCAGAGCCCCGGAAAACAAAAGAATTTCCCACAAGAGGTCAAAACAGTAAACTTACTTCAAGTAACAAAAGGGGAAAACAGAGCAGCGCCCATTGAATTACGCGCCGCACAGTCTACCCTAGCGGAATCCCAACACTGGTTGTCAAAACCAATCACCTTCAACCATCAGGACTACTCCGAAAGTATCCAGAACGCAGGATGGACTGCCTTGATACTAGAACCTATAATCGACGGTCTTCAATTTACGCAGGTCCTAATGGACAGCGGCAGTGATTTAAACCTGTTATATCAGGACACAATCCGCAATATGGGGATAGACCCAAACAGGATTAGCCATAGCAACACTTCCTTTCAAGGAATAATGCCAGGCACATACGCCCATTGTACGGGCTCCCTACTATTGGAAGTTATGTTCGGCTTACCCGACAACTTCCGTCGCGAAAAGTTGGTCTTCCACATCGCCCCATTTAAAAGTAGCCATCAAGCACTCTTTGGGACGCTGAAGCTACCGCGCTTTAACGCAATACCGCATTATGCATCTCTTAAACTTAAAATGCCCGTCCACGAGGCATCATTTCATTAAGGGAAGCTGCGTGTCCCTCAAGGAAAGAATGTGAGACTACCTTAACAGCCTCACGAAGAATACGGCCTTATCGCCAAAAGCGCCTAAAGCAGGTCGTTTAGACCCCGGACACGGTTAGGCGGGTCCGCATAAACAAACATGATGCTTACTAGCCGCGTACCCCCCTTACAAGGGGCTCCACACATGTACAACAAGAGACAATAAAGCTCAATTTTATTCATTTTTGAATCATACTCTGTTTATTTCCAATTACATTTCCGCACGATCTTTTTTCAAACTAAGTTCCTCTCTTTTACAGACGAACGCCGTGCTATACCCGTCCAGGATACGGCACAACGGAGACACAGGCGCAGACGTGTAGCAGGGACCCGTTGCAAGGATTCTTTTCAGATTAAGACCCTGCGTAAACCTTTTTTCACTGTCTCTTGTTGTTACTCCTCCCCCGATCTCTTATTATAGACGAGGAGGAGGCTGGCGTTTTGGCATCGGCCGCGTCAGAATTTTGCACGTACCTGGACACCAGGGGCTTGTTACCAAGGGCATTGTTCGGCTCGCTTTATAAAAGACCGAATACCTTAGGGAGTGTTCGGCGTCTCGAGTTATGCCTTATATGCATCAGCTCCGAATCATGTCTTTGGTCAAATGTTGGGTTTGCTCGGCTCCTGTGTTTTGCTGCCTTACGTTCCGTTCTATCGGCTAGCTGCACCAGGAGAACTACTGCGATTGTGCCCCGGTTCGGCCGGGCGAGCACCTCAGTAGAGAAAGCCGAAAACTGATTGTCATGATACAACGAGAGACTGGTCAACCACTCGATGACTCACCGGAATGTTTAGAATTCCTCCGCATTGACGAAGGACCATTTCCCGGTCAGGCACATACGCACCCCGAATTTGGGAGAGTGCGGTGCCCCCAGGGGCTATATCGTAGCCCCATCATCGAACCCCTATGGCTAAGTGAAAGTGATAAAGCATTATAGTCCGGTTGCCTAGTTTGCTACGCTACCACCTCCTTCATAGGACCAAGACGTGGGATTAAGTGTGAAAACACGACTTGTTTGCAAACACCCCCGCACCATGTGCGTGGGGGCTGAAGCCGAAGACTGCCATCTTTCCGGTTATATACATATATACATCAACGGCCGCACAGGAGGTAGTTTGCTACTTGAAGGCACAAGTATAAAAAGCTCTTACATTAAATTGAAACGATGTTTCATAAAATTACACATGTCATTCAAACATAACATCCGTCGAGCACTGCGTCTCTATTAAACGAGCACCCGGAAGAACTTCCTCAAAATAGCGCTCGACTGATACTCGGCTTCCGTCCGAATCTAGGGACGCAATGTCGGTGGCCTTCATTTCAGCCCAGTATGCCTTGACACGGGCAAGAGCCATCCGCGCCCCCTCAATACACGCCGACCGCTTCATTGCGTCGATACGCGGCACCGCACCAAGGAACTGCTCCACTAAGCCGAAATAACTCTTCGGCTGGGGTCCACCTGGCCACAAATGAGTCATGACATGCTTCATGGCAAGTCCGAACAATCGATTCAGCTCGTCCCATTCGGCCAACCGATTGGTCAACGGAAGAGGACGCTCCGGACTATGGAATTGCGACCAAAATAGCTCTTCCCTTCTGTGCCCCTTCTGGCCTCGGAAGTGCTCAATCGTGTTTGCAGCGCTCGCCGCTAAGTCCAGATAAGCATCCTCCAAACTCCACAGCTTGTCCAACTGAGCACACTTCGGATCCGTATATTTCCTCCGCAGCAGAAACGGTTTTCCAGCCGTAATATCCCCGGCCTGACTCAACTCCTCCTTGGCAGCTCTCATAGTGGAACGGGCATCCTTGGCCTCGGCGGTGGCCTTTTTCAGGTCCTCTTGTTCCGCTTGACGTCCTTTTTCAAGAACCCCGCAGCGGTCGATAGCATTCTTCAGCTTCAGGGCCATATTGGCCATTTCCTCTTTACTTGGCGTTGAGCAGCCCGCTCGCTTTCAGCTCTTCGCGCCTTTTAAAGCAGCCGACTTTTTCGGCATGCTCTTTAGCTCGGCGAAGTTCCGCCGCAGCCTCTCCACGCAGCGGCGCCATCTGCATCAAAGCATACAAGTAGTAAGGCATGGGCATCAAGCTCCCTTACCAGGTGCCCGCGGAGAAGTCGCATACCTGTGACTCGTCAAACCGCTTATTGACCAGCGCGATCTCGTGATCCGCTCGTCAAGTTGCCGCTTAGTTCGCAAATTAAATCATCCGCCGGCCGCCGGACGCCCCACCACCTACATAGGAACGGCAACATGTTAGCACTGAGATTATGATCCTCGACACGCTGTCCGTTTTGACAACATACCGAGTCTCAGGGGCTACTATCTATACATGGCGCATTCTATATGCATAACTGTTAGAAGGTACATCATTTTTTCGTACCTCAAACCCCGTCAGTAAACTTCTGGCGGCTTCATGCAGTCCGCTCTCAGCGGATGTAATCCTTTCAATCACCGTAGCCATTAGCGCACGGTGATCTTCTGAGATAGACGCTCGCCCGAGCAGATCCTTCAACTCCTCTGACCGCACGCCAGTTGGCGCCGGACCCTCCGTCCCCTCCGGACTCGGGGAAACTCTCCGTGACGACACTTGTGGTCGCCCGCCCGCATGAAGGCGCGATAGGTGGAGGCGTTGCCACTATCATCTCCGGACGAAGATCCTCAAGACGAAGCTCACGAGAAGGGCTGAGATCCGAACTACAAGGTACAATTTTGGTTATCTTCAGAAATAAATACAGGGATATCCTTTATTCACAAGACCCCTTCTTTTTACTTACGGCTCGCTGGAGGGCTGATCCCTTTGGGGAAATAGTGCGGCTGGGGTATTTCCCAGCACCGGACTGTCTGACGAAGACTTCTTTCCCCGCTTTGAGGCCTTGGCTTCCGGGTCTTTGGAGGCGGTCCTCTTCTCCCCTTGGAGGGCAGGGTCCTTGATTCCTCCTTCCTTGAAAGCCTCCTTCGTGGAGGCAGTTGTTTCCCTGCTCCCCCCTTCGCCTTCTTCAAAAGGCGCGGCCTTCAACATCTTGGTCAGCATAGGATCCGGCGTGGTCTCTGGGAGGGGAGCCGGTCACCTTATCAACTTTGCCTTGGATATCCACTCCTGTTCAAGAAACGGCTCCCTTAAAGGGCATATATATGATAAACGAATGAACAGCCTGTCCGGTTACAGGACTACTTACTTGAGTATCTGGGCGATTGCAGCTTAGTTCTGTGTCCTCAGTCAAGTCCGGACACTTCTCCTGTGATCCGAAGAACAGTTTATACATCTCCACGGGCGTCGCGCCCATAAAATGATGGAGAGCGCGTGGTCCCTCCGGATTGAATTCCCACAGACGGAGGGGGCGACATTTGCAGGGCAGAAGGCGCCGAATCAGCATAACATGCGCCGCCACGACCAGATTGATCTCTCTTTCTTGGAGGTCTCGAATACGGCCCTACAATAGAGGAACGTCCTTGGACGGCCCCCAGTCGAGCCCCCGGTTGACCCATGATGCCAGCCGCTGTGGTGGACCTAAGCGGAAGGCGGGTGGCACCACCCATTTGGTGCCCCTGGGAGCGGTGATATAAAACCACTCCCGTTGCCACAACCCAAGCTCCTTCTGAAAAGAGCACTCGGGCCAAGGAGCATCAGCGCATTTGCTTATGACCGCCCCTCCGCACTCTGCTTGTTGCCCCTCGATCATCTTCGGCTCCACCTTGAAGGTCTTGAGCTACAATCCAAAGTGAGGGGTAATATGGAGGAAGGCTTCACATACGACGATGAATGACGAGATGTGGAGGATGGACTCCGGATTCAAGTCATGGAATTCCAGCCCATAATAAAACATGAGCCCCAGACAAAGGGATCCGTCGGGAAGCCTAAACCTCAAGGAAGTGAGACACGAACACCACGCCTCGCCGGGCTCGGGAGTGGGAATGACCTGCCTCGAGCAGGCAGCCTATGCGTAAATCTCGCCGGTTAGATACGGGCGTCTCGCAGTTTAGCACATCTTCTTCCGTGACGGAAGAAGACATCCATCGGCCGAGCTGGTCGGAGCCGGACATCGTCGAAGGTCCGAAGCGCCTAAATATGAAGCTTTGGGTGTTAGAACTCGAAGCGCGAGGCAGATTCGATGGAGGATGGAAAGAAGAAGAGGGCCTTGGCCTCATTATAAAGAGGTTGAATACCAAGAGCCCTCCCCGTGGCCGATTGGGACTCACCTTCGATAGAGGAGGCATGCCAACGGGCGCGGTTGGGTTACCCACGTCCGTATTGATGAGGATCCCGGAATAAGGGGGCACGATCTACGCTTTGATAAGACGTGCCAAGGAAGCCGCCTCGCTAAACGCGCTGAGGTGGGACAAGAAAACGATTCAATAGAGGCCCGGGCGTGTTTAGATGTCACGCCCTGAATACGCCGGCGGATCTATGCAAAGAATTATTCTCTCTACGGTGGTATGTGGAACTTGTTTTGCATCGCCGGACACTATCCTTGTGTTATAAACCTCCTATGAAGTATTCGAAGGAGGAACCCGCCTTGCAATGCCGAAGATAATGTGCGCGCCGGACTCATCATCATTGAAGCCTGGTTCAGGGGCTACTGAGGGAGTCCTGGACTAGGGGGTGTCCAGATAGCCGCACTATCATCCGTGGGTCGGACTCCTAGACTATAAAGATACAAGATTGAAGACTTCGTCCCGTGTCCGGATGGGACTTTCCTTACGGAAGGCAAGCTTGGCGATACGGATATGTAGATTTCCTACCATTGTAACCGACTCTGTGTAACCCTAACCCTATTCGATGTCTATATAAACCGAAGGGTTTTAGTCCGTAGGACGAACCACAATCGTACCATAGGCTAGCTTCTAGGGTTTAGCCTCTCTGATCTCGTGGTAGATCTACTCTTGTACTACCCATATCATCAATATTAATCAAGCAGGAGTAGGGTATTACCTCCATCGAGAGGGCCCGAACCTGGGTAAAAACATCGTGCCCCTTGTCTCCTGTTACCATCCGCCTAGACGCACATTTCGGGACCCCCTACCCGAGATCCGCCGGTTTTGACACCGAAAGAGAGCTCGGGGCGTTCGGAGTGGTGTCGGAGAGGCAGGACGATACGGTGCCGTGGCGATTGCTGAATCGGAGGAGGTCGTCCATGGCGGCGGTGGTTCGGCTCGTCCTGGCGCTCGGGAAGGACGGAGACGAGGGCGACGATCCTCCTGGACGCCGTGGCGAAGCTCGGTGAGGTCCCGAAGCATGGCAATGACGACGCGGTGGCGATGGGCTCGGCCGGGCGAGCTCCAAATCGAGAGGGAGCTCGATGGAGGAGGGAGAAGAGTGAGCATGGGGGTGGAGGGAGGCGAGCGAGGGGATCTAGGGTTCGAGGGCCATCCTTATAGCACGAGGGAGAGGACGGATGGCCGGCGCGTGTGCGTCGCTGGCAATGGCGCCGGTGGATGAGCGCCACCCCCACCCCTGCTTCTGTAGCTGGAGATGGGGGGGGCAAGTGGGGTGTGGGTTGGGCCTAAAGTGCTCTGTGGCCACTAGGACCCATACGCACCGTAATGAGACAAGGCGTTTTCTATTTCCTATTATGTATTTAAGTTAGCTACTGTTTCGTGTTAACTTGAGTGACAAAATGAATTTAGTTAACCATGAAATCTGGCACACAATTCAAGAACAACATTGTGGTGTTGCATAAAAAGTATTTAGAGCCAACGGAATTGTTCGAGCTTTTTTAGAAATTGAATAGGTCAATTAATATGCCACTCGGCCACTTTATATTGTCCTAGGGATTAAAGGGAGAGCCAAATGATGTGGGTTGCCACATGATAATTAGCCAGTGAATATTTGCAACCCAACAAATTTTTTTGTTTTGACATTGGAAAACTTTTTTTTACATTATTTTAAATTTGAAATTTGAACTCGGTTTTGAACCAACGCGAGTTTATCAATAGTAATCATGATGACTTGGCATCATTAGAAGGGAATTACTGTAGCTTAATTATGCGGGCGTCACAATTCTCCTCCACTAGAAGAAATCTCGTCCCGAGATTAAAGGAGTGAAGTAAGGGGGAAAGACTCGAGAAGAACGGAGATCAACACAAGATAGGTACCTGGGGCTACCTGGACGAACGTGGCATAGAGGCATCTCTCGAGTTAAAATTCAAGAAAGTCATCGAGAGCAAGGTAAGGAGGAGCAATAAGAAGCTTCAACCGGGTAGGCAATCATTGTTGTCTGACACAGAGGGTGAAAGGGGATCAGAGCAATGGGAATAAGTATTGCTTCTGATACCAGAATAGATCACTAGGAAGATGGCTCGTGATTTACATACATCGCCAAGCGTGAGGAACAATTTTGGAAGACAAAGATGTACAGGAGAGTCAGGTTTTGATCCCGTGGAACTGTGGGTTATGGGCCCACCATGTGGAACAAAAATTAGGAAGGGTGATGTCATCTTGCATGATCTCGATAGCAAGGCATGTCAGACAATAACCTGTCAGTTATGTCGGCAACAACATCGGTACCAAGGGCGAGGGACGAAGAAAACCATTTTCCTACTCATTAAGACGAGGCGGAGCAATAGGCAAAGTTCTCGTCCATCGGCGGCTTCCAGAATGTCATCAACAATAGTAACAAGGTCTTACTGATAGAGAATGTACACTGAGGTGTTTACATAAGCAGGGAACTATCACTGCTCAGGTAAGATAGCTTACAAGAAAGATTAAACAAAACAATGGAAAGGAAAGCATGGACTGTTATCTGTATTCTCGAGTGTCTAACAACTCCGAACCAGTGAAAATTTTGAATCAGCGAGAAATAATAGTTGATCAAGAACTCATAAGAAGTTATGTAGTTGATATTCTCGAGATACCAGAGGATAATACCCAAAGGTATATCAATGTAGAGGTTGAACAGGTGAAACGATCTGAAGAAGACAAGTACTTTAACTTGTTCGATAAATGGATCAAACAAGAACAATATGGTCAGAACCACGATTGCAAAGGACCAAACATGGATACGAGATGAAATTACCACAAGGGGATTATTATTATCATAACAAGAAGCTTCCATGATAAGTTCCACATCGGTTCCATGGGCATGAACACAAAGGTTCAAGGTCGACTCCCACTTTATCAATGCACAACCTTCCATTCACTTCTCACATCCGAAGAAGTTGTAGCGTTGAAAGGTTATCCGAAGAAACGCCATTAGATATAACCCGCATAACCTTCCGGTTCACACGGATTAGGCAAGGCGTAGATTCAACCCATAGGGGCATCTTAGGAACCTTTACCACAAACTTCACGAGTAAATAACTCAAGCCCAGAAGCAGAGTATGGTTGACAAGAGCGGGGATACAATTTTCCAAAGGCATTGTGTATCCAAGGAAAGGCTCACAAGGTTACTGAATATGAAGGATGCTGTCGGATAAAACCCAACAAATGACCTGGAGGTCCACAATGGATCTGATGTGAGTATTGGTACTCAACCAGAAGAAGAAATAAGGCAAGGACATCAGATTAGAGAAATAACTGACTAATTCAAAGCTCAAAATGCAAAGGAAATATGATTTCCAAAATGGTGGATCAGAAGCAGAGGCTCTGATCAAAGGCTGGTAAGTTGAATAGACATAGATTGACAATCAATCAAGGTTTGATTTGTCGAACACCAGCTCATGTCAGGGGTGACGTCTGAGCCGAAGGGAAGAATTCTAACTTTGATTGATGATTGCAAGCATTCACAAACATATCGAATCAAATGCTCAAAATTAAATATGACAAAGGATACTACTGAATATTGCCAGACATATGGAAAGCATCCACAATGCAAGCAGACAAGGAGGAGCAAGAGTAATAGGTTTCTAAGGATTTTCGGAAGATCGGATAATATTCCAAAGAATTTTGTGAAACAGTGAACAACTGTGGATGATCGGATACTTGGCAAGCGCGAGTAATTATCCGCAGGGGTATTCATGTGGCAAAGAACTGCAAGGCAGTAGGCTCAACGGATTCTCAGGACAATAGAGAGTAATTCAAGGCATCTTGTAATAACAAGAGCAACTGGGGATGAAGGTATGAACGACAACGTAGGTAGTTACGCATAAGGATTTATCGGTGGTAGGGATAGCAATGGCGAAGGGTATTAGGTTCTCGCGAAAACATCTAAGAGTATCTTCAGAATCTTCTGGTGCACCAAGCAATCATCTGGAGTGAGGGGCTCTCCGGGAGAACGTATTTACGAGAACCTAGAGTTAGAGTTAGCAAAACCATTTAACCTGAATAAAAGAGAGATCAGAGTCCCAGAGTATAGACGAGGAGTAAAAGATCCTAATACCATCCAATTTGGCGATGTGGGCTCGTAAGCCACACAACCATGTTAGTAAAACAGTTCTTTCAAAGACGAGACTCAACTTCGGCCAAGGAGTTGGAAAGGGGGGTCCTACAGGCAGTCGGCTCTGATACCAACTTGTGACGCCCCCGATTCGACCGTACACTAATCATTTTTACGCAAATGTGTACGATCAAGATCAGGGACTCACAGGAAGATATCACAACACAATTCTAGACACAAAATGAAATAATACAAGCTTCATATTACAAGCCAGAGGGCTCGAATACAAGCTCGATACACAAGAGTCAGCGGAAGCAACAATATCTGAGTACAGACATAAGTTAGACAAGGGTGCCTTAAGAAGGCTAGCACAAAAGCAACACGATCGAAGAGGCAAGGCCTCCTGCCTGGGACCTCCTAACTACTCCTGGTCGTCGGCGGTCTCCACATAGTAGTATCCATTGGCGGTGGCATCTGGCTCCAGGGATCCACCATCTGGTTGCATCAACCGGAAAGAAGAAAGAAGGGGGAAAAGGGGGTAGCAAAGCAACCGTGAGTACTCATCCAAAGTACTCGCAAGCATCAGATCTATACTAAGTATGCATTGGTATCAAATGGAATAGCTGATCTCGTGGACCTGAATCGCAGAATGCCGTAATAGAGGGGGAAGGCCTAGCCTATCAAAGACTAGCATCTTCAAGCAGCTCCAAGCATCTTGCAGCATGCAGAAGAGTAAATAATAGCAGTTTAGTTAACAAGCATGTTGTAACATTAAGGCCCAGAGATCCTTCCTCGACTCCCTGCGAGAAAGCAATCCCGGAGCCACATATCCATCACATATCAAGTATCCATTTCTAGTTGTATAAGATCAGGATACAAGTCTGAACGTCCATTACCGGGACACGGTATTCGAATAAAGATCATCCTGCAGGGTGCACCACGTTACCCAACACGCCGATCACTCGCCGGACACACCTTTCGGGTTCAATGCCCAGCCTCGAAGATCAACACGTCGCAGCCCTACCTAGGCTCAGCAGAGAGGTCCCCGCCGGTCTACATCCTAAGCACTCCGGGGTCCTGGGACCATCGCCCATAGCACTCCTGGTCGTTGCGAGCAGGGTGGATACCAGCACCGCCTCGGATGGCCAGCACGATCCGACCGTGCCGCACTGCTGAACTGGACGTCTGACAAAGCTTCGGCTGATACCACGACGTTGAGTCCCATTACTATTCTCACATGGTGGTTAGTGCGTAAAGGCCAGAGGCCAACTCAGAACAAATACCCAAACCTGTTAGTGCATTGGGGGCTCGCGGAGACGAGCAGAGACTCACGATAATGTGACCCCGTCGCCCCGTCCCGAGGAAATACGGCAAGGGCAAGCCCAGCCCACTCGAGGACTGCCAGACTTCCCGGCAATGCCTCGTAACCATCTTGCGGGTGCTCTTCGGGACCGCCCGACTTTCCCAAAGGTCTCAAGTAATGTCAAGGTAACCATGTGTCCAAAAATCAAGGGGAAAACCCAAGGAATCACCCTCGGAGGATTCCACTCGATGTAATCATCAAGGTGAACGTAAGAGGAATCACCCTCGAGGTTCACACTTGAGGGGTTGCATGACAGAGCCGTATCGGGAATGGTGAAGGAGGAAATCACCCTCGATGACCACGACCGAATAGCTACACTACAGAATTATCATTAGGAGTGCGTTATGAGGGATCACCCTCGGCACTCGATAGTAGCTCTGCAGAGTCGAACAACTAAAGGGGCGTGATGTGATGTGCGGTGTCGGGCTTTGGTCGTTGATCATGTAGCTCGAGTCGTCGATGATGAAGCAGGGGCAATAAGGACAAGGTGGAGGTCACTGATGGATCACTATCCAACCTATGCTAAGCAGTTTAGGATAAGCAGGTAAGGTACAAAAGCAGGTTATGCATCAGAATAGGAGCAATCAAGAACAGTAGAAAAATGTAATGCAAGCATGAGAGTATAGAATGGGGCGATATCGGGATGATCAAAAAGGGGGGCTTGCCTGGTTGCTCAGACAAGAAGAAGGGGTCGTCGTCGACGTAGTTGATCACAGCGGCAGTCTCGGGGTCTACCGGAGAGAAGAGGGGGAAGAAACAGTAAATACATAGCAAGCAAGTGCATAACAGGACAACAGACAGGGCTAGACGTGTTCTAATGCGGTACTACACGATACCGGCGAAGGGGGGGGGACATCTGGGAATGTTTTCCCGGAGTTTGGCATTTTCTGACAGACGAACCGGAGGGGAAAGGTTGTGTGTTTGCTATTCTAGAGATGCGTGACACATGAACGGACTGCGTATTCGGACTCGTCACATTTTTCTGAGCAACTTTCATGTAGAAAACTTTTTCATCCAAGCTACAGATTATTTTCTATGAATTTTCAAAGTTTTATTTATATATAGGAATTCAGTTTAATCCGAAAATAAATGCAAAATTGCTAAGTGCACACAACACTGTGTACACTAAGTGTACACAAGTTGACATGTGGGTCCGTGGAGGGCTGAGTCAAGAGCCTCACCAGCAGTCAACAGTTGACTATTGACTGGCCAAACTGAGTGGTGGGGCCCGTGTGTATGTGACACATATTTTAACAGGTTTTTTTATTAAAATAAGTTATTGCCTCAGATTAAGTTGGTGGCCTTGGGCCCACGGGTCAGTGAGCGGTTAGGGGAGTGGGTTGGCGTCAGGGAGGGGTTATCCCCACTAATCGAACAGGCCGCCCAGCAGAAGCTGCTGGCTCGCCGGCTGGGCTCACAGCAGCACAAGGCGCCGGCAGCCACGGCGCTGCCGCCGGAGGCGCAGGCCTTGGCGGACGGGCGCAGAAGGGCAACGGGCGGGCGCCGAGCGAAGGCAGGGCGTGGCGGTGGTTGGGCACGACGCGGCTGTCTTGGGGCCACGACAGAGCAGCAGCAGGTCGAGCAGGGGCGACACGCGCCGTCAGGATGTGGCCGAGCGCGCGTGTGGGCTCAGACGAGGCGCGCACGGGGCGGCCGGGGCGTGGTCGCGGGCGCGGTGAGCACAAGGTCGTCGTGAGCTTCGAGCGCGAGCAGGACGGCGCCAATCGACTGTGGAATCGATGGGGAAAGGGGGAGGGGAATGCGGCTCACTGGGAGGAGGGCGGTGGAGAGCTCGGGGCGTTCGGAGTGGTGTCGGAGAGGCAGGACGATGCGGTGCCGTGGCGATGGCTGACGCGGAGGAGGTCATCCATGGCGCCGGTTGTTCGGCTCGTCCTGGCGCTCGGGAAGGACAGAGACGAGGGTGACGATCCTCCTGGACGCCGTGGCGAAGCTCGGTGAAGTCCCGAAGCATGGAAATGACGACGCGGTGGCGACGGGCTCGGTCGGGCGAGCTCCAAATCGAGAGTGAGCTCGATGGAGGAGGGAGAAGAGTGAGCAGGGGGTGGAGGGAGGTGAGCGAAGGGATCTAGGGTTCGAGGGCCGTCCTTATAGGACGAGCGAGAGGACGGATGGCCGGCGCGTGTGCGTCGCCGGTAATGGCGCCGGTGGATGAGCGCCACGCCCACCCCTGCTTCTGTAGCTGGAGATGGGGGGGGGGCAAGTGGGGTTTGGGTTGGGCCTAAAGTGCTCTGTGGACACTAGGACCCAGACGGACCGTAATGAGACAGGGCATTTTCTATTTCCCATTATGTATTTAAGTTAGCTACTGTTTCGTGTTAACCTGAGTGACAAAATGAATTTAGTTAACCATGAAATCTGGCACACAATTCAAGAACAACATTGTGGTGTTGCATAAAAAGTTTTTAGAGCCAACGGAATTGTTCAAGCTTTTTTAGAAATTGAATAGGTCAATTAATAGTCCACTCGGCCACTTTATATTTTCCTAGGGATTAAAGGGAGAGCCAAATGATGTGGGTTGCCACATGATAACTAGCCAGTGAATATTTGCAACCCAATGAACATTTTTGTTTTGACATTTGAAATTTTTTTAACATTATTTTAAATTTGAAATTTGAACTCGGTTTTGAACCAACGCGTGTTTATCAATAGTAATCATGATGACTTGGCATCATTAGCAGGGAAATACTGTAGCCTAATTATCCAGGCGTCACAGTTCTTGGCATCCAACTTGTGGTTGTTGGTGAACTCCGCGATCATCATCTGGTTGGCGTTGAGTCCACGCTCCACCATCCCTTGGCACTTGAAAACTTGTTGTTCCATTGCTTCGAGCTTTGTCTCCATGCTTCCGGTATGCCTTGGTCCCTCCACATCGCGGATGTGCTGCACCCCCTCACGCATCTCAATGGTTTGAGGCTGTTGCAGCACCTCTGCGAGGTAGGGGTTGATAACCCTCTCGAAAAACTTGTCCTTGGGAGCGCTTGGACACGTCATGGTTCTCTAGTCCTGTCAGAAAAACAACTCGAAATGAAAACAGAAGATTTTTGCGTGATACGGTGGTCAAAACTTTCGGGAGATTATATAATGAATTTTTACCGACCAAAAGAAGTAACGTGCAAGAAAACGGAGTCCATAAGGCACACGAGGTGCCCACGAGATAGGGGGGCGCGCCCAGTAAGGGTGGGCGCGCCCTCCACCCTCGTAGAGGCCTCGTGTCCTTCCCGGATTACTTCTTGCTTTCCTAAATTCTTAAATATTCCAAAACGGAGAAAAATTGCCATTAGAATTGTTTTGGAGTCGGTTTACTTACCGTACCACATACCTATTCCTTTTCGGAGTCTGAAACGTTCTGGAAAGTGTCCCTTATGTATTCCTCCGGGGTTACGGTTTCAATAATATTAGTTTCAACATTTATAGGATTACCTGAGATATAATGTTTGATTCTTTGACCGTTCACCACCTTCAGATTTGTGCCTTCGAAGTTGTTGATTTTTATGGCACCAGAACGACATACCTCCTCGATAACGTAAGGACCTTCCCATTTAGAGAGAAGTTTTCCTGCAAAAAATCTTAAACGAGAGTTGAATAGCAACACATAATCACCTACGTTAAACTCACGCTTTTGTATTCTCTTGTCATGCCATCTTTTAACTTTTTCTTTGAACAGCTTGGCATTCTCATAGGCTTGGGTTCTCCATTCATCGAGTCAGCTAATATCAAATAACCTCTTCTCACCGGCAAGTTTGAAGTCATAGTTGAGCTCTTTAATAGCCCAATATGCTTTATGTTCAAGTTCGAGAGGTAAGTGACATGCCTTTCCATAAACCATCTTATATGGAGACATACCCATAGGATTTTTGTATGCAGTTCTATAGGCCCATAATGCATCATCAAGTTTCTTGGACCAATTCTTTCTAGATCTATTGACAGCCATTTGCAAAATTAATTTGAGCTCTCTATTACTCAACTCTACTTGACCGCTAGACTGTGGGTGATAAGGAGATGTAATTCTATGATTAACATCATACTTAGCAAGCATTTTATGAAAAGCACCATGAATAAAATGTGAACCACCATCAGTCATGAGATATCTAGGGACTCCAAACCTCGGAAAAAGAACTTCTTTAAGCATCTTAACAGAGGTGTTATGATGAGCACTACTAGTTGGAATAGCTTCTACCCACATAGTAACGTAATCAACAGCGACTAAAATATGTGTGCATCCATTAGAGGCAGGAAAAGGTCCCATATAATCAAAGCCCCAAACATCAAATGGTTCAATAACAAGAGAATAATTCAGAGGCATTTCTTGACGTCTTATAATATTACCAATTCTTTGACATTCATCACAAGACAGGAAAAACTTACGGGCATCTTTGAAGAGAGTAGGCCAATAAAAATCGGATTGCAATACCTTATGTGCAGTTCTATCTCCAGCGTGGTGTCCTCCATATGATTCATAGTGACACTTCCGTAGGATCTATTCCTGTTCATGCTCAGGTACACAACTTCTAATAACACCATCTACTCCTTCTTTATAAATGTGCGGGTCATCCCAGAAGTAATGTCTTAAATCATAAAAGAACTTTTTCTTTTGCTGGTATGTGAAACTAGGTGGTATAAATTTAGCAACAATGTAATTAGCATAATCATCATACCATGGAGTAGTACGAGAAGCATTAGTGACCGCTAATTGTTCATCTAGAAAGCTATCATCAATAGGTAGTGGGTCATCAAGAAAATTCTCTAACCTAGACAAGTTGTCTGCAACGGGGTTCTCAGCTCCCTTTCTATCAATAATATGCAAATCAAATTCTTGGAGCAAGAGAACCCATCTAATAAGTCTAGGTTTAGCATCTTTCTTTTCCATAAGATATTTAATAGCAGCATGATCAGTGTGAATAGTAACTTAATCAACAATATAAGGTCTGAACATATCACAAGCAAATACAACTGCTAAGAATTCTTTTTCAGTAGTAACATAAATTCTCTGGGCAGTATCAAGAGTTTTACTAGCCTACTGGATAACATTTAATTTCTTATCAACTCTTTGCCCTAGAACAACACCTACAGTATAATCACTAGCATCACACATAATTTCAAAGGGTAAATTCCAATCAGGTGGCTGAACAATAGGTGCAGTGATCAAAGCTTTCTGAAGTATTTCAAATGCTTCTACACAATCATCATCAAAGACAAAGGAATATCTTTTTTGCAATAAATTAGTTAGAGGCCTGGAGATTTTAGAGAAGTCCTTAATGAACCTCCTATAAAAACCGGCATGACCAAGGAAACTTCTTATACCTTTAATGTCCTTGGGACATGGCATCTTTTCAATAGCATCAACTTTAGCATTATCAACTTCAATATCTCTTTCAGAAATTTTATGCCCCAAGACAATGCCTTCATTAACCATAAAGTGGCACATTTCCCAATTCAAGACGAGACTAGTGTTTTCACATCTCTGCAAAACTCGATCAAGGTTGCTCAGGCAATCATCAAAAGAGGATCCATAAATGGAGAAGTCATCCCTGAATACCTCACAAATCTTTTCACAAAAGTCAGAGAATATAGCCATCATGCATCTTTGAAAGGTAGCAGGTGCATTACATAAACCAAATGGCATACGCCTATAAGAAAAAGTACCGAAAGGGCAAGTAAAAGTAGTTTTTGATTGATCGTCCGCTGACACAGGTATTTGAGAGAAACCAAAATAACCATCTAGAAAGCAGAAATGTGTATGTTTGGATAGTCTTTCTAGCATTTGATCAATAAAAGGTAAAGGGTAACGATCTTTCTTTGTAGCTTTATTTAATTTATGGAAATTAGTTACCATCCTATAACCCGTAATGATTCTTTGCGGAATCAATTCATCTTTATCATTAGGAACAATAGTAATACCTCCCTTCTTAGGGACGCAATGGACAGGACTTGCCCAATCACTATCAGCGACGGGATAAATTATACCTGCCTCAAGGAGCTTTAATATCTCCCCTCTTACCACTTCTTTCATCTTAGGATTTAACCGTCGTTGATGATCTCTAACTGGTTTAGAGCCTTCGTCCAATTTAATTTTGTGTTGGCACAGAGTGGGACTAATGCCCTTAAGATCATCCAGAGTATATCCAATAGCAGCACGGTGCTTCTGCAATGTTTTCAATAATCTTTCCTCTTCTTGCTCTAAAAGATTAGCACTAATAATAACAGGATATATCTTCTTTTCATCAAGATAAGCATATTTAAGATTATCAGGTAAAGGTTTGAGCTCAAACATGGGATCACCCTTGGGTGGAGGGGGATCCCCTAGGATTTCAACAGGCAAGTTGTGTTTCAGAATAGGACCTTGTAGAAGGAATACTTCATCTATTTCCCTTCTTTCATTCATAAACATATCATTTTCATGGTCCAGCAAATATTGTTCTAACGGATCAGTAGGAGGCACGGCAATAGAAGCAAGACCAATAATTTCATCCTTACTAGGTAATTCTTTATCATGGGGTTGTCTACAAAATTTAGCAAAATTAAACTCATCAGACATATTTCCTAAGCCAATCGTAACAACATCCTTTTTGCAATCTATCCTAGCATTAACAGTATTCAAGAAGGGTCTACCAAATATAATGGGACAAAAGCTATCTGGTGGGGAACCAAGAACAAGAAAATCAGCGGGATATTTAACCTTCCCACACAATACTTCAACATCTCTAACAATCCCAAATGATGAAATAGTATCTCTATTGGCAAGCTTAATTGTAACATCAATATCTTCTAACTCAGCGGGTGTGATATCATGCATAATTTCTTCATATATGGAAAAAGGTATTGCACTAGAACTAGCACCCATATCACATAAGCCATGATAACAATGATCTCCTATTTTAACAGAAATAACAGGCATGCCTACAACAGGTCTATGTATCATAGCATCTGTTCTAGCAATACTAGCAGCTTCATCACAGAAGTAAATAACATGCCCATCTATATTATCATCCAAGAGATCTTTAACCATAGCAATACTAGGTTCAACTTTAATTTGCTCAAGAGGTGTATATGTTCTAGTATTACTCTTACCAACCACAGTTGAAGCTTTAGCATGATCCTTTATTCTAACAGGAAAAGGTGGTTTCTCAACATAAGTAGTAGGAACAATAGGATCATTATAAGTGATAGTCTTTTCTTCAACTGTAATAGGTGCAACTACTCTTACTTCAGTGGGAGGATTATATTTAAACCACTTCTCCTTAGGAAGATAAACGTGAGTAGCAAAAGATTCACAGAAAGAAGCTACTATCTCAGAGTCAAGTCCATATTTAGCGCTAAATCCACGAAAAGCATCGGTATCCATAAAAGATTTAACACAATCAAACTTAGGTGTCATACGTGACACCTTACCATCGTTGGAACACCAATCTTCAGAGTTGCGTTTAATTCTTTCCAGTAAATCCCACTTGAATTCAATAGTCTTCAGCATGTAAGAACCAGCACAGGTAGTATCAAGCATGGTGCGATCATTGAGAGAAAGCAGAGCATAAATTTTTTGAATAATCATTTCTCTTGAGAGCTCATGATTGGGGCATGAATATAACATTGACTTAAGCCTCCCCCAAGCTTGAGCGATGCTTTCTCCTTCACGAGGCCAGAAATTATATATGTAATTATGATCACGATGAACAAGATGCATAGGATAGAACTTCTGGTGAAATTCCAACTTCAATCATTTATAGTTCCAAGATCCCGTATCATCACATAGCCTATACCATGTCAATGCATCTCCCTTCAAAGATAAAGGGAATACCTTCCTTTTGACAACATCATTGGGTATACCTGCAAGCTTAAATAATCCACAAACTTCATCCACATAGATGAGGTGTAAATCGGGATGCAATGTTCCATCTCCAGCAAAGGGATTAGCTAGCAGTTTCTCTATCATACCCGAAGGAATCTCAAAGTAAATATTTTCAGTAGGTGAAGTAGGTTGAGGAGCAACTCTTTGCTCTACTGGTCGGGGCGAAGATGCCCCTAACAAGCCCCTCAAAGGATTACTTTCCATAGTAACAAGTGACAGAAAATTTCAGCACACTATATAAATGTTTCATTACCAAGTTCCACTCACCGAAGGCTCTTCACTCCCCGACAACGGCGCCAGAAAAGAGTCTTGATGACCCAAAAGTATAGGGGATCTATGTAGTCCTTTCGATAAGTAAGAGTGTCGAACCCAACGAGGAGCAGAAGGAAATGACAAGCGGTTTTCAGTAAGGTATTCTCTGCAAGCACTGAAATTGTAGGTAACAGATAGTTTTGTGATAAGATAATTTGTAACGGGTAACAAGCAATGAAAGTAAATAAGGTGCAGCAAGGTGGCCCATTCCTTTTTGTAGCAAAGGACAAGCATGGAAAAATTCTTATAATGAGAAAAGCGCTCCTGAGGACACATGGGAATTATCGTCAAACTAGTTTTCATCACGCTCATATGATTCGCGTTCGGTAATTTGATAATTTGTTATGTGGGTGGACCGGTGCTTGGGTACTGCCCTTTCTTGGACAAGCGTCCCACTTATGATTAACCCATATTGCAAGCATCCACAACTACAAAAGAAGTATTAAGGTAAACCTAACCATAGCATGAAACTAGTGGATCCAAATCAGCCCCTTATGAAGCAATGCATAAACTAGGTTTTAAGCTTCTGTCACTTTAGCAACCCATCATCTACTTATTACTTCCCAATGCCTTCCTCTAGGCCCAAATAAAGGTGAAGTTTCATGTAGTCGACGTTCACATAACACCACTAGAGGAGAGACAACATACATCTCATCAAAATATCAAATGAATACCAAATTCACATGACTACTAATAGCAAGACTTCACCCATGTCCTCAGGAACAAACGTAACTACTCACAAAGCATATTCATGTTCATGATCAGAGGAGTATTAATATGCATTAAGGATCTGAACATATGATCTTCCACCAAGTAAACCAATTAACATCAACTACAAGGACTAATCAACACTACTAGCAACCCACAGGTACCAATTTGTGGTTTTGATACAAGATTGGATACAAGAGATGAACTAGGGTTTTGAGAGGAGATGGTGCTGGTGAAGATGTTCATGGAGATTGACCCCCTCCCGATGAGAGGATCGTCGGTGATGACGATGATGATGATTTACCCCTCCCGGAGGCAGTTTCCCCGGCAGAATAGCTCCGCCGGAGCCCTAGATTGGTTCCGCGAAGGTTCCGCCTCATGGCGGCGGAGTTTCGTCCCGTAAGCTTGCTTATGATTTTTCCACGGTAAAATCCTTCATATAGCAGAAGATGGGCACCGGAGGGCCACCAGGGGGCCCACGAGACAGGGGGGCGCGCCCACCCCTACTGGGCGCGCCCCCACCCTCGTGGCTAGGGTGTGGGCCCCCTCTGGTACTTTCTTTGCTCAATAATTCTTATTAATTCCAAAAATGACTTTTGTGGAGTTTCAGGACTTTTGGAGCTGTGTAGAATAGGTTTCCAATATTTCCTACTTTTCCAGCCAGAATCCCAGATGTCGGCATTCTCCCTCTTCATGATAAACCTTGTAAAATAACAGAGAATAGCCATAAGTATTGTGACATAACATGTAATAACAGCCCATAATGCAATAAATATCGATATAAAAGCATGATGCAAAATGGACGTATCACCACACCCCTCCTGATTAACAGGACCCCGTTTCGACCGTAGGAGGTCCAACAGAAGCGCGTTTCCTCCGTTTTGCGGTACGCTAGACCCCTCCCGATGAACAGGATCCCGTTACAACCATGGTCGGTCGAACACAAGCCTGTTTCCTCCGTTCTGCGGTACGCCAGGCCTCATTTCCATCGGCTGTTCTATCCAAGCCCTCCCGATGAACACGACGACGCATTCCGTTCCGACCCAGCCGGTTGGCTCCCCATGAACACGACAATGACGATGTTTCTCCATTCCGACCTAGCCATGTACACGAGCCCTGGCCGTACGTATGCGCGAGTAGGCGTTCGAGACCCCGCCCGTATGTACTTACGTGGTCATATTTTCTTTCTTGCACACTGGCCGCTATACGTACGTGTACATGCTACGTGTGCGCCTCTACTACGACACGTGCAGTCCTCTACATCGACCAATATGTACATACACGTTCGCGACCAGAATGACAACGCTACGTACGCTTCGACCAGGTGGGTCCCGATTGTTATGTTGGAAATATGCCCTAGAGGCAATAATAAAATGGTTATTATTATATTTCTTTGTTCATGATAATTGTCTATTATTCATGCTATAATTGTGTTATCCGGAAATCGTAATACATGTGTGAATACATAGACCACAACATGTCCCTAGTGAGCCTCTAGTTGACTAGCTCGTTGATCAACAGATAGTCATGGTTTCCTGACTATGGACATTGGATGTCATTGATAACGGGATCACATCATTAGGAGAATGATGTGATGGACAAGACCCAATCCTAAGCATAGCACAAGATCGTAGTTCGCTTTTGCTAGAGCTTTTCCAAATGTCAAGTATCATTTCCTTAGACCATGAGATTGTGCAACTCCCGGATACCGTAGGAGTGCTTTGGGTGTGCCAAACGTCACAACGTAACTGGGTGACTATAAAGGTGCACTACGGGTGAGGGAGTCCCGGATTAGCGGGCGTCCGGATAGCCTAACTATCACCTTTGGCCGGACTCCTGGACTATGAAGATACAAGATTGAAGACTCCATCCCGTGTCCGGATGGGACTTCCCTTGGCGTGGAAGGCAAGCTTGGCGATACGGATATGTAGATCTCCTACCATTGTAACCGACTCTGTGTAACCCTAACCCTATCCGTGTCTATATAAACCGGAGGGTTTTAGTCCGTGGGGACTAACAACAATCATACCATAGGCTAGCTTCTAGGGTTTAGCCTCTCCGATCTCGTGGTAGATCTACTCTTGTACTACCCATATCATCAATATTAATCAAGCAGGAGTAGGGTTTTACCTCCATAGAGAGGGCCCGAACCTGGGTAAAAACATCGTGTCCCTTGTCTCTTGTTACCATCCGCCTAGACGCACAGTTTGGGACCCCCTACCCGAGATCCGCCGGTTTTGACACCGACATTGGTTCTTTCATTGAGAGTTCCTCTGTGCCGTCGCCATCAGGAAGGATGCCTCATACCGTCTTTAAAGACGGCACCGTTGCTAAAGGAGCTTTGGCCACTGGCCAAACTCTCCGGCTAGGCGGTTTTCTTATGACCGCCTGTTCGGCCACCGCGCCGACGATGACCTCTCAGGTCATCGAATGCAATCTTCACATTAACTCGAAACTCGCCGAGCAGCTAGATCCGATGGAGCTCTCCTCCTTAAACGAGCTCTTGGATCGCATCGCCGCCCTGGGAGTCGCTATAGACTACGAGCAGATTGGGCCTAAAACCAATCTGAGAGAGATCAACTCTCCCCAGGTTACCCACCACATTGCTGTGGTAGAGGAACAATACGACGACCCTTCTTCTATATTAAGGACTAGCTATGTCCGGATTCCCGACCCCTCCATGCCGGATACCCGCGGAGGGACGGACGTCACTCAAGCCCTGAACCTAAAGTCAGGTAGCGGGCTAGATTCATTGGACAACATCCAAAAACCCAAGCTTCCAAGTCCAGAAACTTCTTGGCCCCTGAGTCTCAGATTGGACGGGGTTCCGAATTTAATTCCACCCGCCCGCCCAAACACAAGCGATCTATCCCAAATCCGGCAAGAGCCCGCTGAAACAGTACACCATTACTAGGCCAGATTCCTCCTGGTTATGGACAGGATAAAGGATTGCCGGGAGGAGGACGCAATTTCATTCTTCTGCAATAATTGCACGGACAAGAGAATCCTAAACGCCTTAAGTCGTCGTGAAATTACACGCTTTGCTGACTTGGCGTCCATAGTACGAAAGTACTGTGCGATGGAGAGCGCTTGGAAAACCGAAATCAAATTTTGGGATAATCTGGCCCTGAATACAACCCTAGTACGGAATAATAGGGTGCATCATTACCAGGCACCTGTGTTAAATACCAAAAAGCAAAAAACCCCTAAAGGGCATGGAATCGTAGTGGAGGGATGGCCCAATGGACCCTGCAAAATTCATAGTACAGAGGGCGCCACTCCAACTCATAGCCTTAAAGCATGTTGGATACTACGGCACGTGGCCAAAAGCGGTGAAGAGCTTCTAGCTCCAGAGCACCAGCCCAGCAATACCAGTACGGTATTAACATTCTTCGAGACTTTCGCATCAAATAATATGCGGAAACGAACACTTCGCAGCCTTGCCGAGGTCTACCAGGTAGCAACAATAAACCCATGGAGTGACACGGCTATTACCTTTAATGCCAGTGACGAACCTAAATTCCGAACAGCCCGAGCACCAGCCGTATTGGTCCTCAGTCCAATAGTTGACGGCTTTCGCCTTACCAAGGTACTCATGGACGGCTGCAGCGGATTGAACCTCATTTACGAGGAAACCCTCCGAAAAATGGAAATAGACTGGAGCCGCATTGAGCGAAGCAGCACAACCTTTAGAGGAATAATCCCTACCGGGAAGCATGCTGACAGGAAAATCACACCGATGTGGTATTCGCATGCCGGATAATTACAGGTCCGAGGAGGTCACTGCGGTGTCAAACCGTGGATCTCGGTAGGGGTCCCAACTGTGCGCCTAGGCGGATGGTAACAGGAGACAAGGGACACGATGTTTTTACCCAGGTTCGGCCTTCTCGATGGAGGTAAAACCCTACTCCTGCTTGATTAATATTGATGACATGGGTAGTACAAGAGTAGATGTACCACGAGACCAGAGAGGCTAAACCCTAGAAGCTAGCCTATGGTATGATTGTTGTTCGTCCCACGGACTAGAACCCTCCAGCTTTATATAGACACCGGATAGGGTTAGGGTTACACGAGTCGGTTACAATGGTAGGAGATCTACATATCCAGACGCCAAGCTTGCCTTCCACGCCAAGGAAAGTCCCATCCGGACACGGGACGGAGTCTTCAATCTTGTATCTTCATAGTCCAGAGTCCGCCATAGGTGATAGTTCGCCATTCGGACACCCCTAATCCAGACTCCTCAAGTAGCCCCTAACCAGGCTTCAATGACGACGAGTCCGGCGCGATATTGTCTTCGCATTGCAAGGCGGGTTCCTCCTCCGAATTCTTCATAGAAGATTTTGAACACAAGGATAGTGTCCGGCTCTACAAAACAAGTTCCACATACCACCGTAGAGAGAATAATCTTCACACAGATCTGCTGACGTATTCCGCGGCGTGACATCACACCATGGCCAGGCTTTTATTCGAATTGTTTTTACTGTCCCACCTCAGCGCGTTTAGCGAGGCGGTTCCCTTGGCACGTCTTATCAAAGCGGAGATCGTGCCCCCTTACTCCGGGATTCTCATCAATACGGGCGTGGGTAACCCAACCGCGCCATTGATTACGGCGCTTGGGAGATTAACGAGTTTTACCAGGCCGTTGGGGACGCATAGTTTTGTCCGTCCATATAAGGGGATAAGGATCCACCTTCTTGACCACGCCTTCTTCCTCCTTTGCTTATCCATTTCCGCGCACTCGAGCTCCAGCGCCCAAGTCCGCACATCCCTCCTCAACCTTCTCCAGCCATGTCCGGAGCGGGAGGCAAGTGGATGGTCTCCTCCGTCATGGAGGGGCAAGTCAAAAAGCTGCGGAAGGCCGGATACTTGTCCGGCGACATCGCGCATCGGCTCCCCGACGAGGGGCAGCTCATCCCCACCCCCAGGCCCCATGAGAGGGTGGTGTTCCCCGCCCACTTCCTCTGCGGACTAGGGTTTCCACTTCACCCATTTGTCCGGGGGCTCATGTTCTACTACGGCCTAGATTTCCATGATCTGGCCCCGAATTTCATCCTCAACATCTCGGCATTTGTCGTCGTGTGCGAGGCCTTTCTCTGCATCTAGCCCCACTTCGGCTTATGGCTGAAGACCTTCAATGTCAAGCTGAAGGTAGTGGGCGGGCGCCAAGCGGAGTGCGGAGGTGCCATGGTTGGCAAGATGGCCAACGTCCTATGGCTCGAGGGATCCTTTGTGGAGACCGTGAAGGGGTGGCAATCGGGGTGGTTCTACATCACCGAGCCGCGCGACACTAAATGGGAAGCGGCCCCCACATTTCGGTCTGGTTTTCCTATGTCGCTCACCTCTTGGAAAGAGATGGGCCAGGCGTGGGGTAATCCGGAAGAACTGACCGTACTCCAAACCTGCATGCAAACCCTGGTGAACAAGAATCTCAGGCTTGTCAACGTAGTCCAGGTTATGCTCATCCGCCGGATCCTCCCATGCCAACAACGGGCCTTCAAATTGTGGGAGTTCGATCCGGCACATCACCAAACTCTGAAAAGGCTCTTCGACACTATGTACGAAGATGCCTGGAAGGTGCTGTTCATACGCCGGGTTCTACATCCGCCATCAAGATCGCGGATTTAGCTCGCAGCGTCAAGCTACCGAGGTAAGCTATTTTACCCTTTACGGGACGCTTGTTTTTCATAGTTTGACTCTATGCGGGATCTAAGCTCCCTTACCTTTGACAGGAATGGCGGAACACGTCCGGGCAGGTTAACTGTCCGGCTCGCTTGCCAGAAGACCCAACGAACGCCCGCTTGACGGGGCTGCTGGTTCCGGCACCTCACGTGGTGCCGGAGAAGAAGGCCAAGAAGAAGGCCACGGGGACTCGAAGGAGTGCCCAGCGCCCGGTGCTGTCAGAGTCATCGTCCGACGACTCTGAGGCGGAATCCTCCCATGAAAACGAGGAGAAGGAAAAAGAAGCCTCTCCATCAGCGGGGGGAGAGAAGAAAAGGAAGGCTGCCCCGACTGGGAAGGCCGGAGGGTCCAAGAAAGGAAGGACCCTTCCTCCAAACTTCTCCACCAACGTCGACGACGGCGAAGAGGAGTGGCCATCGAGGGCCAAGCCCCTGGCGAGATCGTAAGTGTCCGGATTCCGGAATAACTCATAGCTTTTCATTTGTCGCATAGTGTCTTCTAACACCAAATACAACTATGCAGCCCGCCCAAGGACGAGCTGGCCGCTTCGTCGAGCGGGTCCCCGGATCCGTCGGATGTGGAAAGCACCTCACTTCTGGCCGCCTCTTCTCCTCGCGCCGCCGACGATGCCGAGGTGGGGCCCCAAGAGGGGCCCGGTCAGGAGGAGGTGGCCCAAGAGGTGCCACAAGGCAACCTCCCGGAATCCAGCGCCAAGGGGTGAAACCCCAAGGGCTCTAAGTCCCACCCTGGTCCGACTCTGCATCGAACCTTCAGTGGTTCCAAGTCCAGCAGCGGCCCTTCAAAGAAGGGCAAGATCTGCGACGCCGGTGACCTCCATCCAACCGAGGCACGGATAGCTTGCTGGAGGTGCTAACAGCTCCATCGACGAGGAGCACCGCACTGTTATGAGTGTGGTGATCCAGAAGTTCAGTCCGCCAAAAGCGGGCTGATCAAGCCTCGTACCATCCTTCTAACAGGCTTCGAGGTTAGTTTTTAAGATATGTAAGAATATTACCGCATAGACAGAGCCTCGATGCTTAGTTCGTGTTCGGAAAGAAAAGCCGAATTGAGGATCTAAAAGATATACGCAGAAGTCTAATGAAGTATGTCAATATGGGAATGCAGGCTGCGCGCCTGACCTCTGCCAGACCGATCATGGAGGTCAATGCATTGAAGGAGAGCCTCGAGCGGTCTGAGAACGAGCTCGGCCTTGCCAAGAAGCAGCTCGAGGACAAGGAAGGTAAGTAATACCTTATGGGATTATATATAAAAATGTGGTTGCAAAAACTGACAGGAATAACGTGGGCATTGCAGGGGCCACGAACGTCGTGGCGACCCTGAAGGAAGAGGTGTCCACGGCCGAAAACAAAGAGGCCGCGGAGCGCACCGAGCGAGCGAAGCAGGAGGCGCGGGTGGCGGAGGTGCGCAAGAGCTCCGAACTCTCGTGGAAAAACACGAGAGTTTGGAGCGTGACTCGAAGACTCGAGAGTCCGAGCTCACCTCGGCCCTTGAGAGTGCCAAAGCCTCTAAGGCCGAAGCCCAAAAAGCCCTCCAGGAGATTGAGGCGATAAAGAAGATAGCGGCGGGTAAGGCATTCTTTATGCAAATAAAGCACGTAAAAGTGAATTATTTATTACTTACACGAATCCGGAGCTCTCCAGGAGCATTCGCAGATCTGCCCCGCAGTGTGTCTGATGCTGCCGCGTTCTACCGAGCCGAGGAAGGGAGCTCGACGGAGAAGGTGTTCTGGTCTCAGTATGCTGAGGCCGGACACCCGGTTCCCGTGAGCGACCAACTGAAGCAGCTGGTGGAGCTCCGCAAGGTGGCCGAACAGGCCATGAAGGGCCTCATAGTTCGGCTGTGGCCTAAGGAAACCATGCATGGGAGCTACTTCGGGCTAGTGCGGCGGCTGGTGGATGCTTGTCCATGGATTGAAGTCATCAAGCGCTCCGTCTGCATTGAAGGTGCCCGTAGGGCCCTTGCCCGTGCTAAGGTGCACTGGGGCAAGCTGGACGCTGAGAAGCTTGTGACGGACGGGCCACCGCCGGTCAAGTTGTATCGCAAGCCCGAGATGTATTATGAGGGCATCCTGAAGGGTGCCCACTTTATAGCGGGCGAATGCTCCAAAGATATAATTTTTGAGTAGACTCGCATTTGTTATCCTGTACGCTGAAAACTTGTTCATATGCGCTAAGCAACGCTATTGAATTTAAAATATTACCTTCTGTGCGGCCGTTTATTAAATTCTAGAGATGGCGAGTTGTTGGCTTCAGCCCCCATGCCACGAGTGCTGGGGTGTTTGGGATAAACTTGAGCGCCTTGTTCCCATTCTGGGTCCTTCGAGGAGGCGCCAATGCAACGTAACCAGGCAACCAGACTATAATGCTTAAAACTCTCACTTAGCCATAGAATTCTATAAATTTAAATTTCGTGAAGCCCCTAGTATTCGAAGACCGAAGTTCGGGCGCTATCCACGCCTAGGCCGGACAAGGCCGACTCCTCGCCTAAGCGCATAAGTCTTTAGGGACTCAAAACCTCTCGAACAGCGATCGGCTCTCGCCCTATCATGACGGTCAGTTTTAGCTTTCTCCACTGAGGTGCTCAACCCAACTCAACCGGGGCACAATCGCAGTGGTTCTCCCAGCGCTACCTTAGCCGATATAACGGAACGTGAGATACCAAAACATGGGAGCCGGGCAAACCCAACTATTGACCCAAGACATGATTCGGAGCCGATGCATATAATGCTATAAGTTCGGGGTGCCGCACTTGTGAAAGTGTTCGGACTTATCACACCATATTTTGGGGTTCATAAGCCCCTGGTGTATTGGCCGTACCAAGGTGTACGGTTGCGCAATGTCATAACTGAACATATATAGATAAAAAAAGGAATGCAATAATAGGCAAAAGCTATGTATTGTTTATTCAAAAGGTACTGCACTGAAAGCAGAACGTTACAAATAGTGCGATAAGCAAGGAACGGGACTTTTGACATGTCCCCCTCCAGGGGTAAGCTTGTGGGATTTTATGTAAAACAGGTATACTGCTCGTAATAGTGACAACCTGGACACTCGGCATAGCTTCGTACTTCCCTGGCTGTTGCATTGTGAGTTCGGCGATTCTACTGCCGGACATGGCTTCTTGAGAACGGAGTCCTGAAGGCAAGAGAAAAAAAAGAATGACACAATCGGGAGCCCCTAGTGCGGTTGAGCCGCATTCTGGGCATGCCGTGGTCGTGCCCCTCCCCCTATGCCCATGGTATTTCTAGAGCGTAGTTATGTACGCGTAGTACTGGTTTCGCAATTTCGCGAGGGCTGGGGTTGGGGCCGCATTGCTACGCATGCTCAGGACGTGCCAGGCGGTCTTGTTGTAGGTTACTCTGGGCGCGCTTGACGGTGTCCGGACGTTTAATAGCCGGACTCGAGAATTGCCTTGAGAGGCTGCTTTGTACTTCCGCCACGAGGGCCGCCGTATGCTCCTCCGTTCGGAGAGAGCGTTCGGTGTTTCCATTGACCGTGATTGCTCCTCGAGGGCCTGGCGTCTTGAGCTTGAGGTATGCGTAGTGCGGCACCGCATTGAACTTTGCAAATGTGGTTCGTCCGAGCAGTGCGTGATAGCCGCTGCAGAATGGGACTATGTCGAAGATTAATTCCTCGCTTCGGAAGTTATCCGGGGATCCGAAGACCACTTCGAGTGTAACCGAGCCTGTACAGTTAGCCTCTACACCCGGTATGACGCCTTTAAAGGTCGCCTTTGTGGGTTTAACTCGAGGGTCTATGCCCATTTTGGCGACCGTATCCTGGTAAAGCAGGTTCAGGTTGCCGCCATCCATGAGGACTCTAGTGAGGTGAAATCCGCCGATGATTGGGTCTAGAACCAATGCGGCAAATCCACCGTGGCGGATGCTAGTGGGGTGGTCCCTTCGGTCAAAAGTGATCGGGCAGGAGGACCACGGGTTAAACTTTGGGGCGACTGGCTCCATCACGCATACGTCCCTTAGTGCACGCTTCCGCTCCCTTTTAGGTATGTGTGTTGCGTATATCATGTTCACCGTCCGCACTTGTAGGGGGAAACCCGTCTGTCCTCTATTGTTCGGCGGCCGGGGCTCCTCCTCGTAATCGCTATGCAGCCCCTTGTCATTGTTTTCGGCATTTAACTTTCCTGCCTGTTTGAACACCCAACAATCCCTGTTGGTGTGGTTGGCTGGTTTTTCGGGGGTGCCATGTATCTGGCACGAGCGATCGAGTATTCGGTCCAAATTGGACGGGCCCTGGGTATTTCTTTTGAATGGCTTTTTCCGCTGACCGGGTTTAGAGCCTCTGAATCCGGCATTGACTGCCGTATCCTCAGCGTTATCGCTGTTAATGCGGCGCTTGTGCTTGTTGCGACGCGACCTGCCATTGTTGTCCTTGGTATCCGAACTACCAAGGTTTTTGGTTAAGTTGTTACTACAAGCTAGCCAGCTGTCCTCTCCCGCGCAAAAGCGGGTCATGAGTGTGGTGAGGGCTGCCATGGATTTCGGCTTTTCCTGTCCTAGGTGCCGGGCCAGCCACTGGTCGCGGATGTTGTGTTTGAAGGCCGCTAGTGCCTCTGCATCCGGACAGTCGACGATTTGATTTTTCTTTGTTAGGAACCGTGTCCAGAATTGTCTGGCCGATTCTTCTGGCTGCTGAATTATATGGCTAAGGTCATCGGCATCTGGTGGTCGCACATATTGTTGGGGAACGTAGTAATTTCAAAAATTTTCCTACGATCACGCAAGATCATGGTGATGGCATAGCAACGAGAGGGAAGAGTGTCCGCCCACGCACTGTGAGACCGAAAGCGAAGCGCTATAACAACGCTGTTGATGTAGTCGACGCCTTCACGATCCGACCGATCCAAGCACCGAACGACGGCACCTCCGAAGTTCGCACACGCTCAGCTCGATGACGATCCCCTGACTCCGATCCAGCAAAGTGTCGGGATGAGTTCCACAAGACGACGGCGTGGGACGATGTTGATGCTCCACCGACGCAGGGCTTCGCTTAAGCTCCGCGACGATATGACTTCTCCGCGCAGGCTTCACTTAAGCCCGCGACGATATGACCAAGTGGAATATGGTGGAAGGGGCACCGACACGGCTAAGGAAAGATCCAGATCAACTTGTGTGTCATGGGTGCCCCCGCCCCAGATATAAAGGAGCCAAGGGGGGTGCGGCCAGCCTTGGGAGGCGCTGCCGAGGAGTCCTACTCCCACCGAGTAGGACTCCCTCCTAGTTGGATTAGGATTGGAGGAGGGGAAGACGGAGGCGCGCCTCTCCTTGTCCTATTCGGACTAGAGGGGAGGGGGCGCAGCCCACCTGGCCCGCCCTTCCTCTTCTCCCTTGTGGCCCATGAAGGCCCATATACCCCCGGGGTTCCGTAACCCCGGTGTTCCAGAACTTCTGCTTTCACTGAACCCTTCCAAGTCCAAACATAGGCTTCCAATATATCAATCTTTATGTCTCGACCATTTCGAGACTCCTCGTCATGTCCGTGATCACATCCGGACCAACAAACTTCGTGCATCAATACTTATAAACTCATAATGAACTGTCATCAAACGTTAAGCGTGCGGACCCTACGGGTTCGAGAACTATGTAGACATGACCTAGAACCATTCTCGTCAATAACCAATAGCGGAACCTGGATGCCCATATTGGTTCCTACATATTCTACGAAGATCTTTATCGGTCAAACCGCATAACGACATACGTTGTTCCCTTTGTCATCGGTATGTTACTTACTCGAGATTCGATCGTCGGTATCCAATACCTAGTTCAATCTCAGCATCGGTAAGTCTCTTTACTCGCTCCGTAATACATCATCTCACAACTAACTCATTAGTTGTAATGCTTGCAAGGCTTAATTGATTTGTATCACCGAGAAGGCCTAGAGATACCTCTCCGACAATCGGAGTGACAAAACCTAATCTCAAATACGCCAACCCAACAAGTACCTTTGGAGACACCTGTAGTACTCCTTTATAATCACCCAGTTACGCCAGACGCTTGGTAGTACCTAAAGTGTTCCTCCGTAAACGGAGTTGCATAATCTCATAGTTACAGGAACATGTATGGGTCATGAAGAAAGCATTAACAACATACTAAACGATCAAGTGTTAAGTTAACGGAATGGGTCATGTCAATCACTTCATTCTCCTAATGATGTGATCCCATTAATCAAATGACAACACATGTCTATGGTTAGGAAACATAACCATCTTTGATTAATGAGCTAGTCTTGTAGAGGCATACTAGTGACTATCTGCTTGTCTATGTATTCACACATGTATTATGTTTCCGTTAATACAATTCTAGCATGAATAATAAACATTTATCATGGTATAAGGAAATAAATAATAACTTTATTATTGCCTCTAGGGCATATTTCCTTCAGTCTCCCACTTGCACTAGAGTCAATAATCTAGATTACAAAGTAATGATCCTAACACCCATGGAGTCTTGGTGCTGATCATGTTTTGCTCGTGGAAGAGGCTTAGTCAACGGGTCTGCAACATTCAGATCCGTATGTATTTTGCAAATCTCTATGTCTCCCACTTGGACTTGGTCCCAATGGAATTGAAGCGCCTCTTGATATGCTTGGTCCTCTTGTGAAATCTGGATTCCTTTGCCAAGGCAATTGCACCAAAGATTGTCGCAGAAGATCTTCATCGGTCCCGATGCACTAGGTATGACACCTAGATCGAAATGAACTCTTTCATCCAGACTCTTCATTCGCTGCTTCCAAGCAGCTATGTACTCCGCTTCACATGTAGATCCCGCCACGACGCTTTGTTTAGAACTGCACCAACCGACAGCTCCACCGCTTAATAAAAACACGATCCGGTTTGCGATTTAGAATCGTCCGGATCAGTGTCAAAGCTTGCATCGACGTAACCATTTACGACTAGCTCTTTGTCACCTCCATATATGAGAAACATATCCTTAGTCCTTTTCGTATTTCAGGATGTTCTTGACCGCTGTCCAAAGGATCCATTCCTCGATTACTTTGGTACCTTCCTGCTAAGCTTACAGCTAAGCATACGTCCAGTCTGGTACACAGCATTGCATACATGATAGAGCCTATGGCTGAAGCATAGGAACATCTTTCATTTTCTCTATCTTCTGCTGTGGTCGGGCATTGAGTCGACTCAATCTTACACCTTGCAACACATGTAAAAACCTTTCTTTGCCTGATCCATTTTGAACTTTTTCAAAACTTTATCAAGGTATGTGCTTTGTGAAAGTCCAATTAAGCGCCTTGATCTATCTCTATAGATCTTGATGCCCAATATGTAAGCAGCTTCACCGAGGTCTTTCATTGAAAAACTTTTATTCAAGTATCCTTTATGCTATCCAGAAATTCTATATCATTTCCAATTAATAATATGTCGTCCACATATAATATTAGAAATGCTACAGAGCTCCCACTCACTTTCTTGTAAATACAGGCTTCTCCAAAAGTCTGTATAAACCCATATGCTTTGATCACACTATCAAAGCGCTTATTCCAACTCCGAGAGGCTTGCACTGCACCATAAATTGATCGCTGGAGCTTGCACACTTTGTTAGTACCCTTTGGATCGACAAAACCTTCTGGTTGCATCATATACAACTCTTCTTCTAGAAATCCATTCAAGAATGCAGTTTTTACATCCATTTGCCAAATTTCATAATCATAAAATGCGGCAATTGCTAACATGATTCGGACAGATTTAAGCATCGCTACGGGTGAGAAAGTCTCATCGTAGTCAACCCCTTGAACTTGTCGAAAACCTTTCGCAACAAGTCGAGCTTTGTAGACAGTTATATTACCATCAGCGCCGTCTTCTTCTTAAAGATCCATTTATTTTCAATGGCTTGCCGATCATCGGGCAAGTCAACCAAAGTCCATACTTTGTTCTCATACATGGATCCCATCTCAGATTTCATGGCTTCTAGCCATTTTATGGAATCTGGGCTCACCATCGCTTCTTCATAGTTCGTAGGTTCGCCATGGTCAAGTAACATGACTTCCGTAATAAGATTACCGTATCACTCTGTGCGATTTTACTCTGGTTGACCTATGAAGTTCAGTAGTAACTTGATCCAAGCTTCATGATCATCATCATTAGTTTCCTCACTAATTGGTGTAGTTGTCACAGAACCATTTCTTGTGATGAACTACTTTCCAATAAGGGAGCAGATACTGTTATCTCATCAAGTTCTACTTTCCTCCCACTCACTTCTTTCGAGAGAAACTCCTTTCTAGAAAGGATCCGAATTTAGCAACGAAAATCTTGCCTTCAGATCTGTGATAGAAGGTGTACCCAACAGTCTCCTTTGGGTATCCTATGAAGACACATTTTCCGATTTGGGTTCGAGCTTATCTGGTTGAAGTTTCTTTACATAAGCATCGCAGCCCCAAACTTTAAGAAACGACAACTTTGGTTTCTTGCCAAACCACACTTCATAAGGCGTCGTCTCAACGGATTTTGACGGTGTCCTATTCAACGTGAATGCGCCGCCTCTAAAGCATAACCCCAAAACGATAGCGGTAAATCGGAAATAGACATCATAGATCGCACCATATCTAGTAAAGTACGACACGACGCTCGACACACCATTTCTCCGTGGTGTTCCGGTGGCGGAGTTGTAAACTATTCCACATTGTTTCAAATGTAAACCAAACTCGTAACTCAAATATTCTCCTCCACGATCAGATCGTAGAAACTTTATTTTCTTGTTACGATGATTTTCCACTTCACTCTGAAATTCTTTGAACTTTTCAAATGTTTCAGATTTGTGTTTCATTAAGTAGATATACCCATATCTTCTCAAATCATCTGTGAAGGTGAGAAAATAACGATACCCGCCACAAGGCCTCAACATTCATTGGACCACAAACATCAGATGTATGATTTCCAACAAATCAGTTGCTCGCCCATAGTTCCGAGAACGGCGTTTTGGTCATCTTGCCCATGAGGCACGGTTCGCAAGTACCAAGTGATTCATAATCAAGTGATTCCGAAGCCCATCAAGATGGAGTTTCTTCATGCGTTTTACATCGATATGACCTAAACGGCAAGTGCCACAAATAAGTTGCACTATCATTATCAACTCTGCATCTTTTGGCTTCAACATTATGAATATGTGTATCACTACTGTCGAGATTCAACAAGAATAGACCATTCTTCAAGGGTGCATGACCATAAAAGATATTACTCATATAAATAGAACAACCATTATTCTCTGATTTAAATGAATAACCGCCTCGCATTAAACAAGATCCAGATATAATGTTCATGCTCAATGCTGGCACCAAATAACAATTATTTAGGTCTAAAACTAATCCCAAGGTAGATGTAGAGGTAGCGTGTCGATCGCGATCACATTGACTTTGGAACCATTTCCCACGCCGATCGTCACCTCGCCCTTTGCCAGTGCTCGCCTATTCCGTAGTCCTGCTTCGAGTTGCAAATATTAGCAATGTAACCAGATCAAATACCAGTGCTACTACGAGCTCTAGTAAGGTACACATCAATAACATGTATATCACATATACCTTTGTTCACCTTGCCATCCTTTTATCCGCCAAATACTTGGGGCAGTTCCGCTTCAAATGTCCGTCCGCTTGCAGTAAAACACTCAGTTTCAGGCTTAGGTCCAGACTTGGGTTTCTTCTCTTGATTAGCAACTTTCTTGCTGTTCTTTTGAAGTTTCCTTCTTCTTCCCTTTGCCCTTTTCTTGAAACTAGTGGTCTTGTTGACCATCAACACTTGATGCTCTTTCTTGATTTCTACCTCCGCTGCTTTTAGCATCGCTAAGAGCTCAGAATTGTCTTGGTCATCCCTTGCATATTATAGTTCATCACGAAGCTCTTGTAGCTTGGTGGCGTGATTGGAGAATTCTGTCAATGACACTATCATCCGGAAGATTAACTCCCAGCTGAATTAAGTGATTGTTATACCCAGACATTTTGAGTATGTGCTCACCGATGTAACTATTCTCCTCCATCTTGCAGCTATAGAACTTATTGGAGACTTCATATCTCTCAATCCGGCATTTGCTTGAAATATTAACTTCAACTCTGGAACATCTCATATGCTCCATGACGCTCAAAACGCCGTTGAAGACCCGGTTCTAAGCCGTAGCATGGCACACTGAACTATAGAGTAGTCATCAGCTTTGCTTTGCTGACGCTCACAACTTCGCTCAAGATCCGCAGCAGGCTCGTCACCCAGCGGTGCTTCCAGGACGTAATTTTTCGTGCAGCAATGAGGATAATCTCGTTACGGACCCAGTCCGTAATTGCTACCATCATCTTTCAACTTTGCTTTCTCAAGGAACGCATTAAAATTCAACGGAACAACAGACGAGCCATCTATCTACAAGAAACATAGACAAGCAAAATACTATCAGGTACTAAGTTCATGATAAATTTAAGTTCAATTAATCATATTAAAAACTCCCACTTAGACAGACATCTCTCTATTCATCTAAGTGATTACGTGATCCAAATCAACTAAACCATGTCCGATCATCACGTGAGATGGAGTAGTTTCAATGGTGAACATCACTATGTTGATCATATCTACTATATGATTCACGCTCGACCTTTCGGTCTCCGTGTTCCGAGGCCATATCTGTTATATGCTAGGCTCGCCAAGTTTAACCTGAGTATTCGCTGTGTGCAACTGTTTTGCACCTGTTGTAGATGGACGAGAACTTATCACACCCATCATCACGTGGTGTCCTGGGTACTACGAACTTTGGCAACGGTGCATACTCAGGGAGAACACTTCTTGATAATTTTAGTGAGAGATCATCTTATAATGCTACCGTCAATCAAAGCAAGATAAGATGCATAAAGGATAAACATCACATGCAATCAATATAAGTGATATGATATGGTCATCATCATCTTGTGCTTGTGATTCCATCGCCAAGCACCGCCATGATCACCATCGCCACCGGCGCCGACACCTTGATCTCCATCGTAGCATCGTTGTCGCCTCGCCAACTATTGCTTCTACGACTATCGCTACTCCTTAGTGATAAAGTAAAGCAATTACATGGCGCTTGCATTTCATACAATAAAGCGACAACCATATGGCTCTCGCCGATTGCCGATAACTCGTTACAAAACATGATCATCTCATACAATAAAATATAGCATCACGCCTTGACCACATCACATCACATCATGCCCTGCAAAAACAAGTTAGACGCCCTCTACTTTGTTGTTGCAAGTTTTACGTGGCTGCTACGGGCTGAGCAAGAACCGTTTTACCTACGCATCAAAACCACAACGATATTTGTCAAATAGACTCGCTTTAACCTTCTCAAGGACCGGCGAGCCACACTCGATTCAACTAAAGTGAGAGAGACAGACACCCGCCGTCACCTTTAAGCAACGAAAGTGCTCGGAGCGGTGAAACCAGTCTCGCGTAAGCGCACGCGTAATGTCGGTCCGGCCGCTTCATCTCACAATACCGCTGAACCAAAGTATGACATGCTGGTAGGTAGTATGACTTGTATCGCCCACAACTCACTTGTGTTCTACTCGTGCATATGACATCAACGCATAAAACCAGGCTCGATGCCACTGTTGGGGAACGAGTAATTTCAAAAATTTTCCTACGATCACGCAAGATCATGGTGATGGCATAGCAACGAGAGGGAAGAGTGTCCGCCCACGCACTCGTGAGACCGAAAGCGGAAGCGCTATAACAACGCTGTTGATGTAGTCGACGCCTTCACGATCCGACCGATCCAAGCACCGAACGCACGGCACCTCCGAGTTCGCACACGCTCAGCTCGATGACGATCCCCGGACTCGATCCAGCAAAGTGTCGGGATGAGTTCCACAAGACGACGGCGCAGGACGATGTTGATGCTCCACCGACGCAGGGCTTCGCCTAAGCCCGCGACGATATGACTTCTCCGCGCGAGGGCTTCGCCTTAAGCTCCGCGACGATATGACCAAGTGGAATATGGTGGAAGGGGCACCGCACACGGCTAAGGAAAGATCCGAGATCAACTTGTGTGTCATGGGGTGCCCCTGCCCCGTGATATAAAGGAGCCAAGGGGGGGCGGCCAGCCTTGGGAGGCGCTGCCGAGGAGTCCTACTCCCACCGAGTAGGACTCCCCTCTCCTAGTTGGATTAGGATTGGAGGAGGGGAAGAGGAAGGGCGCCGCCTCTCCTGTCCTATTCGACTAGAGGGGAGGGGCGCGCAGCCCACCTGGCCGGCCCTTCCTCTTCTCCTTGTGGCCCATGAAGGCCCATATACCCCCGGGGTTCCGTAACCCCGTGTTCCCAGAACTTCCTGTTTTCACTGAACCCTTCCAAGTCCAAACATAGGCTTCCAATATATCAATCTTTATTTCTCGACCATTTCGAGACTCCTCGTCATGTCCGAACAAACTTCGTGCATCAATACTTATAAACTCATAATGAACTGTCATCAAACGTTGCGCATGGACCCTACGGGTTCGAGAACTATGTAGACATGACCTAGAACCATTCTCGGTCAATAACCAATAGCGGAACCTGGATGCCCATATTGGTTCCTACATATTCTACGAAGATCTTTATCGGTCAAACCGCATAACTACATACGTTGTTCCTTTGTCATCGGTATGTTACTTACCGAGATTCGATCGTCGGTATCCAATACCTAGTTCAATCTCGCATCGTAAGTCTCTTTACTCGCTCCGAATACATCATCTCACAACTAACTCATTAGTTGTAATGCTTGCAAGGCTTAATTGATGTGTATCACCGAGAAGGCCTAGAGATACCTCTCCGACAATCGGAGTGACAAAACCTAATCTTGAAATACGCCAACCCAACAAGTACCTTTGGAGACACCTGTAGTACTCCTTTATAATCACCCAGTTACGCTAGACGCTTGGTAGTACCCAAAGTGTTCCTCCGTAAACGGAGTTGCATAATCTCATAGTTACAGGAACATGTATGGGTCATGAAGAAAGCATTAACAACATACTAAACGATCAAGTGTTAAGCTAACGGAATGGGTCATGTCAATCACTTCATTCTCCTAATGATGTGATCCCATTAATCAAATGACAACACATGTCTATGGTTAGGAAACATAACCATCTTTGATTAATGAGCTAGTCTTGTAGAGGCATACTAGTGACTATCTGTTTGTCTATGTATTCACACATGTATTATGTTTCCGGTTAATACAATTCTAGCATGAATAATAAACATTTATCATGGTATAAGGAAATAAATAATAACTTTATTATTGCCTCTAGGGCATATTTCCTTCACATATGTGCCCTGGAAGTTATCAAGGAATGCGGCTTCCAGGTCTTCCCAACAACCAATTGACTCTGCTGGGAAGCTGTTAAGCCAATGCCGAGCTGGTCCTTTAAGCTTGAGTGGGAGGTATTTGATGGCGTGTAGATCATCACCGCGGGCCATATGGATATGGAGGAGATAGTCCTTGATCCAAACCGTAGGATCTGTTGTGCCATCGTATGATTCGATGTTTAGGGGTTTGAAACCCTCAGGGATTTGATGATCCATCACTTCGTCTGTGAAGCATAGTGGGTGTGCGGCGCCTCTGCATTGGGCTATATCACGACGCAGCTCAAATGAGCGTTGTCTACTGTGTTCGGCCCGGCCGGAATTACTGTATCTGGCGTGACGGTTATCATCACGTGTCGTGGGACACCCACGCAATCCGTAGATCGATCTTGTTTGTCTTGCCTTGTCCTCCAATATATCTCGCAGGTCAGGCGCGTCTCCCCGGGTCTTGTTACTTTTTGAGCGACGCCGGGGTGCGGCTTGAGTGGAGGGCCGAGAGGCCTCTCTGTCTCGGCCATGTGGTGGCTGGTCGGCCGCGTCATGCGCTGGTGATGTAGGTTTGGGTGCTTCCTCCTCTAATCGGGGTAGCAGCCTGCGTTTTGGGTAGCTCCTAGAGGGGCGTTCGAGTTCATACTCTTCGGCTGCAAGGACTTCAGCCCATCTATCAGCTAGCAAGTCTTGGTCAGCTCTAAGCTGTTGCTGCGTTTTCTTGAGGCTGCTTGCCGTGGCCATAAGCCTGCATTTGAAACGCTCTTGTTCGACGGGATCCTCAGGCACGCCAAATTCGTCGTCGTCGAGGCTTTCCTTGTCTTCGGAGGGAGGCATACAATTATCGTCCTCCACCTCTCTGTCTGCAGCTCTATCATGCGGGCTGGCTTCTCCTTCCTCCTGTGCTGAATCCTGCTGGAGGAGGTTGTCTTCGGCACTGTCCGGGGTGTTATTATCTCCCGTGATGGAATCACCGTTTTTGCTGTGGCGGGATTTAGAGCGGCGCCACTGACGCCGGCGCTTAGGCCTTTTCTTGGGGGGGTCATCCTCCGCCGTTCCATCGCCATTCCCGTCTTTTGGGATGTCCACCATATATATGTCGATGACGAGGTGGCCTTCCAGCGCCCCGTAGGCGCTGGTTCTGGTCGCCTCCGCATCGCCGCCCATACCGCCAATGTCTTCGAGTCAAAGTCGAGCATGTCGGTTAAATCATCGGATGGGCTACAAAGTGGGTGGTGGTGGGCGTTGAATTTCTTCGTCGTCCAGATCCCAACCTTCCCGACCATAGTTTGGCCAGGCTCTCCGATAAAGAGAGAGACTTCATGAGTTCGTGATGTCGCCAAGGGCGAAAGTGCCGAAAGATGTCCGCGTAGTGAACTCCTTAATCGGGCGCCCAATCGGATTCGATTGGCAGGGTGCGGAAGGTTCGAGTCCGGAGAGGAGTCCGCGCCTTGGAGTCACGAGCCCCGAGGATGGTGTTCGCCCATCGCCAGAAGATCGAGCCCCGAGGCGGTGTCCAGCCAGTCGCCCTCGATCGGGCGAAGTCGGCTCTAAGGCACTGCTCGTGGCAGAGCTAGATCGTGCTCCATCGAGGCAAGGCGGGCGACTTTCGGTTGTGGGTCGAATCCGTCAAGATCAAGTCTCCGCGACGCCGGCCGTAGTTCAAACTCCCAAATCTGACCTGATGGCTGTGGGCGAGCTTTATATCTGCTCCAGATGGCCAAGTGAATTGCCCGCAGGCAAAGCCGCCAATACTAAGATCTGTCTCGGGGAAAAAGTCTCACCTGGACGCGCCGTTGTTGATGATCAAAGGAGCCATCGGGCCTAGAGATGACGACACAGAGGAACTCTCAATGAAAGCACCAATGTCGTGTCAAACCGCGGATCTTGGGTAGGGGTCCCAATCGTGCGCCTAAGAGGATGGTAACAGGAGACAAGGGACACGATGTTTTTACCCAGGTTCGGGCCCTCTCGATGGAGGTACAACCCTACTCCTGCTTGATTAATATTGATGATATGGGTAGTACAAGTTTATATAGACACCGGATAGGGTTAGGGTTACACAGAGTCGGTTACAATGGTAGGAGATCTACATATCCGTATCGCCAAGCTTGCCTTCCACGCCAAGGAAAGTCCCATTCGGACACGGGACGGAGTCTTCAATCTTGTATCTTCATAGTCCAGGAGTCCGGCCAAAGGTGATAGTTCTGCCATCCGGACACCCCCTAATCTAGGACTCCCTCACTTGCCCAAAGGATCCCTTCCCCCTCCCCCGCATCGATCAAATTATCGACGCTACCGCAGGGCACGATTCATTGTGCTTCCTCGATGCATACTCCGGCTACCACCAAATTAAGATGGCAGAGCCAGACCAAGCCGCAACGGCATTCATCACTCCATACAGCCCATTCTGCTTCAACACAATGCCTTTCGGGCTAAAAAACGCCAGCGCAACATATCATCGCATGATTCGTATATGTCCGCAAACCAGATCGGCAAAACAGTGGAGGCATACGTAGACGATGTGGTCGTCAAATCCAAGCATGTCGAAACTCTAGTAGACGACTTCAGGCTCACATTCGATAATCTCCGAGCATATCACATTAAGCTCAACCCAGAAAAATGCGTTTTCGGCGTACCAGCCGGAAAGCTCTTGGGCTTCATTGTATCCGGTAGAGGAATTGAAGCAAACCCAGCCAAGATCCGAGCCCTGTCACAACTAGATATCCCAAAAGACCTCAAACAAATACAACAATTAACTGGATGCATGGCGGCCCTAAGCCGCTTTATCTCCCGTTTGGGAGAAAAGGCATTACCCCTTTATCGCCTCCTCCGGCGCACCGAACACTTCGAGTGGACGGATGCCGCCACGGCCGGACTTGAAGAAATAAAAGCCATATTGGCAACAAATCCGGTCCTGGCCGCGCCCAACATGGGCGAACCAATGCTAGTATATATCGCGGCAACCCATCAAGTTGTAAGCGCGGTACTCATTGTCGAACGGGAAACGGACGGACACAAGTTCCCGCTTCAAAAACCAGTTTACTACGTGTCCACCATCCTAACTCCATGCAAGTCCCGGTATCCGCATTATCAAAAGATAGCGTACGCGGTGTTCATGTCATCCCGGAAGCTGCGACACTACTTTCAAGAGTGTTCGATAACAGTAGCCTCCAAAGTACCTCTTAATGACATTATAAACAACCGCGATGCAACGGGCCGGATTGCCAAATGGGCCATCGAGCTCCTCCCATTCGACATAACCTATAAGCCACGGCGAGCTATTAAGTCGCAAGTTTTGGCCGACTCTGTCGCCGAATGGACTGAAGCCGAACTCCCTAAAGAGTATGGCGCATATTCCAATTGGATCATGCACTTCGACGGCTCCAAAATGTTGGCCAGCCTGGGGGCTGGCGTCGTCCTGACGTCCCCAACCGGAGATACAGTTCAATACGTACTCCAGATAATGTACACGGACTCCAACAACGCAGCCGAATACGAGGCCCTTCTACATGGTCTTCGGATGGCAGTCTCCATGGGAATTCAACGCCTAGAGGTGCGCGGGGATTCGAACCTCGCGATATCCCAAATAAATGGAGACTTCGATGCCAAGGATCCGAAAATGGCAGCTTATCGCAACGCCGTCCTAAAATTGTCAGCCCGGTTCGAAGGGCTCGAATTTCACCATATAGCCCGGGATAATAACCAGGCAGCAGACGTATTGGCACGCATTGGCGCAAGGCGCGATGCCGTCCCTCCCAATATCTTCCTGGAGAGGTTGTTCAAGCCATCCGTACTATGGGAGGGGGAATCCAGAAATAACAACCCGGACCCAACCGCACTGCTCGACACCGAACATTCTGACACAATCGGTGGTTCTGCCAACGAAGTAACATCTTCAGCCCACGTTATAATGGCAGTCATTGCCCCGTGGACAGAACCATTCCTAGCATACCTAACTAGGCAGGATCTTCCCGAGGACCAAAACGAGGCCCGCTGCATAGTACGGCGATCTAAAGCCTATAAGGTCCATGAGGGAGAGCTTTATAAGAAAAGCACAACCGGAGTCCTTCAAAGGTGTATCTCCGAAGAGGAAGGACGAAATCTTCTGGCTGAAATTCATGCCGGACTCGGTGGGCACCACGCCGCAGCCCGGGCCCTTGTAGGCAAGGCCTTCTGTACATGATTTTATTGGCCGACGGCCCGGCAGATGCTCAGACTTAGTCCAACGATGCGCCGGTTGCCAGCTCTTTGCTAATCAAAGCCACATGCCACCCACCGCCTCAAAACTATACCCATCACCGGCCTTTCATGTCCGGGGCTTGACATGGTTGGACCCTTAAAGGAGGAACCCACAAGCAAAAATACCTATTGGTCATGGTGGATAAATTCACCAAATGGATAGAGGCCAAGCCTGTTAAGACGGCCGAACCCGGACCGGTGATAGACTTCATATCAGGGGTAGTACACCGTTACGGCGTCCCCCATAGCATCATCACTGATAACAGCACGAATTTCACGGCCGATGAGGTCAAACTCTGGTGCAAAAACATGGGCATCAAGCTCAACTACGCTTCAGTCTATCACCCTCAAACTAACGGTCAAGTCGAGCGAGCAAATGGTCTAATTATGAGTGGCATTAAACCCAGACTAGTGCGGTCCCTCAAGGAATCTAATACGCACTGGATAGATGAGCTCGACTCCGTACTCTGGGGGCTGCAGACCACGCCGAATCGCACTACCGGATTCTTTGTGGTATACGGTGCAGAGGCAGTTTTGCCCTGCGACATAATTCATGACTCACCTCGCGTGCGCATGTACGAAGAAAGAGAAGCCGAGCTCGATCGGCAGGACAGTTTGGATGCCTTGGAGGAGGAGCGCGACGTGGCAAAAGCTCGTTCCGCATTCTATCAACAGCAGGCTCGAACATATCAAAGCAGAGAAGTACGGGCCAAAGCTTACAATGTTGGCGAATTAGTTCTACGCCTGTCGGACACGAAAAAGGAAAATCTCAAGCCCAAATGGGAAGGTCCTTCATCATCGACTCAAGTCCTGACCGCAGAGCGCATCGCTCATAAACGCCGGATAACCGACTCAAGTCGAACCCATGGAACGCAGCCCGTCTCCAAAGATTCTACGCCTAGTGCCGGATTCTGAGTTCGTCTCCTTCCTCCGTCTATATTTTATACTTTAGCTGTCTTTTATTCTTCTCCTTCTCCCTCCTTTTTCTTGCAAGCCTCAAGGCTCGCTTATGCATTGTTCAAGATTAAACTTGACGCGCTATCCGCGCTCATTATACCTGGGGGCTTCTTTAAAAGAAGCTTATTTATACGGGCTTCATGCCCAACACATGCGTTACACTTCCACATGTACCTTTTATTCGCCATTATATGCATCGATATGACTTAAGTTTTGGCCAAGCTGGGTTGCCTGGCTCCTGTGCTTACCCCTATGTTCCCGATTGTTCGGCTAGGTGGTAAAGGGAGCACCTCCACGATTGTTACCGCCGGGTCATCCGGACGTGTACCTCAGACTAGGTGAAGCCGAAAGCTAGCGTTCTTACGGGAATATTCGGTCGCTGAACTAAAAGATGATTCCTTACCTATTTATTTATCTGCCCCCAGATGCTTTTCTGGTTTTTTCGTAGTTCGGACATGCACTTTAGGGCATGCCTCCCAGGGAAAGGAACCCCTAACGGAACTATTCTCGCTGGAAGATTTTCTTACTAACCATGTAATATAACATAACTAGTTGGGCACTTGTCTGATAAAGCACTAATGACCCCTACGCCGGTCTCCACGCATGCCCCGGTTTTACATAACCGCGAGCGATTCGACACACTCCGACTACTGGGTCCCGAGGTCGGGCTTAAAAGGTCCGCTATGACAAATGATCTACAATCCGCTAGAAGGCATTTTACATGTCATCTTAAATTACACACCAACCTGACTGATTGTATTCCCTTTCAATGCCATCTAATAGGCTGTCTAGTTTACGTCCCCTGCTGGGAATACTTTATGCCAATTCTACTTGGCCGCACACTAAGCTCACAGGGATCTCCTTCCCATCGGGCCCCACAAGTCCGACTCGCCATGTGGTTTGGGTCAGCCTTCGTGTACCGCGCCTTCACCATGGCGCAGCCTCCTCGGCGCTCGACGGCAGGCCGATATCTTCCATAATCGGAAGCGCCGCCTGCTCCTCAAGCCTCTCTGCAAGCTCTCCAAGGCCTTCGGATAGGGAGATAGATGGCCATAAGGCCTGGTGACGCTTTTCATCACCGCCAACTCGCTCGTGCAGCTTGTAGCAACTCGAAAGAAGGTCACCCAGAACTGGCATTTCTCCGCAGGACGACTGTGAGCATACCTACGAGATATATCTCTGTTAGTCGACTTCCTCGCCGAATTCTTTTTGAAAGTTCATTCAAGCACTTACTAAAAATGCCGCGACGAAGCCGCCGATTCTCCCTAACGGAGTCAGACAGCTGGGCACGAACATCCTTTAGTTCCTCACCTAGCTGGGTGTTGGCATCTTGGAGATTATTTTCCTCTTGCCTCACACTTGTAAGCACATTCTCGCCGGCCTTTAACCGGCGCAGGAGCTTTTGCTTGTCCGGATCTATCCCGGCGCCATCTGCAATACTATTGTCAGACTTATACACACGCCACACTTCACAAACTACTTATCTTTTGAAGCATATATTACCAGAGGGGGTCTCTGTGGCTTCCCCTGTCGCGACTAGTGCGGCCTCAAGTTGGGCCTTGCACTCTTGAAGCTCCTCGGACAGTTGGGTATTATTTTCTATAAGATCCTGCATAACAAATGATCCTTAAATCAGTTATTCTAACTATTTTAAGTCTCGCCACTGCATATATAATCACAAAATTCTCACCCGTATGTCTTTTACATACTGCTCCGTGGCTCTGGCTAGACCATTTTGAGCAGCACGGAGGTGTGCATCTCCCGCACTGAAGGCATTCAATGCCTCTTGGGAGAAACATGTGTCATGAAGAACTGTCCGGCGGCGCCTATGATTCATGGCACTCTCCACCTCAGAGTTGGTGGTGGACAATCTGTCGGCATCCTCCATTGGAGGAGCACCCGACGCGCGCCTCGTGTTCGCCTCCGCTTCCAGACCTGGCTCTGGAGCCTGGCTGGCGGAGGCTCGATTGGCAACCTCTTCGGACACAGTTCAGCGAGCACTCTTTTTCCTGAAAAGATCACAAGCGTTAGTATGCCTTCCAGGAATCAAACCTTGGGACACGATGGCACGCCATACCGTTGCGGTGGCGTTTCGATCCGGACCGCACTTCTTTTTAGCCTGCTGAGCCGTGCTGCTCCTTGTTGGCCAGCCGCCGCGGGCTCGGCTTCCTGCCTCAAAGGCACCCCCTGCAAAACACCATTGGTATACGGTGATCAGAAATAAGCACGAATGGGTCACGGTATTGGGACTTCGGTCGCAGTTACCTGTGAGCCTGGGAATATTCCAGGGTAATCAGCCGTAATCGCGACCAAGGCATTGTCGATGCTAAGTTGGTGAAATACCCCATCAATCAGCTCCACCTTTATGTCCGGATCCTCTTGGGAAGCTGGATCGAGGGACCGTTCCGGATCCTCGGGTTGTGGAGCCGGGCTGTGTATATCTTTAACAGCCCGGCGCAGTTCCTGCATCAAAATCACAAAATGAGATACTTGACCATGGGAATATGGATCGGATGGGCGAGAAGAAGTGTCCGCTTACCCTGTTTCGAGGGTTGTTCATAGAAAATCCGTTCAACGGACTGACGCGGAGAAAATCCTCCGCTTCTCCCTTGTACAGCGCGGACAAGATCTTCACCAGATCGGCGACCGATCCCGGCCCCTTGCGGCCATGATGGGTGGCTTCATCCTCCCCGTTGAAATCCCACATGGGGTGGCCCCTATACTGGAGCGGCTGCACCCCCCGCATAATGCATGTGGCCATGACCCCGATCATGGTCAGTCCGGAATAAGCCAACAACCTTATTCGGCTCATCAGGTAAAGGACGTCCCTGTCATTTTCCCTCTGGGGGCTCTGCGGAAGCCAACTTAGGCGTTTCTTCAAGGGAGCATTGCTGAACTCCGGGAGGCCGTTCCGAATAGGATCCGGTAGCGGACGTCTTCTATATAAAACCATTCCTAAGGCCAATCTTCGGACGCCTTCTTTGGGGTTCGGATAGATATCCGGTCCCGGCGATGCGCCACAGCTCGGCTCCGCCCACTTGATATAATGACCCCTCGTGAGAATGGGGTACAAGGCGGAACAATCTCTTCCACAGCGCGAAGTGAGTCTCGATGCCCAAAAACAGCTCGCAAAGGGCCACGAAGCCCGCAATATGCAAAATGGAAGCGGGCGTGAGGTTGTGCAACTGAGGTCAGAAACTCCAAAGAGTCCCCGGAGAAACAGATGAATTGGGAATCCGAGCCTCTTATTAGATAAGAGATTTAAGCATACCCGCCCTTTGAGGGATCGGGTGCCTCCGCTTGCTTTCCGCCTTATAGGTGGCGAGTCCGCTCGAACCGAACCATAAAGGCTGGGGAAGAAATCCCTTGGTTTGAAGCGCCACTAGCTCACTATGCGGGACTGAGCACCTCTCCCAATCTCCGGCTGAGGGCTGGGAGCGCCAGAGGAGGAGTCGCGTCGACCTGTCCATGATGGAATGGATTTTTCGCCGAGGCGCATCATGAATGCTCATGAGGAGAATGGTGTGATTCGGATCTGGATCCTCGTCTCTTTTATAGACGGCTCATTTACACAGCTAGGGGGGTCAATGTAAAAATACCCAGGCTTTTCGCATTCATTCAACACGTGGAGGATGGACATTATTGGGCATGGAAGCCGAGGAGCGCGATATTTATGAGAAGCCGGACACTATTCAACAGGTGCACATGATTTGGAGAAGAACCCGCCTTGCAATGCCGAAGACAATCAACGCGCCGGACTCATCGTCATTGAAGCCTGGTTCGGGGGCTACTGAGGGAGTCCCGGATTAGGGCGTGTGCGGATAGCCGAACTATCACCTTTGGCCGGACTCCTGGACTATGAAGATACAAGATTGAAGACTCTGTCCCGTGTCCGAATGGGACTTTCCTTGGCGTGGAAGGTGAGCTTGGCGATACGGATATGTAGATCTCATTCCATTGTAACCGACTCTGTGTAACCCTAACCCTATCCGGTGTCTATATAAACAGGAGGGTTTTAGTCCGTAGGACGAACAACAATCATACCATAGGCTAGCTTCTAGGGTTTAGCCTCTCCGATCTCGTGGTAGATCTACTCTTGTACTACCCATATCATCAATATTAATCAAGCAGGAGTAGGGTTTTACCTCCATCGAGAGGGCCCGAACCTGGGTAAAAACATCATGTCCCTTGTCTCCTGTTACCATCCGCCTAGACGCACAGTTCGGGACCCCCTACCCGAGATCCGCCGGTTTTGACACCGACAACGGGTATCTCCGAAAGTGTCTGTTGGGTTGGCACGAATCGAGACTGGGATTTGTCACTCCGTATGACGGAGAGGTATCTCTGGGCCCACTTGGTAATCCATCATCATAATGAGCTCAATGTGACCAAGTGTCTGGTCACGGGATCATGCATTACGGTACGAGTAAAGTGACTTGCCGGTAACGAGATTGAACGAGGTGTTGGGATACCGACGATCGAGTCTCGAACAAGTAACGTACCGATTAACAAAGGGAATTGTATACGGGATTGATTGGATCCTCGACATCGTGGTTCATCCGATGAGATCATCGAGGAGCATGTGGGAGCCAACATGGGTATCCAGATCCCGCTGTTGGTTATTGACCGGAGAGTCGCCTCGGTCATGTTCACAGGTCTCCGAACCCGTAGGGTCTACACTTAAGGTTCGTGACGCTAGGGTTGTAGAGATATTAGTTTGCAGTAACCCGAAAGTTGTTCGGGGTCCCGGATGAGATCCCGGACATCACGAGGAGTTCTGGAATGGTCCGTATGTAAAGATTTATATATAGGAAGTAAAGTTTCGGCCATCGGGAAAGTTTCGGGGGTCACCGGTATTGTACCGGGACCACCAGAAGGGTCCCGGGGGTCCACCGGGTGGGGCCACCTATCCCGGAGGGCAGCATGGGCTGAAGTGGGGAGGGGAACCAGCCCCTGGTGGGCTGGTGCGCCCCCGTTGGGCGTTCCCCTGCGGCTTGGGCAGGAAACCCTAGGGGTGGGGGGCGCCCCCTTGGCTTAGGGGGCAAGCCACCCCCTTGGCCGCCTCCCCCCTTGGAGATCAGATCTCCTAGGGCCGGCGCCCCCCCAGGGGGCCTATATATAGTGGGGGGAGGGAGGGCAGCCGCACCCTAGCCCCTGGCGCCTCCCTCTCCCTCCCGTGACACCTCTCCCTCTCCGTAGAGCTTGGTGAAGCCCTACCGAGATCCCCACTGCATCCATCATCACGTCGTCGTGTTGCTGGATCTCCATCAAACTCTCCTTCCCCCTTGTTGGATCAAGAAGGAGGAGACGTCTTCCCAACCGTACGTGTGCTTAACGCGGAGGTGTCGTCCGTTCGGCACTCGGTCATCGGTGATTTGGATCACGACGAGTACAACTCCATCAACCCCTTTCTCTTGAACGCTTCCGCTTGCGATCTACACGGGTATGTAGATGCACTCCTTTTCCCCTCGTTGCTAGATAACTCCATAGATTGATCTTGGTGATGCGAAGAAATTTTTTGATTTCTGCTACGCTCCCCAACAAAGGGCATCATGAGCTAGGTCTATGCGTAGTTACTATGCACGAGTAGAACACAAAGCAGTTGTGGGCGAGATGTTGTCAATTCTCTTGCCACTACTAGTCTTATCTTGCTTCAGCGGCATCGGGATGAAGCGCCCGGACCGACCTTACACGACGCTTACGTGAGACAGGTTCCACCGATCGACATGCACTAGTTGCATAAGGTGGCTAGCGGTGTCTGCTCTCCCACTTTAGTTGGAGCGGATTCGATGAAAAGGGTCCTTATGAAGGGTAAATAGAAATTGGCATATCACGCTGTGGTTTTACGAGGTAAGAAACGTTCTTGCTAGAAACCTATAGAAGCCATGTAAAAACATGCAACAACAATTAGAGGACGTCTAACTTGTTTTTGCAGCATATGCCTTGTGATGTGATATGGCCAAAAGATGTGATGTATGAGACTGATCATGTTCTTGTAATAGGAATCACGACTTGCATGTCGATGAGTATGACAACCGGCAGGAGCCATAGGAGTTGTCTTTATTTTTTGTATGACCTGCGTGTCATTGAATAACGCCATGTAAATTACTTTACTTTGTTGCTAAACACGTTAGCCTTAGAAGTATAAGTAATCGTTGGTGTGACAACTTCATGAAGACACGATGATGGAGATCAGGATGATGGAGATCATGGTGTCATGCCGGTGACGAAGATGACCATGGCGCCCCGAAGATGGAGATCAAAGGAGCAAAATGATATTGGCCATATCATGTCACTATTTGATTGCATGTGATGTTTATCATGTTTTACATCTTATTTGCTTAGAACGACGGTAGCTTAAATAAGATGATCCCTCGCAATAATTTCAAGAAAGTGTTCCCCTAACTGTGCAATCGCTATGTAAGGTTCGTTGTTTCGAAGCACCACGTGATGATCGGCTGTGATAGATTCTAACATTCAAATACAAACGGTGTAAGCCAGATTTACACATGCAATACACTTAGGTTGACTTGACGAGCCTAGCATGTACAGACATGGCCTGGAACACGGAAGACCGAAAGTTCGAGCATGAGTTGTATAGAAGATACGATCAACATGAAGATGTTCACTGACGTTGACTAGTCCGTCTCAGATGATCGGACCCGGCCTAGTTGACTCGGATCATGTTTCACTTAGATGACTAGAGGGATGTCTATCTGAGTGGGAGTTCATTGAATAATTTGATTAGATGAACTTAATTATCATGAACTTAGTCTAAAATCTTTACAATATGTCTTGTAGATCAAATGGCCCACGCTAATGTTGCCCTCAACTTCAACGCGTTCCTAGAGAAAACCAAGCTGAAAGATGATGGCAGCAACTATATGGACTGGGTCCGGAACCTGAGTATCATCCTCATAGCTGCCAAGAAAGATTATGTGCTAGAAGCACTGCTAGGTGAAGCACCCATCCCAGAGAACCAAGATGTTATGAACCGCTTGGCAGTCTCGTGCTGATGATTACTCCCTCGTTCAGTGTGGCATGCTTTACAGCTTAGAACCGGGGCTCCAAAAGCGTTTTGAGCAACACGGAGCATATGAGATGTTCGAAGAGCTGAAAATGGTTTCCCAAGTTCATGCCCGGGTCGAGAGATATGAAGTCTCCGACAAGTTCTTCAGTTGTAAGATGGAGGAAAATAGTTTCACGGTGAGCACATACTCAAAATGTCGGGTTGCACAACCGCCGACTCACCGGGAGTTAATCTCCGGATGACGTGGTCATTGACAGATCCTTCGCCGCTTCCACCGAGCTGCAAGAGCTTTGTGATGAACTTCAATATGCAGGGGATGGAAAAGACCATTCCTGAGGTACATTCAATGCTGAAATCAGCGGAGGTGGAGATAAAAAAGGAACATCAAGTGTTGATGGTGAATAAAACCACTAAGTTCCAGAAAGGAAAGGGTAAGAAGAACTTCAAGAAGGACGGCAAGGGAGTTGCCGCGCCCGGTAAGCCAGTTGCCGTGAAGAAGCCAAAGAATTGACCCAAGCCTGAGATTGAGTGCTTTTATTGCAAGGGAAGTGGTCACTGGAAGCGGAACTGCACCAAGTACTTAGCGGACAAGAAGGTCGGCAACACCAAAGGTATATGTGATATACATGTAATTGATGTGTACCTTACCAGTACTCATAGTAGCTCCCGGTATTTGATACCGTGCGGTTGCTCATATTTGTAACTCAAAGCAGGAGCTGCGGAATAAGCGGAGATCGGCGAAGGACGAGGTGACGATGCACGCCGAATGGTTCCAAGGTCGATGTGATCGCCGTCAAGACGCTGCCTCTACATTTACCTACGAGATTAGTTTTAAACCTCAATAATTGTTATTTAGTGCCAGCTTTGAGCATGAACATTGTATCAGGATCTCGTTTAATTCGATATGGCTACTCATTTAAATCCAAGAATAATGGTTGTTCTATTTATATGAGAGATATGTTTTATGATCATGCCCCGCTAGTGAATGGTTTATTCTTAATGAATCTCGAGCGTAATGTTACACATATTCATAGTGTAAATACCAAAATATGTAAAGTTGATAACGATAGTCCCACATACTTGTGGCACTGCCGCCTTGGTCACATTGGTGTCAAGCGCATGAAGAAGCTCCATGCTGATGGACTTTTAGAGTCTCTCGATTATGAATCATTTGACACATGCTAACCATGCATCATGGGAAAATGACCAAGACTCCGCTTCTCCGAACAATGGAGCGAGCAACCAACTTATTGGAAATCATACATACCGATGTGTGCGGTCCAATGAGCGCCGAGGCTCATGGAGGCTATCGTTATGTTCTCACCTCACCGATGACTTGAGTAGATATGGGTATGTCTACTTGATGAAACACAAGTCCGAGACCTTTGAAAAGTTCAAGGAATTTCAGAATGAGGTAGAGAATCAACGGACCGAAAGAAAAATTCTTACGATCAGATCGTGGGGAGAATATTTAAGTCACGAATTTGGTACGCACTTAAGGAAATGTGGAATCATTTCACAACTCACGCCTACTGAACACCTCAACAGAACGGTGTGTCCGAACATCGTAATCGCACTCTATTGGATATGGTGCGATCTATGATGTCACTCACCGATTTACCGCTATCATTTTGGGGATACGCTCTAGAGACAGCTGCATTCACATTAAATAGGGCACCGCGTAAATCCGTTGAGACGACGCCGTATGAATTATGGTTTGGGAAGAAACCTAAGCTGTCGTTTCTAAAAGTTTGCGGATGCCATGCTTATGTCAAGAAACTTCAACCTAAAAAGCTCGAACCCAAGTCGGAAAAATGCGTCTTCATAGGATACCCTAAGGAAACCATTGGGTATACCTTCTACCTCAGATCCGAAGGCAAGATCTTTGTTGCCAAGAACGGGTCCTTTCTGGAGAAAGAGTTTCTCTCAAAAGAAGTAAATGGGAGGAAAGTAGAGCTTGATGAAGTACTACCTCTTGAAACAGAAAGTAGCGCAGCTCATGAAGATGTTCCTGTGATGCCTGCACCAACTAGAGAGGAGGTTAATGATGATGATCAAGGTACTTCGGATCAAGCTCCTACTGAACTTCGTAGGTCCACAAGGACACGTTCCGCACCAGAGTGGTACAGCAACCCTGTCTTGGAAATCATGTTGTTAGACAACGGTGTACCTTCGAACTATAAAGAAGCGATGGCGGGCCTAGATTCCGACAAATGGCTAGAAGCCATGAAATCCGAGATAGGATCCATGTATGAAAACGAAGTATGGACTTTGACTGACTTGCCCGATGATCGGCGAGCCATAGAAAATAAATGGATCTTTAAGAAGAAGACAGACACGGATGGTAATGTGACCATCTATAAGGCTCGACTTATCGCTAAGGGTTATCGACAAGTTCAAGGGCTTGACTATGATGAGACTTTCTCACCCGTAGCGAAGCTGAAGTCAGTCCGAATCATGTTAGCAATTGCCGCATTCTATGATTATGAGATATGGCAAATGGACGTCAAAACGACATTCCTTAATGGTTTTCTTAAGGAAGAATTGTATATGATGCAGCCGGAAGGTTTTGTCGATCCTGAGAATGCTAACAAGGTGTGCAAGCTCCAACGCTCAATCTATGGGCTGGTGCAAGCATCTCGAGTTGGAACATTCGGTTTGATGAGATGATCAAAGCGTTTGGGTTTACATGCACTTATGGAGAAGCCTCGTGTTTACAAGAAAGTGAGTGGGAGCTCAGAGCATTTCTCATATTATATGTGGATGACATACTGTTGATGGGAAATAATATAGAATTCTTGGAAAGCATAAAGGCCTACTTGAACAAGTGTTTTTCAATGAAGGACCTTGGAGAAGTTGCTTATATATTAGGCATCAAGATCTATAGAGATAGATCGAGACGCCTCATTGGTCTTTCACAAAGTACGTACCTTGACAAGATATTGAAGAAGTTCAATATGGATCAGTCCAAGAAGGGTTCTTGCTCAGATTGCAAGGTGTGCGATTGAGCACGGCTCAATGCCCGACCACGGCAGAAGATAGAGAAAAGATGAGCGTCGTTCCCTATGCCTCGGCCATAGGGTCTATTATGTATGCCATGCTGTGTATCAGACCTGATGTAAACCTTGTCGTAAGTTTGGTAGGGAGGTACCAAAGTAATCCCGGCATGGAACATTGGACAGCGGTCAAGAATATCCTGAAGTACCTGAAAAGGACTAAGGACATGTTTCTCATGTATGGAGGTGATGAAGAGCTCCTCGTAAAGGGTTACGTCGACGCTAGCTTCGATACAGATCTGGATGACTCTAAGTCACAAACCGGATACGTGTTTATTTTGAATGGTGGGGCAGTAAGCTGGTGCAGTTGCAAGCAAATCGTCGTGGCGGGATCCACATGTGAAGCGGAGTACATGGCAGCCTCGGAGGAAGCGCATGAAGCAATCTGGGTGAAGGAGTTCATCACCGACCTAGGAGTCATACCTAATGCGTCGGGGCCGATCACACTCTTCTGTGACAACACTGGAGCTATTTCCCTTGCCAAGGAGCCCAGGTTTCACAAGAAGACCAGGCACATAAAGCGTCGCTTCAACTCCATTCGTGAAAATGTTCAAGATGGAGACATAGATATTTGTAAAGTACATACGGACCTGAATGTCGCAGATCCGTTGACTAAACCTCTCCCTAGAGCAAAACATGACCAACACTAGAACTCTACTGGTGTTCGATTCATCACAATGTAACTAGATTTTGACTCTAGTGCAAGCGGAGATGTTGGAAATATGCCCTAGAGGCAATAATAAAATGGTTATTATTATATTTCTTTGTTCATGATAATTGTGTATTATTCATGCTATAATTGTGTTATCCGGAAATCGTAATACATGTGTGAATACATAGACCACAACATGTCCCTTGTGAGCCTCTAGTTGACTAGCTCGTTGATCAACAGATAGTCATGGTTTCCGACTATGGACATTGGATGTCATTGATAACGGATCACATCATTTGGAGAATGATGTGATGGACAAGACCCAATCCTAAGCATAGCACAAGATCGTAGTTCGTTTTGCTAGAGCTTTTCCAAATGTCAAGTATCATTTGCTTAGACCATGAGATTGTGCAACTCCGGATACCGTAGGAGTGCTTTGGTGTGCCAAACGTCACAACGAATCTGGTTGACTATAAAGGTGCACTACGGGTATCTCCGAAAGTGTCATTGGTTGGCACGAATCGAGATCGATTTGTCACTCCGTATGACGGAGAGGTATCTGGGACCACTTGGTAATGCATCATCATAATGAGCTCAATGTGACCAAGTGTTTGGTCACGGGATCATGCATTACGGTACGAGTAAAGTGACTTGCCGGTAACGAGATTGAATGAGGTATTGGGATACCGACGATCGAGTCTCGGACAAGTAACGTACCGATTGACAAAGCGAATTGTATACGGGATTGATTGAATCCTCGACATCGTGGTTCATCCTATGAGATCACCAAGGAGCATGTGGGAGCCAACATGGGTATCTAGATCCCGTTGTTGGTTATTGGCCGGAGAGTCGTCTCGGTCATGTCTGCGTGTCTCCCGAACCCGTAGGGTCTACACACTTAAGGTTCAGTGATGCTAGGGTTGTAGAGACATTAGTATGTACTAACCCGAAAGTTGTTCCGGGTCCCGGATGAGATCCCGAACATCACGAGGAGTTTCGGAATGGTCCGGAGGTAAAGATTTATATATAGGAAGTCAAGTTTCGGCCATCGGGAAAGTTTTGGGGGTCACCGGTATTGTACGGGGACCACCGGAAGGGTCCCGGGGGTCCACCGGGTGGGGCCACCTATCCCGGAGGGCCCCATGGGCTGAAGTGGGGAGGGGAACCAGCCCCTGGTGGGCTGGTGCGTCCCCCTTGGGCCTCCCCCTGCGCCTAGGGCAGGAAACCCTAGGGGTGGGGGCAACCCCCTTGGCTTGGGGGGCAAGCCACCCCCTTGGCCGCCGCCCCCCCTTGGAGATCAGATCTCCTAGGGCCGTCCCCCCAGGGGGCCTATATATAGTGGGGGGGGGGGAGGGAGGGCAGACGCACCCTAGCCCCTGGCGCCTCCCTCTCCCTCCCGTGACACCTCTCCCTCTCCGTAGAGCTTGACGAAGCCCTGCCGAGATCCCCACTGCATCCATCACCACACTGTCGTGCTGCTGGATCTCCATCAACCTCTCCTTCCCCCTTGCTGGATCAAGAAGGAGGAGACGTCTTCCCAACCGTACGTGTGTTGAACGCGGAGGTGCCGTCCGTTCGGCACTCGGTCATCGGTGATTTGGATCACGACGAGTAAGACTCCATCAACCCCGTTCTCTTGAACGCTTCCACTCGCGATCTACAAGGGTATGTAGATGCACTCCTTTTCCCCTCGTTGCTAGATAACTCCATAGATTGATCTTGGTGATGCGTATAAATTTTTTGATTTCTACTACGTTCCCCAACATGTCAGGCACTTCCTTGCGTACTAAGATGTAGATGGTGGGTCCCAGTAGTCAGGGGGCGAATCATTTTTTTTGCCCGGACGCACTTCCTTGCGTGCGAATATGTAGCTGGTGGGTCCCAGCAGTCAGGGGGGAAACATCTTTTTCACGAAATATGGTGACCCGTCCGGTGGGACCCCACTGTCAGGTGGAGGAATAATTATTTTGCGCGTAATAAGGAGGCACTTCCTTGCGGCTGCCGTGGACCCAGCTGTCAGCCTCTCCATGTACAGTACTCTTCTGATGGAAGTCGGTCGTTGTCGACATTGACCACGCCGCGCCGAGAGCACCACGGCGGTGGACGACGACGAGGCCTAGGAAGGGGACGATGCGGAGCCGGGGAAGACGCGGCAGTGGATGCCCACGTGGAGAGGAGTACGAGGGTTCACTGGTTCGGCTGCGGTGTGAGGCTACCGTCGCCGCAGAATAACAGGGGGTGTGGGTGAGTGGAGGGATGGCCTGGCCAGCAGTGGGAGTAGTAGGGGGCGGTGAGGCCTCCGCAGCAACATAACCTGCCACGAGAGGCAGGAGCAGGCGGCAAGACTGACGCTGCTTTGGTAGGCTGGAGCAATAAGACTAGAGGTTGAAGAAGCACTACGGCCGTTGGATGGACAACGGACGGTCACCGGAGCTAGAATCGTGCATATTGACTAAGTTGACAAAGCCCTCCGTCCCCGTCAACTTAGTAGGCCCACAAGTCAGCCTCCCAATATACTGGGTCCCATCTAGTAGGGGGAGTATTCATTTTTTGTGCGTAATAAGGAGGCACTTCCTTGCGTGCGAAGATATAGTTGGTGGGTCCGAGGTGTCAGCGGCGGTAACGTTTTTTTCACAAAATACAGAGGCACACGGCTAAGGAAAGATCCGTAGATCAACTTGTGTGTCATGGGGTGCCCCCTGCCCCCGTATATAAAGGAGGCAAGGGGGAGGTGGCCGGCCCAAGGGGGAGGCGCACCAAGGAGGAGTCCTACTCCCACCGGGAGTAGGACTCCCCCCCCCCTCTCCTAGTTGGATTAGGATTGGAGGAGGGGATGGGGAAGGCGCCGCCCTCTCCTTGTCCTATTCGACCAGAGGGGGAGAGGGGCGCAGCCCACCTGGCCGGCCTTCTCCTTCTCCCTTGAGGCCCATGAAGGCCCATATACCCCCGGGGTTCCGTAACCCCGGTGTTCCTGTAATATCCTGTTTTCACTGAACCATTCCAAGTCCAAACTTAGGCTTCCAATATATCAATCTTTATGTCTCGACCATTTCGAGACTCCTCGTCATGTCCGTGATCACATCCGGGACTCAACAAACTTCGTGCATCAATACTTATAAACTCATAATGAACTGTCATCGAACGTTAAGCGCAAGGACCCTACGGGTTCGAGAACTATGTAGACATGACCTAGAACCATTCTCGGTCAATAACCAATAGCGGAACCTGGATGCCCATATTGGTTCCTACATATTCTACGAAGATCTTTATCGGTCAAACCGCATAACGACATCGTTGTTCCTTTGTCATCGGTATGTTACTTACCCGAGATTCGATCGTCGGTATCCAATACCTAGTTCAATCTCGTTACGGTAAGTCTCTTTACTCGCTTCAGAATACATCATCTCACAACTAACTTATTAGTTGTAATGCTTGCAAGGCTTAAGTGATGTGTATTACCGAGAAGGCCTAGAGATACCTCTCCGACAATCGGAGTGACAAAACCTAATCTCAAATACGCCAACCCAACAAGTACCTTTGGAGACACCTGTAGTACTCCTTTATAATCACCCAGCATTCGTTGTGACGCTTGGTAGCACCCAAAGTGTTCCTCCAAGAACGGAGTTGCATAATCTCATAGTTATAGGAACATGTATGGGTCATGAAGAAAGCATTAACATACTAAACGATCAAGTGTTAAGCTAACGGAATGGGTCATGTCAATCAGATCATTCAACTAATGATGTGACCTTGTTAATCAAATAACAACTCCTTGTTCATGGTTAGGAAACATAACCATCTTTGATTAACAAGCTAGTCAAGTAGAGGCATACTAGTGACATACTGTTTGTCTATATATTCACACATGTATTATGTTTCCGGTTAATACAATTCTAGCATGAATAATAAACATTTATCATGATATAAGGAAATAAATAATAACTTTATTATTGCCTCTAGGGCATATTTCCTTCAGTCTCCCACTTGCACTAGAGTCAATAATCTAGATTACAAAGTAATGATCCTCACACCCATGGAGTCTTGGTGCTGATCATGTTTTGCTCGTGGAAGAGGCTTAGTCAACGGTCTGCAACATTCAGATCCGTATGTATTTTGCAAATCTCTATGTCTCCCACTTGGACTTGGTCCCGAATGGAATTGAAGCGTCTCTTGATATGCTTGGTCCTCTTGTGAAATCTGGATTCCTTTGCCAAGGCAATTGCACCAAGATTGTCACGAAGATCTTCATCGGTCCCGATGCACTAGGTATGACACCTAGATCGGAAATGAACTCTTTCATCCAGACTCCTTCATTCGCTGCTTCCAAGCAGCTATGTACTCCGCTTCACATGTAGATCCCGCCACGACGCTTTGTTTAGAACTGCACCAACCGACAGCTCCACCGCTTAATAAAAACACGATCCGGTTTGCGATTTAGAATCGTCCGGATCGTGTCAAAGCTTGCATCGACGTAACCATTTACGACTAGCTCTTTGTCACCTCCATATACGAGAAACATATCCTTAGTCCTTTTCGGTATTTCAGATGTTCTTGACCGCTGTCCGATGATCCACTCTGGATTACTTTGGTACCTTCCTGCCAAGCTTACAGCTAAGCATACGTCAGGTCTGGTACACAGATTGCATACATGATAGAGCCTATGGCTGAAGCATAGGAACATCTTTCATTTCTCTCTATCTTCTGCTGTGGTCGGGCATTGAGTCGACTCAATCTTACACCTTGTAATACAGGTAAAAACCTTTCTTTGCTCGATCCATTTTGAACTTTTTCAAAACTTTATCAAGGTATGTGCTTTGTGAAAGTCCAATTAAGCGCCTTGATCTATCTCTATAGATCTTGATGCCCAATATGTAAGCAGCTTCACCGAGGTCTTTCATTGAAAAACTTTTATTCAAGTATCCTTTATGCTATCCAGAAATTCTATATCATTTCCAATCAATAATATGTCGTCCACATATAATATTAGAAATGCTACAGAGCTCCCACTCACTTTCTTGTAAATACAAAGCTTCTCCAAAAGTCTGTATAAACCCATATGCTTTGATCACACTATCAAAGCGCTTATTCCAACTCCGAGAGGCTTGCACTGCACCATAAATTGATCGTTGAGCTTGCACACTTTGTTAGCACCTTTTGATCGACAAAACCTTCTCGTTGCATCATATACAACTCTTCTTCTAGAAATCCATTCAAGAATGCAGTTTTACATCCATTTGCCAAATTTCATAATCATAAAATGCGGCAATTGCTAACATGATTCGGACAGACTTAAGCATCGCCATGGTGAGAAAGTCTCATCGTAGTCAACCCTTGAACTTGTCGAAAACCTTTCGCAACAAGTCGAGCTTTGTAGACAGTTATATTACCATCAGCGCTAGTCTTCTTCTTAAAGATCCATTTATTTTCAATGGCTTGCCGATCATCGGGCAAGTCAACCAAAGTCCATACTTTGTTCTCATACATGGATCCCATCTCAGATTTCATGGCTTCCAGCCATTTTATGGAATCTGGGCTCACCATCGCTTCTTCATAGTTCGTAGGTTCACCATGGTCAAGTAACATGACTTCCGAATAAGATTACCGCACCACTGGTGCGATTTTACTCTGGTTGACCTCACGGGTTCAGAGTAACTTGATCTCAAGCTTCATGATCATCATCATTAGTTTCTCACTAATTGGTGTAGTTGTCACAGAACCATTTCTTGTGATGAACTACTTTCCAATAAAGGAGCAGATCTGATTATCTCATCAAGTTCTACTTTCCTCCCACTCACTTCTTTCGAGAGAAACTCCTCTCTAGAAAGGATCCGAATTTAGCAACGAAAATCTTGCCTTCAGATCTGTGATAGAAGGTGTACCCAACAGTCTCCTTTGGGTATCCTATGAAGACACATTTTCCGATTTGGGTTCGAGCTTATCTGGTTGAAGTTTCTTTACATAAGCATCGCAGCCCCAAACTTTAAGAAACGACAACTTTGGTTTCTTGCCAAACCACAGTTCATAAGGCGCCGTCTCAACGGATTTTGACGGTGTCCTATTCAACGTGAATGCGGCCGCCTCTAAAGCATAACCCCAAAACGATAGCGGTAAATCGGAAATAGACATCATAGATCGCACCATATCTAGTAAAGTACGACGACGCTCGACACACCATTTCTCTGTGGTGTTCCGGTGGCGTGAGTTGCTAAACTATTCCACATTGTTTCAAATGTAAACCAAACTCGTAACTCAAATATTCTCCTCCACGATCAGATCGTAGAAACTTTATTTTCTTGTTACGATGATTTTCCACTTCACTCTGAAAATCTTTGAACTTTTCAAATGTTTCAGATTTGTGTTTCATTAAGTAGATATACCCATATCTGCTCAAATCATCTGTGAAGGTGAGAAAATAACGATACCTTGGCGTGCCTCAACATTCATTGGACCACAAACATCAAGATGTATGATTTCCAACAAATCAGTTGCTCGCCCATAGTTCCGAGAACGGCGTTTTGGTCATCTTGCCCATGAGGCATGGTTCGCAAGTACCAAGTGATTCATAATCAAGTGATTCCGAAGCCCATCAAGATGGAGTTTCTTCATGCGTTTTACACCGATATGACCTAAACGGCAAGCCACAAATAAGTTGCACTATCATTATCAACTCTGCATCTTTTGGCTTCAACATTATGAATATGTGTATCACTACTGTCGAGATTCAACAAGAATAGACCATTCTTCAAGGGTGCATGACCATAAAAGATATTACTCATATAAATAGAACAACCATTATTCTCTCGATTTAAATGAATAACCGCCTCGCATTAAACAAGATCCAGATATAATGTTCATGCTCAACGCTGGCACCAAATAACAATTATTTAGGTCTAAAACTAATCCCAAGGTAGATGTAGAGGTAGCGTGCCGACCGCGATCACATCGACTTTGGAACCATTTCCAACGCGCGATCGTCACCTCGCCTTTAGCCAATCTTCGCTATCCGTAGTTCTGTTCGAGTTGCAAATATTAGCAACAGTAACCAGTATCAAATACCTGTGTACTCTGCGAGTATTAGTAAGGTACACATCAATAACATGTATATCACATATACCTTTGTTCACCTTGCCATCCTTTTTATCCGCCAAATACTTGGGGCAGTTCCGCTTCAAAGTGTCCATCGCTTGCGGTAAAAACACTCGCCAGGCTTAGGTCCAGACTTGGGTTTCTTCTCTTGATCAGCAACTTTCTTGCTGTTCTTTTGAAGTTTCCTTCTTCTTCCCTTTGCCCTTTTCTTGAAACTAGTGGTCTTGTTGACCATCAACACTTGATGCTCTTTCTTGATTTCTACCTCCCATGCTTTTAGCATCGCCAAGAGCTCAGAATTGTCTTAGTCATCCCTTGCATATTATAGTTCATCACGAAGCTCTTGTAGCTTGGTGGCGTGATTGAGAATTACATCAATGACACTATCATCCGGAAGATTAACTCCCAGCTGAATTAAGTGATTGTTATACCCGGACATTTTGAGTATGTGCTCACCGATGTAACTATTCTCCTCCATCTTGCAGCTATAGAACTTATTGGAGACTTCATATCTCTCAATCCGGCATTTGCTTGAAATATTAACTTCAACTCCTGGAACATCTCATATGCTCCATGACGCTCAAAACGTCGTTGAAGACCCGGTTCTAAGCCGTAAAGCATGGCACATTGAACTATAGAGTAGTCATCAGCTCGCTTTGCGGACGCTCACAACTTCGCTCAAGATCTCGCAGAGGCCTGTCACCCGGCGGTGCTTCCGGACGTAATTTTACGTGCAGCAATGAGGATAATCCTCGTTACGGACCCAGTCCGTGTAATTGCTACCATCATCTTTCAACTTTGCTTTCTCAAGGAACACATTAAAATTCAACGGAACAACAAGACGAGCCATCTATCTACAAGAAACATAGACAAGCAAAATACTATCGGTACTAAGTTCATGATAAATTTAAGTTTAATTAATCATATTAAAACCTCCCACTTAGACAGACATCTCTCTAGTCATCTAAGTGATTACGTGATCCAAATCAACTAAACCATGTCCGATCATCACGTGAGATGGAGTAGTTTCAATGGTGAACATCACTATGTTGATCATATCTACTATATGATTCACGCCGACCTTTCGGTCTCGTGTTCCGAGGCCATATCTGTTATATGCTAGGCTCGTCAAGTTTAACTCGAGTATTCGCGGCGCAACTGTTTTGCACCGTTGTATTTGAACGTAGAGCCTATCACACCCGATCATCACGTGGTGTCTCAAAGACGAAGAACTTTCGCAACGGTGCATACTCAGGAGAACACTTCTTGATAATTTTAGTGAGAGATCATCTTATAATGCTACCGTCAATCAAAGCAAGATAAGATGCATAAAGGATAAACATCACATGCAATCAATATAAGTGATATGATATGGTCATCATCATCTTGTGCTTGTGATCTCCATCGCCAAGCACCGCCATGATCACCATCGCCACCGCGCGACACCTTGATCTCCATCGTAGCATCGTTGTCGCCTCGCCAACTATTGCTTCTACGACTATCGCTACTCCTTAGTGATAAAGTAAAGCAATTACATGGCGCTTGCATTTCATACAATAAAGCGACAACCATATGGCTCCTGCCAGATTGCCGATAACTTCGGTTACAAAACATGATCATCTCATACAATAAAATATAGCATCACGTCTTGACCATATCACATCACAACATGCCCTGCAAAAACAAGTTAGACGTCCTCTACTTTGTTGTTGCAAGTTTTACGTGGCTGCTACGGGCTGAGCAAGAACCGTTTACCTACGCATCAAAACCACAACGATATTTCGTCAAATAGACTCCGTTTTAACCTTCTCAAGGACCGGCGTAGCCACACTCGATTCAACTAAAGTGAGAGAGACAGACACCGCCGGTCACCTTTAAGCAACGAGTGCTCGAGCGGTGAAACCAGTCTCGCGAAGCGTCACGCGTAATGTCGGTCCGGCCGCTTCATCTCACAATACCGCTGAACCAAAGTATGACATGCTGGTAGGCAGTATGACTTGTATCGTCCACAACTCACTTGTGTTCTACTCGTGCACATGACATCAACGCATAAAACCAGGCTCGGATGCCATTGTTGGGGAACGAGTAATTTCAAAAATTTCCACGATCACGCAAGACCATGGTGATGGCATAGCAACGAGAGGAGAGTGTCCATCCACGCACTCGTGAGACCAAAAGCGGAAGCGTTATAACAACGCGGTTGATGTAGTCGACGCCTTCACGATCCGACCGATCCAAGCACCGAACGTCACGGCACCTCCGAAGTTACGCACACGCTCAGCTCGATGACGATCCCCGGACTCCGATCCAGCAAAGTGTCGGGATGAGTTCCGTCAAGACGACGGCGTGGGACGATGTTGATGCTCCACCGACGCAGGGCTTCGCCTAAGCTCCGCGACGATATGACTTCTCCGGCGCAGGGCTTCTCCTAAGCTCCATGACGATATGACCGAAGTGGAATATGGTGGAAGGGGCACCGCACACGGCTAAGGAAAGATCCGTAGATCAACTTGTGTGTCATGGGGTGCCCCCTGCCCCAGATATAAAGGAGGCAAGGGGAGGTGGCGGCCCAAGGGGAGGCGCACCAGGAGGAGTCCTACTCCCACCGGAGTAGGACTCCCCCTCTCCTAGTTGGATTAGGATTGGAGGAGGGGAAGGGGAAGGCGCGCCCCCTCTCCTTGTCCTATTCGGACCAGAGGGGGGGGGGCGCAGCCCACCTGGCCGGCCCTTCTCCTTCTCCTTGAGGCCCATGAAGGCCCATATACCCCCGGGGTTCCGTAACCCCGGTGTTCAATAATATCCTGTTTCACTCGGAACCATTCCAAGTCCAAACATAGGCTTCCAATATATCAATCTTTATGTCTCGACCATTTCGAGACTCCTCGTCATGTCCGTGATCACATCCGGGACTCGAACAAACTTCGTGCATCAATACTTATAAACTCATAATGAACTGTCATCGAACGTTAAGCGTGCGGACCCTACGGGTTCGAGAACTATGTAGACATGACCTAGAACCATTCTCGGTCAATAACCAATAGCGGAACCTGGATGCCCATATTGGTTCCTACATATTCTCTGAAGATCTTTATCGGTCAAACCGCATAACGACATACGTTGTTCCCTTTGTCATCGGTATGTTACTTACCCGAGATTCGATCGTCGGTATCCAATACCTAGTTCAATCTCGTTACCGTAAGTCTCTTTACTCGTTCCGTAATACATCATCTCACAACTAACTCATTAGTTGTAATGCTTGCAAGGCTTAAGTGATGTGTATTACCGAGAAGGCCTGAGATACCTCTCCGACAATCGGAGTGACAAAACCTAATCTCAAATACGCCAACCCAACAAGTACCTTTGGAGACACCTGTAGTACTCCTTTATAATCACCCGATTCGTTGGACGTTTGGTAGTACCAAAGTGTTCCTCCGTAAACGGAGTTGCATAATCTCATAGTTATAGGAACATGTATGGGTCATGAAGAAAGCATTAACATACTAAACGATCAAGTGTTAAGCTAACGGAATGGGTCATGTCAATCAGATCATTCAACTAATGATGTGACCTTGTTAATCAAATAACAACTCCTTGTTCATGGTTAGGAAACATAACCATCTTTGATTAACAAGCTAGTCAAGTAGAGGCATACTAGTGACATACTGTTTGTCTATATATTCACACATGTATTATGTTTCCGGTTAATACAATTCTAGCATGAATAATAAACATTTATCATGATATAAGGAAATAAATAATAACTTTATTATTGCCTCTAGGGCATATTTCCTTCACGTCTGCCATCGCCGGAGAATAACAGCAGGTGTGGGTGAGTGGACAGATGGCTAGGCCAGCGATGGGAGTATGGTGGGGCGGTGAGGCCTGTGCCGCAGCACAGCCGGCCGCAGGGAAGAGGGAGCAGGCAGTCCCACCGGCGCTTGTTTGAGCGGCTGGAGCAAGAAGAGCAGAGATTGGAGAAGCACGACGGCCGTTGGATGGACATCCAACAGTCACTGCTTGTGCGTCAACCTTTTTTTAGGAAAGCCTCAAATCTGTGGAAAACAGCATACAACCTATCTGCCATTATTTCTAATAATTTACAGCTCATTTGCTAATTCTTAAGGTTTTTTTGGAGCCCATATTCTTTTTGTTAGCATTACAGCCCATATTGTGGCCACGGTTAAAAAATTATATGAAATTTTGCATGTAAATATAAAATAAATGTATATAAATATAAAATCCAAAAAATTGGTTTTAATCCTGAAATTTCGAGTCACATTCAAACTGATTTTAAAAATAAATGTATATAAATATAAAATCCAACAAATTGTCCATGCATAAAAATCAATGCAATTTAAAATCTTGAAATGAAAAAAAGAAATTTGAAACTAATTGCTAGTTTGATGTGTTTTAAAAATGTACAGTCCATTTCTCATTACTGATAGGCCATTTTCTCGGCCAGCCGAATGAAGCTCTCCTCGTCTTGAAAGATTTGCAGCCAAACAGGCCTGACAAAGCGACTTACTAGACAAATCACTATAAAAAAGGGCTAGCCATTTTCAGAAAGAAAAAAAACTACTGGGCTGGTCTGTGGTAAACATAAAAGAAGGCTGTCTAGACAGGCCAGAGTGCCCCACATGGCCCAGTTGACACCCTGCTTCCATCTCAAAAACAAATTAGATAAATGCTACTCCAATTATGGCGATTCACAAAAATGCCACTGCAATTTCCAAACTTTGAAAAATGCCACTGCAATTTTTGCAAACTTTGAAAAAAGCCACTGCAATTGCAAACTTTGAAAAACGCCATTCCAGACTTCGCAAAATGCCACTGGAAATGGCATGAAATGGCATTTTTCAAAGTTTGGAAATTGGAGTTGCATTTCTCGGAAACACAAGATTTGGAGTGGCACTTATCAAATTAACCCAAAACAAAAATAACTGGGCAAGCTGCTGGGTCCCTGGTGTCAGCCGCTCGTTGTGCAATTCTCTCGTTTATTGACTACGTTGACAATGGCATGGGACCCAGATGTCATAAATCAATTAGGAGGAGCCATTTTTTTATTGGCTTGAAATAGGGAGGTGTCGGTGTCAAAACCGATGGATCTCGGGTAGGGGGTCCCGATCTGTGCGTCTAAGGCTAATGGTAACAGGAGGCAGGTGACACGATGTTTTACCCAGGTTCGGGCCCTCTCGATGGAGGTAAAACCCTACTTCCTGCTTGATTGATCTTGATGATATGAATATTACAAGAGTTGATCTACCACGAGATCGTAGAGGCTAAACCCTAGAAGCTAGCTTATGATGATTATGATTGTTCTTGTCCTACGGACTAAACCCTCCGGTTTATATAGACACTGGAGGGGGCTAGGGTTACACAGGGTCGGTTGCAAAGAAGGAGATCTAACATCCGGATCGCCAAGCTTGTCTTCCACGCAAAGGAGAGTCCCATCCGAACACGGGACGATGTCTTGAGTCTTGTATCTTCACGGTCCAACAGTCCGGCCAAAGTATATAGTCCTGCTGTCCGGATACCCCCTAATCCAGGACTCCCTCAGTAGCCCCTGAACCAGGCTTCAGTGATGATGAGTCCGGCACGCAGATTGTCTTCGGCATTGCCAGGCGGGTTCCATCTCCGAATACTCCAAAGTAGATTGAGGATCGTGTTCGGATCTGCGAGATAATTTCCGCACACCTCCATTGAGAGCATAACACTTTACAAATATAATCTGCTGACAATTTTTTTACGGTGTGCCTTTACGCCGCAACCTGGCCCAATACGAACCGGTTTTTCTCGGCCTGCCCCGACACGCATTCCGTGGCAGTTTTATTGGCATGCCTTGTCGAAGCAGAGATCGTGTTCCCCTTATTACGGGATCCTCCATTAATACGGGCGCGGGCAACCCCATGACGCCTGTTGGTATGACTCTGTGTTTTTAGGCAAGTCCCAAGCGGTCACGCTGAGGACGCTTGATAATCACCCCCTTTATAGAGGGGCCGAGGCCTATCCCTCTTTCCTACCACGCTTGCGCCTTTCCGCATCTCGAGTTCCAAGACCCGAAGCCCAAGCTTGGCACTTCGGATCTTCAATCATGTCCGGATCCAACCTTCAAGGCTGGTGGATGGCCTCCTCTGTCACGGAGGAGGACATTGCGAAGCTTAGGGAGGTCAGATATCTGACCGCCGACATCAAGCACAGGCTTCCTGCTCCAGGGCAGGTCATCCCTACTCCTGAGCCCAATGAGAGCATCGTATTTGTCTCTCACTTCCTCCGTGGCTTAGGCTTCACCCTTGATCCCTTCGTGAGAGGGCTCATGTTTTATTACGGGCTAGATTTTCATGACTCCATCCTTCACATCTCGTCATTCATCGTCGTGTGCGAAGCCTTCCTCCACATCACCCCGCACTTCGGCTTATGGCTCAAGACCTTCAATGTAAAGCCGAAGGTGATTGTGGAGCGACACACAGAGTGCCGAGGCGCTGTAATAAGAAGAAACGCCGACGCCCCATGGCCAGAGGGATTCGTCCCGGAGGTGTCCGATCTATGGCAGCGGAGGTGGTTTTACGTCACGGCTCCCAGAGGCACAAAGTGGGTGGATGCCCCCGACTTCCGGTCGGGCTCTCCACCTCAACTGGCATCATGGGCCAACATGGGACTAGATTGGGGGCCTGCTAATGACGTACCAACATTGCAGGGCCGCTTCGCGAGCTTCTTGACAGGGACATTAGTCTTGTCAGCGTAATTCAGGTAATGCTAGTCCGACGGATCTTGCCGTGCAAACGTCGGCCTCTCCGGATGTGGGAGTTCAATCCAAAAGGTCCGCGGACTATTCAGCACTTCTTCGGCATGACGCTCGAAGGGATGTGTAAGTTATTCTTCGGACCACAGGTAAAGTGTCCAAACACCACCGAGGATGCGGGCCTGAGCTGCAACCACCCAGATACCCAAGTAAGTAACCCTAAAACCGAACACTTTGTTTATATTTATCATAATATTATTCTGAAAACCATCCGCAGCCAGGAATGGCTCAGCAAGGCGGAGAGAATCAGGTGTCCGGCACCACTTCCTGAAGGCTCGCCTAGTCCTGCCATAGCCAGGATGCTTAGTCGTGTGCTAAGTCAAGTGCCCTCGGGGAAAGACGAAGGGAAGAACAGAGAAGCAGAGCTTCACACATTGCACATCCAAACCGGGGGAATTACTACCTCCGCAAAGGAGGATAGTCGGGGAGGGGAATCTATGCTCTCCTCCCCCCGCGGGAAGAAGAGGGCCACCTCCGAAGACTTGGAGACGAAGGTGCCTAGACAAGGGAAGAAAACTTCACCAGGGGGCCTTGCCCCAAAGGGTGTCCTCACCGCGCCATGCCCACAAACAGGCTAGCCCTCAGCCGAGCTGTAAGTTAATCGTAAATACAAAGCTACTGCTTCCTCCTCCGAGAACAATAACCAGGATCCATTCCTTGCAGTCTGGCTAGCATCTCTTCTCGACATAGTTCATCTTTGGGGGGTCTTCTTCCGGAGATGATGGAGAGTGAAACCCCACCTGCCTCTCCGCCCCATGGGACGGGCGACCCGAGGTGTAAATCACGGAGGAGTCAATTCTTGAGGCGAAGCTAATACTTGCCCGCCATCGAGCCCGGAGCATTCGGCTCCTATGGGGGGCGATAAGAAGGGTCCGACACAGTTCGGTGACCGGCCGAACACGCTGACAGGCCTTCTGGAGCAAGCTGCTCTCTCGGAGGATCACCGTTCATTAATGAGCTCGTTGCTTGAGAAGATTTCATCTGCCACAAGCGGGTTGAACGAAGCTTTTACGAGCCTGCTCAAAGGCTTTGAGGTATGTAATGAAATATGTAATTTTTGGTTGCGGCGCACGCGCTAGGTGTGCTCCTCATAGATAGTAGCCCCTGAGACTCTGGTTGCCAGCCCTAGGCGGCAAACGGAGGATCACATTGTTTAGTAATGATCGCGCTGATTTCATGCGCAGGTTGCTAACGGTCCGGCAGCCGACCGGACTGTTGAAGTCACCGAACTGAGGTGACAAATTGAAGTTGTAGATGCCGACATCACGCTTGTGAACGAGCGGCTTAACGAGTCACAGAGTATGTGCTCTCTTTTCCTTGTTTTTATAGGAAATATTAAGAGGAGCATAATGTTAATATGATATGCTTTGACTGCAGGCGGAGCTGCTGCCATGGAAGCCCTGAGGGCGGAGCTTGCCCTAGCCAAGGAACAAGCCCAGGCTAGCAATGCGGCTGCCCTAAAGGTGGCCAAAGAGTTGAGAGCCGAACAGGCTGCTCATCGCCGAAGCGAAGATAAAATAGCCGAGATGGCTATGGAGCTGAAAAACGCCGCCAGCCGGTATGAGCTCCTTGAAAAAGAGAATCATGCGAAGTCGGCTCACCTGAAGAAGGCCCTTGATGCGGCTAAGGAGACGCTTTCCGAAATTAGGGATGCGCGGGAGGAACTTCGACAGGCCAGAGAAATCGCGGCTGGAAACCCCTATTTTTTGCGGATGAAGTTCTTAGATCCAAAATCGTTCCTCGGATCATGGCTGGAGCCCGCTTGAGCAGCGTAGCGGATCTGGCGAAGAGTACGGCTGATGCGGCCAAGTTTTTCGAGGATCAAAAAGATGATGAAGTGGAAAGGATGTTCTGGTCGCAATTCAGTGCTCCAACGCGCCCCCTGCCATTGAGTGAAAGGATGGCCGCTATGGCCAAGCTCCATAGGTTGTCCGGTCTTGCAATGAGGTCTGTAATAGACCATCTATGGTCGAAGGGGCCGAAGCCGGACAGTTATTTTTGTTTAGTGCAGGAATTCCTTGGTGCTGTATCACGAATCGATGCCATGAAGTGGTCGACGTGCATAGAGGGTGCGCGGATGGCTTTTGCCTGTGTTAAAGCATATTGGACAGATATGGAGGCCACCATCATTGCAACCCAGAATCCGGCAGGAAACCAGGATCCAGCCGAGCACTACTTGGAGCAGGTAACAAAAGGTGCTCAGTTAATAGAGGCTCAGTGCTCAAAGAGTGTCATGTTCGAGTGACAAATCGTTCCGTTGTAAAAACAATTGTCTTTTAATTATAGAGGCTATGTTTATACTTTCGCCCGAAAGTGTTATTGTGCCTCCTGTGCGGCCGTATGATGTATATATATCCTGAAAGTTAGCAGTCGTTGCCTTCAGCCCACACGCATACAATGCGGGGGTGTTCGCAAAAAGATGCGTAATCACACTTGATCCAACGTCTTGGTCCATTAAGGAGGTGGTCGCATGTCGAACTAGGCAACCTAGATTCTATAGCTTTAACACTTTCACTTAGCCATAGGAGTTTGACGGTGGGGCTACTATGTAGCCCCTGGTACCTTCGCGTGCATCCGGATACGGGCGCGTGTGTACATGACCGGGGAACGGCCCTTCATTAATGCGGAGGAATCCGAAAGATTCCGATAAGTCCTCGAGTGGTTGACCAGTCTCTCGCTATATCATGACAGTCAGTTTTTGGCTTTCTCTACTGAGGTGCTCATCCGGAATAACCAGGGCACAATCACAGTAGTTCTCCTTTGGCCGCCTTAGCCGATAGAAGCGGAACGTAAGACAGCAAACCCAGGAGCCGGGCAAACCCAACATTTGACCAAAGACATAATTCAGAGCTGATGCATATAAGGCCAAACTCACGACGCCGAACACTCCCGAGGGTATTCAGACTTTATAACAATACTGGGTTGAGTGGCGCCGTTGATTATGAAACCTATATTTCCAGGTACGCGCGGTAGTCTGTCGTGGCGAAATGCCAATCACGCCAGTATCCCTTGTGGGTGTATAGAATACCCATGGGAAGTCAAGCAACAAGAGACAATAAAGAAGGTTTACACAGGGGCTTAATCTAAAGAGAAACCTTTGAGCGGGGCCCTGCTGCACGTCTGCGCCTTTGTCTCTGTTGTGCCGTGTCCTGGAAGGGTATCACACGAATGGTGTCTGTAAAGAGGAAAACTCATGTAAAAGAGTATGATGTAAGCGTGCGAAGAGTTGGTTATTATCAGTGGATAGTAGAAGTGTAAGACATTGGCCTGTTAATAATGTCAAGACAAAAGGTGGGCTTTATTGCATGTTTGCAGCCCCTGGTGCCCTCTATGGGATTACATGTATAGCACCCAACTCAGGTTTATCTGGTCTTGTTGCCGACGGTGGTGTGCCGGACTCGTCTAACCGTGTCCGTGGTCTTAACGACCGATCATGCATTCTGATAGGAGAGGTCGCTTAGTGTACAGCTGCTAGAGCCGCCGCATACTCTTCCGCACGTAAGGAACGCTCTGTATTTCCGTTAACGGTGATGACGCCATGTGGACCGGGCATCTTGAGTTTAAGGTAGGCGTAGTGCAGTACTGCGTTGAAGCGAGCGAAGGCCGTTCTTCCGAGCAGTGCATGATAACCAGTTCGGAGGGGAGCGATGGTGAAGAGTAATTCTTCGCTTCTGAAGTTGTCTGGAGAACCGAATGTCACCTCCGGGACGAGGGAGACCCTGCAGCGGGCCTCAATGCCTGGTATCACCCCTTCAATGGTGGTGTTACTTTGGCTGATTCTGGATGGGTCTATCCCCATCCTGCGGACAGTGTCCTGGTATATTAGATTGATACTACTGCCGCCGTCCATGAGGACACGAGTGAGATGGTATCCGTCGATTATTGGATCGAGCACCAAGGCAGCCAATCCTCCAAGCCGCATACTAGTCGGGTAGTCCCTGTGATCAAAGGTGATCGGGCAGGCCGATCAGGGGTCGAGTTTGAGGGCGACGGGCTCTACAGCGTATGCGTCTCTGAGCGCGCGTTTGCGCCTTCTCTTAGGTATGTGAGCCACGTATATCATATTAATTGTTTTTACCTCTGGTGGAATTTTTTTCTGTCCCCCAGTGTTCGGCTGGCGAGGCTCATCCTCGTCTTCACTTGGTGTTTCCCTTCCCTTGTGTTCGGCATTTAACTTGCCGGCCTGCTTAAAGACCCAGCATTCTCTGTGACTATGGTTCGCAGGTTTTTTGGGGGTGCCATGGATTTGGCATAGTCTGTCCAAGACTTTGTTCAGGCCGGATGGTCCCTCTTTGCTGCCTTTAAATGGCTTCTTTTGTTGACCGGGTCGAGAGCCCCTGAATCCGGCGTTGACCGCTGTGTTGTCCAGACTTTCTTCCTTGTTTCGACGCTTGTTTTTATTGCGCTGTGGCTTCCCGTTGCCATCCCTAATTTCGGACGTGCCTGGGTCGCTGATGCCTCTACGGGCCAACTAACTGTCTTCACCCGCGCAAAAGTGGGTCATAAAGCTTGTTAAGGCTGCCATTGTCCTCGGCTTTTCTTGGCCGAGGTGTCTGGCGAGCCACTCATCCTGGATACTGTGCTTGAAGGCCGCTTGGGCTTCGACATGTGGACAATCAACAATTTGATTCTTCTTAGTGAGGAATCTATTCCAAAGCTTGCGAGCGAACTCTCCGGGCTATTGGATTATGTGACTTAGATCATCAGCGTCCGAAGGTCGGACATAGGTCCCTTGAAAATTGGCCCTGAAAGCGTCCTCAAGTTCCTCCCAACTTCCGATTGAATTTTCGGGGAGGCTTTTCAACCATTGCCGAGCTGGTCCCTTCAACTTGAGGGGAAGGTCTTTGATGGCGTGGAGGTCGTCCCCACGAGCCATGTGGATACGAAGGATAAAATCCTCAATCCAGACCCCGGGGGTCTGTCGTTCCGTCATATGCCTCTATGTTCATGGGTTTAAAACCCTGTGGAAATTCATGGTCCAGTACCTCTTCGGTGAAGCACAGAGGGTGAGCAGCCCCTCTGTATCTGGACATGTTGTGGCATGCTGTCGACTGTTGTTGTGTCCGGTGCTAATTCCGAACTGGTATTCGTTCAGTCTGATCGTTTTGGTGACCATAATCCTGCGCCGGAGCGTGTCCTCTAGATCCATAGATGGACCTCGTCGCGCCAGCCTTTTTGTCTAGGAGCTCGCATAAATCGTGTGCGGCCTCAGTAGCTGCTCTGTTGCGGTCATGAAGTGTTTGGTCCGGCCTAATGTCCGTATTGTTCTTTGGTGGAATGGCCTCATTGTCGAATTCTGGCAACAGCTTGCGCTTTGGGTAGCTCTTTGTGTGGCGATCGTCGCCGTATTTTTCTTCAGTGTTTAGCACTTTATTCCATCTGCGGTTGAGTGTTTCCTACACGGCCTTAAGTCTTTGCTTCTGCTTCTTTAGACTTCTCGCAGTGTCCATAAGCCTTCTGTGGAGGTTATCTCGTTACAAACATTTTTCCGGGATGATTAATGCATCGTCGTCCAGACTATGCTCCTCTCTCGAGGCAGGTTGATGAGTTCGACCCTCGGGATCGCTGTGATCGGGCGTCTGCTCCGGGCTGTGTTTGGTGTGACCTGTCTCATCCTGCTCCATCGATGGGTCCATATGGTCGTTGTTGCCTTTGGATTTGACTGGGGTGTCGATCTTTCTAGCGCTGTTATCGCTATTTTTAATGTGGCTGGACTTAGAGCGGCGTCTGCGCCGTCGTTTTGTATTTTGTCCGGGGGTTTTATCCTCCGTTGTGTCTTTTTTGTCGCCATTGTCCTCCTTAGGCATGTCCACCATGTATATATCATATGATGAGGCGGCAGTCCAGCGCCCCATGGGCGGTGGTTCCAAATCATCCCCTACGCCGACGTCCGTACCGTCGGTGTCATCGGAGTCGAAGTCAAGCATGTCTGTTACGTCATCGACAGTGGCTATATTTCTTCGTTGCCAAAGAGTCTCCTGACAACGAATTTCTTCGTCGCCTTCTTCACCCTCGAGCCGGACATTGTTCGGCCAAGAGTCTCCTGACAAAGAGAGAGACCTTAATGAATTCAGCATGTCGCCGAAGGGCGAGTGCTGGAAGATATCTGCAGTGGTGAACTCCATTTCCGGAGCCCAACCAGATTCGGCGGGCTCGGGGGCGCGCGATCTGGAACCTACAGCCGGACACAAGTCCGGGGGTCCTATGACACAGACTTCCTTGGGGATGGAGTCTGTTTTCGGCTCTACCGCTGATGAGTATGCGGCCTCCGGGGCGGGGTCCATCCACCCGTCCTCGGACGACGCGATCTGCCCCGGATTTAGGTCTGGAGCTCCTGCAGGTGCGATATCCCGAGTATTGTCTGACAGCAGGTCTAAGCCGTGCTCGTCGTGACTGTTCGGTGCTCCTGGCGTAGGCCCGAATCCGTCGAAGATCAAGTCTCCGCGGATATCGGCTGTGTAGTTCAAGTTTCCGAACCTGACCTAATGGCCAGGGGCGTAGCTATCGATTTGCTCCAAATGGCCAAGTGAATTGGCCCGCAGTACGAAGCCGCCGAACACGAGGATCCGTCCGAGGAGAAAAGTCTCACCGTGGACCGCGTTGTTGTTGATGATTGAAGGAGCCATCGACACTTGCAGCGACGACACAGAGGAACTCTCAATGAAAGCACCAATGTCGGTGTCAAAATCGGCGGATCTCGGGTAGGGGGTCCCGATCTGTGCGTCTAAGGCTAATTGTAACAGGAGGCAGGGGACACGATGTTTTACCCAGGTTCGGGCCCTCTCGATGGAGGTAAAACCCTACTTCCTGCTTGATTGATCTTGATGATATGAATATTACAAGAGTTGATCTACCACGACATCGTAGAGGCTAAACCCTAGTAGCTAGCCTATGATGATTATGATTGTTCTTGTCCTACGGACTAAACCCTCCGGTTTATATAGACACCGGAGGGGGCTAGGGTTACACAGGGTCAGTTACGAAGAAGGAGATCTAACATCCGGATCGCCAAGCTTGTCTTCCACGCAAAGGACAGTCCCATCCAAACACGGGACGAAGTCTTGAGTCTTGTATCTTCACGGTCCAGCAGTCCGGCCAACGTATATAGTCCGGCTGTCCGGATAGCCTCTAATCCAGGACTCCCTCAGGAGGCACTTGCTTGTGTACTGCCATGACCTTGGCGGGTCCCTGCTGTCATCCTCTCCATGTACAATCGTCTCATAATTGTGTACGCGTCAACTTGGTAGGCCCACAAGTCAGCCTCTAAACCCGCGGCGGAAAAATACAACCCATTTAAAAAAATAACAGCCCATTCCATATGTTCAAATGGAAAGTTCAATATTTAGAGCAAAGTAACAGGTCTGATCTAGATATAGAGTTCTGAACTTCCACGTTGACAACCATCATAGCCAAGTTAACTATCTACTCCCACTAATACTCTAGTAGAGTACATGTACTAACTTACCCTTAGCTAACTAGGCGATGCCGGCCGCCATCTGCGGTACATGCTAAGCGCCGGCACCGGCGTCCTCCGCCTCGCCTCGGACTTGCCAGAGGTTCGATAGGGCGCGTTGCTTGCGCGCGTTGGCCATTTCCATGCCGGCGTGTTCCACCGAAGCTTCGGCTTCTAAGTGGGAAACCCACTTGATGAGCTGGTAGTAAAAATCAGCGTCGCGAATGCGTGCATGCCCGCCAGCCTTCAGGGCTATTTGCCGGGCGCCGGCCGCCATGTAGTCGGCCCAGTTGCGGGCGCTCTGCTCGCGACTAAGGGCGTCGAAGCACTGCTGCTCCATGTCCCGCTGGCGGCGCAAATCGGTGATACGCTGCTCCTCCGCCAGGCGGTCGCGCTCCAACAACTCCTGCTCCTCCGCCAGGCGTCGTGCTCCAACAAGTCCTCGATCTCCGCATTGCCATCTAAAGACCGATAGAATGCCTCCTCCCTCCGTCTGCCTTCCGGTGAAAAACCGAACACTAGTTCTGGCGGTGACCGCTTCCGGCCTCGCCTATCGCGGATGGGCGGGGGCATGGCCGACATGGCGAGAGCGAGGACAAGTGGCGAGCGACGTCGGGCCGGTGTGGGATTATGAGGATAGGGTGAGTTGGGTCACGGTGCCACCGGAGAAGGCTGGGAAATAGTACTTATAGGTGGAAGGTAGCGCGATAGTCTTCGGAATTCAATGCATAAGCAGGCATGGCTTAGCGCACCAGCTTGCTGAGGAAAACTAGAGAAATTGAAATTATGACTGTGTCGTCCTGTCCCGTCCGTGCTGGGTCGCACATCGGCATGACGGTCAAACGATTGCACTCGAATCATCCAGATGAGGTACTCCCTCCATGTCAATAATGATTCCACGGATTTAAATGGCCCGCAACAATTAAAGCGCATCTTTTTTTGCATCAGTTAGCTGCCTTAATTATGACCGGCTGCATGCAGGCACACAGAATCGCTCGCAGCAAGGACGCGGAGCAGCATGCAACGAGTCGCAGCCGAGGGCACACATGCAACCACTTAAATCGCTGGAATTAATTAGGCTTAAACTTCTGCATGCAGTTAATTATTGCTATGCCTTGGTCTTGATGCTTTGGCTCAAGGACTAATAAACCCGGACGGAGGGAGTACCTTGGTTGGTGAGATTTTTGAATTAAGCCCTGCAAATCGGAAAGGAGGTACTAGTACGTGTGTGATCCGCTATTTATTCGTGTAGGATCGAGTAGGCCGTTTCTTGAATTGAGCCCTGCAAACCGGAAAGGAGGTAGTACGTGCGTGATCCGCTATTTATCCGTGTAGGATCGAGTAGGTCGGATAGTGTACGTGTAGGATAGAGTAGGTATGATGGTGTACGTGTACGATCGCATTAGCTGATGAATGTTAGCTAGGAGACAAGGCATTTGCGAACGTTTTTGTTGGCAGTTTCTTCAGATTCGCATGGCATTTTGTTCAGAGCAGCTTGTTAGTTTCTTCAGAGGTAGGCATTTTTATTCAAAAAACTGCCACTTCGGATCTTGCGTCGCAACTAAAACTGCCAGGAGCGCATTAGTAGGCTAGCTAGTGATCGATCAGTAACTTGTAAACACTGAGCGAACAGAAATAAGGAACTGTTAATGCATCTCAATGATTCACAGATCATATACAAATATGTAGCTCCAAAAGCAAAGATCAGCCACTTCGGATCTTGCATCGCAACTAAAACCAACTAGTATGATTCCCATACATAAGATCAACATGTTAATGCATCTCAATGATTCACAGATCATATACAAATATGTAGCTCCAAAAGCAAAGATCTAGAAAAAACATATGTTCTTCCGACTAACATGGATGCTTCTCTTGGCAAACATTCAGTACAGACTGAAAGACAAATTTGTTTGTGAAGTCTACAATTACTCTTGCAAACGTAAGTGGTTTCACCAACAGCTGGAACCATGAGAATGAACCACACATGATGGAGGAACATCCACTACAATATGATTTGGTCTTCTCTCGATCACACGGCGAGACTATTTTTGGAATACAAACTTTAACTTAGGCAAAATGATGCCCATTGTATAATCAGACCAAAGCAATGAAGCACCTAGTGTTGGCCAATAAATAGTATAGTACTACTTTTCTGCAGTCTATGAAGTGACTATCCAATCTTTCTGTGTCTATTTTCAAATGGCACTGCATGCAGTGACTATACTATTCTCTTGTGCAGTTCAACCAAAATTGCGGTCACTTTGTTTGTTCGCCAAATAGCAATGGGCAGACATCTTTGTCTGCACAAATATCAAGCAGCTAGTAAATATATACCCCACCTTGTATTTTCGGTTTAAACATGTCTCTTCCGCTTAGCATCTGCCATGTTTTGCACTGGACAATTTGATACAGTCATGTTTTGCCCTGGACAATTTCATACTGAATTGATTTGCTGGTTCAGAACAGAAATATAGCGCCTATTCTTCATCAGACCAGGATATCCATGTTCGCAGTGATGGAAGTGGTGAAATCGATACAACCGAAATTGAGCATCCAATCACTGAATCCTGTCCTACACTTCCAATGTAGGTCCACCCTGCAAATAAATTCACATGCAAACCACTAGTATTACTATCTAATGACATTACAAAAAGAGTAGCAAGATAGTAGCAAACCATGTACCTTCATAATGAACAGCTCATAGTGCCACCAATTGGATATAAAGGTTTGGAAGAAAACATGCTCCTAATGTTGAACCATTTGGACTTTTTGTGCAGTTCCACTAAAATCGAGCATCCCTGTTTGCATAGATATTGAAAGTGTGAGTACTATAAAAGTGGCACTAGTTGAAGCATAGACTCACAAATATAAGCATTCCAATTTCTTAATGGGAAAAGGTAGCAAGACTGTTTCTAACCACCTGTTTGAAGGAATAAATAAGGCAACACCGGCTGATGTCAGGAAGGCATATATAGTTCTTTCTGAAAGAATGATCGATTCCAGACCTTTCCTCTTCTTTTAAGCATATTTTGTGCAGTTCAACTAAAATAAAATGCCATCACCGCCTTGAAAATTCAGTGACACTGTACAAAAGGAAATGACTTAACATTACATCATGATGTCAGGTATGTAGTCGACAAGCATTAGAGACAAACATATAGACCTGCTCTAATAACATAATGAACATCAATTTTAACAAAGGTGTGACTAGCTTTACCGGGATAATTTGAGTGCACTCTACACCCTCCGTTCCTTAATATAAGACGTTTTCGCAGTTCAGTTTAAAGTACCCAAACGTCTAGTATTTAGAAAAACAGGTAGTAGTTTTCTGGAGCACATATCTGGGAAAGCTTGCCACACTTTATTTATGTCCATACGCTAATGCAACACCATTCGAATACTACAAATATACACTAATCCAGTGGCTAGTGCAACAGTAGAGTAGTTATTTTATTACAGGGTACAGTACAATGGTTTTACTGAATGGATTTCAATAAATCTAGCACTGGAAGATTTCTACGAGAATTAACAATACAAAATGTAAAGGTAACAAGTTTCAGCATTGGTATACTAGATGTGCATGAGCATTAAACCAAATACAAAATTCTGAAGGTAACTAGCATTATTAACTAATGGCAGTATAAAAAAATTGCAAACCATGTACCTTCAAGGTAAATATCATTTCGAACTCGAGGGGACCTAAAAATTGCTATCCCAATCTTGATAATCGGTCAAACATAAAAACTTGATCGAATGAGTCAAGAGAACAGCCGGAGGAGGAGGTGCCCACTCTTGACCTTTCCTCTTGACACTGCACAAAAAAATTGACTCATCTCATGAAAGTAAGGTATGTAATCTATAAGCATTAATAGTGCAAAAATCTGATGGTAGAAACAAGATTCATCGTTGGTATACTGGCTGTGCAACAGCATTAGAATGCCTTAGCTGGAAAATCTTTAATACATCCACAATCAACAGCTAACCCTGAAATAATCCAGTGACATTAAATGGCATTGCTTAAATTTATTGGTGGCATTAGACTGAGTGTGGCATTAGTTACATGTGGCATCATTTTAGCAGTAACATTGCTTGACTTGGCTGCTGGCGTTATACTAACAAAAAAGGTGGCAATAAGAGCATGGGAGGCCCATTCGGACAGTTGGCGCACCAGTACAATGTACCTCCACGGACGCATAGAGTGGTGAGGGAGGTATGGTTGCCCAAAGCAACAAATATCCAGGCAGCATATGTGGATTATGTCCCATTTTTGTTCTCTTTAGCCACCTTTTTCCTATGTGAGGACAACAAACCGATCGACCTGGTCATTCTCTATTGCATTTTCATGCCTTTCTATCCTTCTTCAACCAAGAGACACGAGACTCGTTCCTTAGCTACTGATTTTCCCCTTTTCAACTTAGATGCGGGTTCGATGCCTACTCTCTTGGACAGTACAGTCTCCCTTCCTTTCCTTATTCAACCCAGACATGGATTAGTCTGCATGAAGTAGGGTTTCCTTTAATACTGCAAATTAAGGTTTTTCTCTACGTGACCAGCAGAGCAGAGGATAGAAAATTGGGAAGATGGTGGAGTGGAAAAAGATCCACATGCAGCGACGTGGCAGATGGGGCAATAGAACAAGGGTATGGTTCGAAAAGAGGTAGCATACCTGAGGGTCGGCGGGAAGTGGCTTCGCTCGTGGTAGTCGTCCTCCGCACACACTACGGCAGTGAGCTTGGGGACGGAGGCCATCCCGCGCGGGCGCTAGGTCTGAGAGGACGGCCTTGTCGTTAGTGCGTGACCTCGCTCGCCGATGACGAGTGCGTCAACACTGCACATCCTTTTCTTCCCCGGCGGTTCTATGACCACCGGTGAGGAGGGAGAGAGAGGCCGTCTTTTTTAGATCTGGAGAGAGGGTGATAGTGTGAGAAGCAAGTGGGCAGCTCTTAGCACGAAAGAGTTGATGCTCCAGCTTATATATCTTTTTATACTGCTATTACTAGAGGTGGAGTAGCGGTAGAGTAGTTTATATTTTCTCTGCATACAGTACCAGTTAGTCGTGCTTCAAAACTGAACGACACACCATTAAAAGAATAAAGTCGAGAAATAATGCGGCACTTCGGGCCAACGCGGCCAGATCGCATTTTTCACGAGAAATTACACACCATGTTTCGTTGCCATGTGGTCCCGTTCCGACATGTCAGTGAGACGACGGCGAGTCCATTTCTACTATTTCCGAACAGACGTGTAAGACGAGGCGCCTCTTCGTGTACCGTGGCAAACTGGCAACTGTCCACTGACTCTTCGCCTTTCCCTCTCGATTTGGAGCTGCTGTCGCACACTCTTCCTCCCTCCTCCATTTGCCATCACCCTTCCTTCTGCCATTGTTCGATCATCTTCTCCATGGAGAGAACAAGCCAGAAATGACCCCGTTATTCTAGCCCCAATCTGAAAGATGACGTGGTGGAGGAACTCATTGATCGGTGCGACGTCATCACCTCGGCTAGCATGGCAGGTTCGTTCAAGACCATTCTCGACCCAAGGGTCCAGGAGCGGTTTGATCTCCCTTATCTTCTTTGCTATAAGCCTGTTCGCATGGGCGCGGACGATGGAGGCCTCACCTTGTGCAAGTTGATGCCGCTCGATAATGATACGTGTGATGTTAAGATGCCATTGCTTAAGGGTAAGGCCTGGGCTGGCGCAAATGGAGATTGGGTTGTTTATATTGGGTACAATTGCGAGTGGGAACTTGTGAATGTGTACACTCGTCAGCGGATTCCACTTCCAAAAATCTCAGAGTGCCCTGAGGCTGAGCACACAGATGATCTACGTCTGTTCAAATACGATCATGGTGGTTGTCGTCTATGGAAGATAGCAATTTGTTGAGTTCCCAACCGCTCTTGGAATTACAAGAACTATGAAGTTGTTGCTATCATCAACAAGCTTGTTGCAGTTGATACGTCCATTTTGCATCATGCTTTTATATCGATATTTATTGCATTATGGGATGTTATTACATGTTATGTTACAATACTTATGGATATTCTCTCTCATTTTACAAGGTTTATCATGAAGAGGGAGAATGCCGGCAGCTGGGATTCTGGCTGGAAAAGGAGCAAATATTGGAAACCTATTCTGCACAGCTCCAAAAGTCCTGAAACTTCACGAAAGTCATTTTTGTAATTAATAAGAATTATTGAGAAAAGAAAGTCTAGAGGGGGCCCACACCCTGGCCATGAGGGTGGGGGGCGCGCCCACCCCTACTGGGCGTGCCCCACTGTCTCGTGGGCCCCCTGGTGACCCTCCGGTGCCCATCTTCTACTATATGAAGGCTTTTACCCTGGAAAAAATTTATAAGCAAGCTTACGGGATGAAACTCCGCCGCCACGAGTCGGAACCTTGGCGGAACCAATCTAGGGCTCCGGTAGAGCTGTTCATGGTGCTCTTCGTAAAATGCTTGCTAAGTATGATGTTAATCATAGAATTGCATCTCCTTATCACCCACGATCTAGCGGTCAAGTAGAGTTGAGTAATAGAGAGCTCAAATTAATTTTGCAAAAGACTGTCAATAGATCTAGAAAGAATTGGTCCAAGAAACTTGATGATGCATTATGGGCCTATAGAACTGCATACAAAAATCCTATGGGTATGTCTCCGTATAAGATGGTTTATGGAAAGGCATGTCACTTACCTCTCGAACTTGAACATAAAGCATATTGGGCTATTAAAGAGCTCAACTATGACTTCAAACTTGCCGGTGAGAAGAGGTTATTTGATATTAGCTCACTCGATGAATGGAGAACCCAAGCCTATGAGAATGACAAGTTGTTCAAAGAAAAAGTTAAAGGATGGCATGACAAGAGAGAATACAAAACCGTGAGTTTAACGTAGGTGATTATGTGTTGCTATTCAACTCTCGTTTAAGATTTTTTGCAGCAAAACTTCTCTCTAAACGGGAAGGTCCTTACGTTATCGAGGAGGTCTATCGTTCCGGTGCCATAAAAATCAACAACTTCGAAGGCACAAATCCAAAGGTGGTGAACGGTTACAGAATCAAACATTATATCTTAGGTAATCCTATAAATGTTAAAACTAATATTATTAAAACGGTAACCCCGGAGGAATACATAAGGGACACTTTCCGGAACGTTTCAGACTCTGAAAAGGAATAGGTATGTGGTACGGTAAGTAAACCGACTCCAAAACAATTCTAATGGCAATTTTTCTCTGTTTTGGAATATTTGAGAATTTAGGAAAGCAAGAACTAATCCGGGAAGGACACGAGGCCTCCACGAGGGTGGAGGGCGCGCTCACCCTTACTGGGCGCGCCCCCTGCCTCGTGGGCACCTCGTGTGCCTTCCGGACTCCGTTTTCTTGCACGTTACTTCTTTTGGTCGGTAAAAAATCATTATATAATCTCCCAAAAGTTTTGACCACCGTATCACGCAAAAATCTTCTGTTTTTGTTTTGAGCTGTTTTTCTGACAGATCTAGAGCACCATGACGTCTCCAAGCGCTCCCAAGGACAAGTTTTTCGAGAGGGTTATCAACCCCTATCTCGCGGAGGTGCTGCAACACCCTCAAAACATTGAGATGCGTGAGGGGGTGCTGCACATCTGCGATGTGGAGGGACCAAGGCGTACCGGAAGCATGGAGCCAAATCTCGAAGCTACGGAAAAACAAGTTTTCAAGTGCCAAGGGATGGTGGAGCGTGGACTCAACGCCAACCAGATGATGATCGCGGATTTCACCAACAACCACAAGGTGGATGCCAAGAACATTGGGGAGACCATCTTCAAGCTTCATGAGAAAATCGAGCATCTCCAAGCCCCGATATATGACCTGCAAAATCAAAACTGTGAGTATGAATATAGATTCAAGAGGATGAGTTTGGCTGTAGATTTAAGAATCCCGGAGACTCGATCATCCTTCTATGATGGTGAGCCTATGTCGTGGAAGATAGATGACAAGCCTACATCATCAACAACATCCTTCTTCACCACCTTCGAGGACATAATCACATGGGTATGGGCACTCCCCTTGGCAACTGCCAATTTTGGGGGAGGTGCCCCGGTATCGTATCACCATCACACTCCTATCTTTACCGTTTTACTTAGTTCGATCCTTTTGGTAATATCTAGATCTAATAGATTGAAGTTTTGGTATGAATTAGTTTTGAGTTTTGCTTTATGACCCCTCTATGTAATCGAGTCCGTGAGCTATAAAATAAAGATTAGTGTTGAGTCAAGGGCTTTGTTATCTTGCTATGATCTTGAGAAAATAGAAAGAATAAAAAAGGAATAAAAGAGTTCATATTGATCTTATGGATAGTAATGACTTCACATATAAAGAGTATGAGGCATAAACATTGTTGAGAATTGACAAACATAGTTTTGGTCATCGTTGCAATTAATAGGAAGTAATAAAGAAAGAGAGGTTTTCACATACAAATATACTATCTTTGGACATCTGTTATAATTATGAGCAGTCATTAAAATATGACATGCTAAAGAGTTGATGTTGGACAAGGAAGACAACGTAATGGGTTATGTTTTCTCACATGTCAGTCAAAGTATATTATCATGGATCATTCAAACTTGTTGGGTTTGCTTTTCCCCCTCATGCTAACCAAAAATTCCTTGCACCAAGTAGAGATACTACTTGTGCTTCCAAATATCCTTAAACCCAGTTTTGCCATGAGAGTCCACCATACCTACCTATGGATTGAGTAAGATCCTTCAAGTAAGTTGTCATGTTGCAAGCAATAAAAATTGCTCTCTAAATATGTATGACTTATTAGTGCGGAGAAAATAAGCTTTATACGATCGTGTGATATGGAAGTAATAAAAGCGACGGACTGCATAATAAAGGTTCATATCACAAGTTGTAATATAAAGTGACGTTATTTTGCATTAAGATTTTGTGCATCCAACCCTAAAAGCACATGACAACCTCTGCTTCCCTCTGCAAAGGGCCTATCTTTTACCTTATGTCTTTTACTTTATGCAAGAGTAAAGGTGATCTTTACCTTACCCTTTTTCATTTTATCCTTTGGCAAGCACCTCGTGTTGGGAAGATCCTGATATATATATCCAATTGGATGTAAGTTAGCATGAACTATTATTGTTGACATCACCCAAAGGTGAATACGTTGGGAGGCGAAATTATAAGCCCCTATCTTTCTCAGTGTCCGATTAAAACTCCATAACCATAAGTATTGCATGAGTGTGAGCAATTGTAGAAGACTATATGATAGTTGAGTATGTGGACTTGCTGAAAAGCACTATTCTTGACTCTTTCCGATGTTATGATAAATTGCAATTGCTTCAATGACCGGGATTATAGTTTGTTAGTTCTCAATGAAGTTTATGATCCACACTTGACATTGTGAATAGATTGTTACTTGAGCATAAGAAATCATATGACAAAATCTATATATGTTGCTGTTATAACAATGATCATGATGCCCTCATGTCCGTATTTTATTTTTATCGACTCCTCTATCTATAAACATGTGGACATATTTCTCGATATCGGCTTCCGCTTGAGGACAAGCGAGGTCTAAGCTTGGGGGAGTCGATACGTCCATTTTGCATCATGCTTTTATATAGATATTTATTGCATTATGGGCTGTTATTACACGTTATGTCACAATACTTATGGCTGTTCTCTCTTATTTTACAAGGTTTATCATGAAGAGGGAGAATGCCGGCAACTAGGATTCTGGCTGGAAAGGAGCAAATATTTGAAACCTATTCTGCACAGCTCCAAAAGTCCTCAAACTCCAGAAAGTCATTTTTAGAATTAATAAGAATTATTGAGCAAAGAAAGTACCAGAGGGGGCCCACACCCTGGCCACGAGGGTGGGGGGCGCGCTCACCCCTACTGGGCGCGCCCCGTCTCTCGTGGGCCCCCTGGTGGCCCTCCGGTGCCCATCTTCTTCTATATGAAGGATTTTACCCTGGAAAAAAAATCATAAGCAAGCTTATGGGACGAAACTCCGCCGCCACGAGGCGGAACCTTGGCGGAACCAATCTAGGGCTCCGGCGGAGCTGTTCTGCTGGGGAAACTTCCCTCCGGGAGGTGGAAATCATCATCATCGTCATCACCAATGATCCTCTCATCGGGAGGGGGTCAATCTACATCAACATATTCACCAGCACCGTCTCCTCTCAAAAACCTAGTTCATCTCTTGTATCCAATCTTGTATCAAAACCACAAATTGGTACCTGTGGGTTGCTAGTAGTGTTGATTACTCCTTGTAGTTGATGCTAATTGGTTTACTTGGTGGAAGATCATATGTTCAGATCCTTAATGCATATTAATAATCCTCTGATCATGAACATGAATATGCTTTGTGAGTAGTTACGTTTGTTCCTGAGGACATGGGTGAAGTCTTGCTATTAGTAGTCATGTGAATTTGGTCTTCGTTCGATATTTTGATGAGATGTATGTTGTCTCTCCTCTAGCGGTGTTAGGTGAACGTCGACTACATGACACTTCAGCATTATTTTGGGCCTAGAGGAAGGCACTGGGAAGTAATAAGTAGATGATGGGTTGCTTGAGTGACAGAAGCTTAAACCCTAGTTTATGCGTTGCTTCATAAGGGGCTGATTTGGACCCACTAGTTTCATGCTATGGTTAGGTTTACCTTAATACTTCTTTTGTAGTTGCGGGTGCTTGCAATAAGGGTTAATCATAAGTGGGATGCTTGTCCAAGGAAGGGCAGTACCCAAGCACCAGTCCACCCATATATCAAATTATCAAAGTAACGAACGTGAATCATATGAGCGTGATGAAAATTAGCTTGACGATAATTCCCATGTGTCCACGGGAGCGCTTATATCACTATAAGAAATTGTCCAGGCTTGTCCTTTGCTACAAAAAGGATTGGGCCACCTTGCTGCACCTTGTTTACTTTCATTGCTTGTTACCTTTTACAAATTATCTTATCACAAAACTATCTGTTACCTACAATTTCAGTGCTTGCAGAGAATACCTTACTGAAAACCGCTTGTCATTTCCTTCTGCTCCTCGTTGGGTTCGACACTCTTACTTATCGAAAGGACTACGATAGATCCCCTATACTTGTGGGTCATCAGTCGTCGTTACTGATTCCATGGTTCGTCCACGGATATTGCTCAAAAATCAGTTTCCGTACACGGATGATGAGTACTATGATGCAATTGAATACGAGGATCTTGTGTTTGCTTCCACCACTCATGGCACTTTTTTTGTATGGGATCCTCGTAGTTTCGGTACGTTTGTCTTCCACTGTAATTATAATTGTCTCATCCACATGCATGCGGGTTAGCAAGTTTCCCTTTACTAATTAACCTTCTTCTTGTGTTTCCAAGGTCCCGTGAACATTCCACCACCTATACTTGAAAAATTTTATAACCAAGGGGGAGATGACGATGGTGATGATCACGAGCATGAGGACGAGCAGGACTTATATACTCAGTGGCGCCTGGCAACTAATTCCGATGGATCACCTCTTTTTGTCTGTATACAGTGCACTGAGATTGTTACTACCGAGGGAGCACGTGTTGTCTCCCATGGTCGCCCTCTCTGGACCTATTCCAACACCCATTGCAAGGTATTTGGGATGGATACTAGTGTGCTAGCACCAACACCTTATCCCTTGTACAATATTGATAGTCTTGGAGAAAACTCGCTCTTCCTTGGACCAAACTATCCAATGATGGTTAAAGGAGATCCAGCTGCTGTGGACACACCATTACTACCATTTATGAGAAGCAACTGTATGTATACCTCAGACATTTCGGTGGTTCCCTACCCTGCTCCTGATATATGTCGCTTCAGCCTAGATGATCAGTCCTGCGTTGCTCCCGACATTGACAATACCTGGCCTTTCCCAGAGCACCTATGGTTCCAAGAAAGCGTTTCCAACGCCGAGGATTGGTTGAGTTGAAGTTCGTTTCATTGCTTGTTATTTGTTGTGTGATGAAAACTTCAGTATTTACTAGAATATTTTGTTGGAAATAATCTATAATCCAACATGTATCCTCGTTATCGTTGTGTGTTGATGAATTGTTGTATGTAATGAATGGTACATTTGCAAATGCATGTCATAGACTCAATTTATGAATGGTTTTCGAGTCACTTCTTGGAGTGTGAGTACCGTAGTAGTATAGCCAGCATCCGGTAAGTATATGAAGTTTCCACATCACATAGATCCAACCTAATATTGGAGTATGCTAGTCCTCCACCGGCGCACCGCTTCAAATGGCGGACGAAGTGAGAGGCCGCGTCACCTTATGTCCAGATCTGAGATGCCACGTGTACCAGATGAATGCCTCCAAGTTCGACCACCGTGATGCTAGGTGCGAGCCGAGGAACACTGTTGGAGAGACCCCCCTCATAATTTTCCTACATTGGCCGTTTGATTCATAGGATAGAATTCTATAGGATTTTTTTCCTATGTAATAATGTTTTAATTGACAATCTAGCATCCACTCCAACTTTTTTTCACTTCCTTTGTTCCTACGAAGATAGTACTGCTCTAAATGATGTGCCGCTGCAAGAGCCGCCTATATTAATTAACCACGCTTTTAAAAGGTGGACCAGCTTTGGCTATAGTAGTACTGTACTAGGTTAGTAGGTGACCATGCGCTTGGCTCTTCTCCTCTTCCGGAAGTAGAAAAATAATGATGGTACTACAGTAGTACTTCTGGCAATCTGAGACCAAATGAACTGCTGCACGTCCACCGCTTGTAAGCAAAAGTTTCTCCTCATGCTGCGAGCCACCACACACGCTTTGACGAGGGAGAAGGTAAGCAAGCTTCTTGTCGTTCTGCGAGTTGACGTGACGCATCAAAGTTATTTATTAGTACTCCCTTCAAAAAGGGCCGACCATGTCCATGGCTACCATCCCGTGCTCTGTTATTGAGTACGTGCACTATTCACGTGACATTGAGGAGAAAAAATATTGCGTAGTACTAGGTGCCATCGAAGTGCACGACTCACTTACGCACTGCATATCTCCATTTTCTTTCATGACATGCCACCTTCATGCTAGATGCCTCGTGTGTCATGGAGGCATATAGTATGATTTTTAAAATGGAGGCATATAGATGTCTCGCATGTCGGCAAAAGGATGAACAAAGCTCATGTCTTAAAGGAAAGAGTGGAAGAACATAGAATCCCGACGACCGAGAAGGAGCAACAAACCTTGCGGTGGAGCGTCTGCACTCATAATATTTATATTATTCAGCGATATAAAATCAACCAAATCTCTCCACATTCCTATACCATTCTATACTATGCGAATAACTTTGAACGTAATACATTGATTCACTCTATCCAATGGTCATAGTTAGAAAATCCAAACAAAACCAAGCTTTGGATCAACTCTTTAAGCACTCAGATTGTTGCCGCTTTCCCACCAAGCCCACCTATATATCCGCTCACGTGTGATGACCACAGGAGCTATCCACTCAGATTTTATGTTAAAAAAATAAAGGTCGATAACTAATGCGGCACCTCGGGCCAACGCGACCAGATCGTATTTTGCATGAGAAATTACACACCATGTTTCGTTGACATGTGGTCTCGTTCGAACATGTCAGTGAGACGATGGCGAGTCCTTTTCTACTATTTCCGAACGGACGTTTAGGCTGGGGCGCCTCTTCGTGTACCATGGCAAACTTGCAACCGTCCACCGACTCTTTGCCTTTCCCTCTCGATTTGGAACTGCTGTCACACGCTCTTCCTCCCTCCTCCATTTTCCTTCACCCTTCCTTCTGCCATTGTTCGATCGTCTTCATGGACGGAACAGGCCAGAAACGACCCCATTATTCTTGCCCCGATCTGAAAGATGACATGGTGGAGGAACTCATTGATAGGTGTGATGTCATCACCTAGGCTAGCATGGCAGGTTCGTTCAAGACCATTCTCGACTCAACTAATAACATCAGTACAAGAAACCTAAGGGTCTAGGAGCGGTTTGATCTCCCCTATCTTCTTCGCCGTGACCCTGCTGACTGGTGCGGGGATGACGGAGGCCTCGCCTTGTGCAAGTTGATACCGCTTGATAATGATACGTATGATGTTAAGATGCCATCGCTTGAGGGCAAGGCTTTGGCAGGCGCAAATGGAGATTGGGTACAACTGCGAGTGGGAACTTGTGAATGTGTACACTCGTGATCGGGTTCCACTTCGAAAAATCTCAGCAGACTGCCCAGAGGTTGAGCACACCGGTATTCTACGCACGTTCAAATACGATCATGGTGACTGTCTTCTATGAAAGATAGCAATTTGTCGAGTTCCCAGCTGCTCTTGGCATTAAAGGAACTATGTAGTTGTTGCTATCTTCGACAAGGTTGTTGCCGTCCTTCATGGTTCGACTCGATGGATCTTGCTCAAAAATCAGTTTCCATACACGGATGTGTACTGTGATGCAATTCAATACGAGGGTCTCGTGTTTGCTTCCACCACTCAGGGAACTATTTTTGCTTGGGATCCTCGTACTTTCGGTACATTTGTATTCCACCGTAATTATAACTGTTTCATCCACATGCATGCGGGTTAGCAAGTTTCCCTTCACTAATTAACCTTCTTCTTGTGTTTCCAAGGTACTGTGAACATTCCACCACCTATACTTGAAAACTTTTATAACCAAGGGGGAGATGACGATGGTGATGATAACGAGCATGAGGACGAGGAGGGCCCATATACTCAGCGGCGCCTAGCAACTTATTTCGATGGATCACCCCTTCTTGTCTGTATACAGCACACTGCTGATGTTACTACTAAGGAAGCAGGTGTTGTCTCCCATGGTCGCACTCTCCGGACCTATTCCAACACTCGTTGCATGGTATTCGGGATGGTTACTAGTGTGCTAGCGCCAACACCTTCTCCCTGGTACAGTATTGATAATCTTGGAGAAAACTCACTCTTCCTTGGACAAAACTATCCAATGACGGTGAAAGGCGATCCAACTGCTAACACAACGTTACTACCATTTATGAGAAGCAACTGTATCTATACCTCGGACATTTCGGTCGTTCCCTACCCTGGTACTGATATAGTAGGCCGCTTCAGCTGGATGATCAGTCTTGCTTCGGTCTCGAGATTGACAATAGATGGCCCTTCCCAGAGAACCACTTGTGGATCAAAGCAACCGTTTCCAACGCCGAGGATTGGTTGAGTTGAAATTCATTTCATTCCTTGTTATTTGTTGTGTGATAAAAACTTTAGTATTTATAATGTATCCTCGTTGTCGTTGTGGGTTTATGACCTGTTGTATGTAATAAAATGATATGCCTGTGATAAACTTACTAGATTTATGAATGGCTTTCGAGTCGCTTCTCTGAGTGGGTGCAACGAACAGGCAAAAAATATTTTCTGAATACATAATTGTACGTGCATTGCAACAGGTTATCGGATGAGGCCAATCAACAATAGTACACTATTTGTGCTAGCTTCACATGCTTTGCGCATCGGGCGGGTGTTTTTACTGTAGCTGTGAATCCCATCATCCTAGGTCCTCGGATGAGTCCAGTAGAAATTGCATTCTTATGTTTGGGTTCAAACTTTCAGAACTGCTGCACTATCTCTACGTCTACGTATACATAATACAATAAGTTTTAAACTTCAGACCAGCCACCCACCCTCACAAAGAACACTTTTTAACCTAGCACTATATAGTCGTAGGGTTGCATGGGCCAGAACAAGCATTCACGTCTAGGAGTATGACACACACCACCAGCATGACTTCCATCTGACACCATATTTCTTGGTGTCCGTACTACAACTATCTCTTCAACCTCGTCGTTTCTCTAACTCAGCCATCGCGCGGCGGGCGAGGTGGGGGTTTGCCGATAGTTGGTTTCCTCAATTGTAGTCCCACTTGTAAGGCCAACTCCAACGCACGACCCCAAACAGAACTCTGTTTTGCCTGGATTCTGTCCGTTTGGGTAGGGTAATGGGGTCGTGTCCGGGCCATTTCTCGGATGCGGTGGCCGTGCGCCGAACGCGCGGGCGCATCCCGACCGCGTACATTTTTCTTTGCAAACACATATCTTTCTTTCATCATTGATTTTTGGTACATGGAAATACATCACCAAAATTTGACTAGAAAAGCAAGACCAAAGAAAACAACAACCACAAGAATACATTTTAGAAGATATCCTACTTCCATAACTGCTCCTGTAAGTTGGATTAGTGCCTTCTCGATGCATTCATTGTTGATCTGCGGAGGCTCGATCTTGCGTTATTCTTTCTTATTCGAGTGTAAATAAGTAGACGTTGCTTCCTCGCATCTAGTCTCATGTCTAGCCTCTATTCTATCAACAAGTGCACTATTCTCATCTCTAGCCTCTATGCTAGCTAAAAGTGCTAGAACATCTACTAAATTGCGCTCTATCAATATATCGATGTACTCTTCTTCCCAATACCAAAACTTGCATCCATTCTACACAATAAAAGTTTAAGTTAGCACAACTAGTCTAATCCGAGAGCACAACCAAAGATTTGGTCGAGTTCTTCCTCCTTTTGCCGACACGTGGGACATCTAGCATCCAGGTCGTGTCATCTTGGAGTGACCAGCACCTTGGGTTAAACTGTAAATAGAATCTTACTACTCTTGAGTAACTCCAAAAGCGACCACTGAAGATATTTATTGGATTTGTTTTTCATCACCAGCATGTTGAGGTGAAAGATGTGCAGGTTCACTGGGTCCTCTTGTGTTTTCACTGACATGTGGGACCGCATATGAGCAAACAGATGATGGGCTCTGCACGCGTGCTGGCTGGCTGAGAAGAGAGATAGAGGAGGGCTGAGAATGGACTCCAGGAAATTTGTTCTGCGTAACCAGCACCTTGATATAGGCTCGATATAGTGGGGTGGCATGGGCCACTAGCATTCACATCTAGCAGTACGACACACGCCACCCACATGAGTCCCATCCGACACCAATTTTCTTGGAGTCCGTGCTACAACCATCTCTTCTCCCTCCTGTTTTCTCAGCCATCGTGCAGTGGGCGGGGTGGGGGTTTGCCGATAGTCGGTTTGCTCAACTGTGGTCCCACTTATAAGTGAAAAAGCAACACCACACACATTCCCCCTTGAGCGGCGTGCCGGACCAACCGTGTGGGGGTGCGACGCGAACACGACAGGCTTTTCCTTTTGAACTTGTAACTTGTAAAATTTGGTCCTGCTCCATGGCGCGACCGATAGATAGAAATAACGATTTTCACTAGAGTAATGAGAAGTTTGGTTCTGGCGCGGTTCATGCATGGAGTACGTACGAAAACTATGAAGTTGATGCGAAAGGTAAGATAATTACTAGTAGTACCATATACTACTACACGGATTTGACGGAAAGATAAAAATACATACGGATCCATCAACGACATCCTCACGCCCTAGTGCGCCGGGTCACCAACCAACGTGTGAGGAGCAGCGGCGTTGGCGGCGAGCTCAACGTGCTTATGAACAATGACATCCAAGGTTGCCCTGCGGTCCAAGAAGGCCAATGTCCTATCGTCCTCCTCTTGCATTTAGTAGTCCTTGTGGATGATTTGCGTAGACGTGGGTGATTATGTCGATGGTGTCTTGCTGCCCCAGGCGCTGCGTGGCAAGCGCGACCTCGAGGTGGACATTCTCCGGCGCGACTGCGGGCAGTCGCAGGGCCACCAGTGCGTCGAAGAGGTTGTCACCATACACTAGTGCCGAACCGGGCAATAGCACCGGTTTGTAAGGCCCTTTAGTGCCGGTTCCATAACCGGCACTAAAGTGTGGGCACTAAAGGCCCCCCCCCTTTAGTACCGGTTCAGCCTGGCTGGTGCTAAAGGGCAACCACATAAGCACGAGCCAGCTCCGGGGCACAGAGCCCTTTCGCACCAGTTGGTAACACCAACCGGTACTATAAGGTTTGGGGGTTTTAGTTTTATGATTTCTTTTCATTTAATTTTGTGTTTCCATTTTAATTCTTTTTCGTTTGCTGGTATTTATATATAAATAGAATTTCTAGTGGAACCAATCATGCATATATATATCATCAATGTCTCACAAACCACCATATTAATTAATTCACACATACACACATGTATAGCTATATACAATTTCTCCTACATATGCATGTTGCCTTGAGCCAGTGGCATTAGCCTAATTGGTGCCTTGAACACGATGACAATCGGAAGTGGTTCATGGTAGCGGGTAATAGTATTCTCCTTGGATTTATGACTGGTAGAGCAAAAATCCGCTATTTCCTCTTGAAGTGCTTCTCGCGCTCCGTTTCTAGGAGCTTGTCCCGCACCTCTTTGAACTGTTAAGAAGGAGATCAATATGCATGTGTATTAGTTGTGTGACTAGATATCGATAATGGTGTAAAATTGTGAATAGTGTTCGACAAGCGTACCCATTCTGTCTTTGAGATCTGCTCCTTTGGACGCCATCATGCGAATGTTCTATAAGCGCAGAATGCACACAGATCAGTCCCTGCGCTTGCTTGAGGGCCTTTACGAGAATGGAATTTGATCAGATAATAATTAATCAAGCATGATAATTAAAGAGTTGGCAGCTAGCTAGCTAGCTAGTACTATAATTACTTACCTTTGGTCGAAACCATTTAAGCTTTTTTCCATTACGCCTTCCATGACGCTGATGAACCTTGCCCAAGCCTGCCCGCCGACAAAGAAAATGAATAAAGGGTTATTAAATAGTTCATATCATGAAATGACAAACTAAATAGGCGAGATATATAGTTAATAATGATTGAAATTACCTGTTGACTATCCCAAACAAGATGTTATAGTCAGTATTTGCTTTGAGTAGTGAGTCCATATTTCAACTGTTCAAGCGTCAACTTTAATGATACACAAGATCCAGTGAAATCTGCATGCACACACGTTTGTATGTCTTAATTAAGCGGGCATATGTAAGCAAAAACATGTAGCTAGCTAGTAGGCAAAAACAGAGAATACTGGAGTCTTCCATCCTCCCTTGACGTACTTGTCCCATTCATGATTCTTGTGGTTCTTGAATGCAACCGCCATCTTCCTAAGAGCAGCGTCCTTGACTTTCTGCACATCTGCTTCTGTGAAATGATCTGTTAGGGTGAAATGTTCCATGAGAGTATCCCAAAGCAGACCTTTTTGTCTGTTGTCGACAAAAGTAACATCTGGACATGGCTTTGCTGGCTCTCTCCATTCTTGAAGGGAGATCAGGAGTTGGTCCTTCACAAGAACTCCGCACTGACGAACGAACTTGTCCGCAATCTTCTTAGGCGCTAATGGTTCGCCATTAGATTTGATTGCCTCGATATTGTACTTTACGCCCCCCTTCAAGTTTTTGTTCGGGCCTCGTTTTGTCCTTTTGCCTGAAGATTTGCTCGATCCGGATGGCTGAAAGAACAAAGATCGATTCGTTAATATATCTTCAAGTCATTTAAAACATGTGATGATCACCAGATGCCTGCTTATATAAATATATATACCTCGCCGGTCTTTGTTGTTTCAAGATCAACATTTTCTCGTCGTCATCATAATCATAGTTCATGACTTCATCAATTGATTAAATCGTGATCGAATATCATATCACCCTCTCCGGTGTTGTTTAGAAATTGAACCATCATAATCTTCTTCATTCGATCATCATCGGCCCATGAGGATGGCGTATCATATCGAACATGGCCTGTTCTCCCTCTCTGCCGGTATTGTCCGCCATAGCTTTTATTTAACTAATCCAAAAGAAATATAAAACAATTTAGTATTGAAATTACATCGTCTCGAATAATAGATATAATCTCGAATACATCGTCTCGAATAATAGATATAATCTCGAAAACATCGTCTCCAATAATAGATATAATCTCGAATACATCGTCTCGAATAATAGATATAATCTTGAATACATCGTCTCGAATAATAGATATAATATCGAATACATCACTGGCTAGGTAGCTAATAAAGATCGAATACTACAGAAGAATCTAGGACACTCGCGGTTCTGCTGGCGTGGCGGTGGACACCCAAGAGAAGGAACCCTCACGGGATCATAGCTAAAGTGAGATCCACAAGAAAAGCGCGGTATTGGAGAACCTGCCGCCTCTAATGCAACCATGTAGCGATGGGCGTGCTCGTCCTCCTCCACGACACAATGACGTACCACCTCCGGCTGGGCGGCTCCTCCCACCGAAACTGGCCCTGTGAACGCCACCAAAGCGAGATCAGGGTCGACAGCGGGACCGGGCGGGTTCCTCATCAAGCGGCGCGCCCTCCGAGCAGCACCTCCAGTGCCAGCCAGTGAGCCAGATCCGGACATGGGTCAGCCGGACGTCGTCAGCAGACGTGTCGGCGAGGATGCAGGTCGGGCATCGTCGAGAACAAATACTAGCTATATGCCCGCAAAGAGTAACATTTTTTTTAATGATTGGATTTTGATAACTAAAATTTCTAACATTTCTATATAACTAACATTTCTAACAATGCTATATATAACTAACATTTCTATAACATTTATAATATTTCTATAACTAAAAACAGAAAAAAATTATAACATTTCTATATATATAACTAACATTTTATAACTATTTCTATAACTAAAAACAGAAAAATTTCTAACAATTCTAACTTTTTATAACTATTTCTATAAGTAAAAAACGGAAAAATTTCTAACAATTCTAACATTTCTAACTATTCTAACAATTCTAACATTTCTAACTATTCCAACAATTCTAACATTTCTAACTATTCTAACAATTCTAACATTTCTAACCATTTCTGAAAAACAGAAAATTTCTAACAATTTCTAAAAACAGAAAATTTCTAACTATTTGTATAACTAAAAACAAAAAATGTATGTGTGTGTAAAAGCTCACGGCGCAGGCGAGGGCGACGGGGTGGCGGCAGAAGCCTGTGGGGCGACGGGGCGGCGACAGGCAGCGGCGATGACGAGGATGCAGCGATGGGGACAGGGACAGGCGGCGGCAGCGAGGTCGGGACAGACGGGCGGGCGGCGGCGACGACGATGGGGACGTCAGAGGCGGCACCGACAGCGGGGCGGGACAACAGCGGGACGAGGCGGCGGTGACGACGGGAGGGGCGGGACGGGACGACAGGCGGCGGCAGCGACGGGACGGGCGGCGGCGGGCGGCGATGAGGATGGAGGCGTCTGAGGCGGCGGGCAGCAGTGCGAGAGGAGAAGAAGCCAGATGAGAAAATGAAATTTTCGTAAGTGTTGTTTATATAGGAGGGCCTTTAGTACGGTTTGTGCCACCAACCGGTACTAAAGGCCAATTCTGCCAGCCCAAGCAGCGGAAGCGACCCCTTTAGTACCGGGTGGTGGCGCAAACCGGTACTAAAGCCCCCCCTTTAGTACGGTTTGTGCCACGACCGGTACTAAAGAAATCTTATTAGCGCAGTGCTTGATCTTGACAAGTTTAGTCCCACCTCGCTAGCCGAGGGGCGACTGCACTGGTTTATAAACCCCGTGCGGTCACTCTCTTGAGCTCCTCTCCAAAGCAGGCCCTCTGGGCCTCGTGTTCTTTGCTGCCTGTGGGCCACTTAGCCATTGCGGGCCTGCATCTGGACCAACAACAGGTTGGGTTTCTAGTCGTATGCAGGCCGCTCTGGCCTAGTAGGTGAGCTTTTTATTTTTTGCTTTATTTATTTTTGTGTTGTTTTTTGTGTATTTAGAGTTTCTTTGTGAATATTTTTGCTTTAGGTACAAAAATTACAAACTTTCTGTTAGTGCCCGTAGTTTTCAAATTTGAATAGTTTAAATTTTAAATTATTTGAAATTAGTGTGAATCACTAGTTTGTGAACTTAACTTTAAAAATCAGTAAAGGCATGAAATAATTTGTTTGCACATAAAATTTCTTCGCGTTTCAAATGCCAAAACACATAACTACCCTAACTATTACCGAGATTCCCCTCTGGGTGTGAAACACAGAAGAAAGTGATGATAGTGAAGCCGATCACATCCCAGATCTTTGGGTGTGAAACTTTTTCTTCGCTTGTGTCCCTTTGCACCGTAACCATGGAAAATCTTCATCATTTAACGGGATGCTCGGGTCAATAATCACTGTGAATGGAGCAATTTCATCAAACTTTTCATAATCTTGACTTGTCATCTTGTCATCCACTCCCACGATGTTTCTCTTCCCGAAAGAACTATGTGCGCTTTGGCTCATCGTCACGATGCATTCACTTCCTTATCTTTTCTTTTCTTGGCTTGGTAGACATGTCCTTCACATAGAAAACCTGTGCCACATCATTGGCTAGGACGAATGGTTAAATCGCATACATAAGATTGTTGAGATCCTTTGTTTTCATTCCATCTGCGGGTCTTCCGTTACCCGCCTCGTGTCATATTGACCCATTTGCACCGAAACAAAGGGACCTTTAAACCACGTCGATAGTCAAGTTCCCATATGTCCTGTATATAACCATAATATGTTTCCTTTCCGTCTTGGTTTCTGCATCAGCGGACACCACTGTTTTGGTTGGTGCTCTTCTTATCTTGGGCGATCGTGTAAAATGTATTACCATTTATCTGTACCCTTTTAAAGTCATTATATTCGAAGATGGTAGCGGGACAGCAAGTACATGTCATCTTCAATAGAGGTGTCATGCATGGTACATATACGCAACCAGTGGCGAAACTCCTAGTTTGTTCACGTGTAATCCAGTCATCAGACCACTCCGGTGTATGGAGGCGTAGCAAATTCTTGTGTTCATCCATATACGGAGCCACCAAGGCGGAATTCTGTAGAAGCTGTGTAGTGTGCTTGGTGAGAGAATGTCCGTCCATACATATTATTTGTTCCCCTCCTAGCGTGCCTTTTCCATCCAGTCTGCCCTTATGCGCGATTCAGGAACACCAATCGGCTTAAGGTCAGGAATAAAGTCAATACAAAACTCAATGACCTCCTCATTTTGATGGCCCTTGGAGATGCTTCCTTCGGCCTAGCACGGTTATGAACATATTTCTTTAAGACTCCATGAACCTCTCAAAGGGGATCATATTGTGTAGAAATACAGGACCCAAAGCGTTAATCTCTTCGCATAGGTGAACTAGGGCGTGCGTCATGATGTTGAAGAAGGATGGTGGGAACACCAACTTGAAACCGACAAGACATTGCACCAAATCATTCTCGTAACCTTGGTATGATTTCTGGATCGATTACCTTCGAGAGATTGCATTGAGTAATGCACATAGCTTCACAATGGCTAATCGAGCGTTTTCGGTAGAAGCCCCTCAATTCAGCGGAAGCGGTTGCATCATAATCACGTGGCAGTCATGAGACTTTAGGTTCGGAAATTTTCTCTGCCATGTTTATTATTCCCTTTATATTCGACGAAGCCGACGGTACCTTATCTTGAGCAGGCATTCAAAGAAGATTTCCTTCTCTTCTTGGGTAAGGCGTAGCTTGCATGACCCTGATGTATGCCGTCTTCTCCATGCATACGTTGCTGGTCCTCCGTGCCTCGGTGTATCTTTTGTCTTCCCATACACGCCCAAGAAGCCAAGCGAGGTCACGCAAAGATTCTTCGTCACGTGCATCACGTCGATTGCGGAGCGGACCTCTAGGTCTTTCAATATGGCAGGTCCCAAAATATAGATTTCTTCTTCCACATGGGTGCGCGTCCGTCGGCGTCTTCGAACAGGTTGTCCGCCAGACCCTTTCCAAATATCACCTTCAAATCCTTGACCATATCATGTACATCAGCACCGACAGATGGCGAGGCTTCGTCCGGTGATCCGCCTCACCTTTGAAATGCTTGCCTTTCTTTCTTACGGGATGCTGCTCGGAAGAAATCGATGATGTACCAGGTACACATTCTTCTTACAACTATTCAAATATATACTGTCGATATCATCCAAACAGTGCGTGCATCCGCGGTATCCCTTGTTTGTCTGTCACGAAAGGTTCTTGAGAGCAGGCCAATCATTGATGGTCACGAACAGCAACGCCTTTAGGTCAAATTCTTCCCCATGTGCTCATCCCACGCACGCGTACCTGTTCCATTCCACAGTTGTAAGAGTTCTTCAACTAATGGCCTTAGGTACACATCAATGTCGTTGCCGGGTTGCTTAGGGCCTTGGATGAGCACGGCATCATAATGAACTTCCGCTTCATGCACAACCAAGGAGGAAGGTTATACAAACATAGAGTCATAGGCAGGTGCTATGGTTGCTGCTCTGCTCCCCAAAAGGATTAATGCCATCTGCGCTTAGACCAAACCATACGCTCCTTGCGTTCATCGCAAACTCCTTCCGTACTTTCTTTCGATTTTTCTCCACTGCGACCCGTCGTGGTACTCTCAACTTTCCGTCTTTCTTACGGTCTTCTTCGTGCTATCGCGACGCCTTGGCATGCTCTTTGTTTTGGAACAAGCGTTTCAACCGTGGTATTATAGGAGAATACCACATCACCTTGGCAGGAATCTTCTTCTGGGCGCCGCCCTCGACATCACCAGGTCATCGCGGCTGATCTTATAGCGCAATGCACCACATACCGGCAAGCGTTCAAATCCTCGTACTCACCGCGGTAGAGGATGCAATCATTAGGGCATGCATGTATCTTACGCACCTCTAACCCTAGAGGGCAAACAACCTTCTTTGCTTCGTACGTACTCTCGGGCAATTCATTGTCCTTTGGAAGCATATCCTTTATCATTACCAGCAACTTTCCAAATCCCTTGTCGGATACACCATTCTCGCCTTCCATTGCAGCAATTCCAGTGTGGTGCCCAGCTTTTCTTGTCACCTCGCAATTCGGGTACAACAATTTTTGTGATCCTCTAACATGCGCTGCAACTTCTTCTTCTCCAAATCACTTGCGCAGTTTCTCTTTGCATCGGCAATGGCCCGACCTAGATCATCAGCGGTGTAGCGACCAGACCGAATGGATCCGAGTCTACGTGCTCGGTGTCATCCCTGGATCGAGTAATGCTGACACCACACAAGACTTGAAGGATTTATTGCGAGTAGCAATCACACACTTATTACATCGCTGTCCACAAGGGAACTTATTACAATAATATGGCTTAAGGCCATCTAATAATAACAGCGGAAGGCTTGGAAGATAAGCGAGTCCATCAACTCCAACGGCATCACTGAGTATAGAACCACGACCTAACACCTTACTCGTCGTCTGAAAAGTCTGCAACGTGAAGGTTGCAGCCCGAAAACGGGTCAGCACATGGAATATGCTGGCAATGTAACACATAAAAGCAATGAAGGAATAAGCCTATACTACATGCATATATGGCTGGTGGTAAGGCTCTACGGTTACATTTGCATAAAGCTGATTTTTCCCTACATCAAAGGAATAACTTTATTTAACTATCATGGTGGTTGTTAAACATTGAGAATGGTTGACAGCATCCTCAATCCCAATTAAAAGTACTCATCAAAACCCAATACATTTATTAGAAGTAACATGTTGAGATTCACATGATATCCAATTACCAGATACTCAAATTGTCCATAACCGGGGACACGGCTAATCATGATTAGTTTATACACTCTGCAGAGGTTTGCGCACTTTTCCCCACAAGACTCGATCGCCTCCGCTTGGTTCTCGTGACTACATGGTGTTTGAGAAGCGGATGAGCGAGACATAGTCTTTCGAAGCGCTAGCACCTTACATGTGGGTAGACCGTACCAACCTACATCCCCTACATCAGCTAGCCTACCCGTAAGAGTTCGCACAACTTAGTCAACTACGCCAGAGCCCATAATTGGCTTGTGGCTGCACGGAAGTTTCAGTTTGAATAATCTTATGATCCCTTAGAGCACAGGTGGCGGTCCGAAGAAATACAGGCAAGTCCTAATGGAAACCAGGTGCCTCAATCCACCCAGATGTGTGTTTAGGTTGCCACCTTAGATAAACCATTAATTACAATCTCACATCTGTCATGGATATTCACTCACCCAATCCACGTCTACTAGCATAGCATGGCATAATAAGCAAACGTAGAAGTAACTCCCAAGGTTTCATAAGTAAAACAGGTAATAGGTACTACCTCAATCTACTTCCCATCCCACAATTTAATTTGATCCTAAACATGCAAGTGTTTGAGGGTTTGATCTAATGCAATAAAACTGGGTAGTAGAAAAGGTATGATCAAAGTGTTACTTGCCTTGCTGATGATCCGCGTGACCTAGAGACTCGAAGTAACAAGCGGCGCACTCCGGGTGATCTAACGCAGACAAACAACAAGCATACAATAAGTACTCATCTAATGCACGGGGAAATCTCAAATAAAAGATCTAACCAGAAAGTTCAACTTAAGAACCCTGGTTGCAAAAGAATCGAATCGAAATAAACATCGAAAGTCGAAACTCGAGAGAGAACGACTCGGTTTAGCAATCTGAAACTAGGTCAAAATTTCAAAGTAGCAAAACTCTGTGAAAGTAGGTTAGTCGGAACGGCGGTTTCGTTACGAAACTCCAGGCGCTTGAATCACCTGATTCCGATAAACGAGCAAGAAATAAAACAGATTTGAAAATCGGATCGAAAATCGAATCAGAAAAATAATGGATTAATCCCGATTAAAAGAAAAACGACGAACGGATTAAATAACGGACGTTCGTTAACAGAACTAATCCAACGAACACGTTCATTGAAACGAACGGTTCGGTGAACGTTCGTTAAATAAGAAAACCGAAAAATAAAAACCATCTAGGGTTTAAAAAAAACCGAACGTCTCTTTTTAAAAAAACCGGATCGGCTTTTAGGGGAAAACCGGATCGGAACGGAGCGGGGCGGCGGCTACCTCCGGTGGCTCTCCGCGGGCTCGCGAGGCTCAGCGGGTCGGGAGGGGCGGGCTGGGCGGCGAGGGCGGCGGGTGCTCCGCGACGAGGGCGGCGACGGCGGGTTCAAGTTGGCGCCCACGGCGGCGGGGGGCGGTCGGGCGGCGGGTGGCGGCTGGGTGAGAGAGAAGGGGGGGGGCGGCGATTTAAGAGGGGGGGGCGACGGTGGCTTGGGGAGGGCAGCGGGGTCCCGGGCGGAGCGGACTCTGGGCGGCGGGAGGCGGCGGGCGGCGGGCTCTGTGGGAGAGGAGAGGGAGGCGGGGCTGGGCCGGGCCTGGCTGGCTGGGCTGGTGGGCCTTGGCCCAGGGGCTGACAGTTTTTTTTTTAAACCAAAGCAATTTTAAAAAAATACCAAATGAACTCCGATTTAAATAAAACCAATTTTCCCGACTCCTACAAATGAGTGAACAAAATGAACTTTAAAAGCGGCAAACATGCATAAAATTTTAAAATGCTCATTTTGCCTAAGCAAAATAAATCTTCCAAAACCAAATTTGATTTATTTATAAAATCTTCATTTTCCAAAATGTTGGGAAAGTCATATTATTCCCTCTCAAAATATTTTTATAGGAAAAACTTTATGAAGATAATTTAAATAAATAAAATGATCCTATTTTCAAAATTTGGGAAATCCCAAATATGAAAATAATGAAACTTCCAACTCTCTCGAGGGTCCTTGAGTTCTTGTGAAATTTTCGAGGATCGGAAAATGCGAGAAAAATATGATATGCATGATGACCTAATGTATAACATTCCAAATTGAAATTTGGGATGTTACAAACCTACCCCCTTAAGATGAATCTCGCCCTCGAGATTCGGGTTGGCTAGAAAATAGGTGAGGGTGGTCCTTAAGCAAAGCTTCCTCTCTTTCCCAGGTGGCTTCATCCTCAGTGTGGTGGCTCCACTGCACTTTGCAAAACTTGATAACCTTGCTGCGGGTAACTCTGCTGGCATAATCGAGAATCTTAACGGTTTTCCTCATATGTCAAGTCATCCTTCAACTGAATTGCTTCCGGTGGTCTTGTATCTCTTAACGGTACCTCTGCTATCTCGGGTGACATTTCTTCAATCGAGAAACATGGAATACATCATGAACTCCTGACAGTCCTTCCGCAATTCCAACTTATCGCAACTTCTCCCATGCGTTGCAAAATCTTATATGGTCCAGCAAGCGGGTGCTAACTTCCTTTAACTCCAAAACGCTTAACTCCTCAAGCGGGGATACTCGAGATATACTCTGTCTCCAACTTCATACTCAATTGCTGCGCTTTGAATCGGCATAGCTCTTACATGCGGACTGGGCTACCTTGAGCCTGTCTCGGATTAACTTAACTTTCATTCGACTCCTTAATCAAATCTGGTCCAAACAATGGCGATCTCCAGTTTCGTCCCATGACAACGGTGTCCTGCACCTTCTTCCATACAAAGCCTCGAAAGGTGCCATCTTCAAGCTGGTTTGGTAACTGTTGTTGTAGGAAAATTTTGCATATGGCAAATTATCATCCCAGCTAGATCCATAATCTAGTGCACAAGCTCTCAGCATGTCCTCCAAAATCTGATTGACTCTCTCGGTCTGTCCATCGGTCTGTGGGTGGAAAGCTGTCTTTGAATTCTAGTCTGGTTCCCAAAGTTTCGTGCAACTGGTTCCAAAATTTTGAGGTAAATTGGGTTCCTCTGTCTGATACAATGCTCCTCGGAACTCCGTGTAAACACACAATTCTGGTCATGTATATCTTTGCCAACTTAGCACTGCTATAGGTAGTCTTGACTGGAATGAAATGAGCTACCTTGGTCAAACGGTCGACTATGACCCAAATCGAGTCATATCCTGAACGAGTCTTTGGCAAACCTGTGATGAAATCCATGCCTAGTTTATCCCACTTCCATTCGGGTATCGGCAACGGTTGTAACAATCCTGCTGGCTTCTGATGCTCTGCCTTTACTTTCTGACATACGTCGCAAACTGCTACATACTCTGCAATATCCTTCTTCATTCCGGTCCACCAGAAAGTATTCTTCAAATCCAAATACATCTTGGTATTTCCTGGGTGAATCGAATAGGGTGAATCATGGGCTTCTTGCAAAATCAACTTCCTGATCTCTGGGTCATTGGGCACATAAACACGGTCTTCAACCATAGGGTATCGTGTTCATCCTCACGAAATCCTTTAGCCTTTCCTTTGCTCATTTTTTCCTTTATAGAGGCAACTTCCTTATCTGCCTTTTGGGTTTCTCTGATTTTGTCCATCAGTGTCGGCTGAATCTCCAATGCTGCTACATAGCCTCTCGGAACTATTTCCAAACATAGTTCTCGAAGGTCCTCGGCTAACTCATTGGGTATTCCTCCCATCATTAGGGTATTGACGTGGCTCTTACGGCTCAATGCGTCTGCTACGACATTAGCCTTTCCGGGGTGATAATGCAATCTCATATCATAATCCTTGATTAGTTCTAACCATCTCCTTTGTCTGAGATTCAATTCCTTCGTGTGAAGATGTACTTCAAGCTCTTGTGATCCGTGTATACTTCACAATGATTTCCTATGAGAAAATGTCTCCATGTCTTTAAAGGCGTACAACGGCTGCTAACTCCAAATCATGAGTGGCATAATTCAACTCATGGGGCTTAAGTTGTCGTGAAGCATACTGAAACAACTCTTCCTTCCTGCATAAGCACGGCTCCAAGTCCTCGGCGTGAAGCGCCGCAATACACCTCATAATCCTTAGTCTGATCTCGCAATATCAAAACTGGTGAGGTAACCAATCTTTTCTTCAACTCCTGAAAACTTGCCTCGCAGTCCTCAGTCCATATGAATTTGTTTTCCTTCTTCAACAATTCTGTCATAGGCTTTGCAATTCTTGAGAAATTCTCAATGAATCTTCGGTAGTATCCTGCGAGTCCAAGGAAACTCCGAATCTCTCCAACTGTCATTGGTGCTTCCCATTTGGTTACGGTCTCAACTTTTGTGGGGTCAACTGCTATCCCTTCTCCGGATATAACATGTCCGAGAAATCCAACTTCCTTTAGCCAAAACTCACATTTGCTGAACTTGGCATACAACTGGTGTTCCCTCAGTTTCTCCAAAACCAATCGCAAATGTTCCTTGTGTTCCTCTTCATTCTTTGAGAAAATCAAAATGTCATCAATGAACACCACGACGAACTTATCCAAAAACTCCATAAACACTTTGTTCATCAGGTTCATGAAATAGGCTGGTGCGTTAGTCAGTCCAAATGACATAACGGTATACTCATACAGTTCCATATCTCGTGGTAAATGCGGTCTTGGGTATGTCTTGCTCCCGAATCTTCAATTGATGGTACCCGATCGCAAGTCGATCTTAGAAAACACTTTGGCTCCTTGCAAGCGATCAAACAGATCATTTATCATAGGTAGTGGGTACTTGTTCTTGATTGTTACTTCATTCAATCCACGGTAATCAACAACCATTCTCAACGATCCATCCTTCTTCTCCACTAACAAAACGGGTGATCCCCAAGGTGAAGAACTTGGGTGAATAAAACCTTTATCCAATAGTTCCTTAATCTGTTTCTTGATTTCCGCCAAATCCTTTGCGGGCATTCTGTACGGTCGCTTCGATATCGGGCCTGTTCCTAGCAACAGCTCGATCAAAAACTCAATGTCTCTATCCGGTGGCATTCCCGCAATTCTTAGGAAATACATCAGATAATCCTTTACCACTTGGTACTTCTTCTGTACCACTCTCGATAAGCAATTAACTTGTGCTCTCCTCGGCTCGTGCCGTGACACATACTTAATCCTCCTTCCTACTGGTGTGGTGAGCAAAATTGACCTTGTGGTACAATCTATGTTTCCTCCATACTTTGATAACCAATCCATTCCTAATATCACATCCAATCCTTGGGATTCCAGAACTATTAGGTTTGAGGGGAAAGCATAGTGTCCAATCCGTAGTGGCAGTCGATCACACCATTTACTAGCCATGTATTCTGCTCCGGGTGAGGTTACTAGCATGGGTGACCTAAGGGCTTGGGTCGGTAATTTGTACATATCCACAAATCCCCTTGATATGTATGAATGCGATGCACCAGTATCGAAAAGAACAACTGCAGTAAATGCAAGGTTGGAAAAAGCAGTAGGCGTAAGCGAGGCGGTTGGCCTTCGCCTAGTGCCTAGGCGGTGCCTAAGCGCCCTAGGCGTGGCCTAGGCGGTAATATAGTTTTTACTCGTAGTGTATTTGGGATTATTATATGGGTGTTGATATTAGTTTAGGGCATATAAATAAGTTAATTCCCGTCTACTACCATTGGAATATAACCTGTTTGGCATACTAGTGCAGTATGTGGCATGATTTCTTGCTTGCGTAGGCAATTCCTTGCTTGCCCTGCCTAGACCTCCATTTATGCCCTAGGCGAGGCGTTTGGCTATTGCCTAGCGCCTAGGCGTGCCTAAGCGCCTCCTAGGCACTGCCTTTTCCAACAGAGAGTAAATGACTTAACCAAAAACTTACCGATTACTGCATCGGGCTGGTCTTCTACCTCCTCCACATCAATGTGGTTCACCTGTCCCCTGTTGAAAGGGTTGGGCTTCTTTCCAGAGCTTCCATTGCCATTTCCATTACGCCTTACAGGCAGTCATTTGCATAGTGCCCAGTCTTGCGGCACTTAAAGCAAGTAATGTGACTCAGTCTACCTTGGATGGTGTTGACGGGTTGGTGCGGTTCTGTCCATTGCTTCCTCCATTCCCGTTCCCATTCTTGGTGCCATTGTGGTTGTGCGAATTACCTCCTCCATGGGTATGCTGAAACTGAATTCTGATTTAGGGTATAACGAGGCTTCTGCTGGGATCGAGTTATACTTCCCTTGTCCATACTTCCGCTATGCAGTTCTCAATTCTGCTGCTTTCCTTCAATCATGAGAGCTCGGTCTACTAACTCCTGGTAGTTGTTGAAACTTGCCACCATCAACGGCATGCTGAACTCATCATTCAGTCCTTCTAGAAACTTCTCTGTTTAGCTGCATACGTAGTAACGTCATCGGGGCATAACGTGCAAATTTGCTAAAATCATCCACATCTTGCCAACAGTCCTTCCTCCTTGGCGTAAGTTGCGAAACTCACACTTCTTCATGGCCATGGCTCCTGCTGAAACATGGGCGGCATGAAAAGCTTGCTGAAACTGATCCCATGTGGCGGTGTCTCACGGGTAAGTGGCTGTGAAATTCTCCCACCATCTTGATGCGGGTCCTTCAAGCTGATGTGCTGCAAACTTCACTCTTTCTCCATCTGTGCATCCTGCAGTGGTCAGCTCCTTCCTATCTTGCGGAGCGGTCATCTGCTACAATCGGCTCGGTGCTACTGGAATATACCGGCGGATTCAGTCTAAGGAAACGAGTCAGATGATCCGCAGGTGGTGGTGGTGGCGGTGGGTTGTTGTTGTTGTTGTTGTTGTTGTTCTGCACCAATGTTTGAATCAGGGTATTCTGCTGCTGGATCAGTTGGGTGATCTCTGGCGGAAAAACGAATCCGGGGTCGCGTCTCGGAGGCATCTGATGGGTTTAGAAAAGAAGAGAAATGTAGAATAGAATGAGGTCTAAGGGAACCACTACCCAAATGCACATGAGCAAATGCACACAAAATCACTTCATTCAATCAAACAAGGGCTTACAACGATCTAACTATCGCAAAAGTGCGTGTACTATAATGTTTACATGGAGGGAAATACTACTAATATGTGGAGGACTTCTACTAATTTGAACCGGTGGAAGACTCCATGATGTCTGCTCCAGCTTCATCTTCAAAGTCGGGTTCACTTGGATCCGATTCGGTGTCGTCGATGTTGATGTAGTCGCTTGGGCAACCGACATACTGGTCTTCATTCCTGAGCGCCAACTTCTTCTTGAGTTCTTCGATCTCGTACTTAAGATCGTTATTGTGTCTTGCCAGAGCTACGATCTCGTCCATGTAGTCCTTGCGTGTAGTCTTTAGTTCTCCTTCCAGTTCGATGATCCTTTCCTTCGTCTTCTGCAACTCCAACATGTCATTGCACATTTGGTTCTCCTGGCGTCGAATGTGCAGGTTTAACTCCTAGATGAAAGCTGCAATGGACCTATCCTTCTTGGTCCGACGACGCCCCGGTTGTCATCTCGGCGTCCGCAAATCTGGTAGATGGTGTCCTTAAGGTCTTCTTGATAAACTTCTCCAATCGTCCCATGGTAATGTGAGCTGCCATGCTCTTTCCTGGACTCAAGTTGGTGCAATGAAAACACTATCTATAGGCTTGGTGATTGGGGCGAATGTCCTTCTGGAGCGTGGCGTGAATCTTCCAGCGCTCCTCTTGAGCAGAGTGGCGTTGAAAGTCCGGTGAAGCTTGGTAGTCCAATGTTCGGTACTTAGTAACTTCCTTCAAGTGAAATCCAAAAGGTGTGCCTTCATCCGGTTGGGTGTACTTGATCTTCGCGTCCGTCATCCTAAAGAGTAGAAAAGATGAGGAGTTAGAAAATGGGAAGAGAGTAGTGATCTATGGCTTTAACTTAGTGGTCGTGTCCTACGGTCGTGTGTGCTCGATACCATTCTCTCAGAGCGACCAGACCGAATGGATCCGATCTACGTGCTCAGTGTCATCCCTGGATCGATGTCTTGACACCACACAAGACTTGAAGGATTTATTGCGAGTAGCAATCACACACTTATTACATCGCTGTCCACAAGGGAACTTATTTCAATAATATGGCTTAAGGCCATCTAATAATAACAGCGGAAGGCTTGGAAGATAAGCGAGTCCATCAACTCCAACGGCATCATCGAGTATAGAACCACGACCTAACACCTTACTGTCGTTCGAAAAGTCATAGCGTGAAGGTTGCAGTTCAAAGCAGGTCAGCACATGGAATATCTTGGCAATGTAACACATAAAAGCAATGAAGGAATAAGCCTATACTACATGCATATATGGCTGGTGGTAAGGCTCTCTGATTTACATTTGCATAAAGCTGATTTTTCCCTACGTCAAAGGAATAACTTTATTTAACTATCATGGTGGTTGTTAAACATTGAGAATGGTTGACACATCCTCAATCCCAATTAAAAGTACTCATCAAAACCCAATACATTTATTAGAAGTAACATGTTGAGATTCACATGATATCCAATTACGGATACTCAAATTGTCCATAACGGGGACACGGCTAATCATGATTAGTTTATACACTCTGCAGAGGTTTTGCACTTTTCCCCACAAGACTCGATCGCCTCCGCTTGGTTCTCGACTACATGGTGTTTGAGAAGCGGATGACCGAGACATAGTCTTTCAGAAGCGCTAGCACCTTACATGTGGGTAGACCGTACCAACCTACATCCCCTACATCAGCTAGCCTACCCGTAAGAGTTCGCACAACTTAGTCAACTACGCCAGAGCCCATAATTGGCTTGTGGCTGCACACGGAAGTTTCAGTTTGAATAATCTTATGATCCCTTAGAGCACGGGTGGCGGTGCGAAGAAATCTGAGGCAAGTCTGATGGAAACCAGGTGCCTCAATCCACCCAGATGTGTGTTTAGGTTGCCACCTTAGATAAACCATTAATTACAATCTCACATCTGTCATGGATATTCACTCACCCAATCCACGTCTACTAGCATAGCATGGCATAATAAGCAAACGAGAAGTAACTCCCAAGGTTTCATAAGTAAAACAGGAATAGGTACTACCTCAATCTACTTCCCATCCCACAATTTAATTTGATCCTAAACATGCAAGTGTTTGAGGGTTTGATCTAATGCAATAAAACTGGGTAGTAGAAAAGGTATGATCAAAGTGTTACTTGCCTTGCTGATGATCCGCGTGACCTAGAGACTCGAAGTAACAAGCGGCGCACTCCGGGTGATCTAACGCAGACAAACAACAAGCATACAATAAGTACTCATCTAATGCACGGGGAAATCTCAAATAAAAGATCTAACCAGAAAGTTCAACTTAAGAACCCTGGTTGCAAAAGAATCGAATCGAAATAAACATCGAAAGTCGAAACTCGAGAGAGAACGACTCGGTTTAGCAATCTGAAACTAGGTCAAAATTTCACAGTAGCAAAACTCTGTGAAAGTAGGGTAGTCGGAACGGCGGTTTCATTCTGAAACTCAGCGCTTGAATCACCTGATTCCGATAAGCGAGCAAGAAATAAAACAGATTTGAAAATCGGATCGAAAATCGAATCGAGAAAAATAACGGATTAATCGATTAAAAGAAAACGACGAGCGGATTAAATAGCGGACGTTCGTTAACAGAACTAATCCAACGAACACGTTCATTGAAACGAGCGGTTGGTGAGCGTTCGTTAAATAAGAAAACCGAAAAATAAAACCATCTAGGGTTTAAAAACCGAACGTCTCTTTTAAAAAACCGGATCAGTTTTAGGGAAAACAGGATCGAACGGAGCGGGCGGCGGCTACCTCCGGTGGCTCTCCGCGGGCTCAGCGATGCTCGCGGGTCGGGAGGGCGGCGGCTGGGCGGCGAGGGCGGCGGGTGCTCCGGCGACGAGGGCGGCGACGGCGGGGTTTGGCGTCCCACGGTGGCGGGCGAGGCTCGGTCGGGCGGGCGGGGTGGCGGGGTGAGGAGAGAAGGGGGGCGGCGATTTAAGAGGAGGGGGCGACGGGTGGCTTGGGGAGGGCAGCGGGGTCCCGGGCGGAGCCGGACTCGGCGGCGGCGGGAGGCGTCTGTGGCGGCGGGGCTCCTGCGCGCGGGAGGGAGAGGGAGGCGGGGCGCTGGGCCGGGCCTGGCTGGCTGGGCCGGCTGGGCCTTGGCCCAGGGGGGGGGGGCGACGGTTTTTTTTCTAAACCAAACAAATTTTAAAAAAAATACCAAATGAACTCCGATTTAAATAAAACCAATTTTCCCCGACTCCTAAAAATGAGTCGAACAAAATGAACTTTAAAAACGGCAAACATGCATAAAATTTTTAAAATGCTCATTTTTGCCTAAGCAAAATAAATCTTCCAAAACCAAATTTGATTTATTTATAAAATCTTCATTTTTCCAAAATGTTGGGAAAGTCATATTATTCCCTCTCAAAATATTTTTATAGGAAAAACTTTATGAAGATAATTTAAATAAATCCAAATGATCCTATTTTCAAAATTTGGGAAATCCCAAATATGAAAATAATGAAACTTCAACTCTCTCGAGGGTCCTTGAGTTGCTTGAAATTTTCGAGGATCGGAAAAATGCGAGAAAAAAATATGATATGCATGATGACCTAATGTATAACATTCCAAATTGAAATTTGGGATGTTACAAACGGGCTCATCTGATGCCTCTTCTTCAGCTTCTTCCCGCATTGCCGGCTCAGCTTCTTCCCGCATTACCGGCTCAGCTTCTTCCCCCATTGTTGTATCATCGTATTCAGGGAACCCATGGCCAGGATAGCTGTCGTCGTCCTCTTCTTCTTCATTGTCTTCCATCATTACCCCTCTTTCTCCATGCTTGGTCCAAACATTATAGTGGGGCATGAAACCGGACTCAAACAGGTGGGCGTGAATGGTTCTTGGCGAGAGTAATTGTGACCATTCTTACAGCCAGCACATGGATAAGGCATAAAACCATCCGCCCGCTTGTTTGCCTCAGCCATAGCGAGAAAAGTATGCACGCCCTCAACGAACTGGGAGAGCATCGGTCATCGTACATCCATTGCCGGCTCATCTTCATTACACAACACCGAATAGACCAAATTAATACAAGTTCGTACATAAAGTTCATACAACACTTAAATGCAACAAACAAATAACTCTCTAGCTGAAGCATTTAAATGCAACAACAAATGCGATCAAGCTCGCAACTAAGGTAACAATTGATCCAACAACATAATGATACCAAGCCTCACTATCGATGACATATTTTCTAATCTTTCTAATCTTCAAGCACATTTTCTCCATCTTGATCTTGTGATCATCGACGACATATGCAACATGCAACTCCAATTCCATCTTCTCCCCCTCAATTCTTTTCAATTTTTCTTTCAAGTACTTGTTTTCTCTTTCAACTAAATTTAACCTCTCGACAATAGGGTCGGTTGGAATTTCCGATTCACATACCTCCTAGAAAAAATTTATATGTCAACTTTATGGGCATAATTTGTCATAAACACGAAATGCAACTAGTTTTAAAAGAGAATATATATACCACATCCGAACCATAACAAGGACGAGGGCCGACGGGGACGAATATCAAAACCATGGCACTATATGTATAACAAACATCGTACGGGTAAGATAATTATACGAGTAACTATATATCCAAATCACAAAAACATCAATTTTTATATAAAATTTCATGAACAAGAGGCTCACCACAAGGTGGTGCCGGCTGACGGACGGTGCAGGCGATCGGACAGTGGTTACAACGGAGATTTAGAAGGCACTAAGTAAACCACACCTACATATGCAAACTAAGTGTTATTTTTTACCTCAAATTGCATATAAATCAAATACTAGCACATATATATTTCCTCCCAAATTACTAAACTCACAAATTAATCACTATATAAAGCATTGCAAGAGCTAATCTAGCAATGCAATGAGAGATGAAAGGACAAAGTTGCTAACCTTTGTGATCATTTGAATGGATGGGGGCCTTCAAATCTTGACAAATTTTGGGCAAAATGTGTGATGAGCTCGAGAGGAAGAGGGGAAGAACAGAGAGGAGAGGGGAAAGGGGAAGAACAGAGCGAGCTCGGGTGGACGAAGGGTTTATGTAGAAAGACCTTTAGTACCGGTTCGTGCCAAGAACCGGTACTAAAGGGCCTGGAGGGGCCCCAGTCTGACAACATCCTGCCACCACTCTCATTAGTACCGGTTCGTGGCACGAACTGGTGCTAAAGGTTCGACACGAACCGGTACTAATGAAAGCGGCCCGGCTAGCCGTTGGAACCGGCACTAATGTATACACATTAGTGCCGGCTCAAATTGAAACCGGCACTAATGTGCTTCACGTTTGACCCTTTTTCTACTAGTGATAGTGGCTATTGAGGGTGGCGGGCATCGCAGAGCCTGGGCGCGTCGGCTGGAGGCGTACGTCAAGGTCATCCGCGAGCTTCTTGACGACGGTGAACTTGTCGAGGAAGCCGATGAGGACCTCGTCGAACAAGGAGACGAAGCTGTCGTGCAAGCGGCCACTCGCCCTGGCGGCCTCAAGCACTACCTAGAGACGTTCCCCAATGCCGGGTCGTAGGCTGGCGTCGTGGACTATATGGCACAGCCGGCTGATGCTCGCGCTCATCGCCTCGATGGGTCTAGCTTAGCTTCTAGTCAATTGATCTTGCAATTGAAGTGATCACTCTTGCCCTTGGTTAGCGTGCATAGGTGCGTAGGATTTCATACTAGATTGGACTGGCGGGGAGCCTATATATGAGAAGTGCAGACTGCGTTGAATTTACGTGCGTGTTGGCCATCTACTCCTCGTCCCTCTACTGCACCTGCATTTTGCTGTATGACAGGTGGGCCAGCCACCCGTTGGGCCCACGTGTCATGCACCCAAAGGCAGGTGCAGTAAGTCAATGAAGCTGCGTCCCCCTCTGTGCCGGTGCAGTATAGTCATCTCACCGGACCTCTAGTTGGGGCCAAACGAGAGAAGTTTGATGTTTACTGGTTTATTGGTCCCCTTTGCATTTCACGCCAAGTTTTGACCTTTGATTTAACTAATGAAATGTTAATGCATGTAACCAAAAATGTTGTGTAGGTCACCTTACGAAAACCAAATAATCCTACAACACTTAGGCATGGTACATTAACTCCCTCCCTGTTTCTTATTTCGTGACATATCAACCAATGAGAGATGTGGGCCGTGCATGCTTTCAATGACTTGAGACTACCAAACATGACATGCAGTGTTTAGTTCATTGCATGTAATCCTATTAATTAGCAAAAATACATTAAGTTCTCTCGTCGATAGGAATAAAACAATACACCATGTATTTATTTATAGAGGGAGTAGTACATTTTTGTGACATGCATTACTAGATATTGCTAGTCAAATACTAAAATCCAGATGGACGTGGTAGTACTCCTAAATCGAGACGGTGGTGCTAGTAGTACTACCAATGTAGTAGCACTGTACTACCCGTTGGTCAAATTATTACGTGCTGCTCCTCACAGTGAAGTGACAAGACCCTGCGCTGGGGATGACACCTGAGTATAGGCGCCGTGTTCGGCATACCATAGTCAGCATCACCGTATGCAGTCACTATCATCATGGATGTAGACCTAGCCTTCTTACAACTAGTCGTGTTCGACATAATTTCCCGTGCATAAATGCCCGTGCATTGCACGGAACACCAAGATTGGGGGTGGACGACGCCGGCAGCGGCCATCACGCTAGATTTTTCCATGACCTTCTAGATGTGGTAGGGAGGAGATAAGGCTGATTGTGAGAGACAAGGAGTTGTTTGTAAATAGGGAACAAGTGCGGGCATCTTTTTGCAAAACTGGAGAAGTTTGGTTGGTATGCGTCAGACCTAGATCTGACGGCTATTGGTGAAAGATGGCAGGCACAACATCATCACCAACTCAGGACCTGTTTGATTCGCAGGGTTTTGAAAATGCAGGAATAGGACATGGCAATATTACAAGTTTCAAACTGATATTACAAATGTTGGGAATAATGTTGCACCTACGAAGAGGGAATTACTAGGAAGTTTACGTAAGAACTTTTGTTACTTTAGGTGGATGCAGCATTATCGTACAAACTAAAATCCACCGCCTTGACAAGTCACTAATGGGCAAATAAGTTTTCGAGTCTCTGGCCACTTGATGTTTCATAAACAAATTCAGCTTATGCGGAGACTTTGTCATTTAGGCTTAGACGCTTGCGGTGATAAGCACGCCATTCATTGTTGCGCCAGAGAATGCCAAACCTCATTACCTTGAGCACACTTGCCTCCAGAACAAATAACCTGGCCAATTTAATCTCAGATGTGCTACCTCGGTAGTCGATCAAATCAATTTCTGTAAGATGGAGATCAAGGCATTCGATGAGATTGTTATAGTGCAGCACATTTTTCACTTTCGGGTCTTTTTATACGCAAAGAAGAGAACATATTAGAGCAGCTGGCTGTATAAGATTGCCGTGTCATCAAGAGGTACCAATATCATTCGCTCATATGAAAGGGTTGGTTGGCTAGTGATATCTTTTCACTCTCTCTCTCTCTCTCTCTCTCTCTTTCTCTTTCCTCTCATTTACCTAGGAGCACGTGAAGAGCTTGGGCATTTGTTGCCTTCCACTATGTGGATGATGCCATATTTCTCAAAAGTATGCCACATAATACACATCAATGTCAAATCAAAAGATTTTGGCACCGCTCTCGCGATGTGAGAGGGTTGGCACCGTTGTGCACACAGACCCACATGTATAAACAAATCAATCAAACTAACTACACCGGCCTCTCACTCTCCCAAACAAGTGTTTTTATGGCCCCAGTCCTCTCTCTCTCCCACGCAAGTGTTTTTTCATTGCGTGAGTTAATTTGGCACCAGAGAAAACTAGGTGATCTAGATTGGGGTACCAGGTGAGCAATGGAGGGGCATCGACGCCAAATGCATCACAAGTGAATTTGGCACGTGTTTTGGCCTACATAGTGGAGGGACGATATAGCCCACTTTTGTACTACCTCGTATTTAGTATAAAATTTTGACCATAGATTTACATAAGAAAATGCCAATGCATGTCACTAAAAATTATACCATTTGAAATTATGTTCAAATACGAATCCAACGATATAGTTCTTAGTGACATGCATTAACATTTTGTCAGTTAAATCTACGGTCAAATTTTGATACTACAAAATAGGAAGAGTAAACCAGGACGAAGGTAGGACTTGCTCCTAGGGTAACCATAGAGTTACTAGTCTAAGTTACTTTCCACTATGACTAGCCTAGGCTACTCTAGTAGTACAACAAAAAAATATGCAGGTGATCACGTGAGAAAAAAATACTAAAAACATTTCTTTCGGTGCAGTGCGTAGATGCAGTTTTGAACACTACACTTGTCATCGTAATTTGGGAAAATTATGAAAAACTTGAGCTACGTTGTGATTACCGTTTACTAATAGGAAAGAAGTTTCATGTCGATGAGTAGCTTCTCCGTGCACGGAAAGCATGTAAGGAATCCAACAACTTGATCCAGATTGGGGCCAATAGATTTTATTGCCAAGATCTTCACAGTGCGCATAGACTGGGTCAAGCTTGTGGGAATCATTTTCTGGAATACGGTCGTAAATACATCAAGAAGAAATTTAAAAATGTGAATTTCAAGAAGACGGAGAAGAAGATGAGTGATGTACCTGAACGATTACGGATCCTATAAAGAGTTCAGAGAATTTGGTAGACGAGAACACCAACGCTGTCAATTTCGGCGCGTCAATGACCCTGATTTTTGTTGGACCTTCTAGATCCGATACAAGCAATCTCTCAATGAAAGGCGCATTCTCGATGACCATAACGTGGAACAGCTGGAATGATCTCTTCCCAATTAATGTCTTGTTGCGGGGCCAGCAAGACACATAAATCCATCGGAGATTCATCGAGGCAATGTGGAGGCTAATGAACTCGTGGATCTGCTCAAGACGAAGGTACTCGAGTGCAGTACAGCTGCGGAGCAGGTGCTCCATAGCCTTCTTCGAGATGACAACGTCGAAGAGGTCGAGCTGCTTGAGTTGAGGGAGAAGAAGGGCGGGCGCGCCATTAATCTGGGGAAGATCGCAGGAGCTGAAGCTGGCGCGGTGCAGCGTTGGCGTGAGGTAGAGCGCGGACGGCTAGAGAGAGCAACATCATCCAGCTTCAAAGCTGAGCTCCTCGAGCTGATCTAGGGTGGGGGATAAGAACCACTCGTTGAACTTGGGTTGGACCTTGCAGTTGGTACTGAACATGCGGATGTCAAGGCGTCTGGCTGGCCCAGGGTGCGATGAAAGGATCTTGGAGACTGCGGCCATGCGTTTACAATCCCCGTCACAGAGGCAGCTGTCGACGGTGAGGTTGAGGGGGATGCGGCGCCAGAGGGGGCGCCACCGCCGGGAGAGCAGGGCGGTCTGCACGGTAGATTTGATGGGGAGGAGGCCGATGATGACGAGCAGCATGTCGTCGGGGAGGCTGCTGATGAAGTTCAGGCTCGCCGGATGCGGTTTTGGCTCGAGCCGCCTCCGCTTGTTGGCTGCCTCGCCGTCCATCTCAACCGGCGACGCCTTGAGGTACACGTGTCTGGTGTGTGTTGTGTCTTTGGGTGTGCTGAAAAGTCGTCCTTTGTGCATGCCGCCGCGCAGTGGTGAATTGTGCGCGAGTGCTTCCTTCATGCGGAAGAAGTGTGTTCTCAATGCGCCCTCAATTTACTAGCATGTGGGGTGCTACCCCGAGTGGCTTCAACTTTGTTTACTTCACCGCGTGTCAGATGGGCCTCTAGTTTACTTATTTTCACCCACTTCCATATGGGCCAGCACACGAAGATACAGAACACCAGCTGACAAGGCAGCATGTGAACTGGTTGACCGGTCAACTAAACAATATATGGAGCTATACGCTGACACAGTGAGCATATAATACGTCGGTATAGAGAGTTCGAGTGAGAGGGGAGGCCTGTGAGAGATAGCAGAGAGAGAGAAAGAGCTACTCCCTCCGTTCGATAATGTAGTTCCAACATTTTTTTAAAGTCAAACTTTTGAAGATTTGACCAAGTTTATAATGAAATTACTTATATCTACAATACCCAAGATAAATGATAGTATGAAGTAAGTACATATTGTGATGAATCTAATGATCATTCCAGATGTAAATGTTTTTCTCCACATATACCTGGTCAAACTTTTCTGAGGTTCGACTTTTCAAAACATCGATATGCTTATGGACGTGAGAGAGTCCCTAACTAGAGAGAGAGAGAGAGAGAGAGAGATAGAGAGAGAGTGAAATTGAAAGAGTGAATGAAAAAAGTGTGTGTGCGTGTGTGAAAGAGACATGTACAACACATGATAAAAGTAGAGAAAAAGTGTGTGTGTCTTATGCAAACATATCACACATGCATCTTCGACAACGAAAGCAAGGTGAGGAGATAGTGTGTGGTTGTTTGCAACCGAGAGAGAAATACCCTTAGCACGTGGCCAAGAGGGGTCTAACAAACAAGGGAGAGAGGTCGAGAGAGACGTACAGAGAAAATGCAGACATGGGGAGGAGAGAGTGTATTTTGCCATAGAGAGATCCCCTAGAGATCGTGATGGGACTACATGGGTGGGTGATCTAGTGACAAGGTGTGTGCGCGATAGAAGATACCCCGAGAGATATCGAGATAGACGTATGGATGGAAGGAGACAATACGTGTGTTCCTGATGGCTAGTGAGAGATAATCATACTTAGGGGGGTGAGTGCTTGCGCGTATGATGGAGTGAGGGATTATGGTACTTAGGGGGGTGCGTGTCACATAGAGAGAGAACAAGGGCAGAGCGTGTTGGATGGGTCTATATGTATAGCATGAGCGAGACATGTGTATGTCTGAACCAGGGAGATATAAAGTTTGCGAGAGATAGAGGAGCCCTGATAAGGCTGAGTGGTGCGTCAGATAGCTGAGAGGGGGAAAGAGATATTCCATCCGCTCGATAATGCAGTGCATGTAAATTTTTTAGAAGTCAAACTTTGGAAACTTTGATCAATTTTACGCAAATGTTATTTATATCTACAATACCAAATATACATCTTACGAAACTACATCTCATGGTGAATCTAATGGTATATGTTTGCCGTTCTAGATGTAATTGTTTTTCTCCACATACATGGTCAAACTTTGTGATGTTTGACTTTTCAATAAATCTATATGGTATGAACCAAAGAGAATGCCTAAGTCGAGAGAGATCAAGTGCATGTGAAGGAAAATGAGTAAGTGTGCAAAAAGTGTATGTGTGTGAAAGAGATAGTGACAACAAACTATAAATTAGAGAGAGAGTGTGTTTTTTCGTTTCTTATGCAAACATATCACGCATGCATCTCCGAGATAGAAAAGCGAGGCGAGGACATACACGAAGATAGCTAGTGCATGATTGTTTGCAACGGAGAGAGACACCCCTATAGCACATGTTCAATAGAGGTCTGGCCAACAAGGAACAAAGATCGACAGGGATACATGGAGAACATGGACGCATGGGGAGGGAGAGAGGGTGTGTTTGTGATAGAGAGATCCCCTCGAGATCATGAGGGGACTATATGGATGGGAGATCGAGGGAGGTGCGTGCGCGATAGAAAGATGCCCTGAGAGAAATCGGGATAGACCATGCACATGTTTGTGATGGAGACTAAGATTAGCTAGTCAGATACATATAGGGGGGACTGCGCGTGCCTACAATTGAGTGAGAGACCATCATACTTGGCTAGCTAGGCATGAGATTGTGTGTGTGCATGTGAGATGGAGAGAGAACGAGGGAGAGAGATAGAGTTTTAGATGGGCCTATCGAGTGCGAGTGAGATATGCATGTGTATGTGTGACCCATGTAGATGGAGAGTTTGAGAGAGAGAGGGAAGAGCTCCGAGACGACAGAGTGGTGCGTGAGAGAGTTATGGGCAATGAGCCAAGGAATTTGTGTGCGCACGATGAGTGCACCCAAGATATCTAGCCTGGACTAGAGAATCATACATAGTGTGCGAGAGAGACCTATAGATGGAGTATATATGCATGCGAACTAGAAAGACCCCCCCCACACACACACACACACAGAGATGGAGAGAAAGGGAGAGGGGCCAACAAGGTTTGTGTGTTGGATCCGTGCGACATAATTTAAGATTGTCGGCGAGAGAGAGAGAGAGAGAGAGAGAGAGAGAGAGAGAGAGAGAGAGAGAGAGAGAGAGAGAGCAGGAGTCCGGAAGAGGGGGAGGTCGCCTTTTATGCATCAAAGACTGATATAAACCATGTTTTGATATAAACTTGCATTCAAATATTTAAATTGGAGAACATGTTGTCTGCAATCCACACATGAACGGATATATGCGTATATCGAAGAAGTTCATTAATTTGACTTTCAACATGTTCATGGAGTACTATAATACTGTAAAACATGCTACTCGATTGAGGTGTTCAATTTTGGATTTAGTTCACTATTTTGACCTGGTGAACGAGCTATTTCATTGAATCGAGATATTACATTTTGGGTTTGATTCCCGTTTTTGAGTGGGTCATCTATTTGTCATATAGTAAATCGCTAGCAACGAGCATGTAAAAACACATTACTCCCGAGCATCATCTCTCCATCTAAAAAAGAAGTGGCAAGCTAATATTTGAAAATTTGATTCGAATCGACTTGGTAAGGTAGACATGGATGCTCGTTCTCCCAAAATTTGAGCGAACCATTAAACATCCTCTGCTCGGTGGAATTCACCCGAGCAAATAAATGGGAGACGCGAAATTACCAGCCTATGTGGGACACGCATCAATTGGCCCGTTGTACATCGAGGGTAGGTTCGTAACTTCATCCAAGCGCGCCTTCTCCTCGGCTGAAATAACATGTGCCAAATAATTCGTAAACCATGGTCGGCAAAATACGCTCTCCTCGCCCGAAATAGCTCGCGCCCACGATTTCAAAACACGCTCTCCTCGCCTGAAATCGTGTGGCGACCGATTCTCCGGGTGTTAATCCCAGAAAATGGCCCTTGTGCTTACCAGCCCCAGGATAACCGTTAGATGATAAGGCACTAGCTTGATACAGAAAATCCAAGCAAAATACAATATATGTAGTACAAGACCATTCTGGCCTGTGAGAACAATCAAAGGGTTTTCTAGCGGTTGATGGCGGAAGCAGGTTGTAAAACATCAGTGTCTCTGGGACTCCATTTCCCACGGGAACAGCTGACCAGGTTAACTCCTATCTTCGCGAGGCTGCAATCACCGTTGCTTAGGTTCCGGGGCTGTCAACACGGTCGCTCCTTTCCGCGCAAGAAATCTGGCGAAGACAATAGCCAGGGACAATCCAGTGAGTACTTGGAATGTACTCGCAAACATTATGAACACGGGAATAATATAACAACGATGTACTGAAATATTTATGCCCATGATGTCAGTCACAAAAGGTAAATAAACTCTGATGCGTGCAACATGTTAATTATGAATATGCAATAATATGATAGTATTAGGATTATGAAGTAAACGACATAAAGGTCTTCAAAAGAAATGCCACAATCGGGCCCGAGCGACACCGCATAAAGGGCTTTAAAAGAAATGCCACGGTCAAGGCGTCCGAGCGACACCACATAAAGGGCTTTAAAAGAAATGCCACACTCAAGGCGTCGAGCGACACCACAAAAGGGCTTTAAAAGAAATGCCACGGTCAAGGCGTCGGCGACACCACATAAAGGGCTTTAAAAGAAATGCCACAGTCGGGCGTCTGAGCGACACCACATAAGGGCTTTAGAAGAAAACAATCATAGTGAATATCCAGGAGGTAGAACCGTCCCAGGGATATTCATAATACCAATAATATCACGGGTTAGTCCATAACAAAATAGTAATCATCAATTACCACATGTCGCAAGTCGTAATATCAGTTCTGATTTAACAGTTTCACCTCCGAAGACCGACACTAAGACCGACACTTGACCCATCCCAGACTGTAATCCTTAACCATGGACACGGCTATTCGAATAGGTTTAAACTCTGCAGAGGGTGTACTCTTCACCCACGAGTAACGGATTCCTTTAGTCCATCGGGACTAATTCCGTCTACGGCCTTTTTGTTGAAAACACACCTAACTTGCACACACCTGCTAAAATCACAGTGTCTGGAATCACCCACGACACCTGTCAAGCAAGCTCTAAGTGGGGAGGCTACAACCTCGCGTAGCATGGGATCAAATTTATATTGCACGCTCTAAGGGGTGGCCTCCCCTCTCGGTCTCAACCGGAAACACCCATGCCCCCGGACCAGGTGGTCTGCCTACTAGCTACAACCGATATCTTCCACCCAGGCCTCTCTGTACGGTGTGTGCTAGAAAGAGGTTGACAACTTACTGAACCGTACTCTACTTGCTGTAGAGACGAGTGGTAGTACGAAACAAGTATGGGGGGTTGCTGGCACAAGACTCGATCTATGGTCGACTCAGGAGGTTGATAAATTTCCCTGCATGACATGTATAGAGAAAATAATTCAACCAATAGAATCACCGCTCACTATACCTTACCGTGCCATACCGGACATAACCGTCCCGACGGAGACCGGTGACAAACTCATGCCTACCCAAGGCAGAGGTTTTTCCCGGACTTCTTCCGGCATGCATGCAAGGCATATGAGGATGATTATCATCACAAGTGTGTTCATTCCCAACAGCATGGAAATCATTAATATGCATCCATGCACATGATCATATCACATGAAATAACGAGTCCTCCGAAATGAGGTGATGTTATAAACGTGCCAACGAACTCACAAAAAATATTATGCCGGGGTTCAGAATGCTTGCCTTCAGGTCACGGGAAGGCAGAGTGCATTTCAAACTCTTGAAATAATTCTCCTCTCTTCAAAAATCCTGTTTTGAAAATATAAAAGAATTAACACACAAAAATAAAAACAGCACAAAAGTTGTTTTGAAATTTTTTCAAATAAATCTTAAAATAAACTAGACAATATTTGAAAGAGGTAGGAAAAGAATCAATTTAATTGGAGTTGTATTTTAAAAGATACAGAGAGGTCAAAGTTTGGTCAAAATCTGTTTTAAAATAAAACAGAAAAGAAAACGTTTTAAAAGAAAAACACGTCAAGGCGTATTCAAAAGGCGCTCCACTTACTCCTGCGTGGACAGGCGCTGGGTCATCGACGGTGGGCCCGCTCGCCCATCGGGTCAGGTTTGACCAGCCACGCGCCGTTTCCTCTCGACCGAACGGAGGCAGAGCTCCAGCGAGGTTTTGCCGGCGAACGGGGGCGTCTCTTGGCGATCCGAGGATATGCGTGTGCTCAGGGGGTCGAGACGAGTCTGTGGGTACCCGCCATGGTCGCCGACGTGGACGGAGTTGCCGGCGACGAACTTCGCGGTGGAGCAGGCGTTCGGGTGGATAGTGGGTTTGGGGCTACGGTGGTCTCCGACCAAAATTGGAGCGGGTTGCACTCGGGAGAGGAGGGGAGTTCTTGGTGGAGAGAATGGAGAGGAGGGCACCTGGTGGCGACGGATTCGACCGGAACGAGGCGGCGACCGAACCGGCCGGACTCGGGGAAGAAGGCCTTCCCCTCCTCGACTGCTGGCCGTGGTAGCTCTAGGGGGATCAGAAGAGGTTGCCCGAGAACTCGATTGGCCTCCGGGGCCCTTATATACGCGGTGTAGGTCGGTTCCAAGGCGGCCGGCGATAAGGATGACGACGAACCGTCTTTCTGTAGCAATGGCGACGTGGCGGCGACGCGCGCTAGTGGACGAAGCTGCGGCTGAGCTGGAGGTGCTTAAGGGGGCAGCTGGCAAGCGGAGGAGGTTTGGGCGGCGCCGTCCATGGATGCGGCCGCAAGCGTGCCGCCAAGAAGCTTGCTGCGCGCCTTGTTAGAAGCGAGCCAGGCGGTCGGGGCTCTTGGCGCGACGCGAGGGGGAAAGGATCAGGATGAGCTCGGAAAGTTTATCCGGGGCGCGCTTGCTGGGGCGAACGCACGCAAAACGCGTGCTCTGCTTTCGCCTCCGGGCGTGCACGGCGTATGCTCGACGAAATGCCAGGATGGCCAAAACTGCTAGAGATCAAATGCAAATCCACAGGTCTGGGTTAGAGACCATTAGCAGGCTACTAGACAACTTGGTTTGGACAGATGGGAAAGTTCAACACAAACTTACAATCATGCCAAAACTGTTCATGCCCACAGGGTGTTTTACAAAATGCCAGAGGCACTTAGGCATTTCTTGGAGTGACCAAAACTTCCAGAGTGGGGTCTCTTTAGGTGAAAGAGAGGGTGGTGAGGTTAGTTTGTGAAAAGCACAAACTTGCTAGTGCAAGTTTTGCAGAACTTCAAATCTGGACAGGAGGTGGATGGCATTATAACTTGAACCAAAAATGATCAAATGAGTGCAAGCTCCTGGACTTAGGGGTTTTGCATGGAGGACTACAAGTAGGAGAAAGAATCTAGGGCCAAAGAGCAAGCAAGACTATGGTTGCTGTACAAGTCATCATGTTGGACCAGAATGGAGATGAAGTTGATTCACTCAAAAATTTCAAATAACACCACTGGGTTTTTGCATAAAGTTGAATAATATGATACTAGCAACATCCCATAATTTTGGTGGAAGCTAGAAAGAAATATTTTAAAGGGTTGTAGTGTAAAATTGTCCCCTGGACCAGAGAAGAAAAACATGTGTAGCACTCAAAATATGCAGTGAATGAAATATATTATTGCACAAAAGTGATTTAGAGCCATCACATGACATCTCCAAATTTTGGTTGGATTTTTAGTTAAGTTTATCAACTGGTTGTAGTACAAAAAGGAGCTCCAAAACTTAAAACAAGTCATTTTAATGAATAAAGCTCAGGGTGAAATAATTTAATAAATAAATCTACTGATTGAGAGATGTTTTTAAAGGGAGGGCATATAAGTCCAAAATGTTTTGGAAGGACCCACTTGGGAAAAACTCCTTAATATTAATAGCAAAGTTTTGAAATCCACAGAGATATCTTTGCAGGCAAAATTTTAAACTCTTGGCAAAAATTTTAATAACTAAAACCTAGTTAAATTTTTGGGGTGTTACAAATCGCTCGCGCCCACTATATTTCAAAACACGCCCTCCTCGCCCAAAATTGCTCCCGCCCACTATTTGGGGAGAAGCAAAGTTACTCTACTATCCCCGACCCTCAGTACACCCACATTTCAGACAAATGCGTCCATAAGACATGGTTCCACTCCCCTCCCAATGCCCCCCCATTCATACCTCGTGGGTGCCAAATCACCTTCTTCCCGAAAGCTCCCTTCTCCCGAGCCGTGAAACCTCAGCCCCTCCTCCATGGCGCCCCCACCGCACCAATTTCACAGCCGCCCTCCTTCCTAATGCCGGAGACACTGTCCCTTTGCTGTCGTGCACTGGGTCGTGTGCCTCTTACTCCGTGCTCCTGGAGCTGCTTTGACGACAGCCGCGTGAACCGTACCGGAGCCAATTCACCCCCGCCATTGTTCACTGCGCCGGAGCGGCTCCAACTTCGGATCCGTCCAGAGTCCCGGCGCTGCTTCCCCGTAGCCATCGACAGTCGCGACATCGCTGCTTCCCTACCGCTGGTCACCACCGCAACCGCGCCGACCTCACCGACTCGGCAGCTAGAGCTGCCTACTTCACCATGCCGCCAGATAGGTCACACCCTCATCTCAAATCACTTTCTTTAGGCATCAGTTGTCTGAATTTTTATTCTGGGCCAATCGATTCCCAATGGGAAGCAGCACCCCTCGAGGCGGTGGAGCTCCTAGGCTGCCGGTTGGCTGGTGTCTAACATAAGGATGCAGGGCCGCGAGTTCGCCGTGGAAGCAGCGCTTAGATGGCTATCTTAGAGTTGCGTGGGTTGAAGTTACTGCCGCCGCCGGATCTGGATGACAGTGAGTCTTTGTGGATTGGCCCGGGGGCGGCGCAACCATGACAATGCGGTGGGGCGGGGAGCAGGATTTTGGTCGGGGCCATGGACGGCGAAGGCAGGCTGCTCTGCTGTTGGTCGCTGGCTCTTCAGGGAAGATTCTGAACAGTGTCAACCGGGAGGCACAAGACGACCATCAAGCCATCCGGCGTAGATTAGACAGTACCAAAATAAAATAAAATCGTGTGACCCCAATTTAGTCTTCAGTCAACAGACGTGTGACCAGTCTCGTACCTTGCTGTTGATCTCTTAGTGTATTTCTTCAGATCAAAGAGATGTGTCGTTCTTAACATTATGTGTTATCTGCATCTTCAGCCACACCGTCTTTCGACTCACTGGAGCTGCTCCAACAAGGGAAGCATACACCAGAAGGGAGCTATAGTCCCCACTCAACAGTTCCCTGCATCGAATGCGCGTGCCCGACATGGATAGCCACAACAACTGCAGGTCCATCGACAAGTCAGCACATGATGCTCACTCCTATGGATGGCGGCCAGATAGGTTGTACCCTCATCTTAATTGTGTGCAACATTTATGGCTTTGTTATTCAGCTAAGAGTGGAAAATAGATTATCACATTTCACTGTATAATCATGCTGATCTCTTACGGCTCTTGTTCAGGAGTTAACGTTGTTTCATAGTTCAACTAAGATACATGTTCTTTATGTAACGTTGTTCCATAATTATCATCCATCAGCCAATGCTATCCCACATGCTGGTGATTATAGTATTATACCACTTGTAGTATTACCTATGTTGTTCTTTAATACTTTTGTGTGCCATCTAGTTAATCTCGAGTACAAACGATACATATTTTGTAGCTTTCATCTATGTTCACCCTTTAGTTTTTGGGACCTGTTCCTGCTAGTTAACCCCAGTCCTGCTATTTATGTCGTCTCCTAGAGGCACTCGTTACATAAATCTAACTACTATTTGTCTTCCATGCATGTAAGATATAATTGCACACACTGATATATCCATAGAACCTCACGGAGCAATGTAAAGGCCATAAACTTGATGTCAATGATACCCAATATGATGGAACATGTAAAGGCAGCTCTTCAGAAGACTTGTAGAAAGATGATGAATCCTCTTCACCCCACAAGGTCCTTGCTCTAACTTGGCCCGTGATATGGGTACAACATGCATATAATGTCCTGGAGTGTATCTACTCTGTTGCAATGCCATGTGTGCTTAGCATGCGGATCATGCATGTAAATATGTCATGCCTTCCTGTTTTTCATTACCTATTCCATTCATGATAACATGTTTTGAAATTCAAGTACTGTCATTCTACTCTATGGCAATGCCATCTGCTTAATTTGGAGATCATGCTTCTGAATATCTTATGCATTTTTATTCATCAGTATGTACTTCATCTGTCTACCATACCATGTTTTTTTTACATTGAAGTGTTGTTCTAGTGCTCTGTTGCAATGCCATCTTAGTTTCCCAATCATACACGTGTATGTTGCCTTAGTTTTTTCTGTACGTATTCCACTAGCATACAATTTTACATTCAACTAGTGTTTTTATACTATGTTGTCCTGTTGTATCCCTAGCTCTTACACCATCTCCCTCCGTCCGGATTACATGTTGCCGAAATGGATAAAAAAGGATGTATCTAGAACTGAAATACGCCTAGACCCATCCATTTTTTCTAGATGGTGGGAATGCATGTCAATATGTCATGCCTTTCTATTCTTCAGTACCTATTCCATCTCTCTGTTGTAGCATGTTTTATAATTGAAGCACCGTTATTCTATACAAGGCATGCAAGGGGAAGATGACTATGTTAGAATCTGAAGGGTTACAAACAAGGTCTTTGCAAAAGATCCAAACGCCAGGAGATAATAAACCAACTCCAGTTTTTATAGATACTGCTCCAGCACAGAGAAACCCAACTCATACTGATAATAAGTAGATTCCAGTTGCCAACGAACTAGTCCGCTCCAGTCCAACAAAAATATGTCAACTCCATTCTAAGAAGCGTGTGCCTATCCTTGCATCATGAAATTTTATAGCATGCTGATCATATTTTCTACGTGTTTCTTACCCATCTCTCTTTTAGAAAACAAGCTTAACAGACAGAAGAATTTCTGAACTGGTATCGTTTGTGAGGAAAGATTCTTGCAGGAATTCCCTGTGCTCCAATGCAGATGTAAGTACCTGTTGTACATCACTATATTTTTACATCAGCATGTATTTTGTTAATTGGCGTGAATCCAACCTTTATCTTATCTAAATTTAGTTGTAGCAAAATGTATGATTAAAGTCCACAATGTTGATTTTTGTAAGGAAAACTACCTGGTAGTTTTGCATCCTCAGCTGCATGAGTGTACTATCTCATATCAGTAGGTTTGAATACTTTGGTTTTGCAGTGGTTTTTCAGTGTTTTTTACTGTGTTGTCCTGTCGTATCCCTAGATCTTACATCATAATCCCTCTGTCCGGATTACATGTCGCAGAAATGGATAAAACTGGATGTATCTAGAACTGAAATACGCCTAGACCCATCCATTTATTTCCGGATGGAGGGAATACATGTCAATATGTCATGCCTTTCTATTCTTCAGTACCTATTCCATCTCTGCTATAGCATGTTTTATAATTGAAGCACCATTCTTCTATATAAGGCATGCAAGGGGAAGACGGCTATGCTAGAATTTGAAGGGTTACAAACCAGGTCTTTGCAAAACATCCAAATGCCAGGAGATAATAAACCAACTCCATTTTTCATAGATACTGCTCCAGCACAGAGAAACCCAACTCCCACTAATAATAAGCAGATTCCAGTGGCCAAAGAACTAGTCCGCTCTAGTCCAGCAAAAGAATGTCAACTCCATTCTAAGAAGCGTGTGTGTATCCTCGCATCATGAAATTTTATAGCATTCTGATCATATTTTATACATGTTTCTTACCCATCTCTCTTTTAGAAAATAAGGTTAAATAATAGAAGACTTCCTCCATTAGGATTGTATTCGAGGAAAATATCTTGCGGGAATTCTCTGTGCTCCAATGCTGATGTAAGTACCTGTTGTATATCACTATATTTTTACATCAGCATGTATTTTGTTAATCGGCGTGAATCCAACATTTATCTGATCTAAAATTAGTTGTAGCAAAATGTTAAAGGCGCCAATGTTGATTTTTGTAAAGAAAACTGCCTGGTAGTTTTGCATACTGAGCTGCATGAGTGTACTATCTCATATCATGCTCATTACTGAATTGTAGTGCTGCTCTGGTTGCCCATTCATTCATCGTGTCAATGTTGCTTTCATATTACCTTACCTGGCTGATGATAGCTATGCCATATTGTGTTAATTTGGTGTAGGCTAGTTGCCCAAACGTTCATTGTGGCAACGTTGATTTTTTATTATCTGACTTGGCCAATGATAGCAATGCTAGTGTGTTAATTTGGTGCAGGCTGCTGAAGATAAGAAGACAAACTCTGAAAACAGCAAGGCATAAATCTAGGCCAGGTAATATGGCAATAACTCATGATTAATCTGTTTGGTTCCCCTCCTAAGTTATGTTAAGATGCAATGGTCGAGACACTCTCCACTATCAATAATACAAGCCTGTCAAAATTGCCATTTGAATCTGTTCAGTATCCTCTGTCTCGAATGGAATGAAAAAAATGTATGTTTGTGAACCAAGTAATGACTGAAGTAATGATGGAAATGGTGGAGGAACCAGAGGTGCAGATTCGTGCACAGCAACAACTGATCAATGTTTTCAGAGACAGTGTAGCAAAGCAACAAGAACTTGCCCACATGCTTATGGGCGTCATCCGTACTGAGGTTGCAGAATGTGACGTTGTAGATCATTAGGTTCTGTTCATTTATTTGCACTGGCATCAATCTTTGATTGCCCAGTGGATGTAATTTCCTGTAATATATGCTGGATGTGCAACATTTTTCCCTGTATGTCGTACCTTTCACTACTAGGAAAAAGGCTAGTAGCAGCGTGGGTTTTAGGTGTATCAGTAGCGCGGGGAGAGGCGCTACTAATAAGGTGCTACAGCTAACACATAGCAGTAGCGCGTGCTCACCGGCGCTACTGCTACACAAGTGTAGCAGCAGCGCGGTTTGTGGGAGCTCGCATTGCTAGTAGCTCTAGCGCTTTGACGACGCCATCGCTAACGCGCGCTGCTGCTAACTTTTATACACTCGCTACTGCTAATTTAAGTAGTTTTTTGTTTTTGTTTTGGCATATTTGTTTTGTATTTGAACAGGCTTTATAGAAGAATATTTAGCACATAGAAATGTCATCATGATACACATACAAATGCCTGCGAGACCACAAATGTAATCATAGCATATACATACAAATAGTCTCATCATAATCATCATCCAACACAAAGTGCTATCTTGTCATCATATCGAAAATAGCGATACATGCAAGTCTCGAATACTTGCAACTACAACCACATCATCCATCTAAACAAAGGTATACACAAGAAGTGCTATCACTATGAGTGAGAGCGAACTATCAGATACATGAGGTGGCGATTCTGAGTCCTCTCTCGCTAGCGTGAACCTCAAGTAACTAGCTTTTGCTTCTTGTCTGCTTTTGAATCATTTATGGCTGGCGCCCGTGAACCCATTCACTTGCGCCTGACACTCATGCCACTCGTTGTACACCCCCGGAACCTTCCCTTTGTACATGACATAGCAATTCCATCTCGCCATCAAGAAACTAGGTACCTGTTAGAGATGCATGTTCATGAAGAGGATGTACAATCATATATATGCAACAAAATATACTAGAGCAACACCGAAAAAGAAAGGGTTAGCAACTATATGCAACATACAGTACGCAAATTAATTAACTAGAGGTACGCAGGTCATCGTACGCAAACTAACAAAGTAGCGTTACGCAAGTTCGGCAGGGACCGTGGACATCACAAAGTTTCATCGCTACAAAATGTATACAAGTTCAACCGACACATATCATCATCATCGGCATCATAAATCACTAGAAGTTCCATCCTTCCATATCATCGAGGATGAACCCTAGCTTCTTGAATAGCGTGAGGTCTAGACGTTGCATGCCTATGCGAATTCGGACGTCAACTCGCGATATAGTAGGGCCGTGGTGGAACATCCCCTTCTCATCGACGACTTCATTCATGATGATCGTCGCAATGTCGCTTTGGATGCGAAAGAAGTCATCTCTAAGTTTATAATCCGCTTCTCCATGAGATTCTAGCCACTTGTGGATATGATAATCATTTCTGCTTCTCATGCGAAGCTTTTGGTGATCCGTGTTGAACTGAATCATCAGATGGACGATGTAGAATCCATCCTTCTTGCTTGGTTTTGGGACATGGATGCAGGAGAAGTTAGTTTTATGCGCGAAACCCATCTTCTTGTTTCTTTGTTTCCTGATCTTCACGTGGCCACCTCTAAAGATGAAGCCTTGGAGAGCATCATCTAGAATATTCATTATGTGGGTGTAGTCTTTTTTCTCGTAGTCTCTGGAAGGGTCAAAATACACGGCGTGGGAGACTTGCGGGTAAAGAACGATAAGGACGGCGCGCCCGTTGCTGCGGGGAAAAGACACCTCAAATTATTCCCCATATGAGAGAGGAGGAATGATTGAAATGTACGAAAGGGTTGTCCGGAACTGACTTACTTTGGATGATAAGGCACGAGGACAATTTCCTTGTCCTTATTCTGTACCATGAAGTTTTGGAGGTACTCCCTAGCAGTTTCACGCTCAAAGTCGCCGAGACTCAAGAATGACTCGTGCATGTAGTATGGATCCGCCACACAGATTTGCGAGACTTCTTCACTCTTCATGAAGGAGCTCATATGTAGCGCAAAAAGGCGGACGATAGTAAAATCAAGCCGCCTTGTTAGAAACATCTCAAAGATATGGTCAAACCGCAGGAAGAACACCTCCTCGGGACGTGTGTCGATGTTGCACTTCCCCTCAGGCACACGAGCCGCATATGTCGGATATCCTGGATCCTTTGAGGCTAGTAGGCTTTTCTCAGTCGACAGCACATGGTCGTGCATCTCACGAGATCCCCGATAGTGCCTCTAGCGGTTTCGCGGTAGCATCGGCTCGCCCGTGAGATGGAACATGACCGCACCTTTCACGGGTACACGCTCTTGTAATGCATCGTCTGCTGCTATGTGCTCTGGCTTGTTTGGAGGCGATTACCTTCCCGATCTCTTCCTCTCCTTTTCTTGGGCACACCTTCCAGACCCTTCCTTAACCCCTGCCCCAGTGTTCCCGGGCTAAGTATTGTACGACCCTCGCACCCGGCTAGTTGAGCCTGTGTTGAGGCGGCATCTTCAGGCGTGTCCTGTGAGGATTTCATGAAGAGAGACTTTTTGCAATCCCTGCTACGACCGTGCCCGGGCATATCAACCATATCCTCATTAGCAAGCTGATAGCCCGATTCGTCATATGGTTGACTCATCATATCTATGTCACAGTCATACGCGTTTGTATTGAGGAAATCCATAGGGTCGACCTCCGTCTCATCATCCATTCTCATTCTCTACAGAGAAATTACATCAGCCAGTACTATTGCACCCCCTTCATCATGTCGTCCGCCGCTCTCACCCGGCACTACAGGAGCTGGTAATTGCGTAGGCAGGGTGGTGGTCTCCGCACATGCTTGTTGATGTGTGGTAGTTATTGGTGTGCTCTCGGCCGGCTCCAGACGAATAAGATTCTTCGGCCGTAGCAGCACCCAATTCTTGCAGCTTCAATCATGGCGAGGTCTCGTCGTCCGCTCCCACATCTTTATCTTTCGAGGAGGCAAATCCTCGTGCCCCGATTTCACACTGGTCAAGCTAACCCTGAAGTGCCCAGCGGGGATCGGCTGGTTGTGGAACGTGCGTTGAGAGGGGTCCATTATCATCCCCTTTCCCACGTCCACCTTCTGGCCTTTGATCAAGTAGAGTATGGTGCACAGGGGTTTCTTTCGCCTGAAACACATATGTACGTGGCGTAAAACAACCAAAAGACAACAAAAATGGAATATATATATATATATATATATATATATATATATATATATATATATATATATATATATGTTGGTGCGACATGTAATTACCGTGTGGCGTTGAGCTCAGCCAAAGACGAAGGCCCACCTAAGCGCGCTGAGACCGAGGACGGGTTGCTATGGCGGAGCGGCTGCGAGAGGAGGCCGGTTGCGTGAGCAAGTGATGGTGCGATGGTGTTGTTGTTCATGGAGTTACTCCGATGAAACTGGGCAGGAAATCATGTACCGTCTTGTCTGGATTTTCCTTCGCCCGATTGATGATAACTAGAACCAAGTTAGTAGCAAAATCATTTACAGCGGCGATTCTGACTGCATTATTTTCGCTTGTAGCAACTCATATTTGTCATCGGCTGCTTTTTCGCGTCCTCGGCTGCTTTTTTCTCGACCGCAAGCTTCACCTTCGCGTCGATGTCCGCCTGACTAAACTTCTTTTTCTGCTTCTTGGCCTCCGGGCCCTCGTTGTAAAACACCTTCCACGTGGCGGGATGAAGCAGGGCGAGTGAGAATTTTGGGTTAAGTGGACGTAGCAGTAGCGCATTTGGACAAAACGTGCTGCTACTACCTTCAGTAGCTGTAGCGCTTTATAAGAAATGCGCTACTACTAACTTCAGTAGCTGTAGCGGTTTAGGCAAAACGCGCTGCTACTACCTTCGCTACTGCCAGTTTTCCTTTTTCTTTTCCTTTATTTTATCCCACTTTTATTTCCCGAGGGCAGTGAACGAAGGGAGGGCGATATATATTGCATCATTTGACGGTTAAATATGTATGCAAAATAGGAAAATATATATTACACATCATTGGACCCATGCATAATAATGGCTAAGTGTGTATACAAAATAGGAACATATACTTCCTCAGTGCTGACGTTTTCGTTTTTGAGTCAGCTTCTTTCCCTTCTTGTTCGTCGAAGAATAATTGAGCCTCTCGTTGTGACTTTGCCTTTTCCATGGAGTATGATTTTTCTTAAGTAATGTAGTATTGATTCTTATTTTGACGTATACTTCATCATCGTCGTCATCTTCCCTCATCGGGTTGCCGTACTGATCATAGTCTTCCTCGTTGGCGACTCCATCCATTCCAATGATGTTCCTTTTTCCTCTCCTCACGATAACATGGCTGGGATTGCGTGGGTCAGTTATGAAGAAGCATTGTGTCACGTGTTTAGCGTGTACCCATGGCTCGTTTTTTGCGATAGCGTTCACGGTAGCGCTCTTGGCGTCAGGTAGAGTCATGGTAGTGAAAATCCGGATTTCTCTTTCGACATTCTTAGCCCATCTGACACGGAACATCGTCCTGTTGTGCAGTCCAGAGTAGTCAAGCTCCCAGATCTCCTCGACCCTTCCATAAAATCGTTCGGTTGCGCCGTTGTCACTGCCGGTCATGCATTCCATCGTCACCCCTGAGTTCTGATTATCACTGTCCATATCTTTGGCCTCCGTGTAGAACGTGTATCCGTTGATATCATATGCCTGATAGGTTACGAGGTTGGGCGAGGGGACATGTGCTAAGGCGTATATGAGCAATCCGTCCTTAGAGCCCTCCTCCGGGGGATTAGCAATAATATGCTGTTTGAACCAATGCAGGAAAGTGGAGTTGTGCTCTCTAGTAACTTTGGCGTCCGTCCTGCATACCCCCCGGTCACGATACTTCTTTGCGATAATTTCTTTGTGCAGTGCCACGAAAGGATCTACCTCGTCTAGGTGTTGTAGCACTACCAAGTTTGCTCTGTCAAATTCGCTGCGTCGATCTGAGTATGCCACGTGCAGTTCCCTGCGACCGTTGCAGTGACCATCTCCTTCGAGCCTCCCATCATGCTGGTTAACGGGCAAACCAACACTAACACCAGGCGTCTGGTCTGTGTCATATAGAAAATTCTCACAGAAAGAGATGCACTCTTGTGCCAAATGGCCCTGGACGATGCTTCCATCCGGACGGGACATGTTACGAACGAATCCTTTGATGATCCCATTCATCCTCTCAAACGGCATCATGTTGTGCAGGAATGACGGCCCTAGGTCTATTATATCATCCACAATATGGACACACAGATGCACCGTCACGTCAAAGAACGCGGGCGGGAAGTACATCTCAAGCTCATTCAGTATCTCAACAATCTCTTCCTGTAGCCTTCGGAGCTGCTTCACACTGATCGACTTTCGAGAGATGACGTCGAAAAAGTTGCAGAGACCAATAAGCGTGTCACAGACATGCTTGTCCATTATCCCTCTAAGGGCAACAGGTAGTATCTGCGTCATCATCACATGACAGTCATGAGACTTCATCCCGCTGAACCTTTTCTTGTCCGTGTCTAGATATCTACTTATCTTGCCACAGTATCCGGAACTAACTTTGACTCTGGTAAGGCACTTAAAGAAGGCATTGATCTCAGCCTGACTTAAGGTGAAGCAAGAAGGGGGGGAATAATCCTCTTTCTTTATTTTCTTGCCCTTCTTCTCCCGTGCCTCTGTCTCCGTCTCATCACGTCGACATTTTACGGGCGGCATGTGCAGATCTTCCTGATTTTCAAATCTTGCAAGTCTTTTCTTGCCTTGGCCCATCCTTGGTCTTATCTGGCATGTTCATCAGTGTTGCGAGCAAGCTCTCAAGGACATTCTTACAGATATGCATTTGATCAAGGAAATGAGGTGTATCGAGTTTGTGCCAGTACTCCAAGTCCCAGAACACAGACCTCGTCTTCCGTACCTTCAGCAGCAGCTCCGGCGCCTTTCTCATCGTCTTTCCCGGCGCGGGGCACTCCTTCCAGTTTTTCAACAGCTCATCGATTTCGGCACCGCTCCGCTTACGTGGAGGTCCTCGATGCTCAGCGTGACCATTGAATAGATCTCCACGGTTTCTCCATGGGTCGTCCTGTTCAAGCCATCTTCGATGCCCCATGTACACGATTTTCCCAGGCCCACCATCTTTCCTTGACGTTAGCTGCTGAGACATCGTATCATCCATGCACCACGTGCATCCGCAATATCCATGGCACACCTGGCCTGCCACATATCCGTAACCGAGATAGTGCTGCACTGTCGTGATCAGCGCGGCTCTCATGTTGAAATACTCGCCTTTGCTGGCGTCCCATGTCTTGGCCGGTGTTTTCCATAATGTGTCTAACTCCTCTTGAAGTAGCCCCAGATACAAATTAATATTATTACCTGGTTGTTTTGGCCCTTGAATAAGCATGCTCATGTGAATGTACTTCGATTTCATGCACAACCAGGGGGGAGGTTGTACATCCATACAAACACGGGCCATGTGCTATGGTTGGTGTTCTGGTTGCCAAACGGATTCATGCCATCGGTACACGCGCCAAGCACGATGTTCCTTGCATCACATTCAAAATACCGATAGAAGCTATTCAACACTCTCCATTGACTGCCATCCTTCACGTGTCTCAGCTTCGGATCATCTCCATCGTCGGGCTTCTTCCTCTCCGTGTGCCAGCGCATTAGCTTTGCTTCCTTGGGATCTATAGAATACCTCTAGAGACGGGGAGTGATCAGTAAGTACCATACAACTTTCTGGGGACATTTCTTCCCGGCCTTCTTGTATCGAGAAGCATTGCACACCGGAGAACTTGTTTTTTCCGCGTGCTCCTTCCGATAAATTATGCAATCGTTGATGCATGCATGGTATCTAACGTGTGACAGATCAAGAGGGCACACGATCTTCTTGGCCTCATCAACACTAGTAGGACATAGATTACCCACGGGAAGAACATCCTTTAGGTACTTGAGATGCTCATCGAGGCTAGTGTCGGTCCATTTTTTTAGCCTTCGTCTTCAGGAATTGGAGCGTGAAACTCAAGCGGGTCACCTCAGGATTGCAACCATCATACAATGGAGTGTTCGAGTCTACCACCAATTGCTCCAGCTTAGCCTCCTCTCTTGAAGCAGCTCTCTCAGTACTCGTCTCCTTGCGAAGCAATGCTTGAACATGAGGGTCCCGCATGATTGAATTTAGTACCGACGAACTCTGCTGCGTGGAGTCCATGTCGTTCTCTCCGCCGCCATGTCCGGCCCCTTCTCCTCTGCCATGTTCGGCCCCTTCTCCGCCGCCATGTCCGGCCTCTTCCCCGCCGCCATTATCGATCATCTCTTCATCTTGCCCCGTGTCATCATTGCTCGCCCGTCGGCATCCTCAACATCGTCATCCTCATCTTGATTATCCACGAGTATAGCCATCCATAAAACCAGTCATGAGTAGGTGCGCTTCTGCACGACCATCGTCATAGGGGTCGAGCCAAACTATTCCTTTGCATTTTCGACACGGACATAAAACCTCTATCACGTTATTTTCTTTCATGTCCTGCACCGCCGACCGCAACCACCTGCCCACCATCGTTCCACTGACCATCATGAACGTCTGCACGGTAATAATAAAACAAATTGATTATAAAAATGCGTGCATGCATCAAAGTCATACAAAAATTCGGAATGACCTTCCCTAAAAATAGGACATATATGGATCTAGAGTTTGCCCGGAATTCGCCGAAACGGAAATAAATCGACTTTTAGGCAAAACATAGGCAACTTAAAAGCACAATTTGGCGTCAACTCATGCTACACACACAATTTCCACAAACATATCACACACACATAAACATATTTCCATTTTGCAAAAGCATGAAATTTTCATCGCCTCTATCTCGAGATCGAGCACGGTGATGAGATGATGATGTAGGAAGACCAAAAGTGCCCAAAGCTCTTCTTGACAAAGATAGATCTAGTTAGGGGGCAAATAGGTCACTTAACTAAATGCTACATCTACCTAGCTACCTAATTTGGGAGGAGACAACTTCAACTAGTGGAGGGGGATGGAAAAAGAGAAAGGAGATGCATTAATGGAGATGGTGTAGTTAGGTAGGAGTAATGAAGAGAGAGAAAGGTAGGTAGAAGACGGAGAGTAATGGGGGAGAAGTGTTGAGGAAGAAGAAGAGTGAGAGTGGGAGGATGTGGGAGGTAGGGGAAGAGAGGAGGGGAAGGGGAGGGGACGTGTGGGGAAAAGGTGGTGGGTTGGTGCGGATTAGCAGTAGCGCGGGACGTAAAACGCGCTGCTGATACGGAAGTAGCAGCGGCGCGTTTGTAGCAGAAGCACTACTGCTAACCTGGACCAAAAGTGTGCCCAATTTGAAATTTAGCAGCAGCGACCTCAGAAAAAGCGCGCTACTATTACAACAATAGCTGTAGCGCGGCTCGCGGCACCGCGCTGCTGCTAAATGGAGTTTGGTGGGCACTGTTGGTTGATATTTGTAGCAGCGCGGGTTACACCGACCACGCTACTGCTAAAAACTTGTCAGTAGCGAGTTTTCCACACCCGCGCTACTGCTAATTAGCAGCAGCACTCCTTTTTGGGCCGCGCTGCTGCTAAGATTCTGTGTATAGGCTTTTCCCTAGTAGTGTTTGGTTGATCGGTTTTGGTCCTGTGCATAATTGCTTGTCGTAATGGGCTCAAATTATCTAATTTGGCCTAAAGACATGTACGAACTTTAGTGGACCCATTAATTTAATGGGCCGTTACCAAGCCGAAAGTTAATGGTCGGCCCTCTTACCTCCCGGGTCGTTAACAAGCCAACATCGAAGCGGGCAACAGGTGGGCCCATTTGATTTCACGGGCCGTTAACAGGTCGTTACTAAGTTCGGGCTACATATGGCCCAACTATACTATGGGCCTTTAGCAGGCCGAAAGAGACAGCGGGCTTGTACTGGACCATGAAGAGGATGGGCCGCTAAGAGGCCGAAAGTCAGGTCGTATTGTAAATGGCCCAACTGTGTTGTGGGCCTTTAGCAGGCCGAAAGAGAAACTGGGCCGGTATTGGACCATGAAGGGCCTGGGCCGTTAAAAGGCCAAAACTCAGGTCCGACTACAAATGGCCCAACTCATTTATGGGTCGTTAACAGGCTGAAAGGCACACAGGGCCGGGAATTGGCCCAACAATTAAATGGGTCGCTAAAAGGCCAAAACTCAGGTCCGACTACAAATGGCCCAACTGATTTATGAGCCGTCAACAGGCTGAAAGACACACTGGGCAAAAAATTGGCCCCACACTTAAATGGGTCGCTAAAAGGACAAAACTCAGGTCCGACTACAAATGGCCCAACTGATTTATGGGCCATCAACAGGCTGAAAGACACACCGGGCCGAAAATTAGCCCAACATTTAAATGGGTCGCTAAAAGGCCGAAAGATGTACATCCTGAAAATTGGCCCATCCCTTGAATGGGCCGTTAACAGGCCAAAATATCATCGGGCCGATATTGAGCCCAAATATATAGCGGGCTGTTAACGGGCTCGAACTGACGATGGGCTACAATAGTGTCAAATCTTTAACGGGCCATTGACGGGTCGAATTGGCACATCTCATATGGGCCGTGGGCTCAAATGGACTTGACACAAGTAGGCCTTATATGGGACGGCCTGCTAATTATTACTAGGCCGACCTTTTTCACCGGAATGGGCCACTGTTGGGCCGTGCCACATGTCGACCTATCATAGGCGCCTCCTGTCGAATGAGTGGATGACATCTGTCCCAACGGTGAGGCAACACGTGTTTCCTCCGGCCAATGATGTTTTTACACGTGGAAAATCTCCATTGGTCCAGGCTGTTAACAGGTTATCAGATCCAAAACCGGACCCGATAGCTTAACGGTGTTCCGTTATGGTGGATACCACGTGTCAATCACCCTTGACGAAAGTACTTCTATGACGCGCGATTTATCTTCATGGAAGTGGACACTTCCGTGATGATAATTTTAGTAATGTCATGGAACACTTCTACGACAGCACAGGTATGACTATCTTGATTCTGTCATAAAATCGTCATGGATGTACATGCATAACAAAAAACGTGACCTACTATGACAAACACGTATCATCACGAAAGTGTATTTTTTTGTAGTGTACTGCTATCGTTACTGCTACAAAACCATAGCTATCACTGTTACCATTACTGTTGCTGCTACCATTACTATCAAAACTATCATACTACTTTGCTACTGATCACTTTGCTGCAGATAATTAATCTCCAAGTGTGGTTGAATTGAAAACTCGGCTGCTAATACTTGCAAATATCCTTTGGCTCCCCTTGTGTCGAATCTATAAATTTGGGTTGAATACTCTACCCTCAAAAACTATTGCGATCGCCTATACTTGTGGGTTAGCAAGATCTTTTTCAGGCGCTGTTTGGTGACCCACAAGTATAGCGGATCTATCGTAGTCCTTTCGATAAGTAAGTGTGCTAAACCGAACGAGGAGCAAAAGTAAATGACAAGCGTTTTTCAGTAAGGTATTCTCTGCAAGCACTGAAATTATCTGTAACAGATAGTTTTTTAATAAGATAATTCGTAACGGGTAACAAGTAACAAAGTAAATAAGGTGCAGCAAGGTGGCCAAATCCTATTTGTTGCAAAGGACAAGCCTGGATAAACTCTTATATAAAGCAAAGCGCTCTGGGGACACATGGGAATTATCGTCAAGCTAGTTTTCATCATGCTCATATGATTCGCGTTCGTTACTTTGATAATTTGATATGTGGGTGAACCGGTGCTTGGGTACTGCCCTTCCATGGACAAGCATCCCACTTATGATTAACCCCTCTCGCAAGCATCCGCAACTACGAAAGAAGAATTAAGGTAAACCTAACCATAGCATGAAACATATGGATCCAAATCAGCCCCTTACGAAGCAACACATAAACTAAGGTTTAAGCTTTGGGCACTCTAGCAACCCATCATCTACTTATTACTTCCCAATGCCTTCCCCTAGGCCCAAACAATGGTGAAGTGTCATGTAGTCGACGTTCACATAACACCACTAGAGGAGAGACAACATACATCTCATCAAAATATCGAACGAATACCAAATTCACATGACTATGTATAACAAGACTTCTCCCATGTCCTCAGGAACAAATGTAACTACTCACAAATCATATTCATGTTCATAATCAGAGGGGTATTGAATAGCATTAAGGATCTGAAACATATGATCTTCCACTGAATAAACCAACTAGCATCAACTACAAGGAGTAATCAACACTACTAGCAACCCACAGGTACCAATATGAGGTTTTGAGACAAAGATCAGATACAAGACATGAACTAGGGTTTGAGACGAGATGATGCTGGTGAAGATGTTGATGGAGATTTACCCCCTCTCGATGAGAGGATTGATGGTGATGACGATGGCGATGATTTCCCCCTCCCGGAGGGATGTTTTCCCGGCAGAACATCTCCGCCGGAGCCCTAGATTGGTCCTGCCCAGGTTCCACCTCGAGACCGTGGCGCTTCATCCCGAAAGATTCCTTATGATTTATTCCAGGGCAAGAGACACCATATAGCAGAAGATGGGCATCGGGAGCCTGCCAGGTGCCCACGAGGTAGGGGGCGTGCCCTCCACCCTCGTGGCTGGTGGGTGTCTCCCTCTGGTGTTTTCTTCGCCCAATATTTTTAATATATTCCAATACTGACTTTTGTGGAGTTTCAGGACTCTTGGAGTTGTGCAGAATAGGTCTATAATATTTGCTCCTTTTCCAGCCCATAATTCCAGCTGCCGGCATTCTCCTCTTCATGTAAACCTTATAAAATAAGAGATAAAAGGCATAAGTATTGTGACATAATGTGTAGTAACTGGTCATAATGCAATAAATATTGATATAAAAGCATGATGCAAAATGGACGTATCAACTCCCCCAAGCTTAGACCTTGCTTGTCCCACATGATTAGAGATAGAGGTGTCGCTAAAATAAAATACGGACATGAGGGCATCATGATCATTCTTAGAACAACTATATATATATATATATATATATATATATATATATATATATATATATATATATATATATATATATATATATATATATATATATATATATATATATATATTGCCATATGATTTCTTATGTTAAAGTAACAATCTATTCACAATGTAAAGTATGAATTAGAAACGTCATTGAAAACTAACAAACTGTAATCTCAGTCATTGAAGCAATTGCAATTTATCGTAACATCGGAAAGAGTCAATATAAGAGCTTTTCAGCATATAATCAACTATCATTTAGTCTTTCACAACCTATAAGAGCTTTTCAGCATATATCCACATTGCTAACACTCACGCGATACTTGTAGGTATGAAGTTTCACTTGGACAAAGAGAAAGATAGGGGCTTATTGTTTCGCCTCCAAACCTTTTACCTCAAGGGTAATGTCAACAATAATAATTTATGAAAACCTACATCCAAGTGGATATATATATTAGGATCTTTCCAACACATAGTGCTTGCCAAAGGATAAAGTGTAAAAAGGAAAGGTGAAGATCACCATGACTCTTGTATAAGGCTATAAGATAAAAATAAAAGATAGGCCCTTCACAACGGGAAGCAGTGGTTGTCATGCGCCTTTAAGGTTGGATGCACAAAATCTTAATGCAAAATAACATCACTTTATATTGCCACTTGTGATAGGGACCTTTATTATATATGCAGTCCGTCGCTTTTATTTCTTCCATATCACAATATCTTATAAAGCTTATTTTCTTCACACTAATAGATGATACATATTTAGAGAGCAATTTGTTTTGCTTGCACCGATGAGAACTTACTTGAAGGATCTTACACAATCCATAGGTAGGTATGGTGGATAGGGATGGCAACGGGGCCCCGTACCTGCCAAACCCGTGGGGATTTCATCTATTAGGGGGTGGGGATGGGCGAAAATCATCCCCATGGGGATATTTACCAAACTAATTTATTCCCCATAGGGTACAACGGGGATGTTGACGATATCCTATTCCCCAGACCCAATACCCATCGGGGACCCGGTTAGTAACCGTGACACTGTGGTCAATGTTAAAATATTCATAAACAAACTTGCGAAAACAAAAAAAGCTATGAAAAAACCTTAAACCTATCTCACATCTTCACCTTAGCTGCCACCATGACCAAGAAGTCAATACGACCTAGATAGGCATTAGCAAGACAAGGACAACACCATGTATGCATGTTGATCATAGGGTGTCATATTATGTATATGAGTATTTGTTTATAGGGATGGGGACCCTAATGGGGCCCCGTTCCCAAGTGGGGCATGGGTATGGGGAAATTTCATCCCCAGTCATGTAAACGGGGATGGGGACTGGATGATAGGGAATAGATGGGGATGGGGATGTTGTAGGTATCCCCATAGGGGATGTTCCCCATTCCCATCTCTAATGGTGGACTCTCATGGCAAAACTAGGTTTAGGGATGTTTGGAAGAACAAGTAGTATCTCTACTTGGTGCAAAGAATTTGGCTAGCATGAGGGGGAAAGGCAAGCTCAACATGTTGGATGATCCATGACAATATAACTTTTTCGGATATAAGGAAACATAACCCATTACATTGTCTTCCTTGTCCAACATCAACTTTTTAGCATGTCATATTTTAATGAGTGCTCACAATCATAAAAGATGTCCAAGATATTATATTTATATGTGAAAACCACTCTTTGTTTACTACTTCCTATTAATTGCAACAATGACCAAAACTATGTTTGTCAACTCTCAACAACTTTTATTCATCATACTCTTTATATGTGAAATCATTACTCTCCATAAGCTCAATATGATCTTTTTATTTATTTTTGTTCTTTCTTTTATTCCCTCAAGATCATAGCAAGATAGCAAAGCCCTCAACTCAAACTAATCTTTAGTGTATATAACTCACGGACTCAATTACATAGATAGAGATGAAATCTAAACTCAAGACTAGATCATACTAAAACTTTATTCTACTAGATCAAGATATAACCAAAAGGATCGAACTAAGAAAAACGGTAAAGATAGAAGTGTGATGGTGAGACGATATTGGGGCACCTCCCCCAAGCTTGACAGTTGCCAAGGGGAGTCCCCATACCCATGTATTTATGTCTCCTTCTTTGGAGGTGGCGATGTGATATTCTTGGCGATGATTCCCCTTAGGATACGATTCTCTTCCTCGAGCTTATTGACTTGCTCCTTAAGATCCATTATTTCCTCACGGAGTTTACCTGTGATGGCTAAAGCTCCTTTCACCCATGGATGTTGCATAGCTGACGGAGAACAAGTAACACTCTTTTTCATATTTTCATAAGAAAGAAATCTAGCATTGGGAGGGATGACTGAATTTGGAATTGCTGAGCTCTGAAGTTCCTCCATCATGAATCTAGCTTGGAGACGAGAGGTAACTTCTTAATCCTCCTCCATGGCATCTATCCTTTTCAAGTTGGCCTCCATCTCTTCCTCCGTTGATGGCCCGAAATAGTCTGCATCGCTGTTTGCTCTTGGCCCCGCTGTCGGATGAGATACCTGAGTCTCCCCGACTGACTCTTGAGAAGACATCTTCCTCTAAATCTGTGACAGAAACAACTCAAAAAAATAGAGGATTTCACCGCTACTAGGAAAACCCTTATTAGTAGCGCTGGTTATTTGGCTATTAGTAGCGCGGGTGGGCGTGCTACTGCTATGGCGCTACAGCTATTTTTTAGCAGTAGCGCTTGTTTGAACCAGCGCTACTACTATCTGTATCTAGCAGTAGCGCGCCTCGCCCATCGCTATCTGCTAATGCTAGTAGCGTGGCCCAACAAACAAACGCTCTTGGTAAGCAGCGCTACTACTACTCCAATACCCCACGCTCTGCTAGTATTTTATTTTTTATGTTGTTGTATTCAGTATTTTTACTTGTTTTATACAGTTACAACATACACATACTTGGAACTATATGAAAAGGAATGTCTCATCATCATCATCAAGTGGTAGAACATAGTCTCATCATATCAACATAGTCTCAACACAAATGATGTCGATCTCATCATCATCTCGAAATAGCGATACACATGACATGTATCTTACATTGTCACCAGAGACACATGTTTCATCATCTACCTAAACTAAGACATACACGATAAGAGCGATCACGATGATCAAAAGCGGTATTATGTAGTAGTTTTTGTAGCGGCGCTGGTTCTGAATCCCCTGTTTTGGTATGAATCTCAAGTAACTAGCTTAGGCTTCCGCTTTGCTATCAAACCCTTTCTGGCTTCCGCCGAGAAGAGAGACTTGGGCCTGACACTCGGCCACTCATCATACACACGGAACATGCCCTACATACACGGCATACCACTTCCTTGCCATCGTTGATCTATATATATCCCATCGAGATGCACATATATATACCATGAAGCGAATTCAACAAAACAGTTATGAAATAGAAGCAACATATATAGTAAACATAGTTAACAAATTTTATCGTCAAAGTAATTAACTAGAGCGCGGCACCATACATCTAATAGTTTAAATCGTCTTGAGAGATTCTAAGCTTCGCTGCGTAAAGTAACAAGTAACTAAGCAGACACATTGTTTTTAAGCAAGTGCACTCTTCCCATCTGTCCATATCCGGAGGACAGACCCAAGCTTAGTGAAAGGCGTCATGTCCCGTATTTGTAGGGCAATGCGGTTCGGACGTCACTCACGATATTGGGCGGCGAGAACATCCCATTCTCTTCGAGGACATCTTTGATGATGATGGGCGCAATTTCCTGTTGGATCCGGTAGAAATCATTTGAAGTCGATTATCCGAGCGGCTCCAAAGGCTTCGCCCATCTCTGGATATGGGTATCGGATGAAGATTTCATGCAAAGCGATTGCACATCCTTCAGACTCCATCATTAGATGGATGACGAGAAACCATCATTCTCACTTCTTGCGGTTTTGGATGCAAGAGAAGTCAGTCTTGTGGGTGAAACAAAGCCCGACCTTATATTTTTTTGTGTTGGATGTAGCCACCCCGCATGCTGAAGCCCAGCAAAGCTCTGTCCAGAACATACTTTATGTGTGTGTAATCTTTCTTTGTATGTTCTTGAAGGGTCCAAATATAGAGCGCAGAATAACGCGGGTAAAGAACAATGAGAACGCACGATACCCCGGCCGTAAAATACGATCAAGTTTAGCCTCCATGCGTGCAAAGTAACTATTGAAATGCACGATAGGATGTATGTGTTATAATGCTATCCATGGATGACTTACAGGATGATAAGGTAGGAGAATCGTTTCTTTGTCATTATTGCTGACCAAGAATTCTTGATGTCTTGACTTCGCATATTGACGGTTGGCGTCGTTGACTGACAAGAAGCCCTCATGCATGTAGTATGGGTCCGCGATCGCAAGACCGGTGACTTGCTCTCTCCTAACGATGTAGTTCTGTCGCGACCGGTTCTCCGGGTAATAATTCCTAAAAAATGGCCCATGTGCTCACCAGCCCCAGGATAACTGTTAGCTGATGAGGCACCAACTTGATATAGAAATTCCAAGCAAAAATACAAAATATGTAGTACAAGACCATTCTGGCCTGTGAGTACAATAAATGGTTTCTAGTGGTTGATGGCGGAAGCGGGTTGTGAATCATCATCGCCTATGGGACTCCATTTCCCACGGGAACAGCTGACCAGGCTAGCTCCTATCTTCGCGGGGCTGCTATCACTGTAGCTTAGGTTCCGGAACTGTCGGCACTGTCGCTCCTCTCCGTGCAAGGAAATCTGGCCAAGACAATAGCCAGGGACAAGCCAGTGAGTACTTTGAATGTACTCGCAAACATTATGGACACAGGCATAATATAACAATGATATGCTGAAAATATCTTATGTTCATGACGTCAGTCACGAAAGATAAATAAAACTCTGATGCGTGCAAGCATGTTATTTGAGAATATGCAATAATATGGTAGTATAAAAATTAAGAAGTAAATGACATGAAGGACTTTAAAAGAAATGCCACAGTCGGGCGTCTTAGCGACACTGCATAAAGGGCTTTAAAAGAAATACCACAGTCGGGCGTCGTATCGACACCACATAAAGGGCTTTAAAAGAAATGCCACAGTCGGGCGTCTTAGCGACACCACATAATGGGCTTTAAAATAAATGCCACGATCGAGGCGTCGAGCGACACCACATAAAGGGCTTTAAAAGAAATGCCACGATCGAGGCGCCTGGCGACACCACATAAAGGGCTTATAAATAAACAAAAACAATGCCGCAGTCGGGCGTCTGAGCGACACCACATAAAGGGCTTATAAATAAATATAGTGAATATCTAGGAGGTAGAACCATCCCAGGGATATTCGATAATACAAAAAATATCACGGGTTAGTCCACCTCAAAAATAATAATCATAATTATCACAAGTTACAATCGTGATTCCAGGTTTAACATTTTCACCTCCGGAGACCGACACTAAGACCGACACTTGACCCATACCAGACTGTAGTCCTTGACCATGGACACGGCTATTCGAATAGGTTTAATCTCTGCAGAGGGTGTACTCTTTACCCACGAGTAACGGATTCCTTTAGTCCATCGGGACTAATTCCGCCTATGGTCTTTTTGTTGAAAACACACCTAACTTGCACACACCAGCTTAACTCACCTGTGTGTGGAATCACCCACGACACCTGTCAGGCAAAACTCTAAGTGGGGAGGCTACAACCTCGACGTAACATGGGGTCACAAAATTTATACCGACGCAAACCGGGAGCTACCCCTTGGCTACAACCAAACACCCATGCTCCCGGACCTGGTGGCATGACTACGGATGCCTCCGGTATCTTCCACCATGGCCTCTCATGCGGTGTGTGCTAGGAAAGGGTCGACAACTTCTCGAACCGTACCCTACTTGTTGTAGAGACGAGTGGTAGTACGAAGCAAGTATGGGGGTTACTTGCACAAGACTCGATCTACGGTCGACTCAGGAGGTTGTAAGATTCCCTGCAAGATTAGTATAACAATGCAAATACTTCAAAACTACAGATAGAAACACCACGCGACATACCCCCTCATGCCATACCGGACACGACCGTCTCGACGAAGGACTAGGGACAAGACTGTGTCTTCCCAAGACAGAGGCCTTCCCGTCTTTCCTCCCGGTACGCATGCAAGGCGTATGACGGTGATTTCTATCACAATCATATCAACTCCATTTGCATGAAATTCATTAACATGCACTCATGAGTAGGAACACATCCTCACCTAAAATGATGTATGCTCGTGTCGGGGTGGTGTTGTCATCGTGCTATGCAACACACACAAAAATTTCACCAGGGTTCAGAATGCTTGCCTTCAGGTCATGGGAAGGCAGGGTGCATTCCAACACATCTTGAAATCTTCAAAAATCCTATTTAAAAGAATATATATGAATTAACACAAAAAAATCAAAGCAGCACAAAAAGTTGTTTTGAAAAATTCTCAAATAAATCTTAAAATGAACTAGACAATATTTGAGAGAGGTAGGAAAAAGAATTAATTTATTTGGAGCTGTATTTAAAAAGATACAGCCGGTCAAAGTTTGGTCAAAAATCTGTTATTAAAAATAAAACAGAAAAGAAAACGTTTCGAGTATATACGTACACGTCGAAGGCGTAAACTAGAAATGCGCTTCCAGATAACCCACGTGGATTGGGCGGGGTCACTGACAGTGTGTCCAGGGGGCCCACTGGTCAGGTTTGACTATTCTCCCTTCCCTCTTCTTCCTATGGCCGAACAGAGGCGGGGGCTCCGGCGATCGTCGTCGGCGCTAGGCGGCTCCTCGCGGGCCCCCGAGGGTGGGGATGGATCCGCAAGGTTGGGGCGGTTCTTCCGGTGGTCGAGCGAGTGATGGGGATGGAATGAGTCGTCGGCGACGAGCTCTGCGGCGGAGGAAGGATTCGGTGGCGTAGTGGTTTTGGGGCGGCAGTGGTTCCCGATTAAAATTTAGCAGGGGGAAGAGTTCACGGGAGGAAGGTAGAGCTCCTGGTGAAGAGAACGGAGAAGGGGAGGCTCTGATGACGCCGGAATGGCCAGGGCGGAGGCGGCGGCTGCGGTTGCCGGAGATGGGGAAGGAGATCTCCCCGGGTCGATTGGCTGCCAATGGGGTCCTAGGGAGGGGGTTTGAGACTGCCCTGCGTGCGGAGACGAGCTCGGTGGCTCCTTAAATAGGCGCTCGGGGTCGGTTCCGCGGCGGCCGGGGATAAGGTCGCCGGTGACCGCCATTCTGTAGCTTAGGGTGTCGGTGCGGCGACGAGCGCTAGTGTACATGGCTACGGATGAGCTCGCGCTGCTCCAGGGGGCATGTGGCGAGCGCTGGAGGCTTGGGCGGTGCTGCTCATGACGGTGGCGGTTGCGGCATGGGCGTGCCATAAGCGGCTTCTTGGCAACGCTGCAGAGGCGGTCGGGGTTCTTGGCGCGACGTAGCGAGAGGCCAAGTGAGTGGCGCGGCTCTGCAGAGTGGTGGCAAGCCGGGGGCACGACACGTCGGCTCGGGCACGACACGTGCAATACGCGTGCTCTGCTCGCGCCCAGAGCATGCACGCAACATGCTCGACGAAATGCCATGGCATGCTACAGGGCTTGGGTGAGGCTGGCACTTAGCAGATCTAGGTTAGGATCGTCTAGGTGCTTAGTAGACATGCTAGATTGCCCAGAGGTGCAAGGTCACAGTGCAAAACAAAAATAATGTCAAAACAGATCATGCCTATAAGGTGTTTGACAAAATGCCAAGGGTACTTAGGCATTTCTTGGAGTGGCCAAAAACTCCAGATCAGTGTCTCTATGGACGTAAGAGAGGGTGGTGAAGTTAGTTTGCCAAAAGGAGAAACTTGCTAGTGCAAGTTTTGCAAAACTACAATTCTGGACAGAAAGAAAAAGGCATCACTACATGGACCAAAAGTGTTCCAAAGAGTGCATGCTCCTGGACTTAGGGGTTTGGCAGGGAGGACCACAAGCAGGAGAAAGCTCATGGGTAAAGGAGCAAGTTAGGAGATGGTTGCAGTACAAAATACAAGTCTGGTCCAGAATGAAAAAGAGGTTGGTATACTTAATTTTTCCATAGAACATCACAAGGTTTTTGCATAAAGTTGGATGGCATGCTACCACTGACATCCCATAATTTTGGTGGAGGTTCTAGGGAAATATTTAATTTGGCTATAGTGCAAAGTGCCCACTGGATCAGATTTGAAAAACAGGTGTAAAACTCAAAATATGAAATGAAATAATTATATTATTGCACACAAGTGATTTAGAGACATCTCATGACATCTCCAAATTTTAGTTGGATTTTTAGCTAAATATAACAAATGGTTGTAGTTCAAAAGGAGCTCCAAAATTTGAAACAAGTCATTTTAATGAATAAAGCTCAGGGTGAAATGATCTAATAAATAATTCTACTGATTAAGAAAATGGTATACAGAGAGCATAGAAGTCCAATATGTTTTGGAAAGCTCCACTTGGAAAAGACTCCTTAATATTAAAAGAAGAGTTCTGAAATCAACAGAAATAAAATTTTGAAACTCCTGGCAAACATTTAACATCTAAAACTTGGTTAAAATTTTGGGGTGTTACAAGTACTACCCTCTTAAGAAAAATCTCGTCCTCGAGATTTGCTAAGAGTTAATTTAAATAAATATGCATTAAAACGAAAGTGGCTACAGTGAGAGCAATAAGTGGTGCAAAGATACAGTGTGGGATACTAGCGCGGTGTGGGGAAAATCCACGGTTTTGGGGAAAACTAGTGATTTCTACACTAGACATAAATTTAGAATAAATTCTATATTTAAAAAAAATATGCTGGTCGTACCCGAGAGCACAGTGCTCTCTCTGGCTGACAGGTGGACCCGGGCCCATGGTCAGCCTCTTCTTCTTTCTCCGGCTCTTTCTTCTCCCTCTCTCCCGCGTGCTTTCCCGCGCTTTCTCCACCGGCGATACCTAGCGCGTAGGGCATCTAGGCCGTACTGCGGTAGTGCGCGGCGTGCTAGTTGCCGGTGCAGCGTGCACTCACCTCGCGGGCCAGTGCGCTGTCGGCACTGCTCGCGGATTCGCCTCCAAACACCGGCGGTCGGGCGACGAGCGGCGCTGGTGGACCTCGCCCATCGTGCACCGAGCTCGGGCTTATAAAACGACTGCGGCGTTCTCCTCTTCTTCCACACACCTGGCCTCGCACCTCCTTCTCTCTTCTTCTCCTCTGTTTCCGCTTGCCGGAGCTCGAGACGAGGCTCTAATGGCGGAGGTGGTGCCGGACTGGTACGTGATCCTGCTGTGCGGAGGGCTGGCAGCGGTGCTGGGGCTCTCTGTGCTCCTGTGCGCGATGATCCTCGATGATCGTCGCGATGCCGCTGCTCGGTTGCTGGCTCTCCGCGGTGGTGGTGACCACGAGGAGTAGGTGGAGTGTGCCGGGTGATAACTGTTGTTCGGAGGTGCTTAGTTAGATGCGACACAGTTGCAAAAATTTTGCAAGCGGTGTATGTGTCCGTGTAATTGTGGTTGTGAGCCTGCTGTCGGGGTGCTGCGTGAAATAGAATAGTCTATGCCGTGAGAAAATATACGATGCGGCAACTCAGGGAAAAGAAATCTCACTCCAGGATTTCTCACGAGAGAAAACAGTAATACATTAGAGTCAAACCGCGACAGAGCTACTCACATTAATAGAATCTAAAAGGTTTACTCGCTGCGCGAACTCGGGGTACCAAGCATAAGTTACAACACATAAATAAAAGTAGCGGTAATAAAAACAGTGGTGCATCTAAATTGAAAACGGTAACTGGACGGGGTCCCGAGAAAATGTCTCTGGTACGGGGATACACTCTTCTTCTATCGGAGAAAGTGGATTGACCAGTCGATGAATGTGTCTCTCCTGGTCGAGCCTCAGTGATCTGCCGATGGCGATCTGAGGATTTAAATCCGCGAGGCTCTATAGATAACCCATCACACGTTGGGTTAAGCGTTCTTGGCGATGACGTCATTGGACAAGGTTGGCGATCTGGGTCTCTCTCAACTCGTCCATCGGGAAAAGATGTTACTCCTCCGGTGCTGCGGCTCGGAAAGTAATAATACCCTCGTTATTTGGCATAGGGTACCATGAATCGAAAGCGAGCAAGCGCTTCATACGCAGCAGCTTCTACGCCCATATGCGGGGTTGGCATAGATTTCCCCACGAAGGAGACTTCTGTTGGGTCTTGGTTTGGGTTCTGGGAGGGATGTGCACGGCTGCCCAATATCTTGAGGTGGAAGGGGTGAGTCTCGATTTGAACAGCTCGTACTGGGGTGGCTGGGTAGCGCCCATGGTACTGCGGGTAAAATCCCACAATATCTTGACAAAACTACCTGGGGTAGCATCTGGAGTCCTCAGATAAATACTAGGGCTCGGCATGGCAAGAAATGGTTGTGAGGATGGTGCACAAGGTGAGGGGTGCTTGGCAAGGTCACGCGGTGGCCTTTTTATAGCACCGGGGTTGGGTCATTTACCATGGTAAAAAGTAAAGAATTGGCCGGCTCAGCTCGGGGTCAACCACAGCTACACCCATCTTACTAAAGTGACGTATCGCTGTGGGTGTTGTCGGGGCGGTTTTTGGTGGCTGCGCCAAAGATAGAGAAATCACATTGCATGCTAATACATCCATGCAAGACTATTATATAAAACAGAGGCAAGATGACAGGCTGCGTTAATGTAAGGGATCACAGGATTACAAAGCGAGGATACACTGGGACTCGAAACTACTCGAGTGACTTAGTCTACTTCGTTTACATCCAATCGGGCGTTCCTTGTGGATGTCGAGGCTTCTCCACGGTTCTCACCGTCGGAATTAGCTAGAGAGGGCTGAGGGGCTGCAGGCTCGGGGTAGTGATGATGACCATCGCGGGGATTGTTGACCACAACCCGTTGGAGTGTGCTCGGGAGGCGACGAAGCACTTCTGGGGTCATCAAAGCACCTTGGCTGACGGCTGGTGCTGACCTCGGGGTCTCGATCAGGTGTCCAAACAGCACGACTAGGTTGTCGGCGTTGGGCTCGATCTCCTCTCTCGCTGGGGCTCGATGAACCAGCTCTCCACGAGTTGCGATCAGATCAATGGTGATTTGATCGAATAGATCCTCCAGCGCACCTACATAGCGCACTAGGTGCAGCAATGCAGGGTCCGTCTCGTGATCACCGTTGGCTACTTGGGGTGTTCTACCATACCCTTCACGCCTGGGGTAGTAGTGGAACGAGCGACAGTTAACTCTGGGCGACAGGTGCCTGAGATGAACTATAGCGTCTCGAGCAGCGAGTTGGATGGCTTGTGGCTCAAAGGAAGTTGTTCTTCCGGTGAACCTGTAGGGGCTCTCGGGTGCCAGACCCCTGCCGTAGATATGTCTGATGGCCCGTAATTGATGGCTCTCACCACTTATGGGTCCTTGGTACACAACATATTCGGGTGGCTCTTCTACGCGCATAGGCACGACGGGTGAGGTTTGCAGTATGGTCACAAAACCTCCAAGGTTGGTTGCTGTAGTCTCATGGTGCACTACGGGATCGAGGCATTGTGGCTTGGTTTTGGGGTAGCGGCTGTCTGGGCTGGGTTGAGGCGGCGTGCCCTTTTATAGAAAAAGGGCGGAGTCTTCCTTCATGCGCTTCGAATGAGACACCTTGGGTGCTGGTCCTTTGTGCGTGATAGGCGGGCTAGGTTGATAGGTTGGGCACCGGCGCCAAAAGCGTCGGGTCCTTTGTGTGGCTATCTTGCAGGAAGCTTGGCTGAGGTTTTGGTTATGGCTTGGTGGGTTGTTAGCCTAAGTTTATTGACCTGGCTAAGATAGGATTAGCCAATGGTCAGCCTGGCTCTGATACCAAGTCTGTCGCGACCGGTTCTCCGGGTAATAATTCCCAGAAAATGGCCCTTGTGCTCACCAGCCCTAGGATAACTGTTAGCTGATGAGGCACCAACTTGATACAGAAATTCCAAGCAGAAATACAAAATATGTAGTACAAGACCATTCTGGCCTGTGAGTACAATAAATGGTTTCTAGTGGTTGATGGCGGAAGCGGGTTGTGAATCATCATCGCCTATGGGACTCCATTTCCCACGGGAACAGCTGACCAGGCTAGCTCCTATCTTCGCGGGGCTGCTATCACCGTTGCTTAGGTTCCGGAACTCTCCATGCAAGGAAATCAGGCCAAGACAATAGCCAGGGACAAGCCAGTGAGTACTTTGAATGTACTCGCAAACATTATGGACACATGCATAATATAACAATGATATGCTGAAAATATCTTATGTTCATGACGTTAGTCACGAAAGATAAATAAAACTCTGATGCGTGCAAGCATGTTATTTGAGAATATGCAATAATATGTTAGTATAAAAATTAAGAAGTAAATGACATGAAGGACTTTAAAAGAAATGCCACAGTCGGGCGTCTTAGCGACACCGCATAAAGGGCTTTAAAAGAAATACCACGATCGAGGCGTCTTAGCGACACCACATAAAGGGCTTTAAAAGAAATGCCACGATCAGGCGTCTTAGCGACACCACATAAAGGGCTTTAAAAGAAATGCCACAATCCAGGCGTCGGCGACACCACACAAAGGGCTTTAAAAGAAAAATACCACGATCAGGCGTCTGGCGACACCACATAAAGGGCTTATAAATAAACAAAAACAATGCATGATCGAGGCGTCGGCGACACCACATAAAGGGCTTATAAATAAATCGGTGAATATCCAGGAGGTAGAACCATCCCGGGATATTCGATAATATAAAAATATCACGGGTTAGTCCACATCAAAATAATAATCATAAATATCACAAGTCACAATCGTGATTCCAGGTTTAACAGTTTCACCTCCGAAGACCGACACGAAGACCGACACTTGACCCATCGGACTGTAGTCCTTAACCATGGACACGGCTATTGAATAGGTTTAATCTCTGCGGAGGTGTACTCTTTACCCACGAGTAACGGATTCCTTTAGTCCATCGGGACTAATTCCGCCACTGTCTTTTTGTTGAAAACACACCTAACTTGCAGACCAGCTTAACTCACATATGCGGAATCACCCACGACACTGTCAAGCAAAACTCTAAGTGGGAGGCTACAACCTCGGCGTAACATGGGGTCACAAAATTTATACAGCAGCATAAGCTGAGGAGCTGCCCCTTCGGCTACAACCGAAACACCCATGCTCCCGGACCGGTGGCATGACTACGGATGCCTCCAGTATCTTCCACCATGGCCTCTACATGCGGTGTGTGCTAGGAAAGGGTCGACAACTTACTGAACCGTACCCTACTTGTTGTAGAGGCAGTGGTAGTCTGAAGCAAGTATGGGGTTCTTGGCACAAGACTCGATCTACTGATCGACTCGGGAGGTTGTAAGATTCCTGCAAGATTAGTATAACAATGCAAATACTTCAAAACTACAGATAGAAACACCACGCGACATACCCCCTCATGCCATACCGGACACGACCGTCTCGACGGAGGACTAGGGACAAGACCGTGTCTACCCAAGACAGAGGCCTTCCCGTCTTTCCTCCCGGTATGCATGAAAGGCATATGACGGTGATTTCTATCACAATCATATCAACTCCATTTGCATGAAATTCATTAACATGCACTCATGAGTAGGAACACATCCTCACATAAAATGATGTATGCTCGTGTCGGGGTGGTGTTGTCACCGTGCTATGTTGTCACCAGGGTTCAGAATGCTTGCCTTCAGGTCATGGGAAGGCAGGGTGCATTCCAACACATCTTGAAATCTTCAAAAATCCTATTTAAAAGAATATATATGAATTTACACAAAAAAATCAAAGAAGCACAAAAGGTTGTTTTGAAAAATTCTCAAATATATCTTAAAATAAACTAGACAATATTTGAGAGAGGTAGGAAAAAGAATTAATTTATTTGGAGCTGTATTTAAAAACATACAGCCGGTCAAAGTTTGGTCAAAAATCTGTTATTAAAAATAAAACAGAAAAGAAAACGTTTCGAATATATACGTACACGTCAAAGGCGTAAACTGGAAATGCGCTTCCACTTAACCCACGTGGACTGGCGGGGTCAGCAGCAGTGGGTCGAGGGCCTTGGTCGGTTTGACTATTCTCCTTCCCTCTTCTTCCTCTGGCGAGCAGGCGGGGGCTCGGCGATCGTCGCCCGGCGCTAAGCGCGCTCCTCGCGGGCCCCGAGGGTGGGGATGGATCCGCAAGGCTGGGGCGGTTCTTCGGTGGTCGAGGAGTGATGGGGATGGAGGAGTCGTCGGGGACGAGCTCTGCGGCGAGGAAGGTTTCGGTGGCGTAGTGGTTTTGGGGCGGCGGTCGTTCCCGATTAAAATTGAGTAGGGGGAAGAGTTCACGGGAGGAAGGTAGAGCTCTGGTGAAGAGAACGGAGAAGGGAGGCTCTGATGACGCCGGAATGGCCAGGGTGGAGGCGGCTGCGGTTGCGGAGATGGGAAGAGATCTCCCGGTCGATTGGCTGCCAATGGGGTCCTAGGGACGGGCTTTGAGACTGCCTGCATGCGGAGACGAGCTCGGGGCTCCTTAAATAAGCGCTTCGGGTCGGTTCATGGCGGCGAGATAAAATCGCCGGTGACCGCCATTCTGTAACAAGGTGTAAATGGCGGGGCGGCGCTAGTGTACATAGCTACGGATGAGCTCGCTGCTGCTCGAGGGCAGGTGGCGGCGCTGGAGGCTTGGGCGGTGCTGCTCATGGCGGTGGCGGTTGCGGCCGAGGGCGTGCCGCCAAGCGGCTTGCTGGCAACGCTGCAGAGGCGGTCGGGGTTCTTGGCGCGACATAGCGAGAGGCCAAGTGAGTGGCGCGGCTCTGCAGAGTGGTGGCAAGCCAGGGGCGCGACGCGTCGGCTCTGGCACAACACGTGCAATACGCGTGCTCTGCTCGCACCCAGAGCATGCACGGAACATGCTCGACGAAATGCCATGGCATGCTACAGGGCTTGGGTGAGGCTGACACTTACCAGATCTAGGTTAGGATCGTCTAAATGCTTAGTAGACAGGCTAGATTGCCCAGAGGTGCAAGGTCACAGTGCAAAACAAAAATCATGTCAAAACAGATCATGCCTATAAGGTGTTTGACAAAATGCCAAGGGTACTTAGGCATTTCTTGGAGTGGCCAAAACTCAGATCGGTGTCTCTATGGGCGTAAGAGAGGGTGGTGAAGTTAGTTTGCCAAAGGAGAAACTTGCTAGTGCAAGTTTTGCAAAACTAATGCAGACAGAAAGAAAAGGGCATCACTACATGGACCAAAAGTGTTCCAAAGAGTTCATGCTCCTGGACTTAGGGGTTTGGCAGGGAGGACCACAAGCAGGAGAAAGCTCATGGGTAAAGGAGCAAGTTAGGAGATGGTTGCAGTACAAAACACAAGTCTGGTCCAGAATGAAAAAGAGATTGGTATACTTAATTTTTCAATATAACATCACAAGGTTTTTGCATAAAGTTGGATGGCATGCTACCACTGACATCCCATAATTTTGGTGGAGGTTCTAGGGAAATATTTAATTTGGCTATAGTGCAAAGTGCCCACTGGACTAGATTTGAAAAACAGGTGTAAAACTCAAAATATGAAATGAAATAATTATATTATTGCACACAAGTGATTTAGAGACATCTCATGACATCTCCAAATTTTGGTTGGATTTTTAGCTAAATATAACAAATGGTTGTAGTTCAAAAGGAGCTCCAAAATTTAAAACAAGTCATTTTAATGAATAAAGCTCAGGGTGAAATAATCTAATAAATAATTCTACTGATTAAGAAAATGGTATACATAGAGCATAGAAGTCCAATATGTTTTGGAAAGATCCACTTGGAAAAGACTCCTTAATATTAAAAGAAGAGTTCTGAAATCAACAGAAATAAAATTTTGAAACTCCTGGCAAAAATTTAACATCTAAAACTTGGTTAAAATTTTGGGGTGTTACAAGTTCATGTGCAGCGCATACAGGCGGACGAACGTAAAATCGAGTGTCCTCATTTGAAACATCTGGAAGATATAATCAAACCTCAGGAAGAAGAGGTCCGCGGGGCATGTGTGGACATACATCTTGCAACTGCTTGGCACATGAACCATATAAAGTGGGTATCCTGGATCATCCGTGGCGAGGAGGCTTCTCTCTGTCGAAAGCACATGGTCATGGAGTCTCCTGAGATCCCCTTCTATGGCAGCTAGTGCATTCGCCAGTACTATTGGCTCTCCCGCGACATGGATTAATGGCGCATGTTTCATCGGTACATGGTCAACCTTGGTCGAAGGCTGCTGGCTGCTAGAACCAACATTGGCAGCTTTATTGGATTTTCTTGCCGCCGGTCTCTTCCTCCGCTTCTTCTTGGTGGGCTGAGGTGCTGGTGGGTCTGTCAGACCCTCCCTGAGCACCACCCCTATTGTTGTCGGGCTCAGCATTGGACGACTCTGGCTAAGTAGTTGAGCTTGGGTGGAGCCGGCATCTGGAGGCGTGTCCTGCGAGGATTGCATGAACAAAGACTTCTTGCACTCCTGAGAACGTTTCGGCTCTGGTACATGCATCTCATATTCATATGGTTGACTCATTATTACTTCGTTGTCAAAGGCAGTATTGAAATACTGGGTAGGGTCATCGTCGGCATCCTCCATGTCATGATCCCTATCCTCTTCCATGGGGCGATGGCATCATCTGCCGGCGGAACGGTTGGCCCTCCTTCCTCATGTCTCTCGATCTCAGCAAGCAGCACAGACGATGGTTGTACTTGTGTAGGTGGTGTTGTCGTCATACCTTCATGAGGTCCCGTTGGTGTGCTCCCGACCAACTCGACAAGAAGAAGATTTTTCGGCCATAGGATCGGCCAATTTTTGCATTGGCCAAGCTGCGTGGGGGTCTCATCATCCTCTCCATCGGTTTGTATCGGCCGAGGGAGACCCTCGTAGCCCGCCTTCACACTCGGCATGGAGACCCTTAAGGCGTTATCAGGCATCTGCCGGCGGTGAAACAATCGATCCTTAGGCTTCACTATAGTACCCTTCCCCACATCCACTAACCCGCCCTTCATGTTGTAAAGGAGGGTGCACGGAGTGGAGTCGGCCTACAAAGACATATCGTGCGGCGTCAAAGATCCAAAAAAACGGCAGCGAAGATTAATTAATTAGTTGAGTTGATGAAGGTGCGACGACGGCGTATTTACCGTGAGGCGTCGAGCTCAGCCAATGTCGACGACCCGACATTCAAGCGAGAGGCAGACTAGGGCTGCTGTGAGAGCTGGCGCGAGGCAGGTCTTTGGAGGAGGTCTTGGTGCGGTTGCCATACTAGGTACGGGTATGGGTGCGATGTTCATTCAGTTGCTCCCGGTGAAGCTGGGCATGGGAAATTCACTTGGTGGCGCATTTGGATTTTGTTGCACCCATGTGAGCACTGTTGGAATCAAGGTTGTAAAGGCATCCACAAAATCAGATCTACAGGCAGCGATTATCTCAGCTTTGGTCTCAGCCTTTTCTTTCTCCATCACCCGCGCCACCTTCTCGTCGATAGTCACTTGACTGAACTTCTTTCTCTATCTTTTGGCCTCAGGGTCCTCGCTATAATAGTACTTCCAAGTGGCCCCATCCCCGGCGCCATGCACACGTCCATATTGCGGCCGCTGGCCGGGCGGGTGTCCCATCATTATGTTCATGGCCTGGTTGAAAGGAGTGTCCCACTTGTACTTCGCCGACGACTGAGTCGACTGAGTCGACGAGTCGCTCTCGGTCGCTGCAAGCTTGTGTTGCTCTCTCTGCAAAATGGACCGTGAATCATTTACGAATGCGACTAGAATGTAGTAGACTTCGTTGATCAGAACCTAATATGTAAGGTGGTAAAAGGATAATTACCAGTATTCTCATGAATTTCCTAGTCGGCCCGTCGGTGAAAAAAAATCTTTTTCTTGGGGTCCCACGAGAATCGGGCCCTGATGAAGTCGTGCTCCTGCTGGTCGGTGAACTCAGCCAATGGGTCTAGGATCCCCTCACGTTCACGTTCTGCGTCCTCCTTAGCCCACACGGGCCTCTTTCCCGTGTAACCACGACTTCCAAGGCGGTTGTTCCCCATGTTCTTTGCCTGCAGCTGCTTGCCTCTCTACGACCTGGCCTTGGCAGCTTCTTCATTGCAAGTCTCATTGAACTTTTCAAAGTCCTCTATCGTAATTTCCGGATTGTCTGCAACAATCTCGGTGTAGGTCTCATGGTCTACTTGAATCGCCTTTTTCACCCTAGTTTTCCAAGTGCTCAATGCGTTGCTGAACTTCCCTAGGGCTTTGTTGTTGATTTTTTTCATGGCATGATCATCCCATGGGTGGACTTCGTCATTACGACCGGGGAACAGGAATCTTGCGTGCAACCTAGTTAGAAGCAGCTTCTTCAACTGATCATTCTTCCGTATTTTTGTGGTGTTGCTGTTAGCGGTATCACGTAGGATGCATGCTAGTTGGTTGCCATAACACGCTGCCACTTCTCGCGGCTCTATTGGCTCGAACTCACCACGGTGCACCGCCGTGACCACCAGTCTTCCGGTGCCGAGCTCATTTCCGCGTCGTGTCCTCTTTTCCTTCTTTCCCTCACTGGCTTGGGAGGTCCCACCTTCCGTGCTATAGTTAGGAACATCATCAGCGCCAGTCTCAGTGCCGGTGTCGTTGGTGGCATCAGTGTCGGCGCCAGCGCCACCATCGTCGTCATCCGTCGGACACGCAGCTTCCTGTCTCTCCTGATCCGCCAAAAACTCGAGGTAGGCATGTGCTCGACCTAATTGGGAGTGAGAACCTCCGGCCTCATCGGTGTCGGTCATGTTTCTTAGGGTTCAATGTTGTAGTCGTTTAATTATCAAGCTTCATATAATAAAGTGAATAATGACAAAAAAAGTGACGATCTTTTTTTTGCCAGAAATATCGTTCATTCCCGTCGCGACAAATCTCAAGCACTCGATATGTGCAACTTTCTAGCACAAGTCATGCGGAAATTCACGGAAAATTTCGGCATGACCTTTTCTAGAAAGTGCACATATAGAGCACCTGAAATTTGCCGGAATGGAAATGAATCAACATTTCCAGCAAAACATAGGTCACTTAGGTCAATATTTTGCCAAATCATCAATATAAGCTGCAAAACTGATCTCACTACATAGAAGATCTCAATAGCAGCCAAATCATCACACACACTGAATTAACTGAATCATGCATGATTCAGTTAACTGAATTTACTGTCAATAGCAGCAGCACACATGCATCAATAGCAGCAGCACACATGCATCAATATTAACACTAACTGAATTTCAAAAATTAACTAAGCAGCAGCACACAAAATATTTAAGCTGAGCGATTGTGCTCTAACTGAATTTCAAAAAGCAGCAGCACACATGCATCAATATTAACACTAACTATCACTGGGCTAACACTAACACTAACAACAATTAACTAACTAGCACTAACAGCAAATTAAGCTAACTAACACTAACAACAATTAAATAAAGCACCTGTCTAGTGCTACAGGCGTTCTTTGGCGTCATGGCTGCTTCATGGAGGGGCTGAAGGGGTGGAAGTCGGTGGCTGGCGTCAGTCGCTTGGGTCGCCGATCTGCGAGAGGCGGGAGGGTCGAGAGAGAGAGAGAGAGAGTCGGTGTACTAGAGTAGGGTACCCTAGTATCCCGAACTTCGTGCCTGAGGAGTTATAACACCCAGCGGCAGGGCTGGCCCGATGACCGCCAAGATCTCGGTGGCTCCTTTGGAGCCATTCAAGAACTAAAGTAATCGAGGCCCGGCAAGAGGAGCTTGCGGGAAGGCCCTCAGGGCGCAAAGAGACAAGGCCCGGCAAGAGGGCTTGGGGGAGGCCAACTTTGGCACCTCAAGAAACACTTGCTAAGACACACAGCGTCCGGCAAGGCCCGTGGCGACAAGCTCCAGCGTGACAAGAACCTTACAGCGGCAAGGTACTGCGCGCATGCAAGTGACCTCTCTTCATCTCCGCTCCAGCTCACCCTCAGCGTGTCACCACGGGGCCCTCCCAAGCAGCGTGTCGACGGGCTGTGCAGCCAGCGGGGAGCAGCGATAAGCGGCTGACGAGCTACCATCGTGGCGAGCGGAGGCGCCAGCGGTCCTGTTACCTTTGTTGAGGCGGCCGAGGCGGGCATTGATGACTTTGTCCCTTGCGTCGAGTTAGGTATAGATTACTGTACATTGTACAAAGCGGTGTACCAACCTATGTTTTTACCATCTTACCCTTGTCTACTTGCCACATGTGGTGACCCCTTATGCCTATAAAAGGAGGCCCAAGTGCAACGTAGAAAGGGTTCGGTCCAACTAAAGCTTAGTTCATCATACTCATCTGAAACCACACTCGGGCTAGGTCTAGTAGCTCCCATTGCTCCCTAGCAAGAACACAAGATAATCCACAAAGCAGCAGTAGGAGTATTATCTCTGCGGAGAGCTCCGAAGCTGGGTAAATCTGCTCGTGTGCATTGCCTCGATCCGCTCTTTGTGCAATCTCCACCCCCCTCCGAACCACAAGGGACCCAGGTCCCATAGGTGTTCGTGGGACACAACCAGCTTCCCCGACATCTTTGGCGCGCTAGGTAGGGGGCGCGGAGGCTGTGTGAACCCGATCCGGCGGTCACGCGAGCAACTTCATCAACATCTTCGTCAACATGGCGCCGAAGAAGAAGTCTTGGCGGTGACGGAGAGCCGTCGCGTCAGACCCACCACCACCGGAGCTGTCGGTGGTGGGGAAGCTGTAGCGGAGGAACAGCGTCGTCGAAAAGAGCCCTAGCGCCGCCAGGTCCAAGGACAAAGGCAGCGCAGGCGTCGGCGTCGAGTCCGCGCGCGTCTTTCTCGAGGCGCGGGACCAATAAGCGTCATGATGCTCGCGGCACCATCGCTCGTTGGATCAAGGCCAAGCTGGAGGATCGAGGCCCTCGAGACCGCATGCACCTCGGCATGCGAGTGCGAGTGGTCACAGTCGCTTGGGCGGGATGCTGCTCCTCCTAACTTGGTTAGGTGTCGAGCACATCCGTTCCTCGCTTCGTCACGCCATTGCCACCACCACACAGCGAAGCCTTGGCAAAGCACAGCTACTTCTAGACTACCCTCAACGGCCGACAAAGGTCGACGAATGGAAGGCCACAATTCAGAGTCTCATCGGCCGCCAGCAGCGATGTCCCGCGGCAACCGAAAGTGCCTCGCGGCAGCGCTGAAGGCAACAAAGCGCGAGCTGATGGCGGCGAGACTTGCGAGGTGCAGCCACCGTGCACTCCCCTTCCCGAAGAACAAGGTCGCCTCAAGCTGACTCAGCCAACCGTAACACCATCAACAGGACAGATGAAGAAGAGAAAACTGATTTCCGGCGACTACTTTACGGCGGAGCTCCACAAGCCGCCGCCAAGAAGGTCCCTAAAATCAGCATAAATATCAGCGAGGAGCAGTCTGCTCCGACAAACCATGAAGTTTGTATCGTTGAAGCAAGCGCTCCCGACAAGTTTCGCTCCGGCAATCTTGCGGGATCATCAACTCCGGTGGACCTACAGGTTTTTGCCGTAGAAGCTGATATTCCAGCGATGATAGAAGAGCCTTTAGTCCTTGTTGCCGAGCCACAAGCTCCGAGCATGGGCACGACAAATCGTCCATTTCCTTGAGGCAGGAGAACTTCCGAAGAGCAAGAAGAAGCGGAAAAAAGTAGCCCGGCGGTCAAGTATGTACCAGTTTGTTGACAACATCACATGCAGAAGAAGACTCAGCGGTGTGAAATTGAAGTGTATTTGCGGGAAGATGGATGAAACTGCTGGCAGAGATACATGGAGGCATATGTGGTCACCACATCGGCGCAAAAGCACTTGCCGCAAAGCTTTCCGACAAGGTTTCTTCGGCGAAGCCCTCCGAGGATGCAGCGGCACAAGTAACAAAGTGTGAAGCGTGCGGTTCCATTCCAAGCAGATACACCAACCAGCTCAAGCTCTCCGGGCGATCCCTTTATCCTGGCCATTTTGATGCAGGGGCTCGACATCCTCGGCCCTTTCCCGAGCAGTCGCGGGCTTTGAGTACTTGTATGTAATCGACAAGTTCACAAAGTGGCGAAGTGGAACCGTGAGGAAGGTGGCAGCCACGGTCATCGATCAAGTTCTTTAGGTCAATTGTTTGCCGTTTTGGGATTCCTAACAAAATCATTACTGACAAGGGCACACAGTTCACGAGCCGCACCTTCATGCGATCGCCCAAGATCTTGGCGCCAAGATCTGCTTTGCTTTATTGCTCATCTAAACAGCGGTCAAGCAGAGAAGCAAACGCTAAAGTGCTGCGGGACTCAAGACAGAACTTTCGACAAGCTGCGCAAGTGTGGAAGAAAGCTGGATCGAGGAGCTGCGGTGGTTCTTTGGTCGATCGGGGACGACGCCAAATCGAGCCTTGGCGGACACCTTCGCTCTAGTCTATGGAGCAGAGGCAGTTCTCCCCACGGAACTCGTATGCGGGTCACCACGACTGCTCGCTACGATGAGCTTGAGCAAGAGCAGCTGCGACAAGATGATGCGCTGCTCCTCGAGGAAGATCGTCTTGAGCTCTTTATGCGAGCTGCTCGTTATCGGCATGCTTTGCGTCGCTACCATAGCCGCAAAGTTAATGCGAAGCTTCGAGGAAAGGCGACCTTGTTCTTGGCGCATTCAATCCGCCAAGAATTCCAACAAGTTGGCCTTGAAGTGGGAAGGCCCTTATCGGGTAAAGCGAGTCACTAGGCCCGGCGCTGTCCGCTTTGAGACCGAAGATGGCGTTCGGTGAACAATTCCTGGAATATAGAGCATCTTCAAGTTCTACCCATAAAGCGCGGTTACTGAACCTGTTAAGCAACCACCCTTTTACAAGTCTTGCCGCTGTTGCAAGTAATCCTTTGTACAAAGCCGTGCGCAGAACCCGTGCACAGTAAAGCCTATGTGTTGCGTACAACTTGTCAATACATGCCCTCATAATTATATATGCATGTGTTTACTAACATTTTGTACAGCACCGCTTTTGATGGCGATGGCGAGCCACTAGGCTCCATAACTTTATTTTCTCTTCTTTCTTCTCAAACAAGAAGAAGGTTCATCCACCCACAAGTTAACCGGGGGAAGGAGAAGATAATGGTATGGGCATAAGCGTCGCTCGAGGCTACTGCCTTGCGGAAATGGGCAAAGAGAAGCTAAGTTGCTAAGTTTAAGCGTTCAGTTTTAAATTTTTAAAGTTATCTTCCTCGAGCGATAGTACTTTGTATGGAAAACCTGTGCGCGGAGGAACCGACTCGCAACTAGTTTCGCCTTACTTTGTTTCGAGTCCGCTCAACAACTTAAGTGTGCTGCAACTAGTTGCGACAAGGTTAACTGTCGGGCGGCATCGCCAGACAGGCTGCTGAAGTTCCCTTTTCGGCGCTTTCGCGGCAAAGGTGTTTGCACTGACAAGTTCCCCTAAAAGCGTAGGGTATAAACTTACAAAGGAAGAAATCGAGTAAAGGAAATAGCATTGCATTCGATTGCCTAAGATAGTGTATATTACATAATAACTTGTCGCGGATCTAATAGACTTTTTATCTAAACACGATCTGCAGCGACAAGGGAAAAGATAGACTTGGCGGCCTAGTCGACGCGGTCGCCCTCGAGCCTCTTAACTCCGCTCACCCTGTCCATAATGGGTGCGACAAGGGCTTTGAGCTCTTCAACATCGGCGGATGGAGGCAGGGACTTGAGGGCTTTGGTGAAGTCGACGCCTGGGTTGCGGAAGGCCACCTTCATCAACACCTTCTGGAGAGCCTCGGCGCAGACTTGACGTGATTCCTCCGCCAGTTGCTTTGGAACCTCTTCCCGGAGCTGCTGGATACCCGCCAACACGCCTTTGAAGAATAGGCTGAGCTTGAAGCTGGGTTGGAGCTTCTCGTCGATTGGAGTACCCAAGATCTGTCATCCCCAGCTCCATCAGCTCATTATGAATGCCGCGGCGGTGTCCACAAGACCTACATCCGGTGCATTATGCTGTCTCGAAGATTATTCTGGGCGGTCACAGCTTTCGACAGCAACTCCTCGGTGGCCTTGATCTTTTCCAGCAGGCCCGTTTCCCGTTCTTTGGCGCCATTCAACGTCTCCGTCAGGGTGGTCAGCTTCAGCTCCAGATCCGCCTTGACGTCCTTGGCGGCATCGATCTCCTTGATCTTTTCAAAAAGCGACCTTGCAGCTCACCAAGGGTGTAGGCGTCCTTCTCACGCTTCGCGCTTCAATCCGGCGACCTCCTCGGCGCTCTTGAAGGTGGACTCTGGCTGAGCCACCCTCGTCTCGATTCCTTCTTGGCGGCCTCGGCAGCCGCAGCAACATCCTTTGCCTCCTGAAGTGGCCCGCTAATCGTTTGCTCGCTGCCGCGAGATCTTCCTCAAAGCTGTCGAGGTTGATCTTCCGCTGCGCCAGACTCACCTTCTCGCGGAGCTTCTTCGCGGCAAGCCTTTGCTGCTCCTCGACCTCGCCTTTCTCCAAGATGAAGGCCGTGCGCTCCTCAGCAAGCTGCTCCAGCGCCCTGCTATATCCGGAGAGTTTCTTTGTTGTACGCGGAGCTCTTTCGCGTTTCTCAAGTCAGCTCCGCCCTCGCGACAAGCGCCTCCACAGACTCCGGCTTGGCTTGTCGAGGCGGTGAAGCGACAGCTACCTCCTAACAGCTGCTCCTCCTCGGGTTCACCGTTCTGCTGCTCGAGCATCGACCAGCGACAACCCGTGAGGCAAGCAGTTCGCGTCAAAGTCTCCCCTTGGCCGGTGCCACAGGCTTGAAGCCAGGGGAGCTTGATAAAGACACCCTCGCCCGGCCTTGGTGGCGCGGGCTGGGGCTCTTGGTGCAGTGCGGCATCGGTGGCGGTAGGATCGGTGGTCGGTCAGCGCTGGCGCTCCTGCGGCCTCGGGGCCGTCGGTCGACCACGGATTCCTCCCAGCCTCTGCGCCAAGGCCATTTGGCGGCCTCGCCAGCGGGCCCTTCAGCCAGCCTCCTTCTCCATGTTGGCGGCGTCGGCATTTTCGCCATGGCGTCCTCCTCGCCCGGCAGCTTCGGTCTCCATCGGATCCCGGTAGCTGGATCGATGGTCATAATAAGCACAAGTCAAGCAAATGTTGAAAGAGAAGAACAAGAGAAAAGAACCCAAGGAAAATTCTCAAACAAGAAGATTACTGTAGTAGGGTCTGTTGCGCGGCCTCCACCACGGAGGTTGTCGGCGCTGCCTCTTGCCGGAGAAGATCCCCTTGTCGGGAGGCCTCCCTTGCGGAGGCGCTCCCTTGGCGGAGAATTCTCCTTGGTGGCGTGGTTAAGCGAGCAAAACTTGGGGTGACCTCCGGAGCTTCAGATGAGGCTGAACCTCGGGGTAGCCTCCGGTGCTTCTGATGTGGCTGCTCTGCTCCTACAAGATTCAACAAACCAGATATCGATGTGGAGAAGCACTCAAGCACACCCTACCACGAAAAAGTAAACCAAACACTTCTGTGGGGGGCTGTCTTTGGGGGCTGCTCTGTTGAAGGAATTCTTGAGTCCGGCAAGGGAGTTCCAGGCGTGCCCCACAGCCATGTGGGGAGTCATCTGAGGCGACAACCACGGCGTCTTGGCCCTCTTGATTGCCCTCGAGCTAACGTCACGAAGAAGAAGGTTCAGAGTGGAACTAGTCAGATATAAGATAAAACAATAAATGGGAAGATTATAAGTGCTTGCGACAAGATCTTACTCTTCCTCTTCTTCCTCGGGTGAGGCGGAGATCAAACTCTGCTCGGTAGCGACAGATTGGGGGAAGACTCCCTCGGCGCTTGGCGGGTGCGAGGCCGCGACTCGAAGACCTGCGCCCGTCGCCCGTGGCGAATGAGGCGCTCAGCAGCAGTGCTTGCCGTGGTGGGCTGTCGGCGAGCAGGCGGCTGTTGGACCATAGGCCGCCCGCCACTTCTCGATCTTGAGGCGTCTCCTTGGCGGCACAGCGGGCCCCTCTTGCGGCAAGCTACTTGGCCGGCGGAGGAGGCGTCCCAGTAGGCTCGCTTCGGTTCGTTAGCCGGGCTCGGGCTGCTCCTCCTCACCAGCGAACTCTTCCCGGTCGGCAAGGCTTGCCGCCTCGGTCGTCTCCGCTTCCTCGACGGTGAATCCAAATATGCGGCGGCAGCAGCTCTCGCAGCCTGCTCCAACCTCGTGGCGTCGTGCCATCTCTGTTGATGGTGTCGCATGGTGAGCCGCCTCTGCTTTCGTCGGCGCGGATCGGCACTTCAACCAACTTGTCGAAGAACTGCTGCCGCGATGTCGTCGGCGGGTTCCTGCCAAGTTGGAGCGATTCCATAGGAATCGCACAATGCGTATCAGCGCGGATCTTTGTCAAGCGGCGAGTTGTTGCACAAGGGCACAACTCCCTTGGTAACATGCACCACCGGGGTTATCCGCTTGAGGCTTGAACAACTCCGCAGCATGCCGTCAAGCTCCAAGGTAGTGAATTCAATTCAGACCTGAAGCAGCCTCATGATATCCGCCGCGTTCTGGAATTCCCAAGCAGGCCTCCTCTCTCCTGCAAGGCGCAATGCGTGGCGAAGAAGTCCATGGCTGCTCCCTACGGTAAGCCACTGCTTGCGGAGGCATAAAATCTAGTCGTGGCAATCTTCAACTTGTCGTCCTCTGGTGCCAAGTTGCTCCAATCGTTGCCGTGAACTATGGGGTGCAGCGCCAGGCGGTGAAGGGCTGTGGCTCCTCCTATAAGATCCAGCACCGTCCAGCTCTCGGTCCTCCCACTTGCTGCGCAACTCTCCTTCAAGATCGCTTCCTTCTTGCCGATCCTAGAGGTCCATGCAATTCCTCGGCAAGCGGCTCTCTCTCTCTATCTGCGGGGTGAGAAGTAGTGGCGGAAAAGTGCGACATTTGGATGGGCCCGGCGAAGTTCTCACAGAGGTGTCAGCAGCCATGGTGAGGATGGCGTTGGGGGAAGTCAAGGAGGCGGAGGCCATATGTGTTCATGACATCATGAAAAATTCAGAAAAGGGCCAGGCAGAGCCCTTGATGGAAGAAAATCGCGAAGAAGGGGTACCCAATGGAGACCTTAGCAGATGTGGCGGCGGAGATGACCCTCGTCTTGTGGTGCGCCACAGGTCTCCGTCGACGAAAAGATAGTACAACTCCGCAGCTCCTTCTGTTGAGCGGGGGGATCGAAGAGACCCGCTCCTTCCAGCCGGCGCCATGAGCAGCTGCGCCTCGGCCGATTCCGCCTTTTCCCTTGTCGGCCTTGAGCCATAAGGAGGGTGGTGGAAGAAGCCGGCGGCGTTGGTGGCACCGGTAGCAATGGAGGGGCGGGCGTCGCTCTCTTTGGGCTCGAGAAGAAAGGGGAAGCGGCGGGGTTTCGATGTGACAGCAAGGGCAAGTGGGCATCCTGCCCTGTTCCCCCGCTTATGAAGGGGAGAGGGGCGGGCGTTCGATTTTCCCATTAAAAAAGCCCCGATCTCCCCACGGCGCCACGTCCGGTGCGTGCCGTTCGTGGGAGGCGTGGTGGGTCCAAGCGAATAACGGCGTAATCAAGACGCGGCGTGCCCGTGCCTTGTTTTGGGCCTGGCCCATGAGCTTGGCGCCGTGTGGCCGAGCCGGGGCTCTGTCGGTGTACTAGAGTAGGGGTACCTAGTATCCCGAACTTCGTGCACGGGCAGTTATAGCACCCAGCGGCAGGGCTGGGCCGATGACCGCCAAGATCTCGGCGGCTCCTTTGGAGCCATTCAAGAACAAAAGTGTCGAGGCCCGAGCAAGAGGAGCTTGCGGGAAGGCCAACTTTGGCACCTCAAGAAACACTTGCTAAGACACACGCAGCGTCCGGCAAGGCCCGGCGAGCGACAAGCTCCCGAGCGTGACAAGAACCTTACCGCGGCAAGTGACTTCTCTTCGTCTCCGCTCCAGCTCACCCTCCAACGTGTCACCACGGGGCTCTCCCAAGCAGCGTGTCGATGGGCTGTGCAGCCAGCGAGGAGCAGCGATAAGCGGCTGACGAGCTACCATCGTGGCGACGGAGGCGCGCCAGCGGTCCTGTTACACTGTTAAGGCGATCGAGGCGGGCATTGATGACTTTTGTCCCTTGCCGTCGAGTTAGGTATAGATTCTCGTACCTTTGCACAAGCGGTGTACCAACATATGTTTTACCATCTTACCCTTGTCTACTTGCCACATGTGGTGACCCTTATGCCTATAAAAGGAGGCCCAAGTGCAGCGTGAAAGGTTCGGTCCAGCTACGGCTTAGTTCATCATACTCATACGAAACCACACTCGGGCTAGGTCTAGTAGCTCCCATTGCTCCCTAGCAAGAACACAAGATAATCCACAAAGCAGCAGTAGGAGTATTATCTCTCAGGAGGCTCGAAGCTGGGTAAATCTGCTCGTGTGCATTGCCTCGATCCGCTCTTTGTGCAATCTCCGCCCCCCTCCGAACCACAAGGGACCCAGGTCCCATAGGTGTTCGTGGGACACGACCAGCTTCCCCGACAGAGAGAGCCGGGGCTGAGGCGGGGGGCATCTGGGAGCGGGTGGGGGTCGGGCGGGCAGGGGCGGGCGGGCGTCGGGCGGCGTGGTCGGGCAGGCGGGGCTGGCGTGGGTGGGGAGGGCAGGGCTGGGCGTCGTGGCGGTGCTGGCGTCGGCGGTGGCGTGGACGGCGGCGTGGGCGGGGCGGCGTCGGCGGTGGAGTCAAGAGGGGATCGAGCGGAGCGAGTGAGAGAGAGTCAGAGGGGATCGAGCGGACCGGTGTTATAGCTAACTTAGCTATAGCGCGTGTTGGAAAAACGTGTTATAGCAAACTTAGCTATAGCGGTGGTCCAGCAAAAACGCGCTACTGCTACTTCTTTTCTTTGTTTATTTTTTATTTTCCTTTTTCTTAGCTATAGCGCTTCCCTGGATAAAACGCGCTACTGCTAACTCTTTTTTTATTTTTATTTTTTTATTTTTATTTTTATTTTTTTATTTTTCTTGCATTTCATTTCCCACAACTTATTAGTTTCTTTTTCTTTTTCTTTTCTTTTCATTTTGCAAAACTTCCTTTCTTTTTCTTTTTCTTTTTCTTTTTCTTTCATTTGCACTTTTCTTTTTCTTTTTCTTTCATTTTGCAATATACCATTGTTACCCTCCGGATAATAATTAGTATAATATATATCTTACATCATTTGACCTCTATCGGCGGTATACAAAATAGCTAGACACACACAAACTTTGGGATTAGTTTGTCAGCTTGGGCGACGACGACGCTTCAGACTAATCTTCTTCCCTCTTTTGTTCGTTGTCGAATAATTGAGCCCATGGTCGTGAATTTTCCTTCTATAGGGATTACGATCTTTCGTAGGTAATGTAGTCTTCATTCTTCTTTTGACATATGTTTCGTCGTCATCAGCGTCATCTTCCCTCATCGGATCACCGTACTGGTCATACTCTTCCTTGTTGGCGACTCCATCCATTCCGGCGATGCTCCTTTTGATTCTCCTCACGACAACACGGCTGGGATTGACCGGATCAGTTATGAAGAAACATTGTGTCACGTGTCTAGCGTGTACCCATGGCTCATTTTTGGCGATGGTGTTGACGGTACCGCTATCATCGGAGTCGGGTATACACATGGTAGTGAAATGTCGGTTTTCTCTGTGTACATTTTTAGCCCATCTGACACGGAACATCGTCGCGTTATGCAATCCAGAGTAGTTAAGCTCCCATATCTCTTCGACCCTTCCGTAATATCTTTCAATTACATTCCCGGTCATGGCTTCCATCGTCACCCCTGAGTTTTGGTCATCACTATTTTTATCTTTCTCCTCCGTGTAGAACGTGTATCCGTTGATATCGAATGCTTGATAAGTCGCGAGGTTGGTCGAGGGGCCATGTGCTAAGGCGTATATGAGTGTTCCGTTCGGACAACTCTCGTCCGGGGGATTAGCCAAAACTCGCTCTTTGAACCAACGCAAGGAAGTGGAGTTGTGCTCTCTAATAACTTCAGTGTCCGTCCTGTGCACCCCACGGTCACGATACTTCTTTTCGATGGTCTCTTTCTGCAGTGTCACAAAATCTTCTAGCACATCTAGGTGTTGTAGCACTACTAAGTTTTCCCTGTCAAGGTCGTTTTGTCGGCCCGAGCGTAACACATTCACATCCCTATGACCGTTGGTGTGACCTTCGCCTTCGAGCCTTCCACAGTGCTTGTTGACGGGCAAACCAACAACAGGGTCTTTGGTTGAGATAACTCTCACGAAAGAGATGCACTCTTTGGTCGAGATATCCACAGGCTATGCTTCCATCTGGGCGGGACATGTTACGAGCGAATCCTTTGATTACCCCATTCATCCTCTCGAGCGGCGTCATGCTATGCAGGAATGTCGGCCCTAGGTCGATGATGTCGTCCACGATGTGGACACATAGATGTACCATGACATCAAAGAACGCGGGCGGGAAGTACATCTCTAGCTCATTCAGTATGACAACGATCTCTTCCTGTATCCTATGGAGTTGCTTCACACTGATCGACTTTTGAGAGATAGCATCAAAAAAGTGGCATAGGTCAGTAAGCGTCTCACGCACATGTGTGTCGATAATCCCTCTAAGTGCAACCGGAAGTAACTGCATCATCATCACATGACAGTCATGAGACATCATCCCACTGAACCTTTTTTTCTTAGTGTCCAGATATCTGCTTATCTTCCCACAGTATCCAGAACTAACTTCGATTCCGGCAAGGCACTTGAACAATTGACCGACCTCCTTTGGATCTAAGGTGAAGCAAGAGGGGGGGGGCAATATTGTTCTTCCTTCTTGTTTACTTTTTTTCCCCTATCTTCCGTCTCGGTCTCCTCTGATGACCTTTTACCGGGCATTTGAATATCTTTCCTGATTTTCAAAAATTCCAAGTCTTTTATTGCCTTCGGCCCATCCTTGGTCCTCTCCGGCATGTTCATCAATGTTCCAAGCAAAATCTCAAGGATATTTTTTGTGATATGCATTTGATCAAGGCTATGAGGCGTGTCGAGTATGGGCGATATTCCAAGTCGGAAAACAGATCTCGTCGTCCATATCTTCAGCGAGGGCTCCGCGCCTTTTCTTCGTCTTTCCGTCGAGGGAACTCTTCCAGTTCTTCAGTAACTCATATATTTCTGCACCGCTACGCTTACGTGGAGGACCTCGATGCTCAGCCTTACCATTGAATAGATCTCCACGCTTTCTCCATGGGTCATCCTTCTCGAGCCATGTTCGATGCCCCATGTACACGATTTTCTAAGACCCGCCATCTTTCGATAGCTGCAGAGAAGTTGTATCATCCATGCACCTCGTGCATCCGCAATATCCGTGGCACACCTGGCCGGAGAGATAGTCGTAACCGAGATAGTCCTGCACCGTCGTGATCAGCGCGACTCTCATGTAGAAATACTCTCCTTTGCTTGCATCCCATGTCTTGGCCGGCGTTGTCCATAAGGTCTGTAACTCCTCTTTCAGTAACCCGAGATACAGATTTATATCATTTCCCGGTTGTCTCGGCCCTTGAATAAGCATAGCCATGTGTATGTATTTTTCCTTCATGCACAACAAGGGGGAGGTTGTACATCCATACAAACACGGTCCATGTGCTATGATTGGTGTTACGGTTGCCAAATGGATTCATGCCATCACTACTAGCGCCAAGCACGATGTTCCTTGGATCATTTGCGAAAATTCAAATTCAGCATTTAATGCTCTCCAGCAGCAAGCATCTGCGAGGTGTACGAGCTTCGGTTCATCTCCGTCATTTGGCTTCACCCTCTCCGTGCCAGCGCATAAGCTTTGCTTCCTTAGGATCTCTGAAATACCGCTGTAGGCGGAGTGATCGGAAAGTACCATACGACTTTACGTGGAGCTTTCTTTCCGCCTTTTATATCGTGAAGGATTGCACTTTGGACAGATGGTTTTTCGGCGTGCTCGTTCCGATATATGATGCAATCATTGATGCATGTGTGATATCTAATATGTGGCAGATCAAGAGGGCACACGATTTTCTTTGCCTCCTCGACACTAGTAGGACACGAGGCTTCCAGGGAAGATCCTTCTTTAGGTACTTGAAGCTCATCGAGGCTTGTATCATCCATTTGTTTTTGCCTTCATCTTTAGAAGTTCTAGTGTAAAACTCAGCGGGTCACCTCGGGATTATTGCAACCATCATACAAAGGAGTCATCGAGTCTACCTCGATTCGCCGGTTTGGCCTCCTCTCTAGAAGCAGCTCTGTCGCTAGTTGTCTTCTTCTGAAGCAGGTCTCGAACATCTGGGTCCCGCATGGCTGAACTTAATGGCAGCGAATACGGTGGCGTGTCCGCGTCTTGTCCGCCTTGAACTGCCTCTTCGCCATCGACATTTCCGAGGTCGTCTTCCTCTTCGGGCACATAATCGGTCATCTCTTCATCTGGTGGCCCCATGTCGTTATTTCCTACCCCGTCGAATTCCTCCTCATCATCATCATTATCATCTTCTTCTTCACTTATCCACCGAGTATGGCCATGCATGAAACCATGCATGAGCAGGTGCGCCTTGAATTTACCACCCTCAAAGGGGTCGAGCCTAACTATTCCTTTGCATTTTTGACATGGACATAAAACATCCCTCAGTCTTTTTTCATACATGTCATCCACAGTGGATTGCCAGTATCTTTCCACCATCCTTCCATTGACCTTCATGATCACCTGCGGGCGGAGCAAATATTATAACCACGTATGTATGCATGCATGGATCAAATTCATACAAAAATTCGGCATGACCTTCCCTAAACATAGGACATATTGAGTTTGCATACCCGAAATTCGCTGAAACGGAATTGAATCGACATTTCAGCAAAACATAGGCAACTAATGTCACCCACATTATTTCATCAAATACACAATGTAGGCAACTCAAATTATGCCACATACAATTCTGTATATATATTCTCATTACGCCCATATATATATATATATATATAGTTTCGGTCCTATCCACACAACACCTTTTTTTGCTCACCTATGTGTCGAGAGGGATATCGAGCACCTTTCTTCTTAATTACCTAGTAGCTCTAGATATATAGATCTAGCTAGCTAGGGAGAGAGAGAGAGAGAGAGAGAGAGAGAGAGAGAGCTAGCTATCTAGGGAGATAGTGGGAGAGGAGAGGGATAGAAGAGGGAAGGCATTAATGGAAGTGGGAGGAGGGAAAAGAAGAGGGGAGGGCATTAATGGAGGGTGGTGGTGGAGGCACAAAGAAAGGGGATGGTTGAGGGTAAAGAAGAGGGGGGAGGGGGCTCTAATGGAGGGGTGGTGGAGGGGCAAGAAGAAGAGGGGGAGGAGGGGGCTCTAATGGAGGGGTGGTGGAGGGGCAAAGCAGAGGAGAGGGAGGGCTCTAATGGAGGGGTGGTGGTGGGGAGCATTGAAGCGAACAAGCAAGGTGCAAGGAAAGGGGAGAAAGGAAGGGGGAAGAAGAGGGAGGAAGAAGGGAAAGGTGGTAGGTGGCTGGCGGGCATAGCGATGGCGGGTCACCCATCTGGCGCTACTGCTATGGCAGCTTGCAAAATATCTACAGCTAGGGTTGCACTACTTATAGCTGGCCGAAACACACGCTCTTGGTAAAATGTTATACATAGAAAAATTAGCGATGGCGCTTAGTAAAACAGGCACTATAGATACTATACTAGCAGTAGCGCGGGTTCGAGGACAGGCGCTGCTGCTATTTTTTGACCAGGGGGTGTGGTGTGTTACACTTAGTAGTATTGTGGGCCCAGGTAACAAGCGCTGCTGCTAACTTATACCAATAGCGCTGTTTGTACCCAGCGCTACTACTATCAACTAGTAGCGTTGGGTTGTAAACAAACGCTACTGGTAAACTTCTATCTATAGGCATTTTCCTAGTAGTGGTGGTACGTTGGTCAAAACCTTCGGGAGATTACATAATGAACTTTTACCGACCGAAAGAAGTATCGTGCAAGAAAATGGAGTCCGGAGAGCACACGAGGTGTCCACGAGGCAGGGGGGCGCCCCAGGGGGTAGGGTGCACCCTCCACCCTTGTGGATGCCTCGTGTCCCTTTTGGACTACTTTAAATTTCCTAATTTTTTATATTCCAAAATGGAGAAAAAATGCTATTTGAGAAGTTTGGAGTCGGTTTACTTACCGTACCACATACCTAATCCTTTTCGGAGTCTGAAACATTCTGGAAAGTGTCCCTTATGTACTCCTCCGGGGTTACGGTGTCAATAACACTGGTTTCAACATTTATGGGATTATCTGAGATATAATGTTTGATTCTTTGACCGTTTACCACCTTCGGATTTGTGCCTTCGGCGTTGTTGATTTTTATGGCACCGGAACGATATACCTCCTCGATGACGTAAGGACCTTCCCATTTAGAGAGAAGTTTTCCTGCAAAAAATCTTAAACGAGAGTTGTATAGCAAAACATAATCACCTACATTAAACTCATGCTTTTGTATCCATTTGTCATGCCATCTTTTAACTTTTTCTTTAAACAATTTGGTGTTCTCATAGGCCTGGGTTCTCCATTCATCAAGTGAGCTAATGTCAAATAGCCTCTTCTCACCGGCAAGTTTGAAATCATAATTGAGCTCTTTAATAGCCCAATATGCCTTATGTTCTAGTTCGAGAGTTAAGTGACATGCTTTTCCATAAACCATTTTATACGGAGACATACCCATAGGATTTTTATATGCAGTTCTATAGGCCCATAATGCATCATCAAGTTTCTTGGATCAATTCTTTCTAGATCTATTAACAGTCTTTTGCAAAATCAATAATCTCTCTATTACTCAATTCTACTTGACCACTAGACTGAGGGTGGTATGGAGATGCAATTCTATGATTAACACCATGAGTAAAGTGTGAACCACCATCAGTCATTAAATATCTAGGGACTCCAAACCTCGGAAAAATAGCTTCTTTAAGCATATTAATAGAGGTGTTATGATCAGTGGCACTAGTTGCAATAGCTTGTACCCACTTAGTAACGTAATGAACAACAACTAAAATATGTGTATACCCATTAGAGGAAGGAAAAGGTCCCATATAATCAAAGCCCCAAACATCAAATTGTCGGGGAAGCTGACCTGACCCACGAACACCTATGGGACCGGCGGACCGAGCCCCTTTCGGTTCGGCGGGGGGCGGAGGTCGCACGAAGAGCAGATCGAGGCGAAGCACACGAGTAGTTTACCCAGCTTCGGAGCTCTCCGGAGAGATAATACTCCTACTGCTGCATGTCTGAGTGTATTGAGTTCTTGCTAGGGAGCGCTGGGTGCTACTGTACACACCAGCTGCTAACGAGACCTAGCGTGGATGTTTTCTGGCTTCGAACCTTTCGAACCCTCCCTCCTACGTTGTGCATGGGCCTCCTTTTATATGCTCAAGGGGTCACCGATAGGTGGCAACGTAGACAAGGGTAAAAATGGAAAAGGGATTGCGGTTGGTACAGCTACTTGTACAGTGTATCATACCTAACCCTGACGGCAGGGGACAAAGGCATTAAATGCCTGTCTCGTCGCCAAACAATGCAAACGAGGGACCGTCGGGCGCCACCGCTTACCACGATGGCAATCTTGTCGCGTCGCTTTCCACAGCGCTCGCTGGCCGCACTGACCTCTTGCCACGCGCACTTGGAAAGGTCGAGCGACACGTTGGTGGATGTCTTTGGAGCCACAGGATCGAGTGGTAGTCTGCATGACAAGCGCCTTGCCATGGTTGTTGCTATGTCGCGTCCGGAAGCTTGTCGCTCGCCGGGCCTTGCGGGGGCAGCGGTAGCGTCGCGGCAAGTTCCTTGAGATGCCTTGGTTGGCCTTCCGGCAAGCTCCTCTTGCCGGGGCCTTATCTCTTTGGCTTGAATACTTTGTTCTTGAATGGCTCCAAAGGAACCATGGAGGACCTTGGCGGTCACCGGCAAGCCTTGCCGCTGGTGCTGCAACTGCCGCTGCGAGTTCGGGATACTAGGGTACCCTACTCTAGTACACCGGCAGAGCCCCGGAACTGGGCCACCACGGTGCCGAGCTGTTGGACCAGGCCCAAAACAGGGCACAGACGCGCGCGGCCTGGGTTACGCCGTAACTAACTCCGGACCCACCACGCCCTCCACGAACGGCACGCATCGAATGCGGCGTCGTGGGAGAGATCGTGGGTGGTTTCTTTATGCAGAAAGGCAGAATGTCTGCCCCCTCCCTCTTTATAAGCAGGGGAAACAGGGGCAGTTCGCCCATCTCGCTGGTTGCTTGTCCAATCTCGAAAACCTCCGCCGCTCCCCCCCCCCTTCTTCCCAAGGCTGAAGAGAGAGCAGCGCTCCGCCCCCCATCGCCACCAGCATCACCTGCGCCGTCGGTCTCCCCACCACCTCCGCCATGGCTCTGGCCGACAAGGGAAGGCCGTGAAGTCGGCCGAGGCGCAGCGGCTCATGGCCTCTCGAAAGGCGGGCAATCTTCCCCCCTCAGCTCGCCCTTGAAGGATGCGAGGGAGTACTACTACCTCTTCAGTCGGCGGAGGCAGCGCATCTGCGCACAAAGGTACTCCCAGCTGCCGCTTGAACTAGCTCGAATGGATACCTGTCTTGGCGCTGTTCTTCTCTGCGGGCTCTGCCCGCCCTTCTGAATTTTACGTGACATCATGAACACCTCACAGTTCCGCCTCCTTGACTTCACCCCCAATGCTGTTACGACCATGGCAGTTTCACATCTCTGCGAAAACTTTGTGGAGTCTACCCAAGCGTAGCTCTTTTCCGCCACTTCTTTATGCCCCGAGTTAAGAGAGGGGAGCCTCTTGACGGAGAAATCGCTTGGATCTCGAGGATTGGCAAGAAGGAAGCTTATCTGGAGGGGGAGCTCCACGGCAAGTGGGAGGAATGGAGGGCAGACTGGTGCTGGATCGTCGAGGAGAACCCGCAGCCATTTACCGCCCAGCGCCAAACCCCAATAGTGCGCGGCAACGATTGGAGCAATGTAGCCCCGGAAGATGCTAGGTTGAAGATTGCTATCACCCGGATCCTGCGCCTCAGGCTTGCCGGGCTCACCGTAGGCACCGTTGGCGCAGACTTTGTTTGCCGCCACATCGCCCCCCTGCAGGAGAGGAGGAGACCCGCCTGGGAGTTCTAGAATGCAGTGGATATCATGAGGCTGCGCCCGGGCCTCAACTTCAACTTCACCGTCTTGGAACTGGACGCGATGCTCTTGGAACTGTTCAAGCCCGATCATGATCATCCCGAAATATTCAGGTTGCCGAGGGGTGTCGTTCCGCCGTGCAACAATTCCTCGCTCGACCGCATCCGTGCAATGATGCGCTGTCGCGACTCGCATGGAATCGTCCCAACCTGGCAAGAACTGCAGATGGCGTCGTCGGGAGTTCTTTGGCGGCTGGTAGAAGTGTCGGTTCGCCCGATGAACAGAAGAGCCTCCTGCGACACCACCGATGATGAGATCAGCGCGCGCCGCCACCAGCTGGAAGAAGGCGGCGGCAGCAGCTGCCATGGCAGTTCAAATTCACCGTGGAGGAGGCAAAGGCAGCAGAGGCGGCAAGCCTTGTCGGCGAGGAGTTTGCGGTGAGGAAGAGCTTGTCGGGCCCGAAGCTAAGTCGAGTAAACCATGGCGCCTCCTCCCCACCTTGAGACAGCTTGCATGGCGGAGCCCCAGCTCCACCAGGCGTCTCCACAAAGGCTGGAGGCGTGGCGGGGCGGCAGGCGGGCCAACAACCGCCCGCGCGCCCTTGCCAGCTCCACCATGGCAAGCACTTGTTGCTGGGAGCACCTCACGCCGCTACGGTAAGCTGGGCGGGGCCCTCCCAGACCACCACTTCTGCTCCCGCCAAGTAAGCCAAGGGAATCCTCCTCCCGTCGTCGTATTGGGCGAGCCAGAACTTGATCTCTCGCGCTCAGCTCCGGCGAGGAAGAAGAAGAGTAAGATTCTTTCTTTGTATTTGTAGTTCTTCAATTTGTTGCTTTGTCTTGTATCTGATTTGCTTCACTCTGAACCCATTCCTTTTCAGGGCGCTGGCCCAAAAGCGTCGAAGAGCCAAGGCCCGGTGGCTGTCATCGAGGGCGAACCCACGCGACAGCAGGAGGCGCGTCCGAGACCACCTTGCCGGACGCGGCAACTCTTCCTCAAAGCAGCCCCCAGCGTAAGTATATGGTTTACTTCCTGCTGTTAGGCGTGCATGGGTGCTCTTTCTTTGCTGATATCTGACTGTTGGTTTGTGTAGGAGCAGAGCAGCCTCACCAGGAGTGCCCGGAAGCCGCTCCCGAAATGCCATCTGCTTCGACTACGCCGCCAAGGGAGGATCCCCCGGCAAGGGAGTGTTCTCCGGCAAGGGGCAGTTCTCCGGCAAGGGACAGCTCTCCGGCAAGGGACAGCACCAGCGATCCCCCGGTGGCGGAGACCATGACTGTAGACCCTAGCACAGGTAATCCTCTTGCTTGAAAACTCCCCTTGTGTTCCTCTTCTTCTGATTTTCTTTTTGAATATTTGCTTGAATTTTCTTTCTTTTCCGGTCGTCAGATCCATCAGCCACAGAGCCAATGGAGACCGAGGTCGCGGGCGAGGAGGAGGCCTTGGCTTAATCTTGGCAGCGCCGCCGCCATCGAAGAAGAAGCTGGTCTTGTGAGCGAGCCTGGCGATCGCAGACAGCGGCCCCGAGGCGCGGGAGGCGTCTGGCGCTCGCCGACCGCCGATCCCTCCGCCCGCTGCTCTGTTGTCGAGGCTCAAGAGCCCCAGCCCGGCGCCTATTTGAAGGCCGGCGATGGCGTCTTCATCAAGCTCCCCTGGGCCTCGAGCTCCAGGGTGCCGATCGAAGGAGAGACCTTTGATGTAGAGTTGCTCGCCTCTGCTGGGCTGACGCTGGTCGACACGCCGAGCAGCAGTAGCGGCGAGCCTGAGGAGGAGCGGCTGCTGCGGAGGCTGCTGTTGCTCTACCGCGCCCGACAAGCCAAGCTAGAATCCCGAGAAGCGCTTGTTGCGAAGGCAGGAGCAGACATAGAGAAGCGCGCGGAGGAGCTCCGGGGCCTCAACCAGGAAGCTCTCTGGTCCCTGGCAGAGGAGCGGGAGCAAATCGCCGAGGAGCGTAAAGCCTTCCTCCTCGAGAAGGCTGAAGCTGAAGAGCAACAGAGGCTTGTCGCCGAGAAGCTGTCTGCGCAGGAAGGCGAGTTGGCGCAGCGGAAGATTAATCTTGACAGCCACGAGGAGGACCTTGCCGCGCGCGAGCAAACATTCGGCGGGGCTCTCAAGGAAGCAAAGGATGTTGCCGCAGCTGCCGAGGCTGCCAAGAAGGAGTTAGAGATGAAGGTGACGAAGCTGGAGGCCAATCTCAAGGTGAGCGGCGAGGAGCTTGCTGCACTCAAGCGTGAGCGCGAGAAGGACGCCTACACTCTTGGCGAGCTGCAGGGTCGTCTCGCCGAGAGGAGCAAGGAGCTTAGCGCCGCCAAGGACTCCAATGCAGATCTTGAGTTGAAGCTGACCACCTTGACTCGAGACCTTTGGGCCGGCGCCGAGGGGCAGGAGGTGGCCTTGAAGGAGAAGATCAAAGCCGATGAGGCGCTCTTTGGAAATCTTCTTGCCGCCCGAGCGCCTTTAGGGAGAGCGTGGAGCACTGGGTGAAGGTCTCATGGATGTTGCCGCAGCCATCGGCGGGAGCTGGCGCAGTGGGGATGGATGATCTCGGGTATTCCTCGATGAGCACCTCAACCCAGCGCCAAGCTCAGCTTGTTCTTCAAAGGCGTGGTGGCGGTGCTCCAGCGACTCGGGAAGAGATCCCAAAGCAGCTGGCCGGCGAGTCGCGCCCGGATCTGCTGGAGCTCTTCAAAAGGTCTTGATGAAGGTGGCCTTCCATAATCCAGGCCTCAACCTCACCTGCGTCCTCAAGTCCTTGCCGCGGATGCTGATGTGGAAGCGCTCAAGACCATTATCGCACCCATTGTGGACAGGGTGGCGGGATTAAGAGGGTTGAGGCGTCGCGTAGACTAGGCCGTCCGTTTTCTCTTTTCCTTGTCGCTGCTGGTTATGTTATGAGAACAATCAATTAGAGCTGCGACAAGCTATCTTGTAATATAACTCTATTTCGGGTAGTAATTGCTATGTTATTTCCTTTACTTGATTCCTTCCTTTGTATGTTTTTTCCCTCGCTTTTAGGGAACTTGTCGGTATGAGCACCTTAGCCTTGGCTGAGTCTTGGGACTTCAGCAGCCTCTTTGGCGGTGCCGCTACCGACAAGAAACCTTATGCAACTAGTCGCAGCTCACTTAAGTTGTTGAGCGGACTCGAAACAAAGTAAGGCGCAACTAGCTACTGAGTTGGTTCCTCCGCGCACAGGTTTTCCATACAAAGCACGGTCGTTCGAGGAAGATAACTTAAAATTTTAAAACTGATTGCTCAAACTTTAGCAACTTAGCTTTTACGTCGTTTGCTTCGTAAGGCGAAACTTCCTCGGCGGCGCTTGGTCCACACCATTATCTTCTCCTTTCCCCGGCAAACTTGTGGGCGAGGGAACCTTCCTTTCTTTGAGAAAGAGAAAGAAGAGAAAATAAAGATATGGAGCCTTGTGGCTCGTTATTGCTTACCGGAGATAGGCGCTGTACAAAATGTCAGATAATGCATGCAAAAATAAAGTAGAGAGCATGGAATTGACAAGAGGTGCGGAGCACATTAGCTTTACTTATGCACGGGATCTGCGCCCGGCTTTGTACAAAGGATTACATGCAACATCGGCAAGACTTGTACAAAAGGTGGTTGCCGGAACAGGTTCCGCAACCGCGCTTCTGAGTAAAACTTACGAAGATGCTCAATGTTCGAGGAGTTGCTCACGGAATGCCATCTTGGTCTCAAAGCGGACAGCGCCGAGCCTAGTGACTTCGTTTCACCGGTAAGGGCCTTCCCGCCGGCGTCAACTTGTTGGAATTCTTGGCGGACTAAGCGCGGCGAAGAACAAGGTCGCCTTCCTCGAGACTTCTGGAATTAACTTTGCGGCTATGGTAGCGGCGCAAAGCTTGCTGGTATCGAGTAGCTCGTACAGCAGCCTGAAGACGGTCCTCCTCAAGGAGCAGCGCGTCATCTTGTCGCAACTGCTCTTGCTCAAGCTCATCATAAGCGAGCACTCGAGGTGACCCGTATACGAGTTCCGTGGGGAGAACTGCCTCTGCTCCATAGACTAGAGCAAAAGGTGTCTGGCCAGTGGCTCGATTTGGCGTCGTCCTGATCGACCAAAGAACCACCGGCAGCTCCTCAATCCAGTTTCTTCCGCACTTGTGCAGCCTGTCGAAACTCCTGGTCTTGAGCCCACGCAGCACTTCAGCATTCGCCCTCTCCGCTTGACCGTTACTTCTCGGATGAGCAACAGAAGCGAAGCAGACCTTGGCGCCAAGATCTTGGACGTACTGCATGAAGGTGCGGCTCGTGAATTGTGTGCCGTTGTCGGTGATGATCCTGTTAGGGATCCCGAAACGGCAAACAATCGACCTGAAGAACTTGACCACTGACTGTGCTGTCACCTTCCTCACTGCTTCCACTTCCGGCCACTTTGTGAACTTGTCGATTGCAACGTACAAGTACTCAAAGCCCCGACAACTTCGGGAAAGGGGCGAGGATGTCGAGCTCCCGGACCGAAAATGGCGGGATAAAGGGATCGTCTGGAGAGCTTGAGCTGGCTAGTGTATCTGCTTGGAATGGAACCGCACGCTTCACACTTGGTTACTTGTGCGGTTGCATCACGGAGGGCTGTCGGCCAAAACAAACCTTGCCGGAATGCTTTGCGGCAAGTGCTCTTGCGCCAATGTGGTGACCACATATGCCTCCATGTATCTCTCGCCAACAGCTTCGTCCATCTTCGGTGAATACACTTCAATTTCACACCGTTGAGTCTTCTTCTGTACAGTGTGTCATCGAAAAACTGGTACATACTTGACTGCCGGGCTACTCTTTCCGCTTCTTCTTGCTCTTCGGGAAGTTCTCTGTCTGAAGGAAATGGACAATCTCTTTGTGCCCATCTTTGGAGCTTGCGGCTCGACAACAAGGACTAAAGGCACATCTGCTGCTGCGGGAACATCCGCTTCTACGGCGAGAACCTGCGGTTCAGCCGGAGCTTGACGTTCCCCGGCAAGCTTGCCGGAGCAAAACTTGTCGGGAGCGTCTGCTTCAACGGAGCGAACCCTAGGGCTCGCCAGAGCAGACTGCTCCTCAGCACTCTTGGTGTTGATCTTGAGGACCTTCTTGGCGGCGGCTTCGGGGAGCTCTGCCGGAAAATAGTCACCAGAAATCAACTTCCTCTTCTTGCTCTGCCCAGTTGGTGGCGTTACAGACGGTTGAGTCAGCTTGAGCACAAATATCCCTGGTTCCACAGGTAACTTAAGTCTTGGCGCGCTTGACGAGCCATCGGCAATGTCGTTACGAGCTCTTGGAACATATTCCATCATAGGCCGTCAAAGTGCTCTTCTAGCTTTCTAACTTCATCAACGTAAGCTTCCATCAACGGACTCTGATAATTCTTGTTCACTTGGCGGACGACAAGCTGTGAGTCACCCCTGACGATGAGCTTCTTGATCCCAAGGTCTACTGCAATCCTGAGACCGGCAAGCAAACCTTCATACTCTGCAGTATTGTTTGTTGCTTGCTCCTTGGGAAAGTGCATCTGGACTACGTACTTGAGGTGCTCTCCGGTGGGTGCAACAAGTAGCACGCCCACACCGGCGCCTTGCAGCGAGAAGGCACCATCAAAGTACATCAGCCACTCTATGCTTGCTTCCTTGACGGGGATGCTCGTTTCTGGAATTTCTTCATCTTGCGTTGGCGTCCATTCTGCTATGAACTCTGCCAATGCTCTGCTTTGGATAGTTGAAGTGCTCTCAAACTTGAGACCAAAGCTTGACAGTTCTAGTGCCCACTCGACAATCCTGCCTATTGCTTCTGGATTTTGCAGTATCCTCTTCAGCGGAAAACGAGTGACGACTGTGATCTCATGTGCTTGGAAGTAATGGCGCAGCTTTCTCGAGGCCATGAGAAGGCGAAAAGCAATTTCTGCACACAGTACCTTGACCTAGCCCCTGCAGAAGGGAACTGACAAAGTAAACTGGGCGCTGCACCATTCTTTTACGCATCCTCTCATGCGTCTGCGAGATCCATCTTTATGCGGACGAGCTTGCGGTGAAGCCTCTCGCTTGTCATTTGGATGCATCTGCCATGGTTCTTGGCTCATCATCCGCCTCCCTCTCCGCTACTAAGCAGCACTAACCACTTGATTGGTTGCCGCTATATATAGCAGCAACTTCTCTTGTGGTGTAGGTGCGACAAGTGTTGGAGTGGAGGACATGTATCTCTTTAAGTCCTGCAGCGCTGCCTCCGCTTCCGGAGTCCATTTCATTGGACCTGCCTTTTTCAATATTCTGAAAAATGGCAGGGCACGCTCAGCAGACCTAGAGATAAACCTGCTAAAGCAGCTACATAACCGCAAGTCTTCGTACATCCTTGGCGCTTTGGTGCTTCAATCTACTCAATGGCCTTGATCTTGTCGGGATTGGCTTCAATTCCTCGCTGAGACACGAAGAACCGAGAAGCTTGCGGAGGGACTCCAAACACACACTTCTCGGGGTTGAGCTTGAGGTTGATCTTGCGCAGATTTGCAAAGGTTTCGTCTAAATCTTGAATCGAGTTGCCTTGTCCTTGCTCTTGACCACTATGTCATCCATGTAGGCTTCCACATTTACGTGCATTTGCGGCTCAAAAGCGTCATGGACTACTCTTGCAAATGTTGAACCAGCATTCTTTAAACCGAAAGGCATCCGTACGAAACAGTATGTGCCACATGGGGTGATGAATGCGGTCTTCTCCTCATCCTCTTCTGCCATGAAGATCTGATGGTATCCTGAGTATGCATCAAGAAATGAAAGCAAGTCACATCCGGCCGTGGAGTCAACAATCTGGTCGATGCGCGGCAAGGGAAATGTGTCTTTGGGACAAGCTTTATTGACATCGGTAAAGTCGATACAAAGTCTCCATTTCCCGTTTGCCTTGCGCACGACTACAGGATTGGCCAACCACGTAGGATGGAGCACTCCTCTGACAAGGCCTGCTGCTTCCAATTTCTTGATTTCTTCTGCGATGAATTCTTGGCGCTCCACTGCCTGCTTCCTGACTTTCTGCTTGACGGGCCATGCATGAGGACAGACGGCAAGATGGTGCTCGATTACTTTCACAGGAACACGGGGATGTCGGCGGTTGCCATGCAAATCGTCGGCGTTCGCCGCAGGAAAGCAACGGCGCGCCTTCCTATTTAGGGTCGAGTGGCGATGGTAAAGGTACCACCGGTGCCATCCTCCTGGCGGACACCTTCTTGGTCTCTGGCGGAGCTGCCATTGTCTTCTTACACTTGCGGTGGAGCTCGATGGTGCGTCCTTGGCGGCAGCGCAGCACTCGAAGAGGTGCGCTTGCGGAGTGGGCATCGAACTCTTGCCGGACTTGGTCTTCTTCTTCGCCCCGGGAGCTTCAGCGGCAAGTGACTTGCGATCTGTTGCGGCTGCTGCCTCCTGGTAGATCTTGTCGGTGCAGATAAGAGCATCCTTCTTGTCGCCAGGGACAGAAATGACACTTATCGGGCCTGGCATCTTCAGCATGTTGTATGCATAGTGAGAGGCCGCCATGAATTTGGCGAGTGTTGGACGGCCAAGTATCCCATTATAAGGCAATGGAAAGTCAGCAACGTCAAAAGTGACCCTCTCAGTCCTGAAGTTCAACTCGCTGCCAAATGTCACCGGCAGCGTGATCTTTCCCTTTGGCTTGCTCCTTCCCGGATTGATTCCTTGGAATGTGCCGGTCTCTTCGAGCTCGCCATCAGGGATCTGGAGTTTCTGGAGCACCGCGGAGGAGATCAGGTTCAAGCCGGCCCCGCCGTCAACTAGCATCTTAGTAACCTTGAGGTTGCGGATAGTTGGTGAAACCAACATCGGTAAGCACCGACCGCGATTCTGCGATCGGGTGATCCTCAATATCAAAGATGATAGGCGTGCTGGACCATTTCAGAGGCTTGCGTGACTCGACGGATGGTTCTGCGGCATTGACTTCGCGCATCCACTGCTTGAGCTGGCGGTGTGAAGTATGCAGAGAAGCACCGCCGTCGACGCACAAGACCTGTGTGGCTTTCTGGAACTCCTGCTCATCGGCCTCGTCATCATCCATGTCTTCATCGTCGTCATCATCTTCATCCTTGTCGCGGCCGCGGGGAGGTCTGTCTCCTTGTCGCATCTTGGCCTTGCCGCGGCGTCCTCCCCGGCCGGGGCGTTTCTTGCTAGCTCCTCCAGCGCCTTCCTGGGACTTCTCCTTGTCGCGTCGCTCATATTCAGCCTTTTGCTGCTCGACAAGCTGCTCGACCTTCTTGCAGCTCTGGAGGTCATGGCCCTTGGTGCGGTGGATCTTGCAATACTGCTTGTTGGCTCCGTCCTGCTTGTCGGCGACCGCCACAGCCTGGTAGTTGGTGCCAGCGGCAATCTCCTTGCCGGAGCTACCAGCTTTGGCTTTCTTGGCGCCACCTCCGTTCCCGGACTGCTCAACAACTAGCACATCTTTGCCTTTCATTTTCCTGTTGTTCCGCCGCCGGTTTTTCTTTGCCGGGGCGGCCTCCTCACTATCAGATCCTCCTGCTTCTATATTCTCTCCGGGGAGTTTCCTCCTTCCTCAAAGACGTGCACACTTGTCGGCCGGGCATATAGCTCCGGCGTCCCTGATCTTGCACATCGCCATCTCCTCCGCATCCTCACGGTTTCGCGCGTTACGATGGAATGCGCTGATTACATGATAGGATGGACATCTGGGATGTTGTGCTGTCCACGGCTGAATCTCTGAATGTACTTGAGGGGCTCTCCTTCCTTCAGGCGCGCAGATGAAGATCGCTCTCTTGGCCATGAGGCTTGTGGCCGCTGTAAAGGCGCCGACAAACTGATGGCATAGATCCGCCAAGAGGATATGGAGTTGTCCGGCAAGTGCATGAGCCAGAGATCGACATTGGGCTTGAGTACCGGGGAAGTAGTTGGCGAGGATCTTGTCGTCTCGCCCCGGCAGCTTGCACCGCGATGGTGTAGATCTTTGAGGAACTCCGACGGATCGTCTTGGCGTCGTACTTCTCTAGTACGTCGGCAGAAATTCTTCTTCTTTGGGCCACTGGACTTGCCGCAGCTCATGAGTGAGCGCAGGGCAACCTACGCGTCTGACAAGTCGCTGGTTCCCCTGGCGCATGCAAGTCGACAGAGGGCCCAGCGCTGGTCGATTGACGTCGCGCTTCTCTTGGCGCTTCGATGCGAGTTCGGCGTCTTCTTGCTGTCATTCGTGAAGAACTTGGCGCTGATCGCGGCGAGCTCGTGGATCTGATGGCGGTGGAGTCCTTGTCGAGGTTGATCCGGCGAGTCGGCGATCTTGGCCTTCGGGTGGAGAGTGCATGGTGGTTGCACCCCACGGTTCGTTGCCACCGGCTCGTGCTTAGCAGTCCTACCGCGGCAGCGGCATTACTTTCGGCTGCGCGGAGTGTCGCCGTTAGCAAAGCCGATGAGATTCTGTATGGTGGCCTCCATTCGCCGACCTTGTCGGCTGTTGGAGGGTAATCCAGAAGCGATTGAGCTCTCGCCAAAGCTTCGCTGGAGTGGTGGGTGGCAATGGCGAGCGACGCGAGGCGCGGATATGCTCGGACTTCTAACTATGTTAGAAGGAGCAGTATCCCGTCCGAGCAACCGTGCCTCGCTTCGTGCCAGCTGTTGGCGTGCATGTTGGTCTTGAGCATCCGAGATCCACCAGCTCGATCTTGGCCCAACGAGCGTATGGTACTGCGAGTACCATGGCGCTGTCGGTCCGCGCCTCCTGAGATGGGCCGCGGTGCATGTCGGACGCCGAGGTCTGCGCAGCCTTGTCCTTGGACCTGGCAGCACCGTGGGCTCCCTCGTCGACGCCCGTTCTTCCGCGGCTTCTACCCCACCACCCGTGTGCTCCGGTGGTGGTGGGATCGGCGTGGGCGGATCCGCTGCCACGAAGCCTTCTTCTTCGGTGGCATGTCGATGAAGAAGATGAAGATCTAGCTCGTGTGAGCGCCGGATCAGGTTCACACCCTCGGCGCCCCTACAGCGCGCCAAAGATGTCGGGAAGCTGACCTGACCCACGAACACCTATGGGACGGCGGACCGAGCCCCTTCGGTTGGCGTGGGGCGGAGGTCGCACGAAGAGCAGATCGAGGCGAAGCACATGAGTAGTTTACCCAGCTTCGGAGCTCTCCGGAGAGATAATACTCCTACTGCTGCATGTCTGAGTGTATTGAGTTCTTGCTAGGGAGCGCTGGGTGCTACCGTACACACCAGCTGCTAACGAGACCTAGCGTGGGTGTTTTCTGGCTTCGAACCTTTCGAACCCTCCCTCCTACGTTGCGCATGGGCCTCCTTTTATATGCTCAAGGGGTCACCGACAGGTGGCAACGTAGACAAGGGTAAATATGGAAAAGGGATTGCGGTTGGTACAGCTACTTGTACAGTGTATCATACCTAACCCTGACGGCAGGGGACAAAGGCATTAAATGTCCGTCTACGTCGCCCAAATAGTGCAAACAGGGACCGTCAGGGGCGCCACCGCTTGCCACGATGGCAATCTTGTCAGCGTCGCTTGCCACCGCGCTCCGCAAGACTGACCTCTTGCCACGCAGCGCTTGGAAAGGTCCGAGGCGACACGTTGGTGGATGTCTTTGGAGCGCAGGATCGAGTGGTAGTCTGCATGACAAGCGCTTTTACGCATGTTGTTGCCTTGTCGCGTCCGGAAGCTTGTCGCTCGCCGGGCCTTGCCGGGACACGCGGCGCGTCGCGGCAAGTTCCTCTTGCCGGGGCCTTGTCTCTTTGGCTTGAATACTTTGTTCTTGAATGGCTCCAAAGGAACCACGGAGGACCTTGGCGGTCACCCGGCAAGCCTTGCCGCGGGGTGCTGCAACTGCCCGTGCACGAGTTCGGGATACTAGGGTACCCCTACTCTAGTAGACCGACACAAATGGTTCAATGACAAGTGAATAGTTCATAGGCATTTCTTGACGTCTACTAATATTACCAATTCTTTGACATTCATCGCAAGACAAGACAAACTTACGGGCATCTTTGAAGAGAGTAGGACAATAAAAACCAGATTGCAATACCTTATGTGCAGTTCTATCTCCAGCGTGATGTCCTCCGTAAGCCTCGGAGTGACACTTGCGTAGGATCTGTTCCTGTTCATGCTCAGGTACACAACGTCTAATAACATCATCTACTCCTTCTTTATAAAGGTGTGGGTCATCCCAAAAGTAATGTCTTAGATCATAGAAAAACTTTTTCTTTTGCTGGTATGTGAAACTAGGTGGCATAAATTTAGTAACAATGTAATTAGCATAATCAGCATACCATGGAGCAGTACGAGAAGCATTTACTAATTGTTCATCAGGAAAGCTATCATCAATAAGTAGTGGGTCATCAAGAACATTTTCTAACGTATATAAGTTGTCTACAATGGGGTTCTCAGCTCCCTTTCTATTAATAATATGCAAATCAAATTCTTGTAGCAAGAGAACCCATCTAATATGTCTAGGTTTAGCATCTTTCTTTTCCATAAGATATTTAATAGTAGCATGATTAGTGTGAACAGTTACTTTGGAATCAACAATATACAGTCTGAAGTTATCACAAGCAAATACAACTGCTAGAAATTCTTTCTCAGTAGTAGCATAATTTCTCTGTGCACTTTCTAGAGTTTTATTAGCATATTGGATAACATTTAATTTCTTATCAACTATTTGTCCTAGAGCAACACCTACAACATAATCACTAGCATCCACATAATTTCAAATGGTAAATTCCAATCAGGTGGCTAAATAATAGGTGCAGAAATCAAGGCTTTCTTAAGTATTTCAAATTCTTCTACACAATCATCATCAAAAAGAAAAGAAACATCTTTTTGTAAGAGATTAGTCAGAGGCCTAGAATTTTTTTAGAAGTCTTTAATGAACCTCCTATAAAAACCGGCATGACCAAGGAAACTTCTTATACATTTGATGTTCTTAGGACACGACATCTTTTCAATAGCATCAACTTTAGCTTTATCAACTTCAAACCTCTTTCAGAAATTTTATGCCCTAAGACAATACCTTCATTAACCATAAAGTGGCACTTCATTAACGAGATTAGTTTCTTCACATCTCTGTAAAACTCGATCAAGGTTGCTTAAGCAATCATCAAAAGAAGTTCCATAAACAGAGAAATCATCCATGAAAATCTCAACAATCTTTTCACAGAAGTCAGAGAATATAGTAGTCATACATCTTTGAAAGGTAGAAGGTGCATTACATAAACCAAAAGGCATACGTCTATAAGCAAAGGTACCAAAAGGGCAAGTAAAGGGGGTCTTTCCTGATCCTCTTTTGACACAGGTATTTGAGAGAAACTAGAATAACCATCTAGAAAGCAAAAATGTGTATGGTTGGATAATCTTTCTAGCATTTAATCAATAAAAGGTAGAGGGTAATGATCTTTTCTAGTAGCTTTATTTAATTTGCGGAAATCAATTACCATTCTATAACCTGTAACAATTCTTTGTGGGATCAATTCATCCTTATCATTAGGAACAACAGTAATACCTCCTTTCTTAGGGACACAATGGACAGGACTTACCCACTGGCTATCAGCGACAGGATAAATTATACCTGCCTCTAGAAGCTTTAGTATTTCATTTCTTACCACTTCTTTCATCTTAGGATTTAACCATCGTTGATGATCAACAACTGGTTTAGCATCTTTCTCCAGCTTTATTTTGTGCTGGCATAGAGTGGGACTAGTGCCCTTAAGATCATCAAGAGTATATCCGATAGCAGCACGGTGCTTCTTCAGAGTTTTCAATAATTTTACATCGTCATGCTCTAAAAGGTTACAACTAATAATAACAGGATATATCTTCTTTTCATCAAGATAAGCATATTTGAAAGTATCAGGTAATTGTTTCAGCTCAAACACGGGATCTCCCTTGGGTGGAGGAGGATCCCCTAGAATTTCAACACGCAAGTTGTGTTCCAAAATAGGTCCTTGTTTAAAGAATACTTCATCTATTTCCCTTATTTCATTCAGAAACATATCATTTTCATAGTGTAGCGAATATTGTTATAAGGATCATTAGGAGGCACGACAATAGAAGCAAGACTAGTAATTTCATATTTACTAGGCAATTCTTTATCATGGGGTTGTCTATGAAATTTAGCAAAAATTAAAATCATGAGACATATCCCCTAACAATACAAGAAAATTGTCAATCCATGAAGGATTTTCGATGACATTCTCGGAACTGTCATGAACGACCTGCTACAACTCCGCAAGCCCATCGTAGCCCGCCGAACCTTTACCCATACAAAACCCAACCCTAAACCTCCTCCCATCCCCCTCTTCCACAACCCCCTCCTGATTACCCATCGCCCCAACACAGTGCTGCCACCCAGCAACTCCTTGCCTTCCTCCTCGTACGGCTCATCGCAACCACTCCATCTTCTTCCCTCCCCTACACCTCCACCTCAACCACCAAGTTGTGACGCCCGGATAATTATGCTACAGTAATCCGCTACTAATGATGCCATATCATCGCTCTTACTGTTGCTAATCTTTCGTTAGTTCAAACCGATTCAAAAATCAATTCAAAAAAATGGCAAACAACAAAAGTTTTTAGAAGTTGAAACAAAAATGTTCGGACAATGCCAAAAATGTCATAGGTAATTGTGGTGTAGAAGACACAATTTTATAAAATACCTAAATGCCCTAAACTAAACAAAACAGAAAAGGAAAAGAAATAAAAGAAAATACAAAAAAACAGAAAACAAAACAAAAAAATGAAAGAAAGAGAAAAGCCCCTCTGGGCCTCAGGCCCAGCTGGCCGGCCCGCCAGGCCCAGCTGGCGCCTCCCTTATCGCCTTCCCGTTCAGAGCCCTAGCCCCGCACAACCCCCCCACTTGCCCACTCGCTCCTCAGTCCTCCTCCCTGCCGGCCGCCGCTCCCTGCCATCGCGTTCCCTCTGCATCGGGGCTTCCCTTCAACGCAAGTGAGGCCCCAGGCCTCTGCCTCCCTCTCCTTTCCTCTGTCGCCGAACCCGACCACCGCGCCGGTGCCTTGCCTCCTGCACCGTCCACCCAGTCCGCTGCTATGCACTGCCTCACGGCAGCCGCTCGCCCGGGCTTACCTCGCCGCGCCCGCTGATGCCCCTCGCCGTCCGATGTCACCAACCGCGCCCGCTCGCCGAGGCAGAGCCGCCACCGCTGGAGCTTCCGCCGTGGCGGGCGGTAACCCCGCCGCTGCTTGGCGCAGCTCGGCCTCGCCCGTGCCGGGGCGGGCTGTGGCCTCCTTGAAAACAGACGCCCATGCCGCTGGCGCCCGCTCCGGTGGCTTTTGGGCCACTGGCAGCGGGGGCCCTCTCCCCTGTTTAGTTAAAAAAGAGATTTTAAAATATATATATATTAATAATAAACTAATTAATTAGTTAATTAACTTAAATAAAATGGATTATTTAAACTAACTAATTAGTTAGCCTAATTAATCAAGTAATTAATTAGGTGAGTCAATGACAGAGGCCCCATTGACCGATCAAACATTGACTGGTCAAGCTGGACCCCAGCCCACACTGTCGACCACTTGGGTACACTTTTGTGTGCATTGTGCTGGGTGCGCCTAGCATTTTAGCATTTATTTTTGTATTAAACTTAATTTCAGAATATTAATAAAACTTTAATAATTCATAGAAATTAAACCGTATGTCGGATGAAAATATTTTGTACATGAAAGTTGCTCAGAAAAATTCGACGAATCGGAATACGCTCTCCGTTCATCCGTCACGTACCCCTAGCATAGCAAACATGCAACATTTCCCCTCCGATTCGTCTGTCCGAAAATGCCTAACTCCGGGAAAACTTTCCCGGAAGTTATCCCCCTTCCACGGTATCGTGTAGCACCGCGTTAGAACACGCCTAACACCGCATATCATCATGTCATGCTTAGTGCTGCAACTTTATGCTTGTATTTACTGTTTCTTCCCCCTCTTCTCTCCGGTAGACGTCGAGACCGCTGCTGATGCCCCTGTGATCGACTACGTCGACGACGACCCCTCCTTCTCGCCTGAGCAACCAGGCAAGCCCCCCCCCCCCTTTGATCATCCCGATATCGCCCATTCCATTCTCTCATGCTTGCATTAGATTTTGCTACTGTTATTGATTGCTCCTATTCTGATGCATAGCCTGCTTTTGTACCTGCTATTGTTACCTACCTCCTTATCCTAAACTGCTTAGTATAGGTTGGTTAGTGATCCATCAGTGACCCCCACATTGTCCTTGTTGCCCCTGCTTCATCATCGACGACTCGATCTACGTGATCGATGACCAGAGCCTGACACCTCACATCACATCATGCCCCTTTAGTTGCTCGACTCTGAGAGCTACTATCAAGTGCTGAGGGTGATCCCTCTTAACGCACTCCTGATGATAATTCTGTAGTGTAGCTATTCGGTGTGGTCATCGAGGGTGGTTCCTCTTTCACCATTCCCGATACGGCTCTGTCGTGCAACACCTCAAGTGTGAACCTCGAGGGTGGTTCCTCTTACGTTCACCTTGATGATTACATCGAGTGGAATCCTCCGAGGGTGATTCCTTGGGCTTTCCCATTGATGTCTGGACACACAGTTACCTCGGCTTTACTGGAGACCATTGTGAAAGCTGGGCGGGCCCGGAGAGCACCCATGCGATGTGACGGTGACGGCTGGCTCTTTAGCGGTATCACCCGGGAAGGGGTGATAGCTCCGGACTTGTCCCGACAGCCGTCACTGCTTTAGTTGTTAATGCACTAACAGGTTTGGGTATTTGTTCTAAATTGGCCTTTGGCCTTTATGCACCAACCACCACATGAGAATAGTTATGGGCCTCAGCGACGTGGTATCAGCCGAAGCTTTGCCAGACGTCCAGTTCAGCATTGTGGCCGGGCCGGATCGTGCCATCCACTTCACGGGTGGTGCTGGTATCCCCTTGCGCAGAACTACCCGGACTGCAACGGGCGATAGGCCCAGACCCCGGAGTGCTTAGGATGTAGACCGGCGGGGACCTCTTTGCTGAGCCTAGGTAGGGCTGCGACATGTGTTGATCTTCCGAGGCCGGACATTGACCCATAAAAGTGTGTCCGGCCAGAGTGATCAAGCGTGTTGGGTAACGTGGTGCACCCTTGCAGGGAAGATATATATTCGAATACCGTGTCCGCGGTAATGGACGTTCAGACTTGTATCCTGATCTTATACAACTAGAAATGGATACTTGATATGTGATGGATATGTGGCTCCGAGATTTCTTTCTCGCAGGGAGTCGAGGAAGCATCTCTGGGCATTAATGCTACAACATGATTGTTAATTAAACTGCTATTCTTTACTCTTCTACATGCTGCAAGATGCTTGGAGCTGCTTGAAGATGCTAGTCTTCGATAGGCTAGGCCTTCCCCCCTATTATGGCATTCTGCAGTTCAGTCCACAGATACAGCCCTTCCATTTGATACCAATGCATACTTAGTATAGATCTGATGCTTGCGAGTACTTTGGATGAGTACTCACAGTTGCTTTGCTACCACTTTTTCCCCTTCCTTCTTTCCGGTTGATGCAACCAGATGGTGGATCCCAGGAGCCAGATGCCACCCTGCCGCCTACTACTACATGGAGACCGCCGACGACCAGGAGTAGTTAGGAGGTCCCAGGAAGGAGGCCTTGCCTCTTCGATCGTTGATGTTTGTGCTAGCCTTCTAAAAGCAAAACTTGTTTAACTTATGTCTATACTTAGATATTGTTGCTTCTGCTGACTCTCTTGTGTATCGAGTTACGTATTCGAGCCCTCGAGGCCCCTGGCTTGTAATATAAAGCTTGTATTATTTTAATTTGTGTCTAGAGTTGTGTGGTGATATCTTCCCGTGAGTCCCTGATCTTGGTCGTACACATTTGCGTGCATGATTAGTGTACGGTCGAGTCGGGGGCGTCACACAAGTGACGGCACATCACCGCCGCCCGCACCCACCGGCCACCTTGCTCATGGGCTCGGCCCAGTCCCCCACCCATCCCTCACGTTCTATCCCAGATCAGATCGAGTAGCCGCCAGCTAGGTCCGCTTTGGTGCTTCCGGTGCCTAAGCTATGGAGCTCGTCCACTAGGCCCTTTCTTCTCCCCATGCCTCCCTCTGCCCTCTTCTCTCATTGATTTGATTTAATTCAATTTCATAGGTGTTATTCGATTTCGTCAAACTGGTGCTGCTACTGCCTCGAAGGACCTGTCGAGGTGGAGAAGAAGGACCACCGGCGCCATGATCTGATGGCAACCAAGTCAAGACCTCGGAGACGCCATGGAGATCCAGCCCAACATCATCCGCACCTCCCCCCTCTCCTAGAGAGCAGCAAGTTCTTTCTTATCCTCCCCGCAACATGAATGTCTCTCTTTTGGTGAAGTCAGATCCCATATTAGTACAGTTACTAACCTGGACATATTCTAGAATTTTTTTCCTCTCTATGTGGTTTCATAGATTAGTTATCATAAAATTGTTGTGCATATCTATTAAGGTTTTCTCCTCTCACATGCTCATTTCCCTTTTTTGCTCCTGCAAAAGAAAAGGCTATATTTTGTTGGCAGGGAGCAAATCTTAATTTTCTTAATGGTCTTTTTCAAGGTTTTTGAAACTAAATACCATGCAGTTATGTTCCTGGTTCCTACTATTTGTAGTTCTAGTATGCTTCCTGCTGATTCAGTGCCATTGCCAATTTCTCTTACAACATTGATCTGGTTCAATATTTTCCCACTACTGTTAGCCAGCCAAAACTATTATGCAGCCACTTGGTACATTGTCACTTGCCAGTGGGAGCAGGATGCAGGGCTGTTGAGCTGGGTGAGGGATGATAGCAGCCAATGGAATGTCATAGGTGCTTGCGGTGGTGCACTCCTCATCAGTCATCACTGCTAGCGACATTGCTCAGGTATTCCATTTGATTATTGATAATGAGGCTGGAGCTGGACAACCCGCAGCAGCAGCATGGTCTATAAATATTGTACTACTTACTAATTGATTAGGTGATTTGTTACTTAGTTACCAACTAATAATGCCTCCAGTCGAATTAATTTCTAAGTTTTTTTGATGCTCTTGTTCCCTGTCAAAAGTGCAACATGTACAATTAGTTAGTATTTGTCTATAGAAGCTTCAGTAGTAAAAAATGCAGACTGGAAGTTTGTACAACTAGGAGCATTGGTTTGCATTTGTCATGATCAGATAATCAAGCTTTATACTATTTGATGGTAGTTTCTTGTTGCAACAATTTACTTGGTTGAAAGATGAAATACACAGAGAAAAGAAATACACAGAGAAGTTATTTCTGTCCTTAGGTTGCTAAATTTTGTTATATTTTTTACATGAAAACTCTCAACCTGACAACATATCCTTTTTATAGACACCAGATTGGAACCTTCTAAGGGAAGAGGTACGTCGGCAGTTCCCAGGTTAGCAGGATCTAAGAACAAGATACATGAGCTCTCTGTTGTGTTTCTTGCTATAGTGTATCCAGTGAGTACCTCCACCCATATCATTATCACACACTAGGAATTCCTCCTTCACTGAGATAAGTAAATGAAGATGTATGTACGCACTAGCCAGTTTGTTGGATTAAATTTTACTTCCTAAAGCAATCTGTTATGCTGTCTCTAATATGGTTTACAAACATGTTAATTATTAAGTTAAAGAAAGCAAATTCAATTAATATTATTGTACATCTGCACAATTGGAATGGTGAATCTGATGGTTACTTAACCTGACTTTAAATCTGAGTATTTACTTGGTGGAATGAGCTCAACACGAGTAAATAAACAGAATACTATTTATCACCATTCATTCTCATTGTTCATGATGCTGAAATTTTTGCAGCGCATTGGAAAGCTGCTGCAAAACAACGAGGCCCATATGCTGCCTCTTCTATAGCACTTCAAGTTTTGTGATGTGTGTTTTGTCTCTGTCATTTGACTTCCATTTGACAAAAATTTTCTTTGAATTATTCTAAGAAGCCTCATGTTTCTTCTTGTTTTATAGTAGATGCAATGGTATTCTCATTTGTAGCACCTAAGGTTTCAGAATCTTGGACAACATGTAATTCATTTTTATCTTTGTTGCAATTCTCTTATTTCTACTATCTATTCGTATCTACAAATATCTAATATTCTTGTAAATATGATAGGTAAGATTGGGTGGCGAGCAACTTGGTGTTGCCTATCACAATTAGCCATGACATGATAATTGCCACAAGAGGGACGAGGACAAGAACATGAATAAGAGTCTTAATAGTTTATATGTTCTCTTGATGTAAAATGGATTGTACTGGTTCCTATCCTTGATGTGATATATTTTGTCAATCTATGTTGCATTTCATAGAGGATTTTGGAGGAATAAACTACTATGTTGTAGATACATACAGTTGGCTGCATACTCAATGAACTATGTAATGTTTGACACTTTGCAAATACTTCCTCTTGGGACAAAGTTGGCATTAAAGATCTGTGTGATGCATTATGCTAAAAACATACTAGGTGAAAATTAGGCCGGAATAAATGGGCTAGTGGGCTTGACCCAATTTATACTGTATCTAAATCCATGACGATTTTTATGAGAAAAATAGTATCCACGTAGGCATCAATCTTGGTTAATCGAGAATCCTATGTGGCATCAATCCATGACAGACTGTTCCATCACAACGATTTGGGCATGGGCGGGCTTGGGGCATATCCATGACGGCCTAGAACCGTCAAGGAAGGTACGATGTAAAATTATGAGATGATATACATGACGGACTTCATGTCTGTCATGTATGGGCACCCATCACATCTTTTCCCTTATCCGTGACAGATTAGATATGTCATGTATTAATAGATTTATTGTAGTGAAACCAACAGTAACAATGTCTTTTTCGCAGTCTATCCTAGCATTAACAGTATTCAAGAAGGGTCTACCAAATATAATTGGAAAAAAGTCATCTTGTGGGGAACCAAGGACAAGAAAATCAGCAGGGTATTTAATTTTCCCACACAAGACGTCAACATCTCTAACAATCCCAATTGGTGAAATAGTATCTTTATTGGCAAGCTTAATGGTAACATCAATATCTTCTATCTCAAGAGGTGCAATATCATGCATAATTTCTTTGTATAAGGAATGAGGTATTGCACTCACACTAGCAACCATATCACATAAGCCATGATAACAATGATCTCCTATTTTAACAGAAACAACAGGCATGCCAACAACAGGTCTATGTTTATTTTTAGCGTCAGGTCTAGCAATTCTGGCAGCTTCATCACAGAACTAAATAACATGCCCATCAATATTATCGAACAAGAGAACTTATACCATAGCGATACTAGGTTCAACTTTAATTTGCTCAGCGGGTGTAGGTGTTCTAGCATTACTCTTACGAACCATAGTTCAAGCTTTAGCATGATCCTTTATTCTAACAGGGAAAGGTGGTTTCTCAATATAAGAAGTGGGAACAATAGGATCAACATTATAAGTGATAGTTTTCTCTTCAACTTTAATAAGTTCTACTACCTTTATTTCAATGGGAGGATGCTATTTAAACCACTTCTCCTTAGGGAGATCAACATGAGCAGCAAAAGATTCACAAAAAGAAGCTACTATCTCAGAGTCAAGTCCATATTCAGTGCTAAATTCACGAAAAGCATCGGTATCCACAAATGATTTAACACAATCAAACTTAGGTGTTATACCTGACTCCTTACCTTCATCGAGTTCCCAATCTTCAGAGTTGCGTTTAATTCTTTCCAATAAATCCCATCCCAATTCAATAGTCTTCATCATAAAAGAACCAGTACAAGAAGTATCGAGCATGGAGCGATTATTAAGAGAAAGCCGAGCATAAAGTTTTTGAATAATAATTTCTCTTGAGAGCTCATGATTGGGGCATGAATATAACATTGACTTAAGCCTCCCCCAAGCTTGAGCGATATTTTCTCCTTCATGAGTCCAAAATTTATATATATAATTATAATCACGATGCACCAGATGCATAGGATAAAAATTCTGATGAAATTCCAATTTCAATCGGTTGTAGTTCCATGATCCGATATCATCACATAGCCTATACCATGTAAGTGCCTTTCCCTTCAAAGATAAAGGGAAGACCTTCTTCTTGATAACATCCTCGGGCATACCTGCAATCTTAAATAATCCACAAACTTCATCTACATAGATTAGGTGCATATCGGGATGTAATGTTCCATCTCCTGTATAAGGATTAAGTAGCAGTTTCTCTATCATACCCGAAGGAATTTCAAAGTAAATATTTTCTGTAGGTTCAGTAGGTTGAGGAGCAACTCTTTGCTCTTCTGGTTGGGGTGAAGATACCCCGAACAAGCCCCTCAAAGGATTATTTTCCATGGGATCAAGTGACAGTAAATTTCAGCACACTATATAAATGTTTCCTTACCAAATTCTACCTACCAAAGGCGCTTCACTCCCCGGCAACGGCACCAGAAAAGAGTCTTGATGACCCGCAAGTATAGGGGATGTATCGTAGTCCTTTCGATAAGTAAGAGTGTCGAACCCAACGAGGAGCAGAACAATAATGAGAAGCAGTTTTCAGTAAGGTATTCTCTGCAAGCACTGAAATTATCGGTAACAGATAGTTTTGTGATAATATAATTTGTAATGGGTAACAAGTAACAAAGTAACTATGGTGCAGCCAGGTGGCCCAATCCTTTTTGTAGAAAAGGACAAGCCTGGGCAAAATCTTATATAAAGCAAAGCGCTCCCGAGGACACGTGGGACTTATCGTCAAGCTAGTTTTCATCATGCTCATATGATTCACGTTCGTTACTTTGATAATTTGATATGTGGGTGGACCGATGCTTGGGTACTGCCCTTCCTTGGACAAGCATCCCACTTATGATTAACCCCTCTCGCAAGCATCCGCAACTATGAAAGAAGAATTAAGCTAAACCTAACCATAGCATGAAACATATGGGTCCAAATCAGCCCCTTACGAAGCAACGCATAAATTAGGGTTTAAGCTTATTTCACTCTTGCAACCCATCATCTACTTATTAATTCCCAATGCCTTCCCCTAGGACCAAACAATGGTGAAGTGTCATGTAGTCGACGTTCACGTAACACCACTAGAGGAGAGACAACATACATCTCATCAAAATATCAAACGAATACCAAATTCACATGACTACGTATAACAAGACTTCTCCTATGTCCTCAGGAACAAACGTAACAACTCAAAAATCATATTCATGTTCATTAAGGATCAGAACATATGATCTTCCACCGAATAAACCAACTAGCATCAACTACAAGGAGTAATCAACACTACTAGCAACCCACAGGTACTAATCTGAGGTTTTGAGACAAAGATCGGATACAAGAGATGAACTAGGGTTTGAGAGGAGATGGTGCTGGTGAAGATATGGATGGAGATTGAACCCCTCTCGATGAGAGGATCGATGGTGATGACGATGGCGATGATTTCCCCCTCCCGGAGGGATGTTTCCCCGGCAGAACAGCTCCGCCGGAGCCCTAGATTGGTCCTGCCCAGGTTCCGCCTCGAGACGGTGGCGCTTCGTCCCGAAAGCTTCCTTATGATTTTTTCCAGGGCAAAAGACACCATATAGCAGAAGATGGGCATCGGGGGCCTGCCGGGTGGCCCATGAGGCAGGGGGCGCGCCCAGGGGGTAGGGCGCGCCCTCCACCCTCGTGGCTGGTGGGTGGCCCCCCTATGGTGCTTTCTTTGCCCAATATTTTTAATATATTCCAAAACTGACTTTCGTGGAGTTTCAGGACTCTTGGAGTTGTGCAGAATAGGTCTCTAATATTTTCTCCTTTTCCAGCCCAGAATTCCAGCTACCGGCATTCTCCCTCTTCGTGTAAACCTTATAAAATAAGAGAGAAAAGGCATAAGTATTGTGACATAATGTGTAGTAACAACTCATAATGCAATAAATATCGATATAGAAGCATGATGAAAAATGGACGTATCACCGTTGCTGGGGAGCATAGCTATATTTGTTGAGTCACTTGGGATTATTATCATATTATCACTATGAAGAATCCGAAGGATGCTAAAACTAGGATTTTTCCCTCTAACACGAGGGGAGGTAAGGAACTGCCATCCAGCTCCGCTTTAGATTCACCTTTTGTTGCAACTAAACTTGCAACACCACCTCATGCTATTAATTCTGATATGTCGCAAGTTGTTGATGATGCTACTTCTGGTATGAATGCTACTCATGATGATGCTAGTACCTTGCTTGATGATGATGCGCCACTAGGTGAATTTTTTATGAACAAATTGCTAGAGTAAGACAGCATGATATTGTTGAAACTGATGATGAGCTTGAAACTGAAAATCTTGGAACAGCTACTAGAACTTGCTCTCCTAGATATGAAAATATTCTTGCTTTTAATGATAGAGAAAATCTAGAAAAATTATTATGCAAGTATAAAGAAAAATCTTTGAATGCTAAAATGAAATGTGATCCTAAGTTTGCTACTTCACCTATCTTTATTGATGATAAGGATTATGAATTATCTGTCGACCCAGAGTTAATTACTTTGGTTGAATCTGATCCTTTCCATGGTTATGAAACTGAAACTGTTGTGGCACATCTTACTAAGTTAAATGACATAGCCACCCTTTTTGCTTATGATGAGAAGATTCTCTATTATTATATTCTCAAGTTATTTCCGTTCTCATTAAATGGTGATGCTAAAGCTTGCTACAATACTCTTACTCCTGGTTGTATGCATAGTCCCCAGGATATGATTTATTACTTCTCTGAAAAATATTTCCCTACTCATAAGAAACAAGCTGCCTTGCAGGAAATATTTAACTATGTGCAAATTGAAGAAGAGAGTCTCTCACAAGCTTGGGGGAGGCTTCTCCAATATCTTAATGCTTTGCCTGATCATCATCTTAAGAAAAATGAAATACTTGATATCTTCTATAATAGACTAACCAATGCTTCTAGGGACTTCCTAGATAGTTGTGCTGGTTGTGTTTTCAGGGAATGAACTATTGGGCAAGCTGAAGAATTATTGAATAACATATTGAAAAATTATGATGATTGGACTCCTCCTGAAACACCGCTTAAACACACTCCAAAGAAGAGGGGGATCTTATATCTCAGTCCTGAAGATATGCAAGAGGCAAAGAAATCTATGAAAGAAAAAGGTATTAAAGCAGAGGATGTTAAGAATTTACCACCTATTGAAGAAATACATGGGCTTGAAGCACCACCACCACCTAAGGTGGTAGAGATAAAATCTTTAATGAAATTCAATGATAGTGATGATCCTCGTAATAAACATCCTAGTCAATGTCTTTATGCGTTGGTAATTACATTAGAAAGCAAGATCACTTCAAGGCAAATGTTATGAAACAATTGAAATACTACTCTGATATGATTGCTCGCTTAAGTGACTTGCTATTTAGAATCTCAAATGGTGTTAGAGGTGTAGGAAAGCATGCCTCTATGGTTCAAACTCAATTAGAACAAGTTGCTGAATCTCAAAGAGAGTTGCTTGATGAAATGTACAATAATATAGGTAACTTTGCTGTTAGAGTAGCAACTAGAGGAGGTAAAATGACTCAGGAAACACTTTATCCCGAGGGACACCCAAAAAAGAATTGAACAAGACTCTCAAAGAATTAACACTGATGCACCTAGTCCTTCTAAAAAGAAAAAGAATAAGAAAAATAATAGGACTTTGCCTGCCTCTAGTGAACCTGAAGTAGAAAAACCTCCTGATATTGATAATGAAGTTTCTATCTATGATGTTTAAACTCAATCTGGTAATGAACACTCACCTTCTGATAATGAAAAAGATAATGATGAGGTTCATGAAGACACTCAACCTAATAATAAAGAACATATAATGGTGTTGAGATAGAACCAGCTGTTGATTTTGATAACCCACAACCAAAGAATAAAAGATATGATAAAAGAGACTTTGTTGCTAGAAAACATGGTAAGGAAAGAGAACCATGGGTTCAAAAACCTATGCCCTTTCCACCTAAGTCAACTAAAAAGAAAGATGGTGAAGAATTTGAACATTTTGCTGAAATGTTGAGGCCAGTCTTTTTCGTACTCGCTTGACTGATATCCTAAAAATGCCTCCTTATGGAAAGTACCTGAAAGACATCATCACAAATAAGAGAAAAATACAGGAAGCTGAAATCTCCACTATGATTGCTAATCATACTTTTAAGGATGGAGTACCTAAAAAACTTGGAGATCCGGGAATACCAACTATACCTTGCTCCATCAAAAGAAACTATGTGAAAACTACTTTATGTGATTTGGGAGTTGGTGTTAGTATTATGCCTTTCACTTTATATAAAAGATTTGGTTTGAATAAACTCACACCTACTGAAATATCTTTGCAAATGGATGACAAATCAACTTCCATACCTATTGGTATTTGTGAGGATGTTCCCGTGGTTGTTGCTGATGTTACTATTTTGACTGACTTTGTCATAATTGAGTTGCCTGAGGACGACAACATGTCGATTATCCATGGCAGACCCTTCTTGAATACTGCAGGGGATGTTATTGATTGCAATAAAAGCAAGGTCACTTTTCATATCAATGGTAATGAGCACACGGTGCACTTTCCGAAGAAACAATTCCAAGTGAATGGTATTAATGTTATTGAATAATCTCCGGCAATCACTATTGGAAGTTTTCAGCTACCTCTACCAACTGTTCAAAAGAAATATGAAATCCTTATTGTGGGGAACATTCATATCCCCGTTGAGGTAACTTAGTGATTTACGAAAGTTCTTCGGTTTCATATTAATCGAAAGTGGTTGTTAATAAAACTTGATCAACCTTATTAATGGATCATTTTTTTGGGGTATGAAGTTGATGAATTTAGTAAGCACTACCTTCTGTCCCTACCTTTTGTTTTCTATTTTTCTTCGTTAAATAAAATAAAATGCCATGCTTTGTCTGTTTTGTGAGTTTTTCGTGCAATAAAAAATGACCCGGAAATAAAAGTTCACAGAATGCCCTCAAAATTTAATACGATTTTTTCTGATTATTTAAGATTTTATAGTGCAAATAATATCAGTGGGAGGTGCACTAGGTGGGCACAACCCACCTGGGCGTGCCAGGACCCCCAGGCGCGCCCTGGTGGGTTGTGGTCCCCACGTGGGCCTCCTCACTTACATCTTCCCACATCACCACATTCATCCAGAAAAAATCATCATTCACTACTGCAGGATGCTTCTAACATGACACTATGATCAAAGACCCTTCAATGAAACTGTGTGCGATGCAATAATCGCAAACGGTGGTGTAAAAAAGGTCAAAAAAGGAGCAAAACATTTCCGATGACGAATGCATCAAACATGCTTCATATTTTTGGTGCGTGTGTGATTCAGGGCATACGATTCGGTTCAGTTAACTATTTGTGATGAGGGTGAACAAAAGAAACGGGCTGCCAAATGAAGGCGTGTGCGATGTAGACCATGCGGTCACTCAGATGAAATGTTTGCGATGAGGCGGAACAACAGAAACGGGCAGCCAGATGAAGGTGTGTGTGCGATATATGGCATACAGTTCACTCGGATGAACAGTTTGCATTGAGCCAAGAGAGCATAAATGATTCAACATAACAAGATGTGTGTGATACGCGACAAACAGGTCCGTAATCGAAAATGTGTGGGAAGACCGATAACAACACAAACGAATCCCGTTAAAAAGCCGTGTGTGTTGTGAGCAAACGATTGCTAGTATACAATTGTCAGTGATTGATGAAATCATCACCGAGAGGTTCCATCGTTTAGTCTATGTGCGATGTGATTTGCTCTGTGTACAGAGCATCAACATATATATACTTAAAAAGACAGCATTGCATAACTAAATTAAGCATACAATTACACAAGTGACTACACACATAACATTTTCACACACCAAAGTAAGCAATTACATGCATATTAAACTAGGAGAAACGAGGATCTAATCATCTACTTCTTGTTGTGACGACGCTTGCCATTGTTGTGCTTCCGGCTGGATCCCTGTCCGTTGTGGGGAAGGAGGAACTTCCTCATGTCAACGATCCACCTGTACATGTTGTATCATGTGTACGCCTCCTTGGCCATGTACACGACGTGAGCTTTGTCGAGTTTCTCCATCCAGGCCGAGTGCCTTGCACGCTTGTCCTTATTGCGGGAATCCTTCATGTCTCTCTCCTCCACATAGGCAAAATTGCCATGTAATCAGGCAATAAGCGCACTATTGTAGTACTTGCTCTTGGCGGCATGGCAGACCAACCGTGTGGGTGCAAAGTGGCTTCGCTCGTGTGGGGGACGGAGGCCATCCCGCACGGGCGCTAGGTCTGAAAGGACGGCCTTGTTGTCAATGTGTGACCTCTCTATGGCAACCGTTCGGTCCCCACAAGCCTCTTCATGTACCGTGGCAACGTCCACCGCCTCTTCGCCTTTCCCTCTCGATTTGGAACTACAGTCGCATGCTCTTCCTCCCTCCATTTGCCTTCACCCTTCCTTCTGCCATTGTTCGATCATCTTCTGCATGGAGGGAACGTGCCAGAAACGACCCTGTTATTGTTGCCCCGGTCTAAAAGATGACGTGGTGGAGGAATGCACTGATCGTAGTGACGTCATCACCTCGGCTAGCATGGTAGGTTCCTTCAAGTCCATTCTCGACTCAACAAATAACATCATTGCAAAAAACCTGAGGGTTCAGGAGCGGTTTGATCTCCCCTATCTTCTTCACCATGAAGCTGGTCGCCGGCGTGGGGACGACGAAAGCCTCGCCTTGTGCAAGTTGATGCCGCTTGATAGTGATACGTGTGATGTTAAGATGCCATTGCTTGAGGGTAAGGCTTCGGCACGCGCAAGTGGAGATTGGGTTTTTTTATATTGGGTATAACTGTGACTGGGAACTTGTGAATGTGTACACTCATCACCGGGTTCCACTTCCAAAAATCACAGATTGCCATGAGGTTGAGCACACAGATGATCTACGTACGTTCAAATACGATCATGGGGACTATCATCTATGGAATATAGCAATTTGTCGAGTTCTCAACCGCTCTTGGGATTACAAGAACTATGAAGTTGTTGCTATCTTTGACAAGCTTGTTGCCGTCCTTACTTCCACGCCTCGATGGATATTGCTCAAATATCAATTTCTGTACACGGATGAGTACTGTGATGCAATTCAATACGAGGGTCTTGTGTTTGCTGCCACCACTCATGGCACTGTTTTTGCATGGAATCCTTATGATTTTGGTACTTTTGTCTTCCACCGTAATCATAATTGTTTCATCCACATGCATGCGGGTTAGCTAGTTTCCCTTTACTAATTAAACTCATTGTGTTTCCAAGGTCCTGTGAACATTCCACCACCTATACTTGAAATAATTTATAACCAAGGGGGAGATGACGATGGTGATGATCATGAGCATGATGACGGGCATGACCTATATACTCAGTGGCGCCTGCCAACTTATTCCGATGGATCACCTCTTCTTGTATGTATACAGGGCACTGCTGATGTTGATAACGAAGCAGGTGTTGTCTCCCATGGTCGCACTCTTCGGACCTATTCCAACATCCGTTGCAGGGTATTCAGGATGGATACTCGTGTGCTGGCGCCAACACCTTCTCCCCGTTTCAGTATTGATAGTCTTGGAGAAAACTCTCTCTTCCTTGGACAAAACTATCCAATGATGGTGAAAGGCGATCCAGCTACTGTGGACACAATGTTACTACCGTTTATGAGAAGCAACTGTATCTATACCATGGACATTGCTATGGTTCCCTACCCTTGCTATCACAATATGCATCCTATAGGCTGCTTCAGCCTGGATGATCAGTCATGTGTTGGTCTCGAGATTGACAATAGCAGGCCCTTCCCAGAGAATCAGTTGTGGTTCAAAGCAAGCGTTTCCAACACCGAGGATTGGTTGAGCTGAACTTCATTTCATCGCTTTGTTATTTGTTGCGTGAGAAAAACTTCAGTATTTACTAAAATGTTTTGTTGGAAATAATCTATAATCCAACATGTATCCTCATTGTCGTTGTGTGTTGATGAATTGTTGTATATAATCCAACGTATATTGTTTTTTATTTGGATGATTAATGCTGCCGCTTTATTGCTTAACCGAAGCATGGCACGTATCCATTGTTGGTCTAACCCTCACGGTTCGAATAAATAATCCATTTGGGATATTGGTTCCCAATTATTAATAATCTCTTATTTGTAATTAGATAAACATTACATAAAAACTGGTCTCAAAATTGACCTTAAAAAGTACAATGCAATTTTGTATTGGTGTCCATATGACAACACGATAAGTTTCATGAACTTCAAATAAGTTCTGGATGTACTAGAATTTAAAAATCAAGATTCTCATTGTTTGAAATTTGTTGCACGGGGAGTAAACATGCACCCAATGAGACACATGTGTTTTTGCAATCCACATTTAGGTGCACTGTCACGTGTGCATGTAGCTCGAATTTGATTTTTGCACGTTATACCCGTAGAAAATCAATCAATTAATGTACTAAAATGTCTTAATGATCTATGATTTTTTTCCAAATTAAAATGTCCCTCCTTTGGTAACATAAATATGCACAGGGATAATTAATTTAACATGCATCGAAGTTGCGGTGGATTCACGGTGTGTATATGGGTGTGTGCGTCTGGGGGTGGCGGGTGGCTCGCAATACAGTATGAATTCTGAGCCACCATGTGGGTTGGCCATTTTGTTAGGTAGGCCGGTGCCACATCAGAGTCATGAATTCGTAATTTAAAACATTACACAACCCTTTCATACATACATGTTTTGGCCAAATGCAGTCGATGGTTGTCCTACACGACACTCGATACTCCCGTGTGATGATTTCAGTGGGCCCGCGAGGTCGTCGTCCATCACTTTGACGAACATCCGGTAATGAGGTTAATATAAAAAGCAGGTATCTCAATGTTTGCGGCCGAGTGGCGGTGGCAGGGTGTTTGACATTCATTCCCATTTCTTGCATAGGACCTAAGCATGCAACCAAGGACACGGATTTGAATTTTCAACCAATTTATATGCATTAGAGCATGTGCGTGTAGTTCAAATTTGAATTATGCACATAAATGCATTGAAAACTCAATTAATGTATAAAAAATGTCCAAACGAACCCCGAAAATTTCCAAATTTGAACACAACATTCCTGTTGTTCTATGTTGACACTAGAGAAAAAATTGAAAGCAATAACAGGCAACGGATATCGTTTCGTCCCCAAAGGTGGCACATTCCCTATCGAAACCATGAGGCTCTTGTTGTGAGAAGCTCTGGTTTTTGAGAAGCTTATACCCCAACCTGCCCCAAATGGGACAAAAAATTTACCACGACATGTTGATGCCGCTCCATGATAGCATGCCAAGTTTCATGAATTTCAGAAGAGTTTTGGATTTACTAGAATTTAAAAAGCAGGTATCTCAATGTTTGCGGCCGAGTAACGGTGGCAGGGTGTTTGACATTCATTCCCATTTCTTGCATGGGATCTAAGCATGCAACCAAGGACATGGATTTGAATTTACAACCAATTATTATGCATTAGAGCATGTGCATGTAGTTCAAATTTTAATTATGCACATAAATGCATTAAAACTCAATTAATGTATAAAAATGTCCAAACGAACCCCGAAAAAAAATCCAAACTAACACAACACTCATGTTGTTCTATGTTTTTACCACTGCCCCAAATGGGACTATTTTTACCACTGCATGTTGATGTCGTTCCATGCTAACGTGTCAAGTTTCATAAATTTCAAACGCGTTTTTGATTTACTAGAATTTAAAAACCATGTATCTCAATGTTAGCGGCCGAGCGACGGTGGCAAGGTGTTTGAAATTCATTCTCACTTATTGCATGGGACTTAAGCATGTAACCAAGGACACACATTCCAATTTTGAACCACTTTATATGCACTGGAGCATGTGCATGTAGTAGTTCTAATTTGAATTATGCACATGAATGCATAGAGAACTCAGTTAATGTATAAAAATGTCCAAGCAAACCCCCAAAAATCCCAAAAAATGACACAACACTTGTGTTGTTCTATGTTGGCACGAGAAAAAATTTGAAAGTAAAAAGAGGCAACATATATCGTTTGTCCCCCAAGGTGGCACGTTCCCTACCGAAACCATCTGGCTTGTTGTGAGAGACGCTCTGGTTTGCGAGAAGCTTATACCCAAACCTGTCCCAAATGGGAAAATATTTTTACCACGACATGTCGATGCCGCTCCATGATATCATGTCAAGTTGCATGAATTTCAGTCGAGTTTTTGATTTACTAGAATTTTAAAACCATGTTTCTCAATGTTAGCGGCCGAGCGACAGTGTCAAGGTATTTGACATTCATTCTCATTTCTTGCATGTGACCTAAGCTTGCAACCAAGGACAAACATTTGATTTTGCAACCCATTTTTATGGACTGGAGCATGTGCTTTAATTTTGAATTGTGCACCTGAAATGGCTAGAAAACAAATTTACACTACTAGGGAAAAGCCTAGCAGCAGCGCGGGTTTGAGGCCTGTCAGTAGCGCGGGCTTGAGCGCTACTGGTACGGCGCTACAGCTAAAGCTTAGCAGTAGCGTGCCTAAACCCACACTACTGCTAAATCAACTTAGTAGTAGCACTTCCCCAGAGGAGCGCTACTGGTAATTAGTAGTAGCGCTTCTCCCTGCTCGTGCTACAATTATTATTTCGTATTTTATTTTGTTTTTTATTTCATGTTGTATTCATACACCTTTACACAACTTCTCATACAACAGGAATTTAGAGATTGTTTTTACATCATAATGAGTTATTACATCATGGGGTGAAAGAACCGTGGACTAGTTTCAAGTGGATATCCATCCACTTGAAACTAATCCGCGGTTCTTTCACCCAATGATATAATAAATGTCATCATCATCATCATCATTATATCATTAACAACTTATTATTGTAATACATCATTGTCATATAACACCTCCTCAAGATCATCGTTTTCATCAATGATATCACATAGCAAATTGGTCACTAGTCGTAATCACAAGTACTCCTCATCATCAACTCTAACACATTGTACCACATGAACATACATGAGGACGGACTCTCCTCTCTCCCTCGCCTCCAGATCCCAGCCTCCAGGAGGCTCGTGACCCACGCCACCGTCAATCCGCTGCCGCGCTGTCCGGCGGATGCCGACGATCGCATCAACCGGCATCACCGTTCTTCTTCAGCACCTCCTCTCCACAGCGCGCCCCAACTCCTCACGAGCTATCCCTGCCTTACGAACCAAGTCTTGTGCCTCCCAATTAATAGTCCCACTCTGCTGTATTACATCAAATGCAACCAACTTAGATAAATTCATGCATTACAAGATCAACAAGCCAACAAAAAGAGGATGAGATGTTCATGTTTAACCTAGAGAAATAAAGAAAGCGACCTGCCGCATGTATTATATGCGTCACCAATCGAAAATGAGCAGAGAGGAGAGGCGCATGAATCCAAAGAAAAGCCCCATGGGTGACAAGACTAATATAATAGAAAGAAAGATCTCAGCTCAACTGCCATTTCAGATAATAATCCTAGAGAAGAGAGAGAGAGAGAGAGAGAGAGAGAGAGAGAGAGAGAGAGCCGAACTGAAGATACATAGAAAATTGATGCCCATATTGATTCGTGGTACAGAGACCAGCTCATGGAAGAGAAAACCGGGGCCCAGGGGCTAACTGGAGGTAGCTTCGGCACTCCCACATCCATGGCCATCGCCAGAAGTGCAGCACCACCAGACCGCCCCCGCGCGTGCTGGCCGGCCGCCAGATCTGGCGCAACCGAGCCAATTGCACACCTGCCCCGCAACCTCGGTTGCCCCAGCCACCCTCCGGGAGGAGGGGCTTCACCACCACCACTGCACGGGAGGGGCATCCGCCTCGGCCCCAGTGCACCGATGAGCAGGCCACCGCCGCCCCAGCCGTAGCCAGAAAGCACACCGATGCTGTCAGCTGGGATGTGGCTCTGGCCACCCACCGCGGCCTAGAACAGGAGAGCAACACTTGGGTGGTGAGGTGGATGGAGAAGAGGAGAGGAAGAGGAGGAGCAACGATGGGTGGTCAGGCAGCAGGAGGAAGATGGAGGCAGAACGGCGCTTGGGTGATGAGGAATGGCGACGTGTTGTGGATAAGAAGGCACGCAGTGGGCTGTGACATCGGTGGGATTTGGTGCCTGTTGCTTTTTTTCCTTTTTATTGATCAACTATGGACTGAAAGCTGTTGGATGCAGATGTGCCCATCCGAGCGGCTGGTGCACATGCGTGTGTCTAGGATGTAGTACTAATTAGACCAAGATTAGTAGTAAGTACTATGCTATTTTGTATTTTTTTGACCTATTCGTGGGAGTATATCAATCAAGGGATCGGTGTTATTCAGTGTGATTCTCCTTTATTTCATTGCTGCAGGATCCAAAACATTTGTACAATTTTGGTAGTTTTTCGTTCATATTTCAACCATTGTTTTGTCCAAAAATTTAAATTTTGGATTGTCCATTTCGCCTGACATCTTCCGAAAAAATTCCAAAATTCACTCATTTCATTCAAGGGTGGTAATTTTTTCAAAATGAAACATAAAACCTACAAAACCATGGCTGGATGCTATGCGCGCCAGCACTGTTTTTCGGATGAGCACCAATTATAATTACTTCTTGTTGTCTGTTGTTACTATCATAGTTTAATATTAATGCCAACCATACCTTACAAATACATTATTAGATAGGCTAATTAAAAATGAGTGAAACATTGGAAAGAAATACTTCTTTTAAGGGAGAAGATATTTGGGGCAAATGGGTACTCAATGAAGGCAGGGGGTGCCAGCAGGGGCCCCGACCGAGGCCAACATGTAGATTTTTCCAATACATGAGTGATTACCTTCTGCTAATATTTAATTTTACGGTGATTTTGTTGACTTTGGCCCTCCTCAACATGATTTAACATCAGTTGGCCCCCCGATTAAGTTTTCCTGGCTCGCCACTGTCGGTACTTGCTGACCACCAACATATACCTCAAATCTGGTTGTCATCGATGACGTTGGTGTGATAGGGAGCAGAGAGGAGGAATGAAGAGTAGAGAGAGGCGACAACAATGCATCTTTCTTGCATCCTGTTTCGCCCCGCACACCAAACTGGGAGGGGGTTATGGCACACACACCAAACTCAAAAAATATATTTCACATCCGACTTATAAATTATTCTTTTTTTGCAAGATCAATAGTAGTTTATAAATTATCCTTTTGATTACACCTTTTCTGGTATACAAATTATTGTAACGTCACTAATTAAATTTGTTGGGCTAGGGTGTGAGGTATTTTTTCTCCCGTTGCAACGCATGGGCTCTTTTACTAGTGATATAATAAATATCATCACCATCATATCATTCACAACTTATTATCATAATACATCATTGTCATATAACACCTCCTCAAGATCATCGTTTTCATCAATGACATCACATAGCAAATTGGTCACTAGTCGTAATCACAAGTACTCCTCATCATCAACTCTAACACATTGTACCACATAATAAACATATTGTACCTCATAGGACCTACTACATTCTCTTAGGACCTACTACATTCTCTAAGGTAAAATAGCAAAAAACAAGATAGCCTCTGACTCTCTATTATGGAGAATGGAGATTATCCTGTCTCCAATTCTTGCCTTTCGCTTAATGTTACTTCCAAGAACCTCCTTGCGAATGTCCAAACATTTTTTTCCATTCTTTGATGAGCATGTATTCACCGGTTTTAGAAATCCGATATGCACAGGTGAGCTCCTTAGATTGACCTGGTAGTATGTTCAGAACTCTAAGGCGACCATTCAGATACATCAAATGAGGCACACAATCCATCAGGATTTTCTGTTGAAAAACATAGTAATAACTTCGTAGTTAGCAATGATGTACTAGTTTTAGAAGTATGCAAAAGATGCACGGATGTCGTAATAGTAAAAAATCTTACCAGGGTATCTCCATAGAAGTTACCGTGGTTCAACACGTGCACTAGTGGCACGTATTCACCATAATTTGGAGGAGTTCGATAATAGGTATTGTAATTCTCAAGATAAGTACAATAAGTGATCAGATGACTTTTCTCCTTATAAGTTAATTCGAAGCCATCAGTGAAGTGGGTTTTATCTACCATCTTCCGCACATTCTTTTAAGAATCAAAATAAGCTGTCAATGGGAATAAGCTGTCAACTATTTTGAAATAAACAATATAAATTAGTTAATAACTATGTTTGAGAAACTAACATTGCGGTAGAATCGGAAGAGTATCAACAAGGACCCAAATGTCCATATTGTCTTGCTCAATGTCAGGATCACCAAGATCCATGGTGACAATCATACCCTCATAAAAACCATACATTTTGCAAAGTGCTTCCCAATTTTGGCTACCAAAATGGGTTATTCTCTGAGCATTGCACAGATTTACTTCAAAATCCATATCATGATGGGTCCTTAGGTGTATTTTCTTTATTTCAAAATTTTCATGGTCTTCAAAACCCATCCTCTCCAAGACATAGCGTCTTGCATGGCATGGGATAAGCTAGTCGAGTTGTAAAAGATGAAAATTAGACGTTGAAATAGTTGAATTCATGCTTAATTACAAAAAAAATACTTGTCATTGTTGTGTACCATTTCAACATCGAATGTCTCCTCGAGCTTAATGCTGAAGCGCAAATATTCGTCCAGCTCAACGAACCTGTCGCACATACCTCGATCGTCGTGGCACCAGCTGCACTCCCCCGGAAGACTGTCGTCGTCCGAGTACAACATTTCCTACGCTCATAATTCAAAGATTAAACTTGTACATATTCTAGCACAAGTCATGCCAGAATTCACGAAAAATCCTGGCATGACCTTTGCTAAAAAAGGACATATCGAGCGCCTGAAATTTGCCGGAACGGAAATTAATCAACACTCCGGCAAAACATAGGCCACTCGGAGGTGTAACCTGAACATGACCGGCCACTTGGGAAACCACATATCCTATTTGAGCAACACAAGATATACATGGAGATTTGGCAGGTCTCACCTCGAGGTCGGAGGGGTCGGTGATGGGGACGACGACGAGGATGATGGAGGGGCTCCTTGATTTCTGCAAAAGCAAAAACCCTATAAGTTATCACTAATACATCCCGAATAATTGCTTAAACTAAAAAAATAACAACAAATATGACATGTTCAACTAGTTCTATTAATTCATCTAGTTCTTACTAAATATAAACTTATTATAAATAGAAAAAAACTAGTTCTTTCTAAAAATAAAGTAGTTCAACTAGTTATATTGATTTACTTACTAAACTAGTTCAACTAAAACTAAACTAGTTCAACTAGTTTATTAACTTACATACTAAAAATACATTAGTTCTATTAATTAAACTAGTTCAACTAGTTTATTAATTTACTTACTAAACTAGTTCAACTAAAACTAAACTAGTTCAACTACTAAAAATCATTATCTATGAACCCTAAATTAACATCTACTACTACTAAAAAACATCTAGTACTAACTAAGCAGAGAGAAAGGGGGTGTGGTAGGGGTGGGGGGCTTACAGAGAGGGGAGAGAAGGTGGTGGGGAGGTGCTCGGCGACGGAGAGGTAGGGGCGGCGAGGGCGGGCACGGGATCGGAGGCGGCGGTGCTGGGCGGGCTTGGGCGGCGGCGGTGAGGTCGAGGGCAGCGGCGGTGAGGTCGAGGGCGGCGACGGTGTGGTCGAGAGCAGCGGCGGGCGGCGGCGGTGAGGTTGAGGGCGGCCTCGAGGGGCGGCGGTGAGGGCAGGCTCGGGCGGGGCCGACAGAGGAGTAGGGGAAAGGGGGAGAATGGAGGACTTAGCAAAATTGTGAGCCCGCGGGTGGTTAATTCAAAAGTAGCGATGGCAGCGTTCGAAAGCGCATTACTTTGCTCGTTAGCTATCAGCGTTACGGTATACACGCCATCTGCTACTCCTTTCTCTTTTTCCCCTTTTTCATTTATTTTCTTCACATTTTATTTTTTCCTTTCACCTTATTCTATTTCTTTCATTTTCAATTACCTTTCTATTTGCTTTCCATTTAATTTTATATCCTTTAGCAGTAGCGAGTTTAGAGAAAAATGCGCTGCTACAAAGGAAGTAGCGGTAGCGCGGTTCAGTATGGATCGCTACTACTATGTGTAGCCTATCGGCTAAGCCGTGGGAATTTTAGTAGTAACGTGTTTAGAATAAGGCGCGCTACTGCTAGAACTTTATCTGTAGCGCGGTTTGTGCAGGCGCCCTACTACTACTTAGCACCAGCGTGCTTTTTTGACCCACGCTACTGCTAAAGTTTTGTGTATAAGGTTTTCCCTGGTAGTGTTAATGTATAAAATTTCCAAACGAACCCTGAATAATTCCAATTTTTGTATGACACACATATAGTTGCATGTTCACTGCAGATAAAAGGTCTAGCATTTCAAACACCGTCCATTGCCGCTGTGACCCCATTATGTAATTCAAATCAAAATGAAAAATCAAGTAGATCCCACACAGTTTATTCTCACCAACCGTGTGAGATGCAGTACAACATATCCTAGAGCATCGTCGGTGTATAGTACGCCTATGGCTTACGCGAGAAGGTGCGTCGGAAACAGTCCATAGCCGGCGTGTCAAGCACACTAGCTCACTCCCCAACTACTCTCGCCTCTGCATCCCTCACAATCTGAAAAATATCTTCTCGCCCTTGATCCAAATTTTCAGTAGCCCCGCCTTGTTACTCCCGCCTAGTAAAATTTTCAGTTGCCGCAGTATTTTCTCAAACACCACCTTAACCCCCCCACCAGCTCCACACACACCACACACTCCCCAAAACCTCCCATCACCGACACACACCACCCTTGTAACCATTGGTAGGTTGCCGCCATCGCCGCCGCCTCCATCCTCAAGCTCTGCATGTGTGCCAGGGAGCTCGAGGAGCCAATGGCCCAAGAGATGTTTATCGTGGCCTCTTCGCCCGACGCCGGTGAGGTGGCCGCTGAGGTGTCCCCGTCATCCTCCGCGGGCTCTTTATCAATCCGCCGTCGCCGGTCCCCCGATCCGCCCGCCGCCGCGCCCCTACACCGGTACGAGGACTTCCCCGTCCTCCCTCGGACCCGGCAGCCGGCGAGGTCCTACCTCGGGGTCCGGCAATGGCGGTGGGGGACGTGGGTCGTCGAGATTACAGATCAGGAACCCACACCCGCCGGTGGCTCGGTAGCTTCCACACGGCCGAGTTTGCGGCCATGGAGTACGGCCGCTGGCAGGTCCGCTACCACAGCGCGGCGGCTAGGCTCAATTTCCCCTTCGCCACACGTCCGGTCCACCTCGTTCCGCCGGAGCTAGGGTTGGTGAGCTCGACTATGGCGCGGGAGGACCGCGAGGCGTGGGAGCACCTCGAGGCCGAGGCCGCCGACGAGGCCTACATGCAAGAGCTCCGCCGGCAGCACCCGGAGCTCATGGACGCGGAGCGGGCGATCTTTGCCGGCGCGGAGGGCGGCAAGGTTATCGGGCTCTCCTCTGCTGACAAGGTTGAAGGCAGCGAGGATGGCGGCGCGGAGGGTGGCGAGGTTATCGTGCTCTCCTCCGATGATGAGGTCGAAGGCGGCGAGGACGGCGGCGCGGAGGGCGGGTACGTTATCGCACTCTCCTTAGATGACGAGGTCGAGGCGGCAAGGACGGCGGAGAGGAGGGCGTCGAGGTGGGTGATACGTCTCCAACGTATCTACTTTTCGAAACACTTTTGCCCTTTTTTGGACTCTAACTTGCATGATTTGAATGGAACTAACCTAGATTGACGTTATTTTCAGCAGAATTGCCATGGTGTTATTTTTGTGCAGAAATAAAAGTTCTCGGAATGACCTAAAACTTCACGGAGTCACGTTTTGGAATTTATAAAAAAAATTGCGAAAGAATCAACAGAGGGGGACCCACACCCTGTCCACGAGGGTGCAGGGCGCGCCCTACCCCCTGGGGTGCGCCCCCTACCTCGTGGGTCCTCTGGACCTCCACTGACCTCAACTCCAACTCTATATATTCACGTTCGGGGAGAAATAATCAGAGAGAAGGATTCATCATGTTTTACGATAAGGAGCCGCCGCCAAGCCCTGTTCTTCCTCAGGAGGGCTGATCTGGAGTCTGTTCGGGGCTCCGAAGAGGGGAATCCGTCGCCACCATCATCATCAACCAGCCTCCATCACCAATTTCATGATGCTCACCGCCGTGCGTGAGTAATCCCATTGTGGGCTTGCTGGACAGTGATGGGTTGGATGAGATTTACCATGCAATCGAGTTAGTTTTGTTAGGGTTTGATCCCTATTATCCATTATGTTCTAAGATTGATGTTGCTATGACTTTGCCATGCTTAATGCTTGTCAATAGGGCCCGAGTGCCATGATTTCAGATCTGAACCTATTATGTTTTCATGAATATACGTGAGTTCTTTATCCTATCTTGCAAGTTGTAGTCACCTACTACGTGTTATGATCCGGCAAACCCCGGAGTGACAATAGTCGGGACACTTCCCGATGATGACCGTACTAATGCTTTGGTCCAGTACTCTATTAAAAGGAGGCCTTAATATCCCTTAGTTTCCAATAGGACCCCGCTGCCACGGGAGGGTACGACAAAAGATGTCATGCAAGTTCTTTTCCATAAGCACGTATGACTTTATTCGGAATACATGCCCACATTACATTGATGAACTGGAGCTAGTTCTGTGTCACCCTATGTTATAACTGTTGCATGATGAATTGCATCTGACATAATTATCCATCATTGATCCATTGCTACAAGCTTTTCACATATCGATCTTTGCTAAGTTACTTCTCCGTTGCCACTGTTACGATTGCTACAAAACCGCTACTATTACTTTTGCCACTGTTACCGTTACTTCCATACTACTTTGCTACTAAACACTTTACTGCAGATATTAAGTCTTTCAGGTGTGGTTGAATTGACAACTCAGCTACTAATACTTGAGAATATTCTTTTGCTCCCCTTGTGTCAAATCAATAAATTTGGGCTAGATACTCTTCCCTCAAAAACTGTTGTGATCCCCTATACTTGTGGGTTATCAAGACCTTTTTCTGGCGCCGTTCCCGGGGATCATAGCTCTATTCTTTGGGTCACTTGGGATTTATATCTTTTGATCACTCTGAGGAATTTGAAGGATGAAAGAACCAAGATTTTTCCCTCAACTACGAGGGGAGGTAAGTGATACGTCCATTTTGCATCATGCTTTTATATCGATATTTATTGCACTATGGGCTGTTATTACACGTTGTGTCACAATACTTATGGCTATTCTCTCTTATTATACAAGGTTTACATAAAGAGGGAGAATGCCGGCAGCCGGGATTATGGGCTGGAAAAGGAGCAAATATTGGAAACCTATTCTGCACAACTCCAAAAGTCCTGAAATTCCACGAAAGTCATTTCTGGAATTAATAATAAATTTTGAGTGGAAGAAGTACCAGAGGGGTCCCACACCCTGGCCACGAGGGTGGGGGCGCGCCCTACCCCCAAGGGCGCGCCCCCTCCGGTGCCCATCTTCGGTTATATGAAGACTTTTACCCTGGAAAAAAAATAATAAGCAAGCTTTCGGGACGAAACTCCGCTGCCACGAGGCGGAACCAATCTAGGGCTCCAGCGGAGCTGTTCTGCCGGGAAAACACCCCTCCGGGAGGGGGGAAATATCACCATCGATCCTCTCACCAGGAGGGGGTCAATCTCCATCAACATCTTCACCAGCTCCATCTCCTCTCAAACCCTAGTTCATCTCTTGTATCCAATCTTTTTACCAAAACCTCAGATTGGTACCTGTAGGTTGCTACTAGTGTATATTACTCCTTCTAGTTGATGCTAGTTGGTTTATTCGGTGGAAGATCATTTGTTCATATCCTAAATTCATATTAATACTCCTCTGATTATGAACATGAATATGCTTTGTGAGTAGTTACGTTTGTTCCTGAGGACATGGGTGAAGTGTTTCCATAAGTAGTCATGTGAATTTGGTATTCGTTCGATATTTTGATGAGATGTATGTTGTCTCTCCTCTAGTGGTGTTACGTGAACGTCGACTACATGACACTTCACCATTATTTGGACCTAGAGGAAGGTATTGGGAAGTAATAAGTAGATGATGGGTTGCTAGAGTGAAAGAAGCTTAAACCCTAGTTTATGCGTTGCTTCGTAAGGGGCTGAATAGGATCCATATGTTTCATGCTATGGTTAGGTTTACCTTAATACTTCTTTAGTAGTTGCGGATGCTTGCAATAGGGGTTAATCATAAGTGGGATGCTTGTCCAAGAAAGGGCAGTACCCAAGCACCGGTCCACCCACATATCAAATTATCAAAAATGTGACGCGAATCATATGGCGTGATGAAAACTAACAGCGATAATTCCCATGTGTCCTCGGGAGCGCTTTTCTCTATATAAGAACTTGTCCAGGCATGTCCTTTGCTACGAAAAGGATTGGGCCACCTTGCTGCACCTTACTTATTTTCATTGATTGTTACTCATTACAAATTACCTTATCACAAAACTATCTGTTACATACAATTTCAGTGCTTGTAGAGAATACCTTACTGAGAACCGCCACTAGTAGAAAAACACCTATTAGTCCCGGTTCGTAAGGGCCTTTAGTCCTGGTTCATGAACCGGGACTAATGGGTCGTTACTAATACCTCCCCCCTTTAGTCCCGGTTCTAACACGAACCGGGACAGATCAATCCTCCACGTGGCGGTGCGCCGAGCCCAGGCAGGGGCCTTTGGTCCCGGTTGGTGGCACCAACCGGGACCAAAATCATCCTGCGTCGGCATTCCGATTGGCTGGGGTTTTGTTTTTTTTTGAAAGGGGGGTGGGGTTTTGGGGGTTAATTTAGGTGTTTCATATATTGTGTTAGCTAGCTAATTAATAGAGGTCGGCCTTCGTACTATATACATATAGCCCTCGACACGCTAGCTAGTAAGAAAATGAAGGAACCATCGAGTACAGAAGTTAAGTCATGCATACCGAGAGAAATGATCGATCGACCCTCCTTCTCCGAGAGATTGGTCGAACAACAAGTTTTCAGTATCATGTCGTCCGGCGCTACTGGCTACATACATGTACAATATATAAGATCTCTCAATTACAGTCCCCTAGCATTTGAAATCAACTTCCACATGGTATTCTCCGGCTTTATTGATGACGTGGTCAAGAAAGAATCCCGCCAATTCCTCTTGAATTGCTTTCATGCGATCTAGTTCTAGGAGTTCATTCTGCATCTGCCACGTCTAATTTGAAGAAGGGGGTTAATTAATACATATATATGAATGAAAGTGAACAGAAATGATGGTGTAATAAAATGAAATTGTGAATATTATTAATTTTTTACGCACTTCATATTGTCTTTGAGAGTAGCCCCGCTTATTTTTCAAAGTCGCGTTGTAGATGAACTCGCACACGTAGTATCCACTGAAATCATTCGCTTGTTCCTGCCACAAGCACTTTACAAGAAATAGAGGTCAATCAAACTGATAATGAAGCATTATAAATGGCATTGATGAAAGTATAGCTATAGAATCAGCGGAGATCGCACAACTAGCTAGCGATAGTACTTACTTTCATGTATGTATATCGCAGCTCCTTGGCAGTCCCGAGCTTCTGCGGTGAACTGTTTCCAACCCCTGCAAGACAAAGAAAATAATTATTTTACTTGAGATATCAGAAATGAACAAAAAGTTGCCGCTATGGTGCGATAATGATCGATTGAACTTACTTGCTGAGCATTTCAGTCATGTCCGCATAGGTGCTGGGATCTTTCCGTCTCGAGTCTAAGACGGTTACTAGTCCATGCTCAAGCTTAATCTCCAGAAGAATACAGTGGTACCTGCGCACGCATGCATAACTCACCAATTACATTACTATAACCTCGCTCGAGTAATAAGGGAAACCGAATATGCAAACGATCAATAACACTCACTTGCCGTTGTAAGGAAAGAGTATGGTATCTTTGTTTTGATTTTTGATCAACGATTGTAGCAAGTTGTCCTCGGCCTCTTTGACATCCTTTTCAACCAGAAATACATCTACGATATTTGTGTTAATGAACCCAATATCATAGATTTCATTTTTTTTTGCACTCGACGATCTTCAATCTGCATAATATATTGAGGATAATTAGTTATAAATACATGCAATGAAAGAGCCGAGCTATATATAGAGACTTAATGACAGAAATAGTACTTACAGGCAGTAGCAAAAGACTGCTAATTTATCGAGGGCCTTTAGATTGAAGAACGCGAAGAACTCCTCAAATGGAACACACAACAGATCAGTTCCAACGAGGTCGTTCTCCTCTTTAATGTGCAGATACAAACTATTCGTCCCCCCAGACTCTCTGCAGGTTTTCATGTACCAAGTATGGAATCTTCGCATCATCGTTGTTAGAGATTTTTCATCTTTGACGAGAGGCTTCCCGTACTCGTATCTGTGTTCTTCCACCTCCATGAAATCAGGAAGTGCATCGTCAGGCAGGTAATCTTGTGGATTGCCATAACCGGCCACCATCCCCGGAACATTAGCAACGATGTTGCCGCTAGACACACTGAGTGGGGGGCACGATTGGTTTGCTTGTTCGTCGAGCTGGTCAATTTTTTTCGCAGATGCTCGTTCTTTTGCTCTTTGATGTCTGACAGTACTTCCCGACCGCTCCGCTTGGAGATATGTCTGTTCAGTAATGCGCTCATAGTTGGTTCTCGGCGGAGACTTTGTCGGTTTCCTCATGGCATCGAGAGTGCGCTTTGCTTTCACCGGATCTACCTTCTCCTTCGGAGGTGGATGTCTCTTTGCTTTCACCCCTTCAAAGAACTCCTTCACGTGGGTCCGCACGATCTTATTGTTTTCCTCCTCGGTCATCTCGTACGGTAACTTCTCTAGAGGCTTTAGAGGTGGACCGTATCTGTATTGCCTCTCTCCTCTTCTTGTGCTGCTAGACGCCAGAGCAGACGGAGCGGCTGCGGCGTCTGTCTTCTTTCGTGCTTGCTTACGAGGCGAAGGAGAAGGACTACGATGCGCCGGAGCAGCCAGGGCGGCGGCGGGTCTCTTCCGCCGTTGCTGGCGAGGCGGAGAAGGAGGCGGAGTGCCGCTATGCATGCGCCGGAGAAGGAGGCGGAGTTCCGCCACGCGTGCCCTGATCATCACTCGCCGGAGGAGGAGGCGGTGGAGGAGGCGGAGTGCCCTGACTCGCCGGAGGAGGAGGAGGAGGCGGAGGCGTCCAGTTCAGAAGGTTGATGAGCTCCTTCCGCCATAGGCATGGAGTCTTCAAGCAGAACCCAGCCTAGTCTCCCTTCACGGTAGGGTGGTCAAGCAGGAGGTCCTCAAATCCCTCCGTTATTTCATCCACCATCACCTTAGCATATCATACGGAATCGGCTGGCAGTGATAAGTTGTGCCGGGTCCACTAGGATAAACTTGGCCAACAACTGCCTTGACCTTCAAATTCATCCATCGCGCCATAATGTGGCAATTTTGAGACTCCGTGATATCATCCACGGTATAGCTGGCTGGAGCCGTCAAGACATGCTCCGGCTGAAGCAGCTCGGTGGAACCCACACTGCTTCTCCGCTGAGATGGCGGGGTAGCTTCGGGGGAAGCTTTGGCAGGTCGTTTGCTGCGATCTGCTGCTTCTCGTTCCTCTAGCCCCATTACCCTTTAAATGCAGTGCTGCAGTTGGTCCTGCTCAGTTTCTTCCTCCTCTTGTTGGTTTTGTAACCCCTGCGTCGAAAAACCAACCTTCCACGGAATGGAGCTGGCGTGCCTCGTGTCCGTCCGGGGTGCTCGAGATTCCCAAGGGCCATTGTGAGCTCGTCCTTCTCCCTGTTTGGAAGGAACATCCCTCGCTGCGCTGCATCGATATAGTGTCGAAGGTTCTTGACTGGTATTTGCAGTTGCTCGTCCGTCCACTGGCACTTCCCTGTTACAGGGTCCAAGGTTCCGCCAGCCCCGAAGAACCAAGTCCGCAGCGGTTTGGCGATACATTGTCTCTGGTTCGATCCCTTTTCAAGCAGATCATGCTCAGCCTTGGACCACTTAGGCGGGCTTTGAGGTAGCCACGACCCGTGCGATGGTGAAGCTTCTTCTTCGCAGCATTTTGCTTGTTTGTCGCCGACATCTTCTTACTCTTTTCCGATGTCTTGTGGGCCACAAATGCGGGCCAGTGATCTTTGATCTTCTCATATTTTCCGATGAATTCTGGTGTCTTTTCTTTCTCGACAAACTGGTTCAGCTCTTTCCTCCACCTCCTCATTAGGGTTGCCATCTTCTTAAGAGCACAAGACTTGATTAATTGCTCTTTAACTGGATTCTCCGGATCCTCCTCTGGCGGTAGGGTGAAATTTTCCTTCAGCTGAGTCCAAAGATCTTCTTTCTACATATCATTGACATAAGACACCTCAGGGTCTTCCTCCTTAGGCTTATACCATTGATGGATGCTGATCGGGATCTTGTCCCTAACAAGAACCCCTTGACTGAGCAGAAAATGCCTTCCTTGTCCGGATGGGTTCAATCGATTCGCCCTCGGCGCGATTTCTATGATCTCAAACTTTTCATCCGAGCTCAACTTTTCTTGGGCCTCGTCTCCTTACGAAGTTGTGCTCGATCCGAGGGCTAGAAATTATAAGGAAGAAAGGCGAGAGTAATTAATATGTGTACATATACCAAAACAATGGATGCATCAATTAACTAGTCAGCACGGGCTTAACTAATATATATATATATACCTAGCCGGACTCGGTTCGGTCACCGGAGCAGTCAACACGGTCTCCTTCTTGTACCTCCATAGTGTCACCGGAGCCATCATGAACATAGTCCTCTTCTTGTACCGGCATTAATGGGCCGAAGCCATCATGAACATAGCCCTCTTCTTCACCCAGTCCTTCCTGACCATCGGTGTCATTGAGAAATGACGCAACTTCATCACTTCCTTGTGCGATTATGTGCCGCAACATCGCTTCTGTTTCTTCGTCTCGGGAGTGCTCCATAGTTTCTGCAAATATTTACAACATGTCAATTATTATTCAAACATGGTACAGATGGATATATATATATTAGTGGCAAACGTAGAACTAGCTAGCTAATCACAATAAGGAATCATGTTAGTGGCCTCGACGCTGCTTCTCTAGGGTTTGGGGTCGCCTCGACACAACGCTTCAAGGGTTTGGGGTGGCCTCGATGACAACGCTAGCTCTTTTAACTTGGTAAATTTGGGTGGCCTCGAGAGAGTTAATTTGTCGGGTAGGGGCGCGGCGGGAGGGGGTAGGAGACCAACATCGTTTTCTCTCTAGGGTTTGGGTGTCCTCGAGAGTTTTCGTCGAGCAAGAGGGCCGAGGGGGGCGCTGCCATTGTATAAGTTATCACGGTCGAGAGGGGGTATATATATGGACCGCCCCTCATGTCGAAGTTATCTCGAGGGGGTTATATCGACAATGACGCGACATACATATACATGGGAGGGGGTATCGGTACCCCCCCCCCCCTCGTGTTGAAGTTTCTTCTTTCTCCTCTATTCCTTTCTTCTTCTTCTACTCTTCTTTTTCTTCTTCTCCCTCGAGAAAGGAAAATAAGGAAAAGGAAGAAAAGAGGAAGAAGGAAGAAGAAAAAAAAACAAAAAAAAGGAGGATTAGAAGAAAGGAATGAGGAGAAGAAGAAAAATAGAAAATTTCTATTTTCTTCTTCTCCTCTATTCCTTTCTTCTTCTCTCTTCTTTTCTTCTTTTTCCTCTTCTTATTTATTTCTCCTCTTCTTCCTCTCCTATTCTTCTCCTTTCTTCCTCTTCTTATTTTCCTTTTCCTCTCATTCTTTTAGTATTGCTTGTTTTAAAAAATGTTCAAATAGAAAATTTGAAAAAAACAAAGGTTTTGCCTAATGCATTGTTCATATGAATATACAAACATTTGCATATTCTACAATAATTAATATCACCAAAAAATCTATGAACAGAAAAAAAACCTAACTTTTCTAAAATCTATCTTTTGCATATATGAAAACATTAATACACATATGAACAAAAATACATATATGAACAAAAACATACTCTGAACAATTTTTTATACATTTTGAACATCTACATACACATAGCCACATACATACACATATACATTATATATATATATATATATATATATATATATATATATATATATATATATATATATATATATATATATATATATATGAACAAAAAACTAAACTAATAAAATGAAAAAAACAGAGCATATATATAGCCACATACATACACATATACATTGAACAAAAAATTAAACTAATAAAATGAAAAAAACAAAGCGGTGCGGCGCGGTGGCTCACTGGCAGGGCGGCTAGATCACGATGGCGGCAGTGGGGCGGCTGGCTCGGGAGGCGGCGACGAGGACAGCTGGCTCGGGAGGCAGCGATGAGGACAGGCTTGGGCCGGGAGGCGGCGACGAGGCAGCGGCGGGCTCGAGGACGCGACGGCCTTGGCGCGGGCGGCCGGCGATGACGGCGAGTGGAGCAACCTGGCGGCGTCGAGGAGGATCGGCGTCGTCGGGGCAAGCTGGCGATGAGATTCGAATTTTTGCAAAGTGTTTGCTTATATAGCAAAGCCATTGGTCGGTTCGTGAAACCAGCGGGACTAATGCCTGCTAGTCGGTTGGTGCCACCAACGGGACCAAAACCTCTTTTGGCAGCCCAAAGGCGGGAAGCGGCGGCCTTTGGTGCGGTTGGTGCCACGAACCGTACCAATCTGCTAGTCGGTTGGTGCCACCAACGGGACCAAAGGCCCCTGTGCTGCCAGCGTCGGGGCCAAAGTTTAGTCCCACCTCGCTAGTTGAGAGGCGCGCGATGGTTTATAAGCCCCTTTGCCGCACCCTCTCGAGCTCCTCTCCACCATGGGCTTCGGGCCTACTTGCTTTTGCTTTGCACGATGGGCCTTACTGGGCCTCTGCGGGCTGAATCTGGCCCATGGTAGGGTTTCATGTCGTATTCAGCCGTGGGGGCCCGATGGGAGGCATTTTTTGTTTTCTTTACTTATTGTTGCTTTTTTCCAGTTTTTGTTTTGTTTTCGGCATTATTTATTTTCTTTTGTTTTTGCTTTATTTTTTAATTATTTTGCTTTTAGTTTTAGGAAAATTATAAACTTTCTGTTAGTGCCATTACTTTTCAAATTTGAAAACACTTTTTTGTTTTTTTGTTTTATTTCTTGCTTTATTTATTTTATTTTGTTTCTACTTACAACAAAATACTTATTGTTGTTTTTTTTTGTTTTGTTTTCTGCATTATTTATTTTCTTTTGTTTTTGCTTTATTTTTCAATTCTTTTTGCTTTTAGTTTTAGGAAAATTATGAACTTTCTGTTAGTGCCATTAGTTTTCAAATTTGAAAACACTTTTTTGTTTTTTGTTTTCTTTCTTGCTTTATTTATTTTATTTTGTTTCTACTTACAACAAAATACTTATTGTTGTTTTTTTTGTTTGTTTTCTGCATTATTTATTTTCTTTTGTTTTTGCTTTATTTTTCAATTCTTTTTTCTTTTAGTTTTAGGAAAATTATAAACTTTCTGCTAGTGCCATTAGTTTTCAAATTTGAAAACACTTTTTTTTGTTTTATTTCTTGCTTTATTTATTTTATTTTGTTTCTACTTACGACAAAATACTTATTGTTGCTATTTTTAATTATTACGAGGGCCGAAGCATAAGACATTAAAGCATTTGAAATGAACTCTGAAAAATTCTAAAGTTGGCATGGTATCATAAATTGACCCACATAGCATGTGCATGTACAAAACGGACAATGGTATCATACTCGTCAGTTACAAAGTTGGCTTGGTATCATCATAATAGTTGCGGGAGAAAGTCTTCACTTTTTCTTCGCTTGTGTCATTTGCTTATTGCACCGTAACCATGGATAATCTTCATCGTTTATCGGGATGTTGGGGTTAGCCTTGACTTTGAAGGAGGAATTTCATGAAACTTTTCATAATCTTGAGACATGTCATCTTGTCCTCCACTCCCACGATGTCCCTTTTCTTGAAAGAACTATGTGGCGCTTTGGCTCATCGTATGATGTATTAAGCTTCCTTATCTTTTCTGGTAGACATGTCCTTCACATAGATAACCTGTGCCACATCATTGGCTAGGACGAGCGGTTCGTCGGTGTACCCAAGATTTTTCAGATCCACTATTGTCATTACATCTTGTGGGTCTACTGTACCCGCCTCTGACAGATTGACCCATTTGCACTTAAACAAAGGGACCTTAAAATCATGTCCGTAGTCAAGTTGCCATATGTCCACTATGTAACCATAATATGTGTCCTTTCCCTCTCGGTTGTTGCATCAAAGCGGACACCGCTGTTTTGGTTGGTGCTCTTTTGATCTTGGTCAATCGTGTAAAATGTATTCCCATTTATCTCAGTATCCTTTCCAAATCAATACAGTCAAAGATGGTCCCTGGAAAACAAGTACAGCTCATCACACACAGTGTTGTCACCTCGTCGTGCTTCCAACCAACTGTTGAAGGTCTGATGTGTTCACATGTAATCCGATCGTCGCCTTTGCTCCGGTGTTTGGAGCCGAGATCGTTCTTGTGTTCATCGACATCTGGGGTCACCAAGGTAGAGTTACGTAAAAGCTGTGTAGTGTGCTTGAGACCAAGAATATCCGTCCTGCATATTATTGAGTCCCTTCAAGCGTGCCTTTTCGGTCAGTCTCCCCTCATACCGCGATTTAGGGAGACCTATCTTCTTAAGGCCAGGAATGAAGTCAACAAAAACCCGACGACATCATCTGTTTGATGGCCCATGGAGATGCTTCCTTCGGCCTAAGCGATTCTGGACATATTTCTTTAGGACTCCATGAACCTCTCAAAGGGGTACATATTGTGTAGAAATACGGGCCCCAGAATGACAATCTCGTCAACTAGATGAACTAGGACGTGCGTCATGATATTGAAGAAGGATGGTGGGAACACCAGCTTGAAACTGACAAGACATTGCACCACATCACTCCTTAGCGTTGGTATGATTTCTGGATCGATCACCTTCTGAGAGATTGCATTGAGGAATGCACATAGCTTCACAATGGCTAATCGGACTTTTTCCGGTAGAAGCCCCCTCAATGAAACGGGAAGCAGTTGTGTCATAATCACGTGGCAGTCATGAGACTTTAGGTTCTGGAACTTTTTCTCTGGCATATTTATTATTCCCTTTATATTCGACGAGAAGCCAGTCGGGACCTTCATACTGAGCAGGCATTCAAAGAAGATTTCTTTCTCTTCTTTCGTAAGACCGTAGCTGGCAGGACCTTCATACTGCTTCGGAGGCATGCCCTCTTTTTCGTGCAAGCATTGCAGGTCCATCCATGCCTCAGGTGTATCTTTTGTCTTCCCATACACGCCCAAGAAGCCTAGCAGGTTCACACAAAGGTTCTTCGTCACGTGCATCACGTCGATCGGAGAGCGGACATCTAGGTCTTTCCAGTAGGGTAGGTCCCAAAATATAGATTTCTTCTTCCACATGGGTGCGTGATTCTCAGCGTCATCCGGAAGAGCTAGTTCGCCGGGACCCTTTCCAAAGATTACGTGTAAATCATTGACCATAGCAAGTACGTGATCACCGGTACGCATGGCGGGCTTCTTCCGGTGATCTGCCTTGCCTTTGAAATGCTTGCCTTTCTTTCGACATTGATGGTTGGTCGGAAGAAATCGGCGATGGCCGGTACATTCTTCCTGCAGCTTCCTAGGTATATACTATCGGTGTCAAGTAAACAGTGCGTGCATGCGTGGTATCCCTTGTTTGTCTGTCCTGAAAGGTTACTGAGAGCGGGCCAATCGTTGATGGTCACGAACTTCAATGCCTTTAGGTCAAATTCCTCCTTTTTGTGCTCATCCCACGTACGTACACCATTTCCATACCACAGCTGTAAAAGTTCTTCCACTAATGGCCTTAGGTACACATCAATGTCGTTGCCGGGTTGCTTAGGGCCTTGGATGAGAACTAGCATCATAATGAACTTCCGCTTCATGCACATCCAAGGAGGAAGGTTATACATACATAGAGTCATGGGCCAGGTGCTGTGATTGCTGCTCTGCTCCCCGAAAGGATTAATGCCATCCGCGCTTAAAGCAAACCATACGTTCCTTGGGTCCTTTGCAAACTCATCCCAGTACTTTCTCTCGATTTTTCTCCTTTGTGACCCGTCGGCCGGTGCTCTCAACTTCCGTCTTTCTTACGGTCCTCTTTGTGCCATCACATCAACTTGGCATGCTCTCCGTTTCGAGCAGACGTTTCAACCGTGGTATTATAGGAGCATACCACATCACCTTCGCAGAACCCTCTTCTGGGAGGCTCGCCGTCAACATCACTAGGGTCATATCGTCGATCTTATACGCAATGCACGCATACCGGGCATGCGTTCAGATCCTTGTATGCACCATGATAGAGGATCAGATCATTAGGGCATGGATGTATCTTCTCCACCTCCAATCCTAGAGGGCATCGACCTTCTTTGCTGCGTATGTCTTGTCGGAAATTCGTTATCCTTTGGAAGCTTCTTCTTCATTATTTTCGTAGCTTCTCAAATCCTTTATCGAGCACAGCATTCTCTGCCTTCCACTGCAGCAATTCGAGACGATACCGAGCTTTGTGTTGCCATCTTCGCAATTGGGGTACAACCCTTTTTGTGATCCTCTAACATGTGATCGAACTTCAGCTTCTCCTTTTGACTTTCGCATTGCGTCCTTGCATCGACAATGACCGGCGGAGATCATCATCATCGGGCACATCGTCGGTTCCTCTTGATCTTCAGCAACCGCCCGTTGCAGCACCATCGTGCACATCGTGCAGTTCCTCTTGATGTTCAGTAGCATCACCGTATTCAGGGGCACATAGTTGTCATCGTACTCTTCTTCTTCGCCGTCTTCCATCATAACCCCTATTTCTCCGTGCCTCGTCCAAACATTATAGTGTGGCATGAAACCCTTGTAAAGTAGGTGGGTGTGAAGGATTTTCCGGTCGAGTAAGACTTCGTATTCCACATATAGGGCATGGACAACACATAAAACCATTCTGCTTGTTTGCCTCAGCCACTTGAGAAAATCATGCACGCCCTTAGTGTACTCGGAGGTGTGTCATCACCGTACATCCATTGCGGTTCATCTGCGTGCATTATATATAATTAAGTGTGTCAAAAATCATTACAGAACATCATGAATAGATAATTAAGTGACCAAATTAATAGAAGTTCATCATCACATTAAAACCAAAGTACATACATAGTTCTCATCTAACAACATAAAGCTCTGCGAGCATCTAATCTAATTAAACCATGCCTTTGAAACTATGTAAAACATTTCAATGCGAAAACAAATCGATCATAATCGCAACCAATGTAACAACTGATCCAACGGCATAATGATACCAAGCCTCGGTATGAATGGCATATTTTCTAATCTTTCTAATCTTCAAGCGCATTGCATCCATCTTGATCTTGTGATCATCGACGACATCGCAACATGCAACTCCAATATCATCTTCTCCTCCTCAATTTTTCTAATTTTTCCTTCAACAAATTGTTTTCTTCTTCAACTAAATTTAACCTCTCGACAATAGGGTCGGTTGGAATTTCGGTTCAACAACCTCCTAGATAAATAAAATCTATGTCACGTTGGTCGGTATAATTATCATAAACAATAAATGAACCAATAGTTATGAAAAGATAATATATACCACATCCGAATCATAGACAGGGACGAGGGCCGGCGAGGCGGATACCAAAACCATCGCACTATATAAGATGCAATAATAAAAGTAAGAAAATTATACAAGTATCTATATAAACATACAAGTAAGAATTTTTTCCTTTCAGAATGAAGATAAGAACAAGAGGCTCACCACGGTGGTGCGGCGGCGAGATCGACGCAGCGAGGCGATCGGCCAGTGAAGACGGGACGGGCGTGACGGACCGCTAAACCTAGACAAATATTGAGGAAAATGGAGCTTGGAGGTCGAGCTTGAGAGGAGAAAGCTTAAGTAGTGTGGCTCGGGCATTCCATCGAACACCTCGTGTGCATAGGAGGTGAGCTAGAGCACCACAAAGCTCTCCCCTCGCCGGCCACGAAAAACAAAGCACTGGTAGTGCTCTGCTCGCAGGCGAGGGGTATATATAGGCAACTAATTGGTCCCGGTTGGTGGCTTGAACCGGGACTAAAGGGCAGGCTTTGGTCCCGGTTCATGCCACCAACCTTGACCAATGGTGGTGGGCCAGGAGCGAGGCCCATTGGTCCCGGTTTGACCCACCAACCGGGACCAAAAGGTCCAGACGAACCGGGACCAATGGCCCACGTGGCCCGGCCGGCCCCCGGGGCTCACGAACCAGGTCCAATGCCCCCATTGGTCCCTGTTCTGGATTGAACCAGGACTAATGGGCTGGCCGGGCCTGGACCATTGCCCCCTTTTCTACTAGTGCGCTTGTCATTTCCTTCTGCTCCTCGTTGGGTTCGACACTCTTACTTATCAAAAGGACTACGATAGATCCCCTACACTTGTGGGTCATCAAGACTCTTTTCTGGCACCGTTGCCGGGGAGTGAAGCGCCTTTGGTAAGTGGAACTTGGTCAGGAAAAATTTATATAGTGTGCTGAAATTTACTGTCACTTTTTAATATGGAACATAATCCTTTGAGTTGCTTGTTCGGGGTATCTTCACCCCGACCAGAAGAGCAAAGAGTTGCTCCTTGACCTACTAAACCTACTGAAATTGTTTATTTTGAAATACCTTCGGGTATGGTAGAGAAACTGCTAGCTAATCCCTTTACAGGAGATGGAACATTGCATCCTGATTTACACCTATTCTATGTGGATGAAGTTTGTGGATTATTTAGCTTGCAGGTATGCCCGATGATGTTATTAAGAAGACGGTATTCCCTTTATCTTTGAAGGGAGATGCATTGACATGGTATAGGCTATGTGATGATATGGGATCATGGAACTATAAACGATTGAAATTGGAATTTCACCAGAAGTTTTATCCTATGCATCTTGCTCATTGTGACCGTAATGATATATATATAATTTTTGGCCTGGAGAAGGATAAAGCATCGCTCAAGCTTGGGGGAGGCTTAAGTGAATGATATATTCATGCCCCAATCATGAGCTCTCAAGACAAATGATTATTCAAAAAAAATATGCTCGGCTTTCTCTTAACAATCGCTCCATGCTCGATACTTGTTGTGCTGGTTCTTTTATGATGAAGACTATTGAATTCAAATGGGATTTATTGGAAAGAATTAAACGCAACTCTGAAGATTGGGATATCGACGAAGTTAAGGAGTCAGGTATGAAACCTAAGTTTGATTGTGTTAAATCTTTTATGGATACCGATGCTTTTTCGTGGATTTAGCACTAAACATGGACTTGACTCTGAGATAATAGCTTCTTTCTGTGAATCATTTGCTACTCATGTTGACCTCCCTAAGGAGAAGTGGTTTAAATAATCCTCCCAGTGAAGTAAAAGTAGTTGCACCTATTACAGTTGAAGAAAAGACTATCACTTATAATGATCCTATTGTTCCTTCGACTTATATTGAGAAACCACCTTTACCTCTTAGGATAAAGGATCATGCTAAAGCTTCAACTTTGGTTCGTAAGAGTAATACTAGAACATATACACCTCCAGAGCAAATTAAAGTTGAACCTAGTATTGCTATGGTTAAAGATCTCTTGGCTGATAATATTGATGGGCATGTTATTTATTTCTGTGATGCAGCTGCTAGAATTGCTAGACCCGATGCTAAGAAACATAGACCTGTTGTAGGCATGCCTGTTATTTCTGTTAAAATAGGAGATCATTGTTATCATGGCTTATGTGATATGGGTGCTAGTGCCAGTGCAATACCTCATTCCTTATGCAAAGAAATTATGCATGATATTGCACCTGCTGAGATAGAAGAAATTGATGTTACAATTAAGCTTGCCAATAGTGATACTATTTCACCAATTGGGATTGTTAGAGATGTTGAAGTCTTGTGTGGGAAAGTTAAATATCCTGCTGATTTTCTTGTTCTTGGTTCCCCACAAGATGAATTTTGTCCCATTATATTTGGTAGACCTTTCTTGAAAACTGTTAATGCTAAGATAGATTGCAAAAAGGATGTTGTTACAATTGGCTTAGGGGTTATGTCTCATGATTTTAACTTTGCTAAATTTCGTAGACAACCCCATGATAAAGAATTGCCAAGTAAGGATGAAATTATTGGTCTTGCTTCTATTGTCGTGCCTCCTAATGATCCTTTAGAATAATATTTGCTAGACCATGAAAATGATATTTTTATGAATGAAAGAAGGGAAATAGATGAAGTATTCTTTAAACAGGGACCTATTTTGAAACACAACTTGCCTGTTGAAATCCTAGGGGATCCTCCACCACCCAAGGGTGATCCCGTGTTTGAGCTTAAACCACTACCTGATACTCTCAAATATGCTTACCTTGATGAAAAGAAGATATATCATGTTATTATTAGTGCTAACCTTTCAGAGCAGGAAGAGGAGAGATTATTGAAAATCTGAAGAAGCACCGTGCTGCCATTGGATACACTCTTGATGATCTTAAGGGCATTAGTCCGACGCTATGCCAACACAAAATAAAATTGGAGGAAGACACCAAACCAGTCAATGATAGCCAACGACGGTTAAATCCTAAAATGAAAGAAGTGGTAAGAAAGGAAATACTAAAGCTCCTTGAGGCAGGTATAATTTATCCCGTTGCTGATAGTCAGTGGGTAAGTCCTGTCCATTGTGTCCCTAAGAAGGGAGGTATTACTGTCGTTCCTAATGATAAATATGAATTGATCCCGCACTACTAGAAAAAGGGCTATAGATGGGATTGACACTAATGGCGCACCAGACAAGCGGTGCTCCATTAGTATATACTAATGGCGCACCACCTTACGATCGCCATTAGAGTTGAAACTACTAATGGCTTTTGGCCCAAGGTGAGCCATTAGTATCAAATTTTTTGAACTAGTGCTTTGTCCAAACATACTAATGGCGCATCCAGACTCGATCGCCATTACTAGTTGTAACTAGTAATGGCGCACTATCGGAAAATGCGCCACTAATGTTGTTTTTTATTATATTTTTATTCCTTTTTTGCAAATCTACTAATGGCGCCTTTGTTCACGTGCGCCATTACTAGTTTAAACTAGTAATGGGGCCTTTGTGGAACAGTCGCCATTAGTATATTTTTTTGCAAAACTACTAATGGCGCACCACCGGAAGGTGTGCCATTAGTAACCTGGATTACTAATGGCGCATTTAGAGTTAGTGCGCCATTAGTAAGTGAGCAACAACAAGATATTTTGGACAGCCTTTCCCTACCACACTCACTTTCTCCCACTTCATTCTCTCCACCTCCTCCTTGTCTGGGTGCCTCCTCTTTTCACCTCATTTCCACCATAGATTCATTCAAATTAAGTGGTTAGTTTACCTTGTTTTGATAGGTAAGTAATGGGGAAGCTATATTTATGTTGTTCTCCTACAACAATGTGCACATGCACTTTTTATGGCCTAGCTAGATCTATGTATGTTCGTGGTGTTGCATATGTTTGTGGTGTTGCATATGTGTTTGTGTTTGGAGGTGTACCGGTATTTGAAATCGATAGTTGCCAATATTTTGCGGAATGTTGATTCATTTCCGTTTGGCGAGAATTTTGGCATTAAGCATTCTTTTGGTCCTATTTTTAGGGAAAGTCATGCCAAATTTTTCTTGGTTCTAAAATATCGTTTTGCTCTACCCATGACGACCATAGTCCATACGATGACCGAAGGCATCGTGAATAGGTTTTGAGGTCCGCGAAGGCGAGATGCTTCAAAAGAACGAGATGGAGATAAGATGTCCGTGTCGAAGATGCAAGTGAAGAGCCTTATTGCGGACCGGATTCGGCAGGTCTTGGGACCACCTGCTCTTGCGTGGTTTCATGGATGGCTATCGGTGGCAAGGTGATGAAGATGACTACGAAGTCGTCCATGGGGTCGGGCAAGAAATGAGGAAGGGCAGCAAGACAACCACAGCGGCTCGGGCGGGGCGAAGGCGAAGAATCCCGGGAGATGTTCACGGCGGTGATCTTGTACACAGTCATCATGTAGAAGATGCAGGACATGATGATGAGGAAGATGCGGAGCGGGCGGCGGGCATGATCATGAAGATGATGATGCCGACGGAGCGAACGACGCGGACCATCGATGGGCTGGGTGCAGGACCCTCATATTCAAGAGCTGCTTCTCAAGCGGACGGATAACGCAAGAGCTGCCGCCGAGAGAAAGCCAAGATGGATCAACTTGTGTTAGGCGGTTACTCCATTGTATGAAGGATGCAGGCCGAGGATACCGCTTTGAAAGTAGCGCTCATGGCTCTGGAGATGAAGGTAAAACACAAAATGACCGACGCATGCTTTGACGAGAACATGTCATTCTGGCACGAACATCTTCCCAAAGGGAACAAGTGCCCGACCAGTTTGGAGGAGGCTAAGAAAATCGTGTGTCCTCTGGATTTACCGCACGTGAAATACCATGTGTGCATGAACAATTGCATCATTTATCGGGACGAGCACGCGAGTCTACCATATGTCCGGTGTGCGGCGTCACTCGATACAAGAAGAGGAGAAAGCTCCTCGAAAAGTGGTGTGGTACTTTCCGATCACTCCTCGTCTGCAGCGGTATTTGCGGACCCTAAGGTAGCAAAGCTCCTGCGTTAGCAGCGGATAGGGAGGAGAAGAAGAGAGAAGATGGCGCAAATGATCCGGAGATAGATAAAAGACAAGATCTGAGTCACCCTAAGGATGCGAGCGGTGTGCAAGCGTTGAAATTCGAAGACCCAAAATTTGGGAAGGATCCAAGGAACATCGTCTTTGGCGCGAGCACCGATGGAGTCAATCCGTTTGGCAGCGGAGAAGCACACATAGCACCTGGCCTGTGTTTGTGTGGATGTACAACCTTCCCCTGGTTGTGCATGAAGAGGAAGTACATTCACATGGTATGCTAATTGAAGGGTCGAAACAACCAGGAGCGACATCAATCTGTATCTAGGGCTGGTGAAAGAGGAGCTTGACACGCTGTGGAAAACGCCAGCCAATCGTGGGATGCCGCGGAGAAAGAATATTTCCCTATGAGCCGCTTTTCTCACGACGGTGCACGACTATCTCGATTCACGGATATCTCGCGTGGCGGGTAGTCCATGGATTTTACGGATCGTAAGGTGCATGGATGACTGGCGTATCGCCAGCTAGATAGAGATCCGGGTCTTGAAAACCGTGTTCATGGGACATCGAAGGTGGCTTCGCGACGATGACCCGTGGAGAAGCGCAAGGATTTGTTCGATGGTGAAACCAAACCCAGCGCCCATGTACGAGGAGCGGCGAGGAAATAGACAAGCTGTTGAAAAATTGGAAAGACTGCCTTTGCCGGAAAGAAGCAAAAGGCGCGAGCCGGAAAAAAGCGAAAGCGCGAGCCGCTGCTGAAGGTATGGAAAACGAGGTCTGTTTTACGGGACTTGCCGTCTTGGAAGATCCACCGTGTGCCTCATAGCCTTGATGTCATGCATATCACGAAGAGCGTGTGCGAGTCTGCTTGATACGCTGCCCAGCGTGCGGAGAGGACCAAAGATGGGCGAAAGCAAGGGCAGACTTGAAATCAATGGGCATCGGGCGGGAGCTTCACGCTAATGATGATGATGATGATGATGATGATGATGATGAGGCGAAGCAGGACCACGATGAAAGTCGTCGCAAAGGCAAAAGGCCAAGAAGACCGGAAATGACTACCCTCCGTGCTTCACTCTAAGTCGGGAGGAGATCGAGCAGTTTTCACCTGCCTCCTAGGAGTAAAACTTCCTTACGATTCGCGGGAAGATAAGGAGATACCTAGACCAAGCGAAGCGAAGTTCGATGGGATGAAGTCTCACGGTATCACGTCTTGATGATGCAGATACTTCGGTTGCAATCCGTGGGATAATGGGCGCGCGTCCGTGAAACGCTATTTGGCCTATGCAACTTTTTCGACGTCATCTCGGAAGTCGATTGGCGTGAGGCAACTCGAAGGCTACAGGAAGAGATCGTGGTGATACTATGCGAGCTTGAGATGTACTTCCCACCGCATTCTTGACGTTATGGTGCATCTGCTGGTCCATATAGTGGAGGATATCATCAACTTCGGGCGGCGTTCCTGCACAGCATGATGCCGTTCGAAAGGATGACTAGTGTCATCAAAGGATACGTTCGCAACATGTCACGCCCGGAGGAAGTATAGCGGGGGCTTTCGACGAAGAGTGCATCTCCTCTGCACGAATTATCTAGGCATCGAGAACCCGTTGGTCTGCCCGTCAACAGCACCTCGGCAGGCTCGCTGGATGGGGTCACCATGAGGGTCGCGCGAAATGCATGTCGACTTAGGCGGTCGACTTCGCCGACTTTGAAAGAGCAAACCTAGTCGCGCTACAACACATAGGCGTGGTCGATCCTTGGGTGGTAGAGCACAAAACCTTTATTAAGAAGGCGTACAATGGCCGAGGCCCAACAGAGGGCGGACGGAGATATAATCAAAGAGCACAACTCATGTTTCACGCATTGGTTCAAGCAGAAGATTATGTCGTACCCTTTACATGAGGATTCTTCGCGGAAGAACAACTCATATTCGCCTTGTCACGAGGCGCGAGCACAACCTGATGACCTATGAGGCGTCACGATATCAATGACTACACATTCTACACGAGGCCAAGGACATGAAGAGCGATGGTTATCGAACTCGGGTAACGATTAAATCCTACACGGTAATGACAAGGACAGATACTACGGAAGGATCGAGGAGATCGGGAGCTGAGCTACGTTGGAGAGAAGGTCGATGTTCCGTGTCGAGATGGGCTAAGAGCGTCCTAAAGAAGACGGTATTTCACCACCATGGTTATACCCGAAGCCAAATCCAAGACAAGGGCATAAGCGTCACAATGAAAAATGAGCCATGGGTACTGGCTTCCCAAGTTGACCAATGCTTCTTCATTACCGACCCGTCAAAGCCCGGTCGTGTTGTGGTGAGGAGAGGCAAAGGAAGATCATCGGAATGGATGGAGTAGCCAATGAGCAAGATTTCGACAAATACGGCGACCGAGGATCGAACATGACGACGATGATGAAGTAGCAGCATACACCACAAGAAGAAGCAGGACCACCCTACCTAAAGGGCGTCCGTTCCACAAAGAACTCCATTTGCGAAAAAGAAGGGCAAGAAGATTGTGAACAGATAGCTAGCTAAGATCGATTGTATTTAAATCGTAGCCTTCATTTCTCGATTGTATTTCATGGGCACTTTTGAACTATCATGAATATTTTAAATTTCATGGACACTCGATCTCGATCCCCTCCATCTCGTCGCTATCCCACCTCGCCAGATCGGTCCCCCGCCGCCTTGAGCACCCCGATCCACCGGCGCCGCCGCGAAACCCCCGCACCCTCGATTCCCCTACTCAACCACCGCCGCCGACCCCCGCACCTCCCTACTCAACCGCCGCCGCCGACCCCCGCACCTCCCCGCTCCACCGGCATTACTGTTTGATGATATTTTTCTAAAAATTATTACTGTCTTATAAAAAAATTACTGTTATGATTTAAAAAGTTTGAACATATTTAAACACAAATAAGTATCAAACAGCATTTTAAATGCATAAAAAATTGTGGAGCACAGGAATCGAACCCAAGACCTCTGGTGTGAGCTGGCTGCTGACCGGTCGAGCTAGTAGAGGAACTTGATGTGGATCAGGTCAGGTGGAAGATAACCTGTTGGTTCGAGCAGAAATCAAAAAAAAAATACTAATGGCGCACCAGGGCGAGGTGCGCCATTAGCATGGATGTACTTATGGCGCACCGAGGTGTGGTGCGCCATTAGTATTGTGTCGCCCCCATCCATATTTCCTCCCCGGCCCATACCTATCCCCTCTCTCTCCCTCGCCCTCGCCCTCGATCCCCTTCCCCTCTCCTCTCCCGACGTCGCTGCCCCGCCGCCTCAACGCCGCCCCGATGCCGCCTCGACGCCTCGACGCCTGCCCCGTTCCTCCTCCGGCGCCTCTCCGCCCAGCCCAAGCCCAAGGCCGCTCCGCCTCCACCTCCTCCGCCTCCGCCGTCAGACGAGGGCGCCGCAGCGTGGGCCCGTCGCGCGGCCGCGCTCTCGCTGCTGGGGCTCACCGGCGCCGTCGCCGCCAGCGCCTTCAGTGACCTCTCCGTCTTCCTCTCCTGCTCCAGGTCCATCCCCCGCCCTCCCTGCTATCGCTTGTCCGTCTCTCTGTAATTTCTGCCTGTGTTGACGGGACGTGGAACCCAGATGCGCCCAAGATCAAAACTTTGCGCCGATTTGTTTACCTGTTAGCATTCGTTTCCACGTGTTCATATCGCTCTTGCTGCTGATGCTGATTTGTACTCAAATTTGTCAATTTTTGTTATTTACAAAGGTGAGGGTATGGAGCTAACCGCTTTAGCTACTCTTGTTGTTGTTGCAGCCAGGTATTGGAGAAGGCTACCAAGAAACAGCAGGTAGCGAGCGCGATCGGCGAGCCAATCACGCGGGGTCCCTGGTACAGCGCGTCCATTGCCGTGAACCGCGCCAGGCGCTCCGTCTCCTGCACTTTCCCGGTGTCGGGGCCCCAGGGCGACGAGCTTCTTAAGTTCAAGGTTGTTCGCTTGGGAGGTGTGTACCGGTGACAACCTGACATCACTGTTTTGTGTCTAATTTCATAAATGAATGGAGCATGATTCAGATAAATCTTTGCCAGCAGTTACCATAGCTATAGCAATTGCTGCAAGGGCAGACTGTAGAATTACCTACCTAGATAGATTCTGATATTTGCTCGCAAAAGTTACATGGTTCAAAGAGAAGTTGACCATGCTAAGCATAGGGATTGAGGTTGAGCTGGTGCTCACTATGCAACATCGGTATTCTCATGAGTCCTTTTACAATGTAAAAGAAAGAATGAAACTCAAGTTCTACCCTTGTTGCCCCTGGTTGTTTCAACCTTTGTTACAAATTATTTCTGATTTCATAAATGAATGAAGCATGATTGGACTGTGAAGCTTATACATAATTACATACATAAGTACATAACAGTTAGGACAGATGTAGGCTGTAGAATGAAATAGCTAAAATTATATAATTTGTTCCCAAATTTCCATACCTAGTATCTCTAGTGGTCTTCTTAATGAGCGGCTATATTATTGTGATAAAGATGGTAGTCCAGCTAAATCAAATATGAGACTAAAACAGGAATGGAAACTTGTACGACAACTTAACTGAAGTAGTGATCAAAATACTGAATATGACTGTTATGACTTACACTTGGGGGTATATTGTTTTGACTTACACTTGTTAGCTTTTTTATAAGCAAAAACAATTGTTAGCTTTTATAAGCAAAATGCAGACAAACACTTACTACATACATATGCTCAACAAACACTTACTAACCAGAAAAGGTTTTGACTTGAAATGTCAATAGCACAGAGAAGCACCACAAGTTAAACACCTCAATCTGTTAGTATTTGTCTACATTTTCTCACATTCTTCTTGTATCTGATCCAGTATTGCTTGTAGTGGTTTGTCCAAAATGTTGAATGATACTGCTTGGAGATGCATATATTGTTTCACCTCTTCACATGCCAATGTATTTTCCTTGTTGTGATGGAGGCCTTTTTTGCCTTGTCCACCCGAGAGGCCCTTGAGTTTGCTGGAATGTCGATTAACTTCCATTCCAGCAAATTCGGGTACTCCATATGTCCTATTTTCAGCAAAGGTCGTGCTGAAATTTTCCGTGAATTTTAGCATGACTTTGCTAAAAATAGGACATATGGGGTACTTGTGACTAATGCATGGGCCGGGGTACTTGTGACTAATGATGAAAGCTTAGGCTTTTAGTGTGCCTCGGCGTCGAAAAACCCTCAATGATAAAAGCTTAGCTTTTAGGATGCCTCGGTGTCGACAAACCCTAAATGATGAGACCATGATCTTGTTCCTTGACATAACCAACTTTTTGACCAAACTTTGTTCCTATTTAGAGAGAAACATGGCCAACAACGATGAGGCCGGGGGTTCGGGCGGCAAGGCATTCTGGGAGCTGTCCTAGGAGATGGAAGAACAACCTCACTTGTATGAGGACGCCGCCTTCCCCACCGATCCTGAGACCACTGATGGTACCGCCGAGGATGACCCCACTGATGGTGCCGCCGAGGATGCCACCACTGATGATGGCAGCGCACGCACAGATGGCAGCCAACCAAAGAGGCAACGGAAGGACCGGCGCCTGACCGTGCTCCGGACCCTCAAGGAGGAAGTTACTGAAGTGGACTCCGACGGGAATCCAACGGCGCCCGAACAAATAGTCAAGGGTACTCGCTTCAGCTCGGGTGCATTCTCCGAGCACCGTCTCGATCAACACCGAGAACACGAGGCATCTGACCGAGGGAATTTGCGCAACCTCCTCTTCACGAAGCTGCACGAGCGATACAAGTTCCCGCTGAATTTGAAAACACAAGCCTCAAAGGTAATAAAGTGAACAATGCTGCCCTCATGAAGATGAGCAAGGCCCTGTCTACTTGGAAAAGCAATGTGAAGAGAATGATCGAGAAAGGTGAGAGTTATGAGAAGATCAAGGAGAAAATCCGCCCGATCACCGAAGATGACTACTAGCGACTTCAAGATCAATAGCTCGAGCACCGCAAACTCGAATCAAGTCGGTGGGGAAAGAAATGCGGGAGGCGGAACTTAGGGGAACACACACTCAGTCCGGCGATTCTGAGTGGCGGAGCCTATATGGGACAAGGAGGAGGCGGACCGTGCCGAGCAAGGCCTACCGCCCCTCTATGATAAATCTGGTGACAAGCAGACCAGGAACTTTGTCGGGGCCGGTACAAGAAGGACCGAAAACAAAGGAGCTTACCACGGATCCGAAGACCAGGGCGCTTGAGCTTGTTCAGTAAGGAATACACCCAGCGTAATTAGCTCCATATGGTTGCATTCTAATTAATGAAGCCAAATTTCTAAATGGTTCACATTCCTTCTGCAGGCGACTGAAAGCAGTAGAGTGGGGTCGACTAAGAGCAAACCTTGGGACACCACTCTAAATAGGGCGTTGAATGTAATGAAGAACAAGGATAATCTCGATAAGCGGCGTCGGCTGGTCGTGTGGCGGCAAAGGCTTGTCGACAAAATGGTCGTCATACTATAACTTGGTGGGCGAAAGGAGAAAAAGACCAGCTCGGAAAGCAGGCGCGAGGTTCAAGAACTCAAAGGCACGGTGGCGCGGATTCGGAGATTGTCCAAGAGCAAGTGCAACAACAACTCGGGCGGCGATCACCGCCATTGTGCCTACCTTGATCGAGGGTTGAGTGCGTGGATTGAGGCGGCCAACAAGGGCCGCCCGATTCTAGCTTCACGGCCAGCAACTCGCTGAGCAGCGATGGCGGGGCCATTGGTGTCTCCGCGGAGGCGGCATTGGTGTCTCCGGCGCCGCACGGAGCTTAATGCACCGGGTGTCGCGCCCGCCGCCACCTCTCGCAACAAGCGGCCCCTCCGTTAAGCTGCAGGCCCGCCGTTGGCGGTGCCTCGACATTAGCCGAGCTCGATGCCATCATCACGGTAACTAATTAAGCCTCTCTCGGCCGAGGACTTCATCTCCTTGCCTTTGACTGGGCATCCCTGACACCCTACATGTTTTCGCAGGGCGCCGCCGACGTTCCCTGCACTCTCCTGCACTTTGTGAACAACGAGTTGGTCGATGTCGCCAAGGGAAAAATCGTTCAACCGAGCAACCCCTTGTTCCACGGTACCCAGATGCCACCCAACTTGTTTTGGGTTCAACTGGTTCGGGTGCTGCCAGGCTGCGACGAGTTTTTACCTCCGATTCGACCCGTCGGGGCCAACAATGATGATGTGATGACCCTCAGCGCCTGCCTGAGCTGGCCCCTGCTTTGGCCGAAGAGCCAGATTCGTTTGGGGGCGGGGGACACCATCCCAAAGAAAACACCGCCAGTCGTGCCGGCGCCAAGTCGGCCCCATGGCAAGACCGCCATAGCGGTGCGGACATCCCTATGCCATGGATCCAAACATGCATATGGCACAGGATCGAACAACGGCGGCGACGATACATTTGGCAGCGTCGATCGAGTACTTTGCCGATCATGGGTGCAGTGGCGACTTCATGGGGCCTCCTTCTCAAGAACCCAACCCAACAAAAGGCGTGCGCGATCTAGCTGGTACCACGGAGAAGCCAAGTTACAGCGAGCGTCGTCGCCGTTCAGCTCTCGAGGAGGCGCCCCACTGCCGACTTCACCGAGCCTCGAGATAGGCGAGGTGCGAAATAATATCAGCCCCAACACACTCAAGAAGGCGGTCTGTGAGCAGAACTCGGTCCCATTACAGGAGAAGAAGAAGGCACGCAAAAGAATGACTAACAAGGGTGCGGGCCAGCCGGCACCGAATGCGATCCGTGCTCGGGGCGGGCCACCTTCACTGAGGATATCTCGAGGAGGTGCATGTGGCGGGTAGGCGATGCTACCGACAAATATGCTCAATGCTGCAACCGGTGCTATCGGAGTCTGCAGCGGTGTTCTTTCTTTTTAGAAGCGGCGTCTCGAGAGAGAAGGATGTGGCATACCGGTTTCGCGGCCAAGGTGCGGAGGGCAAGGGCTTTGTGGATAACTCCATCGGTGTACGATCATCCTGCGGTTTGATGACATCCACGGTATGTTGAACCTTCATCCGCTGCACTAAACCTTCGTTCGGCTATTTTCGCTGAGTATGGAATGCGGATCATTAGCGACAAGACCCGGACATCGTGATAGTCGACCCCTTCTACATGCGTGCCAAGATCTTGGGCAGCGCTGGGGACCGACAAGTCGTGAGTTCTTACCTCGAAGGCGTCATTACGGCAAACCAAGATAAGGATAACTTCCTCGTGCCTTACTTTCCGAGTAAGTCCTCCCTCAACCGGCCCGTAACATATGAATTCTTAGATTTGATCGTTTTCTTTTAACATTCCGTGTTTTCTGCGGTGACACACATTGCGCTCATCCTCCTAAGCCCCAAATATTCCATGGCCACGTATTTCGACCCGACCGTCGATCGAGCGTAGACTACACAAATGTCAAGAAGGTTCTTGATGATGTTCTCCCAGCTCGCCAAATCTGGAGCACCTTCACCAGTCCTATTCGTATGTCACGGCAAGCACGTGTTCTCCCCAATCTGACGTTCTGCTGCATCAAGCAGCCGCTGGCGGTCGAAGGGTGCCTACTCGCCATCCATCACATGCGAGGCGATCGTACATGACCATCATCAACTTCGCCACCGAGTAAACTCAAAGATTGGGCGCGGCGTGTCGGCAATCCGGGACGCGGACATCGGACAAGAATTCTTTCGCATCCGATCGGAGTTTGCGGAAATCATCCATCAAGATGTCGCCGTACCTCGGGGTAGTTCTACCTCGAAATCAACCGTCCAACGGTGACATCAACACAATGCTACAAATGCAGGTGACAACGCCCGTTATTTCATGACTCCCACGGTGAGCGGCGGCTTCATCACGCTCCGGTCCCTTGAGTCGAGTCGAAAGCGGTGATGTTGTGTCTAGTTCTGAAACATCAATTGGCTCATGTTGTAATTAAACTTTAATGAGCTTGTAGTATGTCTCTTTGGTTTGAGAGTCGTTCAACTTAGATGTAATCGATGCTATTAATGTCTTGCTTTTCTCTTCCGATCGTTCATTGCATACTTATATATTGCTTATGTATTATGCGTGAATTGGTACTAACGTTTCGTTTGGCTAGTGCATAGCGATGCCGTCGTATGTCGTGTACAAGGGTAAGGTTCCGGAATCTCTGACGGCTGGGAGGAGTGTCGGAGACAGGTTCACCGATTCAGCGATATGAGTTACAAAGGTACACCACTAGGGCCAAGGCGAATCTAGATCGCCCGCTATCTAGAGGGAGAGGAGGAGGCGTTGGAGGAACCGGATGAAGGCGAGTTTCATCGTGATGATGCTCATCATGATGACCGCAGCTCTCTTCTATGTGATGGTAGTTTAGATGATCGATATCGACTTGTAATGTGAAGACAAACTCGCTACTCGCGGTCTCGAGACTTGTAATATAATGTTCTATCTTTGTTTGGTCTTTTCAATTCGGAGACTAATATGATGAATTGTATTAGGAGACTAATATGATGAATTGTATTCAAAGACTAATCTTCTATTGTATTCGATGAATCTGTTGTTGATGTGTGCTGTCTATATTTTGTCCAATTATACATTTTGTAACCTGTGCAAAAACAGAAAATAAAAAATAAAAAAACCTAATATTCATACTAATGGCGCATCACATCACGAAGGCGCCATTAGTATGCCAAAGATAATAATGGCGCATCATTAAACAGTGCGCCATTAGTATGCCGAAGTTACTAATGGCGCATCTTGTTGTTGTGCACCATTAGTATGCCAAAGCACTGGTATACATGGCCCACAGGAGGCATACTAATGGCGCCATTGTTGTATATACTAATGGCGCATCGAGGTCCGCCATTAGTATACGAGATACTAATGGCGCACCAGCGGTGCGCCATTAGTAAAATATACTAATGGCGTGGCACTAATGCGCACCACTAATGCACCATTAATGGCCAAATTAGGTGCGCCATTAGTAGGCCTTTTCCTAGTAGTGCCTCAAAGAATTATTACTGGTTATAGGATGGTAATTGGCTTCCGAAAAATAAATAAAGCTACTAAAAAGGACCGTTACCCTTTACCTTTTATTGATCAAATGCTAGAAAGACTATCCAAACATACACATTTTTGCTTTCTAGATGGTTACTCTGGTTTCTCTCAAATACCTGTGTCAGCAGAGGATTAAGAAAAGACCACTTTTACTTGCCCTTTCGGTACTTTTGATTATAGACATATGCCTTTTGGTTTATGTAATGCACCTGCTACCTTTCAAAGATGCATGATGGCTATATTCTCTGACTTGTGTGAAAAGATTTGTGAGGTATTCATGGATGATTTCTCCGTTTATGGATCCTTTTTGATGATTTCTTGAGCAACCTTCATCGAGTTTTGCAGAGATGTGAAGATACTAGTCTTGTCTTGAATTGGGAGAAGTGTCACTTTATGGTTAATGAAGGCATTGTCTTGGGGTATAAAATTTCCGAAAGAGGTATTGAAGTTGATAAAGCTAAGGTTGATGCTATTGAAAAGATGCCGTGTCCCAAGGACATCAAAGGTATAAGAAGTTTCCCTGGTCATTCCGGTTTTTATAGGAGGTTCATTAAGGACTTCTGTAAAATTTCTAGGCCTCTGACTAATCTCTTACAAAAAGATATTCCTTTTGTCTTTGATGATGATTGTGTAGAAGCATTTGAAATAGTTAAGAAAGCTTTGATTTCTGCACCTATTGTTCAGCCACCTGATTGGAATTTACCGTTTGAAATTATGTGTGATGCTAGTTGAGGGAGTCCTGGATTAGGGGGTACCCGGACAGCTGTACTGTATACATCGTCCGGACTATCGAAGCGTGAAGATACAAGATTCAAGACTTCGTCCCGTGTCCGGATGGAACTTTCCTTGGCGTGGAAGGCAAGCTTGGCGATCCGGATATTATATTTCCTTCCTTGTAACCGACTCCATGTAAACCCTAGCCCTCTCCGGTGTCTATATAAACCGGAGAGGTTGGTCCTTAGAAGGCCGATCACAATTATAATCATACCATCATAGGCTAGCTTCTAGGGTTTAGCCTCCTCGATCTCGTGGTAGATCTACTCTTGTACTACCTATATCTTCAATATTAATCAAGCAGGAAGTAGGGTTTTACCTCCATCGAGAGGGCCCGAACCTGGGTAAACATCTGTGTCCCTTGCTTCATGTTACCATCAGCCTAGATGCATAGATCCGCCGGTTTTGACACCGACATTGGTGCTTTCATTGAGAGTTCCTCTATGTCGTCGCTACGGGGTTCGATGGCTCCTTCAACAATCGTCAACAACACGGTCCCGGGTGAGACCTTCCTCCCCGGACAGATCTTCGTGTTCGGCGTCATTGTCCTGCAGGCCAATTCGCTTGGCCATCTTGTGCAAATCGATAGCTACGCCCCAGGCCACCAGATCAGGATCGGAAACCTGAATTACACGGCGGATATCCGCGGAGACCGGATTGCCAACGGATTCGTGCCCATGCCAGGGGCACCGGACAGTCACGACGAGCATGGCTTAGACCTGCTGTCGGACAAAGCTCGGGGTATGACCCCCGCAATAGCCTCGGACCTAAATCTGGAACAGGACGCGTTGCCTAAGGACGGAGGACTGGACCCCGCCCCGCAGGTCGCACACTCATCAGCGGTGGAGCCGAACACGGGCCTTACCTCTGTGGTGGCCTGTGATTCCGGACCCCCGGATTCGTATCCGGATGTTGGTCCTGGTCCGCGCACTCCCGAGCCAGTCGAGCCAGGTTGGGCTCCGGTAATGGAGTTCACCGCTGCGGATATCTTTTAGCACTCGCCCTTTGGCAACATGCTGAACTTGTTAAAAACTCTCTCTTTGACAGAAAATTCTGGGCCAAACTATTTCCGGCTCAAGTGGGAAGCAGGCGACGAAGAAATTCGTTGCCCACCCACCACCCACTTCATAGCCACAGTCGATGATTCAACCGACGTGCCTGACTTCGACTCCGAAGGCATCGACGGTATGGACGACGATGCAGGAAAAGATTCGAAATCTGTGGGGTGCTGGACTTCTCCCTCGTCACACGACATATACATGGTGGATACGCCCAAAGAGGACAAATAAGACAATCCAGACGATAAAACCCCTGGACAAAAGCCAAAGCGACGGCGCAGACGCTGTTCTAAGTCCAGCAACAGTAAAAATAGCGACAAGAGCGCCAGAGGGATCGATACTACAATCAACTCCGAAGGCAACAACGACCATACGGACCAAGCGATGGAGCAGGGCGAACCAGGTCACCCTGAACACAGTTCGGAGCAGACGCCCGAGGACAATGAACCTGACAGACAAGGTCATCAAACCGAGTTAGCACAGGAAAACAGTCCGGATAATGATGCAATCCCGGAAAAACACGTGGAACGAGATAACCTCCACAGAAAGCTTATGGCCACCGCAAGAAGTCTAAAGAAGCAGAAACAACGGCCCAAAGCCGCACAGGAAACGCTCAACCGTAGATGGAACAAAGTTCTAGACACTGAGGAAAGATACAGCGATGATCGCCATACAAAGAGCTATCCAAAACGCAAGCTACTGCCAGAATTCGATGACGAAGCCGTGCCACTTCACAACCGCAACAAAGCGGCTACCGACGCCGCGCACGATCTACGTGAGCACCTGGATAAGAAAGCTGGCGAGGCCAGGTCCATTTATGGATCTAAAGGACACACCCCAGCGAGGGACTACGGTCACCAAAACTATTATGCCAATCGAATACCAGGTCGGAATAAACACCGGACACAACAACAGCCGACGGCATGCCACAAGACGTCCGGATCTGAGAGGGCTGCTCACCCCATGCTTTACGAAGAGTCTTGGACCATGAATTCCCACAGGGCTTTAAACCTGTGAACATAGAGGCATCTGACGGAACAGCAGACCAGGCGTCGGATTGAGGATTTTATCCTGCATATACATATGGCTCGTGGGGATGACCTCCACGCCATCAAATACCTTCCCCTCAAACTGAAGGGACCAGCCCTACACTTGTTGAAAAGCCTCCCTGAAAATTCAATTGGGAGTTGGGAGGAACTCGAGGACGCTTTCAGGGCCAATTTTCAAGGGACCTATGTCCGGCCTCCAGATGCTGATGATCTAAGTCACATAATCCAACAACCCGGAGAGTCCGCCCGCAAGCTTTGGAACAGATTCCTCACTATGAAGAACCAAATTGTCGACTGTCCGGACGCTGAAGCTTTAGCGGCATTCAAACACAGCATCCATGACGAGTGGCTCGCTAGACACCTCCGCCAAGAAAAGCCGAGGACAATGGCAGCCTTAACAAGCCTCATGACTCGCTTTTGCGCGGGTGAAGATAGCTGGCTAGCCCGTAAGGGCACCAGCGACCCCAGCACATCCGAAATAAGGGATGGCAACGGGAAGCCACAGCATAATAAAAACAAATGCCCAAACAAGGAAGAGATACCGGATAACACAACGATTAATACCGGATTCAGGGGCTCTCGACCTCATCAGCAAAAGAAGCCATTTAAAGGCAGTAAAGAGGGACAGTCCGGTCTGAATAGAGTCCTAGACAGGCTATGCCAAATTCATGGCACCCCTGACAAACCTGCGAACCACACGCACAGAGAGTGTTGGGTCTTCAAGCAGGCCGGCAAATTAAGTGCCGAACACAAGGGAAGGGAAACACCAAGTGAAGACGATGATGAACCTCGCCAGCCGAACACTGAGGGACAGAAAAAATTCCCGCCTGAAGTTAAAACAGTGAACATGATCCACACGACTCACACATCCATGAGAAGGCACGAACGCGCGCATAGAGACGCGCTCGATATAGAGCCCATCGTACTCACAACTAACCACTAGATGTCTTATCCGATCACCTTCGATCACTTGGACGACCGAACTAGTATTCGGCGTGGAGAATCAAAGGCCTTGGTGCTTGACCCAATAATAGACGGATACCATCCCACCCATGTCCTCATGGACGGCGGCAGTAGTCTCAATATAATATATGAAGACACTATCCGCAGGATGGGGATAAACCCATCCAGAATCAGCCAAAGCAACACCACCTTTGAAGGGGTGATACCAGGCGTTGTAGCCCACAGTAGGGGCTCCGTCGTACTGGAGGTAACATTCGCTCTCCAGGCAACTCGAAGCGAAGAGCTGCTCTTCATCATCGCACCCTTCCAAAGCGACTATCATGCATTGCTTGGAAGAACGGCCTTCGCCCGCTTCAACGCATTGCCGCACTATGGCTACCTTACACTCAATATGCCCGGCCCACGTGGCGTCATCACCGTTAGCAGAATCACAGAGCGCTCTTCACGCGCAAAAAAACCCGCGACGGCCCTAGCGGCCGGACTATAAGCAGCCTCCAATATTAGAAAATATGACTGGTCATTAAGACCACAGACACGGTTAAAGGAGTCCGGTCGCCCGGATAAGATTGAATCAGGCACCGTATATGCAATCCCATAGAGGACACCAGGGGCTATAAATACTTGATACAGCCCCACACTTGGCTCAACCTTATTGGCAGGCCAACATCTTACACTTTTATTATCCATCGCATACTAACGTTGTACTCTCCTACGAGTTTTCCTTTTTTCGCAGACAACGTTCGCGCGATACCCTTCCAGGATACGGCACAACGGAGACAAAGGCGGAGACGTGCAGCAGGGCCCCATTCAACATGTTTCTTTTTAGATTAAGCCCCTGTGTAAACCTTTTCTATTTCCTCTTGTTGTTCAACCATCCCATGGGTTCCATACCCACAGAGGATACTGCCGTTTTTGGCATTTTGCCACGACGGATTAACGCATGTACCTGGAAACACAGGGTTTATAATGAATGGGCATTCTTGAGCCCATCGTTTGTCATAAAGTCCGACTACCCTAGGGAGTGTTCGGTGTCACGAGTTTGGCCTTGTATGCATCAACTCCGAATCATGTCTTTGGTCAAATGTTGGGTTTGCCCAGCTCCTGGTTTTGCCGCCTTACGTTCCGTATTATCGGCTAAGGTGGCCAAAGGAGAACTACTACGATTGTGCCCTGGTTATTCCGGACGAGCACCTCGAGAGAAAGCCGGCCGATTGTCATGATACAGCGAGAGACTGTTCAACCACTCGAAGACTTATCGGAGTATTTAGGATCCCTCCACATTAATGAAGGACCGTTTCCCGATCATGTACACACGCGCCCGTATTCGGATGCACGTGAAGGTACCAGGGGCTACATAGTAGCCCCAACATTAGACTCACATGGCTAAGCAAAAGTGTTACAGCTATTTAGTCTGGTTACCTAATTCGACGTGCAATCACCTCCTTAATGGACCAAGATGTTGGATCAAGTGTGATTAAGCATATTTTTCGCGAACACCCCCGCATTGTCTGCGTGGGGGCTGAAGCCAACGACTGCTATCTTTCAGATTACACATTCATATATGTAAATGGCCGCACAGGGGAGACAATCATATTTTCAGGAAAACAGTATAAATATTGTCTAATAATGAAAATAAACATTGTTTTTACAATGATTTGGTTCATCACTCGAACATGAAATTCTTCGAGCACTGCGCCTCTATTAGGCGAGCACCTTCGATGACCTGCGCCAAGTAGTGCTCGGCCGGATATTGGCCCCCCGCCGAATCTTGGGTTATAATGGTGGCCTCCATATCCGTCCAATAGGCTTTAACGTGGGCAAGAGCCATTCGTGCACCCTGTATGCACGCCGACCTCCTCATGGCATCGATCCGAGGCACGGCCCCAAGGAATTGCTGCACCAAGCCAAAGTAACTGTCCGGCTTAGGCCCCTTCAGCCAAAGATGGTCTATCACAGACCTCATTGCAAGACCGGACAGCCTGTGAAGCTCCGCTACAGCAGCCATCTTGTCACTTAATGGCAGCGGGCGAGTGGGAGCATTGAATTGCGACCGGAAAAGCTTCTCCACTTCCTTATCACCCTGACCCTCGAAGAACTTGGCAGCGTCAGCTGTACTCTTCGCCAAATCCGCATACGTGTCCGCAGGACTCCAGCGTCCATCCAGGGGAGCATACTTCGGAGCGAAAAACTTCGTCCGCAGCAAGTAGGAGCCTCCAGCCGCGATTTTACCGGCCTGTTGAAGCTCCTCCCGTACACCCCTGAGCTCGGTCCGTATTTCCTTTGTGGCATTACGTGCCTTGTTCAGATCGGCCGAACTATCCTTACGCTCCTTTCTAAGGAGCTCATACCGGTCAGCGGCATTTTTTAAATCCACAGCCATTTCGGCTATCTTTTCCTCGCTTTGGCGATGAGCAGCCTGTTCGGCTCTCAATTCCTCGTCTGCCTTTAGGGCAGCCACACTGCTAACCCGAGCCTGTTCCTTGTCCTGGGCAAGTTCTGCCCTCAGGGCCTCCATGGCAGCAGCACCATCTGTAGTCTGAACATATTACATTAATATCATGCCGCCTCCATATTTTTGTATACAAAGGAAGGTAGAGCACAAACCTTGCAATTTGTCCAGCCGCTCGTTCACCAGCGTGATATCAGCATCAATCGATCCAATCTGCCTGGTTAGTTCGGCAACTTCAACGGACTGGTCGGCGGCCGGACCCACAGGTACCTACACGTATTTACAGCGTAATCATTGATTTACGATCCCCCGTTTGCCGCCTAGGGCGGGCACCCAGAGTCTCAGGGGCTACTATCTCTATGGAGCACACCTAATGCGTGCCTCACAGCCAAAACAGTGTATTCTTCACTACATACCTCAAAGCCTCTGAGCAGACTTGTAAATGCTTCATTCAAACCGCTTGTAGCGGATGAAATCTTCCGGAGCACCACGCTCATTAATGAGCGGTGCTCCTCCGAGAGCGCAGCTCACTCCAGTAGGCCCGTCAGTACGTCCGGCCGGACATCAAACTGTGCCGGACCCTTCCCATAGCCCCTCGTGGGAGCCAAAGGCTCCGGGCTCAGGGCGGCTAACGCATTGACTTCCGGCTTCGGCAGATCCGGACTCCTCCATGACGAACTCTGTTGAGAAGGGCTGCTAGCCGGACTGCGAAAAGACCCCCCGAAGGGTGGGGTTTCGCTCTCCATCATCTTCGGAGGAAGATCCCCCGAAGACGAACAGTGTTGAGAAGGGCTGCTAGCCGGACTGCGAAAAGACGAATCCTGGTTATTGATCTAGGAGGAACGCAGTACCTTCGAATTAAAAATTAACTTACAGCTTGGTGGAGGGCTGGCCCGTTGGTGGGCATGATGCGGTGAGGGTGCCAGTCGGGGCAGAGCCCCCTGGTGTTATCTTTTTCCCTGGTTTGGGCATCTCCGCCTCCGAGTCTTCGGAGGCAGCCATCTTCTTCCCGCGCGGGGAGTGGGCTTTAGCCTCCCCTTCCCAACTATCCTCCTTAGGGGAGGCAACAATTCCCCCGGTTCGGATGCATATCGTGTGAAGTTCGGTTTCTTCGTTCTTCCCCTTGTCTTCCCCTAAGGGCATTCTGCTGAGCACCTGGTCAAGCATCTTGGCTATGGTGGGACTAGGCGAGCCTTCGGGAAGTGGCACCGGACACCTGATTCTCTCCGCCTTGCCGAGCCATTCCTGGCCATGGATGGTTTTCAGAATAAACAATTATGACAAATACAAAATAAGGTGTCCGGTATCAAGTTTACTTACTTGGGTATCTAGGCGATTGCAGCTTAGGCCTGCATCCTCGATGGTGTCCGAACACTTTACTTTCGGTCCGAAGAATAATTTGCACATCCCTTCGAGCTTCAGGCCGAAGAAGTGCTTGACAGTCCGTGGACCCTCTGGATTGAATTCCCACATCCAGAGAGGCTGGCGTTGGCACAGCAACATCCGTCAGATTAACATCACTTGCATTATGCTGACAAGGTTAATGTCCCTCTCAAGAAGCTCCCGGATGCGGTTCTGCAGTACTGGAACATCACCAGCGGGCCCCCAATTCCGTCCTACGTCGGTCCAAGACGCTAGTGTGGGGACCGATTCTCCGGGTGTTGGTTTCCAGAAAATGGCCGATGTGCTCATCAGCCCCAGGATTGCTGTTAGCTGATGAGGCACCAACTTGATGCAGAAATTCCAAGCAAAATGCAACATATGTATTACAAGACCATTCTGGCCTGTGAGTACAACAAATGGTTTCTAAAGGTTGATGGCGGAAGCGGTTTATGGATCATCAGCGTCTATGGGACTCCAATTTCCACAGGAACAACTGACCAGGTTAACTCCTATCTTCGCGAGACTGCTATCACCATTTGCTTAGGTTCCGGGGCTGTCATCCCAACGCTCCTCTCCAAGCAAGAAATCTGGCCAAGATAATAGCCAGGGACAAGCCAGTGAGTACTTTGAATGTACTCGCAAACATCATGAACACAGGTATAATATAACAATGATGTGCTCAAAATATTTTATGCTCAGGGCGTCAGTCACAGAAGATAAATAAAACACTGATGCATGCAAGTATGTTATTTATGAATATGCAATAACATAGTAGTATTAAAATTTATGAAATAAATAACATCATGCCACAGTCGGGCGTCTTAGCGACACCACATAAAGGGCTTTAAAAGAAATGCCACAGTCGGGCGTCTTAGCGACACCACATAAAGGGCTTTTAAAAGAAATGCCACAGTCGGGCGTCTTAGCGACACCACATAAAGGGCTTTAAAAGAAATGCCACAGTCGGGCGTCTTAGCGACACCACATAAAGGGCTTTTAAAATAAATGCCACAGTCGGGCGTCTTAGCGACACCACATAAAGGGATTTAAAAGAAATGCCACAGTAAATATCCAGGAGGTAGAACCATCCCAGGGATATTCAATAATACAAATAAAATCATGGGTTAGTCAACAATAATAATAATAATCATAATTGTCACGATCCACAAGTTGTGAAATTCACTTCTGGTTTTACAGTTTCACCTCCGAAGACCGACACTAAGACCGACACTTGACCCATCCCAGACTGTAATCCTTAACCAAGGACACGGCTATTCGAATAGGTTTAATCTCTGCAGAGGGTGTACTCTTTACCCACGAGTAACGGATTCCTTTAGTCCATCGGGACTAATTCCGTCTCGATCTTTTGTTGAAAACACACCCAACTTGCACACACCAGCTTAACTCACATGTGTCCGGAATCACCCACGACACTGTTAAGCAAAACTCTAAGTGGGAGGCTACAACCTCGGCGTAACATGGGATCACAAAATTTATACAGCAGCAAAGCTGGGAGCTACCCCTTGGCTACAACCGAAACACCCATGCTCCCGGACCCGATGGTATGACTACCGGAGGCCTCGGTATCTCCACCATGGCCTCTCATGCGGTGTGTGTGCTAGGAAAGGGTTGACAACTTACTAAACTGTACCCTACTTGTTGTAGAGGCAGTGGTAGTCTGAAGCAAGTATGGGGTTACTAGCACAAGACTCGATCTACGATCGACTCAGGAGGTTGTAATGTTCCCTGCAAGATTAGTATAACAATGCATATACTTCAAACAACAGATAGAAACACCATGCGACATACCCCCTCATGCCATACCGGACACGTCCGCCTCGACGGAGTTCTAGGGACAAGACCGTGTCTACCCAAGACAGACGCCTTCCCGGCTTTCCTCCCGGTATGCATGAAAGGCATATGACGGTGATTCATATCACAATCATGTCAACTCCATTTGCATGAAATTCATTAACATGCACTCAGGAGCAGGAACACATCCTCACATAAAATGACGTATGCTCGTGTCGGGGTGGTGTTGTCACCATGCTATGCAACTCACACAAATTTCACCAGGGTTCAGAAAGCTTGCCTTCAGGTCATGGGAAGGCAGGTTGCATTCCAACACATCTTGAAATCTTCAAAAATCCTAATTAAAAGAATATATTTGAATTATTACATAAAATCAAAACAGCACAAAAAAAGTTGTCTGAATTTTTTTCAAATAAATCTTAAAATAAACTAGACCATATTTGAGAGAGGTAGGAAAAAGAATCACATTTGGAGTTGTATTTAAAAAGTTATAGTCAGTCAAAGTTCTGGTCAAAATCTGATTTTAAATAAACAGAAAAAGAAAAGAAAACGCTTCAAACTGGTACACGTCGAAAACGTACTTCGAGCTTTACGTCTCCACTTAACCCACGTGGACTGGGGCGGGGTCACTGACAGTGGGTCCAAGGGCCCACTGGTCAGGTTTGACCGGTCTCCCCCGCCTCCTTCCTCCTCTGGCGAGCAGGCGGGGCTCGGCGACCAACGCCGGCGCAGCGGACTCCTCGCGGCCTCTGGAGGTGGGGATGGATCCGCAAGGCTGAGGCGGTCCTTCCGTAGTCGAGGGAGTGACAGGAATGGAGTGAGCTGTCGTGGCGAGCTTCTTGGCGGAGGAAGCCGGGAGCATAGTGGTTTTGGGGCTGCGGTGGTTCCCGATCGAAATTGAGCAGGGGGAAAGGTTCAGGGGAGGAATAGAGGGTTTCTGGTGAAGCGATTGGAGAGGGGGAGGCCCTGGTTGCGCCGAACGGAGTCGGGAGGCGGCGGTGGCCGAACTGACCGGAGAGGTTGAAGATGACCTGCTCCCCTTCAATTGGTGCCGATGGGGGTGCTAGTGAGACGGCGTGAGGCTTCCTGAGGGCTCAAAGACACTCGGGGCTTCCTTATATAGCGTGGCTAGGTCGGTTCGAGGTGGCCGGAGATAAGAACGGCGGCGAACCGATGTTCTGTAGCAGCATTGGGACGTGGCGGGGCTGAGGATGGCGGCAAGAGCTAGCGGACGAGCGGGGCACTGCTCCAGGGCGAGCTGGCGTGCGGGAGTGGCTCGCTCAGCGCCGACATGGCCGGGGCCTGCAAGCGGTCGTCAGCTAGCCGCCACGGCCATCCTGGCGGTGGCGCTGTGGGGTGCCAGGGGTGGTCGGGGTGGCGTGGCGGTGCAGGGATACGTGGCGTGCTAGCAGCTGTTGGCGAGGGCGGAGCAGGTGCGGGCGAGACGCGCGCTCTCGGCGCGTCGCGTGTTAAACGACTTTCTGGTAGCGCCAGAGCACGCCCGGGACGTGTTTGGCGAAATGTCAGGGTAGTCTAGAGGTCGCGGGTGAGGCTGGCAAGAAACAGGGCTAGGTTAGGGTTAGCAAGGGGATCAAGGGACATGGTGGATAGGCCAGGGGCTCAAGTTCACAATGTAAAGTTGAAATCATGCCAAATCTGGCTATGCACTCAGGGTGTTTGTCAAAATGCCAAGGGCATCTAGGCAACACTTGGGGTGGCCAAATTCTCAGATCAATGTCTCTTTGGATGGATAAGGGGGTGGTGAAGTTAGTTTGACAGAAGCGGAAACTTGTTAGTGCAAGTTATGCAAAACTTCAGTTCTGGGCAGAAGGTGGATGGCACTGTTTCATGAACCAGAATTCTTCCAAAGGGTCCACTCTTCTGGACTTAAGGGTTTGGCAAGGAGGATTATAAGTAGGAAAATGAATTATGGATGAAGAAGCAAGTTAGGAGATGGTTGTAGTACAAATCACCAAATGGCACCAGAATGAAGATGAGGATGATTCACTCAATTTTTCCAAAGAATAACACTAGGTTTTTGCATAAAGTTGGATGGCATTCTACTACTGATATATCATAATTTTGGTGGAGGCTCTAGAGAAATATTTAATTAGGCTATAGTGCAAAAGTGCCCACTGGACCAGATTTGAAAAACAGGTGTAAAACTTAAAATATGCAATGAAATAATTATATTAATGCACACAAGTGATTTAGAGACATCACATGACATCTCCAAATTTTGGTTGGAATCTTAACTGAATCTATCAAATGGTTGTAGTTCAAAAAGAGCTCCAAAATTTAAAACACTTCATTTTAATGAATAAAGCTCAGGGTGAAGTAATTTAATAAATAAATCTACTGATTAAAAAGTGTTATACAGAGAGCATAGAAGCCCAATATGTTTTGGAAAGCTCCACATGGAAAATACACCTTAATATTAAAAGAAGAGTTCTGAAATCAACAGAAATAAAAATATTAAAACTCCTGGCAAAATTTTTAATATTTAAAAACTTGGCTAAATTTTTGGGGTGTTACAATTACTACCCCCCTTAAGAAAAATCTCGTCCTCGAGATTTGCTAAGAGTTAATTTTAAATAAAAATGAATTAAAACGAAAGTGGCTATAGTGAGAGCAATAAGTGGTGCAAAAAGACAGTGTGGGATACTGGCGCGGTGTGGGGGAAAATCCACGGTTTTGGGGAAAACTAGCGATTTCTACACTGGACATAAATTTAGAATAAATTCTAAATCTTAAAATACGTTGGTCGCACCCGAGAGCACAGTGCTCTCTCTGGCTGACTGGTGGACCCGGGCCCACGGTCAGCCTCTTCTTCTTCCTCCGGTTCTCTCTTCTTCCTCTCTCCCGCGCGCTCTCCCGCGCGCTCTCCCGCGCTTTCTCCACCGGTGACGCCTAGCGCGTAGGGCACCTAGGCCGTACCGCGGTAGTGCGCGGCATGCTAGCTGCTGGTGCAGCGTGCACTCACCTCATGGGCAGTCGCTGTCGGCATCTTTCATGGATTCGCCTCGAACAACGGCGGTCGGGCGACGAGCGGCGCTGGTGGACCTCGCCCACCGTACACCGAGCTCGGGCTTATAAAATGACCGCGGCGTTCTCCTCTTCTTCCTCACACCTGGCCTAGCTCCTCCTCCTCTCTCCTTCTCCTCTGTTTTCGTTTGCCGGAGCTCGAGACGAGGCTCTAATGGCGGAGGTGGTGCCGGACTGGTACGTGATCTTGCTGTGCGGAGGGCTGGCAGCGGTTATGGGGCTCTCCGTGCTCTTGTGCGCGATGATCCTCGACGATCGTCGCGATGCCGCTGCTCGGTTGCTGGCTCTCCGCGGTGGCGGTGACCACGATGAGTAGGTGGAGTGTGCCGGGTGATAACTGTTGTCCGGAGGTGCTTAGTTAGATGCGACACAGTTTGCAAAAATTTGCAAGCAGTGTATGTGTCTGTGTAATCGTGGTGGTGAGTCTGCTGTCGTGGGACTGCGTGAAATAAATAATCTATGCTGTGAGAAAATATACGATGCGGCAACTTAGGGAAAAGAAATCTCACGCCAGGATTTCGCGCGAGAGAAAACAGTAATACACTAGAGTCAAACCGCGACAGAGCTACTTACTTTAATGATCTACTCGCCGCGAAACTCGGGGTACTAAGCATAAGTTACAACACATAAATAAAAGTTGCGGTAATAAAGACAGCGGTGTATCTAAATTACAAACGGTAACTGGACGGGGACCCGAGAAAACATTTCCGGTACTGGAATACACTCTTCTTCTATCGGAGATAGTGGATTGACCATTCGATGAATGTGTCTCTCCTGGTCGGGCCTCAGTGATCTGCCGATGGCGATCTGAGGATTTAAATCCGCGAGGCTCTGTAGATAACCCATCACATGTTGGGTTAAACGTTCTTGATCGATGACGTACTGGACAAGCTTGGCCAAGACTGGGTCTCTCTCAAAACGTCCACCTAGAAAAGAAGTTACTCCTCCGGGTGCTGCACGGTTCAGAAAATAATAATACCCTCGTTCGCTGGCATAGGGTACCGCGAATCGAAGGCGAGCAAGCGCTTCATACGCAGCAGCTTCTACGGCCATATGCGGGGTTGGCATAGATTTCCCTACGAAGGAGACCTCCGTTGGATCTTGGTTTGGGTTTACGGGCGGGATGTGCACGGCTGCCCAATATCTCGAGGTGGAAGGGGTGATCCTCGATTTGAACAGCTCGTACTGGGGTGGCTGGGTAGCGCCCATGGTACTGCGGGTAAAATCCCACAATATCTGGACAAAGCTGCCTGGGGTAGCATCTGGAGTCCTCAGATAAATACTAGGGCTCGGCATGGCAAGAAATGGTTGTGGGGATGGTGCACAAGGTGAGGGGTGCTTGGCAAGGTCACTTGGTGGCCCTTTTTATAGCATCGTGGTTGGGTCATTTTCCGTGGTAAAAAGTAAAGAATTGGCCGGCTCAGCTCGGGGTCAACCACAGGTACACACATCTTACTAAAGTGACGTATCACTGTGGGTGTTGTCGGGGCGGTTTTTGGTGGTTGCGCCAAGGATAGAGAAATCACACTGCAGGCTAATACATCCATGCAAGACTACTATATAAAACAGATGCACGATGTCAGGCTGTGTTAATTTAAGGGATCACGGGATTACAAAGCGAGGATACACGGGGACTCGCCACTACTCGATTGACTTAGTCTACTTCGTTTACATCCAAGCAGGCGTTCCTTGTGGATATCGAGGCTTCTCCACGGTTCTCACCGTCGGAATTAGCTGGAGAGGGCTGAGGGGCTGCAGGCTCCGGGTAGTGATGATGACCATCGCGGGGATTGTTGACCACAACCCCATTGGAGTGTGCTCCCAGGAGGCCGCGAAGCACTTCTGGGGTCATCAAAGCACCTTGGCTGATGGCTGGGGCTGACCTCAGGGACTCGATCGGTTGTCCAAAGAGCACGACAGGGTTGTCGGCGTTGGGCTCGATCTCCTCTCTCGCTGGGGCTCGACGAACCAGCTCTCCACGAGCTGCGATCAGATCAATGGTGATTTGATCGAATAGGTCCTCCAGTGCACTTACATAGCGCACTAGGTGCAGCAATGCGGGATCCGTCTCGTGATCTCCGTCGGCAACTTGGGGTGGTCTACCATAGCCTTCACACCTGGGGTAGTAGTGGAACGAGCGACAGTTAACTCTGGGCGACAGGTGCCTGAGATGAACTATAGCGTCTTGAGCAGCTAGTTGGATGGCTTGTGGCTCAAAGGAAGTTGTCCTTCCGGTGAACCTGTAGGGGCACTCGGGTGCCAGACCCCTACCGTAGATATGTACAGTGGCCCAGAATTGACGGCTCTCACCACTTATGGGTCCTTGGTACACAACATATTCGGGTGGCTCTTCTAACGCATAGGCACGACGGGTAAGGTTTGCGAGTATGGTCACAAAACCTCCAAGGTTGGTTGCTATAGTCTCATGGTGCACTACGGGACCAGGCATTGTGGCTTGGTTTTGGGGTAGCGGCTGTGCTGGGCTGGGTTGAGGCGAGCGTGTCCTTTTTATAGAAAAAGGGGACGGAGTCTTCCTTCGCACGCTTGCGAATGAGACACCTTTGGTGCTGGTCACTGGTGTGTGATCGACGGGCTAGGTTGATAGGTTGGGCACCAACTGCCAAAAGCGTCGGGTCACTGTGTGGCTATCTTGTGCGAGAAGCTTGGCTGAGGTTTTCTTATGTCTTGGTGGGTTGTTAGCCTAAGTTTTGCGACCTGGCTAAGATAGGATTAGCCAATGGTTAGCCTGGCTCCGATACCAAGTTTGTGGGGACCGATTCTCCAGGTGTTGATTTCCAGAAAATGGCCGATGTGCTCATCAGCCCCAGGATTACTGTTAGCTGATGAGGCACCAACTTGATGCAGAAATTCCAAGAAAAAAGCAACATATGTATTACAAAACCATTCTGGCCTGTGAGTACAACAAATGGTTTCTAAAGGTTGATGGCGGAAGCGGTTTATGGATCATCAGCGTCTATGGGACTCCAATTTCCACAGGAACAACTGACCAGGTTAACTCCTATCTTCGCGAGACTGTTATCACCATTTGCTTAGGTTCCGGGGCTGTCATCGCAACGCTCCTCTCCAAGCAAGAAATCTGGCCAATACAATAGCCAGGGACAAGCCAGTGAGTACTTTGAATGTACTCGCAAACATCATGAACACATGTATAATATAACAATGATGTGCTGAAAATATTTTATGCTCAGGGCGTCAGTCACAAAAGATAAATAAAACGCTGATGCGTGCAAGTATGTTATTTATGAATATGCAATAACATAGTAGTATTAAAATTTATGAAATAAATAACATCATGCCACAGTCAGGCGTCTTAGCGACACCACATAAAGGGCTTTAAAAGAAATGCCACAGTCGGGCGTCTTAGCGACACCACATAAAGGGCTTTTAAAAGAAATGCCACAGTCGGGCGTCTTAGCGACACCACATAAAGGGCTTTAAAAGAAATGCCACAGTCGGGCGTCTTAGCGACACCACATAAAGGGCTTTTAAAAGAAATGCCACGTCAAGGCGTCTTAGCGACACCACATAAAGGGCTTTAAAAGAAATGCCACGATCGGGTGTCTTAGCGACACCACAAAAGGGCTTTAAAAGAAATGCCACGATCGAGGCGTCTTAGCGACACCACATAAAGGGCTTTAAAAGAAATGCCACAGTCCGGCGTCTTAGCGACACCACATAAAGGGCTTTAAAAAGAAATGCCACAGTCGGGCGTCTTAGCGACACCACATAAAGGGCTTTAAAAGAAATGCCACAGTAAATATCCAGGAGGTAGAACCATCCCAGGGATATTCAATAATACAAATAAAATCACGGGTTAGTCAACAATAATAATAATAATTTTCATAATTTTCACAATCCACAAATTGTGAAATTCAGTTCTGGTTTAACAGTTTCACCTCCGAAGACCGACACTTGACCCATCCCAGACTGTAATCCTTAACCAAGGACACGGCTATTCGAATAGGTTTAATCTCTGCAGAGGGTGTACTCTTTACCCACGAGTAACTGATTCCTTTAGTCCATCGGGACTAATTCTGTCTACGGTCTTTTTGTTGAAAACACACCCAACTTGCACACACCAGCTTAACTCACATGTGTCTGGAATCACCCACGACACCTGTTAAGCAAAACTCTAAGTGGGGAGGCTACAACCTCGACGTAACATGGGATCACAAAATTTATACATGCGCATAAGCTGGGAGCTACCTCCTTGGCTACAACCGAAACACCCATGCTCCCGGACCCGATGGTATGACTACCGAAGGCCTCCGGTATCTCCCACCATGGCCTCTCTGTACGGTGTGTGCTAGGAAAGGGGTTGACAACTTACTAAACCGTACCCTAATTGTTGTAGAGACGAGTGGTAGTACGAAGTAAGTATGGGGGTTACTGGCACAAGACTCGATCTACGGTCGACTCAGGAGGTTGTAATGTTCCCTGCAAGATTAGTATAACAATGCATATACTTCAAACAACAGATAGAAACACCATGCGACATACCCCCTCATGCCATACCGAACACGTCCGTCTCGACGGAGGTCTAGGGACAAGACCGTGTCTACCCAAGACAGTGGCCTTCCCGGCTTTCCTCCCGGTATGCATGAAAGGCATATGACGGTGATTCATATCACAATCATGTCAACTCCATTTGCATGAAATTCATTAACATGCACTCAGGAGCAGGAACACATCCTCACATAAAATGACGTATGCTCGTGTCGGGGTGGTGTTGTCACCATGCTATGCAACTCACACAAATTTCACCAGGGTTCAGAATGCTTGCCTTCAGGTCATGGGAAGGCAAGGTGCATTCCAACACATCTTGAAATCTTCAAAAATCCTAATTAAAAGAATATATTTGAATTATTACATAAAATCAAAACAGCACAAAAAAAGTTGTCTGAATTTTTTTCAAGTAAATCTTAAAATAAACTAGGCCATATTTGAGAGAGGTAGGAAAAAGAATCAATTCATTTGGAGTTGTATTTAAAAAGTTATAGTCAGTCAAAGTTCTGGTCAAAATCTGATTTTAAATAAACAGAAAAAGAAAAGAAAATGCTTCGAACTGGTACACGTTGAAAACGTACTTCGAGCTTTACGTCTCCACTTAACCCACGTGGACTGGGGCGGGGTCACTGACAGTGGGTCCAAGGGCCCACTGGTCAGGTTTGACCGGTCTCCCCCGCCTCCTTCCTCCTCTGGCCGAACAGAGGCGGGGCTCCGGCGACCAACGCCGGCGAGCGGCGGCTCCTCGCGGCCTCTGGAGGGCGGGGATGGATCCGCAAGACTGGGGCGGTCCTTCCGGTAGTCGAGGGAGTGACAGGAATGGAGTGAGCTGTCGGCGGCGAGCTTTGCGGCGGAGGAAGCTTCGGGAGCATAGTGGTTTTGGGGCTGCGGTGGTTCCCGATCGAAATTGAGCAGGGGGAAAGGTTCAGGGGAGGAAGAGAGGGTTTCTAGTGAAGGGATTGGAGAGGGGGAGGCCCTGGTTGCGCCGGACGGAGCCGGGAGGCGGTGGTGGCCGAACTGACCGGAGAGGTTGAAGAGGACCTGCTCCCCTTCAATTGATGCCGATGGGGTGCTAGTGAGACGGCATGAGGCTTCCTGAGGGCTCGGAGACGCTCGGGGCTTCCTTATATAGCGTGGCTAGGTCGGTCCAAGGTGGCCGGAGATAAGAACGGCGGCGAACCGACGTTCTGTAGAAGCAGGGGGACGTGGCGGGGCTGAGGATGGCGGTAAGAGCTAGCGGACGAGCGGGGCACTGCTCCAGGGCGAGCTGGCGTGCGGGAGTGGCTTGGGCGGCGCCGACACGGCCGGGGCCTGCAAGCGGTCGTCAGCTAGCCGCCACGGCCATCCTGGCGGTGGCGCTGTGGGGTGCCAGGGGTGGTCGGGGTGGCGTGGCGGTGCAGGGATACGTGGCGTGCTAGCAGCTGTTGGCCAAGGGCCGGAACGGGTGCGGGGCGAGACGCGGCGGCTCGGGCGCACGTGCGTGCCAGCCCAGAGCACGCCCGAGACGTGTTTGGCGAAATGCCAGGGTAGTCTAGAGGTCGCGGGTGAGGCTGGCAAGAAACATGGCTAGGTTAGGGTTAGCAAGGGGATCAAGGGACATGGTGGATAGGCCAGGGGCTCAAGTTCACAATGTAAACTTGAAATCATGCCAAATCTGGCTATGCACTCAGGGTGTTTGTCAAAATGCCAATGGCGTCTAGGCAACACTTGGGGTGGCCAAATTCTCCAGATCAGTGTCTCTTTGGATGGATAAGGGGGTGGTGAAGTTAGTTTGACAGAAGCGGAAACTTGTTAGTGCAAGTTATGCAAAACTTCAGTTCTGGGCAGAAGGTGGATGGCACTGTTTCATGAACCAGAATTCTTCCAAAGGGTCCACTCTCCTGGACTTAAGGGTTTGGCAAGGAGGACTATAAGTAGGAAAAGGAATTATGGATGAAGAAGCAAGTTAGGAGATGGTTGCAGTACAAATCACCAAATGGCACCAGAATTAAGATGGGGATGATTCACTCAATTTTTCCAAAGAACAACACTTGGTTTTTGCATAAAGTTGTAATTTTGGTGGCGGCTCTAGAGAAATATTTAATTAGGCTATAGTGCAAAAGTGCCCACTGGACCAGATTTGAAAAACAGGTGTAAAACTTAAAATATGAAATGAAATAATTATATTAATGCACACAAGTGATTTAGAGACATCACATAACATCTCCAAATTTTGGTTGGAATCTTAAGTGAATCTATCAAATGGTTGTAGTTCAAAAAGAGCTCCAAAATTTAAAACACTTCATTTTAATGAATAAAGCTCAGGGTGAAGTAATTTAATAAATAAATCTACTGATTAATAAAGTGTTATACAGAGAGCATAGAAGCCCAATATGTTTTGGAAAGCTCCACATGGAAAAGACACCTTAATATTAAAAGAAGAGTTCTGAAATCAACAGAAATAAAAATTTTAAAACTCCTGGCAAAATTTTTAATATTTAAAAACTTGGCTAAATTTTTGGGGTGTTACAGCTAGTTGTGACGGAGGGCCCGAACGGAACTCGGGGGCGGCCACCCACTTTGTGCCTCTGGGAGCCGTGACATAAAACCACCTCCGTTGCCATACATTGGATACTTCTGGGAAAGAACCCTCTGGCCATGGGGCATCAGCGTTCTTGCTTATTACAGCACCTCCGCACTCCACGTGTCGCCCCTCGATCATCTTCGGCTTCACATTGAAGGTCTTGAGCCATAAGCCGAAGTGTGGGGTGACATGGAGGAAGGACTCGCACACTATAATGAATGACGAGATATGGAGGATAGATTCCGGAGCTAGATCATGAAAATCCAACCCATAATAGAACATGAGCCCCCTCACAAAAGGATCGAGGGTGAGGCCCAAGCGACAGAGGAAGTGGGGAATGAACACGACGCACTCATTGGGCTCCGGCGTAGGGATGACCCGCCCTAGAGCAGGAAGCCTGTGCTGGATGTCGTCGGTCAGATATCCGACATCCCTAAGCTTCGCAATGTACTCCTTTTGAATCGAGGAGGCCACCCACCGGCCTTGAGGGTCGGATCCAGACATATTGGAGGATCCGGGGTTTTGGAGCATAGATCTCGGGTGTTAGAACTCGAGGTGCGAGAAGGCGCGAGCGAGGTGGAAAAGAGGCATAGGCCTCGGCCCCTTTTATAAAGGGGGTGAATATCAAGAGTCCTTAGGGAGACCACTTGAGGTTTACCCGACGACACACAGAGTCACACCAACGGCTGTCGTAGGGCTATGCACGCCCTCATTAATGGAAGATCCCGTAATAAGAGGAACACGATCTCTACCTCGATAGGACGTGCCAATAAAGCCGCCTCGCAGCGCGGGTCGAGGTGAGGCGAGAAGCACTGGTTCGTGTTGAACCGGGCCGCGATGCGAAGGCACGGCGCACGAAGATTGCCAGTGGATCAAATTTATGTTATGTTCCCTACAATTGTGTGGATCTGGACATGATCTACATGTTCAATAATTACTTTGGAGTATTCGGAGGAGGAACCCGCCCTGCAACGCCGAAGACAAGACTTCGCGCCGGACTCAGCGTCATTGAAGCCTGGTTCAGGGGCTACTGAGGGAGTCCTGGATTAGGGGGTACCGGTACAGCCGGACTGTATACATCATCCGGACTATCGAAGCGTGAAGATACAAGACTCAAGACTTCGTCCCGTGTCCGGATGGAACTTTCCTTGGCGTGGAAGGCAAGCTTGGCGATCCGGATATTATATTTCCTTCCTTGTAACCGACTCCATTTAAACCCTATCCCTCTTCGGTGTCTATATAAACCGGAGAGGTTGGTCCTTAGAAGGCCGATCACAATTACAATCATACCATCATAGGCTAGCTTCTAGGGTTTAGCCTCCTCGATCTCGTGGTAGATCTACTCTTGTACTACCTATATCTTCAATATTAATCAAGCAGGAAGTAGGGTTTTACCTCCATGGAGAGCGCCCGAACCTGGGTAAACATCTGTGTCCCTTGCTTCCTGTTACCATCAGCCTAGACGCACAGATCGGGACCCCCTACCCGAGATCTGCCGGTTTTGACACCGGCACTAGTGATTATGCTGTAGGTGCTGTTCTAGGAAAAAGAGTTGATAAGAAACTAAATGTTATTCAATATGCTAGTAAAACTCTAGACGCTGCCCAAAGAAATTATGCTACTACTGCAAAAGAATTCTTAGCAGTTGTATTTGCTTGTGATAAGTTTAGACCTTATATTGTTGATTCTAAAGTAACTATTCACACTGATCATGCTGCTATTAAATATCTTATGGAAAAGAAAGATGCTAAACCTAGAATTATTAGATGGGTTCTCTTGCTACAAGAATTTGATTTGCATATTATTGATAGAAAGGGAGCTGAGAACCCCGTTGCAGACAACTTGTCTAGGTTAGAGAATATTCTTGATGACCCACTACCTATTGATGATAGCTTTCCTGATGAACAATTAGCTGTCATAAATGCTTCTCGTACTGCTCCATGGTATGTTGATTACGCTAATTACATTGTTGCTAAATTTATACCACCTAGTTTCACATACCAGCAAAATAAAAAAATCTATGATTTAAGACATTACTTGTGGGATGACCCACACCTTTATAAAGAAGGAGTAGATGGTGTTATTAGACGTTGTGTAACTGAGCATGAACAGGAACAGATCCTAGGCAAGTGTCACTCCGAGTCATATGGAGGACACCACGCTGGAGTTAGAACTGCACACAAGGTATTGCAATCCGGTTTTTATTGGCCTACTCTCTTCAAAGATGCCCGTAAGTTTGTCTTGTCTTGTGATGAATGTCAAAGAATTGGTAATATTAGTAGACGTCAAGAAATGCCTATGAACTATTCTCTTGTCGTTGAACCATTTGATGTTTGGGGCTTTGATTATATGGGACCATTTCCTTCCTCTAATGGGTATACACATATTTTAGTTGCTATTGATTTCATTACTAAGTGGGTAGAAGCTATTTCAACTAGTAGTGCTGATCATAACACTGCTATTAAGATGCTTAAAGAAGTTATTTTCCCGAGGTTTGGAGTCCCTAGATACTTAATGACTGATGGTGCTTCACATTTTATTCATGGTGCTTTTCGTAAAATGCTTGCTAAGTATGATGTTAATCATAGAATTGCATCTCCATATCGCCCACAGTCTAGTGGTCAAGTAGAACTTAGCAATAGAGAGCTCAAATTAATTTTTCAAAAGACTGTTAATAGATCTAGAAAGAATTGGTCCAAGAAACTTGACGATGCATTATGGGCTTATAGAACTGCATATAAGAATCATATGGGTATGTCTTCGTATAAAATGGTTTATGGAAAGGCATGTCACTTACCTCTCGAACTTGAACATAAGGCATATTGGGCCATTAAAGAGCTCAATTATGATTTCAAACTTGCCGGTGAGAAGAGGCTATTTGACATTAGCTCACCTGATGAATGGAAAACTCCAGCCTATGAGAATGCCAAACTGTTTAAAGAAAAAGTTAAAAGATGGCATGACAAAAGGATACAAAAGCGTGAGTTTAACGTAGGTGATTATTTGTTGCTTTTCGACTCTCGTTTAAGATTTTTTGCAGGAAAACTTATCTCTAAATGGGAAGGCCCTTACGTTATCGAGGAGGTCTACCATTCCGTTTCCATAAAAATCAACAACTTCGAAGGCACAAATCCGAAGGTGGTGAACGGTCAAAGAATCAAACATTATATCTCAGGTAATCCTATAAATGTTGAAACTAATGTTATTGAAACCGTAATCCCGGAGGAATACATAAGGGACACTTTCCAGAACGTTTCAGACTCTGAAAAGGAATAGGTATGTGGTACGGTAAGTAAACCAACTCCAAAACAGTTCTAATAGCAATTTTTCTCCATTTTGGAATATTTAAGAAAATAGGAAAATAAGAAGTAGTCCGGGAAGGGACGAGGCATCCACGAGGTGGAGGCGCGCCTAACCCTGGCGCGCCCCGCCTCGTGGGCACCTCGTGTGCTCTCCGGACTTTGTTTTCTTGCACGATACTTATTTTGGGCGGTAAAAATTCATTATATAATCTCCCGAAGGTTTTGACCATCGTATCACGCAAATATCCTCTGTCCTTGTTTCGAGCTGTTTTTCTGACAGATCTAGAGCACCATGACGTCTTCAAGCGCCCCCAAGGACAAGTTTTTTGAGAGGGTCATCAACCCCTACCTTGCGGAGGTGCTGCATCACCCTCAAACCATTGAGATGCGTGAGGGGGTGCTGCACATCCGCGATGTTGAGGGACCAAGGAGTACTGGAAGCATCGAGACAAAGCTCGAAACAATGGAACAACAAGTTTTCCAGTGTCAAGGGATGGTGGAACGCGGACTCAACGCCAACCAGATGATGATTGCGGGGTTCACCAACAATCACAAGCTGGACGCCAAGAACATCGGGGAGACCATCTTCAAACTTCATGAGAAAATCAAGCACCTCCAAGCCCAGTTCTATGACCTGCAAAACCAAAACTGTGAGTGTGAATATAGATTCAAGAGGATGAGTTTGGCTGCAGATTTGAGGATCCCGGAGACTCGATCATCAGCAACTGCCAAGCTTGGGGGAGTTGCCCCGTTGTCGTATCACCATCACTCTCCTATCTTTACCGTTTTTCTTAGTTCGATCCTTTGGTAATATCTTGATCTAGTAGAATAAAGTTTTGGTATGAATTAGTTTTGAGTTTTGCTATGATCCCTCTATGTAATCGAGTCCATGAGTTATATATAATAAAGATTAGTGTTGAGTCAAGGGCTTTGCTATCTTGCTATGATCTTGAGGAAAATAAAAGAACAAAAAGAAATAAAAGAGACCATATTGCTCTTATGGATGCTAATGACTTCACATATAAAGAGTATGATGACTAAAAGTTGTTGAGAGTTGGCAAACATAGTTTTGGTCATCGTTGTAATTAATAGGAAGTAATAAAGAAAGAGAGGCTTTCACATATAAATATACTATCTTGGACATCTTTTATGATTGTGAGCACTCATTAAAGTATGACATGCTAAAGAGTTGACGTTGGACAAGGAACACAACGTAATGGGTTATGTTTTCTCACATCCAAATTAAACTATATTGTCATGGATCATCCAACATGTTGAGCTTGCCTTTCCCCCTCATGCTAGCCAAATTCTTTGCACCAAGTAGAGATACTACTTGTGGTTCCAAACATCCCTAAACCCAGTTTTGCCATGAGAGTCCACCATATCTACCTATGGATTGAGTAAGATCCTTCAAGTAAGTTGTCATGTTGCATGCAATCAAAATTGCTTTCTAAATATGTATGACTTATTAGTGTGGAGAAAATAAGCTTTATACGATCTTATGATATGGAAGCAATAAAAGTGTCGGACTTCATAATAAAGGTCCGTATCACAAGTGGCAATATAAAGTGACGTTCTTTCGCATTAAGATTTTGTGCATCCAACCATAAAAGCACATGACAACCTCTGCTTCCCTCTGCGAAGGGCCTATCTTTACTTCTTGTCTTACATTAAGAGTCATGGTGATCTTCACCTTTCCTCTTTACATTTTATCCTTTGGCAAGCACCTCGTGTTGGAAAGATCCTGATACATATATCCAATTGGATGTAAGTTAGCATGAACTATTATTGTTGACATTACTCTTGAGGTAAAAGGTTGGAAGGCAACAGTATAAGCCCCTATCTTTCTCTGTGTCCGATTAAAACTCCATAACCATAAGTATTGCGTGACTGTTAGCAATTGTGAAATACTAAATGATAGTGGAATATGTGGACTTGCTGAAAAGCTCAGATATTGACTCTTTCCGGTGGTATGATAAATTGCAATTGCTTCAATGACCGAGATTATAGTTTCTTGGTTCTCAATGAAGTTTCTGATTCATACTTGATATTGTGAATAGATTGTTACTTTAGCATAAGAAATGATATGACAAAATTTATATATGTTGTTGTTATAAGAATGATCATGATGCCCTCATGTCCATATTTTATTTTATCGACACCTCTATCTCTAAACATGTGGACATATTTTTCGATATCGGCTCCCGCTTGAGACCAAGCGAGGTCTAAGCTTGGGGGAGTTGATACGTCCATTTTGCATCATGCTTTTATATCGATACTTATTGCATTATGGGCTGTTATTACACGTTGTGTCACAATACTTATGGCTATCTATCTATCTATTATATAATTAAGAGAGAAGACAAATAAGCAGTCATGTTTGTCCACATATGCTATTATTATTTCGACCGTTCGATTAGAATAATAATGGCTGAGATTTAAAAGATTTTGCGTAACATACTATTGTTGACAGGTCAGCGTATTGAACTTGTCACGTGCACACACATATATGGTAATACATATAGAAACAAGTCTACATAAAAAAAACTATATGGATGCTACGTCTACACATGCATCTAGAGTCCGGGGGCAATACTGGAGTTGCAGTACTAATCGGTGTGACACAAGGCAATCCTATTGATAGAAAGAGTCCGGTTGAAAGAAAATTAAACAAGTCAAATACGGAGACAGAGTACACGTGCCCCTGCCCACAAGCAAACTAAGAAAAGGGCCACCCAATTAGAAAAACATGAGCGGGCCTATGGACATATCGATGCACTGCATATAGACCATGTCTAGCGATAGAAAAATATAAAAAAATACAGAAACAGCTATTTGCGTTTTTTAATAACATCTTGATGTCCAACTATTATGTCGACACTAAATTAGGAAATTTGATCACTACGACAGGAATAGACAAATAATGATACATATAGATTAAGAAAATATTGTAATAATTGCTTAGTATTCTCTCTGTAACTTTTTATAAGATGTTTTCCGAGTCCATGACAGTGTCAAAAAATGTCTCATACTAAGTTAGAGAGATTGTACTAAGATAAAAAAATATTATAACAATTGCTATATCTTACACCAAATATTTTTCTATTTACAAAAGAAATTCCAATTTTTCTACAAACATACGCATACATAAGATTTATAGTCAAAATACATGCTCGAGGCCGGGCCAGCGTGTGGGCCCATAATGTTGGAAGTGGATGCACAAGTGTCACGTTGATATCAGTATGTATATATATCCGTAAGTTTCCTAAAATAACAAATACATAAAGCATCTACTTGGTAAATTGATTGGCCTCGACTAAAAATATCTTTATAAATAAATTAGCTTTTGATTTATAGAAAACAACTATATGTCTGTATGTTGGTATACAGTAATAAGAAATAAGTATAAAAATGAAAAAGTTAGTGCAAACACCACGTATAACTTAAATTACTAAATAAAAAATAAGTTATGCATAAAACTATAATTAGGTGGATCAGCAAAATTATGATTTTTTACACATAGCTAAAGTATATTTTTGAAAAAAAAATGTTTCCATACGAACTACATAGCTGGGAAACATGAGTCAGGACGACCTGAACCTGGGTATATCTACACCCACTTTTCTAAAATGGGTTTCAAAATGCCAACAAATTTTTAAAATAATATCATGCGTACATCTGCGCAAAATATGTGCGCCGCCCAATGTTTTGCGAGTAAATAATTTTTATTTTGGCTCCACCAAAAAGACAAATTTTAGTATTTCTAAATAGCGTTCTACGCACTTTTTTTTGTTTTTTTTTTTGCACATATCAAAAGGAGTTGTCACGTCTATGCATATCATCAATGGTACATGCACGGAAAGACAACCTGCGCACTATAATTGAACCTGCCTTTTGAGTTTCAAAAATAAATAAATTAAACGGGCCTAAACTGGTGTATCCAAGTCGGCCGCGTGCGTGCACAGCAAGGACAAATACAGCCTGAGTTTCCAGAGACACACGGAAGCACGCAACATCAGTTTTCTATTGATTTGCGTGGCCTGATTGATTTCAAGCATAGGAGGCAAGTATCGAGTGCCAAAAGCCTACTTTTTTTCTCTCAATCCACCACGTTGGAGTAATTAACTACTACTATATCACATGCATGCACACGAGCTAGCACAATACTGCCCCTAGAAATAATTACAATTTTTTACGTACAAGGTAAGGAATTTGGCACCCTCACACCTTCTCTAAAGGTTCAAGAGAGTCTATAGCAGTTGTATTAGCGTAAAGTAAGACATTATAACTATATTATTTAAACCTTTAAATTCAATAATAACAAATAATAATAATAATCCAGTTGTGATATACAGTCTACATATAGTCCAAAAATAGAAGCATAATACCTATGAAATAACCCTACTTGAATATATCAAGTCTGTATGACGAAGAATAGCAGTTTTATTTCCAAGACAAATCTTCTCTATTATATCTTAAATATTTATTTTTGAAAGAAGCATATAAATCCATCAGTACATTTAGTACAAGTCGGCAAATATTACTATGAGAAATTGAGTGAATTCCAAATTACTACAAGTACAATCATAAGAATGGCTACATGATGCCATTGCTTCATCAGTAAACTTATCACACAAATCAAAATGATGAAGCGGGTGCGAGAATAAATTGGAAGCAACAGAGCATGGCAAGCCTGATAAATATTTTAATCTGGGTATATTCCCAGATAAGCACAATTAGCAAGACATTAGCGAGATGGAATGTGTGAGGATATTTAGCTATTCTGGTGAATGCCTTAGATGGACAATAAATATAACTGATGATAGATAAAATTATAATGCCTTAGATGGCCAAGAAATATAAATGATGATAGATAAAATCAAGACGCGCATCTCTCACAAAAAAATCAACATAAGTGGAAGCATTTTGAGGCAAGAGTATTTACAAAGCAAGATTCGCAACTGCAATAAAATGAATATGGAGCACAAAGAAGGAGAAAATAAAAAAGACTTCGATCAATGTTTAGATATCGTTGTTAGCGTTAAATTTCTAAAGAGGGCGTTGATAGAAATATAGACACCAATGGATTCAGAGATTTAGAAGAGAAAAATAGAAAACATTATGATACTACAAAGTATCAAAGTTTTGATGTTATTCTCGATGTAAATTTTCTCTGCAAACTATTGTTTGAAGCTAGACACTAACAAATGTAGAGAAGTGGAAGATAAAAATCAAGAAAATGTAGCTTTGTGCATGAAGAAACATGCCTTATAAGCTAACAAATATGTACACTCAATGAAAAGAGGTACTCCCACCGATTTCCAGATACTTTTCCTGAAGATATCCATATCGTCTGCAACGTTTTCCTATAGTTTGAATGGTACATCATATGTTGTGTAGTGGTGACCTAAGTAAAATTAAAATCTATGGACACAAATGACTAGATAGTAAACAATCTGAATAACTTTTTTCTCAATATGTATTCCGACTATAATTGTAATACCTAACATCCTACTAATGTCAAATTGTAATAGTATATAAGGAAACAGAAACAAAACAACACTACTAACCTAGATGCGCAAATGCGCGGGTGACCCCGCTAGTTCTCTGTTATTTTACAAGGTTTACATAAAGAGGGACAATGCCCGCAGCCGGGATTTTGGGCTGGAAATAGAGCAAATATAGGAGACCTATTCTGCACAGCTCCAAAAGTTCTGAAACTCCACGAAATTCATTTTTGGAATTAATAATAAATATAGAGCGGAAGAAGTACTAGAGGGGGTCCACACCCTGGCCACGAGGGTGGGGGGGCGCGCCCTACCCCCCTGGGCGCGCCCCCTGCCTCGTGGGCCACCTGGCAGTCCTCCAGTGCCCATCTTCTGCTATATGAAGTCTTTTACCGTAGAAAATATCATAAGCATGCTTTCGGGACGAAACTCCGCCGCCACGAGGCGGAACCTTGGCGGAACCAATCTAGGGCTCCGACGGAGCTGCTCTGCCGGGGAAACTTCCGTCCGGGAGGGGGAATACATCACCATCGTCATCACCATCGATCCTCTGACCGGGAGGGGGTCAATCTCCGTCAGCATCTTCACCAGCACCATCTCCTCTCAAACCCTAGTTCATCTCTTGTATCCAATCTTTGTACCAAAACCTCACATTGGTAACTGTAGGTTGCTAGTAGTGTTGATTACTCCTTGTAGTTGATGCTAGTTGGTTTATTCGGTCGAAGATCATTTGTTTAGATCCTTAATGCATATCAATACTCCTCTGATTATGAACATGAATATGCTTTGTGAATAGTTACGTTTGTTCCTGAGGACATGTGTGAAGTCTTGCTATAAGTAGTCATGTGAATTTGGTATTCGTTTGATATTTTGATGAGATGTATGTTGTGTCTCCTGTAGTGGTGTTATGTGAACGTCGACTACATGACACTTCACCATTATTTGGGCCTAGAGGAAGGAATTGGGAAGTAATAAGTAGATGATGGGTTGCTAGAGTGACGGAAGCTTAAACCCTAGTTTCTGCGTTGCTTCGTAAGGGGCTGATTTGGATCCATATGTTTCATGCTATGGTTAGGTTTACGTTAATACTTCTTTTGTAGTTGCGGATGCTTGAAATAGGGGTTAATAATAAGTGGGATGCTTGTCCAAGAAAGGGCAGTACCCAAGCACCGGTCCACCCACATATCAAATTATCAAAGTAACGAACGTGAATCATATGAGCGTGATGAAAACTAGATTGACGATAATTCCCATGTGTCCTCGGGGGCGCTTTTATCTATATAAGAACTTGTCCAGGCTTGTCCTTTTCTACAAAAAGGATTGGGCCACCTTGCTGCACCTTATTTACGTTCATTGCTTGTTACTCGTTACAAATTACCTTATCACAAAACTATCTGTTACCTACAATTTCAGTGCTTGCAGAGAATACCTTACTGAGAACCGCTTGTCATTTCCTTCTGCTCCTTGTTGGGTTCGACACTCTTACTTATCGAAAGGACTACGATAGATCCCTTACACTTGTGGGTCATCAGTAAGGAACTGCCATCTTGCTCTGCACTTGATTCACCTTCTATTTTGAGTAAACTTGCGACACCTACACCTGCTATTGATTCTGATATGTCGCGTGTTATTGATGATGCCACTTCTACTATGCATGATGCTTATGATGATACTACTTTTCTGCTTGATAATAATGTGCCATTAGGTGAATTTTAGGATGAACAACTTGCTAGGGTTAGAGAGAATGAAATTATTGAAACTAATGATATTAATGAAAGTGATGATGAAGATTCTCCCCCTAGATATGAATTGCCTGTTGTACTTAAGGGTTATGTTATGGATGAAGAAACTGCTAGAGACCTTTTTGCTTGCAATGATATATATGATCTTAAGAAACTGTTAGCTAAGCTGAAAGCAAAGTCTTTGAATGCTAGAATGAAATATGACCCTGCTTTTGCTACTTCACCTATCTGTGTTACCGATAAGGATAATGAATTGTCTGTCGATCCTGAGTTAATTATTTTGGTTGAATCTGATCCTTTCTATGGCTATGAATCTGAAACTATTGTGGCACATCCTACTAAACTAAATGATATAGCCACCCTATTTACCCATGAGGAAAAATTCGCTATTACTATATTCTTAAATTGTTTCCTTTCTCGTTTAAGGGTGATGCTAACATATGGTTTAATTCTCTTGCTCCTGGTTTTGTGCGTAGTCCCCGGGATATGATTTATTACTTCTATGCAAAATATTTCCCCGCTCATAAGAAACAAGCTGTCTTAAGGGAAATATTTAATTTTGTGCAAATTGAAGGAGAGAGTCTCCCACAAGCTTGGGGGAGGCTTCTCCGATTACTTAATGCTTTGCTTGATCATCCTCTCAAGAAAAATGAAATACTTGATATCTTTTATAATGGACTAACCGATGCTTCCAGAAACCACCTGGATAGTTGTGCTGGTTGTGTTTTCAGGGAAAGAACTGTTGAGCAAGCTGAATTGCTATTGAATAATATATTGAGTAATGATAATTATTGGAAACTTCCTAAACCAACTCCTAAGCCAACTTCGAAGAAAAGGGGTATTCTATTTCTCAGTCCCGATGATATGCAAGAGGCAAAGAAATCTATGAAAGAAAAGGGTATTAAAGCTGAAGATGTTAAGAATTTACCGCCTATTGAAGAGATACATGGTCTTAATAAGCCGACAGAGGTAGTAGAGGTAAATCTCTCCCTAATAATAAAGCACGGATTGAGTCTCCGGGTTCACCGTCGCGACATTTTTATAAAAAGGTCCCTATAGTTTTGGAATTCAACCCGCGCTACAGATTGAATCGAACCGGTACGAAGGGAAAAAAACGCAGCCAAGCTCTGCTTCGTGGCGCTCCGCTCCTCCCTACCCACCTCCTGCCGCGGCCCGCACGCCGTCGGCCGCCGGCCGCCTCCTGCCCGGCCCTACCCCACCTCACCACTCGCCGTCCACCTCCTGCCTCCTAATCCCATCTCCTCCTCACATGCCGCTATCTTCGCCGTTCACGGCTCCCATCCACATAATGGTCGCGACCTCGCGGGAGGAAGAGGATGGGAGGGTGTGGCGATGGCGTCCGGCTCCCGAGCACCTATTGTGCTCTAAGGCCAGGAAGGCAGGGCGCAGGGTCCTTCGGCATGCGGTGGCGCATGGGATGGCGCAAGTGGCTAAGCGCATGGATCTAGGAGGGGTCCAGATCTGGTGGAGGACGGGGTGCCCGGCAGCGGCGCCTGGAACTGCGGGGTGGCCAGCTTGTATCCTGAGAGAGCAAAGAGTGATTTGAGAGATATGTAGAGAGAGCACGGGAGGGAAAAAGAAAGGAAGAGGAGTAGGCGTGGCGGTAGTTGGTTCTCCGGTGGCACTGGATCGGGGCATAGACGCAGAGGTCCTGCTCGGGGACTGTCGGTGTCAAAACCGGCGGATCTCGGGTAGGGGGTCCCGAACTGTGCGTCTAGGCGGATGGTAACAGGAGACAAGGGACACGATGTTTTTACCCAGGTTCGGGCCCTTTCGATGGAGGTGAAACCCTACTCCTGCTTGATTAATATTGATGATATGGGTAGTACAAGTGTAGATCTACCACGAGATCAGAGAGGCTAAACCATAGAAGCTAGCCTATGGTATGATTGTTCTTCGTCCTACGGACTAAAACACTCCGGTTTATATAGACACCGGATAGGGTTAGGGTTACACAGAGTCGGTTACAATGGTAGGAGATCTACATATCCGTATCGCCAAGCTTGCCTTCCACGCCAAGGAAAGTCCCATCCGGACACGGGACGGAGTCTTCAATCTTGTATCTTCATAGTCCAGGAGTCCGGCCAAAGTTGATAGTTCGGCCATCCGGATACCCCCTAATCCAGGACTCCCTCAGTAGCCCCTGAACCAGGCTTCAATGACGACGAGTCCGGCGCGCATATTGTCTTCGGCATTGCAAGGCAGGTTCCTCCTCCGAATTCTTCATAGAAGATTTTGAACACAAGGATAGTGTCCGGCTATGCAAAACAAGTTCCACATACCACCGTAGAGAGAATACTCGGTGCACGGATCTGCTGACGTATTCCGCGGCGTGACATCACACCACGGCCAGGCTTTTATTCGAATCATTTTTACTGTCCCACCTCAGCGCGTTTAGCGAGGCGGTTTCCTTGGCACGCCTTATCAAAGCGGAGATCGTGCCCCCTTTATTCCGGGATTCTCATCAATACGGGCGTGGGTAACCCAACCGCGCCATTGATTACAGCGCTTTGGAGACAAGCGAGTTTTACCAGGCTGGTGGGGACGGATAGCTTAGTCCGTCCATATAAGGGGATAAGGATCCACCTTTTCACCCACGCCTTCTTCCTCCTTTGCTCATCCATTTCCGCGCACTCGAGCTCCAGCGCCCAGGTCCACACATCCCTCCTCAACCTTCTACAGCCATGTCCGGAGTAGGAGGCAAGTGGATGATCTCCTCCGTCACGGAGGGGCAAGTAAAAAAGCTGCAGAAGGTCGGATACCTGTCCGGCGACATCGCGCATCGGCTCCCCGACGAGGGGCAGCTCATCCCCACCCCCAGGCCCCATGAGAGAGTGGTGTTCCTCGCCCACTTCCTCCGCGGACTAGGGTTTCCACTTCACCCATTTGTTCGGGGGCTCATGTTCTACTACGGCCTAGATTTCCATGATCTGGCCCCGAACTTCATCCTCAACATCTCGGCGTTCATTGTCGTGTGCGAGGCCTTTCTCTGCATCCATCCCCACTTTGGCTTACGGCTGAAGACCTTCAATGTCAAGCCGAAGGTAGTGGGCGGCCGCCAAGCGGAGTGCGGAGGTGCCATGGTTGGCAAGATGGCCAACGTCCTATGGCTCGAGGGCTCCTTTGTGGAGACCGTGAAGGGGTGGCAAGCGGGGTGGTTCTACATCACCGAGCCGTGCGACCCTAAATGGGCAGCGGCCCCCGCATTTCGGTCTGGTTTTCCTTTGCGGCTCACCTCTTGAAAAGAGACGGTCCTGACGTGGGGTAATCCGGAAGAGCTGACAGGACTCCAAACCTGCATGCAAACCCTGGTGAACAAGAATCTCAGGCTAGTCAATGTAGTCCAGGTTATGCTCATCCACCGGATCCTCCCATGCCAACAACGGGCCTTCAAATTGTGGAGTTTGATCCAGCACAGCACCAAACTCTGAAAAGGCTCTTTGACACTATGTACGAAGATGCCTGGAAGGTGCTGTTCAAGGGCGCCGAGGCTCCCCCATCCGTTACCGAAGATCGCAGATTTAGCTCGCAGCGTCAAGCTACCGAGGTAAGCTATTTTACCCTTTACGGGACTTTTGTTTTTCATAGTTTGACTCTATGCGGGATCTAAGCTCCCTCACCTTTGACAGGACTGGCGGAACACGTCCGGGCAGGTTAACTGTCCGGCTCCCTTACCAGAAGACCCAGCGAACGCCCGCTTGATGGGGCTGCTGGTTCCGGCACCTCACGTGGTGCCGGAGAAGAAGGCCAAGAAGAAGGCTACGGGGACTCGAAGGAGTGCCCGGCGCCCGGTGCTGTCGGAATCATCGTCCAAAGACTCGGAGGCGGAATCCTCCCGTGAAAACGAGGAGGAGGAAAAAGAAGCCTCTCCCCCAGCGGGGGGAGAGAAGAAAAGGAAGGCTGCCCCGACTGGGGAGGCCGGAGGTCTCCACCAACGCCGACGACGGCGAAGAGGAGTGGCCATCAAGGGCCAAGCCCCTGGCGAGATCGTAAGTGTCCGGATTTCGGAATAACTCATAGCTTTTCATTTGTCGCATAGTGTCTTCGAACGCCGAATACAACTATGCAGCCCGCCCAAGGACGAGCTGGCCGCTTCATCGAGCGGGCCCCTGGATCCGTCGGATGTGGAAAGCACTTCACTTCCGGCCGCCTCTTCTCCTCGTGCCGCTGACGATGCCGAGGTGGGTCCCCAAGAGGGGCCCGGTCAGGAGGAGGTGGCCCAAGAGGTGCCGCAAGGCAACCTCCCGGAATCCATGCGCGAAGGGGATGAAACCCCCAAGGGCTCTAAGTCCGACCCTGGTCCGGACTCCGTACCAGAACCTTCAGTGGTTCCGAAGTCCGGCAGGCGGCCCCTTCGAAAGAAGGGCAAGACTGCGACGCCGGTGACCTCCATCCAACCGGAGGCACCGGATAGCTTGCTGGAGGCGCTTAACAGCGCCTCCATCGACGAGGAGCACCGCACTGTTATGAGTGTGGTGATCCAGAAAGTTCAGTCCGCCAAGAGCGGGCTGACTGAAGCCTGCAACAGCCTTCTAACAGGCTTTGAGGTAAGTTTTTAAGATATGTAAGAATATTACCGCATAGACAGTAGCCCCTGATGCTTAGTTCGGTGTTCGGAAAGAAAAGCCGAACTGAGGATCTAAAAGATATATGAGGATTCTAACATAAGTATGTCAATATGGGAATGCAGTGCTGCGCTTGACCTGACCAGACCGATTGCTGGAGGTCAATGCATTGAAGGAGAGCCTCGAGCGGTCCGAGAATGAGCTCGGCCTTGCCAAGAAGCGGCTCGAGGACAAGGAAGGTAAGTAATACCTTATGGGATTATATATAAAAAATGTGGTTGCAAAAAATGACAGGAATAACATGGGTATTGCAGGGGCCATGAACGACGTGGCGACCCTGAAGGAAGCGGTGTCCACGACCGAGAACAAAGCGGCCGCGGAGCGCACCGAGCGAGAGAAGCAGGAGGCGCGGGTGGCGGAGGTGCGGCAAGAGCTCCGAACTCTCGTGGAAAAACACGAGAGTTTGGAGCATGACTCGAAGACTCGAGAGTCCGAGCTCGCCTCGGCCCTTGAGAGTGCCAAAGCCGCTAAGGCCGAAGCCCAAAAAGCCCTCCAGGAGATTGAGGTGATAAAGAAGATAGCGGCGGGTAAGGCATTCTTTATGCAAAGCAAGCACGTGAAAGTGAATTATTTGTTACTTACCCGAATCCAGAGCTCTCCAGGAGCATTCATAGATCTGCCCTGCGGTGTGTCTGATGCTGCCGCGTTCTGCCGAGCCGAGGAACGGAGCTCGACGGAGAAGGTGTTCTGGTCTCAGTATGCTGAGGCCGGACACCCGGTTCCTGTGAGCGACCAGCTGAAGCAGCTGGTCGAGCTCCACAAGGTGGCCGAACAGGCCATGAAGGGCCTCATAGCTCGGCTGTGTCCTAAGGAAACCATGCCTGGGAGCTACTTCGGGCTAGTGCAGCGACTGGTGGACGCCTGTCCATGGATTGAAGTCGTCAAGCACTCCGCCTGCATTGAAGGTGCCCGTAGGGCCCTTGCCCGTGCTAAGGTGCACAGGGGCAAGCTGGACGCTAAGAAGCTTGTAACGGACGGGCCACCCCCGGGCAAGGAGTATCGCAAGCCCGAGATGTATTATGAGAGCGTCCTGAAGGGTGCCCACCTTATAGCGGGCGAATGCTCCAAAGATGTAATTTTTTAGTAGAGTCGCATTTGTTATCTTGTACGCTGAAAACTTGTTCATATGCGCTAAGCAACGCTTGTGAATTTAAAATATTACCTTTTGTGCGGCCGTTTATCAAATTTGAGAGATGGCGAGTCGTTGGCTTCAGCCCCCATGCCACAAGTGCTGGGGTGTTCGGGATAAACTTGAGCGCTCTTGCTCCCATTCTTGGGTCCTTCGAGGGAGGCGCTCAACGCAACGAACCAGGCAACCGGACTATAATGCTTGAACACTCTCACTTAGCCATAGAATTCTATAATTTTAAATTTCGGTGAAGCCCCTAGTATTCGGAAGACCGAGTTCGGGGCGCTATCCACGCCTAGGCGGACAATGCCGGCTCCTCGCTCTAAGCGGCATAAGTCGTTAGGGACTCGAAAAACCTCTCGAATAGCGACCGGCTCTCGCCCTATCATGACGGTCAGTTTTAGCTTTCTCCACTGAGGTGCTCAACCCAGCTCAACCGGGGCACAATCGCAGTGGTTCTCCCAGCGCTACCTTAGCCGATATAACGGAACGTAAGGTACCAAAACATGGGAGCCGGGCAAACCCAACTATTGACCCAAGACATGATTCGGAGCCGATGCATATAATGCTATAAGTTCGGGGTGCCGCACTTGTGAAAGTGTTCGGACTTATCACACCATATTTTGGGGTACATAAGCCCCTGGTGTATTGGCCGTACCAAGGTGTACGGTTGCGCAATGTCATAACTGAACATATATAGATAAAAAGGAATGCAATAATAGGCAAAATCTATGTATTGTTTATTCAAAAGGTACTGCAATGAAAGCAGAACGATACAAATAGTGCGATAAGCAAGGAACGGGACTTGTGACATATCCCTCCTCCAGGGGTAAGCTTGCGGGATGGTATGTAAAACACGTATACTTCTCGTAATAGAGACCACCTGGACAATCGACGTAGCATTCTGCTTCCCTGGTTGTTGCACCGTGTGATCGGTGATTCTGATGCCGGACAGGGCTTCTGGAGAACGGAGCCCTGAAAGTAAGAAAGAAAAGAAAAAAGAATGACATAAGCAGGAGCCCCTAGTGCGGTTAAGCCGCATTCTGGGCATGCCGTGGTCGTGCCCCTCCCCCTACGCCCATGGTATTTTCAGAGCATAGTTATGTACGCGTAGTACTGGCTTCGCAATTTCGCGAGGGCTACGCGTGCTCGGATCGTGCCAGGCAATCTTGTTGTAGGTTACTCCGGGCGCGCTTTGTCGGGGTCTGGTCGTTTAGTGGCCGGACTCGCTAGTTGCCTTGAAAGGCTGCTTTGTACTTCCGCCGCGAGGGCCGCCGTGTGCTCCTCCATTCGGAGAGCGTTTGTTGTTTCCATTGACCATGATTACTCCTCGAGGGCCTGGCATCTTGAGCTTGAGTTATGCGTAGTGCGGCACCGCATTGAACTTTGCAAATGCGGTTCGTCCGAGCAGTGCGTGATAGCCGCTGCGAAACGGGTATGTCGAAGATTAAATGCTCGCTTCGGAAGTTATCCGGGGATCCGAAGACCACTTCGAGTGTAACCGAGCCTGTACAGTTGGCCTCTACACCCGGTATGACGCCTTTAGAGGTCGTCTTTGTGGGTTTAATCCTTGAGGGGTCTATGCCCATTTTGCGCACTGTGTCCTGGTAAAGCAGGTTCAGGCTGCTGCCGCCGTCCATGAGGACTCTAGTGAGGTGAAATCCATCGATGATTGGGTCTAGAACCAATGCAACGAATCCACCATGGCGGATGCTAGTGGGGTGGTCCCTTCGGTCAAAAGTGATCGGGCAAGAGGACCACGGGTTGAACTTTGGGGCGACTGGCTCCATCGCGTATACGTTCCTTAGTGCACGCTTCCGCTCCCTTTTAAGTATGTGGGTTGCGTATATCATGTTCACCGTCCGCACTTGTAGGGGGAAACCCTTCTGTCCTCTATTGTTCGGCGGCCGGGGCTCCTCCTCATCATCGCTATGCAGCCCCTTGTCATTGTTTTCGGCATTTAACTTGCCTGCCTGTTTGAACACCCAACAATCCCTGTTGGTGTGGCTGGCTTGTTTTTCGGGGGTGCCATGTATCTGGCACGAGTGATCGAGCGGGTATTTCTTTTGAATGGCTTTTTCCGCTGACCGGGTTTAGAGCCTCTGAATCCGGCATTGACTGCCGTATCCTCAGCATTATCGCCGTTAATGCGGCGCTTGTGCTTGTTGCGACGCGACCTGCCGTTGCTGTCCTTGGTATCCGAACTACCAGGGTTTTTAGTCAAGTTGTTACTACGAGCTAGCCAGCTGTCCTCTCCCGCACAAAAGCGGGTCATGAGTGTGGCGAGGGCTACCATGGATTTCGGGTTTTCCTGTCCTAGGTGCCGGGCTAGCCACTCGTCGCGGATGTTGTGTTTGAAGGCCGCTAGTGCTTCTGCATCCGGACAGTCGACGATTTGATTTTTCTTTGTTAGGAACCGTGTCCAGCATTGTCTGGCCGATTCCTCTCGCTGCTGAATTATATGGCTAAGGTCATCGGCGTCTGGTGGTCGCACATATGTGCCCTGGAAGTTATCAAGGAATGCGGCATCCAGGTCTTCCCAACAACCAATTGACTCTGCTGGCAAGCTGTTAAGCCAATGCCGAGCCGGTCCTTTAAGCTTGAGTGGGAGGTATTTGATGGCGTGTAGATCATCACCGCGGGCCATGTGGATATGAAGGAGATAGTCCTTGATCCAAAACGCAGGATCTGTTGTGCCATCGTACGATTCGATGTTTACGGGTTTGAAACCCTCAGGGATTTGATGATCCATTACTTCGTCTGTGAAGCATAGTGGGTGTGCGGCGCCTCTGTATTGGGCTATATCACGACGCAGCTCCAATGAGCTTTGTCTACTGTGTTCAGCCCGGCCGGAGTTGCTGTATCCGGTGTGACGGTAATCATCACGTGTCGTGGGGCGCCCACGCGATCCGTAGATCGATCTTGTTTGCCTTGCCTTGTCCTCCAATATATCTCGCAGGTCAGGCGCGTCTCCCCGTGTCTTGGTACTTTTTGAGCGACGCCGGGGTGCGGCTTGAGTGGAGGGCCGAGAGGCCTCTCTGTCGCGGCCATGTGGTGGCCGGTCGGCCGCGTCATGCGCTGGTGATGTAGGTTTGGGTGCTTCCTCCTCTAATTGGGGTAGCAGCCTGCGTTTTGGGTAGCTCTTGGATGGGCGTTCGAGTTCATACTCTTCGCCTGCAAGGACTTCAGTCCATCTGTCAGCTAGCAAGTCTTGGTCAGCTCTAAGCTGTTGCTGCTTTTTCTTGAGGCTGCTTGCCGTGGCCATAAGCCTGCGTTTGAAACGCTCTTGTTCGACGGGATCCTCAGGCACGACAAATTCGTCGTCGTCGAGGCTTGCCTCGTCTTCGGAGGGAGGCATGTAAGTATCGTCCTCTCCCTCTCTGTCTGCCGCTCTATCATGCGGGCTGGCTTCTCCATCCTCCTGTGCTGAATCCTGCTGGAGGAGGTTGTCTTCGGCACTGTCCGGGGTGTTATTATCTCCCGTGTCGGAATCACCGTTTTTGCTGTGGCGGGATTTAGAGCGGCGCCGCTGGCGCTGGCGCTTAGGCTGTTTCTTGGAGGGGTCATCCTCCGCTGTTCCATCGCCATTCCCATCTTTTGGGATATCCACCATGTATATGTCGTACGACGAGGTGGCCTTCCAGTGCCCTGTAGGCGCTGGTTCTTGGTCGTCTGCGGCATCGTCGTCCATACCGTCGATGTCTTCGGAGTCAAAGTCGAGCATGTCGGTTAAATCATCGACAGTGGCTACAAAGTGGGTGGTGGGTGGGCGTTGAATTTCTTCGTCGTCCGCATCCCAACCTTCCTGACCATAGTTCGGCCAGGGCTCTCCCGATAAAGAGAGAGACTTCAGCGAGTTCAGGATATCGCCGAAGAGCGAGTGCTGAAAGATGTCCGTGGCAGTGAGCTCCATAACCGGTGCCCAATCGGATTTGATTGGTAGGGGCGCGGACGGTCCGGAGTCCGGAACGGAGTCCGGCGCCTTGGAGTCAAGAGCTTCGCAAAGGACAGGGATGGTGTTCGGCTCGATCGCCGTAGAGATCACAGCCCCCGAGGCGGTGTCCAGCCACTCGTCCTTGATCGGCGAGGTCGGCTCCGAACTAAGGGTCAGAGCGGACACTGGTGCGACCTCCAGGGCACTGTTCGGCGGCACAGCTAGATCGTGCCCATCGAGACAGTGCGGCGCGCCTGGCTGTGGCTCGAATCCGTCGAAGATCAAGTCTTCGCAGATGTCGGCCGTGTAGTTTAAACTCCCAATTCTGACCTGATTGCTAGGGGCGTAGCTTTCGATCTGCTCCAGATGGCCAAGTGAATTGGCCCGCAGTGCAAAGCCGCCGAATATGAAGATCTGTCCAGGGAGAAAAGTCTCACCCTGGAAAGTGTCGTTGTTGATGATCGAAGGAGCCATCGGGCCTAAAGATGACGACATAGAGGAACTCTCATTGAAAGCACCAATGTCGGTGTCAAAACCGGCGGATCTCGGGTAGGAGATCCCGAACTGTGCGTCTAGGCGGATGGTAACAGGAGACAAGGGACATGATGTTTTTACCCACGTTCGGGCCCTCTCGATGGAGGTAAAACACTACTCCTGCTTGATTAATATTGATGATATGGGTAGTACAAGAGTAGATCTACCACGAGATCAGAGAGGCTAAACCCTAGAAGCTAGCCTATGGTATGATTGTTCTTCATCCTACGAACTAAAACCCTCCGGTTTATATAGACACCGGATAGGGTTAGGGTTACACAGAATCGGTTACAATGGTAGGAGATCTACATATTTGTATCGCCAAGCTTGCCTTCCATGCCAAGGAAAGTCCCATCCGTACACGGGACGGAGTCTTCAATCTTGTATCTTCATAGTCCAGGAGTCCGGCCAAAGATGATAGTTCGGCCATCCGGACACCCCCTAATCCAGGACTCCCTCAGGGACGTTGTCGGTGTCAATACCGGCGGATCTCGGGTAGGGGGTCCCGATCTGTGCGTCTAGGCTGATGGTAACAGGAAGCAAGGGACACAGATGTTTACCCAGGTTCGGGCCCTTTCGGTGGAGGTAAAACCCTACTTCCTGCTTGATTAATATTGAAGATATAGGTAGTACAAGAGTAGATCTACCACGAGATCGAGGAGGCTAAACCCTAGAAGCTAGCCTATGATGGTATGATTGTAATTGTGATCGGCCTTCTAAGGACCAACCTCTCCGGTTTATATAGGCACCGGAGAGGGCTAGGGTTTACATGGAGTCGCTTACAAGGAAGGAAATATAATATCCCGATCGCCAAGCTTGCCTTCCACGCGAAGGAAAGTCCTACACGGACACGGGTCGAAGTCTTGAGTCTTGTATCTTCACGCTTCCATAGTCCGGACATCGTATATAGTCCGGCTGTCCGGATACCCCCTAATCCAGGACTCCCTCAGTAGCCTCAAAACCAGGCTTCAATGACGATGAGTCCGGCGCGTAGTCTTGTCTTCGGCATTGCAGGGCGGGTTCCATCTCCGAATACTCCAAAGTACTTGTTATGATGAATAGTGTCCGGAACTCCATCAATGTTGTACTCCTTGGCTTCAGTGCCTCAATAATGACCATCTCCACGTGTCGAGCGAATGCGAGGAGCCGAGGTGTTTTTCGCATTTACCACCCTCAATCTTTTGGGCTGACCGCCTATTTGAAGAGACGGGGATTCTCAGATCCAAACCTCACTCCTCCCCCTCGAGCAAGCATCCAACAGAGCGCTCCGAAAAAACCATTCCAACATGGCCGATCGTCACAGCTCTTCTGCTCTCTCTCCTCGCCCCAAGCCGGGGGACTGGGAAGAGTGTTCAGTTCCCCATAGCCGTTTGATCAAGTTACAAATCCAAGGGTTTCTTCCACCAGCATTCAGGGTCCCGGTCCGAGCTGGAATAGCCACCTATAATGGCAGGGAGCAAGCAGAGAGATCTCCGAATCTGTCTCCAGAGGAGCGAATATGCCTCATCCCGCATCTGCTAAGGGGCGTCGGGTTTCCTATCCACCCGTTCCTTCGCGGGCTCCTGGAGTTCTACGGCCTCCAGTTACACAATTTCACCCCTGCCTCTATACTACATATAGCAGGGTACGTTGCCCTTTGCGAGCTATTTTTAGGCTGCGAGCCTCACTTTGGGTGATGGAAGAAGTTGTTCTTCCTTGTGCCCCACAACCAAGGAGAATCCCTATGTCAGGTGGGCGGGGCCGAAGTATGGCGCATTGCCGAGACAGGATACCTATCCGGCACTCCCAAGAAGATACCAGAGAACTGGCCTTCAGAGTGGTTCTACATTGACGATGTTCCCCTTCCGGATCCAGTCCGGACAGGTCTCCCCTAGTGCAGTAATGCCCCGCCGAGGGCACGTCTAAGCTGGCGCCCCCGAGGCCCCCAAGAGGAGGATACTAGGGAAATACATTACCTGATGAGCAGGATAAAGTTACTGGCCAACTCCGGACTGACGATAGTCAAGGTTATGGCAATATGCATAATACGGGGAGTGCAACAACTTCAATATCGGGGGAAGCCTATGTGGCACTTCAACGGGGAAGATGATGCCACCCACTGTGGCCGTAAGGGTCCGGACTCCGCCACTGCTCTGGCAAGGATATTGTCCGATTTGTACAAAGGTGAAGAGGAGGAATTCCTTCACATCAAACCGCGAGAGGGATTCTCCATGTACAACCCCCCAAACTAGGTAAGTTGTCGTTCCTTTCCCTACGTCACTTATTGTGGCATTCTTTGCTAAGATCATCTGCCTTGATATTCCCAAGCAGGAACTGAGGAGGGCCATAGAAGGAATCTCCAGCCCCTCCCCGCAACCGGAGGACCCCGGAAGGGCCCTAGATCCAGGTCTCGAAGAAGATCCGGATATTACCGTGGAGCTCGTCAACGGGATATTTTATCAAGCGAGCTGTGATGGCGCCTCAGTGGCCATTACCGCCGACTATCTCGGACCACTTCCTACGTCGCGCGTAAGCCAAGTCGAAAAACCCTATCCTCCGAAGAGGACTCCCTTCAGATGTCATGCCTTACCCTTGAAGTGTCGTGTTTTTGCAGAGACGACGGTCGGAGCGTGGGGCCGAGCCCCTGGGGACTCGTCGGCCAAGGGCGTCCGGATTGGGCAGGCTCAAGAGGAAGGCGGTAAGGGTCGACTCGCCGCTACATAGGTAAGACAAAGACTTGTGCTGTGATTATGGTATTTTGAAGTATGACAGGACCCTTTGTGTTCTGGCAGGAAGAGGAGCAGCAGGACTATATCCGGGGATCCTGCCAGCCACGGCTCCACTAGCCGGATTCCAGAACCAGCTTCGAGAGCGGAGGCGGGAGTGGGGCCGATGCCGCATAGTTCTCCAACAGAGAGTGCGGATATGCTCTCAGCCACGAATTCTGAAGTAGAGAGCGCCATGAATCACAGGCGCCGACGGGCCGTACTTCGGAACAACATCTTTTCCGAAGAGGCATTTAATGCCTTCAATTCGGGAGACACATACATCCGAGCTGCTCAAGGCGGGCTTGCCCGAGCGACGGACCAGTATACCAAAGATATACGAGTAAGAAAATTTGATAAGCATGTGTGGCAGTAGCCCTTGAGACTTGAAACGGTTGGAACAACTGTTTTAAGGATCAATTTATGCACAGGTCCTTGTAGATAAGAATGAGCAATTGTCTCGGGAGCTGGAGGAATGCAAGGCCGAACTGAGGCCGCAGTTGCCAAGTTAGAGGAACCCCAAAAGCCTTCATCTGGTAACAATTGTCACAATTGTACGAAGATGCACCGGTTAGTAAGTGGCTAATATGACAAGTCTAACAGAAAATTCTGCAAACAATCCCGGGGTGAATCCGAAGGGCATAAGAGAGGATGCATCGCATCTCAAAAGGCAGCTGGAGGCTGGCGAGCTCATTCTTACTCGAGTTAGGCAGGAGAAGAACGATCTTCAAGATGCCAAAGTCCAGCTGGACGTGGAGTTAAAAGATCTCCGCGCTCAGCTGGCGGACTCCGGGAAGGAGAACAAAAGGCTTCGACGCGGCATATGCGGTAAGTGCCTAGACAAACTGTATTATAGTTTGGCGAGGAAGTATATTGAAAGAATTCTGCTTGCAGGAGTGTTAACGGGTCGCCCTGAGGAGGAAATGCCCTCATCTGCAAGGGATTTACTGCAAGACTTTTTCAGAATCGCACGAGCGAGCTCGGCAGGTGATGCGTGGTGTTGCTCGAGCTTTGTGGCCATCAAGCTTGCTGCCGAATGGCATGGGGAGCTTGTGGATATGCTTCAAGGAGCATGGCGGCGCTCCGACCGTGGAAGGTGTCCGCCTGCCGGCAAGCGCAAGAGAAGCTCGGCTATGGTGAAGACGCGCTACACCAAGCTGGACCCAACCATATGGTCAAGTAGGATCGGCGGGGCCGATGGGCAATAAATTCCTGTGAGTCTGGTATATGACCAGGTAGCGTTAGCCGCTAAGTATTCTCAACAGGATTGTAAGCTAGATAGCCTGTTGGACGGTATAGAGGAGGAATATAGTCAGTCCAAGTGACTGTGTAATTTTAATGGACATAATTAGCCCCTAGCCGGATTAAAATCATTTGTCATGGCGGACCTTTTCACTTCAGCCCCCGGATCCTATAGTCCGGGGTGTGTCCGAATACCCACTCAATTATACAAAACCGGGGTATGCGTGGACACCAGGCGTAGGGGTCATAAGTGCTTGAACAGACAAGTACCCAACTAGTTATGTTATATTACATGGATAGTAAGAAACATCTTCCAAGGAGAATAGTTTTGTTAGGGGTTCCTTTCCCTGGGTAAGCATGCGACAATGCACATGTTCGGACTGCGAACTATTGCGCAGGATACAAAACTTTTGGGGATTTGTGTTATAATAAACAAATACATCTTTTGTTCACCGACCGAATATTCTCTTAAGGAAGCTAGCTTTCGGCTTCACCCAGTCTGAGGTACACATCCGGCTGAACCGGCAGTAACAATCGCAGAGGTGCTCCCCTTATGCCCTAGCCGAATTAACGGGAACGTAGGGCATAAACACAAGAGCCAGGCAACCCAGCTTGGCAACATAAGTCATATCGATGCATATAATGGTGAAGAAAAGGCACATATGGAAAAAGAATGCATATGTGATGGGCAGAAAGCCATGTGAGTAATTATTCTTAGCTTCCGTATAAGAAGCCCCCAGGTATTGCTTACACACTTAGTGCGGCCGGAGTGATCCGGAAATCCGCACTGTATTGAATACTTTGTGTGAAGAGAGAAAAAGGTCGAGAAAGGAAAAAGGGAGGGAGCATAATTAGAAAGGAGGGGTTGGAAGACTAACATTGAGTTCGGCGTTAGGCGTAGAACCTCCGGAGTCTGGCCGCGTTCCATGGGTTCGACTCGAGTCTGTTATCAGATGCATTACATAAGCGATACGCTCCTCCAGTGAGAACTTTGTCAATGACGAAGGGACCCTCCCACTTGGGTTTGAGCTTGTCCTTCTTCTTCTCCGGTAGGCGTAGAACGAGCTCGCCAATGTTGTAAGTTTTGGCCCGCACTTCTCTGCTTTGATACCGTCGAGCCTGCTGCTGATAGAATGCGGAGCGGGCTTTTGCGACGTCGTGCTCCTCCTTGAGGGCGTCCAAGTTATCTTGCCGATCTAACTCGGCTTCCTTCTCTTCGTACATGCGTACGCGTGGCGAATCATGTATTATGTCGCAAGGTAATACTGCTTCGCGCCATACACCATAAAAATGGTGTATATCCGTGGTGCGATTTGGCGTGGTCCGCAGCCCCGTGAGTACGGAGTCGAGCTCCTCGACCAAAGGCGATCCGACTCGTCAAGGATCTCACTAGTCCGGGTTTGATGCCGCCATGATGAGACCATTTTCCCGCTCTACCTGGCCGTTTGTTTGGGGATGGTAGACGGAAGCGTAATCGAGTTTAATGCCCATTTTTGCGCACCAAGTTTTCACATCGTCGGATGTGAAATTTGAGCCATTATCAGTGATGATGCAGTGGGGGACACCGTATCGGTGTACGACCCCAGATATGAAGTCTATTACTGGTCCTGATTTAGCCGTTTTGACTAGTTTAGCTTCTATCCATTTGATGAATTTGTCCACCATGACCAATAAGTATTTTTTTCTTATGGTTTCCCCCTTTAAGAGGTCCGACCATATCCAGCCCCCAGACCGCAAAGGGCCAAGTTATGGGGATTGTTTGGAGAGCGGTAGGGGGCATATGACTCTGATTGGCAAAGAGCTGGCAACCAACGCAATGTTGGACAAGGTCCTGTGCGTCTGCTCGGGCCGTCGGCCAATAGAAACCTCTACAGAAGGCCTTGCTGACTAATGCTCGAGCCGCGGCGTGGTGCCCGCCCAGGCCGGCATGGATTTCAGCCAAGAGATACCGCCCTTCCTCTTCGGAGATGCATCTTTGGAGTACTCCGGTAGCGCTTTTCTTGTAGAGTTCCCCTTTAGTAGACTTTGTAAGCTTTGGAGCGCCGGACCATGCAGCGTGCTTCATTTTGGTCTTCGGGGAGCTCTTGCCTATTTAGGTTGGCCAAGAAAGGCTCGGTCCACGGGGCGATTACAACCATGATTTCGTGGGCCGAGGGCGTTATTTCGGTGGTAGAACCTCCGACTATGTCTGATGGTTCGGAATCTGGGGGTGTATTCGGATTCGTGCTAGTATTGCCGGACTCCCCTTCCCATACTACGGATGGCTTGAACAGCCATTCCAAGAATATGTTAGGTGGGACAGGGTCGCGTTTAGCGCCGATGCGAGTGAGGACATCCGCCGCTTGATTGTTTTCTCAAGCCACATGGTGGAATTCGAGCCCCTCGAACCGAGCTGACATTTTGAGGACGGCATTACAGTAGGCCACCATTTTTGGGTCCTTGGCATCAAAATCTCCATTTATTTGTGATATTGCGAGGTTTGAATCCCCACGCACTTCTAGGCGTTGAATGCCCATAGAGACTGCCTTCCGAAGACCGTGCAACAGAGCCTCGTATTCGGCTGCATTGCTGGAGTCTGTGTATAATATTTGGAGGACGTATTGGACCGTGTCTCCGGTGGGAGACGTCAGGACTACACCTGCTCCCAATCCGGCCAACATTTTAGAGCCGTCGAAGTGCATGATCCAGTTTGAGTATGCGCTGTACTCTTTAGGGAGTTCGACTTCTGTCCATTCGGTGACAAAGTCAGCCAATACTTGCAACTTGAAGGCCCGCCGAGGTTTGTATGTTATGTCGAACGGAAGGAGGTCAATGGCCCATTTAGCAATCCGGCTCGTGGCATCGCGGTTATTTATTATGTCATTGAGTGGTACTTCGGAGGCCACCATAATCGAACACTCTTGAAAGTAGTGTCGTAGCTTCCGGGATGCCATGAACACCGCATATGCTATTTTTTGATAGTGTGGGTATCGGGATTTGCATGGGGTTAAGACCGTGGACACGTAGTAAACCGGCGTCTGGAGCGGGTATTTGTATCAGTCAGCCTCTCATTCAACGACGAGCACTGCGCTTACAACTTGATGCGTTGCAGCTATGTACAGCAGCATAGGTTCGTCGATATTCGGTGCTGTTAGTACTGGATTACTGGCCAATAAGGTTTTTATTTTATCCAGTCCGGCCATGGCTGCATCCGTCCACACTAAGTGTTCGGTGCGCCGAAGAAGGCAGTAAAGAGGTAATGCATTTTCTCCTAACCTGGAGATAAAGCGGCTGAGAGCAGCCACGCATCCGCTAGTTTTTGATGTGCTTGAGGTCCATTGGTATAGCCAATCGTGATGAGCTCGGATCTTTGCCAGATTCACTTCAATTCCTCTGTTGGAAATGATGAAGCCGAGTAGCTTCCCCGAGGGGATACCAAAAACGCATTTTTCCGGGTTCAGCTTGATGTCGTATGTCCGGAGATTGTCGAATGTAAGCCTCAAGTCATCTATTAGGGTTTCGATGTGTCTTATTTTTACGACCACGTCATCCACGTATGCCTCAACTGTTTTGCCGATTTGCTTTCCAGGCATGTTTGAATCATGCGTTGGTAGGTTGCACCGGCGTTCTTGAGCCCGAAAGGCATAGTGTTGAAGCAGAAAGGGCCATATGGCGTTATGAAAGCTGTTGCAGCTTGGTCAAACTCTGCCATCTTTATTTGATGGTATCCAGAGTATGCTTCGAGGAAACACAGCGAGTCGTGTCCTGCTGTGGCATCAATGATTTGATCGATACGAGGGAGGGGAAAGGGATCCTTGGGCCAAGCCTTGTTGAGGTCTTTAAAGTCGACACATAGGCGCCAGGATTTATCCTTCTTTGGTACCATTACCAGGTTTGCCCGCCAATCCGGATGCTTGATATCTCTGATGAATCCGGCCTCGAGTAGTTTGGCTAGCTCTTTCCCCATGGCCTGCCGTTTGGGCTCTAAAAATCGTCTTAGAGTTTGCTTGACCGGTTTGTATCCTTTTAGTATATTGAGGCTGTGTTCGGCCAATCTACGTGGGATGCCTGGCATGTCCGATGGGTGCCAGGCGAAGATGTCCCAATTCTCGCGTAAGAAGTCTCGCAGTGCGGCGTCCATCGCGGTGCTCAGCTTTGTCCCGACGGAAGCTGTCTTCGTGGGGTCCGTTGGATGGACTTGGAATTTGACAATCTCGTCTGCGCGTTTAAACGAGGTGGACTTGGGTCGCTTGTCGAGTATCATGTCGTCCCTGTCCACGGTGGCCCGCAGTGTTGTTAATTCTTCGGCTGCCAGGGCCTCAGATAATGCCTCCAGGGCTAGTGCTGTGGTTTTGTTTTCGGCCCGAAGTGCGACGTCCGGATCACTAGCTAGAGTGATGATTCAATTGGGCCCGGACATTTTAAGCCTCATATACCCGTAATGGGGTATAGCTTGAAAGCTTGCAAACGCGGCCCGCCCTAAAAGGGCGTGGTACCCGCTGCTAAAGGGGGCCACTTGGAATGTGATTTCTTCGGACCTATAATTCTCCAGGGTGCCGAATACCACGTCAAGTGTGATTTTTCCCGCACACCATGCTTCCTGACTAGGGATAATTCCCCTAAAGGTTGTGCCGCTTTGTTCAATGCGGCCTTTGTCGATTTCCATCTTGCTGTGTGTCTCTTCACAGATCAGATTTAATCCGCTTCCGCCATCCATGAGCACTTTAGTGAGCCGAAAGTCATCCACGATTGGGCTAAGAACCAGAGCGGCTGGTGCCCGGACAGTCCGGAATCGACGTTCGTCACTGGCATTAAAAGTTATAGCAATGTCGTTCCAGGGGTTTATTTTGGCCATATGGCAAATTTCCGTGGAGCTTCGATGAGCTCGCTTGCGCCTACTGTTTGAGGCAAAAGTCTCAAAGACTGTTAGTACCGTATTGTGCTCGTTGGCGGGATGCTGTTCTGTAAGAAGATCCTCGCCACTTTTCGCAACCTGCCGGAATATCCAACATGCCCTAAGGCTATGAGTTGGTGCTGTGTCCGGAGTGCTGTGGAGTTTACATGGCCCATTGAGCCATTTTTCCAATACAGTTCCCCGCCCTGGGGTGGGCTTTGGTTTCTTGGGGATTGGATCGGACGAGGTACGAGAGTTCGCCCATTTAGGTCAGACAAAGGTTTTGGTGAATGCCGGATTATCCCAAAATTCAGTTTGAGTTTTCCAGACGCTTTCCATCGCACAATATTTCTGTACTATGATTGCTAAGTCCGCAAAGCGTACTACGTCACGGCGACTTATAGCATTAAGTATTCCTTTGTCCGTGCAATTTTTGCAGAAGAGCGAGACTACGTCCTCCTCGTGGAGTCCTTGACTTTGTTTAGCGCAAGGAGGAATCTAGCCCAGTAATGATGTAATGTCTCCTGGGGCCCTTGCCTGATATGGGAGAGACGATTTAAGTCCGCGTGGGTGGTTATAGCTGAATCCAGATTCTGCTCCGATCTAGCACCCCAGGGCATGGAAGCTTCCGAGTTCAACAGCTCGGGATTCGGGGCGCTGCCCAATTTTTTCGGCCCCGTGCCCGGTTCTAAGTCCGGGCAGGTGTCCGGCTCCGGGAGCTCGGCGATCCGGATATAATTCGTCCTCAAAATAGAGGGATACTCCTTATGTGGTTCCTCCGATACCGCTATCTCATCGGTGGCCGGCGGGGATTAATGTCCCTTTGGTCGGGTATAAGCCCGATCCGGGCATAGTCCGTTGCGACTCCCAAAGCGGCGATGCGATCCAAGAGCTCATTAAGAGAAGAGAACTCTATCGGATCCATCTGTTCGGCGAGTTCCGAATTGATGTGAAGTTTATGCGTGATGACCCGAGAGGCCATCATCGGCGCGACAGCCGATGGGGCGTCCATGACGAAGCCGCCTAGTCGGAGAGTTTGGCCTACAGCCAGAGCTCCCCCTGCGGTAATGTTTTCCCTGACAACGAGACGAGCTATCGAGCCTTGTAGGGACGACAGAGAGGAACCCTCAATGAAAGCACCAATGTCGGTGTCAAAACCGTCGGATCTCGGGTAGGGGTCCCGATCTGTGCGTCTAGGCTGATGGTAACAGGAAGCAAGGGACACAGATGTTTACCCAGGTTTGGGCCCTCTCGATGAAGGTAAAACCCTACTTCCTGATTGATTAATATTGAAGATATAGGTAGTACAAGAGTAGATCTACCACGAGATCGTGGAGGCTAAACCCTAGAAGCTAGCCTATGATGGTATGATTGTAATTGTGATCGCCTTCTAAGGACCAACCTCTCCGGTTTATATAGGCACCAGAGAGGGCTAAGGTTTACATGGAGTCGGTTAGAAGGAAGGAAATATAATATCCGGATCGCCAAGCTTGCCTTCCACGCCAAGGAAAGTCCTATCCGGATATGGGTCGAAGTCTTGAGTCTTGTATCTTCACGCTTCCATAGTCCGGACGTCATATACAGTCCGGCTGTCCGAATACCCCCTAATCCAGGACTTCCTGAGACGCGAAGATCCAGAGAGGCACTCGGGCGTGAGGCTGCTCGGTGAGGCTGCGAGCATGGGGATGAACTGGGCCGACGATGGCCTCTCGGAAGCAGGATGACCGCCTCTGCTAGACGCCCTTCCCTTGTTAACGATGGGCCAGTGTGGGCTGACACGGTGGCGCCCTTCCGTTGTGGCAGTATCGTAGTAGGACGACGGCGGTCAAGGTCAATGCCCTGCTCGACGCCCCCATCCCTCGCTGGTTCAGTTCAAGGCCACCTTCCTCCGCCTCCGGCAGTCCAGCTCATCCAATCAGGCCGGTCCGCTCCTCAGCAAGGCGGCTCCTTCAGTCCACAGCACACCACGCTCAAGCCTCCACCACCTCGACTCCTCAAGGTGTAAGCTTTGTTTTTTGATTATACAGAAGATGCAAGATTCTTCTGCTGCCATGTAAGTAGCACTTACAGTTACAGTAGACAAGGAGCTTGGCTTTGGATTATAGACTAGCTAAAAAATATTTTAAACAAATTATTCACTCAACAGCATCTCAAATAGTACATAGTATTTTGATCTTGTCGATACACATATATTGTCCTTCATGTATGATGCCCCTGTAAATAGATTATGCTTATAGTACATAGCTTAGTTTTACTTTTAGTTTCACTACTTGATGGTTATGAGAATAACAACCGCAGATAGAGTAAATAATCTTGCTTCTTTGCTAGATGAATAGCTTCATTATGGGTTGTATTGTCCAAGGTAAATTGGTACTACCTACTGTAGGAAAATTCCAGATGCATTATGAGGCGAGTGGCGAAGCCGGAGGGGCTAAGGTATTTTCGACATGGGTGCTTGAAGGCGCACCGTAGACCAGGAAGATCTCCTGGTGGAGCTTGGCAGAAGCGAGACACTTGGATGTAACTTCAGTACAGCACTGCACTATAATTGCAATTTTGGCAGATCATATATATTGAAGCATGTGAAAGTAGCAGTATCTTTGAGGGATTAAGGCCACAAGATCTTAATATTTATGTTACAACAGCAGCAAATGCGGAAGAAAGTAGCTGGGGAGCATACTGCCCTGGGATGGAAACACCACCTCTTCGTGAATATGTGACCAGCTTGGGCGACGCACATATTGTTTCTTGGATGGAAGACAGGTAAAGCATTAGCTGTAATATTTATGCTCTGTATGTTGTCTTGCTATTCTGAACCATGGGATCCTACTGTGCTATGAAACTCACAATCTACCGAAGGAAACCATCAAGCAACAGTACAAGGTGGCTAAAACGAGAACGACACCCCCAAATGACTCCAGTATCGGTTCTCATGTCATGGAGTATGGTGAAAGACATTCAGTAAAATCCCAGATATATTTCTTGTCTAGCTCATCTTCTCGGTTACTACTAATTTTCATGTGTTTTGTTTTGCCAAATTTGTCTGCTAACATTGTATCTTCTCACTTTCAGTATGAGCAGTTGAATGTTGGGTCAGAGGAGAAGCACAGGGCTCTCAGGGAGGTCAAAGAAACTATGTTACACAGGAAGCATCTCGACAGCAGTATCGATTTCATCGGGAAGCTTGTTTTTGGATTTGAGAAGGGGCCTTCGGTGCTTGAGGCTACTAAAGTCCCTGGCCAGCCATTAGTAGACGATTGGGATTGTCTGAAGACGATGGTGAGTGTAAAAATTCCTTGTTTACAATCCCATAAATATGCAACACCCAGCAGTACTCTTTCTGTTTCCAGTTGAGCTTAAGTTTACTATGTACTGATGCCAACCACTAGTGTCAGGTGCGAGTTTTTGAGTCCCAATGCGGATCACTCGAAGTCAGTATGGCATGAACACATGAGGGCGTTCGCAAACATCTGCAACAATGGTGTCTCTAAGACAGAGATGAAGGAGGCCACCATCAGCGGTTGCGACGGCTACAACATTGGGAAGTGGAACCCGCTGGTTCTAGGGCACAGCGCCTGATCGGCAGCACTGCAGTAGTACATGCATAGGAGCATCCCATGGGAGCAGTACCAAATGCTCCAGAGGTTCCTAGCTAGACCTTGTATACGGTGTGTGTGTGTGTGTGCGTGTGTACAGTGTACATATATACATTGGTGTAAACATGCAAGAAACAAGCCGACGATGTGCCCCGTGTGGCATCGGGTCAATCAGTAGTTTATGATCGTGCTCGTGATTTCACTGCAGTTAGTTGAAAGGCAATGATTGTTGTGCTTGCTACGCATATGATTCGTATTTGCGGATTTTGACACAATTAGTTTATCAAAAGAAATATTGTAAATCATACAAAAGAGCCTACTAAAGTTTTATTTAAAAAATACTCCCTCCCTTGCTAAATATAAGTCTTTTTAAAGATTTCAATACAAACTACAATTATGTATATAGACATATGTTAAGAGTGTAGATTCACTTATTTACTTCGTATGTAGTCCCTTATTGCATTAGCTATACGGATCTAGAGAGGGGAGTTGAATTGTGCCTTGCTAGAGCTAAACAAACCGACGAAGGTAAAAAGAGAAAAAAAACTCTTCCCAGTCAAAAAACCAACTATCTATAAAAATTACCAAACAAAAGTGCCCAAAAAGTTAGTTCCTAAAAATAGTTTAAAACTAATTCAAAAAAACATTTTGAAATGTACAACACGAAAATATTCTTTTCAATAGAGAAATGTTCCAATTTTCATAAAAATGTTAACTAGTTTTCAAAAGGTGTTACATTTTTAATGAAAACATTAACTTTTATTAAAAATAAGAAAATTTCCATGTTTAACATTATTATCGACGTTTATTAAAATTGGATATAAAAATGATGCAAAATTACACACGAAGCACGTTGTTCCCCTTTTATAGCCCGGTGCAACGCACGGGCATTTGTACTAGTTCTCTTTATAAATTTGATGAAGGTGATATTCCTCGTAATAAGTCTGCTAGTCAATGCTTAGATGAGTTTGATAATTTTATTGTTAAACAAGAAAACTTCAATGCTTATGGTGGTAGACAATTGAAACGTAATGCTTATATGGTTGAACACTTGAGTGATTATATGTGTAGAGTTAAAGGTGACCTTAAGCTTATTAGTAAACATGCATCCGTGGTTACCACTCAAGTAGAACAAGTACTTAAGGCACAAGATGATTTGCTCAATGAATTAAATAATAAGAACAATGATAATGATGTTAGAGTTATGACTAGAGGTGGTAAAATGACCCAGGAACCTTTGTATCCTGAGGGCCATCCTAAGAGAGTTGAGCAAGATTCTCAGAGAACTAATACTAATGCACCTAGTCCTTCTAAGAAAAAGAAAAAGAAAAATGATAAGACTATGCATGCTTCTACTCCCTCCGTTCCTAAAAATTTGTCTTTCTAGATATTTCAACAAGTGACTACATACGGAGCAAAATGAGTGAATCTACGCTCTAAAATTTGTCTATATACATCCGTATGTGGTAGTCTATTTGAGATCTCTAAAAAGACAAATATTTAGGAACGGAGGGAGTAGTGAACCTATTGTTGACACACCTAAGAATCCCAATGATATTTCTATTTCTGATGCTGAAACGCAATTTGGTAATGTACATGAACCTAGTGATAATGTTAGTGATGATGTTCATGTTGATGCTCAACCTAGTAAAGATAATGATGTAGAAGTTGAACTTGTTGTTGATCTTGATAACCCACAATCAAAGAGTCAACGTTATGATAAAAGAGACTTCATTGCTAGGAAGCACGGTAAAGAAAGAGATCCATGGGTTCAGAAACCCATGCCTTTTCCTTCTAAGCTATCGGAGAAAAAGGATGATGAGGATTTTGAGCGCTTTGCTGAAATGATTAGACCTATCTTTTTGCGTATGCGTTTGACTGATATGCTTAAGATGAATCCTTATGATAAGTATATGAAAGATACTGTTACAAATAAAAGAAAGATACCAGAAGCTGAAATTTCCACCATGCTTGCTAATTATACTTTTAAGGTTGGAATAACAAAGAAACTAGGAGATCCAGGAGTACCAACTATACCATGCTCCATTAAAAGAAACTATGTTAAAACTGGCTTATGTGATCTTGGAGCTGGTGTTAGTGTTATGCCTCTTTCTTCGTATCGTAGACTTGATTTGAATAAGTTGACACCTACTGAAATCTCTTTGCAAATGGCCGATAAATCAACTGCTATACCCATCGGTATTTGTGAGGATGTGCCTGTTGTGGTTGCAAATGTTACTATTTTAACGAACTTTGTTATTCTTGATATTCCCGAGGACGACAGTATGTTGATCATCCTTGGTAGACCTTTTCTAAATGCTGCAGGGGCTGTTATTAATTGCAACAAAGGCAATGTCACTTTTCATGTTAATGGTAATGTGGATACGATACACTTCCCGAAGAAACAACCTCAAGTTCATAATATCAATTATATTGGAAAAATTTCAAAGATTACTATTTGAGGTTTTGAATTCCCTCTTCCTACCGTCAAAAATAAATATGATATTCTTATGGTTGGGGACATGCATATACCCGTTGAGGTAACTTAGTGTTATTCGAAAATTCTCCGGTCCCATGTTATTTGGAAGAGGTTTGTTAACGAGACTTGATCAACCTTGTTAGTGGATTCGTTTTGAAGAGCAGGAGATGGATGAAGTTAGAAAGCACAAGCTTCTGTACCCTCCTTTTACTTTCTGTTATTTAGAATAAATAAAGAAAAAATAGTATTTTCTGTCTGTTTTTTTAATTATCCGTGCAATAAAATATACCCCGAAAAAAAAGTTCTCCATATGCCCTGAAAATTGGATATGATTTTGTAGAATATTTGAGAATTTGTGGCACTTAGAACACACCAGGGGGACCCACCATTTGGTCACGAGGGTGGAGGGCACGCCCTACCCCCTGGGCGCGCCCCCTGCCTCGTGGGCCCCATGTGGCCCCTGCATTTATTCCAACACCCACACACTTCTCCTTCCTCTAGAAAAAAAATCACCACGTAGCTCAAACTTGTGTTCTTGCTTGTTTTGCTGTCGTTTTCAATCTTCTAGCTCAAAGCTCCATACACAAAACTTCTTTGGGACATTGTTCTTCGGTATGTGACTCCTCCAATGGTCCAATAGTTTTTGTTCTAGTGCTTTATTTATTGCAATTTTTTGCTTCTAAGGTGACCTTGTTCTTGAGCTTGCATGTCAAATTTATATGGTCCAAAGTAGTTTTAATGCATGATATAGCCTCTAGGCACTTGTGGGAGTAGTTGCTATCAATCTTGTTGAGTTTGGTTCACTTTTATTTTGAGTCGCTAAAAATTTCAGAAATTTTTCAGAGGAAGAAAAATGTTTAGGAAAATGTACCAAGGTGGTTCTTCAAGGAAGCAAGCACCAAGGCCTGCGATACGTGATCCGGACCTTGAACCATGAAGAGAAGCTCCGGTGCGGCCTTGCGAATGGCCGTCGGATGAATTTATGATCCAAGCTAGCTTCAAAGATGAATTTGATGAGTATGTGTCTTGAGAACTTCGTATCAGATAAGTGCCGCCAACACTCACACTGTTATATTTGACCTCTATGATAAATCATACACCATGGACCTTGAAGATTTTAGCACTGCTTGTAAAATCCCACAACGGGGCATCTTTAGTGAACCTCACAAATCTGAATATAATGATTTTCTTGCTAATATCATTGTGGGAGAAACCAAAGATATCACACAATCTACCATAGGGAGCATTCATTTTCCTTCCATACATTACTTTGCTCTCTTTATAGGTAGATGCATTAACGGTAAAGATGAGCTTTGTCACATGTGTGTCCCAGATCTTAGTGTCCTCAAGAGTGCGGCATTAGGTGATAACCATATAACTTGGGGGCCATTGTTGCACTGAGGTTACATCTTAATGGTAAAAATGGAGATTTATTTGGTGGAATTTATGCAACTCGTTTAGCAGACTACCTTGGTGTATCCATAAATGAAAATGATATTGAGTTGCCACCTTATTTTCTAGATTATAATGTTATGGTTCACCATTAGTTTCTTGACAGGAACAAACAGTCCCTCCAGTACCGACTAATCTTTGACAGACGGCGTGCTGTCCATATTACTCTCCCTGCTCCTACTTTCTTTAACTTTCAGGACAATGGGAGATATTTTATAACCAGGGAGGAGGCAAATGAATATGAGAGGAGGACGGAGGCGGCTCGCCTCTAGGCTTCAGCTCTCCAGGCAGTAGCTGCTGCATCTCAGTACAACCCTGACTACAACTTTGGATATCCGCCAGGCCAACCGTGGCCATAAACCAACTTAGGCCAAAAGCCTAAGCTTGGGGGAGTACGTATTTCTCACCCACATTACATTCATATTCACACAATCATTGCTAGTTTATTTTCTTTTCTTTCTTCTTGTGTGTTCGAAAAACTTTGAGAAAAAAAATTAGTTGTATCCTTTAGCTAGTTTACTTTCCATGCTTGTAGTAGTAGTAGTAATTAAAAGAAAACCCGAAAAGATTTCTCGTTCTTCTTTTGCTTGTTGGGAGCTTTCCCGTGTAAATAGTTTTGTTTTCCTTTGAAATTCTTTTCTTTTCTTTGGGGGTCGAGAGGAGAAGACCGCGATGAAAATGTTGAGTGGCTCTCATATGCATTATTGTTGATTTAACCAAGAGCCCATATTACCTTTTCTTCTCCTTTGAATTAAATGTTTACAGATTCCAGCTTAGTCCAATGCACGCGCACTATTATTATTATCCACACTGTTCGGTCGTGCAAGTGAAAGGCAATAATGACGATATATGATGAAATGATTGAGATGAGAAAAGATGGTATGAACTCGACCTATCTTGTTTTTGTAAATACGATTAGTTCATCATTCCTGATTCAGCCTATTATGAATGAAACATGTTTGCAATGATAATTAGAGATTATAGTTACTTATGTCATGCTTAATTAGCTAGGTTATAATGGTTTAGCTTGCATGTCAACATGCTATTAAAATGGTTGTGATGTGGTATGATAGGGTGGTATCCTCCTTTGAATGATTCGAGTGGCTTGACTTGGCACATCTTCACACATGTAGTTGAAACAAAATCAACATAGCCTCCAAGATATTTATGTTCATGGTGATTTATATCCTACTCATGCTTGCACTCATTGTTGGTTAATCCTAATGCATGTTCATGACTGTTGTCGCTCTCTAGTTGGTCGCTTCCCTGTCTCTTTCTAGCCTTCACTTGTACTAAGCAGGAATATTGCATGTGCATCCACTTCCATAAACCCCAAAGTTGTTTCATGTGAGTCTACCATACCTTCCTATATGCGGTATTTACCTACCGTTCCAAGTAAATTTGTATGTGCCAAACTCTAAACCTTCAAATGAAATTCTTTGTTTAGTATGGCCGAATAGCTCATGTATCAACTAGGGTTGTCTATATCTTCCATGCTAGGTGGGTTCTTCTCACGATGAGGGGACTTCGCTCATCATTCACGAGAAAATGGCCGGTAACCGGGATGCCCAATCCCATGCTCAAATCAAATCAAAATAGTTGCAAACAAAACTCCCCAGGATTGTTGTGAGTTGGACGGTACCCGTTGTTTCGGACCAGCCGTGGAATGTGCTTGTTGGTGGTGGGGGAGTATAAACTTTACCATTCTGTTTGGGAACCGCCTATAATGGGTAGCATGGATGATATCGAGATCTCTTGGTTTTTATGTTGACAATGAAAGTATGCCGCTCAAAATATTATTTATCTCTATTTCAAAACTTGAGCTCTGGCACCTCTGCAAATCCCTGCTTCCCTCTGCGAAGGGCCTATCTATTTACTTTTGTGTTGAGTCATCATCCTCTTATTAAAAACACAAGTTAGAGAGCATCGTTGTCATTTGCATGCATTGTTATTAATTTACATTGAGTATGACTGTGACTGGATCTCTTTTGCCGTGAATTACAATGTCTAGTCAGTCCTTGATCTTCAGTGGTGCTTTGCATTTATGTTTTGCGGTCTCAGAAAGGGCTAGCGAGATACCATCTTGTTATATCATATTATGATTGTTTTGAGAAAGTGTCGCATTCGAGATTTATTATTATTGCTTGCTAGTTGATTATGCCATTGATATGAGTAAATGTGAGACATAATGGTTATTCTGATTATGGTTAGTTCATAATGGCTAAAAACTTGAATGATGGCTTTACATATTTTCAACAACAAGATCAAATAGAGTTCGTAAAAGTTTTTCTTTATCACTTTCAGTTTGTCAACTGAATTGCTTGAGGACAAGCAAAGGTTTAAGCTTGGGGGAGTTGATACGTCTCCAACATATGTACTTTTCCAAACACTTTTGCCCTTGTTTTGGACTCTAACTTGCATGATTTGAATGGAACTAACCCGGCCGGACGCTATTTTTAGCAGAATTTCCATGGTGTTATTTTTGTGCAGAAATAAAAGTTCTCGGAATGACCTAAAACTTTATGGAGTCACATTTTGGAATTAATTAAAAAATATTGGCGAAAGAATCAACAGAGGGGGACCCACACCCTGTCCACGAGGGTGTAGGGCACACCCACCCCCCTAGGGCGCCCCCTGCCTCGTGAGTCCCCTGGACCTCCACCGACCTCAACTCCAACTCTACATATTCACGTTCGGGGAGAAAAAAATCAAATAGAAGGATTCATCGCGTTTTACAATATGAAGCCACCGCCAAGCCCTGTTCTTCCTCGGGAGGGCTGATCTGGAGTCCATTCGGGGCTCCGGAGAGTGGAATCCGTCGCCATCGTCATCATCAACCATCCTCCATCACCAGTTTCATGATGCTCACCGTCGTGCATGAGTAATCCCATCATAGGCTTGCTGGACGGTGATGGGTTGGATGAGATTTACCATGTAATCGAGTTAGTTTTGTTAGGGTTTGATCCCTAGTATCGATTATGTTCTAAGATTGATGTTGCTATGACTTTCCCATGCTTAATGCTTGTCACTAGGGCCCGAGTGCCATGATTTCATATCTGAACTTATTATGTTTTCATGAATATATGTGAGTTCTTGATCCTATCTTGCAAGTTATACTCACCTACTACGTGTTATGATCCGGCAATCCACAGAGTGGAAATAGTCGGGACACTTCCCGGTGATGACCGTAGTTTGAGTTGTTCATGTATTCACTAAGTGCTAATGCTTTGGTCTGGTACTCTATTAAAAGGAGGTCTTAATATCCCTTAGTTTCCAATTGGACCACGTTGCCACGGGAGGGTAGGACAAAAGATGTCACGCAAGTTCTTTTCCATAAGCACGTATGACTATATTCGGAATACATGCCTACATTACATTGATGAACAGGAGCTAGTTCTGTGTCACCCTATGTTATAAATGTTGCATGATGAATTGCATCCGACATAATTATCCATCCTTGGTCCATTGCCTACGATCCTTTCACATATTGATCTTTGCTAAGTTACTTCTCTGTTGCCACTGTTATGATTGCTACAAAACTGCTACTATTACTTTTGCCACTATTACCATTGCTTCCATACTACTTTGCTGCTAAACACTTTGCTACAGATATTATGTCTTTCAGGTGTGGTTGAATTGAAAACTCAGCTTCTAATACTTGAGAATATTCTTTGGCTCCCCTTGTGTAGAATCAATAAATTTGGGTTGAATACTCTACCCTCGAAAACTGTTGCGATCCCCTATACTTGTGGGTTATCAGTGGGCGGCGAGGACGAGGAGATCGACGTCGATGAGTGGAGGAGTGCCTTCCCCAACGACCCCGATGACGGCTCCGTCTCGGGCCCGGCTCGTGGCACACCGTACCCGACGAGGAAGGATTGGCTCGACCTCTACTTCGACCGAAAGTAGTTTAGCTTAGTTTAAAGTTAAGTTTTATGTTCGATTATGGAAAACTATCTATATTTATGTTTGAATGCATGCTACTTTCGGTTGAACCTGCTTTGAACTTGATCAAATTGAAGTTTACAACATTAAGTTTAGGGCATCGACTAGAAACGGCCAAAATTGCTGGAGTATATATATATATATATATATATATATATATATATATATATATATATATATATATATATATATATATATATATATATATATATATATATATATATATATCCACTAAGGGTTTTAGTCCTTTAACTTTTAAAGGATCGGCTAGAGATGGTCGTATGCCTTGTTTATTTCAGTTCTTCACAATGGGATGCTCTATATGTGCAACTATTTGCCGCGCAATTCAATTTCATCAATAACAGTTTCAACAATACCATTATGAATTACGATATTTGGTTGATGTTAAGGATATTGCAGTTAACATGCCTTTTTGGTTTTTTTAACTATAACTAGTGTACTTTAGACCTGCACAATACCAGTTTGAATGACTATTTTCTTGTTTATAAATGTTATGCCTGATGCAGTTAACACACCTTTCCACTTCTTGTTTTGCTTAACTAGCATGCTTATGCCTGCACACTTAAGCTATCATTTGTAGATTATGTTGTCTACCATGGATATATTTGGTTTATGTTTAGCCTATTGTGCTTAACATGCCTTTATATGTACTCATACATGACAATATTGAGAACAATGTTGTTTTCCATCGAGGTTAGTTTCATCGCATTGCTTATATGTACTCACTGTTCAGGATCTCGGTAGCTGGTACCATATAGCCTGGGGGCTCATAAGGGACTAGTCGTTGAATAAGACATTTCACTGAATATATCTGTAACCCATTTATCAGTAGGTTAACTAGGGACAAATTTAATATATCTGAGGCTACATAGCAATATGCATTGTACTGAATGACTATATATGCAATCCCAGGCTACATAGCAACAAGGAAGAGTGTTACCTCAATGTTTGTGTTACCTTAATGTTTAGATGATGTCTAGATATACATGTATAAAATCTTATATAATGGGATGGAGGGGGTGTTGTACTACATCATTGTGCAATTGTTGTTTAGCTTCTAATATTAACTTGGTGCTTTTAGGTAGACATGTCATTGCCAAAGATCCACACTTCGACACTTTCTGCGCATGGGGCAATGAGATATTCATGAACCAGCATCAAGTGAGGAAACTGATAAAGATTTTTATTAAAATGGGTCAAAAGATGTCAATTGAACTATTTGTTTACAATTTATGCAAGACAACAGGGAACTGCAGGATGGTAAGTAAGAACCATGTAGCCTTCTTTTTACTACCCGTAATGAGTTGTGTTAGATGACAACTTCTGAATCTTTTTTCCTTTGCAGTGGATCCTGAAGCAGTTTACTCAAGATTACCTCTCAAACTACATGATTGGCGGCCGACCACAAGGGGTTAGACTAGAGTCATGCGTGCCTTCTGCATCCAGGAGAGCACAATAGGGCCATTTCGCTTCACCTTGTTCAGCAACCAGAATGCATGTCGCCTCTTTATTTACCATCTGTATTAGTACAAGTATAGAGGTTCATCATTCTTTATTTGGTGCTTATGTAATTCTTAAACATATGTACCTGTGAACTGAATAATGCATTGGTTGTTTGAACCTAATGGATATGAATAAAGCTATAGCCTACTTTCAAGTTTAAATTAAGTACAATTTTAAATAGCAACAATTAAATTAGGGCGAAATTATGGTGTGCAGGTCATTACGGCGCACACGGTTAGTAAAGCACAGCGTGTGCGATATACATCATAATCTGACACGGTTCACGGAGTGGAAACATGTGTAACAATGCACATAGTTGCTGTTTGCAAAGTGTGTGTGATGTCAGACACTATCACATACAGTGCGGGAAAACTAAATGTGTGTGAATGTCTACCTATCGTACACGGTTTATAATCATGAACTATTTATGATGTGCCAGGCATCATAAACGTACAGCAAGTTTGGTACGTGCCTAGAAAACTCCTGTGCCTGGAATATGCCTGGTTTTAGGTAAAACCACAAAACTTCGACTGCGATGGCAATGCGAGCAAAATCGAGTAGCAAGGATGAAGCGTTTTAGATATTCGATACATCGGAAACGGTTATATAGGGGCAACTGTTTGCATCAAGGCTCCCTATCCCCGACGGTTTCTGGTTCGTGTGGGAAGGACCCCCCCCCCTATCACCCACACTCACTTGGCGACGGTTCCAAATGTCGTCATGGAAAGGGGTTAAAAACCGTGTGTATAGAACCGATGCGTACCAGTAATTGCTCTCTGTCTTTCTCGTGTTCTTGCTCCCGAACCGCGGATTTCGATCTCCTTTCTCGACGCTCCGCTTTCGAAACTATTTCGGGAAATTGTTGCTTGGTATGTGACTCCTCTATGTGTCAGTTTTTGCTTTAGTGGTTTATAGTTTGAATAATTAGCTACTCTTGATGCTGCTGTAGATGAGCTTACATGTTGAATTTTTAGAGTTCTAAGTAGTTTGAATGCTTGCTATGGCCTCTATACATCCCTATGAGTAGTTGCTATCATTTTTGTAAAGTTTTTTTGAGAACAATTTTGTGGACTAAAAATTTCAGAATTTTGTTCATACGGAAAAGATGAGTTTCTTTAGGAAGTTCGCTTCCAAGAAGAACTCCAAGGGAGTTATTGGGGAGTCATCTAACAATGATCTCCATAACCAGAGGTTGGCGGAGTTATGGCCGTGCGAATGGCTGCATAACTCGTTCATGGAAGGGGCTGGAATCCTTCAAGAGTTTGCAAAATATGCTGCTAATGCCGGCCTCACCGACTTCATCGTGGCTGAATGCGAACAGTATCATCTCCTCACAAATTCCTTTGTGCAAAGGTTTCATTTCCATTCTAGGAATAATCCCCCTGAGGTGTCATTTAATTTATATGCTGAAAACCACCAAATACCACTTACTGAATTTTGTGGCATATGCATGCTTCCTTCTGATGGTGATTTGGTAGAGCCTAGGCCCGCGGAATTTGAAGGTTTTTACTGTACTCTAACGGTGGGGGATGAGAGAGGAGTATCGAGTACCACCGCTGCTAGCTTGCATTTCCCTGTTGTACATTATTTTGCTATATTTATTGCAAAATGCTTACTTGCTAGACAGATGGTGAAGGAAATAATATGCCCTAGAGGCAATAATAAAGTTATTATTCATTTCATTAATTCATGATAAATTTTTATTATTCATGCTAGAATTGTATTAACCGGAAACTTAGTACATGTGTGAATACATAGACAAAATTAATAGTCCCTAGTATGCCTCTACTTGACTAGGTCGCTAATCAGAGATGGTTATGTTTCCTGAACATAGACATGTGTTGTCATTTGATGAACGGGATGAGATCATTAGGAGAATGATGTGAGGGACATGACCCATCCGTTATCTTAGCATTATGATCATGTCAGTTTCATTTCTACTGCTTTCTTCATGACTTATACAAGTTCCTCATACTATGAGATTATGCAACTCCCGAATACCGGAGGGACACTTTGTGTGCTACCAAACGTCACAACGTAAAAGGGTGATTATGAAGGTGCTCTACAGGTGTCTCCGAAGGTGTTTTTTGGGTTGGCATATATCGAGATTAGAATTTGTCACTCCGTGTTTCGGAGAGGTATCTCTGGGCCCTCTCGGTAATACTCATCACTATAAGCCTTGCAAGCATTGTAACTAATGAGTTAGTTGCGGGATGAAGTATTACGGAACGAGTAAAGAGACTTGCCGCTAACGAGATTGAGCTAAGTATTGAGATACCGATGATCGAATCTCGGGCAAGTAGCATACCGATGACAAGGAACAACATATATTGTTATGCGGTTTGACCGATGAAGATCTTCGTAGAATATGTAGGAAGTTATATGAGTATCCAGGTTCTACTATTGGTTATTGATCGGAGACGTGTCTCGGCATGTCTACATAGTTCTCGAACCCATAGGGTCCGCACGCTTAACGTTCGATGACGTTGTATTATGAGTTATGTGATTTGATGTACCAAAGGTAGTTCGGAATCCCGGATGAGATCACAGACATGACGAGGAGTTTCGAAATGGTCGAGACGTAAAGATCGATATATTGGAAGGCTATATTCGGACATCCAAAAGGTTCCGAGTGATTCGGGTATTTTTCGGAGTATCGGAGAGTTACGGGAATTCGTGTTGGGCCTTAATGGGCCATACGGGAAAGGAGAGAAAGGCCTCAAGGGTGGCCGCGTCCCTTCCCCATGGACTGGTCCGAATTTGACTAGGGAAGGAGGCCAGCCCCTTCCTTCCTTCTCCTTCTCCCTTCCCCTTTTCCTATTCCATGTGGGAGGTGGAATCCTAATAGGACTACAGAGTCCTACCACACTTTGGGCGCGCCCTATGAGGGCCGGCCTCCTCCTCCCTCCATCCTTTATATACGTGGCCAGGGGGCACCCCATAGACACACAAGTTGACATTGTTTAGCCGTGTGCGGTGCCCACCTCCACAGTTACACACCTCGGTCATATCGTCGTAGTGCTTAGGCGAAGCCCTGAGCCGGTAACTTCATCATCACCACCATCATGCCGTCGTGCTGACAAAACTCTCCCTCGGCCTCAACTGGATCAAGAGTACGAGGGACATCTCCGAGCTGAACGTGTGCTGAATGCGGAGGTGTTGTACGTTCAGTGCTTGGGTCGGTTGGATCACGAAAACGTTCGACTACATCAACGGCGTTAACTAAACGCTTCCGCTTTCGGTCTACGAGGGTACGTGGAAACACTCTCCCCTCTCGTTCCTATGCATCACGTAGATAGATCTTGTGTGATCGTAGGAAATTTTTTGAAATTACCACGTTCCCCAACAGAAGGTAGGTGCACTTAGTGCCTCAGACTTTGCTGTTTTGCGTCGCGCACTTTATGGCGACAACACTTATAGCTTGGAAGCTATTGTGGCACGTCGCCTTCACCTTAACAGATCTAAGGGTAAAATACATGGGGGCTGAGGGAGTCCTGGATTAGGGGGTGTCCGGATGGCCGAACTATCATCTTTGGCCGGGCTCCTGGACTATGAAGATACAAGATTGAAGACTCCATCCTGTGTCCGGATGGGACTTTCCTTGGCGTGGAAGGCAAGCTTGGCGATACGGATATGTAGATCTCCTACCATTGTAACCGACTCTGTGTAACCCTAACCCTATCCGGTGTCTATATAAACCGGAGGGTTTTAGTCAGTAGGACGAAGAACAATCATACCCTAGGCTAGCTTCTAGGGTTTAGCCTCTCTAATCTCATGGTAGATCTACTCTTGTACTACCCATATCATCAATATTAATCAAGCAGGAGTAGGGTTTTACCTCCATCGAGAGGGCCCGAACCTGGGTAAAAACATCGTGTCCCTTGTCTCCTGTTACCATCCGCCTAGACGCACAGTTCGGGACCCCCTACCCGAGATCCACCGGTTTTGACACCGACAGGGGCATTTACGCTACTCGCTTGGCGACTCACTTTAACGTGCAGATACGCCAGTATGACCATCGTTTGCCCAAGGTTTACCTAGATCGAGCGGCTATGGAAGACCACCAGTTTATTGCTACTGATTACCCTGGCATTGATATTCCTTACAACTTAGTTTTCAGTGTGAAAACTCGTGATATTATTCCACTGCCTGCACCTGCTTTGTTTGATCATGTTTCCAGGGGCGGATACAATGGATATCATGACGGTGCTTTGGAGATGGAGATCAAAGGCACAAGATGATGATGGCCATATCATGTCACATATTTTGATTGCATGTGATGTTTATCCTTTATGCATCTTATTTTGCTTAGTACGGCGGTAGCATTATAAGATGATCCCTTACTAAATTTCAAGGTATAAGTGTTCTCCTTGAGTATGCACCGTCGCTACTGTTCTTCGTGCGGAGACACCACGTGATGATCGGGTGTGATAGGCTCTACGTTCACATACAACGGGTGCAAGCCAGTTTTGCGCACGTAGAATACTCGGGATAAACTTGACGAGCCTAGCATATGCAGATATGGCCTCGGAACACTGAGACCGAAAGGTCTAACGTGAATCATATAGTAGATATGATCAACATAGTAATGTTCACCATTGAAAACTACTCCATCTCACGTGATGATCGGACATGGTTTAGTTGATTTGGATCACGTGATCACATAGATGATTAGAGGGATGTCTATCTAAGTGGGAGTTCTTAACTAATATGATTAATTGAACTTTAATTTATCATGTACTTAGTCCTGATAGTATTTTGCAAATATTATTTTGCAAATATGATAGTAGCAATGATGCAGACTTGGTCCGTGATCTAAGGATTATCCTCACTGCTGCACAGAAGTATTATGTCCTTGATGCACTACTAGGTGACAGACTTATTGCAGGAGCAGATTGATACATTTCCAACGTATCTATAATTTATGAAGTATTCATGCCATGTTTACAATACTTTTATATGATTTTGGTATGTTTTGATTAGAACTAACCCGGACTGACGCTGTTTTTAGCAGAACTACCGTGGTGTTGTTTTTGTGCAGAAATAAAAGTTCTCGGAACGCGCTGAAAATAAACGGAGATTTTTTCTGGAAAATATGAAAAATACTGGAACAAAAATCTACCGGAGGGGAGTCCCGTGGGCCCCACGAGGGTGGGGGCACACCCCCTTGCCTCGTGGACTCCCTGAGGGCCCACTGATGTGAAATCAACGCCAACTCCAACTATAAATGTAGAACCCTTCAGGAAATAACCTAGATCAGATGTTTCGCCGCCGCAAGCCTCTGTAGCCACGAGAAATCAATCTAGGCCCTCTCTGCCACCCTGCCGGAGGGGGCTGATACGTCTCTGTCGTATCTACTTTTCCAAACACTTTTGCCCTTGTTTTGGACTCTAACTTGCATGATTTGAATGAAACTAACTCGGACTGACGCTTTCTTCAGCAAAACTACCATGGTGTTATTTTTTTGCAGAAATAAAACTTCTCGGAAAGACCTGAAAATCCACGAAGCAACTTTTCAGAATTAATAAAAAATACTGGCGAAAGAAAGAGCGTTAGGGGGCCCACACCCTGTCCACGAGGGTGGGGGGCGCGCCCCCCTGCCTCGTGGGCCCCCTAGACGTCCACCGACCTCAACTCCAACTCCATATATTTCCTTTCGTGGAGAAAAAAATCAGAGAGAAAGTTTCATCACGTTTTACGATACGTAGCCGCCGCCAAGCCCTAATCTCTCTCGGGAGGGCTGATCTGGAGTCCGTTCGGGGCTCCGGAGAGGGGGATTCGTCGTCACCGTCATCATCAACCATCCTCCATTACCAATATCATGATGCTCACCGCCGTGCATGAGTAATTCCATCATAGGCTTGCTGGACGGTGATGGGTTGGATGATATTTATCATGTAATCAAGTTAGTTTTGTTAGGGTTTGATCCCTAGTATCCACTGTGTTCTGAGATTGAAGTTGCTATGACTTTGCTATGCTTAATGCTTGTCACTAGGGCCCGAGTGCCATGATTTCATATCTGAACCTGTTATGTTTTCATGAATATATGTGAGTTCTTGATCCTATCTTGCAAGTCTATAGTCACCTATTATGTGTTGTGATCCGACAACCCCGAAGTGACAATAATCGGGATAGTTCTCGGTGATGACCGTAGTTTGAGGAGTTCATGTATTCACTAAGTGCTAATTCTTTGGTCCGGTACTCTATTAAAGGAGGCCTTAATATCCCTTAGTTTCCATTAGGACCCCGCTGCCACGGGAGGGTAGGAGAAAAGATGTCATGCAAGTTCTTTTCCATAAGCACGTATCACTATATTTGGAATACATGCCTACATTACATTGATGAACTGGAGCTAGTTCTGTGTCACCCTATGTTATAACTATTACATGAGGAATCGCATCCGCCATAATTATCCATCACTGATCCAATGTCTACGAGCTTTTCACATATTGTGCTTCGCTTATTTACTTTACCGTTGCTACTGTTACAATTACTACTAAACTGCTACCGTTACTTTTTCCACTTTTACCGTTACTTCCATACTACTTTGCTACTAAATACTTTGCTAAAGATACTAAGTTATCCAGGTGTGATTGAATTGACAACTCAACTGCTAATACTTGAGAATATTCTTTGGCTCCCCTTGTGTCGAATCAATAAATTTGGGTTGAATACTCTACCCTCGAAAACTGTTGCGATCCCCTATACTTGTGGGTTATCAAGACTATTTTCTAGTGCTGTTGCCGGGGAGCATAGCTCTATTCTTTGAGTCACTTGGGATTTATATCTGCTGGTCACTATGAGGAACTTGAAAGATGAAAGAACTACGATTTATCCCTCAACTACGAAGGGAGGTAAGGAACTGCCATCTAGCTCTGCACTAGATTCTCCTTCTGTTATGAGTAAGCTGGCGACACCTAAACCTGCTTCTGCTATTAATTCTGATATGTCGCATGTTATTGATGATGCCACTTCTACTATGCATGATACGTAAGATGAAACTACTTCTGTGCTTGAAACTACTTTGCCATTAGGTGAATTTCTTGATGAACAACTTGCTAGGGCTAGAGAGAATGAAATTCTTGAAACTGATATTATTGAAGATAGTGATGATGAAGGTTCTCCCCCTCAGTATGAATTGCATGTTGTTCCTGAGGGTTATGTTATGGATGAAGAAACTACTAGAGATATTCTTGCTTGCAATGATAGATCTGATCTTAAGAAGTTATTAGTTAAACTGAAACATAAATCTCTAAATGCTAGAATGAAATATGACCCTGCTTTTGCTACTTCACCTATCTTTGTTATTGATAAGGATTATGAATTCTCTGTCGATCCTGAGATAATTACTTTGGTTGAATCTGATCCTTTTTATGGAAATGAATCTGAAACTGTTGTGGAACATCTTACTAAATTGAATGATATAGCCACCGTGTTCATTAATGATGAGAAGTCTCGCTATTATTATATCCTTAAGATATTTCCATTCCCATTAAAGGGTAATGCTAAAACTTGGTTTAATTCTCTTGATCCTGGTTGTGTGCATAGTCCCCAGGATATGATTTATTACTTCTCTGCTAAATATTTCCCTGCTCATAAGAAACAAGCTGCCTTAAGGGAAATATATAATTTTGTGCAAATTGAAGAAGAGAGTCTCCCACAAGCTTTGGGGAGGCTTGTCCGATTACTTAATGCTTTGCCTGATCATCCTCTTAAGAAAAATGAAATACTTGATATCTTTTATAATGGACTAACTGATGCTTCCAAGGACCACTTGGATAGTTGTGCTAGTTGTGTTTTCAGGGAAAGAACAGTCGACCAAGTTGAATTCTTATTGAATAATATGTTGACTAATGAAAATAATTGGACTCTTCCTGAGCCAATTCCTGAGCCAATTGAGCCAACTCCTGAGCCTATTCCTAAACCAACTCCGAAGAAGAGGGGTGTTCTATTTCTCAGTCCAGAAGATACGCAAGAGGCAAAGAAATCTATGAAAGAAAAAGGTATTAAAGCTGAAGATGTTAAGAATTACCTCCTGTTGAAAAAATACATGGTCTTAATATACCACCTATTGAGGAAACACATGGTCTTGATAACCCGACACATGTAGTAAAGGTAAATTCTCTCTATAGATATGATAAAGTTGAAATCCCGTCTACTAAGGTTTCTAGCCAATGCTTGGATGAATTTGATGACTTTATGGCTAGACAAGAACATTTCAATGCTTATGTTGGTAGAGAACTAAAGAGTAATGCTTACATGACTGGACCCTTGAGTGATTATATGGCTAGAGTTAAAGGTGAACTTAAACTCATTAGTGCTTATATGGTTACCACTCAAGCAGAACAAGTACTTAAAGCTCAAAGTATTTGCTCAATGAATTAAATAATAAACATGACTTTGCTGTTAGAGTGCCTACTGGAACTGGTAAAATGACTCAGGAACCTTTGTATCCTGAAGGCCACCCTAAGAGAATTGAGCAAGATTCTCAAAGAAATAATTTAGATGCACCTAGTCCTTCTAAAAAGAAGAAAAGGAAAAATGATAGGACTTTGCATGCTTCTAGTGAACCTGTTGTAGACACACCTGAGAATCCCAATGATATTTCTATTTCTGATGCTGAAACACAATCTGGTGATGAACATGAACCTAGTGATAATGTTAATGATAATGTTCATGTTGATGCTCAACCTAGCAATAATAATGATGTAGAGATTGAATCTGCTGTTGATCTTGATAACCCACAATCAAAGAATCAACGTTATGATAAGAGAGAATTTGTTTCTAGAAAGCACGGTAAAGAAAGAGAACCATGGGTTCAGAAACCCATGCCCTTTCCTCCAAAACCATCCAAGAAAAAGGATGATGAGGATTTTGAGTGCTTTGCTGAAATGATTAGACCTATCTTCTTACGTATGTGCTTAGATGATATGCTTAAATTTAATCCTTATGCTAAGTACATGAAGGATATTATTACAAATAAAAGAAAGATACCGGAGCTGAAATTTCCACCATGCTTGCTAATTACACTTTTAAAGGTGGAATACCTAAGAAACTTGGAGATCCAGGAGTACCAACTATACCATGATCCATTAGAAGAAATATGTTAAAACTGCATTATGTGATCTTGGATCCAGTGTTAGTGTTATGCCTCTCTCTTTATATCGTAGACTTGAATTGAATAAGTTGACACCTACAGAAAAATCTTTGCAAATGGCTGATAAATCAACTGCTATACATGTCGGTATTTGTGAGGATGTGCCTGTTGTGGTTGCAATGGTTGCTATTTTAACGGACTTTGTTATTCTTGATATTCTCGAGGACGATAGTATGTCGATTATCCTTGGTAGACCCTTTTTGAATATTGCAGGTGCTATTATTGATTGCAACAAAGGCAATGTCACTTTTCGTGTTAATGGTAATGAGCATACGGTACACTTTCCGAGGAAACAACCTCAAGTTCATAGCATCAATTCTATTGGAAAAATTCCAACTATCCTTATCGGAGGTTTTGAATTTCCTCTTCCTACTGTCAAGAGGAAATATGATATTCTTATTATTGGGGATGTTCATATCCCTGTTGAGGTAACCTAGTGTTATTCGAAATTTCTCCGGTTCCAATGTTATTCGGAATGAGTTTGTTAACAAGACATGATCAACCTTGTTAGTGGATTCCTTTTGATGAGCATGACCTTCTATACCCTCTTTTCACTTTCTGTTATTTAGAATAAATAAAGCAAAAATATTATTTTATGTTTGTTTTCTGAATTATCCATGCAATAAAAAAATACTCGAAAATAAAAGTTCTCCAAATGCCCTGCCAATTTAGTATGATTTTTTTGTAGAATATTTAAGAATATTTGGCACTGAGAACACAGCAGGGGGAGCAAGCACCTGGCCACGAGGGTCCAGGGCGCGCCCACCCATGCAGGGCGCGCCCACAGCCTCGTGGGCCCATGGTGGCCCCCCTCCACTTATTCCTGCACCCACACACTTCATCATCCTCCCAAAAAAAATCACCATCCAGCTCAAGCACGAGTGCTAGCTCATTTTGCTGCGATTTTCGATCTCCTTGCTCAAAGCTCCATTCACAAAACTACTTTGGGAGATTGTTCCTTGGTATGTGACTCCTCCAAAGGTCCAATTAGTTTTGCTCTAGTGCTTTATTCATTGCAAATTTTTGCTGCCTAGGTGACGCTGTTCTTGAGCTTGCATGCCAAATTTATGAGGTCCCAAGTAATTTTAATGCATGATATAGGCTCTAGGAACTTGTGGGAGTAGTTGCTATCAGTTTTGTTGAGTTTGATTCACTTTTATTTTGAGTTACTAAAAATTTCAGAAATTTTCAGAAAATGATTAAGATATTTTTGAGGGGCTCTTCTAGCCAAGGCTCCAAGGATAAACAAGCTAAGGAGAAAGAAAAGGCCAAGTATAATCTTCCTCACGTGGCGGAAGTAGGGCCGTGTGAATGGCTTTGTGATGATTTCTTGAGAGCAGCCGAGATTTATGATGACTTTTATTCTTTGGCTGATAATGCGGGCCTCACCGACTTCCTCCACAACCGGATCGAACAGTATATCTTACTCACCAATACTTTCATGCAAAACTTCTACTATTATCCTAAGAATTCACCTCCTTCAGTAGCTTTCCATTTATATGATGTGGCTAGGGAGATGTCATTACATGGTTTTTGCGCGGTTTGCAGAATACCCTTCGAGGGCAGCTTAGAGGAACCACATCGTAAAGATGTGGATGGTTTCATTGATACTATTACTGTAGGGGAATCGAGGAAGGTTCCCGATGCAAGAATTACTAGCATACATTTTCCTGTTTTACGCTACTTTCCAATATTTGCTAGTCGATGCTTAATTGGTCGCGGAAACTGTGGAAACCTGAGTGTTCCTGATATTATCACTACAAAAAAAAGACACATCCGTGACATTTTGGGCCGAACGAAAAAATTTGCTGTCATACATATGACACTTCTATGACGATAATTGTGACAAAACCCGGTATCATCATAGATGTGGTGGGCTCCTACTTCTATGACAAAAAATCATGACAGAAAATGGGCTTTTCATCCTGGGTGGGCCAGAGACGCAGCTGCATGACATTCTTTGGGCCGTCCATGACAGAGAAAATTGTGGTAGAAGCAAGGGCGAGGAAAAATTTCGGGGAGTTCCCGGTTACGGTGGGAGGTCGGGGCCGAGCGACATGCGCGTTTCTCTCGTACACGTACGTGCGTGTGTGCGAGGCGTTGGCTCTAACTGAACCCGAGTGAGGCGTTGGGCTCTAACTGAACCCGAGCGAATGCACTGCAGGCTACGCGTTACTGAACCCGAGTGATCGATTGATGGCTGTTAACTAAACCCGATCGAGCGGTTCCTTCGCTACTGCTGCTAACTGAAGCCGATCGATGCTGCATCTGGGATGAACAGTGAGCATCACGGGGGGGGGGGGGTGGTGGGTGGGTGGGTGGATGAACAGTGAGCGGTGGCATTGCCTCTGGATGAACAGGACCCCGTGGTGTGGAGGGCTGGATGAACAGTAGACGGTGGAGGGGTGGTTGAACAGTAGCCGGTGGAGTAGCGCGCGGTCGAGGCTGGATGAACAGGAACCCGTGGAGGCTAGAGGAGGTCGACGGTGGAGATGAACAATATCCCGTGGAGTCCCGTTTTGCGGTACGCCACACCCCTCCCGATGAACAGGACCCCCATTTCGACCGTAGCGCTCCAACACAAGTCTGTTTCGTCTGTTTTGCGGTACGCCACACCCCTCCCGATCGACATGACCCCCGTTTCGACCGTAGGAGGTTCGTTTCGTCCGTTTTGCGATACGACACAGCCCTCCCGATCAACGGGACCCCGTTTCGACCGTAGGAGGTCCGTTTTGTCCGTTTTGTGGTACGCCACACCCCTCCCGATCAACGGGACTCCCGTTTCGACCGTAGGAGGTCCGTTTACTCCATTGTGTGGTACGCCAGGCCTCGTTTCCATCGCCTATTCCGTCCAAGCCCTCCCGATGAACACGACGACGCATTCCGTTCCGACCCAGCCGGTTAGCTCCCACGCGTTACGTTGCCTCCTGATGAACACGACGCATTCCGTTGCCTCCCCATGGACACGACGCATTCCATTGCCTCCCTATGAACACGACGACGACGTTGTTTCTCCGTTCCGACCCAGCCATGTACACGAGCCCTGGCCGTACGTATGCGCGAGTAGGCGTTCGAGACCCTGCCCGTATGTATGTACTTGACCGTATTTTCTTTCTTGCACCCTAGCCGATGTACGTACATGTACATGCTACGTGCGCGCCTCTACTACGACACGTGCGCGCCTCTACAATGACCAGTATGTACGTAACCGTTCCAGAATGACAACACTATGTACGCTTCGACCAGGTGGATCCCGAATGTCAGGTACTTCCTTGCGTGCAAAGATGTAGCTGGTGGGTCCCGGCAGTCAGGGGGCGAATCATTTTTTTTGCCCGGACGCACTTCCTTGCGTGCGAAGATGTAGCTGGTGGGTCCCAGCAGTCAGGGGGGCGAATCATTTTTTTGCCCGGACGCACTTCCTTGCGTGCGAAGATGTAGCTGGTGGGTCCCAGCAGTTAGGGGGAAATGTTTTTTTCGTGAAATACGGTGGCCCGTCCGGTGGGTCCCCGCTGTCAGGTGGAGGAATAATTATTTTGCGCGTAATAAGGAGGCACTTCTCATCTGCGGCCGTGGACCCAAATGTCGCCTCTCCACGCATGATCCACGCCCCATGGAAGCCGTTCCTTGACCACGTTGACCACGCCCGCCGAGAGCACCAGGGCAGTGGACGACGGCGAGGCCTAGGAAGGGGACGACGGGGAGTCAGGGAAGATGCGACAGTGGAAGCCCGCGCGGAGAGGAGTATGAGGGTTCACTGGTTTGGCTGCGGTGTGAGACTGCCATCGCCGCAGGGCTTGGCCAGCGGTGGGAATAGTAGGGGCGGTGAGGCCTCCGCGGCAGCACATTCAGCCACGGGAAGCAGGAGCATGCGGCCTGGCGCTGCTTTGGGCGGCTGGAGCAAGAAGACCAGAGGTTGAAGAAGCACTACGGCCTTTGGATGGACATCGTACGGTCACTGGAGCTAGTATCATTTGTATTGACTAAGTTGACAAAGCCGTCTGTGGGGTGGTAGGTGCGACATATGCCAACGGGTGGCTTATCATTGTGGGAGACAATAAGATGTCGTCGGTGCCTGTAAACGTGATGAGGCGAAGACATGCACGCCGGCGAATCTTACCCAGCTTCGGGGCTCTCCGTGGAGATAACACCCCTACTGCTGCTCTGTGGGGTCTCCGCATGGTCACTAGATGAACAAGTGGCTACAAGAGGCTCCTTGAGCTGTTCGGCAAGAGGAAGAAGAAGGGCTCGACTAGCTCTCCTCCTCTCTCTATGTGGTGTCTAAAACTCTAAGAGATCAACCCTTTGCATGGGTGCCCCGGGGGGTTTATATAGGCCTACCCCCCCGGGGGTACAATGGTAATCCGGCTGGGTGTGGGCCCTAGCCCTCAGTGTCTTTGCTTGCCGGCTTCTCTGCTGGCAGTTGGGTCCCGCCGACTGGTGGGTCCCGCCGGCTGCCGGCTTCTTGGTCGACAAGCTGGCCCCACCGTCGAGGGCCTTGTCGGGGGTTGGTTACTGTTTCCTCAATCCTGATGACGAGGGCTTTGTCGGGGTAAGCGTGGCTACAGTGCCGCTACCTTGGCGGCGATCACTGTAGCCTCACCTCGTCTTGTCTCCTTAATGGGGCGCTTCCTTCGAGGGAGGGAACAAGCCGGCCGTGGGAAGCCAGCCATGCCTCAGGCCGACTAGGGGAGGCCGAGCCGCCTTCGGGCATCTCTCTGACCGGAGGGGCCCGCCGCCTACGGGTCGTACTGACAGCCTGTCGTGGGTGACGTCATGGTCAACACGGCAACAGTGCCGCGCCGGACGGGTGATGGCCGCCCCGTACGGTGCACTGTGGCCATGCGCGCTCCGGGATGCGGGGGTGGCAGGCTTCACTGTAGCCACGCCCCGTCTCATCGCCGTTATGTGGGTGCTGATTCTGAGGGTGCGGCCTTGGCCGCCTGCTGGGGAGCCCGCTCCCTGGAGCCGGCTTTCTCGTGGTCGGCTTCGCGGAGTCGGCCCTCTGGTGGCCGGCTCCTTGGGGAGTCGGCCCTCTTGTGGCCTTCTTCCCGCAGGCCTTAGGACCGGGCCGCCCCCCGGTAGCCAGCCAGAGAGTCAGCCGGCCGGGGGAAGGCGGCCCCGCGCCTTGGAGGATGGAGGACTTGGGTGGCTCATAATTTTTTCAGAAGCACCTGGGGGAGCCGGCTAGGCTACCCGTGGTCATTTACTCCGACAGTAGTCCCCGAAGCTGGTTGCGCTTCGAGGCAGAGAGGAGGACGAGAAGCTCGATCAGCTTCATATCCTGAGGGGCCGGCAGCTAGGAGCCGTCTTTGGGTGCTGCGCCAGGAAGCTCTATAGCCGGAAGGTGAGAACGCGAGCCGAGTCGCGCGTTGACCGCTCGTCACCCCGAGCGCCATGTGGCAAAAAAGGCCTGCCAGCCCACGCGCGCGACGGGACGCCGCAGCAGGCTGGGGCCCGCCATACCTAGGCCTCGGCCCACGCGCGGATCCTCTGCGGCCTGGATGGACCGCTCGCCTTCCCGCGGTGGTTTCAGCATGCCTTTAGGGCGCAATAATCGCGGGACGTGGGGGGAGTGGGCGCAGTTAATCCCACGTTCCCCCACGCCTCGCCTCCTCGGCTCCGCCCCTCGAGCCTATAAGTAGGGGGGAGAAGGGGGAGCGGCAGACGCTCGTACGCTCGCACTCACCCCAACCTTCCTCCTACTCCCTTCTCCTTTCTTCCGCCGCCGCAGCACCTCGCCGCCACGCTGCTCCGCCGTCGACATTCTTGACTCGCCGCCGTTCCGCCGCAGAGTGGTCGCGCGCTCTCCGCCGCCGCGTCTCTCTTGCTCCCTCCTCGCTCCCATGGCGTTATCAAGCTCGTGGGACGGCTCCAATGTCCATGAGGACCACATCGACTGGCTTCCCAAGACGCGGCGGTTGCCGGGCGAGCGCTACGTGAAGACCCGCCTCGCGCCGGAGGCAGAGATTTCCCCGGCGCCAGAGGAGGGCGAGCGGGTCATCTTCCGCTCGCACTGCCTGCGCAGCCTTGGCCTGCCGGCGAGCGGGTTCTTCCACTCCTTCCTCGAGTTCTACCGCCTCCAGCCGCATCATCTCACCCCCAACACGGTGATGCTGCTGTCGGCCTTCGTCAGCCTGTGTGAGGGCTTTCTTGGCGTCCTCCCCACCGTTGAGCTCTTTGGGGAGTTCTTCCAGTGCAAGCTCGGCACTGTCTCCGTGGGTGTGCCCGCCCCCTGTGGCGCCTTCATCGCCATGCGGCGGACAGCCGACAACAACCCCTTTCCGCCTATCCCGCTGATCCAGTCGGTGAAGCTCTGGCAGCAGTCGTACTTCTACGTGAAGAACGTCGCCCCGCAAGGCGACTTCGTCAATCTGCCGCCTTACGTAGCCGGCCCGCCGGCTGGGAGGCAGCCGACTTGGTCCTACCGAGCCAGGTCGCTCTCTCTGGCCGGGAACACTGCCGTCACCCGGCTCCGGGTGATGGTTCAGTCGGAGGGCTTGGTCAGGGCCGATCTGGTCGCCGCCTTCGTGGAGCGCCGGGTGCTCCCGCTTGAAGGCCGGCCACACATGATCTGCCAGATGAACAATGATGGCCGGCTTCTGACTAGCTGGCTTGTCTTTGAGCAGAATCCCCTTCTTCGACCGGCGGCCGAGGCCGCGGGGCCGGAGCGCCAGTTCATGGCCGACCGCATGGTGGACGACCCCGACGACCCGGATCTGGGGGCGGCCACCATGGAAGACGTCATAGTCGGAACTGGCGGAGAGGCAGGCGGCCCCGAGCTCACGGCCGGATTCGGAGACTGGCCGGGCGATGATGAAGTCGAAGCCATCCCGCGCCGCCAGCCGGCGGGCGATCGCCAGTTCGCAGGGCCTTCTGTCGCGCCAGCTTCTCGGGGTGGCGCGCAAAAACGTCGGGCCGGGTCGGGCCTCTTTGGCAGCCGACCGAAGAAACCCAAGGGCTCTGCGGCGGCGACCAAGCGGGACGAGGCGTCCGCGAAAGCGCCCGCTTCCGCAAGGTGGTGAAGCAGCCACAGGCGGTCTCGGCGTAAGTATTGAGTATCTCGTGCTTCTTCCTTTTTATTGTCTTCTTGAGTTGGGGCCTCTGCTGAGCCTTCATCTTGATTTGTTGATTCGGGCGCCGCTTTCCCTCGAACGAGTTTCTGCCGCCTCCATAGTCGGACCGACGGGAGGGTCTTCGAGTTCCCGCCGCGTGGATCCCCGCACCGACCTCATGGAGGCAACGGAGTGGAACGCGCGGAAGGCGCGGGAGGAGCGGGAGGCGGAGGAGCGGAGGACCGCCCAGGAGGCGCAGGAGAAGTCGGCCGAGGCGCAAGCCGATGCTGCGACCAAGGCTCAGGCGGAGGCCGCGGCCGCGGAGAAGGAGGCGGAGGTTCTACCCAACCAGCCTCTGCCGCTCTTCATGCCCCTCTGCGCCGTGGCTCCCAACGTCCCCGTGCCCCCGTCGGAGGAAGGCGACCGCAGCCGGTCGGTGATGGAGAGGAGGGACGATGACGTGATCATCCTGGAGGAGGCGCCACGGTCGGCGCCGACTGGAACGGGCCCAGACGGCCGATCTGCCGTGACACCTGAGCAGCCGGCTGGGGGCGAGTCGGCAGCGGGGGCGGAGCTTGTGGTGCAGTCGCCATCTCGCTGGCGTGCGGGGGAGGCGCCCTCCGCGCCGGAGCTGCAGAGAGCCGCGGCCGCCAGCTCGACGGCGCAGGATCTAGAGGCGGCCAGCGCTAGCTCGTCCGAGTGGACGCCCAGCGGTGGAACAAATGAGCTGAACGTAGTGGCGCAGGAGGTCCGTCGCCAGCTTCAGACCCAGGCCGCCTCGCTGCAGCGATACACCCAGGAGTTTCTCTCGACGCGCGCGGTCATCCGGGTTAGTCTTCTAGCCTTGGTCGATTTCTTTCTCGATTTCTTCCGTGGGGGCGCGTCAGCGCACCCACTGGGTGTAGTCCCCGAGTTCCAAGTTGGCTTCTGAGCAGGCGTCTTGGAACTTCCGGTAGGCCTGTGTCGTTCGTGAGGGTGCAGAGCCAGCCGGAGCCACATGAGTATTCGTTCTCCCACCGCAAGAGGAGGCCGGATGGCGCGACATCGCTTCCACGCTTTTCTCCACGGTTCCCTCGACGCTCGCCTCGTTTCAACAGCGGCGGTAGGTTTTAAGCTAAGCTTCGCACTAACATAATCTTCCACCTGCTCATGCTTACAATCAGTGTGACAGCTAATGAAAATCATGCTTACAATCAGTCTCCGAGTACTACGCCAATCACCCTAAAATAGCTCTGGACCTTTGGGTCAAAGTTGTGACACAGTGTAGAAATAAAGAAAAATAGATTGGTGCTTCTTTCAGAAAAGAGTACTACCTAGAAAACTGCCAATATAAGTTACCAGTATTTGGTTAGAGGATTTGCTGCCGAGAAAGATCCGTCCATAGAGAGCGCCACACAGTGGTGGATGCCAATGCGTGCATGCAGCATGGTTGATGTCGGTAATTTTACTTGGCACACCTTGCACTCTGCATATATGCCGGTTCCATACGTACAATTGTCCAGTTCCACCAAATGCAGCTGAATAACCCTGTTTGCACAGATAATGAAAAAGCGTGATTACATTATAGTGGCACTAGTTGATGAAACACACAAAATAAATAGAAGAAATATTGCGATAGTATCATAGTATGCCATGCTGCGAGGGCGAGATGGGCCCTGCGACGCCTCATACTGGACATCGTCCCAAGTCTCCCAGATACACCTTCTGCCAGTGATGAACATTAGTGTACAGCGGTAGTATAAGGAGGCGCCTTGAGACATTCAAATCTCTATTTTGGTACAGATCAACTAAAATTAAGCACCCCAGTTTGCAGAAATGCTTAAACATTAACAATGGGACTAGTTGATGAAACATACATTAACAAAGAGAAGCACTTTCTTTATCTACATTGGAAATGAAATGATAGAGATGACACTCGCTCTATTTTAACAGTATTATTACTTCATTTTATCAGTGACACTAGGGTCGAGAAGGTGGCAAACGAGGTGTACCGTGCGTCGCAAGGATGGAGGCCGGGGGTGCTTAGACTGGGATGCTGAAGCTGGCTCTTTCAGTCAGCAACATGGAGGATTCAATTCATGGGACCTTTTGGTGCAGTTCACCTGAAATGAAGCAATGTCTCGTGAGCTAGCAGCTTCTTCTTCAAATTTTTTAAGAAAAGGGCTCCAGCCCCGGTTCCATTTCCATCAGAAGACGAAACCCACAGAGCTTCTTCTTCATTAGTTGCAATAAAATTGAGAAACATCAAGGTTGGTTGTGAAGCTCCTGGAATGCTCAACTATAATTTGGATATCATTTGTGCAGTTCAACTAAGATCGAGCGTGAAATATCTATCTCTGTTTTCACAAAAAAGGTGGAAAGGAGGGTGACTAACAAGTGATGAAACATGCATCAAATGAAAAGAAGCATGTTCCTTATCTGAATGGCAATCCTATAAGGACAGTAGCAATTTCTAAAGCAGTGGCATTGCTAGATATTAGTGTGGGCATTAGGATTAACTATGACAACCATTAAATACGACATTACTTTGGGCATGGGAGAGTAGGCGGACCAGGACAGTTGCATTTCTAACGAAAAGAACCAACTTATCTTAATGGGAAATTTTAGCAGGACATGTAAAGAAGTGCCATTGATTCATATTACTGGAGGAATTACATTGAAAACAACATTGGTTTAACGTGTCCTTACTTTTAACAGTGTGACTGCTACATTTTACTAGTGGCATTACATAAGAGTGGCTCGGGGCAACAAACATCAAAACAGGATATCCGGGTTGGTCCCATTTTTTTCGGTATAGCCACCTTATACTGTGTGAGGCTAGCAAATCTAGTGCTGGACTTACTCTGTTGAATTATCCCCCAGTCCGCACTTTCTTTCCTTTTTCAACCAATAGATTTGGTTTATATTGAGTTTGTACTGCGTTTCCCTTTATTTCCCTATTAGACCTAGAGACCGGTTGGATAGCCAGTCTCTGCTACTTTTCGCCCCCATTATTTCCTCTTTCGACCAAGTCCTAGATTCAGGTAACAAATCCTCCCCACCCCCACCCACTTTCTTCCTTGTTTGAACCAAGTAGTACTAGATTCGAGTGCATGAACTAGTTTTACCTCTTAAACGTAAAAAAATTAGGTGGTTTTCGAACAACCGATCGATCCTATCTACAAGGGGGCCTGAGAAATAGTAAAAGATACAAATGCAGCGACAACAGGAGCTCGGGAAGTAGAGCAAGGCCGGTTTCGAAGGAAGTTATACCTGATGGTCGCCGGGATGTCGCTAGGTGGGCGGCGGGAGGCCGGATCTGCCCACACTACGGCAGCGAGGAAGAAAGGGTCGGAGGCCCTCCCTCGGCAGCGGTGCTTGGGAGAGAACGGCAAGGCAGGTTGATCGGGGCGCGCCCAGCAGTGGGTAAGAGCCATCGCCGAGGACGACCGTGTGAACGTTGCACCCCTCACCTTCCCCGACGGAAAGGATCCGGCTGGATCTGTGACCAGCGGTGAGCAGAGAGAGAGAGAGAGTGTGTGGCCACCGCTGTTGTGTTTAGATCTGGAGAGGCCGAGACAGTGTGAAGAGAGCAACACTAGCAAGCAAGCGCGGAGGCTCCGGCCTATATAGTGGAGTAGTACTAGTTTTCTTTTGTCTACCGGAGCCGGCTTGACCTCATCAATGACTGTCGAGAAGTCTTCATGCATGTGGCCCGGAGGCGCAGTTGTGGTCATTTTGATCTGAAGCGCCGGATTATAACATACTCCCTCCTTTCCGGTTTATAGGGCTTATCTCAAAATTTTAGTTTTTCCATTTTATAAGGCTCAATTTGGTTGTTCCCCATCACAAGTTTAAATTCCAAGGTGCATTAAATCATTGCATGCAAGTATTAAGAGAAAATTGACCAATGCATGTACTTTACGCATGCATGTATTACAATTAATACATTGGTAAACATAATTTTTTGAGGAAGACAAGAGCTTTAATTGGGTGTTTTTGCAAACTACAAAAAGTATTCCGCCACTCATCATCTACCTTGGTTGGTGAGATTTTTGAATTGAGCCCTATAAACCGGAAAGGAGGGAGTATAACACGAAAAAATGCCACATGACAAGAAATCATAACCTCACTGCCCAAAGGAGACAACATGAATCCCGACGGACAAACTAGACGAGGAACAAAGCTCAAATTAAAGATAAACTCGTAGAAAAGGGGTCCGTCGATAGATGTCCTAATTAACATAGCCAGCTTGACCTAGATGGCAGCCGAGTAGTCACTGTTCGTGCATGTGCCCCCAATGACTAGCCCAACTCAGTTGTCGCTGTTTAACCCTCGCAGTGATCCGAAGCACATGACACCTAATTTTGCGAGATGACAAGAAACATTTTTTTAGATTTCTCACCACAACTACATCCATGTACAACACAGCCTGCATGATATGTAGACGATAGCCAATCCAGGCGTGTCTGCTGGAGTCTGGTCACATGCATGGACGAACTGATCTTCCGTGTCTTGCAGGGATCGTCCAGGCTCGTCTCCCTCTTCTATTAAGTCACCCGACTTGCGGGGCCGGGGAGTGTGCCTATGGTCGGTTCTAAATTGCGGTCCTACATGTGTGTAGACACAATATGACGCGCGTTCCATTCGAAGAGCAGCGTGCCAGACCGACCGACCGTCTAGGGTGCGACGCGAACGCGTCGGCGTGCTATATACTCCGTACATGTGTACCGTCGTTTTCTAGAGGCGTTGCTCCATGGCGCACTCCATGGATACAAAATTAGTATACTGTATACTATTTAAAAGTCGAAGGCGGGGCTTTTCCTGCGCGGTAGGCGGTGGGGCAGTTCTGCCTAGTCGGTTCGACAGAGACGCGAGAAAAAGAGGGAGTTGGCTGCTTCAAACGTAGGGCTGTGTGATTTGACAGCGAGTTACAGCTGGACAGGTGGGGCCCCATGATTTGACTTGCCATTATCGTTTTAACTGCGGCGTTACAGCCGATGTGAGTCTCCCGATTCCTGAGAACCTCCATACACGTGCCTCTCCCAATGCTCCACCATGTAGTAGAGGCTGGCTCTTGCATGAGAGCCCACTTCTCCACTTTTTCCTTTCCTCTCTTTCCTCCACATATGCAAAAATGCCATGTAAAGCGCACTATTGTACTTACTTGCTCCTACAGGTGCTTAAGCTTGCCACATAGGCATAAAGTCTGATGTGGCAAGTTAATAAAGAAGAGAGAGACTAGTATGGTGACCCAAGGAAGAAACGGTGCTAAGCGCGTGTACCTAGGTGAAAAGACAATTTTGAGTCTATAGCTAATTAAATGAAGCAAACTTAGCAACACCATTTCATTGGAAGAGGTCACTCCTTGGCAAATGCAATAAATACTAGTACTCCCTGTGTCCCATAATATAAGAATGTTTTTGGCACTACACTAGTGTCAAAAAAGTTCTTATATTATGGGACGGAGGGAGTATGAAGAAAGAGATAGAGAGAAGTAAAAAAATACACTTATAGCCAACCTTATAGCCAACCTTGTTGTAGTATGAGTGACTAAGTGATGACTATGTTTGACATGCCAACATCAGATAGCCTAACGCATCGTGTTAAATCTCCAAGGGCGCGACCGCGCGAGCGACGCGACGGTCGTGGTAGGCGCGACCATGATACGGGCTGCTGGTAGCCCTTGGATCTCAGATCAAACGGTTGCATGCTAAGTTGCTGAAAATTTACAGAATAACACTCCCGCTGCAACCGGCAAATTTCCTCCCGCGGGCCGGAGTAGGTTTCTCGGTTTGCATGCAGGTTTAATGGAGGCGAGGAGGCGTGTTCAGCCGAGCGTGCAGTGGACGGCGCAGTACTATTCGATTTGACAACTACAACTAGTATATTATAAAAAACAAAGAAGAGTAGTAGAGATAGAGATAAGAATAGAGACTAGGGAGGAGCACCATCTACTGCTTCGTGGGCTACTCCTACGCTCCATTCGGCGGGCGCTGTTGACATTTGGGGAGCGCACTCTCGCGACTGCTAGCAGCGACGACTTCACCGACGACGACTTCTTCCCCGACCTCGGCAACCTCTTCCTCAACGACATGGGCAACAACCTCAACGCCAATGGTGCTGCTCCCATCTCACCGTATGTGTTTCTGTCCTTCCTGTTCGAAATCGTGGTAGAATTCATGTTTCTACTCTGTGTCCTAGACTCGATCTGTTCATCTACTATGGTAGTCCGCATGATTAGTTTAATCTCTGTTATAGCTGTCATGATTTCTTTTGTAGTAAATCTCGTTAGTAACTTGCTCATATATTCAACTGGCGGAACGTCCCCTACAGCCACTCCCGCTTCATGGATGGCCTGGTCGATGCCTGCAAGGAGCCCTTCGTCTACTGCTATGAGTGCCCGGTGCCGTTTTGGGGCTCGCCTGCGGACATCATGCATCACCTGACGCAGGCGTGCGGCGATCACTACTGGCCCTTGGCGAAGAACATCAAGTACGAGACGTGCTACCCGTTCACCGTGCCGGAGTCGCTGGAGGATCAACGCCGCCTGCTAGTCTCGGAGGAGGACGACAGTGTCTTCCTCTTGATCGTGGCCACCGGCGAGGCTCAGCGCAGGCAGCCGCCACGCGTCTCGTAGTGTGCGTCGAGGCGCACGCTGCCGACGCCGACATCAAACAAGGCCGATGTACGGGTGCGTGCTCACTATTACTACCCCTCGGAGGTCCGTGGGCAGCGACACTGGCTACGTCAAGCTGACTTGGACTCTGCCGAGCTCGGACCTTCCCGCCGATGTGGACATGGAAGACGCATGGTATTTGACCCCCAACAATGTGCATGGGGAATCCAAGGAGGTTCACCTAGACATCTGCATTACTAAGTTAAATGTTGATCATTAGTCTTCGCTCAATGTAATCCACTGTCTAAGCATGAGGAGACTTCCATGGATGATCTTGCTCTATTGGAGTATCGCGCATGAATAAAAGTGTATCCATTTATGGTTTAGTCTAGAATCTTCCATGTATGAATTTTTACTACAGTACCGGTGAAAGTCTTATGATGAACCATTTCCTACAAAGCACTATAAGAGTTATTTCTTCACAAGTTTTGGATGCAGGTTGAACAGTTGAACGCTTTTGTTTGCAAAAGATAGTTTTTTATCTATTTCACCCGGATGTTTCTGAGCTCTAGAGATGAAATACTATCCGAAGAAACCTATCGATCTGCTGGCAGCCCTTGGATCTGAGATCAAACGGTCGCTTGCTAAGTTGCTGAAAATTTGCAGAATAACCCTCCAGGATAGGATATTCACCCATAGGTATAGAATCACGCCATGCAACCGTTCAATCTCAGATCCAAGGGCTCTCGGAAGCCCGTATCATGGGAGAATGGAATTCCACTACCCTGCCGTTCGCACGTTGGCAGTTCGCTCCTACTCGTCCCCGCACGTCCTTCAATACTACAGCGGTTCGCTCCTAGTCGTCCCGTCCATTCACATTACGGCAGTTCCACTAATCCTAACCCTCCTACCAAATCCATGGCGTCCCAAATCTCCACGATCGGCGGTGAGTACAAGGTTAGAACCATCACCGGCGATGAGCTCGACGTCATCTACACCCGTTCTTCCGCGACGGTGAAAGGATGCCTTTCTCGCTTCAGACGCATGTTCGAAAACTCAGATGATGAGTGGGTCGCTGGGCTAGATGTTGAGTACACCACAGTCCTAGGACGAGATAAGGATCTAAAGGATGAAGAGAGGAAGAAGCCCGTCGTGATCCAGGTTTGTGTGCATGACTTATGCTTGGTCTACCACATATGCCATGCCGACGTTGAATGCCTGGTTTTTAAGGACTTCCTCGAGAGCAACCTAGTCAAATTCGTTACTATAGACTTTGGTAACGACAAAGAAGTCATGGGTCGGATAGGCCTCGTTGTAGGCAACACCTTCGATCTCCAAAAGAATCAGCTGGTGTCCTCTCGTCAGCCTTCAATGATGTCCCTGGCAGGAGCCATGGTTCATCCTTCGTACGGTAAACTGGAGAAACCTCCATACACGTTTCATCGTTATGCATGGCAGCATAATGTACTAGATATAGACCACATCCACTATGCTGCAATGGATGGCTACCTTTGTTTCAATATCTACAAGGGTTGGATGAAGAGCAAGAGCCAAGTGTGCGGTTCAAGCAAAGAAGTATCGACCAAGAGGAAGAGGGACAAGGACGAAGTCGAGGACGTGGACGAGGACTCCGAGTAAGGTGGCAGTGTCGTTGCTCATGGTGGTTCTAATGCAGTGTCTACTGGAATAGTTGCAAAGTTTAATTTCAGGTGTGCTTAATTTAATTTGAGGGGTGTGTTGTGCTGAGCCCCCAGCAGAATTATGTTATGTTTCTTCTCGTTACTTTAACTCTTCAGTACGTACATACTAGTATTTCTTACATTTCATCTTTTAGTTGGTATAGTACTACCACTCATTTCTTCACATTATATACGTACAATATATATGTCCAACATCATATAGCCAGCAGTTTAGTTGTCAAAGAATTTCAGGGTGCTTAGTTTTGTCAAAGAATTCCAGCGTGCTTAGTTTTGTCAAAGAATTCCACGGTGCTTAGTTTTATTTGAGGGGTGGGTTGTGCACTTGTGCTGGACACCATTATTGTGACAAGCCTTTTTAATAGTACTATATGCATAATTTGGCGACGAGCGCTCTCTATATGTACCGCCTTTTTTTTAATTTCAAGTTTTGCTCCATGGCGCAATCCATCGATACTACTACTGTACAAAAGTGGAGTATATACATTTTTTAAAAGGCTAGAGGGCGGGGCAGTCTAGCTCGGTCGGTTTCACGAGAGGCGAGGGCCTTTGTGATTTGACGGCTCATTACTGATGGAAGGCGGGGCCTTGTGATTTGACTGCTCGTATAAATGCGCCGACGACTTGAGGAGGAGCAAAGAACCATGTCGTATACTCATGTTTTCCACTGGAGTAGTACTGCGATGGAGGAGCACGAAACACGGCAGCCCAGTTCCATATCGCGATAAAAAATGATCTAATTTGCTAGTCATCTCATTGTTAGCATTGTTCTATTCATTCCCTAAAAAAAGCATTGTTATATTCATGCCTCGCAGAGAACGTGACACGTGCGGCGAAACACCCGAAGCAAAAAGATGAAACACGGGAGCAAAAGAAGAAGGAATATTATCACCGCAAATGATCTAATTCGCCGCTGAGTCGTAACTGCTTCTTCATCGCCTCCACGACATCCATCTCCTTGCGCGTCTCCTCCGCCATCTTCTTCATTTTGTCCATGATGCGGGATTTCTCGACGCGAGCCTTCATCATCTGTTCCACGGCCGCATTACGTACCTTGACAGCAGCCGGGTGCTCGATGCGGAGCTTCGCCAACTCCTCCTTCTGTTCCATGACAAGGGCCTGCAGCATCTTCACCGAGGAACTACTATTCTCGTGCAGCTTCTTCCAGCTGGCGTTCTTCTCCTTCAACAGGTCGATCTCGTGGCAGAGCTTCGCCTTGTCCTCCTGAAGTCACAGGATTTCGCCGGTCGCCTTCTTCTCCGAGGCAATGCTCTTCTTCAGCAGCATCACCAAGCCGGCGGTCAACTCCCCCTCCTTATTGAGGTCAGCGGGCATGTCGTCGAGGCTCTCCTTCAGCAACTCCATCAAGCCTTGGATGAACTCCTTCTGCTTATTGAGGTGCTTATTGAGCTGATCGGGCATGCCGTCGACGGATAACGACTCCAGCTCCGCCGGCTCGGCATGTTTGCCTCCACGGCTAGGGCGCTCCTGGGAGCCATCGCCTGCCCGTGAGAGATCTTTCGAGGTCTCTGCGTGGTGGCGAGCCCTCTCTTTTTTCCGCAGCCTTGGTTGCCGCTCCCTTGTTACGAGTAGTTCTCGACCTAGAGCTCTGCTCACCGGCCATGGCAACGACGGACGAAGAAGAAGCACTTATGAGGAGGAAAGGTAGAGTAATTTTCGGTTAGGTAGTTCCCCTTTTTATAACCTAAGTACTAGCACTAGTACTAATACCTGCATAGTGGGAACACGTTCAGGTTTGGTATGTACTAGTAGGTGTGAGCAGGCTTTCGAATGTGATGGGAACAAGGTAAAGATTAATTGATGGTTTTGGTTTCGAGGCCCGAAACGGCTCCCGATGAGTTTAGCGGAACATAAATTTCAAGTACTACACTGCTCAAATGCGTAAATATTATGTTACTGTCAAAAGTCGGCACAAAATATGAAGGAGACCAATGGAAGTACTACTAGCAACCCATGATTTAACTACTCGCATGCACGCAGTGGAGTAATAATGTCTTTCTTCCACCCTCACGTCCACTCAATTTGCATGCGCTGTATTAATTGACCATCAATGAAGTGAACGACTTTATACGCGTCAAATTATCACATGGGGTGGATCTTGGTACAAAATTGCGTCCGCCTGTGTACCCGCGTGTGCGTGCGAGGAATGAGTGCGTGTGTGGCGTGCGTGCACATCTTCGCCGTGCATGTACCGCCAAGATGGCTCGTGGAGGACGAGTACATTCTTACGGAACCAGCAGCACGTCATCGTGATCAATCCACGCAAGGAGGTCGCGACAACGCCTCCACATGTGCCACGTGGCTTCATGAACTGTAAGAGAGACAATGTGTAGCGTGCCATTGGTATTCTAACTTACGAGTTTTGCACATACTCGAAGTACTAGTAAGGTACACGTGCATTGCACGCATCAGATTTTGCAACCAAATTATGAATAAATACAACACTATAGCATGTAAGATCTGACTCATATATGCCTGATGTAGCCCTTCATTTAATTCTTATAGTTCATCTCATTCAAAATCAATTAGTTTTTATAAAAAGTCTAAGAACGCGGGAATAGGAAAAACATGGGATTATAGTGGAATGTCGTCTTGAATCCTACAGGATTGTACGAGTGTTTGATTGTGCATAGAAAAAAGCAGAATTCTTTCAAAGAGGTTTGAGTGGATGGGATGCTTCCTATGAAATCTAGTGCAAATGAATCATATGGAAAAATTCCTATGGTTTACAATCCTACGAATCAAACAACCAAGATAGGAAAAATTCCTAATGATTAGAATCCTCCAAAATTCCTTTGAGAATCCTTTGAATCAAAGAAGGCCCTATTCTATTTTATGATTCATGGAATTGTGCATTGTAAAGCATAAAGTAAAGACAAATAATGGCAATTCAACTAGAAAAAAAGTGCGGGAAGTTATGATACGGAAGATTCTAGAACAAAAGAGAACCACTGTTGTTTTGCGGTTTGTGCATTATGCTTAAGTTCAACTATGGAGTCTGCTAGATTGTACATGTGGCAAAATCCGGTGGGGGCTAGAAGATGGTGCGAGGGGCCGAGTGGAGGGAGACTATGAAGGAATGCACAAGTGTGAGATTGATATTTAGAGAGAGGGGGCGATAACGTGCGCTGTTGCGCATAGTGGCGAAGCCATGAAAAATAAATAAGCTAGGGGGCCAAGCATTGCTAAGCCTTTACGAGGAGGGTCAATTCATGAACTTAAACCATTTTTTAGTAGCAATTCTCTAATTATCACATTCATATTAGCCTCGATATATAGTGATGTCAGGGGGGGCAGGGCCCTTACTGCCCCTGTCTTCACCATTGTGCATGCGTCTGAGAGATGAAGCGGAAGGCATGGATGATGAGAGGGGAACGTCGGATATATAATTAATGTGGGTGTATTAGCTATATATGTTAATCCTATATAGAGAGGTATAGATTGATCGATGTGGACGTGGGAAAGAGGGTGAGGCCTCACTGGATATATCGATTGATCGGTTTGTGTGGAAAACTATGAAAGACCTAGCTATATACACACATACATAGAGGAACATCGATCGTTGAGCATGCACGCATGAGAGATAAAGAATGCCCGATATGATGGAGAGGGCGATGTGTGTGGGTGTGTGCCTTCGTGGGAGACCCACCTGAAGAAAAAGATTGCATGTGTGCGATGGATAGCGCCGACTGGTAGTGTGTGTGCATGCATGCACGATAGAAAGTTAGTGGTACAATTATAAAGAGAAGACGACTGTGTGGGTTTAAAAGACTAGGTGAGGTCATAATCAATGTAAACTTGATTTCACATATTTGAATAAGAGATCCTGATGTTTGAAACCCATGCATCCATGAATATAATGGAGATCTGTGTAGTGTGGTTTGGAAACGCGCATGTTGATGTATACACATTGAACAAGGTCAGACTGATTTGAATTTGAGATACCGATGGCAGACATCATTTGGCCACGTCGCATCCGTGCATGGACACACTATTCTAATTGGAGATGATGGGCGGCTTTCGCATCACATATATATATATCTATACCCCTATATATATTATATTATATATTTTTTTATATTGTGTGCGCGTAACTTTAACTTTGAAAGATGGTCGTTGGATGAGGCGAATCCGATGGTCCAAAGATGGCCAAGTTGAGCACTACTGGCCGTTGGGTATCATCTAGATTCCACCAGATTTCACCACATGTATAATCTAGTAGACTCCATGGTTGAATTTAAGCATAATGCACAAACATCAAAACACAAGCACTTCTTATTTGTTCTAGAATCTTCCGTATTAGAATTGCCCAAATGTTTTTCTACATGATTTGCCATTATTATTTTTTTACTTTACGTCTTACAACACACAATTCCATGAATCTTAAAATAGATTAGCTTTCTTATAAAAACTAGATCATTTTGATTGAAATGAACTATAAGAATTAAAAGAACATCTACATCATGCATATATGACTCAAAGCTTACATGATATAATGTGGTATTTATTCATAATTTGGTTGCCAAATCTCATGCGTGCAATGCACGTGTACCTTACTCTAGTCTAAATGGTGTTTGTGTGTGTTGATGTGCAAAGTGTCCTTTTTTTGGGTACACGTTAAGCTTGTTCTTCCGAAATTTTAAGCCGCGCCTTGTTATGCCGAAAATTCAAGCTAGCGTCTCTGTCTATCGTGCTGCGAAACTCCCACCTCTTCAACCCGTGCCTTGTTAGCCCGAAATATTTAAGATATATCTTTGTCTCGTTGTGCTCCGACAACTCCCTCCATCTCAACCTGCGCCTTGCTATTTCAAAATTACAACGCGCGCGAAAACTCCCACCTCCTATGAAATCCCGACACGCGAAATGCCTGTGGTACCCCTGAACCGAAAGAACCGCCTCAAATCGGTGGGGGTACTTTCGTAACTTACCCCACATTTCGGACAAGCGCATCCCTAAGACATGGTTCCCCACTGCCATCCCATCCGCCACCCATTCGTACACCGAGGCCGCGAAAACCCGTGACGAAACCACACACCTTGCTCCGTCCGCAACCCAGCCGGAGCCTCTTCCACGAAGACGTCGTCCACAGCAACTCCTCGACGTCCCTCACCCACCGTACAGGATGAGGATCCGTCGTCGATCTCATCATCCCGCCGGTTCAGCCACCCCGTCCTCCACCTCCAAGGAGCTGCCCCGACGTTCCCCTCGTCTTTCGCACCACCTCCATTCCCACACCGCCATCTTCACCTGCACCACCGGAAGAGCATCATCATCACCGTTTCCTCGGATAAAGCTACAGCCTAATCGGCGCCACCAAAGAGGTTGTACACTAATCGCCGCATTTTCTTCTTGATTCGATCTCACGGTGCTGCCGGCGCTCGGTCCCGAGCCGACACGGCGCGGCTCCATCCATGGCAGCATCACCGGCCACTTCCTCCACGGCGTCGCTCCGTCGGCGGCGACGTCCACATCAATAGGAGCTGCTGCTGCTTTAGCTCTCGCTCGCGCTGCTGCTCTGCTCTTGCTCTCGGTCACCTGCTTGGTCTGCTCTTGCTATTGCGCTTGCTCGCGCTGCTGCTCTCGCTCTTGCTCTTGCTTGCGATGCTGCTCTGATTTAGCTACACTTTAGTCGACTGAATCGACTTTTGGGTCAGTCGATTTTCAGGGGGTGGGGGGTGGCTCGCCGGGGTGAAGGAAGAACCAGCCAGTGGGGGGGGGGGCTCACGGAGAGGTACCCCACTATCTATCTTAGGGTTCAGGTGGGACGGTGGTCGCCGGCGGTGGCGGGCGTTGGCGGGCGGTGGCGTGGGGATCGCCGGAGAAAAGCTCGGCATGGGGGCCTAGAGGATGGCGGGCGGCGGCGGACCGGCGGTGGGGAGTGTTCTCGGCGGGCGGGCGGCGCACCGCCGGCCGCGGGCGGCGGGGGGCTCCTATTTGGCTGGCGGTGGCTGGTGGCTCAGGAGGTGGAGGTTGAAGATGAACCGCAGGCCCTTGATTTCGTATCCAACGGCTGCAAAATCGACTGACTAGAGATGAAAAAGTCAGTCGACCGACGTGTAGCCTCACCTTGCAAGTGCGTTCAGTTTCGACAGCAAAATTCAGTTTCGGCAGCAAAATTCAGTTTCGACATATAAGTTCAGTTTCGACAGTTAAGTTCAGTTTCGACAGTTAAATTGAGTTTCGACAGTTAAGTTCAGAGATGAGCGGCTAACGTATTTTACATCTAGCACGTTGTGGTTATGTATTTTACGTCATGTATCGGAGATGCTATTAGAATTCCATTCAGGTTAACGTTGTTCTTTGTCTCTCTTGTCCTGCTTCAGGCTCGGCGTCGTACAACTCAGCAGAGGTGCTCCAACGACGAAACCCTCCATCACAGTGGAGCAGTACCTCGGGCTCCATCTCTAGACGCCTAAGATCTTCTTCCCCTCCTCTGACAGCCAAGTCAGCCAGAGCATCCTCACCGGCCAACCCAATCACGCTGAGATCGACATGGCTTCGCCAAAGAGGTTGTACACTTGTTGCATCTCTTTTTTACTCTACATGTTATATATATTGTCCACTGAACACTCGTAGTAATGGAAAATACAATTATTTTATCCTACTATATGACATGCAGTCAAGTAACAGGCAATTTAGCTATCCGTGATGGACTCTCTTCAACGCCATCATTATTTATCTCTGCGCGTTTGAGCTGTGCATTTGTCGGTGGGCCTGGGAGTTGAGCTAGTATGGCAGTGGCCTAGGTCCAAAGTAATAGAAGTAGCACAAAAATATTTTTTTAGTGTAGGATTTTCCTTGCTCAAGCCTGCCTACTAGAATCGCCAGTGCTTGAAAGGAAAAGTGAATGAAAAACATAGGAATTGGAAAGTTTCCTATGGTACTACTTTTCATGAATTTGGTGCAAAGGAATGGAGCAAAGGAAAACTGTAGGATTTGTTCCTTTAGTGTCTCCTTGAAAGAAAAACCGTAGGAATTCTAATTTCCACTTCTCCTCCTTTTCATATTCCTATTCATCAAGCACAAGACTAAGAGATAGTAGCATAATAGCATTATAACCGTACATTTTCTTGTGGTTTGACTTAATCTCACCATGCTTTTTGCATCCTGTGATCTTCCAATTGTTGTGAATCAAACACCCAGATTGGCAGAAATCCTGTGTTTTTAAATTCTCTGTTTTGCACGTGCATTCCTATCCTATTCCTGTCTATTTCCTATCCCTGCATTGTTAGAATCCTCAAATTCAAAAAAGCCCTTACTCAATTACTTCTGTTACAGATATGTGTCAAAGAAAACCTTGTGTGGTTTGTCCTGCTCCTGCGGTGCTGTGTTCCAACCCAGCTCAGCTGCTCCAACGACAGAAGGGTTCACCACAGCAGGGATCCACTCTCCAGACTGTCTTTCGCCGCCTCAGATCTTCTTCCCCGCCGCCGGCAGCCACGACAACTGCATTACTATCATCAACTGAGCAGATGACCTTGAGGACTACACGGGTCCGCAAGAGAGGTCGCACTCTTCCGTGTCTGCTTACGTTACGCGTCACTTAATATGATGACATGCTACATTATCATCGTGTTCACCTATTAGACTCCGAGTCAGGTCCAAACTAATGCTGAAATTTGAGTTTTTAAATGGTTGTGGGGTACATATTGGGGCAGCAATTAGTACTATATGTCTACTATCTGGTTAATCTCCGGTGTCTACTATGAGTTTCATGTTGGGTGCAAACAAACATTAAAGGAGCCATTATCTGTATTTTTAACTAAAGCTATTATCTGCCTGCTATAATTGGTTTTGGGTCTATCCACAGTTTGCTACCATCACTCTGGATTTGTGCATGCACTCCTTACATAATCTCACTATGTTTTATTCCTATGCATGCAAGTTATTGTACACAATGGAACTGATCATGTAGAGCAAAAGAGACGAGCCTTGCGTGGCAATAAAATTTCGTGCAGACGTCGTTCCATGGTGGGCGCAAAGGCAGCCCCCACTCCACCCATTTCGGATCATAATCGAGAGGAAGATAACTGTTCTGAGGGGGATTCAGAAGGAGATGACCACTCCTATTTACCCCATGAGGTCTTCGCTCTAACTTGGCATGCTGATGTTGGTAATATCATGCATATGGTGCCCTGCATTGCTTACTGTATACATTAAAGATGTCATCTGCTTAGTTTAGGCATGCTTTGTGTCAATGCCATCTGTTTAGTTTCTTTATCATATATGTGAATCTTGCAATGCCATCTTCTTTAGCCAGGCATCATATATTTGAATTTTGCAATGCCACCCCGGTTAGCCAGTCATCTTATATGTGAATTATATCATGCCATCATTTTTTTATTACGTGTTAAATTTGTCAACAGTTTTAGTACACTCAATTACTCTTCCTGTGCATTAGCCATTCGGCACGGTCATGGAAAAATCTGGAGTGGAAACAAGGTCTTCAGAGCAGACAATGCTATCTGACGAAGCGAATGTCTTGCTGGTTACCGATAGCTCCTCGGAGGAGGATTCAGAGACAGATGACCAGTCATATTTCCACCCCCCCCTCCCCGAGGTGCATGCCCTAACTTTGCAGGGTTATGTTGCTCATATCGCGCGTATGGTATCTTGCATTGCTACGTCATTTGCTTAGTTTAGACATGCTTTGTGTGAATGCCACCTGTTTAGTGTCTAATTACCATATATGTGAATTATGCAATGCCATCTTGTTGCAAGACATTATATGTGTGAATTATGCAATGTTATCTTGTTGCAAGGCATTATGTATGTGAATTATGAATGCGATGCTGTTTAGGCAAGCGTCATATATGTGAATTATATCATTCTATCCTTTTTTTGTATTTCTCATTGCTTTTGTCGACAATGTTTGTGTATTCAACTGCTCTTCCTGTGCATCAGCCATTTGAATTGATGATGGAGAAATCTGGAGTGAAAACAAGGTCTTCAGAGCAGACAATGCTACCTGCTGAAGCAGATATCTTGCTGGTTACAGATAGATCTTCAGAGGAGGATTCAGAGGCAGATGACCAGTCCTATTATCCCCCTGAGGTGTATGCTCAAACTTGGCAGGGTTATATTACTCATATAATTCATATGTTGTATTGCAATGCTTAGTTTTTACATCATATACACAATATTGAATACCATCTCCTTAGTTGACACATCATATATGCGATTGCCCTCTGCTCACTTCCTTAGTATAAAAATCATATATTTGAATTATGTCATGCCATGATGTTTACATAGACAGCATGTATCTGAATTATGGCATGCCAACCCATTTTCTAAAGACATAATATAGTTATATCATCTCATCCTGTTTACATAGTCATCATATTTTAAATTATGTCATTCTATCCGTGAATTATATCATGCCATCATGTTTCCATCGACGGCATGTTTTTGATTTATGGCATGCCAACCACTTTAATAGACACATCGTATAGTTATATCATGTCATCCTGTTTACATAGTCATCATATTTTGAAGTATGTCATTCTATAATGTTTAGTTAGCCATCATACATGTGAAATTGTGTCATGCTATCCTGTTTAATTAGCCATCATATATGTGAAATTATGTCCTGCTATTCTGTTTGCTTAGACAACATAAATGTGAATTATTTCATGCCGTGTTTTCTTCCCTACTATCCATTGCACCTGTCTATCTTACAATGTCTGTACATTCAATTACTTTTCTTGTTTATCAGCCATTTCAATTGGAGGGAGTGATGGCAATATCTATGGGAGTAAAAAAACGGTCTTTAGAAAAGATCGTGCTACCTGTCGATGCAGATAGAACCACGGTTGTACTTGCCCAAGAACCAGCCCCAGCACACATAACCCATACTCATGCAGATTGTACCCCTACCCAGTTGGATAGAAAACCAGCTACACCCCTTCTAACCCCAACCCCAGCAGATAGACACCCAGTTCCCATTGACACAGCACTGTCTCCACCACAGAGCACCCAAACACGAGCAGTTAGTAAGGCAACTGCAGTGCCCAAATCACGAGGACTACCACTCTGAACCCGAAGTCAACGCTTAAAGCAGAAGAAGAATTGTTCTCAGGTCAGATTCCGTAGCTATGGTTCATACTACTTTGCTCCTGCCTCACTGTATTTACTGATACCAACTAATTTCAAATTTGAAGGATGCAATTGAAACTCCAATGGCGCAACAGGTATGTTCTAAACATGTTTCTTCAACGTGTTTGGCTGTTTGCTGTTGTAACTTGCTCTATGTTGATTTCAGTTTCAATTGAAAGAACAGTTATGTTCTCATGCCATGCACATTACAAGTGTTGTTATTGCTGTGTAGTTTCCCACACTTATATTCTGTCTATGCTGGTTTGTCTTAAATAGATATGATTCGAACTGTATCTATCTTGATTTGGCAACATAAACTAGAATGATATAGACCATACAGTCACCATACTACATAGATATATGTTTGTTTCATGTTGTTATCCTGTCCACCTTACTACTGAACTGTTTTACCAAAATGAGTTTCAAATACTACATTGTAAACCTGAGACTGCCTGAGATGTGTTCGTTTGTTTCTCTTTTAGAACGCGGATAAAATATTGGAGAAGGGTACCCTGTTATGCAATGGTAAAGGAAGTAATGCATATAAGGTTCAAGATAGTGATACATCCCTGTTGGTCTCCAAGAAAGCTGATAAAAACTATATTGAAGACACTGAGACAACCCCAAAGTCCTGTCTTGATGTAGTGTTCGAGTTACTGGCTACCACTGCTGGCACCAGCTCTTCGAACTCGTTGCCTGAATCAGTTCGGCTTCTTGAGTCTCAACTTCAAGTTGAAAGACATCGATCAGATGTTATGCGACAGGAAGCCGAAGGACTAAGGAAGTCCCTACAGAATTCAGATGCATACTTTCTGGTGCAACAACAAGCGCTGGAGGACTTAAGCGCCAAACAAGAGAAAGTTAATAAGCTTGCTAAGCATCTTGCCAGCATTATGGGTACCCAGGATATTGTTTCTTGAGCTCTTCTGAAGTGGTTTCAGTTCTGGACTTGTTTTGTTGCGGCATTTATATGCTGTTGTGTTCCCTATATTTGCACTGGTGGCGAACTTTGATGCCCAGTGGATGTAATATGTGTAATAGCCGTGATAGCCTAGCGTAAGTTGCTTGCTTATTTATTTCCTTGTTGTCTTGTTTATTTGTTTGCTTGTAGTCATTGCAGTTCTTTTTCCGTGGTTTGCTAGTGACTACAATAACCTATTTTTTAAAACTAGGCCACAATAACCATGGGCTAATATTCTTGTAGTGACTTTGGGCCTCCTACGGGCCATAGAAACATGGGCCTTCTACGGGTCAGAAACAGCGGGCCTTCTACGGGTCAGAAACAGTGGGCCTTCTACGGGCCGTAGAAACAATGGGCCTTCTACGGGCCGTAGAAAAAATGGGCCTTCTACGGGCCGTATCATCAATGGGCCTTATACAGGCCGTATGATCAATTGGCCAAACATGGGCCAAACAGACCGCATTATGGCCGTAAACGGGCTAGAGTTGGAACCGTCGGTTCATGGGCCGACCATAACGGGCCATCGTTAATAGGTCGTATTTGATGACGCTATGAAAACGGCCCAACTTATTAACAGACCACAAACGGGCCGACTGTAACCATGGGCTGAATTTGGCCCACAAGCAGAAAATGACAGTAACGGGCCGTAAGTAAACCAATGCTGGAAATGAGCCCGAGAATAAATGGGCTCTGAGAAGGCCGAAAGATAACATGGGCTGAAACGCCCACGGAATAACGGTCGTTAATGGGTATAAAGTGATACACCGTTCATTACGGGCCGTTTCACCACGGGCCGTTAATGGGTGTAAAGTGATACCTCGTTCATTACGGGCCGCCCACCACGGTCGTTAATAGGCCAAGAGTTACATAGGGCCTCATATGGGCTGAAAGACGTCATGGGCCATACATGGGCCAGAAGTGAAAACAGGCTAGAATCAATGGATGGCCCAGATGACGCTACTGGGCCTAATTCGGATAGGGCGTAACGGGCCTTGGGTTAGCGGGTTGTAAATGGCTATATGCGAACAGGCCGTTAACAGGCTTTCCATGGGCCGGCCCGCCACCTTTTGACCAAGTAAAACGGGTCGGCCTTTTCACAGGAATGGGCCTCTATTGGGCCGTGTCACGTGTCCACGTATCATAGGCGCCTTCTGTCCAATGAGTGGATGACATCTGTCCCAGCGATGAGCCGACACGGGTTTCCTCCAGCAAATGATGATTATACACGTGGAAAATCCCCATTGGTCAGGGCTGTTAACGGGTTATCGGATCCAAAACCCGACCGGATAGCTTAACGGTGTTCCGTTACGGTGGATGCCACGTGTCGGTCACCCTTGACGAAAGCACTTCTGTGACTCGCGATTTATCGTCATGGAAGTGGACACTTCCGTGATGATAATTTTGGTAATGTCATGGAACACTTCTACGACAGCACAGGTATGACTATCTTGATTCTGTCATAAAATCGTCATGGATGTACATGCATGACAAAAAACGCGACCTACTGTGACAAACACGTATCATCACGGAACTGTATTTTTTTGTAGTGTATTATTTTGTTCCATGCCTTATTTCGTGATAACTCTGTTAGTATGGGTGCCATTATTGCTAAACGATTAAGCTTGAACCGTACAAAAGGCCCCATCTTTGGAGGTATCTTTGTTGCACGCCTTGCTAAACACTTCGAGATACCTATTAGGCATTTTGAGAAAGAAGAAAAACGGTTGCCCCCTACTTTTCTAGATTATAAGAGCATGGTAGCACATGAGTTTATTGTTAATAATGATGATAAGATGCTTCTATATAACCTGAGATTTAATAAGAAACACAATGAGATTATTATCTTGCCTGTGCCCTCTTTGGTTGATTTAACTTCAGGCCATTACCTCGTCTTGTCGGCGGCCGTCTACGCGCACTGAGGCCAGACATCACCTCCAGAGCCTGAGCTGGAACCACCACTTGACCCTTATCGACCATCATCTTATCAGTGGGACCCGGAGGAGATCGCCAGTCAGTGACAGTACAATGACACTCCTCGGTACACCGGGGAGAGTAGCCGCGATCCATGGGCATAGACCAACTTAGGCCAAAAGCCTAAGCTTGGGGGAGTATGTATTTCTCACCGACATTACATTCATGTTCACACACTCATTCTAGTCGTCGGTGCTCATACTTTTTCATTGTACTATCCATGCTAGTTTAATTTATTTTTCTAGCTTTCTTCTTGTGTGTTTGATAAACCTTAAGAAAAAAAACCAAACAAATTTAGTTATTTTAATTTCCATGCTTGTAGTAATAATTAAAATAAAACCCAAAAAGATTTCTCGTTCTTCTTTTACTTGTTGGGAGCTTTCCTGTGTAAATAGTTTTATTTCTTTTCTTTTCTTTGGGGTCAAGAGTAGAAGACCGTAATGAAAATGTTTAGTGGCTCTAATATGCATGATTGTTGATTTAACCAAGAGCCCATATTACTTTGTCTTCTCTCTTGAATTGAATGCTTGCAGATTCCAGCTTAGTCCAATGCACGTGCACTATCATTATACACACCGTTCGGTCGTGCAAGTGAAAGGCAATAATGACGATATATGATGGACTGATTGAGATGAGAGAAGCTGGTATGAACTCGACCTCTCTTGTTTTTGTAAATATGATTAGTTCATTGTTCATGATTCAGCCTATTATGAATAAACATGTTTGCAATGACAATTAGAGATTTTAGTTTCTTATGTCATGCTCAATTAGCTAGGAGCTTATAATGGTTTACCTTGCATGCCAACATGCTATTAAAATGGTTTTGATGTGGTATGATAGGGTGGTATCCTCCTTTGAATGAATTGAGTGACTCGACTTGGCACATGTTCACACATGTAGTTGAAAGAAAATCAGCATATCATTCACGATATTTATGTTCATGGTGGATTATATCCTACTCATGCATGCACTCGGTGTTGATTAATTTTAATGCATGTTCATGACTATTGTCGCTCTCTCAGTTGGTTGCTTCCCAGTTTTTGCTAGCCTTCACTTGTACTAAGCGGGAATACTGCTTGTGCATCCAAAGTCCATAAACCCCAAAGTTATTCCATATGAGTCCACCATACCTTCCTATATGCGGTATTTACCTGCCTTCCAAGTAAATTTGTATGTGCCAAACTCCAAACCTTCAAATGAAATTCTGTTTTGTATGCTCGAGCAGCTCATGTATCAATTAGGGTTGTCTGTATCTTCCACGCTAGGTGGGTTATTCTCAAGAGGAGTGGACTCCGCTCCTCATTCACAAGAAAATGGCTGGTAACCGGGATGCCCAGTCCCATGATCAAATGATCAAATCAAATCAAAATAATTAAAACAAAACTGCCCCAGAATTGTTGCTAGTTGGAGGCACCCGTTGTTTTGGGCAAGCCATGGACTGATGCTTATTGGTGGTGGGGGAGTGAGGGAGTCCTGGACTAGGGGGTGTCCGGATAGCCGGACTCCTGGACTATGAAGATACAAGATTGAAGACTTTGTCCCGTGTCCGGATGGGACTTTCCTTGGCGTGGAAGGCAAGCTTGGTGATACGGATATGTAGATCTCCTACCATTGTAACCGACTCTGTGTAACCCTAACCCTATTCGGTGTCTATATAAACTGAAGGGTTTTAGTCCGTAGGACGAACAACAATCATACCATAGGCTAGCTTCTAGGGTTTAGCCTCTCTGATCTGGTGGTAGATCTACTCTTGTACTACCCATATCATCAATATTAATCAAGGAGGAGTAGGGTTTTACCTCCATCGAGAGGGCCCGAACCTGGGTAAAAATATCGTGTCCCTTGTCTCCTGTTACCATCCGCCTAGAGGCACAGTTCGGGACCCCCTACCCGAGATCCGCCGGTTTTGACACCGACATTGGTGCTTTCATTGAGAGTTCCTATGTGTCGTCACCTATAGGCCCGATGGCTCCTTCGATCATCAACAACGACGCGGTCCAGGGTGAGACTTTTCTCCCCGGACAGATCTTCGTATTCGGCGGCTTTGCACTACGGGCCAATTCATTAGGCCATCTGGAGCAGATCGAAAGCTACGCCCCTGGCCATCAGGTCAGATTCAGGAGTTTGAACTACACGGTTGATATCCGCGGAGACTTGATCTTCAACGGATTCGAGCCACACCTGAGTGCGCCGCACTGTCTCGATGAGCATGATCTAGCTCTACCGCCGAACAGTGCTCTGGAGGCCGCACTAGCGTCCGCTCCGACCCTTAGTTCGGAGCCGACTTCTCCGATCGAGGATGGGTGGTTGGACACCACCTCGGGGGCTGAGATCTCTACAGCGATCGAGCCGAACACCATCACTGTCCTTTGCGAAGCACGTGACTCCAAGGTGCCGGACTCCTCTCCGGACTCCGAACCTTCCGCACCCCTGCCAGTCGAATCCGATGGGGCGCCGGTTATGGAGTTCACCGCTGCGGACATCTTTCAGCACTCGCCCTTCGGCGATATCCTGAACTCACTAAAGTCTCTCACTTTAGCAGGAGAGCCCTGGCCGAACTATGGTTAGGAAGGTTGGGATGCGGACGACGAAGAAATTCAAGGCCCACCCACCACCCACTTCATAGCCACTGTCGATGATTTAACCGACATGCTCGACTTTGACTCCGAAGACATCGACGATATGGACGACGATGCCAGAGACGACCAAGAACTAGAGCCCACAGGGCACTAGAGGGCCACCTCAACTCACGATGTATATATGGTGGACACACCTAAAGGAAGCGATAACGAGGAACAACGGGACGCTGCGAAGGATAATTCCCTCGGAAAGCAGTCAAAACGGCGACGTAAGCGCCGCTCAAAACCCCACCTCGACAAAGACAGCGCCTACACATACCCAGCCATAGAGCAGGGCGAACCGGCCAACGACGAACATGCCATCGGGCAACCATCCGAACAGAATAACTCGGATAAACAACCCGTCCCCGGCAAAGACAACAGTCCGGACGATCTCACGCCGGACGCATCATTGGAGCAGAAGAACCTCCACAAAGAGCTCGTCGCCACTGCACGCAGCCTGAAAAAGCAGAAACGGGAGCTCGAAACAGCGGAAGACACACTCTGAATGAGATGGAGCAAAGTACTCAACACCGCAGACAAATATGGTGATAGCCGCCAAGCAAAGAGCTACCCAAAGCGCAAGCTACTGCCCGAATTCAACGAGGAGGCCGTAGAGCCCCCGCGATCAAGGAACAAAGAGGCCGCTCCATCGGATAGACGACCACACGGCAAACATAGAGCGGCAAGCGGCGCCGCACACAAGCCGGCACGCGATCCGCATAAGGAATCACACCAAAAGGAGGGCCCAGTCAGGTCTATCTATGGGCCAAGAAAGCAGGCTCTAGAAAGCAACGCAACATGTCGAGTATTCGAACATCACGGCACACCCAAATACAGGGGGCGCCGCACACCCCCTATGTTTCACCGATGAGGTGCTGGATCATGAATTTCCAGCGGGATTCAAACCCGTAAACATAGAGGCATACCACGGAACAACAGACCCTGGAGTATGGATTTAGGATTACATCCTGCACATACACATGGCCAGAGGAGATGACCTCCATGCCATAAAATACTTACCCCTCAAGCTCAAAGGGCCAGCCCGGCATTGGCTTAAAAGCCTCCCCGAAAACACATTGGAAGTTGGGAAGAGCTCCAGGATGCGTTTCGGGCAAATTTTCAGGGGACTTATGTCCGCCCTCCGGATGCAGACGATCTAAGTCACATAACTCAACAGCCCGGAGAGTCAGCCCGCAAATTCTGGAACAGGTTCCTCACCAAAAAGAACCAAATAGTCGACTGTCCGGACGCCGAAGCCTTAGCAGCTTTCAAACACAACGTCCGAGACGAATGGCTCGCCAGGCACCTTGGCCAAGAAAAGCCGAGAACAATGGCCGCACTAACAAGCCTCATGACCCGCTTTTGCGCGGGAGAGGATAGCTGGCTGGCAAGATGCAGCACCAGCGACCCAAGTACATCCGAGGTCAGGGATGGAAATGGGAAACCACGACGCAACAAGGACCAGTGCCGGACAACGAGAAACAGCCCGAGGAGCACGACAGTAAACGCCGGATTCAAAAGCTCTCGGTAGAATAATAAAAAATTGCCCCTTAAGGATAATAGCGACGAGCTATCCAACTTAAACAAAATCTTGGACAAGACATGCCAAATCCATAGTACTCCCGGGAAGCCTGCAAACCATACCCACAGAGATTGTTGGGTCTTCAAGCAGTCCGGCAGACTCAACGCCGAACACAAGGGGCTCGACACACCAAGTGAGGATGATGCCGAGCACCACAAGCAGAGCACCGGAAAACAAAAGAATTTCCCACAAGAGGTCAAAACAATAAACTCACTTCAAGTGACAAAAGGGAAAAACAGAGCAGCGCCCATTGAAATACGCGCCGCACAGTCTACCCCAGCGGAGTCCCGAAACTGGTTGTCAAAACCAATCACCTTCGACCATCAGGACTACTCCGAAAGTATCCGGAACGCAGGATGGACTGCCTTGATATCAGATCCTATAATCGACGGACTCCAATTTACACAAGTCCTAATGGACGGCGGCAGTGATCTAAACCTGTGTCAGGACCCCGATTCCAAGTCACATCGATCTAGCCGGTAACACCTCATATCACTTTGCGGCCTCACGCACGGTATTCCCATGGGTGTCGCCTTACCATGGCCCGGGACCGTTTGCGCCTTTTGGCTCACGTATATGATAGTGTCGCTAGCATCCATATGACAGAGAACCCAGGCCGACATGGCTAGTCGTGAACCCAAAGCGGCACTAACCCTTGGGGACAGGCATACATGAATCAACTTCGAGCATGTTGGTCAGCAGCGTGTGAATCCGGGTTGTAGCACTGGGCTAACAGGACTCTGGTGATCCGAGCTGTAGCAGGCTAGGCAGGACTCCGGATTTCACCGCGTGACATTTCCCCGAATGGACAGACATAGGAACGAAGTGAATCACATGTCGGCCAGTCAAGTGTTCCGGAGCAGTAGTGCTGGGCTAGCAGGACTCCGATGAACCGGGCTGTAGCGGACTACTATGGCTCATGGAAGCACAATACTACATTTCCCCATAAGAGAGGCTACCAAGGATAAACAACTAGGTTGTCGGATCCCACACATACCAAGCATTTCAATCATACACACAATATGCTCAATATGTGTAAATACAACATGGCATCACAACATAACTCTACGACTCAAGCATTTATTCAATAGGCTCCGAGGAGCGAGATATTACAAACATGGGTCTCATGACCCAACATTCAGAGCATACAAGTCAAAGCACATGCGGAAGCTTAACATGTCTGAGTACAGACATCTACAAATGAAAAAGGCTGAGAAGCGACTATCTACCGAGATCTGCCGAGGGCACAAGATCGTAGCTGAGGTAACAAGCTAAACGTCAAGTCCACGCTGAACTACTAGCGAGACGGAAGTCTCTGCAAAAACATAAATTAAGCAAACGTGAGTACAAATGTACCCCATAAGACTTACATCGAACTATCTACATATGCATCAAGATCAACAAAAGGGGTGGTGGAGTTTGACTGCAGCAAGCCAGCTTTGACTCGGTGGCTATCCTGAACTACGATCGCAAGTAACTCTTTTGAGGTGGCGCACGAGTCCACATATTCACCATATCAATACACCACTATGGATCCGCTCCGCCTTCCCACGAGAACGCCATCCATAGCACTCACGCTATTTTGCGCATTTTAGAGTATCCACTTTCACTTGTCTATGAACTGATATAGGTAACCCGAAGTCCTTTACCGCGGACACGGCTATTGAATAGATGATGTTAACCCTGCAGGGTGTACTTCTTCACACACGCTCGCCACTTACCACCATGTACATGTCGTGTATCTCGGCAACCTTCAAGCGGAAGCCTGACGAGGGAGTCGGCCACGACCTGACTAACCACACAAGTCTCTAGTCCAGGTTTATCGCCTATTCGGGTTCCATCCGCAAGGAGATCCGGCTGGGGTGTCGCCCACGGCACCAAACGATGAGAGCAGGGTTCCCGAGGCACCAAACGGGCGTCCCGGTACACCGTGCCTCGTGTCTCTACCGCAACATAGCCCACCCCTAGGGTCAGTGCTACGCACGGCCCCCAACACATATCCTACAAACACCAGAAAGTAGTTGCAACTCCTGGGCATAGATCGAGGCGATTAATAAGCCGAGAGGGGTCGAATTACCGGAACCCAATGTGTGGTAGTAACTGTTCATGGATCACAAACACAGAACTAAGTTCCTGAGGACGGCTGCAATGAGACAACCCACCATGTACTCCTACATGGCCTCTCACCGCTACCTTTACCAAATCGTGTTCACACACTTAGCTCTCAACAGTAGGACATGTTCACCACGTTCCAATTCATCCCCGATGAATCTGACCTGACTCAACTCTAAGCAGTAGCAGGCATGACAAACAAGCATGAATGAGTTGGCACATCAGGGCTCAAACAACTCCCACTCATGCTAGTGGGTTTCATCTATTTACTGTGGCAATGACAGGTCATGCAGAGAATAAAGGGGTTCAACTACCGCAGCAAACAACAGATGTAACGTTGTTGTCCTAATGCAGTAAAAGAGAGCAGGAGCGAGAGAGTGGGATTGTATCAGAATGAACAAGGGGTTTTTGCTTGCCTGGCACTTCCGAAGATAATATAACTCTTCATCAGTGTCATCAATCACGTCGTCGGTAACAACGTCTACTCTGGGGGAAACAGGTACCGGCAACAGAGAGAAAGCACAATCAATGCAATGCACAATATGATGCATGATCATGACGGGGCAAAGATGTTGTGATTTGAGCTAATGCAACTAAAACCAGATTAAATGAAGTTGGTTTGAACCAAAGATTCAAATTCAACTCCATATGTGATTATTTAAATGCCACTTATTTGATTTGACCTGATCAGTAGGCATAAGTTGTTCAAACATGCATGATAATGCAGTAATCAGATTCTTTGGATTTTTCTGATCATTTTTCATATATAACTTATTTCATTTGGAGTTAAGTTTTAATTACTATGAATTTTAGAAGTTTTGGATATTTTCTGAAATAAATAAATCATTTTTGATTTACTTAAAATTCCAGAAAACCTTTACTGCATCAACATGACCGTGGTATGACGTCAGCAGGTCAACCGGGGTTGACCAAGGTCAAACCTGACGTTCGGGACCCACATGTCAGTTGCACAGTGATTTAACAGGGTTTAATTAACCTAATTAAATAGTTAGCCGGGTTAATTAAACAGTAGGGCCACTGACAAGCGTGGGTTAGCAGGGTGGTTAGGCCTTAATGACCGGGCACGCCGGCGGTTAACCGCCGGTGGCCACTGGGCATGGCGGAGACGCGCTAAAAGGCCACGGGAGCGGCGGGGAAGGGCACCAGGGTGTAGCCCACGGTCGGGCGAATCCAGAGGAGGCCACGGGAGGGCGCGGGGAGGCTTGAGCTTGCTGGAGGCGAGCTCGTGGCGGCAGCCGGAGCGCAGCCTCGAGTAGCGCGGGGCTGTGGGGCACGGGGAGGCCGGATGTGGTTTGCTACGGCCTCCTGGGTTCACCTAGAGCTCGTCTACGAGCTCGGACGTGATGGCGCTAAGAAGAACGATGGCGGCGAAGAGGTGCGGCGGCGGCGAGCCTCGGCCATGGCGGGGGATGGGGCTAGAGGATGCGAACGTGAGGGGGAGAAGAGGGGTTCGGGGCAGGGGCTCACAGCGAGTCCAATGAGCGCGAGAGCGAGGTCGGGGACGCGTTGTCGACGATGAATCGACCGCGGTGATCGCCGGACAGATGCGGCGATGAAGGTGGCGGGGACGATGCTGCGGTGCACCCGGCGTCACGTGGGTTGGTGGAGACGAAGAGGAAGGCGTGGTGGTTCTTCTAGAAGCATCGGCGAGGCAAGGGATGGACGATGGCCGCGGTGGTGCTCGTCGACGCTCTCGGGTGCTCGTGGTCGATCGTGGGAGAGAGAGAGCAGAGGAGGAGGGGGTCCAGAGCGAGAGGGGGTCAGGGGGGGTGTCGTGGCGCTCGAAGCCGTCCCCAGCAACAACGGCAACCAGGAGCTGGCGGGCGCGGCCAAGCTGGTTACACGCCTCCCGCCTCTGGGCAGGAGGTTAGGGGTGACTGGCGCCTGGGCCTTGTGGGCTGGCTGTCCACTGGGCCGCCCAGGTAAGTCCAGGTAAGCCTTTCCTCTTTTCTGTTTTTTCTATTTTTGCTATTTTGTTCAGATTTAGTTCAGGGACCAAACCATTTTTTTGGATTCTGAAAATTATCATGTGGCTAGATATAATATATTCAGAGCCACTCACCATTTTCTAGAATTATTGGATCATATTAAATATATAGAAAATATAAATCCAATGCAAATAATTATTGGATTAACTCAAATGGCCAAAAATAAATATTTCTGTCTCCTAAAAATATTGGTTTGAATTTTACCTCTGTCCAATATTTTCATAGGAAAACAGGAACATTTTCTTGGACCTATTTGAAGCAATTTTTATCTTGATCATTTTTTTAGAATGATTTCTGAGGCTTTCACATATCCCCAATTCAAAATTATTTGAAAAATTAAACATGATGCTCACATGAAAGCTAGCCTTGGTCATACCAGAACTAGGGATGTGACAACTCACCCCCACTAAACAAGAATCTTGTCCCGAGATTCAAGACGTGAGGTTAGAAGACAGAGGGGACATAAAACTACACAATCTTCATGATCCAACTGTCCTTCTCGGAGATGTTGATTCATCGCATCATATTGATCTTGACGTCTTTGCCTTCGGGAATTTCATCCAACACGACAACGAGAAGGAAGGGAAACCCTAAAGAGTCGATCTTCTCGAAGATTGAGCAACTCACGGTCATCTCACGGAGTGAGACATAGAAACATATCGCGAACTGAGACACAAAACACATATCAAGAGGGATGGAGAGGGACATATGATGAAGGTCCAATTTGGTAGGCAACAATCACACGCTTAGGTGAGATGGTGAATGAGTGTCAAAGCAGCGAGGAGATAGGTTGCTATGATTCCATAACGGGGCATCTTACAAAAGGTGACTCATAGAAATATCCCCTTAGATGGCAAAAAGAATTAATTTTGATACATAGATCATTGAAATTATCTATACCAGCCTAAGGCAAATCTCAACCGATCGTTTGAAGGAGTTCGGAAGAATGGCATACTCAAACTAGGATGGATGACGTGGACTACCTTGTTGAAGAAAACGCAATGGGTGATTTTTGCTTATCAGTGGAGATGGATGGAACCCATGGTAAGTCCACTTTGAAGATGATCTTGGACAACAACTGCTGAGAAGGCAGCCCATGGGAAATTGGCACAATGGCAGCGCAAGTTGGGGACAAGATGCAAATGTTGGGAATGTTCCAACCATCATATCTGCCTGAGATTCAGATCTGGTTAGTAACAAGATACTTCAGACTCAACATGTCTACAAAGAAGAGTCGCAACACAAACTGACGAGATGACGTTGCAAGATTCTCGGGAGATGAACTTTGGTAGCCAGCTCGAAAACATGAGCGGGTTCTGCTACACACCTGTGAACACACTGTCCTAGACAAGCATGGCCACGTAGTAGTCTTATATTAAACACTACCGAGTTCAGGTGGGGGAACCATCATCGAGGATATCGAAGTCTTTTCATAAGTCCGGATTAGCTCTTATGAAGGAACCCCTTCTCCTTGAGCAAATCAGTCAGTGGCTTGGTGTGCTAGGAACACATATGGAGTGGAGGTGGCCAACCTATCAAACCATAGAGCACTTCGCGCGTGCATGACTGACTTGGGATGGTACCATAGGAAACAAAAACAATCTTTCTCGAACTCATGGTGGCAACTTGCACCAAATGCACGTGAATCAGAGAAAGTCACTTCTTTCATCCAACATATTCTTCACGAATGGGACATGAAGATAATGCTTATAAAAGTTTCCAACACTAGGTTGATGTTCAACATGAGTCATGGGGGGAGACAAAATGCTGCTGATGGGCTCAACATCAACTCATCGGAATTTCCATATCACTGGACTTCCGCCATCATGTGAACACGGTGATAGTATTGGTCAGACCAAAAGATGTAATGGTGTATGCTCGAGGGATCAACCACGAGTAAGACAACATTACGAATATCGTTCGTTCTTACTTGATTTGACGATAGCCCACACTCAAATCAAGGTTTGGACAAGACAATAGATTCAACAACTGATCACGGGGATCAGTCGATGAAGATATCATCTTTCTTCAACACACACACACACACACTCAAGGATATCCCTTAGTGATGAACTAAGTCAGATAAAGCTTTTATCTTCCAACTCTCCAAGTTATTGTTTAGCTTGTCCAACTAGTTCAGGAGTATCCAACATAGATCCTTGGAGAAAGGGTGGTTTATAGAAAAACCAACATGATCACGAGCTCAACATAGCGGCCAGGTGACAACCTAGTAACACTTCCGAGAAGATAATCAGAAAATCACGAACCACCGATATGTTACTAAGCTCGAGAACAATCTTGCTTTTCAGGGCAAGACGATGTGACCAAACAAGAGAGGGATTGATACAATCCTAACTCTTGATCGAAGGGTGCACCAGGAAAAATGGACTAGGTAGCACGATCAGTCTTAGAATGATAATTCAATAACCAGCACGCTAAGAATGAGAGTATTGTCCATTAACTACCAAGCAACGAAGTTGCTAGGAGTATTGATTTCGCACATCACGGTACACTTGTCGGCATTCCGGTTACAATAACACGGGAACCGAGGAATGAACAATGATGGCAAGAAGTATTACTGCGTCAAGAATTCATAAGAGAAAGTGAAATTCTCATGACATTCCTGACATAAAGTGGGTAATTCTTCAGGGTAGAACAGACCAAAAGCTTGATTGCATTTAATCTGCGGAATACAACTGCTTTGACCCAATCCTGGAAATGGATAAGGTACTGGAGTTTGTTTCTCCTAGTCATTCCAAATAGAATGGCTTGACGGACCACAAGAGTAATAGGCATCGATGAACGAATGCACGCATGCTCTTGACTATCAATTGATAGACGAGGTCAGAAGACAACCAAAGAGGGACAACCCTAAAGAACATATGATTTTCTGAGTTGTGGATGCACGGACTAGCATGTCGAACGAGTTCAACATATTTCTTCCGGATAACCCATGCGAGAAGGTAGAACTGGCAGAGTAACAACATAGAATCGTGAACTCATTGAGAGCACTCTTGTTCTGATCTTTTGGTTCAAGAACTACTGCCATAAAAAGTTCATGGTATTTAGAAGAAGGATACACCACAAACCTCGAGGACTATCACAAAGGTTACTAATAACCTAAAGGAACGAGCGAACACTATCAACATGAAGTGAGTAGGGTGAATTTTGGGCTCAAAACCCAGGAATAGAATACCTACTAATTAAATGGCATCACGGGATGCTTTCGAGAATGGTGGCCAGAATCATCACACCGGGAACACAAAACATGGCTAGATTACTAGGTGGTTCTCTAAGACACCTAGGGTCATAGTAATAACTCCAACATATATGTCAAGGCAACAGAGTACCTCAACTCACCAAGTAGTGTGATTAATCTGGCCCAAAGGGACATCAAAACGGGAGGAAGGGATTTTGCAAATGCTTCAGACTATTTAGAAACCTGGGATGACTCGGACAGCATAACGGCTGTAAATGCTCAAAAAGTTTTGAGACATCCTGCAAATTGGTGGCTTAACCACTCAAAAGCACAATATGAAGGTTCCGAGACCAACTATGAAAACACCGAAGTAGTAGGAACTGAACTGAGGCTTAAATCGGTCAATCCTATAAGTCTACAGATTAGTAACACGTGATCCTGATAGATAGACGAGAAGCCTAGTTCTTAATCCCCGTAGAAAAGAAGAGGATGACTCAGATCAGAAGGGCATAAGGTAAAGGTGTAAAAAGAGCCTTACGTTCCCTTCCACAATCAATTCCCTTATATAACTAAAGCATTTCTAGACTCAACTTTCACCGGTTTGGCTTGGTAATCCTACAGGCAGTCAGGCTCTGATACCAAAGCTGTCAGGACCCCGATTTCAAGTCACATCGATCTAGCCGGTAACACCTCATATCACTTTGCGGCCTCACGCACGGTATTCCCACGGGTGTCGCCTTACCATGGCCCAGGACCGTTTGTGCCTTTTGGCTCACGTATATGATAGTGTCGCTAGCATCCATATGACAAAGAACCCGGGCCGACATGGCTAGTCGTGAACCCAAAGCGGCACTAACCCATGGGGACAGGCATACATGAATCAACTTCGAGCATGTCGGTCAGCAGCGTGTGAATCCGGGCTGTAGCATTGGGCTAACAGGACTCCGGTGATCCGGGCTGTAGCAGGCTAGGCAGGACTCCGGATTTCACCGCGTGACATTTCCCCGAAGGGACAGACATAGGAACAAAGTGAATCACATGCCGGCCAGTCAAGTGTTCCCGAGCAGTAGTGTTGGGCTAGCAGGACTCCGGTGAACCGGGCTGTAGCGGACTAACATGGCTCATGGAAGCACAAGACTACATTTCCCCATAAGAGAGGCTACCAAGGATAAACAACTAGGTTGTCGGATCCCACACATACCAAGCATTTCAATCATACACACAATATGCTCGATATGTGTAAATACAACATGGCATCACAACATAACTCTACGACTCAAGCATTTATTCAATAGGCTCCGAGGAGCGAGATATTACAAACATGGGTCTCATGACCCAACATTCAGAGCATACAAGTCAAAGCACATGCGGAAGCTTAACATGTCTGAGTACAGACATCTACAAATGAAAAAGGCTGAGAAGCCTGACTATCCACCAGATCCTGCCGAGGGCACAAGATCGTAGCTGAGGTAAGAAGCTAAACGTTGAAGTCCACGCGGAACTACTAGCGAGACGGAAGTCTCTCTGCAAAAACATAAATTAAGCAAACGTGAGTACAAATGTACCCCGCAAGACTTACTTTAGAACTATCTACATATGCATCAGTATCAACAAAAGGGGGTGGTGGAGTTTGACTGCAGCAAGCCAGCTTTGACTCGGTGGCTATCCTGAACTACGACTGCAAGTAACTCTTTTGAGGTGGTGCACACGAGTCCACATATTCACCATATCAATACACCACTATGGATCCGCTCCCGTCTTCCTACGAGAACGCCATCCATATCACTCAAGCTTATTTTGCGCATTTTAGAGTATCCACTTTCACTTGTCTATGAACTGATATAGGTAACCCAGAAGTCCTTTACCGCGGACACGGCTATTCGAATAGATGATGTTAACCCTGCAGGGGTGTACTCCTTCACACGCGCTCTCGCCACTTACCACCATGTACATGTCGTGTATCTCGGCAACCTTCAAGCGGAAGCTTTGGCGAGGAGTCGGCCCACGCCGACTAACCACACAAGTCTCTAGTCCAGGTTTATCGCCTATTCGGGTTCCATCCGCAAGGAGATCCGGCCGGGGTGTCGCTCATGGCCCCAAACGATGAGAACAGGGTTCCCGAGGCACCAAACGGGCGTCCCGGTACACCGTGCCTCGTGTCTCTACTGCAACATAGCCCACCCCTAGGGTCAGCGCTACGCACGGCCCCCAACACAAATCCTACAAACACCAGAAACTAGTTGCAACTCCTGTGCAGAGATCGAGGCGATTAATAAGCCGAGAGGGGTCGAGTTACCAGAACCCAATGTGTGGTAGTAACTGTTCATGGATCACAAACACAGAACTCAGTTCCTGAGGACGGCTGCAATGAGACAACCCACCATGTACTCCTACATGGCCTCTCACCGCTACCTTTATCAAATCGTGTCCACACACTTAGCTCTCAACAGTAGGACATGTTCACCACGTTCCAATTCATTCCCGATGAATCAGACCTAACTCAACTCTAAGCAGTAGCAGGCATGACAAACAAGCATGAATGAGTAGGCACATCAGGGCTCAAACAACTTCTACTCATGCTAGTGGGTTTCATCTATTTACTGTGGCAATGACATGTCATGCAGAGAATAAAGGGGTTCAGCTACCGCAGCAAACAACAGATGAAACGTTGTTGTCCTAATGCAGTAAAAGAGAGCAGGAGCGAGAGAGTGGGATTGTATCAGAATGAACAAGGGGGTTTTGCTTGCCTGGCACTTCCGAAGATAATATAACTCTTCATCAGTGTCATCGATCACGTCGTCGGTAACAACGTCTACTCTGGGGGAAACAGGTACCGGCAACAGAGAGAAAGCACAATCAATGCAATGCACAATATGATGCATGATCATGACGGGGCAAAGATGTTGTGATTTGAGCTAATGCAACTAAAACCAGATTAAATGAAGTTGGTTTGAACCAAAGATTCAAATTCAACTCCATATGTGATTATTTAAATGCCACTTATTTGAATTGACCTGATAAGCAGGCATAAGTTGTTCAAACATGCATGATAATGCAACAATCAGATTCTTTGGATTTTTCTGATCATTTTTCATATATAACTTATTTCATTTGGAGTTACGATTTAATTACTATGAATTTTAGAAATTTTGGATATTTTCTGAAAGAAATAAATCATTTCTGATTTATTTAAAATTCCAGAAAACCTTTACTGCGTCAACATGACTGTCGTATGACGTCATCAGGTCAACCGGGGTTGACCAAGGTCAAACCTGACGTTCGGGACCCACATGTCAGTTGCACAGTGATTTAACAGAGTTTAATTAACCTAATTAAGTAGTTAGCCGGGTTAATTAAACAGTAGGGCCACTGACAAGCATGGGTTAGCAGGGTGGTTAGGCCTTAATGACCGGGTACGCCGGCGGTTAACCGCCGGTGGCCACTGGGCATGCTAGAGACGCGCTAAAAGGCCACGGGAGCGGCGGGGAAGGGCACCGAGGTGTAGCCCTCGGTCGGGCGAATCCAGAGGAGGCCACGAGAGGGCGCGGGGAGGCTTGAGCTCGCTGGAGGCGAGCTCGCGGCGGCGGCCGGAGCGCTGCCTTGAGTGGCACGGGGCTGTGGGGCACGGGGAGGCCGGATGTGATGTGCTACGGCCTATTGGGTTCACCTAGAGCTCGTCTACGAGCTCGGACGTGATGGCGCTAAGCAGAACGATGGCGGCGAAGAGGTGCGGCGGCGGCGAGCCTCGGCCATGGCGGGGGATGGGGCTAGAGCATGCGAACGCGAGCGGGAGAAGAGGGGTTCAGGGCAGGGGCTAACAGCGAGTCCAATGAGCGCGAGAGCGAGGTCGGGGACGCGTTGTAGACGACGAATCGACCGCGGCGATCGCAGGATAGATGCAGCGATGAAGGCGGCGGGGACGATGCTGCGGTGCACCCGGCGTCACGTGGGTTGGTGGAGACGAAGAGGAAGGCGCGGCGGTTCTTCTGGAAGCATCAGCGAGGCGAGGGTTGGACGATGGCCGCGGTGGTGCTCGTCGGCGCTCTCGGGTGCTCGTGGTCGATCGCGGGAGAAAGAGAGAGAGAGAGGAGAGGATGAGGGGGTCCAGAGCGAGAGGGGGTCAGGGGGGTGTCATGGCGCCAAGCCGCCCCCAACAATGATGGCAACCAGGAGCTGGCGGAAGCGTGCTTGCTGCAGGCTCCATGACCACGCCTCCCGCCTCTTGGCAGGAGGTTAGGGGTGACTGGCGCCTGGGCCTTGTGGGCTGGCTGTCCACTGGGCCGCCCAGGTAAGTCCAGGTAAGCCTTTCCTCTTTTTCGTTTTTCTATTTTTGCTATTCTGTTTAGATTTAGTTCAGAGACCAAACCATTTTTTTTGGATTCTGAAAATTATCATGTGGCTAGATATAATATATTCAGAGCCACTCACCATTTTCCAGAATTATTGGATCATATTAAATATATAGAAAATATAAATCCAATGCAAATAATTATTGGATTAACTCAAATGGCCAAAAATAAATATCTCCGTCTCCTAAAAATATTGGTTTGAATTTTACCTCTGTCCAATATTTTCATAGGAAAACAGGAACATTTTCTTGGACCTATTTCAAGAAATTTTTATCTTGATCATTTTTTTAGAATGATTTCTGAGGCTTTCACATATCCCCAATTCAAAATTATTTGAAAAATTAAACATGATGCTCAGATGAAAGCTAGCCTTGGTCATACCAGAACTAGGGATGTGACAACCTGCTATATCCGGACACAATCCGCAGGATGGGGATAGACCCAACGAAAATTAGCCATAGCAACACTTCCTTTCAAGGAATAATGCCAGGCACGTATGCCCATTGTACGGGCTCCCTAATATTAGAAGTTATGTTCGGCTCATCCGACAACTCCCGTCGCGAAAAGTTAGTCTTCCACATCGCCCCATTTAAAAGTAGCCATCAAGCACTATTGGGACGCGAAGCTTTCGCCCGCTTTAACGCAATACCGCATTATGCATCTCTTACACTTAAAATGCCCGGTCCACGAGGCATCATCTCATTAAAGGGAAACCCCGAGTGTTCCTCGAATACGGAAGAATGTGAGACTGCCTTGACAGTCACACACCAATCCGGCTTTGCTGGTCAAAGCATCTAAACAGGTCACCTAGACCCCGGACACGGTTAGGCGAGTCCGGCATAAATAAACAAGGGGCTTACTAGCCGCGTACCCCCTTACAAGGGGCTCCACGCATGTACAATAAGAGACAATAAAGCTCAATTTTATTCATTTTTTGAATCATACTCTGTTTATCTCAAAATACATTTCTCGCACGATCTTTTTCAACTAAGTTCCTCTCTTTTACGGATGAACGCCGTGCTATACCCGTCCAGGATATGGCACAACGGAGACACAGGCGTAGACGTGTAGCAGGGACCCGTTGCAAGGATTCTTTTCAGATTAAGACCCTGCGTAAACCTTTTTTACTCTCTCTTGTTGTTACACATCCTCCGGTTTCTTGCTATAACCGAGGAGGAGACTGGCGTTTTGGCATCGGCCACGTCAGAATTTTGCACGTACCTGGACACTAGGGGCTTGTTACAAAGGGCGTTGTTCGGCCCACTTTCATAAAGATCGAATACCTTAGGGAGTGTTCGGCGTCTCGAGTTTGGCCTTATATGCATCAGCTCCGAATCATGTCTTTGGTCAAATGTTGGGTTTGCCCGGCTCCTGTGTTTTGCTGCCTTGCGTTCCGTACTATCGGCTAACGCGACAGCAGGAGAACTACTGCGATTGTGCCCCGGTTCGGCCAGGTGAGCACCTCAGTAGAGAAAGCCGAAAACTGACTGTCATGATATAGCGAGAGACTGGTCAACCACTCGATGACCCATCGGAATGTTTGGAATTCCTCCGCATTAACGAAGGACCGTTTTCCGGTCAGGCACATACGCGCCCCGAATCCGGGAGAGCGCGGTGCCCCCAGGGGCTATATAGTAGCCCCACCATCGAACTCCTATGGCTAAGTGAAAGTGATAAAGCATTATAGTCCGGTTGCCTAGTTTGCTATGCTATCACCTCCTTTACAGGACCAAGATGTTGGATTAAGTGTGAAAATGCGCCTTTTTTGCAAACAGCCCCGCACTATATGCGTGGGGGCTGAAGCCAAAGACTGCCATCTTTCAGGTTATATACACATATACATTAACGACCGCACAGGAGGTATTTTACTACTTGGACGCACAAGTATAAAAAGCTCTTATATTCTATTGAAACATTGTTTCACAAGTCATACATGTCATTAAAACATAATATCCTTCGAGCACTGCGTCTCTATTAAACGAGCGCCCTGCAGGACTTCCCCGAAATAGTGCTCGACCGGTAATCGGCTTCCGTCCGAACTCGGGGATGCAACGTCGGTGGCCTTCATCTCCGCCCAGAATCTCTTGACACGGGCAAGAACCATCCGCGCACCCTCTATGCATGCCGACCGCTTCATCGCATTGATATGCGGCACCGCACCAAGGAACTACTACACCAAACCAAAATAACTCTTCGGCTCGGGACTTCTCGGCCACAAATGAGCCACGACAGCCTTCATGGCAAGTCCGGACAACCTATTCAGCTCAGCCCATTCGGCTAACCGATCGGTTAAGGGAAGTGAACGCTCGGACTATGGAACTGCGACCAAAACAGCTCTTCCCTTATGTGCCCCTTTTGGCCTTGGAAGTGCTCGACCGCGTCCGCGGCACTTGCCGCTAAGTCCATATAAGCATCCTCCGCACCCCACAGCCGGTCCAACTGAGCATATTTCGGATCCGTGAACTTCCTCCGCAGCAGAAAGGGCTTTCCAGTCGCGATATCCCCGGACTGACGTAGCTCCTCCTTTATAGCTCTCATCGCGGAGCGAGCATCCTTGGCTTCGGCGGTGGCCTTTTTCAGGTCCTCTGGCTCTGCTCTACGTTCCTTTTCAAGAAACTCGTAGCGGTCGGTAGCATTCTTCAATTTCACAGCCATCTCGGCCATTTCCTTCCTGCTTTCGCAATGAGCATCCTGTTCGGCTCTTAGCTCTTCGGCCGCCTTCAAGGCAGACGCATTACTTTTCCTGGCTTGCTCCTTGACTCGGGCGAGCTCCGCCCGAAGGTTCTCCATAGCAGCGGCACCATCTGCATCAAGCATACATGTTGTAAGGCATGAGCGTCACGCTCCCTTACCAGGTGTCTGCGGGGAAGTTGCATACCTTGTGACTCGTCAAGTCGCTTATTGACAAGTACGATGTCCGCATCCGCCGCGTCAAGTTGCCGCTTTAGTTCGGCAAACTCATCAGTCCGGCTGGCCACCGGACGCTCCGCCACCTACATAGGAAAGGCGACATATTATAACTGAGATTATGATCCTCTGCACGCTTTCACTTTTGACAACGTACCGAGTCTTAGGGGCTACTATCTATACAGGGCACATCCTATATGCAAAACTGTTAGAAGGTACATCATTCTCGCGTACCTCAAATCCTGTCAGTAAACTTCTGACGGCTTCATGCAATCCGCTCTCAGCGGATGAAATCCTTTCAATAACCGTACCCATTAACGCACGGTGATCTTCTGAGATGGACGCTCGCCCCAGCAGATCCTTCAGCTCCTCCGACCGCACACCAGTTGGCGCTGGACATATCGGCCCCGCCGGACTCGGGGAAACCCTCCGTGACGACACCTCAGGGTCGTCCGCCTCGCATGACGGTGCGGCAGGTGGAGGCGTTTCGCTCTCCATCATCTCCGGACGAAGATCCCCCGAAGACGAGCTCTGCTAAGAAGGGCTGAGATCCGAACTGCAACGTAAAATTTCGGTTATCTTCAGAAATAAACAGGGATATCCCTTATTGCAAAACTCCCATTTCTACTTACGGCTCGCTGGAGGGCTGATTCCCTCGGGGAAATAGTGCGGCCGAGGTGTCTCCCGGCGCCGGACCCTCTGGCGAGGACTTCTTTCCCCGCTTTGAGGCCTTGGCCTCCGGATCTTCCGAAGCGGTCCTCTTCTCCCCCTGGAAGGAGGGGTTTTCGATTCCCCCTCTCTTGATGGCTTCCTTCGCGGAGGCGGTAGCTTCCCTGTTCCCCCCTTCGCCTTCTTCCAAAGGCGCGGTCTTCAGCATCTTGGTCAGCACGGGATCCGGCGTGGTCTCAGGGAGGGGGGCCAGACACCTAGTCAGTTTTGCCTTCGCTATCCACTCCTGTTCAAGGGACAGCTCTTTAAAGGGCAAGTTTATAATGAATCTACGGATAGCACGTCCGGGTACAGGGCTACTTACTTGAGTATCCGGGCGATTGCAGCTCAGACCTGCATCCTCGGTCAAGTCCGGACACATCTCTTGTGATCCGAAGAACAGTTTACACATCTCCACGGGCGTTGCGCCCATGAAGTGTTGGAGGACTCGCGGTCCCTCCGGATTAAACTCCCACAGGCGGAGGGGGTGACATTTGCAGGGCAGAAGGCGCCTAATCAGCATGACTTGCGCCACTACGACCAGATTGATCTCTCTCTCTCTCTTGGAGGTCTCGAATACGGCCCTGCAACAGAGGAACGTCCTTGGACGGCCCCCAGTCAAGCCCTTTGTTGACCCATGAAGCCAGCCACTGTGGAGTACCCGAGCGGAAGGCAGGGGGCGCTACCCATTTGGTGCCCCTGGGAGCGGTGATATAGAACCACTCCTGTTGCCATAAACCGAGCTCCTCTTGGAAAGAGCCCTCGGGCCATGGAGCGCCGGCACTCTTGCTTATAACAGCCCCTCTGCACTATGCCTGCTGCCCCTTGATCATCTTCAGCTCCACTTTGAAGGTCTTGAGCCACAATCCGAAGTGAGGGGTAATGCGGAGGAAGGCTTCGCATACGATAATGAATGACGAGATGTGGAGGATGGACTCCGGATTCAAGTCGTGGAATTCCAGCCCATAATAAAACATGAGCCCCCGCACAAAGGGGTCCGTCGGGAAGCCTAAACCCCGAAGGAAGTGAGACACGAACACCACGCTCTCACCAGGCTCGGGAGTAGGAGTAACCTGCCCTGGGGCAGGTAGCCTATGCGGAATTTCGCCGGCTAGATACCTGGCGTCTCGCAGCTTTAGCACATCTTTTTCCGTAACGGAAGAAGGCATCCACCGGCCGTGTAGGTCGGAGCCGGACATCGTCGAAGGTCCGAAGCGCCTGAATCTGGAGCTTTGGGTGTTGGAAATCAAGGCGAGAGGTGGATTCGATTGAGATTGAAAGAAAGGAGCGGGCCTTGGTCTCATTATACAGAGGTTGAATACCAAGAGCCCTCCCCGTGGCCGTTCGGGACTCGCCCTCGATAGAGGGGGCGCGCCAATGGGCGCGATTGGGTTACCCACGCCTGTATTGATGAGAATCCCGGAATAAGGGGGCACGATCTCCGCTTTGATAAGACGTGCCAAGGAAACCGCCTCGCTAAACGCGCTGAGGTGGAACAGTAAAAAATGATTCGAATAAGGGCTTGGCCGTGGTGTGATGTCACACCGCGGAATACGGTAGCAGATCTGTGTAAAGATTATTCTCTCTACGGTGGTATGTGGAACTTGTTTTGCAGATCCGGACACTATCCTTGTGTTCAAAATCTTCTATGAAGAATTCGGAGGAGGAACCCGCCTTGCAATGCCGAAGACAACATGCGCGTCGGACTCGTCGTCATTGAAGCCTGGTTCAGGGGCTACTGAGGGAGTCCTGGACTAGGGGGTGTCCGGATAGCCGAACTATCATCTTTGGCCGGACTCCTGGACTATGAAGATACAAGATTGAAGACTTCGTCCCATGTTCGGATGGGACTTTCCTTGGCGTGGAAGGCAAGCTTGGCGATACGGATATGTAGATCTCCTACCATTGTAACCGACTCTGTCTAACCCTAACCCTATTCGGTGTCTATATAAACCAAAGGGTTTTAGTCCGTAGTACGAACAACAATCATACCATAGGCTAGCTTCTAGGGTTTAGCCTCTCTGATCTCGTGGTAGATCTACTCTTGTACTACCCATATCATCAATATTAATCAAGCAGGAGTAGGGTTTTACCTCCATCGAGAGGGCTCGAACCTGGGTAAAAATATCGTGTCCCTTGTCTCATGTTACCATCCGCCTAGACGCATAGTTCGGGACCCCCTACCCGAGATCCGCCGGTTTTGACACCGACAGGGAGTATAAACTTTACCATTCTATTTGGGGACCGCCTATAATGTATGTAGCATGGAAGATATCGAGATCTCATAGTTGTTATGTTGACAGTGAAAGTATACCGCTCAAAATGCTATTCATCTCTATTTCAAAATCAAGCTCTGGCACCTCTACAAATCCCTGCTTCCCTCTGCGAGGGGCCTATCTATTTACTTTTATGTTGAGTCATCACCCTCTTATTAAAAAGCACCCGCTGGAGAGCACCGCTGTCATTTGCATGCATTACTATTAGTTTATATTGGGTATGACTTGACTGGATCTCTTTTACCATGAATTACAATGTTTAGTCAGTCCTTGATCTTTAAAGGTGCTTTGCATTTATGTTTTGCGGTCTCATAAAGGGCTAACAAGATACCATCTTGTTATATCATATTATGATTGTTTTGAGGAAGTGTTGTCATCCGAGATCTATTATTATTGCTCACTAGTTGATTATGTCATTGATATGAGTAAACATGAGACCTAAGTGTTATTGTGAATATGGTTAGTTCATAATCTTTGCTGAAAACTTGAATGCTGACTTTACATATTTGCAACAACAAGAGCAAAAAGAGTTTGTCAAAGTTTTTCTTTATCACTTTCAGTTTGTTAACTGAATTGCTTGAGGATAAGCAAAGGTTTAAGCTTGGGGGAGTTGATACGTCTCTGTCGTATCTACTTTTCCAAACACTTTTGCCCTTGTTCTGGACTATAACTTGCATGATTTGAATGAAACTAACCCGGATTGGCGCTATTTTTCGGCAGAACTGCCATGGTGTTATTTTTGTGCAGAAACACAAGTTCTCGGAATGACCTGAAAATCCATGGAGCAACTTTTCAGAATTAATAAAAAATACTGGCGAAAGAAATAGCGTCAGGGGGCCCACACCCTGTCCACGAGGGTGGGGGCGCGCCCCCCTGCCTCATGGGCCCACTAGACGTCCACCGACCTCAACTCCAACTCCATATATTCGCTTTCGCGGAGAAAAAATCAGAGAGAAAGTTTCATCGCGTTTTACGATACGGAGCCACCGCCAATCCCTAATCTCTCTCAGGAGGGCTGATCTGGAGTCCGTTCGGGGCTCCGGAGAGGGGGATTCGTCGCTGTCGTCATCATCAACCATCCTTCATCACCAATTTCATGATGCTCACCGCCGTGCATAAGTAATTCCATTGTAGGATTGCTGGACGGTAATGGGTTGGATGAGATTTATCATTTAATCAAGTTAGTTTTGTTAGGGTTTGATCCCTAGTATCCACTGTGTTCTGAAATTGATGTTGCTATGAATTTGTTATGCTTAATGCTTGTCACTAGGGCCCGAGTGCCATGATTTCAGATCTGAACCTATTATGTTTTCATGAATATATCTGAGTTCTTGATCCTATCTTGCAAGTCTATAGTCACCTATTATGTGTTATGATCCGACAACCCCGAAGTGACAATAATCGGGATACTTCTCAGTGATGACCGTAGTTTGAGGAGTTCATGTATTCACTAAGTGCTAACGCTTTGGTCCGGTACTCTATTAAAAGGAGGCCTTAATATCCCTTAGTTTCCATTAGGACCCTGCTACCACGGGAGGGTAGGACAAAAGATGTCATGCAAGTTCTTTTCCATAAGCACGTATGACTATATTCGGAATACATGCCTACATTACATTGATGAACTGGAGCTAGTTCTGTGTCACCCTATGTTATAACTATTACATGAGGAATCACATCCGACATAATTATCCATCACTGATCCAATGCCTACGAGCTTTTCACATATTGTGCTTTGCTTATTTACTTTACCGTTGCTACTGTTACAATTACTACAAAACTGCTACCGTTACTTTTGCCACTGTTACCGTTAATTCCATACTACTTTTCTACTAAATACTTTGTTGTAGATACTAAGTTATCCAGGTGTGGTTGAATTGACAACTCAACTGCTAATACTTGAGAATATTCTTTGGCTCCCCTTGTGTCGAATCAACAAATTTGGGTTGAATACTTTACCCTCGAAAACTGTTGCGATCCCCTATACTTGTGGGTTATCAGGGGCCATCATCACCGAAGGCCATGGAGGAGGATCCCGAAGGGGCCATCATCGCCATGAAGCCCAAGGAACAGAGGGAGAACCTCTCTCCATCCAGGGGGAGGCCATGGAGGAGGAAGCACAAGGGGGAGAACCTCTCCTCCTCTCTCTCAGTGGCGCCGGAGTGCCATCGGGAGGGGAATCATACCCGCGGTGATCTTCTTCATCAACATCACCATCATCATCACCACCCTCATCTCTTTTATGTGGTCCACTCTCCCGCACCCCGCTGTAATCCCTACTTAAACATGGTGCTTTATGCCACATATTATGATCCAATGATGTGTTGCCATCCTATGATGTTTTGAGTAGATATCCTTTGTCTTTGGGTTGATTGATGATCTAGAGTGGTATGAGTTGTATGTTTTATTTTGGTGCTGTCATATGGTCCCCTCCGTGTCATGCAAGCGTGAGGGATTCCCGCTGTAGGGTGTTGCAATATGTCCATGGTTTACTTATTGTCTGCGTTGCTTGAGTGACAGAAGCATAAACACAGATAAGTGGGTCGCGGCATATGGGATAAAGGGGACTTGATGCTTTAATGCTATGGTTGGGTTTTACCTTAATGATCTTTAGTAGTTGCGGATGCTTGCTAGAGTCCCAATCATAAGTGCATATGGTCCAAGATGAGAAAGTATGTTAGCTTATGCCTCTCCCTCATATGAAATTGCAATAGTGATTAACGGTGTTGTTAACAATTGCCTAGGACAATTCCACACACCGATCCATCATTATTCCACACTCGCTATTTATAATATTTAGTAATATATTCTAACTTTATGATAACATCACCTACTTTTATATTTTAGCTCTCCGATATCATGCTAATTTATCCTCTTCATACCCACAACATAGTTTTATTTCTCGTTTCTAGTTGGAAGCAAACGTTCGATGTACGTAGAGTACTATCAGTGGCAGATAGGGCTTGAGAGAATATTGATCTTACCTTTAGATCCTTATGGGTTCGACAATCCATACTTATCACTTCCACCTTTGGAAATTACTATGATGATTCTCTGCACTTGGGGATTATCAAGCTCTTTTTTGGCGCCATTGCCGGGGAGCAATAGCGTGAGGTTGATATTCTCGTGTGTGCTTGTTTGCTTTCTTCACTAAGTAGATTTTGTTTTTCCATTTTGTTTCTGTTTAGTTGTGGCTGAACCATACAAAAAAATTAAAGAACGAAAATACCCAAAAAAATTACTTGCCTCTCATGCCTAAAAAGTTTTTCAAAAAGAGAAGTGATTGGAAAGTTATGCATTGATGAAGTGAGGGTCGACCTTGAGCACTTGTGTTCATGCTCACGGAAACAATGTAGAATTTTTCATGAGAGTTTCTCTGTAAATAATTATCCCCTTGTATATATCCATTTTATTATAAAAATAATATGCCAAGCTTTGGTTTTAGGATGATTAGATTGCTTGTTTGCTATGTGCGGTACAAAAACAGAAACTTTTGCTATAGCACGTAATTTTACATTTTTTACTGGAAAGTCAAATGGGTCTGAAACTTTTTTGCACATTACTTCTGTACAAATTTTTTAATTTTCATATTTTAATTAGAATTTTTTGAGTTACAGAAGTTTACTAAATTTCCATATTACTACAGACTGTCCTGTTTCTAACAGATTCTGTTTTCTTTGTGTTGTTCGCTTATTTTGATGAATCCATGGGTAATATCGGGGGGTATGAACCATGGTGAAGTTGGAATACAGTAGATAGAGTGCTAATATTAAATTGAAATGAGTTCGTAGCACTACCTAAAGGTATTGATTTGCTTTATTATACTAACGGATCTCACAAAGTTTTTGTTAAGTTTTGTGTGGATGAAGTGTTAGAAGAACGAGGAGTTACCGATGTGAGAAGAATAAAGAGAGGAAAGAGTTCAAGATTGGGGATACCCAAGGCACCCCAAGTAAATATTTTAAGGATACCCAAGCATCTAAGCTTGGGGATGCCCCGATTGGCATCCCATCTTTCTTCTTCAACAATTTCGGTATACCTCGGTTTTTGTTTTGTTCACATGATTTGTGTCCTTTGTGTTTTTCTTTTTATTTAGGAACCATGCTAGTATGAGATATCCCTTCATTGATTTATAGAATGCTTCATATGCTTCACTTATATCTTTTGAGTATGGTTTTATAGAATGTTTTGTGTGCTTCACTTGTATATTTTGAGCTTGGATATTGGTTAGTCTATATTAATTGTAGAATGCTCCATGATCTTCACTTATATCTTTTGGAGTATGAATAATACCATCATCTAAAGTGGCTTTGGAAGAGTGTCAACTTTAGGAATTACATTGTTGAGGAAATCGTTAACTGGTAGCTGCTCGGTTGGCTAGCGAGTAGGGGATTAATAGGCTAATCGGCAAGTTAATCGGCCATTTAATCAATTAATCGGACGATTTATCGGTTTATCGGCTACTCGATGACCCTACGAGTAGGGATTAATCGGCAAGTTAACTGGTTAATCGGACGAATTCTTGAACAGGGGGAATTAGTGATCCCACTATTTTGGAGGGTGTTGAATCTTAGTGTGATATTTATGAAAGTGGATTTGGAAGAGTGTCAACTTTAGTTAGTAATGATTCCACTATTTCGGAAGAGGTTCCAATTGATTATGAGAACAAAGTTGCTATCTATGATGATTAATGTGATGACATGTATGCTATAAAGAATAATGTTAACCATGAAACTTTTCATCATGATTTTAATTTTCAATTGGATTTTGCCTCACGTGACGGTTCTTTTGTTGAGTTTCAACATGATAAGCTCGAAACCAAATCAGAGAAGCAAGTATTCATAGGATACCCAAAAGAAACTATTGGGTACACCTTCTATCACAAATCCGAAGGCAAGATTTTTCGTTGCTAAAATGTATCCTTTTTAGAGGAGTTTCTCTCGAAAGAAGTGAGAGGGAGGAAAGTAGAACTTGATGAGGTAATTGTACCTTCTCCCGAATTGGAAATTAGTTCATCACGGAAATCAGTTCCAGTGATGCCTACACCAATTAGTGAGGAAGTTAACGATGGTCATCGTGATACTTCAGATCAAGTTATTACTGAACCTCGTAGGTCAACCAAAGCACATACCGCAGCAGTGTGGTACGGTAATCCTGTTTTGGAAATCATGTTACTAGACCATGACGAACCTACGAATTATGAGGAAGCGATGATGGGCCCAGATTCTGCAGAATGGCTTGAGGCCATGAAATATGAGATAGTATCAATGTATGAGAACAAAATATGGACTTTGGTGGACCTGCCCAATGATCATCAAGCCATTGAGAATAAATGGATCTTCAAGAGGAAGACAAACGCTGATAGTAGTGTTACTGTAACATCCCAAAATTCTAAATTTTGGAATGTTATGTTAATTAAATAAATTTGATTGTTTGATTGATTGTTTATTGTGTGATTGATTGAGTGAAATTGAGTGGAATTTGAAAAGAATCAAATTGAAAGTCATTTGGAATTATTTTGAAACCCCCTTTCAATTTGGAGTTATTTGGGTTTTTATTCAAATTATTTTTCTCCGAAAATAAAATATATTGAAATAAGGGTAAAATGATTCCCTTCCATGGAAAAATTAGGAGAAAATAAATTTGAAATAATTTTGCTATTTAAAAAAATGATTTTTGTTGGGTTTTAATGCAACAGCAGCATTGTTTGACTTTTGTCAATTTTTGTGTATTTTATTTCGCCATGAAAATATGTTCATGTTTTAGGAAATCTTTTTCCGAATTTTTTGATATATAATATACCGATTAAATTTTGTTTCTGTTTTTTTTTCCTCGCTGTTTTTTTCAAAAAAAAAATGAAGCCCAGCAGGCCCAGGCTCGCACGGGAGATGCCCTAGCGACCGCTCCCAACTCCCAGGAGCCGCCGCCACCTCCCTCGCTCGCCAAAATCTGTCTCTCTCTCTCATTGACTTCTCTACATCTCTGGCTCCTGGACCCCACCCTTTTCTTTCTTCTTCTCCACGTACGCGTACACAATAAACTCCTACGTGTATCGCTCCGGCCTTGCCCTTGCTCGATCTTCACGGAACCTTACCCCGAGTTCACCCCTTCCCCAAGCCTCATGTCCTATAAATACCGAGGTCGTCCTCTCCGTTTCCTTTGAAAACCCACGCTAACACCACCTCTAGACGACACTCGTTGTTCCAATCTAGGCCGGCCAAGCAGAGTTCATCGCTCGACTCCGACCGCTGGTGAGCTTTCCGGTAGCCCTTCTTCCATACTATACTTCCCCTCGGGATTGTGCATCTATTTGACATAATCACACCGCCCAGGGAACACTGGAACCTCGTCCTCAACGTCGTCCGCCGTCACCGGAGCTCCCGGTTCACAGGAGCTTCTCGAGTCGCCCTGCTCGCCTCGATATCTCTGACCACCACCTACAACACAAAATCGGACCCTCTCGGAGTTCTCCATTCACTGGACATCGCCGTCTACACCGCCGGTCACCGGGGCCACCACCGCGTCGGCGCCCTGCTTCTGTGCCACCGCCGTTTCTTCTGTGTAAGCGAGCGCTCCTCCTCTTTTGTTTTCTTTCTTTCTTTAGATCGAATCGTTGTGTTAGATTAGATCGGTTTAGTAAGTCATTTTTTTATTAGATCGGTTTTAAGTTTATGGTTTTGTTTCGGTTTAGATTTAAGTCGGTTCGTCGGTCTTCTGTTAAAAACGTACGCGCACATTTTCTGCTAGTCTTCGGCCTAGCGTAGTATAACTACTGATCGCCCATCGCTTAGCCCAGTAGCAATAGGCCACGTTGTTTGTTTTTCTTATTTTCGTTTATGTTTTCTTAAACAGAAAAGTTTCAATCTTAGATATTCTATATCTTTTAGGGTTTTAATCCAAATTGAGTGATTCTTTTTTCTGTAGTTTCAGAAAAATCCCATCTATCCAGAGAAACCAACGAAAAATACTTTTGAAAAATACTTTCATTCTAAAATAGCTTTTTGATTGATTCCTTTTGCTACGGTTTTGTTATTGTTTTATCTATCCAGTAGCATATAGTGATTTATTTTTAGTTTATTTCAAATTAATTTTATTAGCAAAACAGTAATGTTTTAGTTATAGTTTTGTTTTAGTCTTTTCTTCATTGTTTTTATTAGTTTTATTTTTTTTCTTTTTGTCACTCTTGAAAAATTTAGTTTTGTTTCTGTTAGTCAAAAAAGAAAATTTGTTTTTATTTAAAAAATTATTTTACTTAGTTTTGTACGAAAACATGTTTAGGTCATAGTTACTGTTTCATAAAAGCTTTTACTTGTTTCTTTTTTCAAATAAAATTTTATGGAAAAAATACCTTCTGTTAACTTAGTTGTTTTACTTTGTATTTTCTGTTAGTTTATTAGTTTAGTATTTTCTTGGTTAAGTTTTACTTAGGACAAAACTAATTTGTGTTATGTCTTAGAGTTTTCTTTAGTAGTTTTTTTGTGTAGTTTTCCTTTGTTTTTATTTGGTGTCCCTTGATTTGCATTTTTATTTGTTGGTTTTATTATGAGTGTTAGAATTGTTTGCTAGGATGTTTGCTTATATGAATGCTACGTTTGACTATATAGATTTTCAACGGAGTGACGAATAGTTCTACCAAGTCATTATTCGAGAGTGTTGTTATCTTCATCAACTTACCAGGCAAGTTCACTTTGACCATGCTTTCATACCTATGTTTTTATTGCATTTAGTGGCACTAGTCATCAACCCGTGCAACTGCACGGGCTAGGTATATACTATCAAATGTAATTTCAGACAAAGCACTAAATAACACTTGGTATATATGAAAAGGTTATCCAGAAAAAATATACGAATAAACAAATCACATGCAAATACAGATTATATTGCTTCATTTATTATTTTTGTTAGACTACTCGTGCACAACATATTAAGTTTCGATAATGGAAGTTTCTACTTCCTCCATCTTCTGCATCATGGATGCATATACCCAAACTTATTATAACGTACATATTCTTTTAACATTTTTTGTTCAATCCACGCTTCATAATATTCCATGGAATTAGGTAGATAGCTACTAAACTTTTCATGTACAATGTTAATTCCATAGAATGAAACCCATTTTAAATGTTTCAGAATTTAGCTACTCACTTTTATTTACTTCATAAAAAGATTTTATAAAACCGTTAAATACAAAATACAACCCTTTAACTTTCAAATTATTTATCATGTCTTTATGATAGTTGATTTAATTTTGAAATGCAACAATAGAACTTTTACATTTAATATTTCACCACCATAACTTAAGTTGAAGCGCACTTCAGCAGAATACACATCAATGTATATATATATATATATATATATATATATATATATATATATATATATATATATATATATATATATATATATATATATATATATATATATATATATATATATATATATATATATATATATAGCCATATGCACACCTTTATGAACGCTCTTATACTTGTAAGATGTATACATATATAACCTTTGAGCTATACCCCTTCGGTTTCCACAATACTTTGCATTTTTTTGACAAAATCAATTAGCCCAATACTTAGATCTTTCTGCATCTGAACAATATTTTCCCATCTGGCCCCTACAGGCTATGTTGCATGCACCTTGTTATGTGTGCAGCAGTCCAAAATTAGGCATGAAGAAAAAGTTATGACTGTACAAACATGTGCATATGAGTCAAACGTGTCAATTACGTACAAAGAAACGGGTGAAATGACATGAATCCAACAAATAAAAGAATAATATAGATACATTTTATTTTTCTCTCTTAATTTGTTATGTGTGCGCTCCAAGATAACAGTTTGACGTTTAAGTAGGAAGTTTAGAAATTTTATCATATGATCCAAGGGAGCATTATATACAAACAGTAGCCAGCTAACATGCAATTACGCAGCTAGTATGCCTGAATGACATATATATTTATACATAATTCTTGTAATAAACTAATTTATTAGTATTAAGGCTGATTTATTGGGCCACCCGGTGCCTGGTAAAAATCTGTACAGAAGCAACACCTTGAAGTGAGAATTTGTAGAACCTACCGTGGGGTGTAAGCTAGAAACACAAAGCTCCATCAGGAAGTTTATGCCTTTAGATATTGTGTGTACTATTATTTTGGCACCAACTTATTTCGATGCGTCCAACGCTAGGTTTCAACTAAAATTGAATATCCTTGCCGAATTCTTTCAGTACTTCGAATTATGAAAAATCTAATTGGTTATAATAAATTTTAGAGTGACACGTGAATTGACTATGTATTAGATTTAGTCACTTTTCACCGTCACACAGATAGCAACGCGTGTCAAACACAGCTACTCATGCATGTACACTGATTCTCCAAATAGGGTAAGACTATATTCAAAAGTCATGAAGTATCAAGCGAAGAGTATTACCTATATCATGTAAACTTCTCGGCGGTCAACTCTAATCGCACAACTGCAGCTTTTTCTCTCATGCTTGGGTATGTAGGAAGAACCGATATCGAGTCCTTTCTCATCTGGAAGCGGATTGGTACTCGTGCCACGGCAACAGCTTTGGTCTGTTCGTCATCTGCTCAAAAACTGAGTTTCCCTGGCAACCGTGCGCCACCATGGGTGGTCTAAATTTGCAACTGAAACTTTGGTTATGCTTCTATACTGAAAACGACAGAGAAACCTACTCTTGTTGTTGGAGGTGCACCGTAGTTGTTTGTCATATAAAGTGGGAATGTGAAGAACATCCATCTGCTTCATGCTTAATCGCACAACATGAAACCCGATTAGAAAATTGATCTTAGGACATTAGGAAACAAAAAATATATTTAGTCTAGCCTTTGTTAGGTCGATTGTACCACCTGAATCACCATTATGAAATCGTCCAAGCATATTAGGACCAAAACGAAAATCGCAAGTTCGCCCGATCGTGCCCAGGGATCTGTTTTGGCATTGGTAGATCAACATGCAAAAGATGAGAGATATTACGGCATGAGTGCATGAGAGAGATGAAGGAGAGAAGTAACAATCCCAATGAAACGTGTTAGGGATTAGGAGAAGGATATATCTTAGGCAAAAGTTTCTTACTTCGATATTGGCGTCCGGTGGGAGGATGGCGAATAATCTAATCCTCCGAGGAAGATGAGGAGATTGGCGAAAATATTTTGATAAGAGATATTAGGGCATGAGTACATGAGGGAGCTGAATGAGAGAAGCAATGATCCAAAGCAATGAAACACATCAGGGAGTAGGAGAAAGATATATCCGAGGCAAAAATTCATACTTCGCTATGGGCGCCAACTGGGAGGATGGCAAAACAATCTATTCCTCTGAGGAAGATATGGAGATTGGCGCCGGCATCTAACGATGATCATCGTCGATCGATCGATGGGCAGGAGCGGCGGAAGAAGGCAGTCTGCAAGTTTTCTTCCAGCCTGTACATGCGTTTTTTAAAGGTGTACATGAGTTTGTTATAAGGAAGAAGAGGTATTCACGTGGGACACAACCTGAAGAGGAGTTCACGTGGGACACAACTTGTAAATGAGTTTTTTCATTGAACGGTGCATGTACATGATTTTGGTAAAAAAAAGGAGTTCACGTGGGAAAAGGAGTTCACGTGGGACAAAACACAAGGACTTTGCGTGAGCTCATCCGATGGTTGTAGTTAACTAACATGAAGATCGGATGGACAACATATTATTAGTTGACGTTGGACGTGTTACATGGCTCTTTTAAGGGACATCAGGATCATCTGCGTTACGTATGTTTTCCTTTTATCCTAACCGTAAATTCTATAATCCAACGGTGTAATTAATTCTAATGATGTGGATTAATGAGACGACTTGAAAGGTGCCTTTAATTAGTAAATATAAGATCTTTGCAACAACTCTCCAGTAGTGATACTGAATTCTTGTAGTTGAGTAGTATGCATGAGGTAGGAACCCATCACCCTGTTACCAAGCCCGGGACATCATTTATTTTAATGCTACGCTATAGTAGACGGGGTTGGTATGAGTGCTCGAGAGTGGTGTGAAGAAGGAGGACTCTATGTCAATGACGACAACTCCATGATGGCATCTGCAAGGATTGCATTTTCAAGGCCTCAAGACTTCAAGACTCGCGACAAGAATTCAATACACACTACTGGGTGAAGGATGGTTGACGGGCACCCTGGAGAAACCAGTGAATGGCCGGGATGCATGGAGAAGCGCCATGACATCTTGCGGAAAGCTTCACCCAGACTCAAAGAGACGGAAGAATACTTCATGCCCGGAAGCTTACCTGTGCAACCGCAAGTCACTATGGGCTCTGGCTTGGTTGACCTTAGTTGTGACTCTGGCTGGGACGGTGCTAGCAGATGTAGAACTACGGTAGGATTGGATGAGCACGGACGGTGGTCGAGGAACTCTTGGAAGACCATGTTTGATCGTCTTGTTCTCAAACACCTCAAGTGTGAGGACGAAAAGAGGGATCGAATCTTGCGGGTAAAGTGTACAAACCTCTGCAGAGGGTTAAAACCTAATCGATTAGCCGTGTCCCCGGTTACGGACAATTTGAGCATCTGGACTTGGATCTATCTCGGAACTCTCAACACCGAACTGATAACTTAATTGTGGGCAACTTATGATGATTTGGGCTATGAGACATCGGTTGGCGGAACCATGTCATGATAGAAAACTCCATAGTACAGACTCCAGTTAATTCCTTTGATGTAGGGAAAATAAAACCAGCCTTTACGCAAAAACCCCAGACACAGAGCCACAAAGCCATATTGCATATAGTATAGTTTTATCATCTGTTTTTCTTATTGTGATCTTGCCGGTACATTCAATGTACTGGCCTACACGGCTGCAACGTCTCATGTTGCAGATACTTTTCTTCCGACGAGTAAGAGTATGGTACAGGGTTACGGTCTACACTCAACCTGCCGATGGCGTTGATGGGACTCCACACCCGATTGATTGTTTCCACTGTGACTTATGAGGTATATATCAGTTTTACGTTATTTATACATGTGATTGCACTTTGATATATACATTGATGTACTGTGTGTGCCAGCATACTGATCCAGGGATGGCATAGAAACACAGAGGCTTGACCGTATGAGGTCGGGTCGCTACAGATATGGTATCAGAGCACATGTTGACTGTAGGACGTGACCCTAGAAATCGAAAAGCCCCTGGAACAGAAAATTTCTAAATCCTTATTTTCAAAAAGACTCTTACTTCTCATCTTTTCCCGATTTTATCAAATAGTCCCTCTTACCACAAATAGTTAGAACATACCATATCCCCTTTTGACCACTCGGAGGATCAACTGAAGCCACTCCATGAAGGACTAGATATCGGACAACTGATAACCACTTCAGAGTAAAGAGGATTTCATCATTTGAAGACTCCGAAGACTTGAAGAATTTGAAGAATTATTGATCTTTAGAAGACCAAACCCCTGTTATACACCTACGTTAGATGCGATGATTTGTGAGCTGTCATTTGTTTGATGTTTTCCGACAGCCCGAAAATAAAACTCGTTTCTTCAAAACTATTTTTTGTATTGTGTGTATCTCTCTCTATCCAGCTCTCTCTTATCTCACCCTAAAACCCTTGGAGCCAGTAGATGATGAATGAAGAAGGACTGGTATTCTCTGGACCGATGACTCAGTTGGAGGCAGAGCTATGGATTCAAAACATGGAGAATCAACTCAAGAAAAATTGAATTGCAAGGAAGTATGAGGTTCCATATGCTCTTCAGCATTTTACCGAGAGTGCTGCAATCTGGTAGAAAATGCATCAAGCCATACAAGGATGCAACGGAGCAAAAACTTGGGAGGAATTCAAGAAGACTCTGTTGAGATCCCGTCTTACCCGGAAGCACTATGATAACCCGAAGAAGAAACACAAGGATGGATGCCCTCATTGTGAGGAGAATCATCCAGATGAAGAATGCCCCACTAGGAAGGTGACTTGCTTGTTGTGTGAAGGAACTACTCATTACCCAGCTCAGTGCCCAATTTACCCCAAGGTACAAGAGATTACCAAGCAGCAGAAAGAAGTCATGAAACAAAATGTCATGGAAAATTCAAAAGAACCTGCGATGAAGGAAGTTATTGAAGACCCTGATGGTGAAGGCGTAAACAGATTTTTCGCTCAAACCTGCTATTCATGTGGAGAAGGAGGACATTTTCAGAGTATTGCACGAAGGAAAGCCAAGAGTATCTCGAAGACTTCCCGACAGCAAAAGTGAAGTTTGACCCTCGGGAAATAGAAGCTCTGATCATTATGGAGAAACCCAGGAAGAGAAAATGAAGGCATCCCCAGAACAACCCAATTTCTGCGGAGAAGGACCTGAGTCACATCACTTGTTACAGGTGCAAGGATTTAGGTCATTACGCTAGTAAATGTCCAGAAAAGAAGCCTATAACCCAAGGAGCCTACATAATCACAAAGAAGCCCCGAGACATGTCGGAAGTCATTTGTTTTTGCTGCAAGGAAGTGGGACATTTTGCTAGAGAATGTTCAGATCAGATGAAGGCTGGAGCTAAGTAGTTGAGATTTTGATATGGATAATAAGAGTGGTAGAAAGCAGTTTTATTTTCATAAGTTCGATGAGTTGAGTTATGTAATGAGTGCTCGGAGATTGTAATGAATTCGTGAAATCAATAAATTTAATGTGTCATGATTTCATACGTGGATTGTTTTTTTGAGTTGTTACTCTGTGAACAAAGATTTTGACCATTTTCGAGGATATGAGAAATATGGTCTATGGATGGATTTGTGAATTTCATTTTAAGGGTGGTAGTACCCTGTGAAGAAGACTAGACTAATGGATAAGAAAATATATATTCCACGGACTGTAGTTCGAAAGAAAAAAAAGTTGGAGTTTTGCTTTTGATATGATGGTATGAAGAAACAGAGTACTACTGGATTTAAAGGAGGTGTAATATGGAACAAGAGAGTTACTTCAAGGATGAGTTAAAGCTGCACTAGTGTTGAAGTAGGCCATAGCCCACAGGCCCAGGATTTGAAAAGGAACAGATGTAACCTTGATGAAGGAAGAAATTTGGAAGAATCGGTGATTCAATCAGCATACGTTTCGTAGGAGGTTACGCAAAAAACCTGAGAGTGGTGAAGTAACGATAGATGTTTTGTTCAGCTTGCAGAATCAATGGAATTATCCGAACTAAGTTCGTTGAGAAGAGAAATTCTGCAATGCTTGTGAGAATGCCCGAGTGTTAGAAATACGATATTCGCTAAACCTTATACAGGGTAATGATTTGGGTGCGGAATGGATTGGTCACCATACCGACTTACTCTTGCCATTCGCTCTTGCTATTTGGAATGGCAAATCTGAGTGACTTACCCATAGTAGAGAGACGACGATGTCAAAGCCTTGTTTAAACCCTAGAATGGTAGGACGGTTGATCCATGTACAGGCAACCGTTGCCAACCGTAGGACATACGGTGAGATTTCAACCCCGACCATTTTCTTGCAGGAGAAACCATAAATTGTTGACCACCAGGAGGTTTCGATAGTCGTTTAGTATTGGCGACAAACCTGTCAGATATGAAGACTCAGCCTCAGAAGAACCTTACCATCATGGAAGGACACAAGAAATTGAGGAAAAGGCTATACCCCTGCCGGAAGAATCTCAGTATCGGAGTTACTCACAAGATATGAGAAGACCGACATTGTCAACCCAAAGGAAGAGTACATGAAGTTTGTCAGAACCATAACCCTGATTTTAAGTGTGGTAGAACATTAGACCATTCCAATCAATGGCATTGCTAGTAGACCCCCAAAGCCTAACATTTATTTGCTAGCCTCTTCGAATCTCGAGGACGAGATTCATTTTAAGTGTGGTAGATTTGTAACATCCCAAAATTCTAAATTTTGGAATGTTATATTAATTAAATAAATTTGATTGTTTGATTGATTGTTTATTGTGTGATTGATTGAGTGAAATTGAGTGGAATTTGAAAAGAATCAAATTGAAAGTCATTTGGAATTATTTTGAAACCCCCTTTCAATTTGGAGTTATTTGGGTTTTTATTCAAATTATTTTTCTAACAAAAATAAAATATATTGAAATAAGGGTAAAATGATTCCATTCCATGGAAAAATTAGGAGAAAATAAATTTGAAATAATTTTGCTATTTAAAAAAATGATTTTTGTTGGGTTTTAATGCAACAGCAGCATTGTTTGACTTTTGTCAATTTTTGTGTATTTTATTTCGCCATGAAAATATGTTCATGTTTTAGGAAATCTTTTTCCGAATTTTTTGATATATAATATACCAATATAAATTTTGTTTCTGTTTTTTTCCCTCGCTGTTTTTTTCAAAAAAAAAATGAAGCCCGCCAGGCCAGCCGGCCCAGCAGGCCCAGACTCGCACGGGAGATGCCCTAGCGAGCGCTCCCAACTCCCAGGAGCCGCCGCCACCTCCCTCGCTCGCCAAAATCTGTCTCTCTCTCTCTCTCGTTAACTTCTCTACATCTCTGGCTCCTGGACCCCACCCTTTTCTTTCTTCTTCTCCACGTACGCGTACACAACAAACTCCTACGGGAATCGCTCCCGACGCCGCCGCCGCGCCCTATCTTCACGGGAACCCTACCCCGAGTTCACCCCTTCCCCAAGCCTCATGTCCTATAAATACCCGAGGTCGTCCTCTCCCGTTTCCCTTTGAAAACCCACGCCCAACACCACCTCTAGACGACACTCTCGTTGTTCCAATCTAGGCCGGCCAAGCAGAGTTCATCGCTCGACTCCGACCGCCGGTGAGCTTTCCGGTACCCCTCCTTCCATACTATACTTCCCCTCGGGATTGTGCATCTATTTGACATAATCACGCCGCCCAGGGAACACTGGAACCTCGTCCTCAACGTCGTCCGCCGTCACCGGAGCTCCCGGTTCACAGGAGCTTCTCGAGTCGCCCTGCTCGCCTCGACATCTCCGACCACCACCTACAACACAAAATCGGACCCTCTCAGAGTTCTCCATTCACTGGACATCGCCGTCTACACCGCCGGTCACCGGGGCCACCACCCCGTCGGCGCCCTGCTTCTGTGCCACCGCCGTTTCTTCTCTGTAAGCGAGAGCTCCTCCTTTTTTTTTTCTTTCTTTAGATCGAATCGTTGTGTTAGATTAGATCGGTTTAGTAAGTCATTTTTTATTAGATCGGTTTTTAGTTTATGGTTTTGTTTCGATTTAGATTTAAGTTGGTTCGTCGGTCTTCTGTTAAAAACGTACACGCACATTTTCTGCTAGTCTTCGGCCTAGCATAGTATAACTACTGATCGCCCATCGCTTAGCCCAGTAGCAATAGGCCACGTTGTTTGTTTTTCTTATTTTCGTTTCTGTTTTCTTAAACAGAAAAGTTTCAATCTTAGATATTCTATATCTTTTAGGGTTTTAATCCAAATTGAGTGATTCTTTTTTCTATAGTTTCAGAAAAATCCCATCTATCCAGAGAAACCAACGAAAAACACTTTTGAAATTTTTAAATTTCGATTTCAAACAGATTTCTTACAAACACTAGATTGCTAATAACTTTTATTCTAAAATAGCTTTTTGATTGATTCCTTTTGCTACGGTTTTGTTATTGTTTTATCTATCCAGTAGCATATAGTGATTTATTTTTAGTTTATTTTAAATTAATTTTATTAGCAAAACAGTAATGTTTTAGTTATAGTTTTGTTTTAGTCTTTTCTTCATTGTTTTTATTAGTTTTAAATTGTTTCTTTTTGTCACTCTTGAAAAATTTAGTTTTGTTTCTGTTAGTCAACAAAAGAAAATTTGTTTTTATTTAAAAAAATTATTTTACTTAGTTTTGTACGAAAACTTGTTTAGGTCATAGTTAGTGTTTCATAAAAGCTTTTATTTGTTTCTTTTTGCAAATAAAATTTTATGGAAAAAATACCTTCTGTTAACTTAGTTGTTTTACTTGTATTTTCTGTTAGTTTATTAGTTTAGTATTTTCTTGGTTAAGTTTTACTTAGGACAAAACTTTTTTGTGTTATGTCTTAGAGTTTTCTTTAGTAGTTTTGTTGTGTAGTTTTCCTTTGTTTTTATTTGGTGTCCCTTGATTTGCATTTTTATTTGTTGGTTTTATTATGAGTGTTAGAATTGTTTGCTAGGATGTTTGCTTATATGAATGCTATGTTTGACTATATAGATTTTCAACGGAGTGACGAATAGTTCTACCAAGTCATTATTCGAGAGTGTTGTTATCTTCATCAACTTACCAGGCAAGTTCACTTTGACCATGCTTTCATACCTATGTTTTTATTGCATTTAGTGGCATCTTTGCAACAACTCTCCAGTAGTGATACTGAATTCTTGTAGTTGAGTAGTATGCATGAGGTAGGAACCCATCACCCTGTTACCAAGCCCGGGACGTCATTTATTTTAATGCTACGCTATAGTAGACGGGGTTGGTATGAGTGCTCGAGAGTGGTGTGAAGAAGGACTCTACGTCAATGACGACAACTCCATGATGGCATCTGCAAGGACTGCATTTTCAAGGCCTCAAGACTTCAAGACTCGCGACAAGAATTCAATACACACTACTAGGTGAAGGATGGTTGACGGGCACCCTGGAGAAACCAGTGGATGGCCGGGATGCATGGAGAAGCGCCATGACATCTTGCGGAAAGCTTCACCCAGACTCAAAGAGACGGAAGAATACTTCATGCCCGGAAGCTTACCTGTGCAACCGCAAGTCACTATGGGCTCTGGCTTGGTTGAACTTAGTTGTGACTCTGGCTGGGACGGTGCTAGCAGATGTAGAACTACGGTAGGATTGGATGAGCACCGGACAGTGGTCAGAGGAACTCTTCGGAAGACCATGTTTCGGTCGTCTTGTTCTCAAACACGCTGAAGTGCGAGAACGTAAAAAGAGGGATCGAATCTTGCGGGTAAAGTGTACAAACCTCTGCAGAGGGTTAAAACCTAATCGATTAGCCGTGTCCCCGGTTACGGACAATTTGAGCATCTGGACTTGGATCTATGTCGGAACTATCAACACCGGACTGATAACTTAATTGTGGGCAACTTATGATGATTTGGGCTATGAGACATCGGTTGGCGGAACCATGTCATGATAGAAAACTCCATAGTACAGACTCCAGTTAATTCCTTTGATGTAGGGAAAATAAAACCAGCTTTTATGCAAAAATCCCAGACACAGAGCCACAAAGCTATATTGCATATAGTATAGTTTTATCATCTGTTTTTCTTATTGTGATCTTGCCGGTACATTCAATGTACTGACCTACACGACTGCAACGTCTCATGTTGCAGATACTTTTCTTCCGACGAGTAAGTGTATGGTACAGGGTTACGGTCTACACTCAACCTGCCGATGGCGTTGATGGGACTCCACACCCGATTGATTGTTTCCACTGTGACTTATGAGGTATATATCAGTTTTACGTTATTTATACATGTGATTGCACTTTGATATATACATTGATGTACTGTGTGTGCCAGCATACTGATCCAGGGATGGCATAGAAACACAGAGGCTTGACCGTCTGAGGTCGCGTCGCTACAGTTACTATCTACAAAGCTTGAATTGTTGCCAAAGGTTTTCGACAAGTTCAAAGGGTTGACTATGATGAGATTTTCTCACTCGTATCGATGCTTAAGTCTGTCCGAATCATGTTAGTAATTGCCGCATTTTATGAAATCTGGCAAATGGATGTCAAAACTACATTCCTTAAATGGATATCTTAAATAAGAGTTGTATATGATGCAACCAAAAAGGTTTTGTCGATCCTAAAGGTGCTAACAAAGTGTGCAAACTCCAGTATCTATGGACTGGTGCAAGCATCTCGGAGTTGGAATACACGCTTTGATGACTTGATCAGAGCATATCGTTTTATACAGACTTGCGGTGGAGCCTGTATTTACAAGAAAGTGAGTGGGAGCACTATAGCCTTCCTGATAAGTATATGTGAATGACATATTGTTGATCGAAAATGATGTAGAATTTTATGGAAAGCATAAAGGAGTGTTTGAAAGGAGTGTTTCAAAAGAAAGACCTCAGTGAAGCTACTTACATATTGAGCATCAAGATCTGCACAGATAGATCAACACGCTTGATAAGACTTTCGATGAGTACATACCTTGATAAGATTTTGAAGGAGTTCAAAATGGATCAACCAAAGAAGGAATTCTTGCCTGAGTTATAAGGTATGAAGTTGAGTAAGACTCAAAACCCGATCACGACAGAAGATAGAGAGAGAATGAAAGTCATTCCCTATGCCTCAACCATAGGTTCTATGAAGTATACTATGATGTACACCAGACCTATTGTGTACCTTGCCGTTTGGTAAAAGGGAGTACAATAGTGATCTAGGAGTAGATTACTGGACAGCGGTCAAAATTATCCTGAGGTACCTAAAGAGTACTAAGGAAATATTTCTCGGTTATGGAGGCGAAAAAGAGTTCATCGTAAAGAGTTACGTCAATGCAAGCTTTGACACTGATCTGGATGACTCTGAGTCTCAATCTAGATACATATTGAAAGTGGGAGAAATAGCTAGAGTAGCTCCATGCAGAGCATTGTAGACATAGACATTTGCAAAATACATACGTATCTGAATGTGACAGACCCATTGACTAAACTTCTCTCACGAGCAAAACATGATCACACCTTAGTACTCTTTGGGTGATAATCACATAGCGATGTGAACTAGATTATTGACTCTAGTAAAACCTTTGGGTGTTGGTCACATGACGATGTGAACTATGGGTGTTAATCACATACACATGTGAATATTGATGTTAAATCACATGGTGATGTGAACTACATTATTGACTCTAGTGCAAGTGGGAGACTGAAGGAAATATGCCCTAGAGGCAATAATAAAGTTATTATTTATTTCATTAATTCATGATAAATGTTTATTATTCATGCTAGAATTGTATTAACCGGAAACTTAGTACATGTGTGAATACATAGACAAAACTAATAGTCCCTAGTATGCCTCTACTTGACTAGCTCGTTAATCAAAGATGGTTATGTTTCCTGACCATAGACATGTGTTGTCATTTGATGAACAGGATCACATCATTAGGAGAATGATGTGAGGGACATGACCCATCCGTTAGCTTAGCATTATGATCGTGTCAGTTTCATTGCTACTGCTTTCTTCATGACTTATACAAGTTCCTCATACTATGAGATTATGCAACTCCCGGATACCGGAGGAACACTTTGTGTGCTACCAAAGGTCACAATGTAAAAGGGTGATTATAAAGGTTCTCTACAGGTGTCTCCGAAGGTGTTTGTTGGGTTGGCATATATCAAGATTAGGATTTCACTCCATGTTTTGGAGAGGTATCTCTGGGCCCTCTCGGTAATACTCATCACTATAAGCCTTGCAAGCATTGTAACTAATGAGTTAGTTGCAGGATGAAGTATTACGGAACGAGTAAAAATACTTGCTAGTAACGAGATTGAACTAGGTATTGAGATACCGATGATCGAATTGAAGGAAATATGCCCTAGAGGCAATAATAAAGTTATTATTTATTTCCTTATATCATGATAAATGTTTATTATTCATGCTAGAATTGTATTAACCGGAAACATAATACATGTGTGAATATATAGACAAACAGTATGTCACTAGTATGCCTCTACTTGACTAGCTTCTTAATCAAAGATGGTTATGTTTCCTAACCATGAACAAGGAGTTGTTATTTGATTAACAAGGTCACATCATTAGTTGAATGATCTGATTGACATGACCCGTTCCGTTAGCTTAGCACTTGATCGTTTAGTATGTTGCTTATGCTATCTTCATGACTTATACAAAGTTCCTGCAACTATGAGATTATGCAACTCCGTTTACGGAGGAACACTTTGTGTGCTACCAAACGTCACAACGTAACTGGGTGATTATAAAGGTACTCTACAAGTGTCTCCAAAGTATATGTTGAGTTGGCATGAATCAAGATTAGGATTTGTCACTCCGATTGTCGGAGAGGTATCTCTGGCCTTCTCGGTAATACACATCACATAAGCCTTGCAAGCATTGCAACTAATGAGTTAGTTGTGAGATGATGTATTACGGAACGAGTAAAGAGACTTTCCGGTAACGAGATTAAACTAGGTATTGGATACCGACGATCGAATCTCGGGCAAGTAACATACCGATGACAAAGGGAACAAAGTATGTTGTTATGCGGTTTGACCGATAAAGATCTTCAGAGAATATGTAGGAGCCAATATGGGCATCCAGGTTCCGCTATTGGTTATTGACCAAGAATAGTTCTAGGTCATGTCTACATAGTTCTCGAACCCGTAGGGTCCGCACGCTTAAGGTTTCGATGACAGTTTTATTATGAGTTTATGAGTTTTGATGTACCGAAGGATTTCGGAGTCCCGGATGAGATCGGGGACATGACGAGGAGTCTCGAAATGGTCGAGACGTAAAGATCGATATATTGGACGACTATATTCGGAGTTCGGAAAGGTTCCGAGTGATTGGGTATTTTCGGAGTACCGGAGAGTTACGGGAATTTGTATTGGGCCTTAATGGGCCATACGGGAAAGGAGAAAAGGGCCAAAGGGTGGCCGCCGCCTCCCCTTGGACTAGTCCGAATTGGACTAGGGGGGCGCCTTCCTTCCTTCTCCTTTTCCTTCCCTTTCCTTCTCTCCTACTCCTAATACATGGAAGGGTTCCTAGTTGACTAGGAAAGGGGAATCCTACTCCGGTGGGAGTAGGACTCCCCATGGCGCGCCATAGTAGAGGGCCGGCCTCCTCCTCCTCCCTCCTTTATATACGGGGCAGGGGCACCCCATGGACACACAAGTTGATCTTCGTGAATCGTTCCTTAGGCGTGTGCGGTGCCCCTCCACCATATTCCACCTCAGTCATATTGTAGCGGTGCTTAGGCGAAGCCCCGCGACGAGAGAACATCAAGATCGCCACCACGCCGCCGAAGCTGACGGAAATCCTCCCGACGCTTTGCTGGATCGGAGCCCGGGATCGCCATCGAGCTGAACGTGTGCCAAGAACTCGGAGGTGCCGGAGTAACGGTGCTTGGATCGGTCGGATCGTGAAGACGTACGACTACATCAACCGCGTTGATATAACGCTTCGCTTTCGGTCTTACGAGGGTACGTGGACAGACACTCTCTCCTCTCGTTGCTATGCCATCACCATGGTCTTGCGTGTTCGTGAGGAAATTTTTTGAAATTACTACGTTACCCAACAGTGGCATCCGAGCCAGGTTTTATGCGTTGATGTCATATGCACGAGTAGAACACAAGTGAGTTGTGGGCGATATAAGTCATACTGCTTACCAGCATGTCATACTTTGGTTGGCGGTATTGTGAGATGAAGCGCCCGGACCGACATTACGCCAGACGCTTACGCGAGACTGGTTTCACCGCCGCGAGCACTAGTTGCTTAAAGGTGACCGGCGGTGTCTGTCTCTCTCACTTTAGTTGAACCGAGTGTGGCTACGCCCGGTCCTTGCGAAGGTTAAAACATCACTAACTTGACAAACTATCGTTGTGGTTTTGATGCGAGGTAAGAACGGTTCTTGCTCAGCCCGTAGCAGCCACGTAAAACTTGCAACAACAAAGTAGAGGACGCCTAACTTGTTTTTGCAGGGCATGTTGTGATGTGATATGGTCAAGACGTGATGCTATATTTTATTGTATGAGATGATCATGTTTTGTAACCGAAGTTATCGGCAATGGCAGGAGCCATATGGTTGTCGCTTATTGTATGAAATGCAACGCCATGTAATTGCTTTACTTTATCACTAAGCGGTAGCGATAGTCGAGAAGCAATAGTTGGCGAGACGACAACGATGCTACGATGGAAATCAAGGTGTCGCTACCGGTGACGATGGTGATCATGACGGTGCTTCGGAGATGGAGATCACAAGCACAAGATGATGATGGCCATATCATATCACTTATATTGATTGCATGTGATGTTTATCCTTTATGCATCTTATCTTGCTTTGATTGACGGTAGCATTATAAGATGATCTCTCACTAAAATTATCAAGTAGTGTTCTCCCTGAGTATGCACCGTTGCCAAAGTTCGTCGTGCCGAGACACCACGTGATGATCGGGTGTGATAAGCTCTACGTCCATCTACAACGGGTGCAAGCCAGTTTTGCACGCGCAGAATACTCAGGTTATACTTGACGAGCCTAGCATATGCAGATATGGCCTCGGAACACGGAGACCGAAAGATCGAGCATGAATCATATAGTAGATATGATCAACATAAGATGTTCACCATTGAAAACTACTCCATCTCACGTGATGATCGGTTATGGTTTAGTTGATTTGGATCACGTGATCACTTAGATAACTAGAGAGATGTCTGTCTAAGTGGGAGTTCTTAAGTAATATGATTAATTGAACTTAAATTTATCATGAACTTAGTACCTGGTAGTATTTTGCAGATTATGTTGTAGATCAATAGCTCGCGTTGTTGCTTCCCTATGTTTTTTATATGTGTTCCTAGAGAAAATTGTATTGAAAAATGTTAGTAGCAATGATGCGGATTGGATCCGTGATCTGAGGTTTATCCTCATTGCTGCACAGAAGAATTATGTCCTTAATGCACCGCTAGGTGACAGACCTATTGCAAAGAGCAAGATGCAGACGTTATGAACGTTTGGCTAGCTCAATATGATGACTACTTGGTAGTTTAGTGCACCATGCTTAAACGGCTTAGAATCGGGACTTCAAAGACGTTTTGAACGTCATGGACCATATGAGATGTTCCAGGAGTTGAAGTTAATATTTCAAGCAAATACCCGAGTTGAGAGATTTGAAGTCTCCAACAAGTTCTATAGCTAAAAGATGGAGGAGAATCGCTCAACTAGTGAGCATGTGCTCAGATTGTCTGGGTACTTCAATCGCTTGAATCAAGTGGGAGTTAATCTTCCAGATAAGATAGTGATTGACAGAATTCTCTAGTCACCATCACCAAGTTAGTAGAACTTTGTGATGAACTATAGTATGCAAGGGATGACGAAAACGATTCCCGAGCTCTTCGTGATGTTGAAATCAACGAAGGTAGAAATCAAGAAAGAGCATCAAGTGTTGATGATGGACAAGACCACTAGTCTCAAGGAAAAGGGCAAAGGGAAGAAGGGGAACTTCAAGAAGAACGGCAAGCAAGTTGCTGCTCGAGTGAAGAAGCCCAAGTCTGGACCTAAGCCTGAGACTAAGTGCTTTTGCTGCAATGGAACTGGTCACTAGAAACGGAACTACCCCAAGTATTTGGCGGATAAGAAGGATGGCAAAGTGAACAAAGGTATATTTGATATACAGATTATTGATGTGTATTTTACTAGTGTTCGTAGCAACCCCTCGGTATTTGATACTGGTTCAATTGCTAAGAGTAGTAACTTGAAACGGAGTTGCAGAATGAACAGAAACTAGTTGAAGGGGAAGTGACGATGAGTGTTGGAAGTAGTTCCAAGATTGATATGATCATCATCGCACACTCCCTATACTTTCGGGATTAGTGTGGAACCTAAATAAGTGTTATTAGGTGTTGAGCATAAATATGATTTGATCATGTTTATTGCAATACGATTATTCATTTAAGTAAGAGAATAAATTGTTGTTCTGTTTACATGAATAAAACCTTATATGGTTACACACCCAATGAAAATGGTTCATTGGATCTCGATCATAGTGATACACATATTCATAATATTGAAACCAAAAGATGCAAAGTTAATAATGATAGTGCAACTTATTTGTGGCACTGCCGTTTAGGTCATATTGGTGTAAAGCGCATGAAGAAAAATCCATGCTGATGGGCTTTTGGAATCACTTGATTATGAATCATTTGATGCTTGCGAACCGTGCCTTTTGGGCAAGATGACTAAAACTCCGTTCTCCGGAACAATGGAACGAGCTACTGACTTGTTGGAAATAATACATACCGATGTATGCGATCCAATGAGTGTTGATGCTCGTGGCAAGTATCATTATTTTCTGACCTTCACAAGATGATTTGAGTAGATATGGGTATATCTACTTGATGAAACATAAGTCTGAAATAGTTGAAAGGTTCAAAGAATTTCAGAGTGAAGTGGAAAATCATCGCAACAAGAAAATAAAGTTTCTGCGATCTGATCGTGGAGATGAATATTTGAGTTACGAGTTTGGTCTTCAATGAAAACAATGTGTAATAGTTTCACAGCTCACGCCACCGGAACACCACAACGTTATGGTGTGTCCGAACGTCAGAATCGTATTTTATTTTGATATGGTGCGATCTATGATGTATCTTACCGATTTACCACTATCGTTTTGGGGTTATGCATTAGAGACAGCTGCATTCACGTTTAATAGGGCACCATCTAAATCCGCTGAGATGACACCGTATGAACTATGGTTTAGCAAAGTAAACCTAAGCTGTCGTTTCTTAAAGTTTGGAGTTGTGATGCTTATGTGAAAAGTTTTCACCGATAAGCTCGAACCCAAATCGAGAAATGCGTCTTCATAGAATACCCAAAGGTAACTATTGGGTACACCTTCTATCACAGATCCGAAAGCAAGATATTTGTTGCTAAGATGGATCCTTTCTAGAGAAGAAGTTTCTCTCGAAAGAAGTGAGTGGGAGGAAAGTAGAACTTGATGAGGTAATTGTACCTTCTCCCTTATTGGAAAGTAGTTCATCACAGGAATAGTTCCAGTGATTCCTATACCAATTAGTGAGGAAGTTAATGATGATGATCATGAAACTTCAGATCAAGTTGCTACCAAACCTCGTAGGTCTTCCAGAGTAAGATCCGCACCAGAGTGGTACGATAATCCTATTCTAGAAGTCATGTTACTAGACCATGATGAACCTACGAACTATGAGGAAGCGATGATGAGCCCAGATTCCGCGAAATGGTTTGAGACCATGAAATCTGAGATGGGATCCATATATGAGAACAAAGTGTGGACTTTGATGGAGTTGCCCGATGATCGGCAAGCCATATTATATAAATGGATCTTCAAGAGGAAGACAGATGCTGATAGTATTATTACTATCTACAAAGCTCGACTTGTCGTAGAAAGGTTTTCGACAAGTTCAAGGTGTTGACTACAATGAGATTTACTCAACTGTAGCGATGCTTATGTCTGTCCGAATCATGTTAGCAATCGCCACATTTTACGAAATCTGGCAAATGGATGTAAAAACTACATTCTTTAATGGATTTATTAAAGAAGAGTTGTATATGATACAACCAGAAGGTTTTGTCAATCCTAAAGGAGCTAACAAAATGTGCAAGCTCCAGCGATCCATCTATGGACTGGTGCAAGCATCTCGGAGTTGGAATAAACGCTTTGATAGTGTGATCAAAGCATATAGTTTTATACAGACTTGCGGTGAAGCCTGTATTTACAAGAAAGTGAGTGAGAGCACTACAGCATTTCTGATAAGTATATGTGAATGACATATTGTAGATCGGAAATAATGTAGAATTATTCTGCAAAGCATAAAGGAGTGTTTCAAAGGAGTTTTTCAAAGAAAGACCTCGGTGAAGCTGCTTACATATTGAGCATTAAGATCTATACGCTTGATAAGTTTTTTCAATGAGTACATACCTTGACAAGATTTTGAAGTAGTTCAAAATGGAACAGTTAAAGAAAGAGCTCTTGCCTGTGTTACAAAGGTGTGAAATTGAGTAAGACTCAAAACCCGGCCACGGCAGAAGATAGAAAGAGAATGAAAGTCATTCCCTATGCCTTGGCCATAGGTTCTATAAAGTATGCCATGCTGTGTACCAGATCTATTGTATACCCTGCACTGAGTTTGGCAAGGGAGTACAATAGTGATCTAGGAATAGATCACTGGACAGCGGTCAAAATTATCCTTAATGGAATAAGGATATGTTTCTCGATTATGGAAGTGATAAAAGGTTCGTCGTAAAGGGTTACGCCGATGCAAGTTTTGACACCGATCTGGATGACTTTAAGTCTCGATCTAGATACATATTGATAGTGGGAGCAATTAGCTAGAGTAGCTCCGCGAGCATTGTTGACATAGAGATTTGCAAAATACATATGGATCTGAATGTGGCGAGACCCGTTGACTAAGATTCTCTCACAAAGCAAAACATGATCACACCTTAGTACTCTTTGGGTGTTAATCACATAGCGATGTGAACTAGATTACTGAATCTAGTAAACCCTTTGGGTCTTGGTCACATGGCGATGTGAATTATGGGTGTTAATCACATGATGATGTGAACTATCGATGTTAATCACATGGTGATGTGATCTAGATTATTGACTCTAGTGCAAGTGGGAGACTGAAGGAAATATGCCCTAGAGGCAATAATAAAGTTATTATTTATTTCCTTATATCATGATAAATGTTTATTATTCATGCTAGAATTGTATTAACCGGAAACATAATACATGTGTGAATATATAGACAAACAGATGTCACTAGTATGCCTCTACTTGACTAGCTTGTTAATCAAAGATGGTTATGTTTCCTAACCATGAACAAGGAGTTGTTATTTGATTAACAAGGTCACATCATTAGTTGAATGATCTGATTGACATGACCCATTCCGTTAGCTTAGCACTTGATCGTTTAGTATGTTGCTTATGCTATCTTCATGACTTATACAAAGTTCCTGCAACTATGAGATTATGCAACTCCCGTTTACCAGAGGAATACTTTGTGTGCTACCAAACGTCACAACGTAACTGGGTGATTATAAAGGTACTCTACAAGTGTCTCCGAAAGTATATGTTGAGTTGGCATGAATCAAGATTAGGATTTGTCACTCCGATTGTCGGAGAGGTATCTCTGGGCCTTCTCGGTAATACACATCACATAAGCCTTGCAAGCATTGCAACTAATGAGTTAGTTGTGAGATGATGTATTATGGAACGAGTAAAGAGACTTTCCGGTAACGAGATTAAACTAGGTATTGGATACCGACGATCGAATCTCGGGCAAGTAACATACCGATGACAAAGGGAACAAAGTATGTTGTTATGCGGTTTGACCGATAAAGATCTTCGTAGAATATGTAGGAGCCAATATGGGCATCCAGGTTCCGCTATTGGTTATTGACCAAGAATAGTTCTAGGTCATGTCTACATAGTTCTCGAACCCGTAGGGTCCGCACGCTTAAGGTTTCGATGACAGTTTTATTCTGAGTTTATGAGTTTTGATGTACCGAAGGAGTTCGGAGTCCCGGTTGAGATCGGGGACATGACGAGGAGTCTCAAATGGTCGAGACGTAAAGATCGATATATTGGACGACTATATTCGGAGTTCGGAAAGGTTCCGAGTGATTCGGGTATTTTTCGGAGTACCGAGAGTTACGGGAATTCGTATTGGGCCTTAATGGGCCATACGGGAAAGGAAAAAGGGCCAAAGGGTGGCCGCCGCCCCCCTTGGACTAGTCCGAATTGGACTAGGGAGGGGGCCTTCCTTCCTTCTCTCCTTTCCTTCCCTTTCCTTCTCTCCTACTCCTAATACATGGAAGGGTTCCTAGTTGGACTAGGAAGGGGAATCCTACTCCCGGTGGGAGTAGGACTCCCCATGGCGCGCCATAGTAGAGGGCGGCCTCCTCCTCCCTCCCTCCTTTATATACGGGGCAGGGGCACCCCATGGACACACAAGTTGATCTTCGTGATCGTTCCTTAGCCGTGTGCGGTGCCCCCTCCACCATATTCCACCTCGGTCATATTGTAGCGGTGCTTAGGCGAAGCCCCCGCGAAGAGAACATCAAGATCGCCACCACGCTGTCGAAGTGACGGAACTCCTCCCGACGCTTTGCTGGATCGGAGCCCGGGGATCGTCATCGAGCTGAACGTGTGCCAAGAACTCGGAGGTGCCGGAGTAACGGTGCTTGGATCGGTCGGATCGTGAAGACGTACGACTACATCAACCGCGTTGATATAACGCTTCCGCTTTCGGTCTACGAGGGTACGTGGACAGACACTCTCTCCTCTCGTTGCTATGCCATCACCATGGTCTTGCGTGTTCGTAGGAAAAATTTTGAAATTACTACGTTACCCAACACGAATGTCGGGCAAGTAACATACCAATGACAAAGCGAACAACGTATATTGTTATGCGGTTTGACTGATAAAGATCTTCATAGAATATGTAGGAACCAATATGATCATCCAGGTTCTGCTATTGGTTTTTGACCGGAGACGTGTCTCGATCATGTCTACATAGTTCTCGAACCCGTAGGGTCCACACGGTTAACGTTCGCTGACGATTTGTATTATGAGTTATGTGATTTGATATACCGAAGGTAGTTCGGAGTCCCGGATGAGATCATGGACATGACGAGGAGTCTCAAAATGGTCGAGACGTAAAGATCGATATATTGGAAGGCTATATTTGGACATCGGAAAGGTTTCGAGTGATTCGGGTATTTTTCGGAGTATCGGAGAGTTACGGGAATTCGTATTGGGCCTTAATGGACCATACGGGAAAGGAGAGAAAGGCCTCAAGGGTGGTCGTGTCCCTTCCCCATGGACTAGTCCGAATTGGACTAGGGAAGGGAGCCGGCCCCTTCCTTCCTTCTCCTTCTCCCTTCCCCTTTTTCTATTCCATGTGGGAGGTGGAATCCTACTAGGACTAGAGAGTCCTAGTAGGACTCCACACTTTGGACATGCCCTATGAGGGCCGACCTCCTCCTCTCTCCATCCTTTATATACGTGGCCAGGGGGCACCCCATAGAAACACAATTTGGCATTATTTAGCCGTGTGCGGTGCCCTCCTCCATAGTTACACACCTTGGTCATATCGCCGTAGTGCTTAGGCGAAGCCCTCTGCCGGTAACTTCATCATCACCGTCACCATGCAGTTGTGTTGACAAAACTCTCCCTCGGCCTCAACTGGATCAAGAGTACGAGGGACATCTCCGAGCTAAACGTGTGCTGAACGCGGAGGTGTCGTACGTTCGGTGCTTGGGTCGGTTGGATCGCGAAGACGTTCGACTACATCAACCGCGTTAACTAAACGCTTCCGCTTTCGGTCTACGAGGATACGTGGACACACTCTCCCCTCTCGTTGCTATGCATCACCTAGACAGATCTTACATGATTGTAGGAATTTTTTTGAAATTACCGCGTTCCCCAACAGAAGGTAGGTGCACTTAGCGCCCCAGACTTTGCGGTTTTGCGTCGCGCACTTTATGGCGACAACACTTATAGCTTCGGAGCTATTGTGGCATGTCAGCTTCACCTTAACAGATCTAAGGGTAAAATACATGGGGGCACTTACGCTACTCGTTTGGCGACTCACTTTAACGTGCAGATATGCCAGCATGACCATCGTTTGCCCAAGGTTTACCTAGATCGAGCGCTATGGAAGACCACCAGTTTATTGCTACTGATTACCCTGACATTGATATTCCTTACAACTTAGTTTTCAGTGTGAAAACTCATGATATTATTCCACTGCCTGCATCTTCTTTGTTTGATCATGTTGCCAGGGGCGGATAGATGATTATGCCTGAGGACATTGGCGTTTACCGGAACAACCTGGCTGTGGCATAGGAGGAGCCTCGGCAGTGGGACCCTCAGGTGCCTACTCCCCAACACTTCAACATTGGATCTCACAGTTTCTATGACTGGTGATTACCAAGTTAGGCCAAAAGCCTAAGCTTGGGGGAGTACGTATTCCCGCCGACATTACATTCATGTTCACACATTTCATTCCAGTTGCCGGTGTTCACACTTTTTCATTGTATTATTCATGTTAAATTTATTTTCTCGCTTTCTTCTTGTGTGTTTGAAAAACTTTGAGAAAAATCCAAAAATATGTTTCTTGTTTCTTTTTTATTTTTCTTCCTAGTTTAAATTGTTGTAGCACTAAAAAGAAAACCCAAAAAGATTTCCTTGTTCTCGTTTAGCTTGTTGGGAGCTTTCTCGTGTAAATAGTTTTTCTCTTTTTTGTTTTTCCCTTTTCATTTTCTTGTTTATAAAAAACCAAAAACTCCAAAAATATTTCGATGTGTTTCTTTGAATTTCTTTTCCTTTTATTGATTCATACCGAGGAGAAGACCACGATGATGATGTTGAGTGGCTCTCATTTTAATTATTGTTGATCTAACAAAGAGTCCATATTACCTTGTCTTCTCCTTTTGAATAAAATGTTTGCAGATTCCAGCTTAGTCCACGGCACTCTTGCACTATTATTATTTTCAAATCGTTCGGTCATGCAACTGAAAGGCAATAATGTCGATATTCGATGAACTGGCCGTGGCAGAGAGAAACTGGTATGAACTCAACTTGTTCTGTTTTTTTTAATATGTTTAACCTAGTATCCATGATTCAGCCTATTATGATCAAACATGTTTGCAATGACAATTAGAGATTATAGTTTCCCATGCCATGCATAAGTAGCTAGGAGTGGATAATGATTTATCTTGTATGTCAACATTGCGTTAAAATGATTGTGATGTAGTATGATGATATGGTATCCTCCTCTGAATGTTCGAGTGGCTTGACTTGGCACATGTTCATGCATGTAGTTGAATCAAAACCAACATAGCCTCTATGATATTTATATTGATGGTGTTCATATCCTACTCATGATAGTATCCAATGTTAGTTATGCATAATGCATGTTCATGACCGTTGTTGCTCTCTAGCTGGCCGCTTCTCAACCTATTTGCTAGCCTTCGCCTATACTAATTGGGAATTCTGCTTGTGCATCAAAAACCTGAAACCCAAGTTATTCCAGATGAGTCCACCGTACCTACCTATATGCGGTATTACCCTGTCGTCCTAAGTAAATTTGCATGTGCCACCTCTAAAAACTTCAAATAAATATCCTTTTTGTATGCCTGGATTGTTCGTAGAGCGACAGGAGGTAGTTGGTATCTTCCATGCTAAGCGGGTTATTCTCATGTTGGGTGTTTATTCACTCACCATTGCACGAGAAAAGAGCGGTAATAGGGATTCCCAGTCCCAAATTGCAAAAAAGAACTTATCAATAATCAAACAAAAGCTCCTATGGAGCAAAAACCTTTACTTTACCGCTTGGGAACCGCTACTAATTTGTTTAGCATGGAAGATATTGATAACTGATGGTCGCAAAGTAAACAAGAAAGGTGCATGTCTCAACATTTCATTTACCTCTGTTTTAGAAACTTGAGCTCTGGCACCTCTGCAAATCATTGTTTCTCTCTGCGAAGGGGCTACCTATTTACTTTTATGTTGTGTCATCACCTTCTCAAATAAGCGCCAGAACCTGAGAGCAGTGATGTCATGCTGATGCATTTTGTGTAGCTAATGTTGGGTTCATCATGACTGGATCTTTTATACCATGAATTACAATGTTTAGTCACTGCTTGAACTTTGGGGGTGCTCTGCATTCATGTTTTGCGGTCTCAGAAAGGGCTAGCGAGATACCACTATTGTCAAATTATATCATGGTTGTTTTGACAACGTGTTGTTGTTTGAGATATCTTATTATTGCTCACTAGCTGATTATGTCATTGATATGAGTTAATATAATTTTTAAGAGTTATTGTCGACATGGTTAGTTATAATCTTTGTTGAAAACCTGGGTGCTTTTCAAGCTTATTTATGGAAACAGGAGCAAAAAAGTTCGTAAAAGTTTTTCTTTTTCACTTTCAGTTTATCAACTGAATTGCTTGAGGACAAGCAAAGGTTTAAGCTTGGGCGAGTTGATACGTCTCCGTCGTATCTACTTTTCCTAACGCTTTTCCTCTTTTTTTGGACTCTAATTTGCATGATTTGAATGAAACTAACCGGGACCGACGTTGTTTTCTGCAGAACTACCATGGTGTTGTTTTTGTGCAGAAATAAAAGTTCTCGGAATGGAAAGAACTTTGCGAGGATTTTTTATAAAATAAAATAGAATTTCTGGAGCCAAGAACCACCGGACGGGGGCATCTGGGTGGGTACAACCCACCAGGGCGCGCCACCCCCTCCAGGCGCGCCTGGGTGGGTTGTCCCCACCTGGTGGCCCCGCAAACCCTGAAACCAACGCTATAAAATTCTATTTTTCTAGAAAAAAATCAGGGAGAAAGAATTATCGCGTTTCATGAGACGGAGCCGCCGCCATCTCCTGTTCTTCATCGGGAGGCCAGACCTGGAGTCCGTTTGGGGCTCCAGAGAGGGAGATTTCGATCTTCGTCATCACTAACCCTTCTCGCGCCAATTCCATGATGCTCCCCACCGGGAGTGAGTAATTCCTTCGTAGGCTCGATGGCCGGTGAGGAGTTGGATGAGATTCATCATGTAATCGAGTTAGTTTTGTTAGGGCCTGATCCCTAGTATCCATTATGTTCTGAGATGATGTTGCTATGACTTTGCCATGCTTAATGCTTGTCACTTTGGGCCCGAGTGCCATGATTTCAGATCTGAACCGTTTATATTATCACCATTATATCCATGTTCTAGATCTGACCTTGCAAGTAATAGTCACCTACTACGTGTTATGATCCGGCAACCCCGGTGTGACAATAGTCGGGACCACTCACGGTGATGGCCGTAGTTTGAGGAGTTCATGTATTCACCGTGTGTTAATGCTTTGTTCCGGTTCTCTATTAAAAGGAGGCCTTAATATCCCTTAGTTTCTAGTAGGACACCACTGCCACGGGAGGGTAGGATAAAAGATTTCATTCAAGTTCTTTCCATAAGCATGTATGACTATTTACGGAATACATGCCTACATTATATTTATGAACTAGAGCTAGTGTGGTATCGCCCTGAGTCATGATAAATATCATCCAACGAATCACCGATCCAATGCCTACGAATTTACCTTATATTGTTCTTGCTAAGTTACTACTGCTGCTACTGCTACCGTTACTGCTACAGAACCATTGCTATTACTGTTACCATTACTGTTGATGCTACCATTACTATCAAAACTATCATACTACTTTGCAACTGATCACTTTGCTGCAGATAATTAATCTCTAGGTGTGGTTGAATTAACAACTCAACTGCTAATAGTTGCAAATATCCTATGGCTCCCCTTGTGTCGAATCTATAAATTTGGATTGAATACTCTACCCTCGAAAATTGTTGCGATCCCCTATACTTGTGGGTTATCAGACCGCCTCCGGGTTTTGGCGGTCCTCGCACCATGGGACGTGCTTTGTCTCGCGCCCCCACGCCGGCTTCATCGTCGGTGCCCTCTCCAGCTGTCTCAGCCGGCCCCACTGCCTTGGGCGCCTCGGACGGCGCCCCCGCCTCTCCCGCCACCCCCGCGTCGGGCGCGGGCACTTCATCCGCCTAGGGCGCCAACCCCGCCTCGGGCGCTTCGGCGGCCTCGGGCGTCGCTCCTTCACCGGCCGTCTCGTCGGCCGCCTTGCCGGCTGCTTCGTCGACCGCCTCGCCGATCGCGGAGTGGCCGTCTCGCTCCCTCACTTGGGCCCGAGCCGGCGTCCATCACCCGAGTCTACGGTACTCCAGCGACGAGTATCTTCTCGCCGCCTCCACCACTGAGTTGTCGCTGATCCCTGTGTCTGCTCGAGCAGCCCTTCGTGATCCTCACTGGCTTGCTGCGATGTAGGAAGAGTTCAACGCTCTTCAGCGGAACCGTACCTAGACACTGGTTCCTCAGCCTTCTCGCGCCAATGTCATCAGCGGAAAGTGGGTCTTTCGCCATAAGACCCGTTCGGATGGTACACTTGAGCGCTACAAGGCTCGCTGGGTGGTCTGTGGTTTTCGGCAGCGTGCTGCTAGAGTCGATTTCACTAAGACATTTGAACCAGTTGTCAAACCGGGCACAATCCGCACTGTTCTCCAGCTGGCAATTTCCCAAGGCTAGCGGGTTCATCAGATGGACGTCTCCAACGCCTTCCTTCACAGCCATCTTGAGGAGCAGGTTTACTGTGAGCAGCCGACTGGTTTCGTCGACGCATCTCTTCCTGGGCATGTGTGTTTGCTGTCCCGGTATCTCTACGGGCTCAAGCAAGCACCTCGCGCCTGGTGCCAGCATATCGTCGGGTTCCTTCAGACACTGGGCTTCAGCGTTACTCACTCGGATGCCTCCTTATTTTTTTATCACCGCAGCAACACGACTGCATATTTGCTCATCTACGTCGATGACATCATCCTGACGGCCTCCTCCGCAGCCCTTCTTCAGCAGATTACTCTCCGGCTGCGTGATGAGTTTGCCATCAAGGACCTGGGCGCTCTACATTATTTCCTTGGCATGGAGGTTGTTCGGCGACCCGACGGCTTCATTCTTCATCAGCAGAAGTATGCACACGAGCTACTTGAGCGTGCCGGCATGCTCAACTGTCACACTGTTGCTACTCCTGTTGACACGAAGGCCAAGGTTTCTGCTCTCGAGGGCTCGCCCGCGTCGGATGCTCCATTCTACCGGTCCATTGTTGGTGCTCTTCAGTATCTGACTCTCACCCGGTCGGATCTACAGTATGCTGTTCAGCAGGTGTGTATCCATATGCATGCCCCTCGTGTCTCCCATATGACCCTCATGAAGCGGATTCTCCGTTACATCCGCGCCACGATGGCTCTTGGGCTCACTCTCACGGCGTCCACTTCTGTGGGGATGGTGGCCTCACTACTAGGGAAACCTTATACACAGAATCTTAGCAGCAGCGCCGCACAAAAAGAGGCACTACTGCTAATTAGCAGTACGCTGGTAAGGAAAACTCGCAACTGATGCAAATTTAGCAGTAGCGCGTGAGGTCTAAACCGTGCTACTACAAAAATCGACCGACAATAACCACCACCCTAAGTTTAGCAGCAGCACGGTGCCATGATGCGCGCTACTGCTAATGCAATAGTAGTAGCATGCTTTTTACTCACGTTGCTGCTGCTAATTTTGAAATTGGCCACACGGTTGGCCCTGTTTAGCAGTAGCGCATGTGAGGAAAGCGTGATGCTGCTACGCTCTTATCAGTAGCGTGTTTTTCCTCCCGCGCTACTGCTAAGATGCAGCCCCCACCACCTTTTTCCACCCGTCCTCCCCTCCCCCATCTCCTCTCCTCCCTTTCCCCTACCTCCCACATCCTCCCTCTCTCACTCTTCTTCTTCCTCAATACTTCTCCCCCCATTACTCTCCCTCTTCTACCTACCTTTCTCTCTCTTCATTACTCCTAGCTAACTACACCACCTCCATTAATGCATCTCTTTTCTCTTTTTCCTTCCCCCTCCACTAGTTGAAGTTGTCTCCTCCCAAATTAGCTAGCTAGGTAGATGTAGCATTTAGTTAAGTGACCTATTTTCTCCCTAACTAGATCTATCTTTGTCAAGAAGAGCTTTGTCCACTTTTGATCTCCCTACATCATCATCTCCACCGTGTGCTGGATCTCGAGATAGAGGTGATTAAAATTTCATGCTTTTGCAAAATGGAAATATGTGTATGTGTGTGTGATATGATAATTGGGCGATATGATGGAAATTGTGTCTGTGGCATGAGTTGACGCCAAATTGTGCTTTTGAGTTGCCTATGTTTTGCCGAAATGTCGATTTATTTCCGTTTCGGCGAATTCCGGGCAAACTCTAGATCTATATGTCCTATTTTTAGGGAAAGTCATGCCGAATTTTTGTATGACTTTGATGCATTCACGCATTTTTATAATCAATTAGTTTATTATTACCATGCAGACGTTCATGATGGTCAGTGGAACGGTGGTGGACAGGTGGTTGCGGTCAGCGGTGTAGGACATGAAAGAAAATAACCGGACAGAGGTTTTATGTCCGTGTCAAAAATGCAAAGGAATAGTTTGGCTCGACCCCTATGATGATGGTCGTGTCGAAGCGCACCTGCTCATGACTAGTTTCATGGATGGCTATACTAGATGGATAATTGAAGATGAGGATGACGATGTTTAGGACGCCGACGGGGCAGGCAATGACGACACGGGGCAAGACGAAGAGATGATCGATAATGGCAGCGGGGAAGAGGCCAGACATGGCGGCGGAGAAGGGGTCAGACATGGCAGAGGGGAAGGGGCCGGACATGGCGGCAGAGAGAACGTAGATTCGACACAGCAGAGTTCGTCGGTACTAAGTTCAATCATGCGGGACCCTCATGTTCAAGCACTGCTTCGCAAGGAGACGAGTACTGAGAGAGCTGCTTCTAGAGAGGAGGCTAAGCTGGAGCAACTAGTGGTAGACTCGAACACTCCATTGTATGATGGTTGCAATCCTGAGGTGACCCGCTTGAGTTTCACGCTCCAACTCCTGAAGACGAAGGCTAAAAGCAAATGGACCGACACTAGCCTCGATGAGCATCTCAAGTACCTAAAGGATGTTCTTCCCACGGGGAATCTATGTCCTACTAGTGTTGATGAGGCCAAGAAGATCGTGTGCCCTCTTGATCTGCCGCACGTTAGATACCATGCATGCATCAACGATTGCATAATTTATCAAAAGGAGCACGCGGAAAAAACCAGCTGTCCGGTGTGCAATGCTTCTCGATACAAGAAGGCCGGGAAGAAATGTCCCCAGAAAGTTGTATGGTACTTACCGATCACTCCCCATCTCCAGCGGTATTTCGTAGATCCCAAGGAAGCAAAGCTAATGCGCTGGCACGCGGAGAGGAAGAAGCCCGACTATGGAGATGATCCGAAGCTGAGACACATCAAGGATGGAAGCCAGTGGAGAGTGTTGAACAGCTTCTATCAATATTTCGAATGTGATGCAAGGAACATCATGCTTGCCGCATGTACCGATGGCATGAATCCGTTTGGCAACCAGAACACCAACCATAGCACATGGCCCGTGTTTGTATGGATGTACAACCCCCCCCCCCCCGGTTGTTCATGATGTCGAAGTACATTCACGTGAGCATGCTGATTCAAGGGCCAAAACAACCAGGAAACAATATTAATTTGTATCTGGGCTACTGCAAGAGGAGTTAGACACGTTATGGAAAACACCGTCCAAGACAAGGGACGCCAACAAAGGCGAGTATTTCTACATGAGAGCTGCGCTGATCACGACGGTTGATACGTCTCCAACGTATCTATAAATTATTACTGTTACATGCTATTATATTACCCCTTTTGGATGTTTATAGGCTTTATTTTACACATTTATATCATTTTTGGGACTAACCTACTAACCGGAGGCCCAGCCCGTATTGCTGTTTTTTTTTGCCTATTTCAGTATTTCGAAGAAAAGGGATATCAAACGGAGTCCAAACGGAATGAAACCTTCGGGAGCGTGATTTTTGGAACGAACCTGATCCGGAGGACTTGGAGTGCAAGTCAAGAAGCAGTCGAGGCGGCCACGAGGGTAGGGGGCGTGCCCACCCCTACAGGGCGCGCCCCCTGTCTCGTGGGCCCCTCAGGCGGCCACCGAGATACTTCTTCCTCCTATATATACCCATGTACCCCGAAAACATCTAGGGAGCCAACGAAAAAAAAATTCCACCACCGTAACCTTTTGTATCCGCGAGATCCCATCTTGGAGCCTTCGTCGGTGCTCCGCCGGAGGGGGAATCGACCACGGAGGGCTTCTACATTGTGGTGACCGATTCTCCGGGTGCTAATCCCAAGAGAATGGTCCTTGTGCTTATCAACCCCAGGATAACTGTTAGCTGATAAGGCACTAACTTGATACAGAAATTCCAAGCAAAATACAATTTATGCAGTACAAGACCATTCTGGCCTGTGAGTACAACCAAAGGTCTTTCTAAAGGTTGATGGCGGAAGCGGGTTATGAAATATCCTCGTCTATGGCACTCCATTTCCCACAGGAACAGCTGACCAGGTTAACTCCTATCTTCGCGTGACTGTTATCATTGTTGCTAGGTTCTGGGACTGTCATCGCAACGCTCCTCTCCAAGCAAGGAAATCTGGCCAAGACAATAGCCAGGAACAAGCCAGTGAGTACTTTGAATGTAGTCGCAAACATAATGAACACAGGCATGATTTAATAATGATGTGCTGAAAATATATTAGGCTCAAGACGTTAGTCACATGAGATAAGTAAATCTCTGATGCGTGCAAGCATGTTATTTGTGAATATACAATAATATGGTAGTATAAAAAAAATTATGAAAATAATTAACATAAAGGACTTCAAAAGAAATGCCACAGTCGGGCGTCTGAGCGACACCGCATAAAGGGCTTTAAAAGAAATGCCACAATCAAGCGCCTTAGCGACACCACTTAAAGGGCTTTAAAAGAAATGCCACAATCAAGGCCTCGAGCGACACCGCATAAAGGGCTTTAAAAGAAATGCCACAGTCGGGCGTCTGAGCGACACTGCATAAAGGGCTTTAAAAGAAATGCCACAGTCGGGCGTCTGAGCGACACCGCATAAAGGGCTTACAAATAAACACGTTGAATATCCAGGAGGTAGAACCATCCCAGGGATATTTGATAATACCAATGAAATCACGGGTTAGTCAACAATAAGAATAAATATCATAATTATCACAATCCACAAGTTGTGAAATTCAGTTCTGGTTTAACAGTTTCACAGATTCACCTCCGAAGACCGACACTAAGACCGACACTTGACCCATCCCAGACTGTAATCCTTAACCATGGACACGGCTATTCGAATAGATTTAATCTCTGCAGAGGGTGTACTCTTTACCCACGAGTAACGGATTTCTTTAGTCCATCGGGACTAATTCCGTCTATGGTCTTTTTGTTGAAAACACACCTAACTTACACACACCAGCTTAACTCACATGTGTCTGGAATTACCCACGACACCTGTTAAGCAAAACTCTAAGTGGGGAGGCCACAACCTCGACGTAACATGGGATCACAAAATTTATACCGCGCGCAAACTGGGGAGCTACCCCCTTTCGGCTACAACCGAAACACCCATGCTCCCGGACCCGGTGGTATGACTACCGGATACCTCCAGTATCTTCCACCACGGCCTCTCTGTACGGTGTGTGCTAGGAAAGGGTTGACAACTTACTGAACCGTACCCTACTTGGTGTAGGGACGAGTGGTAGTACGAAGCAAGTATGGGGGTTACTGGCACAAGACTCGATCTACGGTCGACTCGGGAGGTTGTAATATTTCCTGCATGATTAGCATAACAATGCATATATCTCAAACAACAGATGGAAACATCACGCGACATCCCCTCATGTCATACCGGACACGACCGTCTCGACGGAGGACTAGGGGCAAGCCCGTTTCTACCCAAGACAGAGGCCTTCCCGTCTTTCCTTCCGGTATGCATGGAAGACGTATGATGGTGATTTCCATCACAAATCATGTCAACTTCATTAGCATAAAATTCAGCAGGGTTCAGAATGCTTGCCTTCAGGTCATGGGAGGGAACGGTGCATCCAAATCATCATGAAATCTTCAAAAATCCTATTTAAAATAATATATTTGAATTAACACACAAAATAAAAACAGCACAAAAGTTGTTTTGATTTTTTTTAATAAATCTTAAAATAAACTAGACAATATTTGAGAGAGGTAGCAAAAAGAATCAATTCATTTGGCGTTGTATTTAAAAAGTTATCGACAGTCAAAGTTCTGGTCAAATCTGATTTTAAAATAAAACAGAAAAACGGTTCGATTAGACACGTACACGTCGAAGGCGTAATCTGGAAATACGCCTCCACTTACTCTGCGTGGGCCGTGCGTGGTCACTGACAGCGGGTCCTGGGTGGCCCACTAGTCAGGTTTGACTAGTCCTCCTTCCTACTTCTCCCTCGGTCCCGAGCAGAGGCGGGACTCCGGCGACCGTCGCCGGTGAACGGCGGGTCTTTGAGGGAAGCTGAGGGCGGGGATGGATCCGCGGGTCGAGGGTGATTCTACTGGTAGTCGCTGGGTCGGCGGGGACGGAGTGGGCTGCCGGCGGCGAGCTTCGCGGCGGAGGAAAGCTTCGAGGCGAAGTGGTTTTGGGGCTGCGGAGGTTCCCGCTCGAAATGGAGTAGGGGGATGTGATCACGGGAGGAAGGGGAAGTTCCTGGTGGAGAGAGTGGAGAGAGGGATGCCCTGGTTGTGCCGGAATGGCCTGGTTAGTGGCGGCGGCTGGAGTTGCCGGAGAGGTTGACGATGGCCTGCTCCCCTCCAATTGGTGGCTAGGGGGGCACTAGTGAGACGGTGTGAGACTGCCTGCGTGCGGGTTTGAGTTCGGGGCCTCCTTATATAGCGTGGCCAGGTTGGTCCGAGGCGACCGGCGATAAGAACAACGGCGAACCGACGTTCTGTAGCAGGGGGGGGGGGGGGGGTCGGGGCGACGACGGAAGCTAGGCGACACGCTTGCGGATAAGTACGTACTGTGCACAAGGGCAGGTGGCGAGCCGGGGCGGCTTTGGCAGCGCCGACCACGGTCGGGCCTGCTAGCGGCCGGCAGCTAGCCGCCACGGCCATCCTGGCGGTGGCGCTGTGGGGTGCCAGGGGTAATCGGGGTGGCGTGGCGGTGCAAGGGGACACGACGTGCTGGCTGGGGCCGGGTTTTGAGGCGGGGTGACGCGCGGCTCGGGTGCTAGTGGGTGCCAACGACGCCTGGCGCGCCAGAGCACGCCCGGGGTGTGCTCAACGAAATGCCAGGGCAGCCTAGAGTGTTCCAAACCACAAGGGAGTTACCAGAAAGGGGTTATGGGCTAGGGCAAAACCTTAGGACATGCTGGTTAGGTCAGGGGCTCAAGTTCACAATGTAAACTTGAAATCGTGCCAAATCTGGTCATTCACACAGGGTGTTCGACAAAATGCCAAAGACACCTAGGTAGCTCTTGGAGTGGCCAAACTCTCCAGATCAGTGTCTCCATGGATAAAAGAGAGGGTGGTGAAGTCAGTTTGCAAAAAGGAGAAACTTGCTAGTGCAAGTTTTGCAAAACTACACTTCTGGACAGGGAGTGAGTGGCATCATTACATGGACCAAAAGTGTTCCAAATAGAGCATGCTCCTGGACTTAGGGGTTTTGCAAGGTTGACTACAAGCATGAGAAAACACAAGGTCATTAGAGCAAGAAATACTAGAGTTGTAGTAGAAAACACAAGTCTGGTCCAGAATGAAAAAGAGGTTGTTGCACTCAAATTTTCCAAAGAACATCACTATGTTTTTGCATAAAGTTGGATGGCGTGCTACTACTGACATCCCAAAATTTTGTTGGAGGCTCTAGGGAAATATTTAAAAGGGTTGTAGTGCAAAAATGCCCACTGGACTAGAGAAGCAAAACAGGTGAAAAACCCAAAATAAGCAATGAAATAATTTTATTAGTGCACATAATTGATTTAGAGACATCTCATGACATCTCCAAATTTTGGTTGAAATTTTAAGTGATTCTATCAAATGGTTGTAGTACAAACAGAGCTCCAAAAATTTAAAACAATCCATTTTATTGAATAAAGCTCAGGATGAAATGATCTAATGAATAAATCCACTGATTAAGAAAATGTTATAATGAGCTGGCATAAAAGTCCCATATATTTGGGAAGCTCCACTTGGTAAAAGATGCAAAACTCCTTAACAATAAAAGAAGAGTTTTGAAAATCCACAGAAATAAAAATTTAAAACTCCTGGCAAAAATTTTAATATCAAAAACTTGGCCAGAAAATTCGGGGTGTTACATACATCAACACTATAACCCTTCCGATGAGTTGTGAGTAGTTTACCACAGACCTTCGGGTCCATAGTTATTAGCTAGATGGCTTCTTCTCTCTTTTTGGATCTCAATACCATGTTCTCCCCTCTCTTGTGGAGATCTATTCGATGTAACTTTTTTTGCGGTGTGTTTGTTGAGATCGGATGAATTGTGGGTTTATGATCAAGTTTATCTATGAGAAGTATTTGAATCTCCTCTTAATTCTTTTATGTATGATTGAGTTATCTTTGCAAGTCTCTTAGAATTATCAGTTTGGTTTGGCCTACTAGATTGATCTTTCTTGCCATGGGAGAAGTGCTTAGCTTTGGGTTCAATCTTATGTGTCCTTACCCAAAGGATGCAGGGGTTGCAAGGCACGTATTGTATTGTTGCCATCGAGGATAAAAATATGGGGTTTATATCATACTGCATGAGTTTATCCCTCTACATCATGTCATCTTTCTTAATGCATTACTCTGTTCTTATGATCTTAATACTCTAGATGCATGCTGGATAGCGGTCGATGTGTGGAGTAATAGTAGTAGATGCAGGCAGGAGTCGGTCTACTTGTCACGGACATGATGCCTATATACATGATCATGCCTAGATAATCTCATAATTATTCGCTTTTCTATCAATTGCTCGACAGTAATTTGTTCATCCACCGTAATACTTATGCTATCTTGAGAGAAGCCACTAGTGAAACCTATGGCCCCCGGGTCTATCTTTTATCATATAAGCTTTCAATCTACTTTTATTTGCATCTTTAATTTTCCTATCTATATTATAAAATACCAAAAATATATTTATCTTATCATACTATCTCTATCAGATCTCACTTTTGCAAGTGGCCGTGAAGGGATTGACAACCCCTTTATTGTGTTGGTTGCGAGTTCTTTGTTTGTTTGTGTAGGTGCGTGGGACTTTTGTGGAGCCTCCTACTGGATTGATACCTTGGTTCTCAAAAACTGAGGGATATACTTACGCTACTATTGCTGGATCACCCATTCCTCTTCAAGGAAAACCAACGCAAGCTCAAGGCGTAGCAAGAAGGATTTCTGGCACCGTTGCCGGGGAGGTCTTCGCTCAAGTCAAGAGATACCAAGTACCCATCACAAACTCATCTCCCTCGCATTTACATTATTTTCCATTTGCCTCTCGTTTTCCTCTCCCCCACTTCACCCTTGCCGTTTTATTTGCCCTCTCTTTCCCAATCTTCTCCTCTTTTTCTTCGCTTTTGTTTGCCGCTATGTCTGTTGTTGGGGAGATTATCATCGATATGGACAATAATGATAACATGGAAAATTCTGATGCTCCGGCCGAAGAACCCCCTATCTTGCATACTAAAAAGTTTCGAATCGGTAGTGGTAACATTATTGGAAAAGGTATTATTCAAGATTTCTTTACTTGTGCCAGCGCTTTACCTTCTATGGGTGGTTCTATTCTTCATAGAACAAGTAGTCTTGCGGATGCTATCGCTATGCTTGTAGTTGAGCTTGAAAGACAATTTATGCATATGCATCCTTGCATACAAAGAATTTCCTTGGAATTTTCTAATATTGAGTATTCTTCTGTTAAGCGCGTCGTTACTATCTTTTTGGCTCATGAGTTTAGATTTATAATAAGAGAGGCCAAAGAAATGTTTGTGCACTATAGGGTGGACGCCGGTCGTCCACCCATAGAGGCGATCCTCTTCGATCAAGAGGAAATTGGGTGTTTTCAATCTTTGGACTATGTTGCTTTCAATGAAAACCTTAGAAAAAAGGTTCCTACCAATGTCCTAGTTGATAGAATTTCCGAACTTAATAATGATTTTTCTCTTCAAAATAACGAGCTAGGATACTCTCTTGAGTATAGGCTCACAAGATTCTGCCAAAAGAATGCTTATAATGATGAATTAGTTCTGCAATATGAAGGGCCAAAGGAGGAACCAATTCCTCCTGTGATTGATCTTGGGGACTTTTGTCCCGCTAAATTTAGCCCTTGATTACTTTTGCTTGCCTCAAAGAAAACTTGCTTCCGAATGTAGAGAATATGGTATGAGTTTTCAAGATCTATCTTATTATTATGGCACTACTTAGATCTATCTTCGCTTTTATGCCTAGCTAGGGGCGTTAAACGATAGCGCTAGTTGGGAGGCAACCCAATTTTATTTGTGTTTTTTGTTTTTGCTTCTGTTTAGTAATAAATTTTGCATCTACCTTCTGTTTAGATATGTTTTTATGTTTTAATTAGTGTTTGTGCCAAGTAGAACCTATAGGATAACCTATGGTGATAGTTAATTTGATCCTGCTGAAAAACAGAAACTTTGCACCAGTGGTAGAAAAAGGGCCTATTGTCCCGGTTGGTAAGGGCCTTTAGTCCCGGTTCCTGAACAGGGACTAAAGGGTCGGTACTAATGCCCTGGCCCTTTAGTCCCGGTTCAGTCCAGAACCGGGACAGATGGGCCTCCACGTGGCATGTGCGCCGAGCCCAGGCAGGAGGGCCTTTGGTCCCGGTTGGTGGCACCAACCGGGACCAATAGGCATCCACGCGTCAGCATTTCTGTGGCTTGGGTTTTTGTTTTTTTAAAGGGGGGGGGGGGGTTGGGGGTTTTGGGGGTTAATTTAGGTGTTTCATATATTGTGTTAACTAGCTAATTAATAGAGAGAAGTGTCCTCTCTTTTGTCCGTGCTTGGTCGACGCTACGTACTATACATACGTATAGCGAGGACTAGCTAGACACTCTAGCTAGCTAGTAAGCAAACGAAGGAAACAGAAGATCGTCATGAACATATATGCATACAGAGAGAAGTGATATCGACCACCTCTCCTTCTCCGAGAGATTGGTTGAACAACAAGTTCTCGATATCTATCCGACACTACCGCTACATATATACAATAATTATCTTTACAAATATAATCTCCTAACATACGGACGCTGCGGGTCCACATAGTATTCTCCGCCTTCAGTGATCACGTGGTCAAGAAAGAATGCCGCCAATCCCTCTTGAATTGCTCGCATGCGATCTGGTGCTAGGAGTTCATCCCGCATCCGAAACATCTAATTTTAAGAAGGGGGTCAATACATATATATATGAATGAATGAAACTCAACACAAATGATGGTAATAAAATAAAATTGTGAATATTGTTATTTACGCACTTCATATTGTTCGTCAGAGTAGCCCCGCTCACAGGTCGTGTGGCGGATATACTCGCAAACGTAGTATCCGCAGATATCATTCCCTTATTCCTGCCACAACCACTTTACAAGAAATAGAGGTCAATCAAACTGATAAGCAAGAATGCCAAATGGTACTGATGAAACTAGCGCTTGAATCACTAGGAGATGCGTGAAACATGCTACTATAGTACTTACTTTTGGGTGTCTAAATTCCAGCTTCTTCGGCAGTCCCGGAGCTTTTTTGGTGAATTTTCTCCAAACCCTGCCATACAAAGAAAACAATTACTTGATATCATAAATGAACAAAGTTGCTGATATGGTGGATAATGATCGATTTAACTTACTTCTCGAGCATTTGAGTCATGTCCGCATACTCCTTGGGATCTTTTCGTCTCGAGTCTAAGACAGTTACTACTCCCTGCTCAAGCTTAATCTCTAGGAGAATATAGTGGAACCTGCGCACCCATGCATAACTCATCAATTACATAACTATAACCTGGACTAATAAGGGAAACCGAATATGCCACAAGACAGTAACACTCACTTGAAGTTGTAAGGAAAGAGTATTATATCTTTGTGTTCATTTATTACCAACGATCGTAGCAAGTTGGCCTCGGTATCTTCGGCATGATATTTAACCTCAATTGCATCTATGAGATATGTGTTAATGAACCCAATATCACCCACTTGTATTTTCTTCAATCCGACGATCTTCAATCTGCATAATATATTGAGGATAATTATAAATACATGCAATGAAAGAGCTGAGCTATATAGAGAGACTTAATGACAGAAGTAGTACTACTTACAGACAGTAGCAGGTGACCGTTGCTTTATCGAGGGCCAATTGGTTGAAAAACTGAAGGAACTCCTCAAATGGAACAGGCAACAGTTCAATTCCAATGAGGCCATGCTCCTTTTTAACTCTCACATACAAAGTACTCCTCCCCCCAGACTCTCTGCAGGTTTTCATGTACCAATCATGCAATCTTCGTGATCATCGCTGATAGAGATCTTTCATCTTTGACGAGAGGCTTCCGCATCGTATCTTTGTATCTGCACCTCCAAGAAATCATAATGTACATCGTCGGACAGGTAATCTCCAAGATTGCTATAACCGGGCACCATCCTCGGATCGACGATGTCGCTAGCAGGCACCTTGAGTGGGGGGCACGATTGCTTCGCTTGTTCGCCGAACTGGGCAATTTGTTTCCCAGCTTGTCGTTCTTTCATCCTTTGATCACTGACAGTACTTCCCGACTGCTCCGCTTCGGCAAATGCCTTTCCAATAATGCGCTCATAGTTGCCTTTCGGCGGAGACTTGGGTGGTTTTGTCAGGGCAGCCAGAGTGCGCTTCGCTTTCACCGGATCTACCTTCTCCTCCGGAGGTGGATGTCTCTGTGCTTTCAACCCTTGAAACCAGTCCTTCACTTTGGTTCGCGCGATCTTCGCGTTCTCCTCCGGGGTCATCTCGTATGGTAACTTCTCTAGAGTCTTCAGAGAAGGACCGAATCTGTATGTCCTCCCGCCTTTGGCTGTACTGCTAGATGCTGGTAGAGCAGACGGAGCGGATATCTTCTTTCCTTACTTACGAGGCGGAGGAGAAGGACTACGACGCGCCGGAGCAGCCGGAGCGGCGGCGAGTCTCTTCCGCCCTTGCTGACGAGGCGGAGAAGGAGGAGGCTGGCTGCTCGGGCGCGCCGGCGCAGGCGGAGAAGGAGGCGGAGTGCCGCCACGCGCCGGAGAAGGAGCCAGCCGAGTTCCCTGATCGTCACTCGCCGGAGGAGGAGGCGGTGGAGGAGGCGGAGTGCCCTGACTCGACGGAGGAGGAGTAGGAGGCGGAGGCGTCCAGTTCGGAAGGTTGATGAGATCCTTCCGCCATAGGCATGGAGTCTTCAGAGCAGAACCCAGCCGAGTCTCCCCTTCACCGGTAGGGTGGTCAAGCCGGAGGTCCTCAAATCACTCCGTTATTTCATCCACCATCACCCTAGCATATCCTTCTGGAATCGGCCGGAAGTGAAAAGTTGCGCCGGGTTCAGTAGGATAAACAGAGCCAACAGCGGCCTTGACCTTCAAATTCGTCCATTGCGTCATAAGGTGGCAATTTTGAGACTCCGTGATAGCATCCACGGGATAGCTGGCAGGAGCTGTCAAGGCATGCTCCGGCTGAAGTAGCTCGGTGGAAGCCACGCTGCTTCTCCGTTGAGATGGCGGGGTAGCTTCGGGGGAAGCTTCGGCAGGTCATTTGCTGCGATTTGCTTCTCGTTCCTCTATCGCTTGTACCCTTGCATGCAGCACCTGCAGTTCGGTCTGCTGCACTTTCTTCCTCCTCTCCTGGCATTTGTAACTGCCTGCGTCCGGAAACCCAGCCTTCCACGAAACGGAGCCTGGCGTGCCTCGTGTCCGTCCAGGGTGCTCAGGATTCCCGAGGGCCATTGTGTCCTCGTCGTTCTCTCTGTCTGGAACGAACGTCCCTTGCTACGCTGCTTTGATATATTGCTGAAGCCACTTGACTGGTATGTTCAATTGATCGTCCGTCCAAATGCACTTCCCTGATACAGGGTCCAAGGTTCCGCCAGCCCCGAAGAACCAAGTCCGGCAATGGTCTGGCCAGTTCATTGTCTCTGGTTCAATCCCTTTATCAAGCAGATCATTCTCAGCCTTGGCCCACTTAGGCCGGGCTACGAGGTAGCCACCTGACCCCGTGCGATGGTGAAGCTTCTTCTTCGTAGCATTTTGCTTGTTTGTCGCCGATATCTTTTTACTCTTTTTTGATGTCTTGTGGGCCACAAATGCGGGCCAGTCATCTCTGATCTTCTCATATTTGCCCTTGAATTCTGGTGTCTCTTTTTTATCAACAAACCTATTCAGGTCTTTCTTCCACCTCCTGAATAGTTCTGCCATCTTCTTAAGAGCAAAATACTTGATTAATTGCTCTTTAACTGGCTTCTCCAGATCATCCTCTAGCGGTAGGGTGAAATTTGACTTCAGCTCAGTCCAAAGATCATTTTTCTGTGTATCATTGACATAAGACACCTCAGGGTCTTCGTTCTTAGGCTTATACCATTGGTGGATGCTGATCGGGATCTTGTCCCTAACCAGAACCCCGCACTGAGCAACAAATGCGTTCTTTGTCCAGATGGGTTCAATCGGCTGGCCGTCGCGCACGATTGCTATGATCTCAAACCTTTCATCCGAGCTCAACTTTTTCTTCAGGCCTCGTCTCTTTACCGAAGTTGTGCTCGATCCGGAGGGCTAGAAAAAAGAACAAAGACGAGAGTTAATTAATATGTATACATACCAAAACAATGAATGCATCAATTAGCTAGTCAGCACAGGCTTAACTAATATATATACCTGACCGGACTCGGTTCGGTCACCGGAGCCGTCCTCACGGTCTATTTCTTGCACCGACATTGGGTCACCGGAGCCATCATAATCATAGCCAGCTGCTTCTTCACCCTCTCCTTCCAGACCATCGGTGTCGTTGAGAAACATCAACGAGCAGATGCCATCACTTCCTTCTGCGATTATGTCCCTCAACAATGCTTCTTGTGCTTCGTCTCGGGGGGTGTCCATAGTTTCTACAAATATTTACAACATGGCAATTATTATTCAAACATGACAGATGGATATATTAGTGGCAAACGTAGAACTAGCTAGCTAATCACAATAAGGAATCATATTAATTAGTGGCCTCGACGCTGCTTCTCTAGGGTTTCGGGTGGCCTCGACAATGCTTCAAGGGTTAGGGGTGGCCTCGAGAATGCTTCAAGGAGGGGGTAATATCGACCCCCCCCCCCCCACGTGTTGAAGCTATCGGGAGGGGGTATATCGACAACGACGACATACATACATGGGAAAATAATATGCTTGTTTTTTCCTTCTTAAAAATACATGAAGTAGTATTTCTTGTTCTTTTAAATAATGTTCGAATAGAAATTTTAGAAAAAAAGAATGAGACGTCGGCGTCGGCGTTGAACACTACATCTATGTCCCACAAGTGACATGGGCATCGACGCCCGCGTCACTTGTGGGACGTGGATGTAGTGTCCGACACCGACGGCAATATGTATCTCACACCGACGATACTTGCTATTTAATTAGGGTTTCCTCTACCGCTCGGCGACCCTCGTTCCCGATAAAAAAAGAGGAAGAAGAAGAAAAAAAAAAAGAGGAGAAGAAAGAATACAGGAGTTCTTCCTCTATTCTTTCTTCTCCTCTTTTTTTTTCTTCTTCCTCTTCTTTTTTTATCCTCTTCTTCCTCTCATGTTCGACGACCCTCAACCCCGATAACATTTTTTTCCCCGATAACATTTGTGTCTCCGAGAGAGTTAGTGTTCCCGAGTGAACCGGAGGGGGACATTGGTCATATCGGATTCGTCATATTTTGTACGAATGTTCTATATACGCACATCCATCGATATCATTCCATACATACATAGACATCTACATTATATATGAACAAAAAATATCAAAATTCATCATACATACATCTACAGATATATGAACAAAATTATAAACTTTCTCCCCAACTCATACATACATACATATATTTTGCAAAGGAGCTATATTTTGCAAAGGAGCAGGGGAAGGAAGGAAGGGGGGAGGATGGGGCGGTAGCTACCTCTCCCGGCGGGATCGAGGAGGAGACGCGGGCGGCCGGCGTCGGGGGCGACGGCGACAAAGACGGGCTCGGGGTCGGCAAGGGCGAGGGCGATGGCGGGCGCGCTGGGCGGCGGACAGGCGTCGGCGACGACGGCGAGGGCGGCGGACGGGCGGCCAGGTGCGGTGGACGGACTCGGGGAGCAGGGTGTGCGGCAGGGCACGCTGGGGCGGCGGACGGCGTCGGCATGGGCTCGGGGCGGGGCAGGGGCAACGGTGGCGACGGCGAGGCACAGAGAGGGGCAGCCTGGCAGCGTCGTCGGGGCGGGATCGAAGAAACTGAACCAAAATTTTTACAAGTGCTGTATATATAGACCGAGCATTGGTCCTGGTTCGTGGCTCAAACCGGGACCAATGTCCCCTTTAGTCCAGGTTGGTGCCAACAACCGGGACCAAAGGCCTCTTTTCAGCAGCCCAAAGGGCGGGAAGCGGCGGCCTTTGGTCTCGGTTGGTGGCACCAACCGGGATTAGGGCATTGGTCCGGTTTGTGCCACGAACCGACTAATGCCTTTTAGTCCCGGTTGGTGCTACCAACCGGGACCAAAGGCCTTGCGCTGGCGCGGTGGTGGGATTTTTAGTCCCACCTCGCTAGCTGAAGAACTCATGCACCTGTTTATAAGCCCTGCTCTGTGTTCCCTTTCGAACTCCTCTAAACTGCTGGCTTACGGGCCTAATTGGACACTGCAATGCCTGTGGGCCTACTGGGCCTGCTGCAGGCCTGAATCCTGGCCCATGGTTGGGTTTCTAGTCGTATTCAGGTCGTGCTGGCCCAGTAGGTGGCATTTTTTCGTTTTTGCTATTTACTTTTTTCATTTCTACTTAGAACTAAATACTTATAGTTTTTTAGTGATTTCTTTTTTCTTTTAGGTCACAAAAATTATAAACTTTCTGTTAGTGCCATTAGTTTTCAAATTTGAAAACATTTTTTTAGTTTTTTTGTTTTCTTTGTTACTTTATTTATTTTGTTTTGTTTCTACTTACAACAAAATACTTATTGTTGCTATTTTTATTTTTTTTCATTTTTGTTTTGTTTTCTGTATTATTTATTTTCTTCTGTTTTTTGCTTTATTTTTAATTATTTTTGCTTTTAGGTCAAAATTATAAACTTTTAATTGTTTTCCAGTTTTTAATTCTTTTGTTTTGTTTCTACTTACAACAAAATTATAAACTTTTGTTACTGCCATTAGTTTTCAAAAAATGAACATAGATGCACCTATAGAGAAAATTCGACCTAAATTCATAGTTTTAAAATGAACTCGAAAAAGTTGGCATAGCATGTGCATGTACAAAACGGACAATGGTATCATACTGCCTGTTACAAAGTTGGCATGGTATCATCATAATAGTTATGGAGAAAGTCTTCACTTTTTCTTCGCTTGTGTCATTTGCTTATTGCGCCAGAACCATGGATAATCTTCATCGCTTATCGGGATGCTTGGGTCAGCCTTGACTTTGAAGGGAGGAATTTCATGAAACTTTTCATACTCTTGAGATATGTCTGTCTTGCCCTCCACTCCCGGGATGTCCCTTTTCCCGAAAGAACTATGTGGCGCTTTGGCTCATCGTATGATGTATTCGCTTCCTTATCTTTTCTTTTCTCGGTCTGGTAGACATGTCCTTCACATAGATAACCTGTGCCACATCATTGGCTAGGATGAACGGTTCGTCGCTGTACCCAAGATTTTTCAGATCCACTGTTGTCATTCCGCATCGTGGGTCTACCTGCATTCGCCTCCGACAGATTGACCCATTTGCACTTAAACAAAGGGACCTTAAAATCATGTCCGTAGTCAAGTTCCCATATGTCCACTATGTAACCATAATATGTGTCCTTTCCCTCTCGGTTGCTGCATCAAAGCGGACACCGCTGTTTTGGTTGGTGCTCTTTTGATCTTGGTCAATCGTAAGATGTATTCCCATTTATCTCAGATCTTGTGTAAATCAATACAGTCAAAGATGGTCCCCTGGACAACAAGTACAGCTCATCACAAACAGTCTTGTCACCTCTGAGACGTGTTTCCAACCAACTGCTGAAAGTCCTGATGTGTTCACATGTAATCCAGTCCTCGACCGCTCCGGTGTTTATAGCGCAGATCTGTTCTTGTGTTCATCGACATACGGGTCACCAAGGTAGAGTTCTAGAAACTCTGTAGTGTGCTTGAGACCAAGAATATCCGTCCCTACATATTATTGAGTCCCTTCCAAGCGTGTTTTTCCATCAATCGCCCCTCATACCGCGATTTAGGGAGACCTCTCTTCTTAAGGCCAGGAATAAAGTCAACACAAAACCCGATGACATCCTCTCGCTTGATGGCCCATGGAGATGCTTCCTTCCGCCTAGCGTGGTTACGGACATATTTCTTTAGGACTCCCATGAACCTCTCAAAGGGGAACATATTGTGTAGAAATACGGGCCCCGAATGACAATCTCGCCGACTAGATGAACTAGGACGTGCGCCATGATATTGAAGAAGGATGGTGGGAACACCAGCTCAAAACCGACAAGACATTGCGCCACATCACTCCTTAGCGTTGGTACGATTTCTGGATCGATCACCTTCGAGATATTGCATTGAGGAATGCACATAGCTTCACAATGGCTAATCGGACGTTTTCGGTAGAAGCCCCTCAATGCAACCGAAGCAGTTGCGCCATAATCACGTGGCAGTCATGAGACTTTAGGTTCGGAACTTTTCTCCGCATATTTATCATTCCCTTTATATTCGACGAGAAGCCAGTCGGGACCTTCATATCGAGCAGGCATTCAAAGAAGATTTCTTTTCTTCTTTCGTAAGAGCGTAGCTGGCAGGACCTTCATAGTGCTTCGGAGGCATGCCCTCTTTTTCGCAAGCATGCAGGTCCTCCTGCCTCGTGTGTATCTTTTGTCTTCCCATACACGCCCAAGAAGCCTAGCAGGTTCACGCAAAGGTTCTTCGTCACGTGCATCACATCGATCAAGAGTGGACCTCTAGGTCTTTCCAAGAGGGTAGGTCCCAAAATATAGATTTCTTCTTCCACATGGGTGCGTTTCCTCGGCGCCATTCGAACAGCTAGTGCGCCGGGACCCTTTCCAAAGATTAAGTGTAAATCATTGACCATAGCAAGTACGTGATCACCGGTACGCATGGCGGGCTTCTTCCTGTGATCTGCCTCGCCTTTGAAATGCTTGACTTTCTTCCGACATTGATGGTTGGTCGGAAGAAATCGACGATGGCCCAGGTACACATTCTTCCTGCATTTGTCTAGGTATATACTTTCAGTGTCATCTAAACAGTGTGTGCATGTGTGGTATCCCTTGTTTGTCTGTCCTGAAAGGTTACTGAGAGCGGGCCAATTGTTGATGGTCACGAACAGCAACGCCTTTAGGTTAAATTCCTCCTGTCTGTGCTCATCCCACGTACGTACACCGTTTCCATTCCACAACTGTAAAAGTTCTTCAACTAATGGCCTTAGGTACACATCAATGTCGTTGCCGAGTTGCTTAGGGCCTTGGATGAGAACTGGCATCATAATGAACTTCCGCTTCATGCACATCCAAGGAGGAAGGTTATACATACATAGAGTCACGGGCCAGGTGCTGTGATTGCTGCTCTGCTCCCTGAAAGGATTAATGCCATCCGCGCTTAAATCAAACCATACGCCCTTGGGTCCTTTGCAAACTCATCCCAGATTTCTCTCGATTTTTCTCCACCGCAACCCGTCGCCAGGTACTCTCAACTTCACGCCTTTCTTACGGTCCTCACTGTGCCATCGCATCAACTTGGCATGCTCTTTGTTTCGAACAGACGTTTCAACCATGGTATTATAGGAGCATACCACATCACCTTCGCAGAACCCTCTTCCGGAGGCTCGCCGTCAACATCACCGTGGTCATCTCGTCGATCTTATATCGCAATGCACCGCATACCGGGCATGCGCTCAGATCCTTGTATGCACCACGGTAGAGGATGCAGTCATTAGGGCATGCATGTATCTTCTGCACCTCCAATCCTAGAGGGCATACGACCTTCTTTGCTGCGTATGTACTGTCGGGCAATTCGTTATCCTTTGTAAGCTTTCTTCTTCAATATTTTCAGTAGCTTCTCAAATCCTTTATCAGGCACAACATTCATTGCCTTCCACTGCAGCAATTCCAGTACGGTACCGAGCTTTGTGTTGCCATCTTCGCAATTGGGGTACAACCCTTTTTTGTGATCCTCTAACATGCGATCGAACTTCAGCTTCTCCTTTTGACTTTCGTGATTATGCGTCCTTGCATCGACAATGACCCGCGGAGATCATCATCATCGGGCACATCGTCTGGTTCCTCTTGATCTTCAGCAGCTTCACCCGCTGCAGCATCATTGGGCACATCGTCGGTTCCTCTTGATCTTCACCAGCTCCCCGCTGCAGCATCACCGTATTCAGGGGGCACGAGTTGTCATCGTATTCTTCTTCTTCGCCGCCTTCCATCATAACCCCTATTTCTCCGTGCCTCGTCCAAACATTATAGTGTGGCATGAAACCCTTGTAAAGCAGGTGGGTGTGAAGGATTTTCCGGTCGAGTAAGACTTCAGATTCCCACATTTAATGCATGGACAACACATAAAACCATTCTGCTTGTTTGCCTCAGCCGCTTCGAGAAACTCATGCACGCCCTTAATGTACTCGGAGGTGTGTCTGTCACCGTACATCCATTGCCGGTTCATCTGAGTGCATTATATATAATTAAGTGTGTCAAAAACCATTACAGAACTTCATGAATAGATAAATAAGTTACCAAATTAATAGAAGTTCATCATCACATTAAAACCAAAGTACATACATAGTTCTCATATAACAACATATAGATCTCCAGAGCATCTAATTAATTAAACCATACATTGAAACTATGTAAAACATTTCAATGCGAAAACAAATGCAATCATAATCGCAACCAAGGTAACAATTGATCCAACGGCATAATGATACCAAGCCTCCGTATGAATGGCATATTTTCTAATCTTTCTAATCTTCAAGCGCATTGCATCCATCTTGATCTTGTGATCATCGACGACATCCGCAACATGCAACTCCAATATCATCTTCTCCTCCTCAATTTTTTTTATTTTTTGCTTCAAGAAATTGTTTTCTTCTTCAACTAAATTTAACCTCTCGACAATAGGGTCGGTTGGAATTTCCGGTTCACATACCTCCTAGATAAATAAAATCTATGTCATGTTGGTCGGCATAATTTTCATAAACAATAAATGAACCAATAGTTATAAAGATAATATATACCACATCCAAATCATAGACAGGACGAGGGCCGACGGGGGCGGATACCAAAACCATCGCACTATATAAGATGCAATAATAAAAGTAAGATAATAATACAAGTAAGAATATTTTTCCTTTCAGAAAGAAGATAAGAACAAGAGGTTCACCACGGTGGTGCCGGCGATGAGATCGGCACGGGTGATCGACGGCGGTGAAGACGGGGACGGGGCGTGACGGACCGCTAAACCTAGATAAATATTGAGGAAAATGGAGCTTGGAGGTCGAGCTTGGAGAGGAGAAATCTTAAGTAGTGTGGCTCGGGCATTTCATCAAACACCTCATGTGCATAGGAGGTGATCTAGAGCACCACAAAGCCCCCCCTCGCCGGCCAGAGAAAAACAGAGCACTGGAGTGCTCTGCTCGCGGGCGAGGGGAATATATAGGCAGCACTATTGGTCCCGGTTCGTGGCATGAACCGGTACAAAGGGAAGCCATTGGTCCCGGTTCATGCCACCAACCGGGACCAATGATGGTGGGCCAGGAGCCAGGCCCATTGGTCCCGGTTTGTCCCACCAACCAGGACCAACGGTCCAGACGAACCGGGACCAAAGGCCCACGTGGCCCGGCCGCCCCCCTGGGCTCACGAACCGGGTCCAATGCCCCCATCGGTCCCGGTTCTAGACTGAACCGGGACTAATGGGCTGACCTGGCCTGGACCGTTGCCCCCTTTTCTACTAGTGCACGCACGAAATTAGTTTTTTTAAATCACAGAAACATGCTTTTGTGTTGATTCTTTATGCTGCTGCAATAGACAAATTGCCCAGGACTTCCTATTTTGGTAGGATTTTTAAAGTTCCAGAAGTTTGCGTTAGTTACAGATTGCTACAGATTGTTCTGTTTTTGATAGATTATGTTTTTCGTGTGTTGTTTGCTTATTTTGATGCATCTATGGCTAGTATTAAGTGGTATGAACCATAGAGAACTTGGAATACAGTAGGTTTAACACCAATATAAATAAAGAATGAGTTCATTACAGTACCTTATGTGGTGGTTTTGTTTTCTTTCACTAACGGAGCTTATGAGATTTCCTGTTGAGTTTTGTGTTGTGAAGTTTTCAAGTTTTGGGTAAAGATTTGATGGACTATGGAATAAGGAGTGGCAAAATCCTAAGCTTGGGGATGCCCATGGCACCCCAAGATATTCAAGAATAGCCAAAAGCCTAAGCTTGGGGATGCCCCCGGAAGGCATCCCCTCTTTCGTCTTCGTTCATTGGTAACTTTACTTGGAGCTATATTTTTATTCGCCACATGATATGTGTTTTGCTTGGAGCTTCGTGTATGATATTAGTATTTGTTTTTTAGTTTTCCACAATCATCCTTGCTGTACACACCTTTTGGGAGAAGACCACTTGAATGGAATTTATTAGAATACTCTATGTGCTTCACTTATACCTTTTGAGCTAGATAGTTTTTGCTCTATGTGCTTCACTTATATCTTTTAGAGCACGGCGGTGGCTTAATTTTGTAGAAATTGCTAGTATCTCATGCTTCACTTATATTATTTTGAGAGTCTTTTAGAACAGCATGGTATTTGCTATGGTTATAAAATTGGTCCTAGAATGGTAGGCATCCAAGTTGGGTATAATAAAAACTATCATAGGAAGTGAATTGGATGCTATGATCAATTTGATACTTGATAATTGTTTTGAGATATGGAGGTAGTGATATTAAAGTCATGCTAGTTGGGTGATTATGAATTTAAAGAATGCTTGTGTTGAAGTTAGCAAGTCCCGTAGCATGCACATATGGTGAAAGTTGTGTAACAAATGTATTGCATAGAGTGCTCTTTTGATTGCCTTCCCTTGAGTGGAGGTCGGGGGCGCGCGATGGTTAACTCCTACCAACCTCCCCCCTAGGAGCATGCGTAGTAGTACTTTGCTTCGAGGGCTAATAAAACTTTTGCAATAAGTATATGAGTTCTTTTGACTAATGTTGAGTCCATGGATTATACGAACTTTTACCTTTCCATCATTGCTAGCCTCTTCGGTACCGTGCATTGCCCTTTCTCACCTTGAGAGTTGGTGCAAACTTCGCCAGTGCATCCAAACCCCGTGATACGATACGCTCTATCACACATAAACCTCCTTATATCTTCCTCAAAACAGCCACCATACCTACCTATTATGGCATTTCCACAGCCATTCTGAGATATATTGCCATGCAACTTTCCACCGTTCCATTTATCATCATGACACGCATTACTATTGTCATATTGCCATTGCATGATCATGTAGTTGACATCGTATTTGTGGCAAAGCCACCATGCATAATTTTTCATACATGTCACTCTTGATTCATTGCACCATCCCGGTACACCGCCGGAGGCATTCATATAGAGTCATATCTTGTTCTAGTTTTGAGTTGTAATTCATGTGTTGTAATCAATAAAAGTTTGATGATCATCATTATTAGAGCATTGTCCCCAAAAAGAAAAAAGAAAAAAAGAAAAAAAAAGAAAGGCCAAAGAAAAAAAAAGAAAAAAAAAAGAAAAAAAGAAAAGGAAAAAAAGAAAAAGAAAAAGGGGCAATGTTACTATCTCTTTTCCACACTTGTGCTTCAAAGTAACACCATGTTCTTCATATAGCGAGTCTCATATATTGTGCTTCAAAGCAGCACCATGTTTTTCATATAGCGAGTCTCATATGTTATCACTTTCATATACTAGTGGGAATTTTTCATTATAGAACTTGGCTTGTATATTCCTACGATGGGCTTCCTCAAATGCCCTAGGTCTTCGTGAGCAAGCAAGTTGGATGCACACCCACTTAGTTTCTGTTGTTGAGCTTTCATACATTTATAGCTCTAGTGCATCTGTTGCATGGTAATCCCTACTCCTCATGTTGACATCAATTGATGGGCATCTCCATAGCCCGTTGATTATCCTCGTCAATGTGAGACTTTCTCTTTTTTTGTCTTCTCCACACAACCTCCATCATCATATTCTATTCCACCCATAGTGCTATATCCATGGCTCACGCTCATGTATTGCGTGAGAGTTGAAAAAGGCTGAAGCGCGTTAAAAAGTATGAACCAATTGTTTGGCTGAAACCGGGGTTGTTCTTGATGGGAGTATTTTGTGTGATGAAAATGAAACATAGCCTAACTATATGATTTTGTAGGGATGAACTTTCTTTAGCCATGTTATTTTGAGAAGACATGATTGCTTTGATTAGTATGCTTGAAGTATTACTATTTCTTATGTCAATATGAACTTTTATTTTGAATCATTGGGATCTGAACATTCATGCCACAATAAAGAAAATTACATTGAGAATTATGCTAGGTAGCATTCCACATCAAAATTCTGTTTTATCATTTACCTACTCGAGGACGAGCAGGAATTAAGCTTAGATGCTTGATACGCCTCCAACGTATCTATAATTTTTTATTGTTCCATGCTATTATATTACCCCTTTTGGATGTTTATGGGCTTTATTTTACACATTTATATCATTTTTGGGACTAACCTACTAACCGGAGGCCCAGCCCGTATTGCTGTTTTTTTTGCCTATTTCAGTATTTCGAAGAAAAGGGATATCAAACGGAGTCCAAACGGAATGAAACCTTCGGGAGCGTGATTTTTGGAACGAACGTGATCCAGAGGACTTGGAGTGCAAGTCAAGAAGCGGCCGAGGCGGCCACGAGGGTAGGGGGCGCCCACCCCCTGTGGCGCGCGCCTGCCTTGTGGGCCCTCAAAGTGCCACCGACGCATTTCTTCCTCCTATATATACCCATGTACCCGAAAACATCCAGGGAGCCAACGAAAAACAATTTCCACCGCCGTAACCTTCTGTGTCCGCGAGATCCCATCTTGGAGCCTTCGCCGGCGCTCCGCCGGAGGGGGAATCGACCACAGAGGGCTTCTACATCAACACCATAGCCCTTCCGATGATTTGTGAGTAGTTTACCATAGACCTTCGGGTCCATAGTTATTAGCTAGATGGATTCTTCTCTAGTTTTGGATCTCAATACCATGTTCTCCCCCTCTCTTGTGGAGATCTTTTCAATGTAACTCTTTTTGCGGTGTGTTTGTCGAGATCCGATGAATTGTGGGTTTATGTTCAAGTTTATCTATGAGAAGTATTTGAATCTCCTCTGAATTCTTTTATGTATGATTGAGTTATCTTTGCAAGTCTCTTAGAATTATCAGTTTGGTTTGGCCTACTAGATTGATCTTTCTTGCCATGGGAGAAGTGCTTAGCTTTTGGTTCAATCTTGCGGTGTCCTTACCCAAAGGATGTTAGGGGTTGCAAGGCACGTATTGTATTGTTGCCATCGAGGATAAAAAGATGGGGTTTATATCATATTGCATGAGTTTATCCCTCTACATCATGTCATCTTTCTTAATGCGTTACTCTGTTCTTATGAACTTAATACTCTAGATGCATGCTGGATAGCGGTCGATGTGTGGAGTAATAAGAGTAGATCCTGGCAGGAGTCGGTCTACTTGTCATGGAAGTGATGCCTATATACATGATCATGCCTAGATAATCTCATAATTATTCGCTTTTCTATCAATTGCTCGACAGTAATTTGTTCACCCACCGTAATACTTATGCTATCTTGAGAGAAGCCACTAGTGAAACCTATGGCCCCCGGGTCTATCTTTTATCATATAAGCTTTCAATCTACTTTTATTTGCATCTTTACTTTTCCTATCTATATTATAAAATACCAAAATATATTTATCTTATCATACTATCTCTATCAGATCTCACTTTCGCATGAAGTGGTCGTGAAGGGATTGACAACCCTTTATTGCGTTGGTTGCGAGTTCTTTGTTTGTTTGTGTAGGTGCGTGGGACTTTTGAGGAGCCTCCTACTGGATTGATACCTTGGTTCTCAAAGACTAAGGGAAATACTTACGCTACTATTGCTGCATCACCCTTTTCTCTTCAAGGAAAACCAACGCAAGCTCAAGACGTATCAACGGTGCACAACTATCTCAGTTACGGATATGTCGCAGGCCAGGTGTGTCATGGATATTGCGGATGCACGCGGTGCATGGATGATACAACGTCTCAGCAGCTAACGTCAAGGAAAGATGGCGGGTCTAGAAAAATCATGTACATGGGGCATCGAAGATGGCTCGAACAGGACGACCCGTGGAGAAACCGTGGAGATCTATTCAATGATCACGCGGAGCATCGAGGACCTCCACGTACGCGGAGCGGCGCCGAAATCGATGAGCTGTTGAAAACTGGAAGGAGTGCCCCGCGCTGGGAAAGACGATGAAAAAGGCGCTGGAGCCACTGCTGAAGGTATGGAAGACGAGGTCTGTGTTGTGGGACTTGGAGTACTGGAAAAAACTCGATACACCTCATTGCCTCGATCAAATGCATATATGTAAGAATGTCCTTGAGAGCTTGCTCGCGACACTGATGAACATGTCGGATAAGACCAAGGATGGGCCGAAGGCAAGAAAAGACTTGCAAGATTTGAATATCAGGGAAGATCTGCACATGCCGCCCCGTAAAAATTCAGACGAGACAGAGATGGAGACAGAGGCGCGGGAGAAGAAGGGCAATAAAATAAAGAAAGAGGATTATTGCCCCCCTTCTTGCTTCACCTTATGTCAGGCTGAGATCGATCAATTCTTTAAGTGCCTTACCGGAGTCAAAGTTAGTTCCGGTTATTGTGGAAAGATAAGTAGATATCTAGACACGGACAAGAAAGGGTTCAGCGGGATGAAGTCCCATGACTGTCATGTGATGATGACGCGGATACTACCTATTGCCCTTAGAGGGATAAGGGACAAGCACTTCCGTGACACGCTTATTGGTCTCTTCAACTTTTCGACGTCATCTCTCGAAAGTCGATCAGTGTGAAGTAGCTCCGAAGGCTACAAGAAGAGATCGTTGTGATGCTGAATGAGCTTGAGATGTACTTCCCGCCCGCGTTCTTTGACGCGATGGTGCATCTATGTGTCCATATTGTGGACGAGATAATAGACCTGGGGCCGTCATTCCTGCACAACATGATGCCGTTTGAGAGGATGAATGGGATCATCAAAGGATTCGCTCGTAACATGTCCCGTCCGGATGGAAGCATCATCCAGGGCTATTTGACACAAGAGTCCATCTCTTTCTGCAAGAATTTTCTATATGGCGCAGACCATCCGTCTGGTCTTAGTGTTGGTTTGCCCGTTAACAAGCACGATGGGAGGCTCGAAGGAGAAGGTCACTCCAACGGTCGCAGGGAACTTCACGTGGCATACTCATATCGACGCAGCGACTTTGACAGAGCAAACTTGGTAGTGCTACAACACCTAGACGAGGTAGATCCTTTCGTGGCACTGCACAAAGAAATTATCGCAAAGAAGTATCGTGACCGGGGGTATGCAGGATTCGACGCCGGTTACTAGAGAGCACAACTCCACTTTCCTGCATTGGTTCAAAGAGCATATTATTGCTAATCCCTCGGAGGAGGGCTCTAAGGACGGATTGCTCATATACGCCTTAGCACATGGCCCCTCGCCCAACCTCGTAACCTATCAGGCATACGATATCAACAGATGCACGTTTTACACGGAGGCCAAAGATATGGACAGTGATGATCAGAACTCAAGGGTGACGATGGAATGCATGACCGGCAGCGACAACGACACAACTGAAAGATTTTACGGAAGGGTCGAGGAGATCTGGGAGCTTCTACTCTGGACTGCACAACACGACGACGTTCCATGTTAGATGGGCTAAGAATTTCGAAAGAGAAAACCGGAATTTCACTACCATGACTATACCCAACGCCAAGAGCGCTACCGTGAACGCTATCGCAAAAAACGAGCCATGGGTACACGCTAAGCACATGACACAATGCTTCTTCATAACTGACCCGCTCAATCCCAGCCGTGTTGTCGTGAGGAGAGGCAAAAGGAACATTATTGGAATGGATGGAGTCACCGACGAGGAAGACTACGATCAGTACGACAACCCAATGAGGGAAGATGACGATGATGATGAAGTATATGTCAAAAGAAGAATCAATACTACATTATTACCTAAGAAAAATCATACTCCATGGAAAAGGCAAAGTCACAATAAGAAGCTCAACTATTCTTCAACGAACAAGAAGGGAAAGAAGCTGACTCAAAAATGAAAACGTCAACGCTGAGGAACCGTATGTTATCGGTCAAATGATGTAATATATATGTTCCTATTTTGTATACACACTTAGCTATTATTATGCATGGGTCCAATGATGTAATATATATTTTCCTATTTTGTATACATATTTAACCGTCAAATGGTGCAATATATATCGCATTCCCTTCATTCACTGCTCTCAGAAAAAAAAGTGAGAGAAAATAAAGGAAAAGAAAATAGAAGGAAACAAACAGGAAAATTGCTATATAGGTACTAGTTATAGCAGCAGCGCTTTTGTGAGAAAAGAACTACAGCTAGTCAAGATAGCAGTAGCGGTTTCTACACAAAACCGCTATAGCTACTTGATACGTCTCCAACGTATCTATAATTTATGAAGCATTCATGCTATTTTATTATCTGTTTTGAATGTTTATGGGCTTTATTATACACTTTTATATTATTTTTGGGACTAACCTTTTAACCGGAGGCCCAGCCCATATTGTTGTTTTCTCGCCTATTTCAGTGTTCCGAAGAAAAGGAATATCAAACCGAGTCCAAACGGAATGAAACCTTCGGGAGCGTTATTTTTGGAACGGAAGCGATCCAGGAGACTTGGAGTTGAAGTCAAGGAAGCTTCGACGTGGCCACGAGGGTGGGGGGCACCCCCTCCCCCTACTGGGCGCGCCCCCTTGTCTCGTGGGCCCCTCGAGGCTCCCCCGACCGACTTCTTTCGCCTATATATTCCCATATACCCTAAAAACATCGAAGCGAACAATATATCAGGAGTTCCACCGCCGCAAGCCTCTGTAGCCACTAAAAACCTCTCGGGAGCCCATTCCGGCACCCTGCCGGAGGGGGGATCCCTCACCGGTGGCCATCTTCATCATCCCGGCGCTCTCCATGACGAGGAGGGAGTAGTTCACCCTCGGGGCTGAGGGTATGTACCAGTAGCTATGTGTTTGATTTCTCTCTCTCATGGTCTCTCTATGGCACGATCTTGATGTATCGCGAGCTTTGGTATTATAGTTGGATCTTATGATGTTTCTCCCCCTCTACTCTCTTGTAATGGATTGAGTTTTCCCTTTGAAGTTACCTTATCGGATTGAGTCTTTAAGGATTTGAGAACACTTGATGTATGTCTTGTCGTGCTTATCTGTGGCGACAATGGGATATCACGTGATCCACTTGATGTATGTTTTGGTGATCAACTTATGGTTCCGCCATGAACCTATGCATAGGGGTTGGCACACGTTTTCGTCTTGACTCTCTGGTAGAAACTTTGGGGCACTCTTTGAAGTACTTTGTGTTGGTTGAATAGATGAATCTGAGATTGTGTGACGCATATCGTATAATCATGCCCACGGATACTTGAGGTGACAATGGAGTATCTAGGTGACATTAGGGTTTTGGTTGATTTGTGTCTTAAGGTGTTATTCTAGTATGAACTCTTGAATAGATAGAATAGAAAGGATAACTTTGAGGTGGTTTCGTACCCTACCATAATCTCTTCGTTTGTTCTCTGCTATTGGTGTCTTTGGAGTGACTCTTTGTTGCATGTTGAGGGATAGTTATATGATCCGGTTATGTTATTATTGTTGAGAGAACTTGCACTAGTGAAAGTATGAACCTTAGGCCTTGTTTCCTACGACTGCAATACCGTTTGTGCTCACTTTTATCATTAGTTACCTTGCTGTTTTTATATTTTCAGATTACGAAAACCTATATCTACTATCCATATTGCACTTGTATCACCATCTCTTCGCCGAACTAGTGCACCTATACAATTTACCATTGTATTGGGTGTGTTGGGGACACAAGAGAATCTTTATTATTTGGTTGCAGGGTTATTTGAGAGAGACCATCTTCATCCTACGCCTCCCACTGATTGATAAACCTTAGGTCATCCACTTGAGGGAAATTTTCTACTGTCCTACAAACCTCTGCACTTGGAGGCCCAACAACGTCTACAAGAAGAAGGTTGTGCAGTAGACATCAAGCTCTTTTCGGGCGCCATTGCCGGGGAGGTGAGTGCTTGAAGGTATATCTTTAGATCTTGCAATCGAATCTTTTATTTTTCTTGTTTTATCACTAGTTTAGTTTATAAAAGAAAACTACAAAAAATGGAGTTAAGTTTGTCTCATACGCTTCATCTTTTTAATATCTTTCATGAGTATGATGGAAAGGAAAATTGTGCTCAATTGCTAGAAGAAGAATGCATTAAAATGCTTGGCACTAGATCTTTGTATGATGAGCATGATTGCAATGTTGTTAGTATGAATTCCTTGAATATACATGATGCTAATGATATGCAAAGCCACAAGCTTGGGGATGATATGTTTGATGAAGATGATATGTTTAGTCCCCCAAGTTTTGGTGAGCATATTTATTATGATGAAAGCATGCCTCCTATTTATGATGATTATATTGATGAAAGTGGATTTGGAGAGGTCATGACTTTTTTTAGTGATGAATCCAGTATTTCGGAAGAGGTCCCAATTGATTATGAGAACAAAGATGCTATCTATGATGATTATTGTGATGACTTGTATGTTATTAAGCATAATGATAACTGTGAAACTTGCTATCATGATTTTAGTTTTCAATTGGATTATGCTTCACACGATAGTTATTTTGTTGAGTTTGCTCCCACTACTATTGATGAGAATAAATTTTCTTATGTGGAGAGTAGTAAAAATTTTGTGCTTGTAGATCATGAAAAGAATGCTTTAGGTGCTGGTTATATTGTTGAATTCATTCATGATGCTACTGAAAATTATTATGAGGGAGGAATATATGCTTGTAGGAATTGCAATAATATCAAGTTTCCTCTCTATGTGCTTAAAGTTTTGAAGCTATGCTTGTTTTGCCTTCCTATATATGCTAGTTAATTATTGTTCCCATAAGTTGTTTGCTCACAAAATCCCTATGCATAGGAAGTGGGTTAGACTTAAATGTGCTAGTCATGTGCTTCATGATGCTCCCGTTATGTTTCAATTCTTATCTTTTATGTGAGCATCATTGCTATCATCATGCCTAGCTAGAAAGGCATTAAAGAAAAGCGCTTGTTGGGAGACAACCCAATATTTACCCTTACTGTTTTTGTGTGTTCACATGATTATGCTACTGTAGTAATCATGTTTTATAACTTTTGTTTCAATAAAGTGCCAAGTAAGACCTTTAGGATAGCTTACGGTGATAGTTGTGTTGATCCTGCTGAAAATCAGAAACTTTTGCACCCAGTAAATTAGTTCTTTTAATTTACAGAAACATGCTTCTGATAAGATTCGTTTTTCTATGGATTGGTACACAAATTTCTTAGGACTTCCTAATTTTGTAGTGTTTTTGGAGTTTCAGAAGTATACGTTTAATATAGATTACTACAGACTGTTCTGTTTTTGACAGATTCTGTTTTCTATGTGTTGTTTGCTTATTTTGATGAATCTATGAGTAGTATCGGAGGGTACGAACTATAGATAAGTTGGAGTACAGTAGATATTACACCAATATGAATTTAGAATGATTTCATTACAGTACCTAAGTGGTGGTTTTATTTTCTTATACTAAAGGAGCTTACGAGTTTTCTGTTGAGTTTTGTGTTGTGAAGTTTTCAAGTTTTAGGTAAAGATTCGATGGACTATGGAATAAGGAGTGGCAAGAGACTAAGCTTGGGGATGCCCAAGGCACCCCAAGGTAATATTCAAGGACAACCAAGAGCCTAAGCTTGGGGATGCCCCGGAAGGCATCCCCTCTTTTGTCTTCGTCTATCGGTAACTTTACTTGGAGCTATATTTTTATTCACCATATGATATTGTCACATCCTAGCTAGTCCATGCATTAGAGTGTTGCATCATGTCTACCTTTCATCAGAAACTTGAATTGGGGAAGACAGAACCCCCAGAACCCCTCTGAATTCAACTAGGTTTACTAAAAAAAATATTTTCAATGAACCTGAAATGCCGTTCTAAAAAGTTCACCCTCTTTGTCTTGGGTTAGAACCCCTGGCAAAATTGGTGCACAATTTCTAGGTCAACAGAAGGCCATTGAATTAAATCATATGTACCTTGCATTTGGGCATTTAAATGCTAGTAAATATTTTAAATGCTCAAATAACTCCAAACTAAAATGTTCCATGCTGGATTTATTCCAACTAGGGACCATGTGCAGTTTGGTGATTTTTGGAGTTGCCTAGGTATTTTTAGAAATGCAACAAACCTACAGAAATAATTAAAAAACAGAAACAAATGGAAAAACCCTTACCTGGCCGAACCCTAGCCCCGGCCCACCTGGCGGCCCAGCGCTGTGCTGGCCCATGCCAGCCAGCTGCTTCTTCCTCGCCATGGAGGCACAGAGCTGACGCCGGCGAGCGCGAGCTCGCCACGGTGCCAACAGCTTGCCGCTTCGCGCGCCTGGACGCTGGTCAGGCTCCACATCGTCTCCCCGACCCCGTGGACACCTCATTCGCCCCCCTGCCTCTCTCCCTCGCTCTCTCGCACCATGGCCGACGCACCCGCCGCCGCACCGCCGACGTAGTCGTGTTCCCTGCCGTCCCCGTGCTGCGCCACCGTGTCCATTCGCTCCGCCACCGTCGACTACATCGAGCAGGTCGAGCCCCGAGTGCTCGCACACTCTGCAACGCCTCCGCCGGCCCCGTCTTCGTCGACCACTGCCGAAGATCCCCTTCGACGTCGCCACCGCATCAGCTCGTCTCCGACCGCGCCGTCCGTTTCTTCATGACCGCCGTGAGCTCAGCTACCTCCCCCTCCTCTCATTTTGCCCTCTCATGCACCGTAGCAACTGCACGAAGCATCACCGCACGTGCCACCGCCGAGCTCGTCGCCGACGTGTCTCCAGCCACCCACTGGCCACGCCACCTTGTCCACTAACTTCACCGCACTCCCAGAAGGCCGTAGCACCACTCCACGCACCTCGCCGTGTCCCGAAGCCTCGGGTTCACTTTCACCCGACTCTGACGACCACCCAGCTCGTCGCCGGCGACGTTTCCGACCACCCCGAGCTCAGCCACCACCACCAAACGCCGCGGCAAGCCTCCAGCTACCTGTAGATGGTCTCCGCCGTCCATTTGGTCGCCGGAATGCTCTAACCCACTCTCTCTGCCGCGTCTGGCCTCGCCGGCGGCTAAACGCCGGTGTGTTGGACCGTTGACCTTGACTGGGTGGGCCCAAGTTGACTCCCCTGAGTCTATGACAAGTGGGCCCCCCTCTGCTAATTAACTTAGTTTAGTTTTAACTAATTTTAGTTAGTTTAATTAATTACTGACATGCGGGACCCACTGGTCAGGTTGACCTGGACAACCCCTTTGACCACTGACGTCACCCTGACGCACTGCTGACGCAATAACTAATTTTTGGATTTATTTTTATATAGGAAATTCCAGAAATTGTTGCAAACTTCAAAAATTCATAGAAATTAATCTGTAACTCCAAATGCAAAGATTTATATATGAATTTTGATCTTAAAAATTCAATCTATCCATTGGTAATGGTTTCATGCATGTCAGAACAAGTTAACCTTGCTGTTTAATCACAACAAGTTAATGCACTAAAATGACTATGTTAAATGAACTAACATTTGAATCTTTGATTCAAATGAGTTCATTCCTTTCTGTTCTGGCTTGCATTAGGCCAAGACACATTCATAATGCCATGTCATAGCATGCATCATATTGTTTCATATCGTCATGTGTTGTTTATGTTCGGTGTGCTTTCGTGATAGGTTCTGCCTCCGAGGATAACCCCGAATATCCCTCTGAAGGGCAGTATCCTACTACCACTACATCAGGCAAGCAACCCATTGATCATTTCGATACAAACCCATGTTCTCGCTTCTGCTCTTGTTTACTGCATTAAGACAACGCGATTCAAACTGCTGTGTGTTGCGGTAGTTGAACCCACTTCCTCTGCATGACATTTCATTGCCACAGTAACTAGATGAAACCCACTAGCATGTGTAGGAGTTGATTGAGCCATATCTGTGTTACCTACCATGCTATGCTTAGAGTTGTGTCGGGTCTGGCTCATCAGGATGATGAACTAGAGTGAAAGGTTGTGTCGGTAACAAGAGTGAGGTGTTGAACACGATTTGGTAAAGGTATCGATGAGAGGCCATGTAGGAGTACATGGTGGGTTGTTTCATTGAGGCTGTCCTTAAGCACTGAGATCTATGTGTGTGATTTAAGATTCAGCTACTACCACACATTGGGATCCTTAATTGACCATCTCGACTTATTAACCACTCTTGTCCTCTGTCCGGGAGTGGCAAGTAGTTTCTGGTGTTTGTAGTATGCTGGGGGCCGCACACAGCGCTGACCATAGGGGTGGGTTGTGTTGCTGTAGGCACGTAGCACGGTGTACCGATTCGCCCGTTTGGTGTCTCGGGAACCCTGTTCACATCGTTCGGGGGCGTTAGTGGAAACCTCGGTCGGACTCCCTGCGGATGGAACCCGAATAGGCGATAAACCTGGACTAGGGACTCGTGTGTTTAGTCAGGCCGTGGCCGACACCCTCGCTGGGCTTCCGCTTGAAGGTTGCCGAGTACACGTCGTGTAGCGGCGATAAGTGGTGAGCGTGTGTGAAGAAGTACACCCTGCAGGGTATAAAACTATTGAATAGCCGCGTCATGATAAAGAACTACTTGGTCACCTATACAGTACATAGACAAGTAAATGGATACTACTAAAAGCCTCAAGATAAGTGTGAGTACCGCGGATGGCCCTCTCGTAGGTTGACGAGAGAGGATCCACGGTGGAGTATTGTGTTGGTGAGTAGTGGACTCGTGTGCGAAAAATGGTTTCCAAATGGTGTATCGTAGGATAGCTTAGCCAAGAGTCAAAGCTGGCTTGCTGCAATAACTCCACTACCTTCTTGAGAATGTGCATGTAAAATAGGATTCTGTTGTAAGACTTGTTGAGTACCTTCGTACTCATGTTTGCTTTAATTAATGTTTTCAGACGACAACACCAACCCCTCCGATGGGTTCTACGTAGACCTCGACGTTGACGAGTGAATAGCCACCCGGGTGGTGATCCAAGACTTGTGAAGGGCCGCTGTAGATAGAAAGGCTTCGCCAAGCCCTTTTTCTTTCTAGTGTCTGTACTCAGACTAGTTTGCTTCCGCATGTGCTTGTATGTTTGTATGACTTGAGTGTATGGTCATGTGACCCCTATCTGTATGAACATGTTATGTATGGCTCCTCGGAGCCTTTTAAATAAAGTACTTGAGTTGTAGAGTTTTGTTGTGATGCCATGTTGTATGTACTCATATCGAGCATATTGCGTGTATGTCTGAAATGCTTGTATGAGTGGGATCCGACAATCTAGTTGTTTATCCTTGGCAGCCTCTCATATGGGGAAATGTAGTCTAGTGCTTCCTGAGCGATAGTAGTCCGCTACATCCTGGATCACCGGAGTCCTGCTAGCCCAGCACTACTGCTCTGGACTCTTGACTGGTCGGCATGTGTTTCACTTTGTTCCTGTGTCTGTCCCTTCGGGGAAATGTCACGCGGTGGCATCCGGAGTCCTGCCTAGCCTGCTACAGCCCGGGTTACCGGAGTCCTGTTAGCCCAGTGCTACAGCCCGGTTGTATAAGTTGATGACCGACATGCTCGATGTGATTCATGTATGCCTGTTCCCATGGGTTAGCGCCGCTTTGGGTTCACGACTAGCCATGTCGGCCCGGGTTCTCTGTCATATGGATGCTAGCGACACTATCATATACGTGAGCCAAAAGGCGCAAACGGTCCCAGGCCATGGTAAGGCGACACCCGTGTGATTACCGTGCGTGAGGCCGCAAAGTGATATGAGGTGTTACCGGCTGGATCGATGTGACTTGGAATCGGGGTCCTGACAGATATGTGTTTTGCTTGGAGCATCATGTTGTTTTATTTTGTTAGTATTTGCTTGCTGTTATTTAGAATAATGTTTTGCATCTATATTTTCAATAAAAATGTCAAGGATAGTGAGGGAGTCCTGGACTAGGGGGTGTCCGGATAGCCGCACTATCATCTGTGGCCGGACTCCTAGACAATGAAGATACAAGATTGAAGACTTCGTCCCGTGTCCAGATAGGACTTTCCTTGGCGTGGAAGGCAAGCTTGGCGATACGGATATGTAGATTTCCTACCATTGTAACCGACTCTGTGTAACCCTAACCCTATTCGGTGTCTATATAAGCGAAGGGTTTTAGTCCGAGGGACTAACAACAATCATACCATAGGCTAGCTTCTAGGGTTTAGCCTCTCCGATCTCGTGGTAGATCTACTCTTGTACCACCCATATCATCAATATTAATCAAGCAGGAGTAGGGTATTACCTCCATCGAGAGGGCCCGAACCTGGGTAAAACATCGTGTCCCTTGTCTCCTGTTACCATCCGCCCAGCCACGATTCGGGACCCCCTACCGAGATCCGCCGGTTTTGACACCGACATTGGTGCTTTCATTGAGAGTTCCTCGTGTCGTCACCTATAGGCCCGATGGCTCCTTCAATCATCAAGAACGACGCAGTCCGGTGAGACTTTTCTCCCGGACAGATCTTCGAATTTGGCGGCTTTGCTGCGGGCCAATTCGCTAGGCCATCCGGAGCAGATCGAAGCTACGCCCCGCCATCAGGTCAGATTTGAAGCTTGAACTATACGACCGATGTCCGCGGAGACTTGATCTTCGACGGATTCGAGCCACAGCCGAGCGTGCCGACTTGTCTCGATGGGTGCGATCTAGCTCGCTGCCGCGAGCGATTGCCTCGAGGCCGCACTCATGCCCGCCGACCCTTAATTCGGGGCCGGTTTCGCCGGTCGAGGACGGGTGGTTGGACAACGCCTCGGGGGCTGAAATCTCTATGGCGATGGAGCCGAACACCATCCCTATCCTTTGCGAAGCTCGTGACTCCCAGGTGTCGGATTCCTCTCCGGACTCCGAACCTCCCGCGCCCCTGCCAGTCGAATCCGACTGGGCGCCGGTTAAGGAGTTCACAGCCGCGGACATCTTTCAGCACTCGCCCTTTGGCGATATCCTGAACTCATTAAAGTCTCTCTCTTTGTCAGGGGGGCCCTGGCCAAACTACGGTCAGGAAGGTTGGGATTCGGACGACGAAGAAATTCAACGCCCACCCACCACCCACTTTGTAGCCACTGTCGATGACTTAACCGACATGCTCGACTACGACTCCGAAGACATCGACGGTATGGACGACGACGCCGGAGACGACCAAGATCCAGCGCCCACGGGGCACTGGAAGGCCACTTCAACTTACGATGTATATATGGTGGACACACCTAAGGGAAGCGATAACGAGGAACGACGGGACTCTGCGAAAGATAATTCCCTCGGGAAGCAGTCAAAGCGGCGGCGTAAGCGCCGCTCAAAACCCCACCTCGACAAAGATAGCACCCACACAGACCCAGCCATAGAGTAGGGTGAGCCGGCAGACGACGAACATGCCACTGAGCAACCATCCGAACAGGCCAACCTGGACAAACAACCCGTCTCCGGCAAAGATAACAGTCCGGACGATCTCACGCCGGACACGTCATCGGAGCAGAAGAACCTCCACAAAGATCTCCTCGCCACTGCACGTAGCTTGAAAAAGCAGAAACAGAAGCTCAGAACAGTGGAAGACGCACTCCGAATGAGATGGAGTAAAGTGCTCAACACCGCAGACTAATATGGAAACAGCCGCCAAACAAAGAGCTACCCAAAGCGCAAATTACTGCCCGAATTCGATGAGGAGGCCATAGAGCCCCCACGATCAAAAAACAAGGAGGCCACCCGGTCGGATAGACGACCACATGGCACACTTAAAGCGGCAAGCGGCGCTGCACACAAGCAGGCACGCGATCCGCATAAGGATTCGCACCAAAAGGACGGCCCAGTTAGATCTATCTATGGGCCAAGGAAACAAGCTCTAGCAAGCAATACAACACGTCAAGTATCCGAACATTACGGCATGCCCAAATATAGAGGCGCCGCGCACCCTCTATGTTTCACCGATGAGGTGCTGGATCATGAATTCCCAGCAGGATTCAAACCCGTAAACATAGAGGCATACAACGGAACTACAGACCCCGGAGTCTGGATTGAGGATTATATCCTCCACATACACATGGCCAGAGGAGATGATCTCCACGCCATAAAATACCTACCCCTCAAGCTCAAAGGGCCAGCCCGGCATTGGCTCAAAAGCCTCCCCGAAAACACCATTGGTAGTTGGGAAGAGCTTGAGGATGCCTTTCGGGCCAATTTCCAGGGAACCTATGTCCGATCTCCGGACGCAGACGATCTAAGTCATATAACCCAACAGCCCGGAGAGTCAGCCCGAAAATTCTGGAATAGGTTCCTCACCAAAAAGAACCAAATAGTCGACTGTCTGGACGCCGAAGCCTTAGCAGCTTTTAAACACAACGCCCGAGACGAATGGCTCGCCAGACACCTTGGCCAGGAAAAGCCAAGAACAATGGCCGCATTAACAAGCCTCATGACCCGCTTTTGCGCGGGAGAAGATAGCTGGCTAGCAAGATGTAGTACCAGCGACCCAAGTACATCCGAAATCAGGGATGGGAATGGGAAACCACTACGCAGCAAGGACCAGCGCCGGATTAAGGGGAACAGTCCAAAGAGCGCAGCAGTCAACGCCGGATTCAAAAGCTCACTGCAGAACAATAAAAAACTGCCCCTTAAGGATAATAGCGATGAGCTATCCAACTTAAACAAAATCTTGGACAAGATATGCCAAATCCACAGTACTCCCGGGAAGCCTGCAAACCATACCCACTGAGATTGTTGGGTCTTCAAGCAGTCCGGCAGACTCAACGCCGAACACAAGAGGCTCGACACACCAAGTGAGGATGATGACGAGCACCGCAAGCAGAGCCCGGGAAAACAAAAGAATTTCCCACAAGAGGTCAAAAATGTAAACTTACTTCAAGTAACAAAAGGGGAAAACAGAGCGACGCCCATTGAATTACGTGCCGCATAGTCTACCCCAGCGGAATCCCAACACTGGTTGTCAAAACCAATCACCTTCGATCATCAGGACTACTCCGAAAATATCCGGAACGCAGGATGGACTGCCTTGATACTAGAACCTATAATCGACGGTCTTCATTTACGCAGGTCCTAATGGACAGCGGCAGTGATTTAAACCTGTTATATCAGGACACAATCCGCGATATGGGGATAGACCCAAATAGGATTAGCCATAGCAACACTTCCTTTCAAGGAATAATGCCAGGCACATACGCCCATTGTACGGGCTCCCTACTATTGGAAGTTATGTTCGGCTCACCCGACAACTCCCGTCGCAAAAAGTTGGTCTTCCACATCGCCCCATTTAAAAGTAGCCATCAAGCACTACTGGGACACGAAGCTTTCGCCCGCTTTAACACAATACCGCATTATGCATCTTTTAAACTCAAAATGCCCGGTCCACGAGGCATCATTTCATTAAGGGGAAGCTGCGCGTGTCCCTCAAGGAAAGAATGTGAGACTGCCTTAACAGCCTCACACTAATACGGCCTTACTGGCCAAAAGCGTCTAAAGCAGGTCGTTCAGACCCCGGACACGATCTTTTATTCAAATAAACATGATGCTTACTAGCCGCGTACCCCCCTTACAAGGGGCTCCACGCATGTACAACAAGAGACAATAAAGCTCAATTTTATTCATTTTTTCCAATTACATTTCCGCACGATTTTTTTTTCAAACTAGGTTCCTCTCTTTTACAGATGAACGCCGTGCTATACCTGTCCAGGATACGGCACAACGGAGACACAGGCGCAGACGTGCAGCAGGGACCCGTTGAAAGGATTCATTTCAGATTAAGACCCTGCGTAAACCTTTTTTCACTGTCTCTTGTTGTTACTCCTCCCCCGGTCTCTTATTATAGCCGAGGAGGAGGCTGGCGTTTTGGCATCGGATGCGTCAGAATTTTGCACGTACCTGGACACCAGGGGCTTGTTACCAAGGGCATTGTTCGGCCCGCTTTATAAAAGACCGAATACCTTAGGGAGTGTTCGGCGTCTCGAGTTAGGCCTTATATGCATCAGCTCCGAATCATGTCTTTGGTCAAATGTTGGGTTTGCCTGGCTCCTGTGTTTTGCTGCCTTACGTTCCGTTCTATCGGCTAACGCGGCACCAGGAGAACTACTGCGATTGTGCCCCGGTACAGCCGGGAGAGCATCTCAGTAGAGAAAGCCGAAAACTGACTGTCATGATACAGCGAGAGACTGGTCAACCACTCGATGACTCACCGGAATGTTTAGAATTCCTCCGCATTAACGAAGGACCGTTTCCCGGTCTGGCACATACGCACCCCGAATTTGGGAGAGTGCGGTGCCCCCAGGGGCTATATCGTAGCCCCACCATCGAACTCCTATGGCTAAGTGAAAGTGATAAAGCATTATAGTCTGGTTGCCTAGTTTGCTACGCTACCACCTCCTTCATAGGACCAAGACGTTGGATTAAGTGTGAAAACGCGACTTCTTTGCAAACACCGCCGCACTATGTGCGTGGGGGCTGAAGCCGAAGACTGCCATCTTTCAGGTTATATACATATATACATCAACGGCCGCACAGGAGGTAGTTTGCTACTTGAAGGCACAAGTATAAAAAAGCTCCTACATTAAATTGAAATGATGTTTCATAAAATTACACATGTCATTCAAACATAACATCCTTCGAGCACTGCGTCTCTATTAAACGAACGCCTGGGAGAACTTCCTCAAAATAGCGCTCGACTGATTCTCGGCTTCCGTCCGAATCTGGGGACGCAATGTCGGTGGCCTTCATCTCAGCCCAGTATGCCTTGACACGGGCAAGAGCCATCCGCGCCCCCTCAATACACACCGACCGCTTCATTGCGTCAATACGCGGCACCGCACCAAGGAACTGCTGCACTAAGCCAAAATAACTCTTCGGTTGGGGTCCGCCTGGCCACAAATGAGTCATGACATGCTTCATGGCTTGTCCGGATAATCGATTCAGCTCGGCCCATTCGGCCAACCGATCGGTTAATGGAAGAGGACGCTCCGGACGATGGAATTGCGACCAAAATAGCTCTTCCCTTCTGTGCCCTTTCTGGCCTCGGAAGTGCTCAATCGCGTCCGCAGCGCCCGCCGCTAAGTCCAGATAAGCATCCTCCAAACTCCACAGCTTGTCCAACTGAGCACACTTCAGATCCGTATATTTCCTCCGCAGCAGAAACGGTTTTCCAGCCGCAATATCCCCGGCCTGACTCAGCTCCTTCTTGGCAGCTCTCACAGCGGAACGGGCATCCTTGGCTCCGGCGGTGGCCTTTTTCAGGTCCTCTTGTTCCGCTTGACGTTCTTTTTCAAGAACCCCGCAGCGGTCGGTAGCATTCTTCAGCTTCAGGGCCATTTGGCCATTTCCTCTTTGCTTCGGTAGTGAGCAGGTCGTTCGGCTTTCAGCTCTTTGGCCGCTGAGGGAGTCCTGGACTAGGGGGTGTCCGGATAGCTGAACTATCATCTTTGGCCGGACTCCTAGACAATGAAGATAGAAGATTGAAGGCTTCACCTCGTGTCCGGATAGGACTTTCCTTGGCGTGGAAGGCAAGCTTGGCGATACGGATATGAAGATTTCCTACCATTGTAACCGACTCTGTGTAACCCTAACCCTATTTGGTGTCTATATAAACCGAATGGTTTTAGCCCGTAGGACGAACAACAATCATACCATAGGCTAGCTTCTAGGGTTTAGCCTCTCTGATCTCATGGTAGATCTACTCTTGTACTACCCATATCATCAATATTAATCAAGCAGGAGTAGGGTTTTACCTCCATCGAGAGGGCCCAAACCTGGGTAAAAACATCGTGTCCCTTGACTCCTGTTACCATCCGCCCAGACGCACAGTTCGGGACCCCCTACCCGAGATCCGCCGGTTTTGACACCGACATTGGTGCTTTCATTGAGAGTTCCTCTGTGTCGTCACATATAGGCCCGATGGCTCCTTCGATCGTCGGCAACGACGCAGTCCAGGGTGAGACTTTTCTCCCCGGACAGATCTTTGTATTCGGCAGCTTTGCGCTGCGGGCCAATTCATTCGGCCATATGGAGCAGATTGAAAGCTACGCCCCTGGCCATCAGGTCAGATTTGGAAGCTTGAACTATACGGCCGATGTCCGCGAAGACTTGATCTTCGACGGATTCGAGCCACGGCCGAGTGTACCGCACTGTCTCGATGGGCATGATCTAGCTCTGCCGCCGAACAGTATTCGGGAGGCCGAACCAGTACCCGCTCCGGTCCTTAATCCGGAGCCGGTTTCGCCGGTTGAGGACGGGTGGTTGGACGCCGAACTATCATCTTTGGCCGGACTCCTAGACTATGAAGATAGAAGATTGAAGGCTTCACCTCGTGTCCGGATAGGACTTTCCTTGGCGCGGAAGGCAAGCTTGGCGATACGGATATGAAGATTTCCTACCATTGTAACCGACTCTGTGTAACCCTAACCCTATTCGGTGTCTATATAAACCGAAGGGTTTTAGTCCGTAGGACGAACAACAATCATACCATAGGCTAGCTTCTAGGGTTTAGCCTCTCTGATCTTGTGGTAGATCTACTCTTGTACTACCTATATCATCAATATTAATCAAGCAGGAGTAGGGTATTACCTCCATCGAGAGGGCCCGAACCTGGGTAAAAACATCGTGTCCCTTGACTCCTGTTACCATCCGCCCAGACGCACAGTTCGGGACCCCCTACCCGAGATCCGCCGGTTTTGACACCGACATTGGTGCTTTCATTGAGAGTTCCTCTGTGTCGTCACATATCGGCCCGATGGCTCCTTCGATCGTCGGCAACGACGCAGTCCAGGGTGAGACTTTTCTCCCCGGACAGATCTTTGTATTCGGCGGCTTTGCGCTGCGGGCCAATTCATTATGCCATCTGGAGCAGATTAAAAGCTATGCCCCTGGCCATCAAGTCAGATTTGGAAGCTTGAACTATACGGCCGATGTCCGCGGAGACTTGATCTTCGACGGATTCAAGCCACGGCCGAGTGTACCGCACTGTCTCGATGGGCATGATCTAGCTCTGCCGCCGAACAGTGTTCGGGAGGCCGAACCTCCCGCGCCCCTGCCAGTCGAATCCGACTAGGCACCGGTCATGGAGTTCACCGCTGCAGACATCTTTCAGCACTCGCCCTTTGGCGATATCCTGAACTCATTAAAGTCTCTCTCTTTGTCAGGAGAGCCCTGGCCGAGCTACGGTCAGGAAGGTTGGGATTCGGACGACGAAGAAATTCAACGCCCACCCACCACCCACTTTGTAGCCACTATCGATGATTTAACCGACATGCTCGACTTTGACTCCGAAGACATCGACGGTATGGACGACGGTGCCGGAGACGATCAAGAGCCAGCGCCCACGGGGCACTGGAAGGCCACCTCGTCATATGACATATACATGGTAGACATCCCAAAAGATGGGAATGACGATGGGACAGCGGAGGATGACCCCTCCAAGAAACAACCGAAGCGCCGACGTCAGCGGCACCGCTCTAAATCCCGCCATAGTAAAAATGGTGATTCCGGCACGGGAGATAATAATACCCCGGACAGTGTTGAAGACGACCCCCTCCAAAGCAGGACTCAAAGACGGGAGGAGGAGAGAGATTCGCATACGACAAAGGCGCGAAAAAAAGAGGCAGAGGACGATAACTATGCGCTCCCCTCCGAAGACGAGGCAAGCCTCGACGACGACGAATTCGTCGTGCCAGAGGATCCCGTCGAACAAGAGCGTTTTAAACGCAGGCTCATGGCCACGGCAAGTAGCCTCAAGAGAAAGCAGCAACAGCTTAGAGCTGACCAAGACCTGCTAGCTGACAGATGGACTGAGGTCCTTGCAGCCGAAGAGTATGAACTTGAACGCCCCTCCAAAAGCTACCCCAAACGCAGGTCGTTGCCTCGATCAGAGGAGGAAGCACCCGCTTACCCAGCACACGACATGGCAGACCGGCCACCACGTGGCCGTGACAGAGAAGCCTCTCGGCCCTCCGCTCAAGCCACGCCCCGACGCCGCTCAAAAAGTACCAAGGCAAGGGACAACGCGCCGGACTTGCGAGATATATTGGAGGATAAGGCAAAGCATACAAGATCGATCTACAGATCGCATGGGCGCCCAACGACTCGGGATGATTACCGTCACTCTGGATACAGCAACCCCGGCCGGGCCGAACACAGTAGACAAAGCTCATATGAGCTACGTCGTGACATAGCCCAATATAGAGGCGCCGCACACCCACTATTCTTCACAGATGACGTAATGGATCATCAAATCCCTGAGGGCTTCAAGCCCGTAAACATCGAATCATACGATGGTACCACAGATCCTGCGGTCTGGATCAAGGACTATCTCCTCCATATCCACATGGCCCGCGGTGATGATCTACATGCCATCAAATACCTCCCACTCAAGCTTAAAGGACCAGCTCGGCATTGGCTCAACAGCTTGCCCGGAGTCAATCGGTTGTTGGGAGGACCCGAAGCCGCATTCCTTGATAACTTTCGGGGCACATATGTGCGACCACCGCACGCCGATGACCTTAGCCATATAATTCAGCAGCCGTAAGAATCGGCCAGACAATTCTGGACGCGGTTCCTAACAAAGAAAAATCAGATCGTCGACTGTCCGGATGCAGAGGCGCTAGCAGCCTTCAAACACAACATCCGTGACGAGTGGCTAGCCCAGCACCTAGGACAGAAAAGACGAAATCCATGGCAGCCCTCACCACACTCATGACCCGCTTTTATGCTGGAGAGGACAGCTGGCTAGCTCAAGCAACAACTCGCCAAACACCCCGGTAGTTCGGATACCAAGGACAGCAATGGCAGGTCGCATCGCAACAAGCATAAACGCCGTATTAACGGTGACAATGCTGAAGATACGGCAGTAAATGCCGGATTCAGAGGCTCCAAACCCGGTCAGCAGAAGAAGCCATTCAAAAGAAATACCCAGGGCCCGTCCAACTTGGACCGAATACTCGATCGCTTGTGCCAGATACATGGAACCCCCGAAAAACCAGCCAATCACACCAACAGGGATTGTTGGGTGTTCAAGCAAGCAGGCAAGCTAAGCGCCGAAAACAACGACAAAGGGCTGCATAGCGATGACGAGGAAGAGCCCCGGGCGCCGAATAATAGAGGACAAAAGGGCTTTCCCACACAAGTGCGGACGGTGAACATGATATACGCAACCCACATACCCAAAAGGGAACGGAAGCGTGCACTAAGAGACGTATATGCGATGGAGCCAGTTGCCCCGAAGTTCAAACCATGGTCCTCCTGCCCGATCACCTTCGATCGAAGAGACCACCCTACTAGCATCCGTCACGGCGGTTTTGCCGTGTTGGTTCTTGACCCAATTATTGATGGATTCCACCTCACAAGAGTCCTGATGGACGGCGGCAGCAGCCTGAACCTGATCTATCAGGATACAGTGCGCAAAATGGGCATAGACCCGTCAAAGATCAAACCCACAAAGACGACCTTTAAAGGCGCCATTCCGTGTTGAGGCCAACTGTACAGGCTCCGTTACACTTGAAGTGGTCTTCGGATCCCAGGATAACTTCCGGAGCGAGGAGTTAATCTTTGATATAGTCCCGTTCTGCAGCGGCTATCACGCACTGCTCGGACGAACCGCATTCGCAAAATTCAATGCGGTGCCGCACTACGCGTACCTCAAGCTCAAGATGCCAGGCCCTCAAGGCGTAATCACGGTCAATGGAAACACCGAGTGCTCCCTCCGAACGGAGGAGCATACGGCTGCCCTTGCGGCAGAAGTGCAAAGCAGCCTCTTAAGGCAATTCTCCAGTCCGGCAAATAAACAATCGGACACTGCCAAGCGCGCCCGGAGTAACCTACAGCAAGACCGCCTGGCACGCTCCGAACAGGCATAGTAATGCGGCCCCAACCCCAGCCCTCGCGAACTCGCGAAGCCGCTACTATGCGTATATAATTACGCTCTGGAAGTATCATGGGCATAGGGGATGGGCCACGACCACGGCATGCCTATAATGCGGCTAGACCGCACTAGGGGCTCCCGTTTGCGTCATTCTCTTTTTTCTTTTTTTTCTTTTTACTTTCAGGACTCGTTCTCCGAAGCCTCGTCCGCATTCGCTACAACACACGATGCAACAGCCAGGAAGCGAAAACTGCGTCGAGTGTCCAGGTGGTCTCTATTACGAGCAGTATACCTGTTTTACATACCACATCGCAAACTTACCCCTGGAAGGGGGACATGTCAAAAGTCCCATACCTTGCGTATCGCACAATTTGTATCATTCTGCTTTTATTTGCAGTCCCTTTCGAATAAAACAATATATAGCTTTTGTCTATTATTGTATTCTTTCCCATTATATATGTTCATTTATGACATTGCGCAACCGTACAATTTGGTACGGCTAATACACCAGGGGCTTATGTACCCCAAAAAACACGGTGTAACAAGTCCGAACACTTTCACAAGTGCGGCACCCCTAACTTATAGCATTATATGCATCGGTTCAATCATGTCTTGGGTCAATAGTTGGGTTTGCCTGCTCCCATGTTTTGGTACCTTACGCCCGTTATATCGGCTAAGGTAGCGCTGGGAGAACCACTGCGATTGTGCCCCGGTTGAGCCGGGTTGAGCACCTCAGTGGAGAAAGCTAAAACTGACCGTCATGATAAGGCGAGAGCCGGTCGCTGTTCGAGAGGTTTTTTTCGAGTCCCTAAAGACTTATGCTTCTTAGAGCGATGAACCGGCATTGTCCGGCCAAGGCGTGGATAGCGCCCCGAACTCGGTCTTCCGAATACTAGGGGCTTCGCCGAAATTTAAAATTATAGAATTCTATGGCTAAGTGAGAGTGTTCAAGCATTATAGTCCGGTTGCCTGGTTCGCTGCATTGAGCGCCTCCCTCGAAGGACCCAAGAATGGGAACAAGAGCGCTTAAGTTTATCCCAAACACCCCAGCACTCGTGGCATGGGGGCTGAAGCCAACGACTCGCCATCTCTCAAATTCGATAAACGGCCGCACAGAAGGTAATATTTTAAATTCAAAAGCGTTGCTTAGCGCATATGAACAAGTTTTCAGCGTACAGGATAACAAAATGCGAGTCTAATCAAATATTACATCTCTGGAGCATTCACCCGCTATAAGACGGGCACCTTCAGACGCCTCATAATACTTCTCGGCTTGCGATGTTCTTTGCCCGGCGGCGGCTTGTCCGTCACCGCTTCTCTCAAGATCCAGCTTGCCCCAAAGGCACCTTGGCACGGGCAAGGGCCCACGGCACCTTCAATACAGACGAGCGCTTGATGACTTCGATCCACGGACAGCATCCACCAGCCGCCAGACTAGCCCGGGTAGCTCCTGTGCATGGCCTCCTTTGGCCACAGCTGAGCTATAAGGCCCTTCATGGCCTGTTCGGCGACCTTGTGGAGCTCGACCAATTGCTTCAGCTGGTCGCTCAAGGGCACCGTGTGTTCGGCCTCAGCATACTGAGACCAAAACACCTTCTCCGTCGAGCTCCCCTCTTTGGCTCGGTAGAAAGCGGCGGCGTTAGATACACTGCGGGGCAGATCTGCGAAGGCTCCTGGAGAGCTCCGGATTCGGTTAAGTAATAGGTAATTGACTTTTGCATTCTTGCTTTGCATAAAGAATGACTTACCCGCCGCTATTTTCCTCATCGCCTCAATCTCCTGGAGGGCTTTTTGGGCCTCGGCCTTAGCAACTTTGGCACTCTCAAGAGCCGAGGCAAGCTCGGACTCTCGGGTCTTCGAGTCACGCTCCAAACTCTCGTGTTTTTCCACGAGAGCCTGGAGCTCTTCCGACCTCCGCCACCTGCGCCCCCTTTTTCTAGCTCGGTGCAGCCCATGCCGCTTTGTTTGGTCGCGGACACCGCCTCCTTCGTGGTGGCCACCTCATTCGTGGCCCCTGCAGTACACATGTTATTCCTGTTATCTTTTTGCAACCACATTTATCTTCATTTCTATAAGGTATTGCTTACCTTCCTTGTCCTCGAGCTGCTTCCTGGCTTGGCCGAGCTCGTTCTCGGACCGCTCGAGGCTCTCCTTCAATGCATTGACCTCCGTCAAGGCGGGCAGAGGTCAGCAGGCAGCCTGCATTCCCATATTGACATAATTATGTTAGACTCCTGCGTATATCTTTTAGATCCTCAGTCCTGCTTTTCTTTCCGAACACCGAACTAAGCATCAGGGGCTACTGTCTATGCGATAATCTTCTTTCATATATTGAAAACTTACCTCAAAGCCTGTTAGAAAGCTGCAGGCTTCAGTAAGCCCGCTCTTGGCGGACTGAACCTTCTGGATCACCACACTCATAACAGTGCGGTGCTCCTCCTCGATGGAGGCGCTGTTAAGTGCCTCCAATTAGCTATCCGGTGCTTCCGGTTGGACGGAAGACGCCGGCTTCTTACCCTTCTTACGAAGGGGCTGCTTGCCGGACTCCGGAACCACTGAAGGTTCCAGTATGGAGTCCGGACTAGGGTCGGGCTTAGAGCCCCCAGGGGTCTTGCCCCCCTCGCGCCTGGAGTCCGGGAGGCTGCCTTGTGGCGCCTCCTGCGTCACCTCCTCTTGAATAGGCCCCCCTTGGGGCCCCACCTCGGCGTCGTCGGTGGCGTGAGGCGAGGAGGCGGCCGGAAGAGAAGTACTCTCCATTTCGGACGAATTCAGGGACCCGCTTGACGAAGCGGCAAGCTCGTCCTTGGGCGGGCTGCATGATTGTTTGGCATGAGAGAACACTATGCAATGAATAAAATAAAAAAGTCGTGGGTATCCGGACACTTACGATCTCGCCAGAGGCTTGGCCCTCGTAGGCCACTCCTCTTCGCCATTGTCGGCGTGGTGGAGACGTCCAGGTGAAGGGTTCTCCCCTTCTTGGACCCTCCGGCCTCCCCAGTTGGGGCGGCCTTTCTCTTCTTCTCTCCCCCCGCTGGGGGAGAGGCTTCTTTTCCCTCCTCCTCGTTTTCACGCGAGGAGTCCGCCTCCGAGTCGTCAGATGATGAGTCCGACGACACCTGGCGCCGGGCACTGGTCGAGTCCCCGTGGCCTCCTTCTGGCCTTCTTCTCCGCACCACATAAGGCGCCGGAGCAGCAGTTTCGCTTAAGCGGGCGTCTACTGGGTCTTCTGGCAAAGGAGCCGGACAGTTAACCTGCCCGGACGTACTCCACCAGTCCTGTCAAAGGCAAGGGAGTTTAGATCCCGCATAGAGTCAAACTATGAAAAGCAAGATTCCCATGAAGGGCAAAATAGCTTACCTCGGTAGCTGGACGCTGTGAGCTGAATCCGCGATCTTCCGTAGCGGATGAGGGAGCCTCGGCGCCCTTGAACAGCACCTTCCAGGCATCTTCGTACGTAGTGTCGAAGAGCCTCTTCAGGGTTGAATGCCGAGCCGGATCGAACTCCCACAAATTGAAGGCCTGTTGTTGGCATGGGAGGATCCGGCGGATGAGCATGACCTGGACCACATTGATGAGCCTGAGATTCTTGTTCACCAAGGTCCGCATGCAGGTTTGGAGTCCGGTCCGCTCTTCCGAATTACCCCACACTAGGCCGGTCTCCTTCCAAGAAGTGAGTCGCGTGGGAATACTAGACCGAAATTCGGGGGCCGCCGCCCATTTGGAGTCGCGCGGCTCGGTGATGTAGAACCACCCCGATTGCCACCCCTTCACGATCTCCACAAAGGAGTCGTCGAGCCATAAGACGTTGGCGATCTTGCCGACCATGGCGCCTCCGCACTCCTCCTGGCGGCCCCTCACAACCTTTGGCTTGACATTGAAAGTCTTTAACCATAAGCCGAAGTGGGGCTGGATGCAGAGGAAAGCCTCGCACACGACGATGAACGCCGAGATGTTGAGGATGAAATTCGGGGCCAGATCATGGAAATCTAGGCCGTAGTAGAACATGAGCCCCCGGACGAATGGGTGAAGTGGGAAACCCAGTCCGCGGAGGAAGTGGGCAAGAAATACGACCCGCTCATGGGGCTCAGGGGTGGGGATGAGCTGCCCTTCGTCAGGGAGCCGATGTGCGACTTCGCCGGACAAGTATCCGGCCTTCCGCAGTTTCTTTATGTGGCCCTCCATGACGGAGGAGACCATCCACCTGCCTCCCGCTCCGGACATCGCTGGGGACGGTCGAGGGAGGATGTGCGGACTTAGGCGCTGGAGCTCAGAGTACGCGAAAATGGATGAGCAAGGGAGGAGGAAGGCGTAGGTGAAAAGGGTGGATCCTTATCCCCTTATATGGGCGGACGAGACTATGCGTCCCCCACTAGCCTGATAAAACTCGCTTATCTCCCAAGCGCCGCAATCAATGGCGCGGTTGGGTTACCCACGTCCGTATTGATGAGAATCCCGGAATAAGGGGGCACGATCTACGCTTTGATAAGATGTGCCAAGGAAACCGCCTCGCTAAACACGCTGAGGTGGGATAGTAAAAAACGATTTGAATAAAAGCCTGGCCGTGGTGTGATGTCACGCCGCGGAATACGTCAGTAGATCTGTGCAAAAATTATTCTCTCTACGGTGTTATGTGGAACTTGTTTTGCAGAGCCGGACACTATCCATGTGTTCAAAACCTTCTAAGTATTCGGAGGAGGAACCCGCCTTGCAATGCCGAAGACAATATGCGCACCGGACTCGTCGTCATTGAAGCCTGGTTCAGGGGCTACTGAGGGAGTCCTGGACTAGGGGGTGTCCGGATAGCCGAACTATCATCTTTGGCCGGACTCCTAGACTATGAAGATAGAAGATTGAAGACTTCACCTTGTGTCCGGATAGGACTTTCCTTGGCGTGGAAGGCAAGCTTGGCGATACGGATATGAAGATTTCCTACCATTGTAACCGACTCTGTGTAACCCTAACCCTATTCGTGTCTATATAAACCGAAGGGTTTTAGTCCGAGGACTAACAACAATCATACCATAGGCTAGCTTCTAGGTTTAGCCTCTCCGACTCGTGGTAGATCTACTCTTGTACTACCCATATCATCAATATTAATCAAGCAGGAGTAGGGTATTACTCCATCGAGAGGGCCCGAACCTGGGTAAAACATCGTGTCCCTTGACTCTGTTACCATCTGCCCAGACGCACGCTTAGGGACCCCTACCCGAGATCCGCCGGTTTAAAGCGGCTGCATTACTCTTTCGGCTTGCTTTTTAGCTCGGGCGAAGTTCCGCCGCAGCCTCTCCACAAAGAAGGGCGCCATCTCGCATCAAAGCATACAAGTAGTAAGGCATGGGCGCCAAGCTCCCTTACCAGGTGCCCGGAGAAGTCGATACCTTGTGACTCGTCAAACCGCTTATTGACAAGCGCGATGTCCGTGATCCGCCTCGTCAAGTTGCCGCTTTAGTTCGTTAAACCCATCAGTCCGGCTGCCATCGACTCCCGCCACCTACATAGGAACGGCGACATGTTAGTATCGAGATTATGATCTCGCACGTTGTCGGGCTTTTGACAACATACCGAGTCTCAGGGCTACTATCTATACAGGCGATTCTATATGCATAACTGCCGAAGATACATCATCTTGTTTCTCTCAGACTCAAACCCCGCCAAGAACTTCGGGCGGCTTGCAATCTGCTCTCAGCGGATGCAATTCTTTCAATCACCGTAGCCATTAGCGCACGGTGATCTTCTGAGATAGACACTCGCCCGAGAAGGTCCTTCAGCTCCTCCAACCGCGCGCTAGTTGGCGCCGGACCTTCCGGCCCCGCCGGACTCGGGGAAACTCTCCGTGACGACACCTCAGGGTCCCCCGCCTCGCATGAAGGCGTGATAGGTGGAGGCATTTCGCTCTCTATCATCTCCGGATGAAGATCCTCCGAAGACGAGCTCTGCTGAGAAGGGCTGAGATCCGAACTACAAGGTACAATTTCGGTTATCTTCAGAAACAAATACAGGGATATCCTTTATTCACAAGACCCCTTCTTTTTACTTACGGATCGCTGGAGGGCTGATCCCTTTGGGGAAATAGTGCGGCTGGGGTATTTCCCAGCACCGAACTGCCTGACGAAGACCTCTTTCCCCGCTTTGAGGCCTTGGCTTCCGGGTCTTCGGAGGCAGTCCTCTTCTCCCCTTGGAGGGTAGGGTCCTTGATTCCTCCTTCCTTGAAAGCCTCCTTCGTGGAGGCAATTGTTTCCCTGCTCCCCCCTTCGCCTTCTTCAAAAGGCGCGGCCTTCAACATCTTGGTCAAGATAGGATCCGGCGTGGTCTCCGGAGGGAGCCGACACCTTATCAACTTTTCCTTGGCTATCCACTCCTGTTCAAGAAACGGCCCCTTAAAGGACATATATATGATAAATGAATCAACAGCCTGTCCGTTACTGGACTACTTACTTGAGTATCCGGGCGATTGCAGCTTAGTCCTGCGCCCTCGCCAAGTCCGGACACTTCTCCCGTGATCCAAGAACAGTTTATACATCTCCATGGGCGCCGCGCCCATAAAATGTTGGAGAGCTCGTGGTCCCTCCGGATTAAATTCTACAGACGGAGGGGGCGACGTTTGCAGGCGTAGCGCCGAATCAGCATAACTCGCGCCGCCACGATCAGATTGATCTCTCCTTCTTGAGGTCTCGAACACGGCCCCGCAATGCAGGAACGCCCTGGACGGCCCCAGCCGAGCCCCTGTTGACCCATGATGCCAGCCGCTGTGGCTGGACCTGAGCGGAAGGCGGTGGCGCCACCCATTTGGTGCCCCAGGAGCGGTGATATAAAACCACTCCCGTTGCCACAAACCAAGCTCCTCCTGAAAAGAGCCCTCGGGCCACGGAGCATCAGCGCATTTGCTTATGACCGCCCCTCCACACTCTGCTTGTTGCCCCTCGATCATCTTCGGCTCCACCTTGAAGGTCTTGAGCCACAATCCAAAGTGAGGGGTAATATGGAGGAAGGCTTCACATACGACAATGAATGACGAGATGTGGAGGATGACTCCGGATTCAAGTCATGGAATTCCAGCCCATAATAAAACATGAGCCCCAGCACAAAGGGATCCGTCGGAAGCCTAAACCCCAAGGAAGTGAGACACGAACACCACGCCTCGCGGGCTCGGAGTGGGAATGACCTGCCTCGAGCAGGCAGCCTATGCGAGATCTCGCGGTCGATACCGGCGCCTCGCAGCTTTATCACATCTTCTTCTCGTGATGGAAGAAGACATCCATCGCAAGTTGGTCGGAGCCGACATCGTCAAGGTCCGAAGCGCCTAAATCTGAAGCTTTGGGTGTTAGAACTCGAAGCGCGAGGCGGATTCGATGGAGGGTGGAAAAAATAAGAGGGCCTTGGTCTCATTATAAAGAGGTTGAATACCAAGAGCCCTCGTCGTGACCAATTGGGACTCGCCTTCGATAGAGGAGGCGTGCCGACGGGCACGGTTGGGTTACCCACGTCCGTATTGATGAGAATCCCGAAATAAGGGGGCATGATCTATGCTTTGATAAGACGTGCCAAGGAAACCGCCTCGCTAAACGCGCTGAGGTGGGTCGGTAAAAAACGATTCGAATAAAGGCCTGGCCGTGGTGTGATGTCACGCCGCGGAATACGTCAGCGGATCTGTGCAAAGAATTATTCTCTCTACGGTGGTATGTGGAACTTGTTTTGCAGAGCCGGACACTATCCTTGTGTTCAAAACCTTATATGAAGTATTCGGAGGAGGAACCCGCCTTGCAATGCCGAAGACAATCTGCGCGCCGGACTCGTCATCATTGAAGCCTGGTTCAGGGGCTACTGAGGGAGTCCTGGACTAGGGGGTGTCCGGATAGCCGCACTATCATCTATGGCCGGACTCCTAGACTATGAAGATACAAGATTGAAGACTCCGTCCCGTGTCCGGATAGGACTTTCCTTGGCGTGGAAGGCAAGCTTGGCGATACGGATATGTAGATTTACTACCATTGTAACCGACTCTGTGTAACCCTAACCCTATTCGGTATCTATATAAGCCGAAGGGTTTTAGTCCGTAGGACGAACAACAATCATACCATAGGCTAGCTTCTAGGGTTTAGCCTCTCTGATCTCGTGGTAGATCTACTCTTGTACCACCCATATCATCAATATTAATCAAGCAGGAGTAGGGTATTACCTCCATCGAGAGGGCCCGAACCTGGGTAAAAACATCGTGTCCCTTGTCTCCTGTTACCATCCGCCTAGACGCACAGTTCGGGACCCCCTACCCGAGATCCGCCGGTTTTGACACCGACAGATAGCCTTTACCATGCTTATTTTGCTAGAATACATGTTGCTGTTTGAAAACAGAAAGTTTACCGCTGTTGCAAAAATTCCCTAGAAAAGTCAGAGAATGGTATAATGTTGAAACATTTTGCATAATAAGCTCTGATAAATTTACTACAGTGGGAATTTTCTCTCATAATTTTTGGAGTTAGGAATGTATTGATACTCTTGCATCCTTTACAGACTGTACTGTTTTGGCAGATTGTTGTTATGTTTGCATATGTTTGCTTGTTTAATGATTCTATTTGAGGATAGGAGAATTAAATATGCAGAGGCATTTAGTATGCAATGTTTAATAATAATTTTAGTGATTTGTTACAGTAGAAAATGTTAAGGTTTTTGCATTGGTTTATACTAACTTATCTCACGAGTTCTTGTTGAGTTTGGTGTGGATGAAGCTTTTGAGAAACAGACAAACCATGATATGAGAGAATTAAGGAGACACAAAAGCTCAAGCTTGGGGGTGCCCAAGGCACCCCAATATAATATTTCAAGAAGTCTCAAGCATCTAAGCTTAGGGATGCCCCGGTAGGCATCCCACCTTTCCTCTTCAACAATTACCGGTTAGTATCGGTTGAACCTAAGTTTTTGCTTCTTCACATGAGTTGTGTATCCTTGCAATGTCATTTTATTTTGTTTTGTTTGCTGTTTGAATACAATACCAAGATCTGAAATTCTTAAATGAGAGAGAGTCTTCACATAGTTACATAATTATTTAACTACTCATTGATCTTCACTTATATCTTTTTGGAGTAGTTTGTCATTTACTCGTGTGCTTCACTTATATCCTATGAGTAAATGGTTGAATGAGTTGAATGTCATAAATCTGAAATTATATATGTTTCATTTGCCTATCCCATGGGGAGTAATGACTTCACATCTAAGAAGTAGAGGCTGTAAATTTATTGAAGGTTAGCAAGCATTGTATTGGTCATTTGAACAATTCATGAAAGAATATTGAAGGAAGAGAGATTTCACATATAAATATACTATCTTGGACATCTTTTATAATTGAGAGCACTCATTAAAGTATGACATGCTAAAGAGTTGATGTTGGACAAGGAAGACAACGTAATGGGTTATGTTTTCTCACATCTCAGTTAAAGTATATTGTCATGGATCATTCAAACATGTTGAGCTTGCCTTTCCCCCTCATGCTAGCCAAAATTCCTTGCACCAAGTAGAGATACTAATTGTGCTTCCAAATATCCTTAAACCCAGTTTTTGCCATGAGAGTCCACCATACCTACCTATGGATTGAGTAAGATCCTTCAAGTAAGTTGTCATGTTGCAAGCAATAAAAATTGCTCTCTAAATATGTATGACTTATTAGTGCGGAGAAAATAAGCTTTATATGATCGTGTGATATGGAAGTAATAAAAGCGACGAACTGCATAATAAAGGTTAATATCACAAGTGGCAATATAAAGTGACGTTCTTTTGCATTAAGATTTTGTGCATCCAACCCTAAAAGCACATGACAACCTCTGCTTCCCTCTGCGAAGGGCCTATCTTTTACTTTATGTCTTTTACTTTATGCAAGAGTCAAGGTGATCTTCACCTTTCCCTTTTTCATTTTATCCTTTGGCAAGCACCTCGTGTTGGAAAGATCCTGATATATATATATATATATATATATATATATATATATATATATATATATATATATATATATATATATATATATCCAATTGGATGTAAGTTAGCATGAACTATTATTGTTGACATCACCCAAAGGTGAATACGTTGGGAGGCAACACTATAAGCCCCTATCTTTCTCAGTGTCCGATTAAAACTCCATAACCATAAGTATTGCGTGAGTGTTAGCAATTGTAGAAGACTATATGATAGTTGAGTATGTGGAGTTTGCTAAATCAAGGCTCTGACATAGACCCTTCCTGAAAATAACATGAATTGTAGTTGTTTGATGACTAAGAATGAAGTTTGCTAGTTTTCAAGAAACTTTATGGTCTATGCTTTAACATGTGAGTAGCTTGTTACTTGATCGTGAGAAGTTTTATGAGATGAACTACTGTTATGACAAATAATCATGCTAGAAAAGGTGATTGAAATTATCATTGATCAAACTTATGCACCTGCTAGCATTCACACTTCATAAATTCTTTCTTTTATCATTTACCTACTCGAGGACGAGCAGGAATTAAGCTTGGGGATGCTGATACATCTCCAATGTATCTATAATTTATGAAGCATTCATGCTATTTTATTATCTGTTTTAATTGTTTATGGGCTTTATTATACACTTTTATATTATTTTTTGGGACTAACCTATTAACCGGAGGCCCAGCCCATATTGTTATTTTCTTGCCTATTTCAGTGTTTCGAAGAAAAGGAATATCAAACGGAGTCCAAACGGAATGAAACCTTCCGGAGCGTTATTTTTGGAACGGAAGCGATCCAGGAGACTTGGAGTTGAAGTCAAGGAAGCTTCAAGGTGGCCACGGGGCGCGCCCCCCTGTCTCGTGGGCCCCTCGAGGCTCCCCGACCGACTTCTTTCGCCTATATATTCCCATATATACCCTAAAAACATCAAAGCTTAACAATAGATCAGAGTTCCGCCGCAAGCCTCTCAGAGCCACCAAAACCTCTTGGGAGCCTGTTCCAAGACTCGCCGGAGGGGGATCCTCACCGTGGCCATCTTCATCATCCTGGCGCTCTCCATGACGAGGAGGGAGTAGTTCACCCTCGGGGCTGAGGGTATGTACAAGTAGCTATGTGTTTGATCTCTCTCTCTCTCGTGTCCTCTCTATGGCACGATCTTGATGTATCGCGAGCTTTGCTATTATAATTGGATCTTGTGATGTTTCTCCCCCTCTACTCTCTTGTAATGGATTGAGTTTTCCCTTTGAAGTTATCTTATCGAATTGAGTCTTTAGGATTTGAGAACACTTGATGTATGTCTTGCCGTGCTTATCTGTGATGACAATGGGATATCACGTGATCCACTTGATGTATGTTTTGGTGATCAACTTGCGGGTTCCGCCCATGAACCTATGGGGTTGGCACACGTTTTCGTCTTGACTCTCCGGTAGAAACTTTGGGGCACTCTTTGAAGTACTTTGTGTTGGTTGAATAGATGAATCTGAGATTGTGTGACGCATATCGTATAATCATGCCCACGGATACTTGAGGTGACAATGGAGTATCTAGGTGACATTAGGGTTTTGGTTGATTTGTTTCTTAAGGTGTTATTCTAGTATGAACTCTTGAATATATAGAACAGAAAGGATAACTTTGAGGTGGTTTCGTACCCTACCATAATCTCTTCGTTTGTTCTCCGCTATTAGTGGCTTTGGAGTGACTCTTTGTTGCATGTTGAGGGATAGTTATATGATCCGGTTATGTTATTATTGTTGAGAGAACTTGCACTAGTGAAAGTATGAACCTTACGCCTTGTTTCCTACCATTGCAATACCGTTTGTGCTCACTTTTATCATTAGTTACCTTGCTGTTTTTATATTTTCAGATTACAAAAACCTATATCTACTATCCATATTGCACTTGTATCACCATCTCTTCGCCGAACTAGTGCACCTATAAAATTTACCATTGTATTGGGTGTGTTGGGGACACAAGAGACTCTTTGTTATTTGGTTGCAGGGTTGTTTGAGAGAGACCATATTCATCCTACGCCTCCCACGGATTGATAAACCTTAGGTCATCCACTTGAGGGAAATTTTCTACTGTCCTACAAACCTCTGCACTTGGAGGCCCAACAACGTCTACAAGAAGATGGTTGTGTAGTAGACATCACTACTTGGAGTAGCTATAGCGCGTTTTGTCTAAACGCGCTACTGCTATGCCCACTTAACCCCCAAAATCCCCACTCCTCTCTTCATCCCGCCTCTTTTCCCCAAATCCCCACTCTCTCTTCCCCCGTCGCGCCGCCGGAGTGCTGCCCTCGCCGCGCCCCCAACCCCGACCTCGACCGACCCCGGCGCCGGCTCCGGCCCGGCCCCAATCCCGCCCCTGCCCTGCTCCGGCCCAAGGCCACCCACAGCCACGGCCCCGACCCCGACCCCGGCTCCGGCCCCGACGCTCGATCCCGACCCCGACCCCTCCCAACCTCGGCCGTCGTCGGGCCTGCACCCTCTGTAAGCCCCCACCACTCCTCCTCTCTCTGGTAGCTAGGTTCTTTGGTTAATTTACTTACGTTTTAGTTAGGGCATATGGTTAATTAGGTTATATATTTAGTTATGAATTTAGCAAGGTTTTTTCTTCAAGTTCTATATTTTTTTCCTTTTATATGCAAATTTGAAGTGGACATGTGATATGTGGACATGTGATGTTTTGGACATGTCATATTTGGAATTTGGACATGTCATTTGTACATGATGATTATGTGCAGGGTAAATGATCCAAGTAGCCTATGGTACACCGGAATGTTGATTCATTTCCGTTCTGGTGAATTTCAGGCACTCGATATATCCATTTTTTAGCAAAGGTCATGCCGAAATTTTCCGTGAATTTTGGCATGATTTGTGCTAGATAGTAGGCATATCGAGTGGTGGGAGTTGCGGGGAAACGACATTCCGGCAAACATAGATTTATTTTTTATGTCATTTCTCATTTTTTTCATAGTTTTAGAATTAAACGAGGAGACTTAATCATAGGAAATATGTCGAACAACGAAGAAACTGGGCCTTCTGACCAAGATGCAGACGAGATGGATTATGAGGGTGAACAAGAGTACCTCGACTATTTGACTGCTAAGCAATTGCAAAGTAAAGGTTTGCAGGTCGGCCTCGATGACGGTACTGACGCCGACATCGACACCGACGGCACCGACACCGATGGCTGCGCTGAGACCGGCGGGGAAGATACCGGCAGGGAAGGTACCGGCGCCGATGCCGCTACCGAAAATAAGAAGCAGAAGAAGCAGAGGATACGAAAACATAACAAACTAGGGATTGGACGACTCGTGATCACAAAGATGGCACCTGGCAAGTTTGAGCCATTAGAGCGGGAAGAACCTCGCACGTGCTATGGGAACCAAGTAGGATGCATCCTACGGGAATGCGCGAGCATCAACGACGATGACTTAAGGAGTAAAGAACATTTGACGCAGTTTCTCCTGACGAAGTTTCACAAGAGATTCAAGTTCCCCGGTCGGGATGATAACACAGAACAACCGTGGGATGATCCGAATATGAAAAAGATTAACAATCACGCCATGGGCATGTTCAGCAATGATTAGGCCTCCTAGAAAGGGGGGGGTGAAACGAGCTATTGAGGCTGAGGAACCCATGTCCAGGATTCTGGAGGAAAATCCAACACTTACGGAAGAGGAGTTCGAAAAGTTCAAGGACACTTGCGCTACCGAGGCAGCCAAGGCTAAGGGTGCGAAATTCAAGAGCCTTTAGCAAAGGAACACAGGAAGCATCGCCTCGGAAGCCGTGGCTACCTCGATAAAAGGCCCATATGGGATAAGGAGGACGCAGAACGTGAAGCCGCGGGTATCCCAGACCCCTTGGCGAAGTTCACAACCCCTTGGAGCGTGACTTCATCAGGGCCCGCTACAAGTGGGACAAGGAAAAGAAGGTTTTTTACACGGACCAGGTCACGAGGAAATTGATTAGACTACAGGTAATTATTCTTTTACCACCTTACATTTAGCTCCAGGTCTAGTCGACTACACATTCCTAAACTGTTCACGCTCCTTCTGCAGGACAAGCAACACCAGCTTGCAGCCGAAAGCCCTACTTCTCTGATGAGGCCGAAGTGGGACACCCCTCTCAACCGGGCCTTGAATGAACTTAAGGGACTCCCTTTGGGCCAGCGGCCGCAATATGGTCGTGTGCATGGCGCTGGAGACGGCGCCACGTGGAAGGTGTTTTACAACGAGGGCCGGAGGCCAAGAAGCAGAAAAAGAAGTTTAGTCGGGCGGACAACAACGAGAAGGTGAAGCTTGCGGTCGAGAAAAAAGCAGCTGAGGACGCGAAAAAATAGCCGAGGAGAAAAATGAGTTGCTACAGCAGGCAGTCAATGCAGCAGAATCGCTGCGAAATGATTTCGCTACTAACTTGGTTCCAGCTATCATCAACTGGACGAAGGAAAATCCAGATAAGATGGTACATGATTTCCCATTGCCCAGTTTCGTCGGGAGCAAGCCCGTGAACATCAACACCACCGCACCATCACTTGCTCACGCAATCGGGCCTCCTCTCGCACTCGCTCCCGCTCATAGCAGCCCGTCCTAGTCTCTGGCACGCTAGGTGGGCCTTCGTACTTGGCTGAGCTCGACGCCCTCACGGTATATATATATTAAAAAATATAAATTGTTGAACATTCCTGAAAACATGAATAATTTTGAAAATCCCAACATTTTAGAAATTCTTTACATTTTCATAAATACACAACAAAATATGAAACATTGAAAATTCACAATTTTATTTGAAAACATAAACCTTTTGTAATAACAAGAACATGCTTCGAATTTGTGATTTTTTTTTTGAAAAATGAAACATATTTTGAACATTCAGAACAATTTTTGACAATGTGTTTCTTGACATTATTCTGAATTTATAACATTCACTAAAACAAGAATATTTTTGTATTTGGACCATTTTTAAATTCTTTTTAAAAAAATCTCGAACAACTTTGGGAAACACAAAGAATAAATGGAACATTGTTTTAAAAATCTAAACCAATTTTTGAATGAGAACAAAGATTTAATGTTCTGAACATTTTTCAAAACGATATATATTTTAAAATCCCTAACATTTTTAAAAAATAGAATTTTTTGATATTATGAACTTTTATGAAAATTTTGAATTTACAAAAAAAGGAGAGAGAAAAATAAACTTGAAAAAAGACAAAAGAATAGGAAAGAAAATAGATAGAAATGGAAAAAGAAAAAATAAAAACATAACATAGAACAAAAAAACAAAAGGGGTCAGCCAGCTTGGATGCCCTGTGCGAATTTGCGACTATTTTGGAATGGGAACAAATATTTAATGTTCTAAAAAAATTTCAAAATGAATAAATTTTATAATTCTGAATATTTTTAAAAAAAGTCAAATTTTTATCATATTATGAACTTTTTGAAAATTTTGAATGTACAAAAAAGGGAAAAAAAATTGAAAGGAAAAAAGACCAAAAAGGAAGAGAAAGAAACGAAAAAGAAAAATGGAAACATCACACAAGACAAAAAAAGGGGCCAGGCCAGCTTGGCCCCCCATGCGAATTTGCGACTATCTAACGCACGGTGCGACAAATAGGGTTTTCCCACCTACATGGCCACGAAAATAACTGGGCTGGCTTTCCTATGCCACACTTCGAGCGGCCCATGTACGTAATCTGGCGTTTTCCTTTTGTAATAGAAGAACGGACAAAACTTTAGTACCACCTCGATTAGAAAAAAAATCTTTTTGATGGTGAACGGATGAAAAAATCAGAGAAACGCACCTTGCTTTATTAGTAGGTATAGATATATATAGAATATTCCATTTTCGTTGATTTTCGAATGTTTTACGTCACAGACATGTGTTTGCAGGCCGAAGAAACCCCGTTCACCATACTCTACTTGATTAAAGGCCAGAAGGTGGACGTGGGAAAGGGGGTAATAATAAACCCCTTGCAACCCACGTTCCACAACTAGCCGATCCCCGCTGGGCACTTCAGGGTTAACTTGTCCAGTGTGAAATCGGGGCACGAGGATTTGCCTCCTCCAGTACAACATGTGGGAGAGGACGACGAGACCCCGCCGCGGATTGTAAGCTGCAAGGGTTGGGTGCTGTTATGGCCGAAGAATCTTATTCGTCTAGAGCCGGACGAGAGCACACCAATAACCACACATCAACAAGCATGTGCGGAGACAACCACCCCGCCTACGCAATTACCAGCTCATGTAGTGCCGAGTGAGAGCAGCGGACGACGTGATGAAGGGGGTGCAATAGTACTGGCTGATGTAATCGGTCCTGTAGAACAGAGAATGGATGATGAGACGGAGGTCGACCCAATGGCTTTCCTCAATACAAACGCATATGATTGTGACATAGATATGATGAGTCAACCACATGACGAATCGGGCTATCAGCATGCTAATGAGGATATGGATGATCTGCCCGGGCAGGAAGGTCGTAGCAGGGATTGCAAGAAGTCTCTCTTCATGAAATCCTCACAGGACACGCCTGAAGATGCCGCCTCAACACGGGCTCAACTAGCCGGGGGTCGTACAGTGCTTAGCCCGACAGCATTGGGGCAGGGGTTAAGGAAGGGTCTGGAAGGTGTGCCCAAGAAAAAGGAGAGGAAGAGATCGGGGAAGATAGCTGCCTCCAAACAAGCCAGAGCACATAGCAGCCAGACGATGGATTCTGAAGAGCGTGTACCCGTGAAAGGTGCGGCCATGTTCCATCTCACGGGTGAGCCGATGCTACCACCGTAACCACTGGAGGCACTATCAGGGGATCTCATGAGACTGCACGACCATGTGTTGTCGACTGAGAAAAGCCTACTAGCCTCGAAGGATCCAGGATATCTAACATACGCGGCTCATGTGCCTGAGGGAAAGTGCTACATCGACACACGGCACGCGGAGGTGTTCTTCCTGCGGTTTGACCATATCTTTGAGATGTTTCTGACAAGGCGGCTCGATTTTACAATCGTCCGCCTTTTTGCGCTACATATGAGCTCCGTCATGAAGAGAGAAGAAGTCTCACAAATCTATGTGGCGGATCCGTACTACATGCATGAGTCTTTCTTGAGTCTCGGCGACTTTGAACGTGAAACTGCTAGGGACTAGCTCCAAAACTTCATGGTACAGAATAAGGACCAGGAAATTGTCCTCCTGCCTTATCATCCAAAGTAAGTCAGTTCTGGACAACCCTTTCGTACATTTCAATCATTCCTTCTCGCTCATATGGAGAATAATTTGAGGTGTCTTTTCCCCGCAGCAATGGGCGCGTCGTCCTTATCGTTCTTTACCCGCGAGTCTCCCACACTGTGTGTTTCGACCCTTCCAGAGACTACGAGAAGAAGGACTACACCCACATAATGAATATTCTAGATGATGCTCTCCAAGGCTTCAGCATTAGAGGTGGCCACATGCAGATCAAGAAACAAAGGAACAAGAAGATGGGCTTCGCGCATAAAACTAACTTCTGCTGCATCCATGTCCCAAAACCAAGCAAGAAATATGGATTCTACATCCTCCATCTCATGATTGAGTTCAACACGGATCACCAAAAGCTTCGCATGACAAGCAGAAATGATGATCATATCCACAAGTGGGTAGAATCTCATGGAGAAGCAATTATAAACTTAGAGATGACTTATTTCGCATCCAAAGGGACATTGCGATGATCATCATGAAAGAAGTCGTCGATGAGAAGGGGATGTTCCACCACGGCCCTATATCACGAGCTAACGTCCGAACTCGCATAGGCATGCAACGTCATGACCTCACGCCGTTCAAGAAGCTAGGGTCCATCCTCGATGATATGGAAGGATGGAACTTCTAGTGATTTATGATGCCGATGATGATGATATGTATCGGTTGAACTTGTATACTTTCTGTAGCGATGAAACTTTGTGATGTCACGGTCCCTGCCGAACTTGTGTAACGCTACTTTGTTAGTTTGGGTATGATGACATGCGTACCTCTATTTAATTAGTTTGCGTATTGTATGTTGCATGTAGTTGCTAACCCTTTCTTTTTCGTGTTGCTCTAGTATATTTTGTTGCATATGATTGTACATCCTCTTGATGAAGATGCATCTCTAACAGGTACCTAGCTTCTTGACGGCGAGATGGCAGTGCTATGTCGTGTACAAAGGGAAGGTTCCGGGGGTGTACAACGAGTGGCCTGAGTGTCAGGCGCAAGTGAATGGGGTCTCGGGCGCCAGCCACAAAGTCTTCAAAAGTAGACAAGAAGGAGAAGCTAGTTACTTGAGGTTCACGCTAGCGCGAGAGAGGACTCGTAACCGCTGCCTCATGTACTCCATAGTTCCGCTCTCACTCATGGTGATAGCTCTTCTCGCGTATACCTTTAGATGGATGACGTTGTAGTTCCAAGTATACGAGACTTGCATGTATTGCTATTTTCGAGATGATGACGAGATACCACTTTGTGTTGGATGATGATTATGATGAAACTATTTGTATGTATATGCTATGATTGCATTTGTATGTGCTAAAGATTCTTGTATAAAGCTTGTTCAAATACAAAACAAATATGCAAAAAAAACCAAACACTACTAAAATTAGCAATAGCGAGTGGAGAAAAGTTAGCAGCAGCGTGACAGTAGCAGTAGCGCGTACAGGCAAAGCGCGCTAGAGCTATTAGCAGTAGCGAGCTTACACGCAGCACGCTGCTGCTACACTTGTATAGCAGTAGCGCGGTGGAGCACACGCTGCTGCTACGGGTTAGCTGTAGCGCCTTATTAGTAGCGCTGGACCCCGCGCTACTGATATACATAGAACCCGCGCAGCTGCTAGGCTTTTCCCTAGTAGTGCCTACTCCGACACGAACTGGGTCGGCCGCCCCGACACCCGTCGTTCCACCTCTGGCTACTGCGTTTACCTCGGTCCTTCCCTCGTCTCGTGGTCGTCCAAGCGACAACCTACGGTTTCACGCTCTAGCGCGGAGGCTGAGTACCGAGTTGTGGCTAACGCCGTCGCCGAGTGCACCTGGCTACGACAGTTACTTCAGGAGTTGCATCATGATGTCTCCCAGGCTATGGTTGTCTACTGGCTATGGTTGTCTACTGTGACAACGTCTCTACAGTGTACCTTTCCGCCAACCCCGTTCATCATCACCGTACTAAGCACATTCAATTGGACATTCACTTTGTGCGCGAGCAGGTGGCCCTTGGACGTATTCGGGTCCTCCATGTTCCCACTGCACAACAGTTCGCCGATGTGATGACTAAGGGACTACCGACTTCCACCTTCGAGGAGTTTCGTTCCAGTCTCTGTGTCTCCAGTGCCGCTTCGACTGTGTGGGGTGGGTGGGGTGGGGGTTTGAATAATATTGTGCACGTGTATATTATGTTTTGGGCCCACCTCCTAGTTCATCTGTATAGTTGAGTTGTGCTCCCCCCCCTCCCCCCTACTCATATATACGTACTTGGTGCACCACTCATATATACGTACTTAGTGCACCGATCAATGCAATTGTGTTGCACAGACTACTCTTTTCCTTCTAGAGTACCTGCTTGGTGGAGAACATATCCTAACATACCCATCCGGCCGCATGCACGTCTCTGACTGGTGAGCTGCATATATCCTGCTTTCCACATTGCTGGCAAAGTTATCTGGGTGATATGTAAGCCATTAGTCCAGTGCTTATTGCTCAATCATTCAGTCATCCGCGCGTTCCCACCAGTACCATCCATCGTTAGTGGAGCTTATTAATAAGCAACATATGACACCACACCACACATTTGACAACGAAGTTTTTTTCCACGAGGATATTGGCATGGATCAAGCCATTCCGCAGAACGAAGCCCTTCTGGAATTGATCATCCACGAACAATACATGTAGTACGTACGATTATTGAGGCCGGTCCCAATACTCCACCCTGTATCGCCTCTTACCACTGCACTGATGTGGCAGTGTAACTAAAGAATTGAGGGTCACTCTGATAGTTAGAGCATCTACAGTCGGACTTTGCAAATCCAACTCCTCAAATACCCGCAGACGCGACTGGACGCGTCCACGGGCAGTGACCGGTCATGCCATAAATTAGCCACTGTGCATCTGAGTCTCATATTTCGACCCCTAAATTCATACAAAGCATGCAAAAGAAATCCAATGTACTACATACTACATGCAAAAGAAATCTTCGTCGTCGGAGATGTCCACGACGACGGTGCCGGGCGTCGGCTGGAGTGGCGGGTAGGAGGGCTCCGGCTCATCCTCCTCCAACTCGACCTCATCCATGTAGGCGAGCATTTCCGCCTCCTCCGCGGCCTTTTGCGCCTCCATCTCCTGCCGGCGACGACATCTGGCCTCTGTAGCCGACTCCGAGCGGAGGGAATCTAGGATGGCATGCTGCTCCGCCTGCAGATCCACGTCGCCATCGTCCCTCACATCCTCCTCGTCCACCACCTCCTCCTCCTCCTCCTCCTCCTCCTCCGAATCCACTGCATCTGGAGGTAGCCTTGCGGTGATCCGGGCTTTGCACCTTGCCTGGATATGCTCAGGGAGCTCGAGCCGGCGCTCCGGCGTTAGAAATGGCTCGCTCCTCACCCGGCGGCATGGGGGCATGGCTACTAGGAGGATGGAGGGAAGTGGAAAGTGGTGGCGGGGGCGGACAGGCGGAGGATGGTAGGGTTTCAGTGTCGTTGGTCGGCTTAAATAGCCGGGCTAGGCACTACGCGGCCCGCCGGAGTGGCGCCACGCGGCGACACCGGTCCGATGGAGGATACAAGCTTTGGACCGTTGGGTTTTCGGGTGTTTCTGCGTGAGACCCTGTCGTCAGTCCGACGTGGCGGGCATGCCCGTGCGCCCCCATATCCGCCCCATATTTGGGCTGGATATGAGGGGTGTCAGTCAGCCCAGACGTTTATGGCCCGTTTGAGGGGGCCGTCTAGGTCGAAAAATCGCGACCGGCGGCCCGCCTGGGCGTATGAGGTGGGTTTGGGGCGCCCGACTGTAGATGCTCTTAGATCCTTGTATTGAAACAAACCCATTAGGGTTCAAGTGCTAGACTTGATATTGATGGTCGTATTTTTTGAGATTTATGTCAGACCTTCCGACATTGTGTGTTTAGTTGAAGAAGATGTCCCGTCGACTACAAAGACGTCTATGACAACTTTGTCAATCTTAAGATGTTGTGTCAACTCAGTATCTCGAAGATGCTCATAGGAGTAAGATGGACGTGTGTAAGGACTACGAAGCGCCTACGATGACTTCGTAAAATCTTAAGATAATATGCCGACTCAGTCTTAAGGTGAGTGTATGTGCATATATATGAGCGCTTGTATCTGTACTATGTTCAAAAATAAAAAAGAGAAGCGCTATAACATGCAACATTGTACCATTAATATAGCACATGCGGCTATAAAACACTTCATCACATAAGTGTGTGTCGAATAGTAAATAACACGGAATCACATCCCAAGAAAACCCATCGAAACACCGATTATAAAAAAGAAAAGAGTTTGTCAAGAAAATATCTGGATGTGCCCTAATTATTGCACATCTAAGATACTCAATCCAGCATAAGAAGGAAAAGAAAAAGGAAAAAAAAAAGAAAATATCCACACAAACCCGCGTAAGATCAATGATTTAGGACTTATATGTACAATACTTATGGACATCTAAATGTACTTTAGCAAAACGGTATATATATTGAAAGTATGTATTTTCGAATTGCTCATTTTTTTTCTTTTGCCAAAAGCACATGAATGAATCTAAAGCTCATCAGATTATATACCACCATCAAATTGTTAATCTATTTGAAAAGCGGGCTCACTTAACACTGAGTCACTGACGGACTGTACGTAGACAAGTCAGACATGGAGCTTTAGCGTGCTCTCGTGCCTCATTTTTTCCCTCGTATCAAAAGAGATAGCTGGCCAACTCCACCGTCTACCGGTCTTTACTACAGATAGTGCGACAATATATACTATATGATATAATAGCCATGCCATTATTCTCAGAAAAAGCTTTTCCCCCTCCTTCCCGCGGCACTCCCGCGAGCGCCCGGGGGAACCCTAGCCTCCCTCCTCCACACTCCTCCTCCCGCGGCCTCCCCCCTCCCCGCCGCCCAGCAGGGCCGTCGGGCGAAGCCTGGCCGGCTGGGCGGCGGCGGGGCCTCCTTCTTCCCTCCCCACAGGGTCCACGGCTGGCGCGGGACGGCTGCTCGTCGGTGGGCGCTGACCTACAGCGGGGGCAGCGACGCAGCTTCAGGGTGGCGGCGTGGTTGCCTGGTGACGGTGCGACGACGACTGGGCGCGCGTCTGCGGCGCGACGGCCGCACCAAAGCCGGATCAGGTGGTGGCGGGCCGGCGCGCCTCCGACCAGATCCCCCCTCCTCGGATTTAGTCTTGGGCGGAGGCGGGCGTCGCAGGGTGGTGGCGGAGACCTATCCGGGGCTCGGCGTGGGGCGGGGGGGAGGGGGGCTTGCAGCGGCGTGGCTACAACCTTGTGGTGGCCTGGTCTTCAGCGACGATGGCGGGACTTGCTCCGGCGGCGGTTGGTCTGCGATTGACTTGGGTGAGCTCCCTCCGTCCTCTTTGGTTTCATCTTCGGGCTCATCAAGCCGGGTGGCTCCATGGTGCGGTGTGGGTGCACGCGAGGCCTGCCGGAGGTGGCAGGGGACTTCGGGAAGGGGGCAGGGTGCCCCTTCCGTGGCATCTGACGGCTGCTTCGGGTGGCTGCCGGAGTTCCCCTGGCCCAGATCTCGCTACCGAGGACACCAACCCTGCCAAGGTGTCGGCTTTGGGGTGGAAGGTGGTCTTCGCTCCGCTTGATCGGCCATGTCCGTTAGGTGTATCCTGGATGGGGTGGGGTTTCGGATGCGTGGCGGCGGCCCGGTTGGTGGTAGCCGAGGTGCTCATGGGCGAGCACGCGGTTGGGCGTTGTCCGTCACCATGGCCGTGTGGGCGCATGTTGACCGGGTGTGTTGTTCGGTGGTGGCGGTGCGGTGGCCCGTAACCCAATTCGATGACGATGTGTGTTGGCCGGGTGAAAACCTGCTCTGTCTTATCAGGCCGGCGGCGACGGCATTCTGGCGTCGTCCCCTTCTTGAAGGCGCCGTCGCGGCATCTCATCTGTTGTCGGTGCTCCGGGGGAAACCCTAATCCTTGGATTGGCCGGTGGCGACACTATGGTGTCGTTCTCTTGCTGAAGGCGCCGTCTTCGAGCCCATTGAGCGTCACGCACGGCTTCTCCTCTTCGTGGTGGCTCTCCCACGGTTGAGGATCCTGACGACTCTGTAGTAGTGCTTAGTGTTCCATCTGGTGTTTACTAGGTGTTTGTTGGTGTTGCTGTTTTCAGCGCCTTTATATCCAGCCTCGGTGTGTGTACTTGCGTTCGTATCGGCCGGTTTCAACTTGGTCGGTGATGATGCTTTATATATAAAGGGGGAAACCCTTTTTCGTATAATAGCCATGCCACCTAGTTTTTCGCTGCACATACTCACTGACTTACGCCTGCGCTCGTAGCTCAATCATTGCAGCAAGAGAGACCATACCAATGGAGGCCAACGGGTCGCAGCAGGAGGAGGCTGGGCACCTCAACGTTGATGATCACGAGTCCCTCAAGGACCCCAGGAACAAGAAGGGGGGATGGATCACCTTCCCTTTCCTCGCAGGTTCGTGCATCCTACTCGTGTGTGATGTGATCTAGCCTGTGGAGCATGATCACAATTAAGTCTCTGTCTGGCCGTGTGATCGATCGATGTTCGCAGTGGCCATACTGGGCCTCGGGCTGGCGACCGGCGGCGCCACGTCCAACCTGGTGGTCTACCTGATAAAGGAGTACAACGTGCCGAGCGTCGACGCGGCGCAGATCTCCAACATCATCTCCGGATCCATCAGCGTCGCCCCCGTGGCCGGCGCCATTGTCGCCGACGCCTTCTTCGGATGCTTCCCCATCGTCGCGGTCGCCATGGTCATGACCGTCCTCGTAAGTCTATGATCTGCGCGCGCGTGCACATGTATGTTCATGACCAAAGCTTCTGCTCCACTGACCACTCCATGTCGCGCGTGCAGTCCTTGGTCATGTTCACGCTGACTGCGAGTCTTCCCGGCCTCCGGCCGGCGGCATGCCAGCTTGTGTTAGGGCTGCTGTAGGCCGGTGAGGCTGGCTCGGTTTAGTCCCACCTCGCTTACGGGAGGAGGCCATGACCAACTTATAAGGGAGAGATTCCTTCCTCCTATCAGTCCGGGCTTTTGGGATGGAGTGGGCTCTCCACTGAATATTGGCTCATGCGCATAAACGTCCAAAACGTAAGTAGAGTGTGGGCTAAATCAGGGCAGATGGCGGCCCTGTACGCGGCCGTGTTCCTGCTCTGCCTGAGCGCGGCGGGGGCGCGGTTCAACCATTCGTATGCATTTGTTTATGGGTGTGGTTAGGTCTCAATCCACTGAAATTTAATCAAGTTTTTTTTTAGATTTAATCAAGTCTTGGTCAAGTGACATAACATGCAACAGGAAAAAAAACTGAAAAGAAAATTTTGCATGAATCTCAGTATAAGATCTCACCGTTATAGTATCGACTGAGACTTAACGAAGTTTGAGTTGATTGGGACTTAGCAAGACTCTTTGTTTATATCACCTCCTTTTTCAAAATAGTTGAAGTTCTAGACTTGTTCTAGGTCAAACTTCATTATGTTTGACCAAGTCTATATAAAAATATATCAATACTAGCAATGTGCACGTGCGTTTCAACGGATCCAAAGTAGAATAATATATATTCACAAATTTGAAAGAAAAAATCTATTTTTAATATACATATACCACTAAAAATATATCATGTTTCACTCAAAATATATTTCTTGGGTTGTTTTGATGAGGTATATGGTTGGTTTTGATGAGGAATATGGTTGGTTTTAAGATATTAAGGGGTTTCCTGTAAATTGTGGCAAAGAAATGGGATATTGTTGCAAAAATGCCATGAGTTGCCTCACAGTCGTTAGATGTAGATCTGATGGTCAGAAATAACGGACGGCAGACACACCATCATCACCAACTGAATCTTTTATAAGAGTAGAGATCTACAAATAATACTTACTTCAACAAATTCATTATGAAATATATTTTTGTATTATATATATTTGACATTGTAGGTCCTTGCGGATTTTTTACGGTCTTATTCAAATTTACAAAGGTTTCGCCTAGAAAAATCTTAAAACTTTAATTATTCCGAAACGGGGGGAGTGCTTGGTTCCACATGCATAAACAAACTTTATAAATGCTTAAACTTAAACCCTTTAAAATGGCAGGGAATGTGGAAGTAAATGATGATTTATTTATTTTGAGCTGATTTTCTTTTCTTAGGAAGTGCTTTTGTAGTATACCATGGTTTTGAATTTTGGTTTCACTAATATTTCAGCAACAACAAAATCATTTAACTTTCAGTTATTTCTAGATCAAAGACCAAAATATTCACATAAATTTAATTGACTCCAACCAATTATTCTGAGTCTTAAAAAATCATAATAATTTATTTATGGGTGTGTCTAGGTCACATGTAGATGAGAAAATAACTATGTCTCATCTAACTTCTGCACCATTCAATTTTACGCGGAGATTCGTTGGGCTTTTTTGTTTTGTTTTTTGTTTGGTTAATCGAGTATTGTAGGAGTTAGATGAGACTTTATTAATTCTCATCTAGTTGAGAATCAGCAAATCCATTTATTTATGTATAGTACAACCATAATGGCTAAAATATTTTGATTGAAACACAATTATCACAGAAAGCGCATACTACAGAACACCGAATTATCTTCACTCCAAAACACTTTGGTTTGTAGTACTACGTGAACTAGGTAGCTACCACGTCGACACATATCAATTAATGTGTGTTGAAATAGTTAGGGTTCCTTTCTGTGTCTGGTCATATAACATCGTGCTAAAAATCAATTAGGTTCCTCGGTATAAATACCCTTGTACTACAAGAAAACAACATATAGAAGTATACAGGGCAACGCAAAAAGCGCTTTTAGCACAGGACCATACTGATCTTGACCTGTTTTCATTTTCATTTTTCCATCGCAACAAACTTGTGTGTGTGCGCCCAACTTTGTACCAAAACAGTTGGCTTTATGCTAAAGCTGGGTCATATGGATAGAAAATCCATGCTCTTCCTTTGGTCTCACCCAGGCAAATTACTCACCGTAGATCTGCGACAACAAACAAGTAATTGTGCAAAGCGGTGAGCACTATTATTCTTATATTAGATTATTAGCTTCTCTTCCTTTCTTTTGTGGTCACTGAGAATGGAGATATTCTTTCACTGCAATTTGCATGTTTGTAGTTTATTTCCATTTGTGCCCACTCACCTTAGGGCTTTCAAAAACGGGACATTACTATCTATATGATATTCTAGTTTGAATTGCACATGCATTAAGTCTATGCATTTTGGGTTTTGAGCATAACTAAATTTCGTTGCATAGCTAATAAAGATAGTACTTGGTCACTGTTGGTATGCAGGAGTATGTGGCAAGGGTTGTTTACCTGTCCATGGCAACTTAACTCCCACCTCCACACTATAATTAGTATTATCGGTGATTATTAAAGCAATGACATGGACATATTACCTCACGGTTGTGCTACACAAAATATAGTGCTTTCCTAGTTTTTGTGTGTGTGTGTGTGTGTGTGGAGACTGAAGATGGCTTTACAATCAGATAAACTTTTAGCATGCGTATCATGGATATCGAGATTGGTGAACACGTTGAAATGGTAAGTATAAATTTGTCCCCATATTAACAATATAATTTTACTAGGTTTTTTTGGTTTATAACAGTATACATCAATGGTTGAGTTGAGTTTCGAATACGTCCATGTCCAAAACGACTCCCTTTTGGATATTTATTCTACTCCCTCCGTCCGGAAATACTTGTCGGAGAAATGCATAAAAACGGATGTATCTAAAACTAAAATACATCTAGATACATCCATTCCTCCGACAAGTATTTCGGACGAAGGAGTACTTTTTTCAGTATTTAAACCACCGGTGTCAAGGCCACCTACCAGCTTTGGCTATCCGACTTTTTGGTAAAATTAATATATACTCTCTCCGTCCGAACGGAGAGAGTAGTAAGGATCAACTATTCAAGTATATTAGACTAGTTTGCATGTTGGAAAAAACTATTGCTAGCTACCATGTAGGTATCTGTATTTTGCGAAATAATATATAGCTACATAGTTAAGGACATATTAACACATGTTTTGTGTGTGTGTGTGGGGGGGTGGGAGGGCTGAGGTCACATATTAAGTTTCGCATGTCCTTACAAACACACATATATAGAAAAATAAAATTACATTCAAGTCATGAGGGGTGCCGAAGACTTGTTCCTCCTACATTCATTGACGGAACGTCATGAGCATAACTCGACGTCACATCTGGTCCTCTGCCTCACCGTAGCAGAATTTTTTTAATCCATAATTTTATACAAGCAATATGTCAGTGTCTTGAAATTTTAGCTTGAAAAATTAGGCTCACCCATAAAGTTAAGTATGACGCCAAATATATTGTTTAGTTGGCTGAGCAAATTAGTCTTGACATGGCTAACGACAAATGATACTATGGTAGCGATTAATGTGTGCAAAACACAAAAGAGAATCATATTAAGATGGGTGGAACGATAAATTGTAACGAACACAAATGACATTCTTTTTTCTTTTTTGAACATCAGTACAGACACAAGCGCTCATATACACGCGCATACACTCACCCCTATGAACGCATACACGCACATCCTATCCGTATGAGCACCTTCAAAAGACTAAGCCGGCATATCATTTTGAGATTTACGAAGACACCGTAGGCGCCTCGTCGTCGACGGGGACGTCTCCAACCACTGAATGCGCATTGACAAATCCAGGAATAAATGCGAGCACCCGGATTTAAACCCTGATGGGCTAGCTGGGATAACACAGCCCCTCTAACCATCCAACCACAGGTTGGTTCACGCAAATGACACTCTTGTAAACATCACTACTGCCTGATATATATGAGAAGTCATCGACGACAATGACATGCACTTATTTCCACGTTTGCTCGATCGCGTGCAGCTTCCTGAACCGTGCCGCGGTGATCACGGACGGCGACGTGGACGGGGCGAGCGGCTCGGTGCTCCGTCCGTGGCGCATCTGCACGGTGCAGCAGGTGGAGGACTTCAAGACGGTGCTGCGCATCATGCCGCTCTGGAGCGCGGCCATCGTGCTGAGCGTCGCCATCGGCGTGCAGATCAACTTCACCATCCTGCAGGCGCTCGCCATGGACCGCGCCGTCGGCCGCTTCACCGTGCTGAGCATGGCCGCGTCCGCCATCATCGAACACCACCGCACCGCCACGGTGCGCGCGCACGGGGAGGAGGGCAACCCGGCGTGGGTGTCGCCGCTGTCGGCGATATGGCCGCTACTCATATATACGTACTTGGTGCACCACTCATATATACGTACTTGGTGCACCGATCAATGCAATTGTGTTGCACAGACTACTCTTTTCCTTCTAGAGTACCTGCTTGGTGGAGAACATATCCTAACATACCCATCCGGCCGCATGCACGTCTCTGACTGGTGAGCTGCATATATCCTGCTTTCCACATTGCTGGCAAAGTTATCTGGGTGATATGTAAGCCATTAGTCCAGTGCTTATTGCTCAATCATTCAGTCATCCGCGCGTTCCCACCAGTACCATCCATCGTTAGTGGAGCTTATTAATAAGCAACATATGACACCACACCACACATTTGACAACGAAGTTTTTTTCCACGAGGATATTGGCATGGATCAAGCCATTCCGCAGAACGAAGCCCTTCTGGAATTGATCATCCACGAACAATACATGTAGTACGTACGATTATTGAGGCCGGTCCCAATACTCCACCCTGTATCGCCTCTTACCACTGCACTGATGTGGCAGTGTAACTAAAGAATTGAGGGTCACTCTGATAGTTAGAGCATCTACAGTCGGACTTTGCAAATCCAACTCCTCAAATACCCGCAGACGCGACTGGACGCGTCCACGGGCAGTGACCGGTCATGCCATAAATTAGCCACTGTGCATCTGAGTCTCATATTTCGACCCCTAAATTCATACAAAGCATGCAAAAGAAATCCAATGTACTACATACTACATGCAAAAGAAATCTTCGTCGTCGGAGATGTCCACGACGACGGTGCCGGGCGTCGGCTGGAGTGGCGGGTAGGAGGGCTCCGGCTCATCCTCCTCCAACTCGACCTCATCCATGTAGGCGAGCATTTCCGCCTCCTCCGCGGCCTTTTGCGCCTCCATCTCCTGCCGGCGACGACATCTGGCCTCTGTAGCCGACTCCGAGCGGAGGGAATCTAGGATGGCATGCTGCTCCGCCTGCAGATCCACGTCGCCATCGTCCCTCACATCCTCCTCGTCCACCACCTCCTCCTCCTCCTCCTCCTCCTCCTCCGAATCCACTGCATCTGGAGGTAGCCTTGCGGTGATCCGGGCTTTGCACCTTGCCTGGATATGCTCAGGGAGCTCGAGCCGGCGCTCCGGCGTTAGAAATGGCTCGCTCCTCACCCGGCGGCATGGGGGCATGGCTACTAGGAGGATGGAGGGAAGTGGAAAGTGGTGGCGGGGGCGGACAGGCGGAGGATGGTAGGGTTTCAGTGTCGTTGGTCGGCTTAAATAGCCGGGCTAGGCACTACGCGGCCCGCCGGAGTGGCGCCACGCGGCGACACCGGTCCGATGGAGGATACAAGCTTTGGACCGTTGGGTTTTCGGGTGTTTCTGCGTGAGACCCTGTCGTCAGTCCGACGTGGCGGGCATGCCCGTGCGCCCCCATATCCGCCCCATATTTGGGCTGGATATGAGGGGTGTCAGCCAGCCCAGACGTTTATGGCCCGTTTGAGGGGGCCGTCTAGGTCGAAAAATCGCGACGGCGGCCCGCCGGGCGTATGAGGTGGGTTTGGGGCGCCCACTGTAGATGCTCTTAGATCCTTGTATTGAAACAAACCCATTAGGGTTCAAGTGCTAGACTTGATATTGATGGTCGTATTTTTTGAGATTTATGTCAGACCTTCCGACATTGTGTGTTTAGTTGAAGAAGATGTCCCGTCGACTACAAAGACGTCTATGACAACTTTGTCAATCTTAAGATGTTGTGTCAACTCAGTATCTCGAAGATGCTCATAGGAGTAAGATGGACGTGTGTAAGGACTACGAAGCGCCTACGATGACTTCGTAAAATCTTAAGATAATATGCCGACTCAGTCTTAAGGTGAGTGTATGTGCATATATATGAGCGCTTGTATCTGTACTATGTTCAAAAATAAAAAAGAGAAGCGCTATAACATGCAACATTGTACCATTAATATAGCACATGCGGCTATAAAACACTTCATCACATAAGTGTGTGTCGAATAGTAAATAACACGGAATCACATCCCAAGAAAACCCATCGAAACACCGATTATAAAAAAGAAAAGAGTTTGTCAAGAAAATATCTGGATGTGCCCTAATTATTGCACATCTAAGATACTCAATCCAGCATAAGAAGGAAAAGAAAAAGGAAAAAAAAAAGAAAATATCCACACAAACCCCGCGTAAGATCAATGATTTAGGACTTACATGTACAATACTTATGGCACATCTAAATGTACTTTAGCAAAACGGTATATATATTGAAAGTATGTATTTTCGAATTGCTCATTTTTTTTCTTTTGCCAAAAGCACATGAATGAATCTAAAGCTCATCAGATTATATACCACCATCAAATTGTTAATCTATTTGAAAAGCGGGCTCACTTAACACTGAGTCACTGACGGACTGTACGTAGACAAGTCAGACATGGAGCTTTAGCGTGCTCTCGTGCCTCATTTTTTCCCTCGTATCAAAAGAGATAGCTGGCCAACTCCACCGTCTACCGGTCTTTACTACAGATAGTGCGACAATATATACTATATGATATAATAGCCATGCCATTATTCTCAGAAAAAGCTTTTCCCCCTCCTTCCCGCGGCACCCCTGAGCGCCTGGGAACCCTAGCCTCCTCCTCCACACTCCTCCTCCCTGCCTCCCCCCCCCCGCCGCCCAGCAGGGCTGCCGGGGAAGAGCCTGGCGGCTGGGCGGCGGCGGGCCTCCTTCTTCCCTCCCCACAGGGTCCACGGCTGGCGCGGACGGCTGCTCGTCGGTGGCGCTGACCTACAGCGGGGCAGCGACGAGCTTCGTGGTGGCGGCGTGGTTGCTCGGTGACGGTGCGACGACGACTGGGCGCGCGTCTGCGGCGCGACGGCCGCACCAAAGCCGGATCAGGTGGTGGCGGGCCGGCGCGCCTCCGACCAGATCCCCCTCCTCGGATTTAGTCTTGGGCGGAGGCGGCGCCGCAGGTGGTGGCGGAGACCTATCCGGGCTCGGCGTGGGGCGGGGAGGGGGGCCTGCAGCGGCGTGGCTACAACCTTGTGGTGGCCTGGTCTTCAGCGACGATGGCGGGACTTGCTCCGGCGGCGGTTGGTCTGCGATTGACTTGGGTGAGCTCCCTCCGTCCTCTTTGGTTTCATCTTCGGGCTCATCAAGCCGGGTGGCTCCATGGTGCGGTGTGGGTGCACGCGAGGCCTGCCGGAGGTGGCAGGGGACTTCGGGAAGGGGGCAGGGTGCCCCTTCCGTGGCATCTGACGGCTGCTTCGGGTGGCTGCCGGAGTTCCCCTGGCCCAGATCTGGCTACCGAGGACACCAACCCTGCCAAGGTGTCGGCTTTGGGGTGGAAGGGTGGTCTTCTGCTCCGTTTCGGTCGGCCATGTCCGTTAGGTGTATCCTGGATGGGGGTGGGGCTCGGATGCCGTGGCGGCGGCCCGGTTGGTGGTAGCCGAGGTGCTCATGGGCGGAGCACGCGGCTGGGGCGTTGTCCGGTCACCATGGCCGTGTGGGCGGCATGTTGACTGGGGTGTGTTGTTCGGTGGTGGCGGTGCGGTGGCCCGTAACCCAATTCGATGACGATGTGTGTTGGCCGGGTGAAAACCTGCTCTGTCTTATCAGGCCGGCGGCGACGGCATTCTGGCGTCGTCCCCTTCTTGAAGGCGCCGTCGCGGCATCTCATCTGTTGTCGGTGCTCCGGGGGAAACCCTAATCCTTGGATTGGCCGGTGGCGACACTATGGTGTCGTTCTCTTGCTGAAGGCGCCGTCTTCGAGCCCATTGAGCGTCACGCACGGCTTCTCCTCTTCGTGGTGGCTCTCCCACGGTTGAGGATCCTGACGACTCTGTAGTAGTGCTTAGTGTTCCATCTGGTGTTTACTAGGTGTTTGTTGGTGTTGCTGTTTTCAGCGCCTTTATATCCAGCCTCGTGTGTGTACTTGCGTTCGTATCGGCGGTTTCAACTTGGTCGGTGATGATGCTTTATATATAAAGGGGGAAACCCTTTTTCGTATAATAGCCATGCCACCTAGTTTTTCGCTGCACATACTCACTGACTTACGCCTGCGCTCGTAGCTCAATCATTGCAGCAAGAGAGACCATACCAATGGAGGCCAACGGGTCGCAGCAGGAGGAGGCTGGGCACCTCAACGTTGATGATCACGAGTCCCTCAAGGACCCCAGGAACAAGAAGGGGGGATGGATCACCTTCCCTTTCCTCGCAGGTTCGTGCATCCTACTCGTGTGTGATGTGATCTAGCCTGTGGAGCATGATCACAATTAAGTCTCTGTCTGGCCGTGTGATCGATCGATGTTCGCAGTGGCCATACTGGGCCTCGGGCTGGCGACCGGCGGCGCCACGTCCAACCTGGTGGTCTACCTGATAAAGGAGTACAACGTGCCGAGCGTCGACGCGGCGCAGATCTCCAACATCATCTCCGGATCCATCAGCGTCGCCCCCGTGGCCGGCGCCATTGTCGCCGACGCCTTCTTCGGATGCTTCCCCATCGTCGCGGTCGCCATGGTCATGACCGTCCTCGTAAGTCTATGATCTGCGCGCGCGTGCACATGTATGTTCATGACCAAAGCTTCTGCTCCACTGACCACTCCATGTCGCGCGTGCAGTCCTTGGTCATGTTCACGCTGACTGCGAGTCTTCCCGGCCTCCGGCCGGCGGCATGCCAGCTTGTGTTAGGGCTGCTGTAGGCCGGTGAGGCTGGCTCGGTTTAGTCCCACCTCGCTTACGGGAGGAGGCCATGACCAACTTATAAGGGAGAGATTCCTTCCTCCTATCAGTCCGGGCTTTTGGGATGGAGTGGGCTCTCCACTGAATATTGGCTCATGTGCGCATAAACGTCCAAAACGTAAGTAGAGTGTGGGCTAAATCAGGGCAGATGGCGGCCCTGTACGCGGCCGTGTTCCTGCTCTGCCTGAGCGCGGCGGGGGCGCGGTTCAACCATTCGTATGCATTTGTTTATGGGTGTGGTTAGGTCTCAATCCACTGAAATTTAATCAAGTTTTTTTTTAGATTTAATCAAGTCTTGGTCAAGTGACATAACATGCAACAGGAAAAAAAACTGAAAAGAAAATTTTGCACGAATCTCAGTATAAGATCTCACCGTTATAGTATCGACTGAGACTTAACGAAGTTTGAGTTGATTGGGACTTAGCAAGACTCTTTGTTTATATCACCTCCTTTTTCAAAATAGTTGAAGTTCTAGACTTGTTCTAGGTCAAACTTCATTATGTTTGACCAAGTCTATATAAAAATATATCAATACTAGCAATGTGCACGTGCGTTTCAACGGATCCAAAGTAGAATAATATATATTCACAAATTTGAAAGAAAAAATCTATTTTAATATACATATACCACTAAAATATATCATGTTTCACTCAAAATATATTTCTTGGGTTGTTTTGATGAGGTATATGGTTGGTTTTGATGAGGAATATGGTTGGTTTTAAGATATTAAGGGGTTTCCTGTAAATTGTGGCAAAGAAATGGGATATTGTTGCAAAAATGCCATGAGTTGCCTCACAGTCGTTAGATGTAGATCTGATGGTCAGAAATAACGGACGGCAGACACACCATCATCACCAACTGAATCTTTTATAAGAGTAGAGATCTACAAATAATACTTACTTCAACAAATTCATTATGAAATATATTTTTGTATTATATATATTTGACATTGTAGGTCCTTATGGATTTTTACGGTCTTATTCAAATTTACAAAGGTTTCGCTTAGAAAATCTTAAAACTTTAATTATTCAAACGGGGAGTGCTTGGTTCCACATGCATAAACAAACTTTATAAATGCTTAAACTTAAACCCTTTAAAATGGCAGGGAATGTGGAAGTAAATGATGATTTATTTATTTTGAGCTGATTTTCTTTTCTTAGGAAGTGCTTTTGTAGTATACCATGGTTTTGAATTTTGGTTTCACTAATATTTCAGCAACAACAAAATCATTTAACTTTCAGTTATTTCTAGATCAAAGACCAAAATATTCACATAAATTTAATTGACTCCAACCAATTATTCTGAGTCTTAAAAAATCATAATAATTTATTTATGGGTGTGTCTAGGTCACATGTAGATGAGAAAATAACTATGTCTCATCTAACTTCTGCACCATTCAATTTTACGCGGAGATTCGTTGGGCTTTTTTGTTTTGTTTTTTGTTTGGTTAATCGAGTATTGTAGGAGTTAGATGAGACTTTATTAATTCTCATCTAGTTGAGAATCAGCAAATCCATTTATTTATGTATAGTACAACCATAATGGCTAAAATATTTTGATTGAAACACAATTATCACAGAAAGCGCATACTACAGAACACCGAATTATCTTCACTCCAAAACACTTTGGTTTGTAGTACTACGTGAACTAGGTAGCTACCACGTCGACACATATCAATTAATGTGTGTTGAAATAGTTAGGGTTCCTTTCTGTGTCTGGTCATATAACATCGTGCTAAAAATCAATTAGGTTCCTCGGTATAAATACCCTTGTACTACAAGAAAACAACATATAGAAGTATACAGGGCAACGCAAAAAGCGCTTTTAGCACAGGACCATACTGATCTTGACCTGTTTTCATTTTCATTTTTCCATCGCAACAAACTTGTGTGTGTGCGCGCCCAACTTTGTACCAAAACAGTTGGCTTTATGCTAAAGCTGGGTCATATGGATAGAAAATCCATGCTCTTCCTTTGGTCTCACCCAGGCAAATTACTCACCGTAGATCTGCGACAACAAACAAGTAATTGTGCAAAGCGGTGAGCACTATTATTCTTATATTAGATTATTAGCTTCTCTTCCTTTCTTTTGTGGTCACTGAGAATGGAGATATTCTTTCACTGCAATTTGCATGTTTGTAGTTTATTTCCATTTGTGCCCACTCACCTTAGGGCTTTCAAAAACGGGACATTACTATCTATATGATATTCTAGTTTGAATTGCACATGCATTAAGTCTATGCATTTTGGGTTTTGAGCATAACTAAATTTCGTTGCATAGCTAATAAAGATAGTACTTGGTCACTGTTGGTATGCAGGAGTATGTGGCAAGGGTTGTTTACCTGTCCATGGCAACTTAACTCCCACCTCCACACTATAATTAGTATTATCGGTGATTATTAAAGCAATGACATGGACATATTACCTCACGGTTGTGCTACACAAAATATAGTGCTTTCCTAGTTTTTGTGTGTGTGTGTGTGTGTGTGTGGAGACTGAAGATGGCTTTACAATCAGATAAACTTTTAGCATGCGTATCATGGATATCGAGATTGGTGAACACGTTGAAATGGTAAGTATAAATTTGTCCCCATATTAACAATATAATTTTACTAGGTTTTTTTGGTTTATAACAGTATACATCAATGGTTGAGTTGAGTTTCGAATACGTCCATGTCCAAAACGACTCCCTTTTGGATATTTATTCTACTCCCTCCGTCCGGAAATACTTGTCGGAGAAATGCATAAAAACGGATGTATCTAAAACTAAAATACATCTAGATACATCCATTCCTCCGACAAGTATTTCCGGACGAAGGGAGTACTTTTTTTCAGTATTTAAACCACCGGTGTCAAGGCCACCTACCAGCTTTGGCTATCCGACTTTTTGGTAAAATTAATATATACTCTCTCCGTCCGAACGGAGAGAGTAGTAAGGATCAACTATTCAAGTATATTAGACTAGTTTGCATGTTGGAAAAAACTATTGCTAGCTACCATGTAGGTATCTGTATTTTGCGAAATAATATATAGCTACATAGTTAAGGACATATTAACACATGTTTTGTGTGTGTGGGGGGGGGGGGCTGAGGTCACATATTAAGTTTCGCATGTCCTTACAAACACACATATATAGAAAAATAAAATTACATTCAAGTCATGAGGGGTGCCGAAGACTTGTTCCTCCTACATTCATTGACGGAACGTCATGAGCATAACTCGACGTCACATCTGGTCCTCTGCCTCACCGTAGCAGAATTTTTTTAATCCATAATTTTATACAAGCAATATGTCAGTGTCTTGAAATTTTAGCTTGAAAAATTAGGCTCACCCATAAAGTTAAGTATGACGCCAAATATATTGTTTAGTTGGCTGAGCAAATTAGTCTTGACATGGCTAACGACAAATGATACTATGGTAGCGATTAATGTGTGCAAAACACAAAAGAGAATCATATTAAGATGGGTGGAACGATAAATTGTAAGAACACAAATGACATTCTTTTTTCTTTTTTGAACATCAGTACAGACACAAGCGCTCATATACACGCGCATACACTCACCCCTATGAACGCATACACGCACATCCTATCCGTATGAGCACCTTCAAAAGACTAAGCCGGCATATCATTTTGAGATTTACGAAGACACCGTAGGCGCCTCGTCGTCGACGGGGACGTCTCCAACCACTGAATGCGCATTGACAAATCCAGGGAATAAACGCGAAGACCGGATTTAAACCTCGATGGGCTAAATTTGGGATAACACAGCCCTCTAACCATCCAACCACAGGTTGGTTCACGCAAATGACACTCTTGTAAACATCACTACTGCCTGATATATATGAGAAGTCATCGACGACAATGACATGCACTTATTTCCACGTTTGCTCGATCGCGTGCAGCTTCCTGAACCGTGCCGCGGTGATCACGGACGGCGACGTGGACGGGGCGAGCGGCTCGGTGCTCCGTCCGTGGCGCATCTGCACGGTGCAGCAGGTGGAGGACTTCAAGACGGTGCTGCGCATCATGCCGCTCTGGAGCGCGGCCATCGTGCTGAGCGTCGCCATCGGCGTGCAGATCAACTTCACCATCCTGCAGGCGCTCGCCATGGACCGCGCCGTCGGCCGCTTCACCGTGCTGAGCATGGCCGCGTCCGCCATCATCGAACACCACCGCACCGCCACGGTGCGCGCGCACGGGGAGGAGGGCAACCCGGCGTGGGTGTCGCCGCTGTCGGCGATGTGGCTGCTCCTGCCGTTCGCCGTGGCCGGGGCCGGCGAGGCGCTGCATTTCCCGGCGCAGGTGACGCTGTACTACCAGGAGTTCCCGCCGTCGCTCAAGAACACGGCCACGGGCATGATGGCCATGATCGTGGTGCTCGGGTTCTACCTGAGCACGGCCCTCATCAATGTCGTCCAGCGCGCCACCACGTGGCTGCCGGACAACATGAACGCCTCCCGGCTGGTGAATCTCTACTGGCTGCTCACCCTGCTCGTCGCCCTCAACTTCGGGTATTTCCTTACATGCGCCAAGCTCTACAGGTACCAGAACATCGGCAGGTAGCTCAACCTCAGGAGGCAACACTCGTTGATCTATATATGCATGGTGTGTGCTTGCTTTGGGTGTGATGAACGATCAGTTTGGCAGAGATATGAAGCTTCCAAGTCTGTGCGGTTTGCCTGGTTTGTGAAGAGATGTTATTACTGTGTCGATTTTGATGAGCTTCCAACTAAATGCATGCTACCATCTCCATTGTCTGTATGGCCGTTTCTGTAACAAGCTGGATAAACCGTGCCTTTGTGCGGCTAGATTTAATATTAATAAGTATCTTATATGGTAATATATTTTGGTAAGCAAAAATCCTTTTCTCACACATAGCTTCTTTTAATTAATCCGTGACTCAATTTGCATTGATGTATCATTCAAGGTAAGGAAAAGTTATAGCCAAAACATACATCGTCCTAGACAAACACTATTAGATTTATGAAATTCTTATTTTCAATCGAATATGTTCAAATATATTATCCGTCTCTCTTCATCAATTTGGACTTTTGATAAAATTGGATGGATCATAATTCAATATGGATCCGAGCCAAGAGGTCTCACGTTCAAGACTCTGTGAACGTAATATTATAAACAAAAGATTCTACGGCCTAAATCGATCCCATGTATAAGGACTAAAAATATCTAGACGCGAGGGGGGGGGGGTGTTGAATTATATTGTCCGCCTCTCGTCATCAGTTTAGACTTTTGGATGAATTGGTTGGAGCATAAATTCAATAAACTGATTTTGTTTTATACTTCATTCGAATTTTCGACCTCCCATTTTGTCGCTGACATCAATCCCGTGTCTAAGCACTAAAAAGGACTAGATGTGAGGGGGTGTTGAAATATGTTGCCCGCCTCTGTCCATCAGTTCGGACTTTTGAATGAATTAGTTGGAGTATGAATTCAATAGAATGATTTTATTTTAGACTTTATTCGAATTTTCCACCTCCCATTTGTCGTTGATGCGTGTTGTGTATGTTGATCTAATGGATATCACTCTCATTTTTGTTGTCGGCTCTTTATCTAAGAACAAGTCACACTAAATTCTCACGAGTATTGGAACATGTGAATCAGGATACAAATAACTGGAATTTTGTTTTGAAATCATGCAGACAGAATTTTCCTAATGCTTTTAGTGCAGACTCTTTGCATGGAACAAGTTATGATATATTATACTTCACCCACAAAAAGATGATTCATTAGACTTGTTAACGCAAGATTTGGAACTTGTGAATCAGGACAAAAAAACAATGTGATTTAGGTTTTAAAATCATGTGAAACAGATTCCAACTGGTAAGTCTCCTTTTCACTTTATTTCTGTATTTTGGGTACTAATAATTCGGGTGGGTGGTTTGAGTAGCTAATTATTCTCTTTATTTAATTTGGATAATGGACTCTCATGGATGCATTTTTATATTTTTGTTTGTTGCTAATTTCAAGTAGCAAAGTGAACTAACAACCAACCTAAAAAGCATGTGATGACTTGATCAGAGGTCTGGCCTTTTTCTCCAAGCCATGTGTCAGGTTTTGACTGGAAACAAATTTGAATGACGAATTCAAAATCATTCATGTTTGATGACATGTGTTGGAATATTACTGGAAATAAAACCCAACTAAACGAGTTAAAAATCAGCCAAATAGACTCAATCCTATCCACCAACGGGGGCAAGGTCCTGTTTGTCTGGATCATGTTTGTAGCACAAATCACTGGCCCAGACCTCTACGTCGACGCGAGGGCCGGTCTCAGGAGATCCATCTTGGGACCTCACATATGGATTGAATCCGGAGTGAGTAATAAGTCGAGCCCCTTAGGGACGAATCCATCATTGTAGGCAGTCAAAAGTCACATCCCATCCTGGTGAGACCTCAGACAGCGAGGATCTTTATGTCCTTCACCAGCTCCTAGCCCTCCCGCAACATGCCAGGAGTTGAAGTGCAGCAATCCCTCACAATTGGTCGTCTACCTCAGAAGTGCATTTCAGTTCATGTAGACCAGTGAAGGTAAAACACTTTGGTTTCCAGCATACCAGGAGTTCTTAGAAGCATGCTAATCCATGAAAGTTTCAATCTGTAACAAATCAGCGCAAAATCGACACAGTTGTGCATCCTTAAAGATTAACAATTCGTCATGTATATCGCTTCATAGTTTGACTACCATGCCCTCTATTAAGATTTTTGAAAACCATCACATCATGAGAAATCCATCAAAGATTAACAAGTTTATTGTATTGCAAGCCTCGTGTGGGCGAAGGTGGCCAAGATTGAACTTGAGTTGGGGCTCCAGTATTTAACCAAGTCAATTTGGTAGAGCTCCTACACCTACTTGAGGAAGCGAGAGTGTGGACGATCTAACCTTGTAGCGACCAGACCTCAAACAGTCTGATCTCTGTGCTCAGTGTCATCCCTGGATCAGTAATGCTGACACCACACAGTACTCGGAGGATTTATAACAGAGTAGCAATCACACACTTATTACAATCGAATGTCTCAAGAGAGAACTTAACAAAATAAATATGGCTTAAGGCCATCTAAAATACGATAACAGCGGAAGGCTTGGAAGAATAAGCGAGTCCATCAACTCCAACGGCATCACTGAGTATAGAACCACGACCTAAGCACCTTACTCGTCGTCTGAAAAGTCTGCAACATGAAATGTTGCAGCCCGAAAACGGGTCAGCACATGGAATATGCTGGCAATGTAACACATAGAGAAGTAATAATGGAATAAGCTATACTACATGCATATTTGGCTGGTGGAAAGCTCTATGGTTACAGTTTTGCGTAAAGCCAATTTTTCCCTACTCCAAAGGAATAAATTTGTTTAACTATCATGGTGGTTGTTAAGCATTGAGAATGGTTGACAGCATTCTCAATCCCAATTAAAAGTACGCATTAACAAACCCAACAATATTAATTAAAGTAACATGTTGAGATTCACATGATATCCAAGTACTAGATACTCAAGATGTCCATAACCGAGGACACGGCTAATCATGATTAGTTTATACACTCTGCAGAGGTTTGCGCACTTTTCCCCACAAGACTCGATCGCCTCCGTAGGATTTCTCGCACTACATGGTGTTGAGAAACTGATGACCGAGACATAGTCTTTCAGAAGCGCTTGCACCTTACATGTGGGTAGACCGGTACACCTACTTTCCCCTACATCTGCTAGTCTACCCATAAGAGTTCGCACGACTTAATCAACTATGCCAGAGCCCATAATGGCTTGTGGCTGCACACGTAATTTCTAGCATGAATAGTCTTATGATCCCTTTGAGCCTGGGTGGCGGTCCGAAGAAATACAGGCAAGTCCTGATAGAAACCAGGTGCCTCAATCCACCCAGATGTGTGTTTAAGTTGCCACCTTAAATAAACCATTAATTAACAATCTCACATCTGTCATGGATACTCACCCAATCCACATCTACTAGCATAGCATGGCATAATAAGCAAACGTAGAAGTAACTCCCAAGGGTTTGAAATAAAACAGGTAATAGGTACTACCTCAACTACTTCCCATCCCACAATTTAATTAGATCCTAATCATGCAATGTTTGAGGATTGATCTAATGCAATAAAACCGGGTAGTAGAAAAGGGTATGATCAAAGTGTTACTTGCCTTGCTGATGATCCGCGAAACCTAGAGACTCGAAGTAACAGGCGGCGCACTCCGGGTGTTCTATCGCAGACAAAAAAACAAGCATACAATACGTACTCATCTAATGCACAGGTAAAACTCAAACGAAAGATCAAACCAGATAGTTCAACTTAAGAACTCCGGTTTGCAAAAAGAAGCAAAGCAAACAAAGCAACGAAGAACAAACGGCGGAAGAAAACAACTCTGTATTACTAATCTCGATCTAGGTCAAATTTTACAGTAGCAAAAACTTGTTTAAGTTGGTTATTCGGAAAGAGGGTTTCGAGACGAAACTCCAGGCGCTTGAATCGCCTGATTCCGATAAACGAGCGAAAAGTTATACTAAAAGCAAAATCGGATCAGAAATCTCGATCAGAAAAATCGCGGATTAAATCCGAGAAAAAGAAAAACGACGAACGGGTTAACGAACGAACGTTCGTTAACTAAACTAATCAGACGAACGCGTTCGTTAAAACGAACTAAAGGACGAACGTCCGCTAATTAACCTATACCAAAAAAAAACCGAAAACTAAAAAACAAAAATAAACAGGAATAAAATCGCGCGGTTTTTTAAAAACCGGGCGGCACACGGATCGAGGCGGCGGCGAACCTCGGCGGCGACGGCGGCGAAATCCGGCGGGTCCGCGGCGGCGGCGGCGGCGGATCGGCGGCGGCGGCGCGGGCGGATTAGGTTAGGGTTGGATGGCGCGGGGAGTGGGCAGGCGGCGGCGGATTGGGCCGGGCGCGGGCTGGCGCGGGGCGGCTGACGGGCTGGGGGCGGGGGTCGGCCACTATTTATAGTGTGCCCCCGAGCGGTGTCCCGCTCGGGCACGGCCCAGAGGCGGTGCGCGTTTTTTTTAAATAATTACGCTCGGAAAAAAAACAAAAGAAGTACTAAACGGACTCCAAAAATCCCGAAATAAATTTTCCCCGGCTTCTAAAATCAAGCCGGACTAGATGAACAATTTATTTGGGGCCTAAATGCAATTTTGAAAAACGCGCATTTTTCCTAAATTCAAATAAAAAGGCGAAAAATTCCAAAATAAAATCTTATTTGATTTTTTATTAAATCTTCACTATTTCTTTATTTTGGGAAAGTCATTTTATTCCCTCTCTCATATTTTGACAGTAGAAATATTTGAAGATGAAATAAACAAAATCAAATGATCCCATTTTCAAAATTTGAGAAAACTCAAATATGAAAATAACGAAATCCCCAACTCTCTCCGTGGGTCCTTGAGTTGCGTAGGGTTTCTAGGATCGAGCCAACAATGCAATAAAAATATGATATGCATGATGATCTATGTATAACATTCCAAATTGAAAATTTGGGATGTTACAAACCTACCCCCCTTAAGATGAATCTCGCCCTCGAGATTCGGGTTGGCTAGCAAATAGGTGAGGGTGGGCCTTGAGCAGATCTTCCTCTCGCTCCCAGGTGGCTTCTTCCTCGGTGTGGTGGCTCCACTGAACTTTGCAAAACTTGATAACCTTGCTGCGAGTAACTCGACTGGCAAACTCGAGAATCTTAACAGGTTTCTCCTCATAGGTCAAATCATCATTCAACTGAATTGCTTCCAGTGGCACTGTATCTCTCAATGGTATATCTGCCATCTCTGCGTGACACTTCTTCAACTGAGAAACATGAAACACATCATGTACTCCTGACAATCCCTCAGGTAATTCCAACTTGTAGGCCACCTCTCCCATACGTTCCAAAACACGATATGGTCCTACAAATCGGGGCGCTAACTTTCCTTTAACTCCAAAGCGCTTAACTCCTCGAAGTGGAGATACTCGAAGGTAAACTCTGTCTCCGACTTCGTATTCGGTCTCCTTGCGTTTTGAATCCGCATAGCTCTTCTGCCTTGACTGGGCTACCTTGAGCCTTTCGCGAATCAACTTTACCTTCTCTTCAGACTCTTTAATCAAATCCGGTCCAAACAACTGGCGGTCTCCAACTTCATCCCACAACAACGGGGTCCTGCACCTCCTTCCGTACAAGGCTTCGAAAGGGGCCATCTTCAAACTAGATTGATAACTGTTGTTGTAAGAAAACTCCGCATATGGCAAATTCTCATCCCAGCTGGATCCATAATCCAAGGCACAAGCTCTAAGCATATCCTCCAAAATCTGGTTGACTCTCTCGGTCTGTCCATCTGTCTGTGGATGAAAAGCTATGCTAAACTCCAGCCTGGTTCCCAAAGTTTTGTGCAACTGCTTCCAGAACTTTGAGGTGAATTGGGTTCCTCTATCTGATACGATACTCCTCGGAACTCCATGCAAGCATACAATCCTAGTCATGTATATCTTAGACAATTTGGCACTACTGTAGGTAGTCTTTACTGGAATGAAATGAGCTACCTTCGTCAAACGATCGATTACAACCCAAATCGAGTCATAGCCAGAACGAGTCCTCGGCAATCCCGTGATGAAATCCATGCCTAGTTTATCCCACTTCCATTCGGGTATCGGTAATGGTTGTAACAATCCTGCTGGCTTCTGATGTTCTGCCTTCACCCTCTGACATACATCACAAACTACTACATACTCTGCAATATCCTTCTTCATTCCGGTCCACCAAAAAGTATTCTTCAAATCCAAATACATCTTGGTATTTCCTGGGTGAATCGAATATGGTGAATCATGTGCCTCTTGTAGAATCAACTTCCTGATCTCCGGGTCATTAGGCACATAAACACGGTCTTCAAACCATAGGGTATCGTGCTCATCCTCACGAAATCCCTTAGCTTTTCCTTCGCTCATTTTCTCCTTTATAGAGGCAATTTCCTTGTCAGTCTTCTGAGCTTCTCTGATTCTATCCATCAAAGTTGACTGAATCTCCAATGCTGCTACATAGCCTCTCGGAACTATTTCCAAACATAGTTCTCGTAATTCCTCGGCTAACTCCTTTGGTATTTCTCCTGTCATTAGTGTATTGACATGACTCTTACGGCTCAACGCGTCTGCTACTACGTTAGCCTTTCCGGGATGATAATGCAATCTCATATCGTAATCCTTAATAAGCTCCAACCATCTCCTCTGTCTGAGATTTAACTCCTTCTGCGTGAAGATGTACTTCAAACTCTTGTGATCCGTATACACCTCGCAATGGTTCCCAATAAGAAAATGTCTCCAAGTTTTCAATACATGCACTACGGCTCTAACTCCAAATCATGAGTAGCATAATTTAGCTCATGAGGCTTAAGCTGTCGTGAAGCATACGAGACAACTCTTCCTCCTGCATAAGTACTGCTCCAAGTCCTCGACGTGAAGCATCGCAATACACCTCATAATCCTTGGTCTGATCTGGCAGAATTAACACTGGTGAGGTAACCAAACATTTCTTCAATTCTTGGAAACTAGCTTCACACTCCTCAGTCCATATGAACTTGGTATCCTTCTTCAACAATTCTGTCATAGGCTTTGCAATCCTTGAGAAATTCTCAATAAATCTCCGGTAGTATCCTGCGAGTCCAAGGAAACTCTGGATCTCTCCAACTGTTGTTGGTGCTTCCCAGTTTGTCACAGTGGCAACTTTAGTAGGGTCCACTGCTATACCTTCCCCGGATATAACATGTCCGAGAAATCCAACTTCCTTCAACCAAAACTCACATTTGCTGAATTTGGCATATAACTGATGTTCTCTGAGCTTCTCGAGTACCAATCGCAAATGTTCCTTATGTTCTTCTTTATTCTTCGAGTAAACGAAAATATCGTCAATGAACACCACGGCGAACTTATCCAAAAACTCCATAAACACTTTGTTCATCATGTTCATAAAATAGGCAGGTGCGTTAGTCAGACCAAATGACATAACGGTATACTCATACAGCCCGTACCTGGTGGTAAAAGCCATATTAGGTATATCCTGCTCTCGAATCTTCAACTGATGGTACCCTGATCGCAAATCGATCTTGGAAAACACCTTAGCTCCTTGCAATTGGTCAAACAAGTCATTGATCATTGGTAGTGGACACTTGTTCTTGATTGTTACTTCATTCAGTCCGCGATAATCAACAACCATTCTTAATGATCCATCCTTCTTCTCCACTAGAAGTACAGGCGATCCCCAAGGTGAAGAACTTGGGCGAATAAAGCCTTTATCCAATAACTCCTTAATCTGTTTCTTGATTTCTTCCAAATCTTGGGCTGGCATCCTATACGGTCTCTTGGATATCGGCCGATGTTCGGTGATAGTTCAATCAGAAACTCAATGTCTCTGTCCGGTGGCATGCCTGGCAACTCTTCCGGAAATACATCGGGGAAATCCCTTACCACTGGTACTTCCTCCTGCACAACTCCTGATAAGCAATTTACATGTGCTCTCCTCGACTCATGCCGTGATACATACTTGATTCTCCTTCCTTCTGGTGTTGTAAGCAAAATTGTCTTACTGGCGCAATCGATGTTTCCTCCATACATCGATAGCCAATCCATACCAAGAATTACATCCAAACCTTGGGATTCCAATATAATTAAATCCGTTGGGAAAACATGCCTCCCTATACTTAATGGCACTTGAAAACATCCTTGACTAGCCATATACTCCGCTCCCGGTGAGCTTACTAGCATGGGTGTCTTAAGAGTCCTAGTGGGCAGGCTAAACTTATCCACGAATCCCCTTGATATGTATGAATGCGATGCACCAGTATCAAAAAGAACAACTGCAGTAAATGACTTAACCAAAAACTTACCTATTACTGCATCTGGCTGAGCTTCAACCTCCTACACTGTAACGTGGTTCACCTGTCCCCTGTTGAAAGGATTCGGCTTCTTTCCTAAACTTCCATTGCCATTTCCATTATGGGCTTTTGGACATTCATTTGCATAATGCCCAGTCTTACGTCACTTAAAACAAGTGATGTGGCTCAGGTCTACCTTGGATGGTGTTGACGGGGTGGTGCGGTTTTGTCCATTACTTCCTCCATTCCCGTTTCCATTCTTTGTGCCGTTATGATTGTGCGAGTTTCCTCCTCCGTGAGTATGCTGAAATTGTCCTCCTGTCTTTGGAGTAAAGCGTAGCTTCTGCTAAGCTCCAGAATTATACTTCCCCTGTCCATACTTCCTCTTACGATTGTCAATCTGCTGCTGCTTCCCTTCAATCATAAGAGCACGATCTACTAACTCATGGTAGTTATTGAAAGTGGCTACCATCAACTGCATACTCAGCTCATCATTCAGTCCTTCTAAAAACTTCTCCTGCTTAGCTGCATCCGTAGCAACGTCATCTGGGGCATAACGTGCTAACTTACTGAAATCATCCACATACTGGCCAACTGTCCGTCCTCCTTGGCGCAAGTTGCGAAACTCACGCTTCTTCATGGCCATAGCTCCTGCTGAAACATGGGCAAGACGGAAAGCTTGTGAAACCGATCCCATGTGACAAGGTTCTGAGGTAAGTGGCTGTAAAATTCTCCCACCATGCCGCTGGGTCCTTCGAGCTGATGTGCGGCAAACTTCACCTTTTCTCCATCTCAGACATCCTGCAGTGGTCAACTCCTCCCTATCTTACGGAGCCAATCACTGCTACAATCGGCTCGGTGCTACTGGAAAACACCGGCGGATTCAGCCTCAAGAAACGAGTCAGATGGTCAACAGGTGGTGGTGGTGGTGGGTTGTTGTTGTTGTTGTTATTGCCTTGGTTCTGTACCAATGTTTGAATCAAGGCATTCTGCTGCTGAATCAATCGAGTGATCTCCGCGGAAAACAAACCGGGTCGCGTCTCGGAGGCATCTGAGGGGTTTATAGAAAAGACGAGAGTTAAGAATAGAATGAGGTCTAGTGAGAAAACACTACCCATATGCACATGAGACAAAAGCACACAATATCACTCCAATCAATTCAACAAAGGCAATACAACGGTCTATCTATCGTTACAAAGTGCTGAACTAAAACTAATATAAAATGGGGGAAATACTACTACTATTATGGTGGTCAATCTAGAAAAACTGCTCCGATGAAGATTCCATGATATCTGCTCCAGCTTCATCAACAAAGTCATCATCGCTGTCGTCAGGATCCGAGTCGGTGTCGTCGATGATGATATAATTATCCAGGCAAGTGGATTCATCTCCTTCTCTTTTGGGTGCTGAACCTCCCATGAATACTCCAAGCTTCTCCTTTAGGTCGCCGTTTTGTCTCACTAGAGCGACGATCTCTTCCATGTAGTCTTCACGTGTAGCCTTGAGTTCTTCTTCTAGCTCCTTGATCTTGGTTCTAGCCTTCTGCAGATCCTCCATATCTGCGCACATCTGATTCTCCTGGTGTAGGATGTGTTGGTTTAACTCCTGGATATAAGCTGCGATTGATCTGTCCCTCCTGGTGCTGATCATCTCCCATTGTTCATCTCGGCGCCCACAAATATGGTAGATAGTATTCTTGAGATCCTCGTGGTAAACTTCTCCAATTTGTCCCATGGTGATGTGAGCTGCCATGCTCTTTCCTAGGCTCCATGTTGGTGCATCAAAGGAAAACTCTATGGGCTCCGTGACTGGTGCAAACGTCCTTCCTGGAATGTAGACTTGAATCATCCAGCGCTCCTCTTTGGGTAAAGTGGCGTTGAAGGTCCCGGTGAAGCTTGGTACTCCTATGTTCAGGTATCTAGTGACTTCTTTCAAGTGATATCCAAACGGTGAGTCTTCATCTGGTTGTGTGAACTTGTTCCTTGCATCCTCCATCCTAAAGAATAGAAAAGATGAGGAGTCAGAAATGAGGAGAAAGAGTAGTGATCTAGGGCTTAAGCTTAGTGGTCGTGTCTCTACGGTCGTGTGCTCGATACCATCTTTGTAGCGACCAGACCTCAAAGCAGTCGATCTCGTGCTCGGTGTCATCCTGGATCAAGAATCTTGACACCACACAAGACTCGGAGGATTTATAACAGAGTAGCAATCACACACTTATTACAATCGGATGTCTCAAGAGAGAACTTAACAAAATAAATATGGCTTAAGGCCATCTAAAATACGATAACAGCGGAAGGCTTGGAAGAATAAGTGAGTCCATCAACTCCAACGGCATCATCGAGTATAGAACCACGACCTAAGCACCTTACTCGTCGTCTGAAAAGTCTGCAACATGAAACGTTGCAGCCCGAAAACGGGTCAGCACATGGAATATGCTGGCAATGTAACACATAGAGAAGTAATAATGGAATAAGCTATACTACATGCATATTTGGCTGGTGGAAAGCTCTATGGTTACAGTTTTGCGTAAAGCCAATTTTTCCCTACTGCAAAGGAATAAATTTGTTTAACTATCATGGTGGTTGTTAAACATTGAGAATGGTTGACAGCATCCTCAATCCCAATTAAAAGTACTCATTAGCAAACCCAACAATATTAATTAAAGTAACATGTTGAGATTCACATGATATCCAAGTACTAGATACTCAAGATGTCCATAACCGGGGACACGGCTAATCATGATTAGTTTATACACTCTGCAGAGGTTTGCGCACTTTTCCCCACAAGAATCGATCGCCTCCGTAGGATTTCTCGCACTACATGGTGTTGAGAAACGGATGACCGAGACATAGTCTTTCAGAAGCGCTTGCACCTTACATGTGGGTAGACCGGTACACCTACTTTCCCCTACATCTGCTAGTCTACCCGTAAGAGTTCGCACGACTTAATCAACTATGCCAGAGCCCATAATGGCTTGTGGCTGCACACGTAAGTTTCTAGCATGAATAGTCTTATGATCCCTTTGAGCCTGGGTGGCGGTCCGAAGAAATACAGGCAAGTCCTGATAGAAACCAGGTGCCTCAATCCACCCAGATGTGTGTTTAAGTTGCCACCTTAACTAAACCATTAATTAGCAATCTCACATATGTCATGGATACACTCACCCAATCCACGTCTACTAGCATAGCATGGCATAATAAGCAAACGTAGAAGTAACTCCCAAGGGTTTGAAATAAAACAGGTAATAGGTACTACCTCAACTACTTCCCATCCCACAATTTAATTAGATCCTAATCATGCAATGTTTGAGGATTGATCTAATGCAATAAAACCGGGTAGTAGAAAAGGGTATGATCAAAGTGTTACTTGCCTTGCTGATGATCCGCGAAACCTAGAGACTCGAAGTAACAGGCGGCGCACTCCGGGTGTTCTATCGCAGACAAACAAACAAGCATACAATAAGTACTCATCTAATGCACAGGTAAAACTCAAACGAAAGGTCAAACCAGATAGTTCAACTTAAGAACTCCGGTTTGCAAAAAGAAGCAAAGCAAACAAAGCAACGAAGAACAAACGACGGAAGAAAACAACTCCGTATTACTAATTTGGATCTAGGTCAAATTTTATTGTAGCAAAAACTTGTTTAAATTTGTTATTCGGAAAGAGGGTTTCGAGACGAAACTCCAGGCATTTGAATCGCCTGATTCCGATAAACGAGCGAAAAGTTATACTAAAACGAAAATCGGATCAGAAATCGCGATCAGAAAAATCGCGGATTAAATCCGAGAAAAAGAAAAACGACGAACGGGTTAACGAACGAACGTTCGTTAACTAAACTAATCAGACGAACGCGTTCGTTAAAACAAACTAATGGACGAATGTCCGCTAATTAACCTAAACCGGAAAAAAAACGAAAACTAAAAAAACGAAAATAAACCAGAATAAAACCGCCCGGTTTTTAAAAAAACCGGCGGCACGCGGATCGAGGCGGCTGCGACGGCGGCGAAGTCCGGCGGGCTCGCGGGTCCGCGACGGCGGGCGGCGGCGGATCGGGCGGCGGCGGCGCGGGCGGATTAGGATAGGATTCGGGCGCGCGGCGGGTGGCCGGGCAGGCGGCGGATTGGGCCGGGGCTGGGCTAGCGGCGGGGCGGCCGACGGGCTGGCGGGTCGGCCACCATTTATAGTGCGCCCGGCGGTGTCCCGCCGAGCACGCCCAGGCGGTGCTTGGCGTTTTTTAAATAATTACGCTCGGAAAAAAACAAAAGAAGTACTAAACGGACTCCAAAAATACTGAAATAAATTTTCCCCGGCTTCTAAAATCAAGCCGGACTAGATGAACATTTATTTGGGGCCTAAATGCAATTTTGAAAAACGCGCATTTTTCCTAAATTCAAATAAAAAGGCGAAAAATTCCAAAATAAAATCTTATTTGATTTTCTATTAAATCTTCACTATTTCTTTATTTTGGGAAAGTCATTTTATTCCCTCTCTCATATTTTGACAGTAGAAATATTTGAAGATAAAATAAATAAAATCAAATGATCCCATTTTCAAAATTTGAGAAAACTCAAATATGAAAATAACGAAATCCGCAACTCTCTCCGTGGGTCCTTGAGTTGCGTAGGATTGCTAGGATCGAGCCAACAATGCAATAAAAGTATGATATGCATGATGATCTATGTATAACATTCCAAATTGAAAATTTGGGATGTTACAAACCTACCCCCCTTAAGATGAATCTCGCCCTCGAGATTCGGGTTGGCTAGCAAATAGGTGAGGGTGGGCCTTGAGCAGATCTTCCTCTCGCTCCCAGGTGGCTTCTTCCTCGGTGTGGTGGCTCCACTAAACTTTGCAAAACTTGATAACCTTGCTGCGAGTAACTCGACTAGCAAACTCGAGAATCTTAACAGGTTTCTCCTCATAGGTCAAATCATCATTCAACTGAATTGCTTCCAGTGGCACTGTATCTCTCAGTGGTATATCCGCCATCTCTACGTGACACTTCTTCAACTGAGAAACATGAAACACATCATGTACTCCTGACAATCCCTCAGTTAATTCCAACGTGTAGGCTACCTCTCCCATACGTTCCAAAACACGATATGGTCCTACAAATCAGGGCGCTAACTTTCCTTTAACTCCAAAGCGCTTAACTCCTCGAAGTGGAGATACTCGAATTCACTTTTTGGGGCTTCCACTCTTCCATAAAGCTCTTGCTTTGACAAATCAAAATTGAGTGAGGTACCTGCTTGGTGGAGAACATATCCTGACATACCCATCCGGCCGCATGCATGTCTCTGACTGGTGAGCTGCATATATCCTGCTTTCCACATTGCTGGCAAAGTTATCTGGGTGATATGTAAGCCATTAGTTCAACGCTTATTGCTCAATCATTCAGTCATCCGTGCTTTCCCACCAGTAGAGTACCCTTCATCGTTAGTGGAGCTTATTAATAAGCAACATATCACACCACACCACACATTTGACAACGATTTTTTTTCCTCAAGGATATTGGCATGGGTCAGGCCCCTCCGCAGAATGAAGCCCTTGTGCAATGGATCCTCCACGAACTATACGTGTACAACTATCGAGGTCGGTCCCAATTCTCCACCCTGCATGGTCCCTCAGTGGTGTAGCTAGCTCGGTGAGCCAGGGTGGTCCAACAATGAAAATTTTCATGTAATTCTATGTATTTAAAAAATTCTACCCTGTATATTGGCTATGAGGAAAATTTCAGGGCGGTCCATGAACCACCCCGTCCACTCCCTAGTACCACTGATGTGGCAGTGTAACTAAAGAACAAAGCGATTAGATCATGTAATTAAACTTACATATAACTAACCAACAACCGTCTCGAAACAATTAACCAACAGAATATGAGCGGAATATAATGATGCATTCATGTGGCAGTAACTATTACTTCAACAACAACCGAATCTATCTACACCTATCGTTTAATTCACCATGTTCCCTAGTTTTGGTGTCCTTTCATTCAGTTGAGATGTTTAATTTTTAATTTGGTCAACGATTTTGACTGGGTCAATGATTTCTTGAAATAATCAGTATCACTCAGCCTGTAAAAACACATCAGTCCCGCGCACCCTTTCATCACTGATGAAGTCATGTACCTAGGGTAGGGTCATAGACCTGTCTAAAGATACCCTCCCCTGGGACACTCGTGAAAGAAGCTACCTTCCAGTCGACCTGGGAGGATTTCACTCGACGTAATCAGAGACACTCGACCATGAAGACTCACTCGACCACCGGAGATCAGAAGCCACTCTGTATCCAAACGGTCTGTAATTAAGTAGTCTTTATGGTCATGATGACACTTTATGTAGGGCGTTACCAGTAACGCCTAGCCTTTAACGTACCTTAAACCCTCCGCTACGTGGGCTGGCTGGGGTCCTGGCGCACTCTATATAAGCCACCCCCTCCACAGGCAGAGGGGTTCGCACTCATAAAACATACGATATAATCCAATCGACCGCCCGGGCCCGAGACGAGGGTTGTTACTTCCTCCGAGAAGGGCCTGAACTCGTAAATCTCTTGCGATACAACTACTCCATAGCTAGGATCTTGCCTCTCCATTCTTACCCCCATTCTCTTGCGGACTTAGAACCACGACGGTTGGCGCCCACCTTGGGGGTGTGTTCTAGCGATTTGTTGGAGAAGTTGGGATTCTTTCGATCTCCTTCATCATGTTTTCAGGTGGAGCTTTGGTCGAGGGCCGCGAGATCCGTCTCGGTGCGCTCACGTTCGTTGCCGATGACTCTGCTTGGCTTCAGGAGGCTTCACTCGACGTGGGACGCGCCCCCGTCACTGGCGACGACTTTCGCAGCGTGTGTTCGCGGGCGTCCTCCTGCGGCAACCGCCGACCCAAGATGGGTCGGCTCCTATCGTCCCCTCGATTTCTCGCCGGCGCAAGCGTTCCGGTCGGTCGAGGCTTCAGCGGTGGGTGAGGCATGCAGTGGCCCACTAGTCGGCCACCCCCCAAGTCGCGGCAATCGAGCCCGATGAATCTCTCTACGGCCTGTTCGATCTGTCGACTGGCTCCGCAGAGACTGCGTCCGAGTGCGATAGTAGTGATCCAGCGGCAGAGGTTCTGATGGTCGACGGACCACGCAGTCCCGCCGGACTCCCCCGCACCAACGAGGGTGTAGGTGGAGGCGATCCGGCGCAAGACCATGAAGAGTACCTGCCCGAGCCCCTCACCTCGCTGCTGAGGGAGGAGCTTCGCCGCCGGAACATGGATGCGCTTCACACTCCTATCGTTGGAGAAACCCCCGAGGCTCGTGCCTTGGAGGATGCACGCTTGGCCAACCAGGCTGAGCGCACTCGACTGGAGAACCTCCAGCGAGTACTCGGCGAGCGCGCGCGACCGCGGGTTCCAGAATCCAGTCGACGCCAGCTCTTCCAGCCACCAACTCAGGTATATCGAACTCTGATTCAGAATTTAGCAGCTGCAGCCCGCATAGCAGAGTCAATCCAGCCTTCCCAGTCGGAGGCGGGTAGAGGTTTGTTGCAGATCAGAGATTTGCTCCGGGCGGCAGGGGATCAAAACTCAGTCGTATCACAGTCGCGGAACAGGATTCACAGCAGATCCGTCGCTGCGAATTCAGTCCAGTCAGCTCATAGTCCGAGATCGCCCCCGAGGCGTGAGGAACGTGGAGGCCGGCGTGATGATCAATACAAGAGCCGTTAGCAATATGAGCCCCGATTCGATCACAATGATCAACGTCGAGTGCCCACTCCTCCCCCAAGGGGTGGATCATACGCTCCTCGGCAGCAGGATGACAGACGCCAGCACAATGCTGGGCGAAGAGTTCCAGTCGACCCCAGGGAACCAGGCTTTGATGCGAGATCCATTATCGTTCAAGGTCTGGTCGACAGGAACAGAGCTCACCGAGAAGGCCATGACAGAGATGTTCCCTCCGGCAGCAGAATTCATGTCTCAGGGCCAGAGTGTTTCAGCAGGGCTATCAGAGCCGCAGTGATTCCTCCCAACTTTAGGTTGGCGACTGGAGTTAGTAAGTTCACCGGTGAATCCAAGCCTGACACTTGGCTTGAGGATTACCGAGTGGCTGTTCAGATTGGCGGCGGCAACGATGAGGTAGCCATGAAGCATTTGCCTCTTATGTTGGAGGGCTCAGCCAGAGCGTGGTTGAATCAGTTAGCACCCAGCAGTATTTACACTTGGGAAGATCTTGCCCGAGTGTTTGTCAGGACATTTGAAGGGACTTGCAAGCGACCAGCAGGGTTAAAAGAGTTGCAGTCGTGTGTGCAGAAGTCGAATGAAACTTTGAGGGATTATATCCAGATGTGGATCACTTTGCACCACACAGTCGAGAATGTATCTGATCACCAGGCAGTCTGTGCCTTCAAAGAAGGTGTCAAGAACAGAGAGTTGAGTTTGAAATTCGGTCGAACCGGAGATATGACCCTGAGTCGGATGATGGAGATTGCCACCAAATATGCAAACGGTGAAGAAGAGGATAGGCTCCGGAGTGGTAAATACAAGTCAGCCGCTAATGAAGCCGGCGGAGGAAACTCCAGTCGGAAGCAGAAGCGCAAAGCCGAGCCAGCTGCTCCTGGAGAGGCCTTGGCTGTGACCCCAGGAAAGTTCAAGGGGAAACCCAAGGGTCCTTGGAACCCCAAGAAAGTGAAAGACCTGGATGGAACTGACGTGTCGGATTTGCCGTGTCACATTCACATGAAGAAAGATGAAGAGGGTAAACTCATTTACCCAAAACATACCACTCGACAGTGTCGACTCTTGATTCAGCAGTTCCAAGGGAAACAGCCCAAGGATAAGGAAAAGGAGACAGACAAAGTTGAGGACAAGGATGACAGCGATGATGGATATCCCCAGGTCAATTCCACCCTGATGATTTTTGCTGACGTCAAAAGCAAAAGTCGATTGAAGGTTATCAATCGGGAAGTGAACATGGTCGCTCCAACGATGCCCAATTATTTGAAATGGTCCCAGACTGCCATCACATTCGACCAGTCCGATCACCCGACGCACATTGCCAGCCCTAGGAGGCAAGCGTTGGTGGTCGACCCAGTCGTCGAAGGCACTCGACTGACCAAAGTTCTAATGGATGGCGGCAGTGGTTTGAACATCTTATATGCAGAGACGCTGAAAGGGATGGGCATTCCGATGTCCAGACTCAGCACCAGTAACATGAGCTTCCATGGAGTCATTCCTGGAAAGAAGGCTGAGTCACTCGGCCAAATCGCTCTTGATGTAGTTTTTGGTGACTCGAAGAATTTCCGGAAGGAAAAGTTGACCTTTGAGGTCGTAGATTTCCAGAGTGCTTATCACGCCATACTGGGAAGGCCGGCGTACACACGTTTCATGGCCCGACCATGTTACATGTACCTTAAACTGAAGATGCCCGATCCTAGAGGCGTAATCACTGTCACGGGTAATCGGAAGAAGGCAGAGGAGTGCTTCCAGAAGGGCTCCAAGATTGCTGATGCTCAGATGGCAGAGATAGAGTGCAGGAATATCAGAAGACTGCAGATCCGAGTGATTTGTTGCGAGCCAAGAAGCCCGCCACAGAATCAGCGTTTCAGTCGTCTGGTGAGACGAAACAGGTTCACATCCACCCGACTGATCCCAGTGCTGCTCCGACCAACATCTCAACAACACTCGACTCTAAATAGGAAGAAGCGCTCATCCAGTTCCTCCGTGAGAACTGGGACATCTTTGCATGGAAGCCTGCTGACATGCCGGGTGTTCCCAGGGGGCTGGCTGAGCACCGCCTACGAGTCGACCCAAAAGTCAAACCAGTTAAAGAACATCTTCGACGGTCCGTCGTCCAGAAGAGAAAGGCCATTGGCGAGGAGGTGGCTCGGCTCTTGGCAGCTGAGTTCATCCGAGAGATCTACCACTCCGAGTGGCTCGCCAATGTCGTCATGGTCCCCAAGAAGGACAAGTCGTTGCGCATGTGCATCGATTTCAAGCATATCAATCGGGCCTGCCCGAAAGATCATTTCCCTCTTCCCTGTATCGACCAAATAGTCGACTCAACTGCGGGATGTGAGAGGTTGTCTTTTTTAGACGCCTATTCCGGGTACCATCAGATCCGTCTGTATGGACCCGATGAGATCAAAACAGCTTTCATCACCCCGTTCGGGTGCTTCTGTTATGTCACCATGCCATTCGGTCTCAAGAATGCCGGAGCCACGTTCATGAGGATGATTCAGAAGTGTTTGCTCACTCAAATCAGTCGGAATGTGGAAGCATACATGGATGATATAGTGGTCAAGTCACGTAAAGGTTCCGACCTGCTGACTGACCTTGCTGAAACATTTGCCAATCTTAGGAGGTATGATATCAAGCTTAATCCATCAACGTGCACATTTGGAGTTCCTGGCGGAAAGTTACTCGGTTTTCTTGTTTCTGAACGAGGGATCGATGCTAACCCTGAAAAAGTTGGCACTATACTCCAAATGAAACGCCCTGTGCGTGTGCACGATATCCAGAAGCTTACTGGATGCTTGGCCGCTTTAAGTCGATTCATCTCTCGACTCGGTGAAAAGGCATTGCCTCTTTACCGACTGATGAAGAAGTCAGACAAGTTCGAGTGGACTCCAGAGGCTGATGCAGCATTTGCAGAGCTAAAAGCTCGCTCTCCACCAGCCGGTGCTTGCTGCTCCTATCAAGAAAGAGCCTTTGTTGCTTTACATCGCAGCCATGGACAAGTCGTCAAGACTGCATTTACGGTCGAGCGGGAAGAAGAAGGAAAAGCCTTCAAAGTTCAACGCCTAGTTTATTATCTTTCTGAAGTGCTGACCCCATCAAAGAAAAGATACCTCACTATCGAAGCTTGTTTATGGGATTTATATGACCACAAAGAAGGTTGCTCATTATTTCTCTGATCATTCCATTACGCCGCAATCGACGACGCCCATTGTCAGAGATTCTTCATAACAGAGATGCAACTGGTCGAGTGGCTAAATGGGCGATTGAACTCCTTCCCCTTGATATCAAGTTTGAGGCAAAGAAAGCCATCAAGTCCCAAGCAATAGCAGACTTCCTCGCCGAGTGGACCGAACAGCAACTTCCGACTCAAGTTCACTCGGAGCACTGGACTATGTTTTTCGATGGTTCCAAGATGCTGAATGGTTCTTGTCGTGGATTTGTCACGGCAGATGTCCTTAGTGTCAGGACTTAGTCGTGAGGCCAATGCATCTATGTGGTAGCTTGAGAGGAGTTGAGCGGAATCGAGAGACGCAACACAAGACAGGGATTTAGACAGCTTCGGGCCCCGGGAAACATCATTCGGTAAAAACCCTACATGTTGTTTGAGGCTAGGTCTCATTATCATCATGAGGGAGTCGCCGTAAACCGGCTCTCCTCTTTGTGTCTAGCCCTAAGATTGTTTCTTTGCCTGTAGCCTGTTCCTCTTTGGGGAGCCCTGCCCCTCCTTATATATGTTGAAGGGGCGGGTTACATGTGGAGTCCTATTAGGATTAGGACTAGTCTATCTCTAATGCAAACCGGATACAAGTCCTGGTCTTAACTCCTTGTAAGGTAAATATTCCTCATGCCTTTCCTCTTAAACCGCCCACAATAGTTGAACCGCCTTCATGAACCGCCGACGGGCCACCGGTCTTGTCGCTCTCCGACCCGTCCGCCAGTCACCAGTGAGTTACAACGTCCTCGCTGGTTGCCGGTAAATTGCCGTGTCCGGGCGGGTCACCAGATGAATATCGCCAAGTGCCGTAGGACCTCAAATAAATCGCTAAGTCCGCCGGGTTAACTTCCGCCGGTTTACACCATGGGTATATCCTCGACAGCTCAAAAGGGGTAGTATTGGTTTCCCGAGGAGATAAGCTCAAGTATGTTCTTCAGATTCACTTTGATTCTTCCAACAATGAAGCAGAATATGAAGCACTCCTGTATGGGTTGCGTATGTCCATTTCACTCGGCGTCCGTCGCCTTATGGTCTACGGCGACTCAGATCTGGTTGTTAATCAAGTGATGAAGGAGTGGGATGTCAGAAGCCCAGCCATGACAGGTTACTGTAATGCAGTGAGAAAGCTGGAAAAGAAATTCGAGGGGTTAGAGCTTCATCATATACCCCGACTGAAAAATCAAGCTGCGGATGATTTGGCGAAAATAGGGACCAAGAGGGAAGCCATTCCCAGTGATGTGTTTTTGGAGCACATTCGTGCACCATCAGTGCAGGAAGATCCTTTCACAGAAGAAGCCCCGCAGCCAAAGAGTGCCGACGATCCGACTGAAGTTGAGGTCCCAGCCATGGTCGACCTGATTATGGAAGTTGTGGTCATCACTCCCGACTGAACAGTGCCGTACATTGCATATATTCTGAGGAAAGAGCTCCTGGAGGATGAAGAAGAGGCTCGACAGATCGTCCGTCGATCCGAGGCCTTTACAGTAATCAAGGGACAGTTGTATAGAGAAAGCGCGACTGGAGTCGGCCAGAAGTGCATCACACCAGAAGAGGGTCAGATAATTCTTGAAGATATCCACTCGGGGACCTGTGGTCACCATGCGTCCTCTCGGACCATTGTGGCTAAAGCATACCGAGCGGGATTTTACTGGCCGAAGGCAAATGAAATGGCAAAAGAGATAGTCGACAAGTGTGAAGGGTGTCAGTTTTATTCCAACATGTCGCACAAGCCCGCCTCAGCCTTGAAGACCATTCCACTCGTCTGGCCCTGCGCTGTCTGGGGGTTGGACATGATTGGACCGCTGAGAACTGGCAGAAGCGGCTTCACCCACTTGCTAGTAGCAGTCGACAAGTTCACCAAATGGATCGAAGCCAAGCCCATCAAGAACCTTGATGCATGCACTGCTATCAGTTTCGTCAGAGAATTGATATTCAGATATGGAGTTCCGCATAGCATCATCACGGACAATGGGTCAAACTTTGATAACGACAAGTTCAAAGCCTTCTGCGCCTCTCAAGGCACACGAGTCGACTATGCTTCGGTTGCTCACCCTCAGTCGAACGGGCAAGCCGAACGTGTGAATGGTCTTATTCTCAAAGGACTGAAACCTCGGTTGATGCATGACCTCAAACATGCAGCAGGAGCTTGGGTCGACGAACTACCATCAGTTCTTTGGGGATTGAGGACCACACCTAACTGGTCGACTGGGAGAACTCCATTCTTTTTGGTCTATGGAGCCGAAGCGGTTCTGCCGAGTGACCTGCTTCACAATGCGCCTCGAGTCGAATTATACTCTGAAGCAGAAGCGGAACAAGCCCGGCAAGATGCAGTCGACCTCCTGGAGGAGGAAAGGGAGATGGCCCTGATCTGCTCGACTATCTACCAACAAGACTTGCGTCGGTTCCATGCCAGAAATGTGAAGAGTCGAGCCTTCCAGGAAGGAGACTTGGTCCTCCGAGTGGATCAACAGAAACCTCACAAACTCGCTCCTACTTGGGAGGGTCCCTTCATCGTCACCAGAGTTCTCCACAATGGGGCATATCATCTCTACAACGTTGATCGCCAGATCGACGAACCTCGAGCTTGGAATGCGGAGCTGCTCCGCCCCTTTTATACTTAAATACTCACTCGGTTGAGATGTAATAAAGTACCTTTGTAGTTCGTTCATCTAAGACAAGAATGTTATAATTTTCCCAGAGATTGTTATTACTTTTTGTTAAAAATTTCCCCCCAGTGGGTGGCTTAGTTGCGAATCCGTTTCGCCTAAGTTTGTAAAAAAAATCCTGACCGAGTGGTGAGCCAGCCTCCCACTCGGGGGTTTAGCTGCGAATCCGATTCGCCTAAGTATTTAAAATCCTACCGAGTGGAGAGCCAGCCTCCCACTCGGGGGCTTAGCTGCAGTCCAAGTACTCGCTTAAGTATTTGAAATCCTACCGAGTGGAGAGCCAGGCCTCCCACTTGGGGGCTTAGCTGCAGTCCAAGTACTCGCCTAAGTATTTGAAATCCTACCGAGTGGAGAGCCAGCCTCCCACTCGGGGCTTAGCTGCAGTCCAAGTACTCACCTAAGTATTTGAAATCCTACCGAGTGGAGAGCCAGCCTCCCACTCGGGGGCTTAGCTGCAGTCCAAGTACTCGCCTAAGTATTTAAAATCCTACCGAGCGGAGAGCCAGCCTCCCGCTCGGGGGCTTTATAACAGCCCAAAGACTCCCCTAAACATTCAATATGATGAGCTCTCCGCAAGGACGACGGGGTGCAGGTCGACTGCCACCTTCTCCTTCAGAGCTTCATCTGAAAAATCCTACCGAGTGGAGACCAAACCTCCCACTCGGAGGCTTAGCTGCGGCCCAGTGCTCACCTAAGTGATAAAAATCCTACCGAGTGGAGAGCAACCCTCCCACTCGGGGGCTTAGCTGCAGCCCAGTGCTCGCCTAAGTAATAAAAATCCTACCGAGTGGAGAGCAACCCTCCCACTCGGGGGCTTAGCTGCAGCCCAGTGCTCGCCTAAGTAATAAAAATCCTACCGAGTGGAGAGCAACCCTCCCACTCGGGGGCTTAGCTGCAACCTAGCGCTCGCCTAAGTGATAAAATCCTACCGAGTGGAGAGCAACCTTCCCACTTGGGGGCTTAGCTGCAGCCTAGTGCTCGCCTAAGTGATAAAATCCTACCGAGTGGAGAGCAACCTTCCCACTCGGGGGCTTAGCTGCAGCCTAGTGCTCGCCTAAGTGATAAGATCCTACCGAGTGGAGAGCAAACCTTCCACTCGGAGGCTTAGCTGCGGCCCAGTGCTCGCCTAAGTGATAAAAATCCTACCGAGTGGAGAGCAACCCTCCCACTCGGGGGCTTAGCTGCAGCCCAGTGCTCGCCTAAGTGATAAAATCTTACCGAGTGGAGAACGAACCTCCCACTCGGGGACTTGGCTGCAGCCCAGTGCTGTTCACCCCAATCTGCAAGGTCGACGAGGTGCAGATCGACTGTTACCTTCCCCTTCAGAGCTACGCCACAAGTACAACGTGCGGTCCATCCTGATCCGCAAGGATGATGAGGTCAGTTACAGCCTGTGCTCCGTCTTTACCTGCAAGATAGGTGAAGAACAAGTCGACTGGATTGTCACCTCAAGGATACTGCTTAAACGACGAAGTATATTCTGAATGAAGAGCAAAGTTTTCTCAAGAAGCGAATAAAGCATGTTCGATGATAGATCAAGTTCAGATAAACGTCCTACGGATTCGAAAGCGCTCAGGCGTAAACCCTTTTAAAGTTTATCGGTTACATAAACCACTCGGCATTCCGAGGCAAATTTAAAGTGGGACACAGAAGTTTTTTACTCCTCCGGTGGAGGACTAGAAGGGGCAACGAACTGATCAAGGTCGATTCCGTCGGCGATTCGGGTAGCAGCAGCGATGAAGGTCTCCATGAAAGAGCGGAAGTCGTGCTTCCTGGTGTTGGCAACTTTGAGGGACGCCAGCTTCTCCTCTTGCGCTTCCTTGCGGTGGACACGAACCAGAGACAGAGCAACATCAGCACCACACCTGGCAGAAGACTTTTTCCATTCATGCACTTGACTTGGAACTTCCTTCAGTCGAGTCATCAAGGATTCAAGGTCGTTCTGAAGTGTCTGCTCTGGCCAGAGTGTAGAGTCGATCTGCGACACTGCAACTTTCAGTCGAGCAAGGTAGTCCACCACGCTAGCGACGCGAGACTCCAGTCGGAGAACATTCATCGCAGATTCGTCCTTCACGGGAGAGTTGATGGGGTCCAGACCGGTTTCCACTCGACTGGTTTCTTCTTCGAAGCTTTGACAGAATTCTGAAAGCACAGTCCAAAATTACAATTGTATGATGAGTCGGCAATGACAAGTCAGTCGGATAAAAGAGATTACCTTCAAGCATGAGGAATAGTTTCTTGGCGAGCCCCCCAAGATAAACCTCCAGGTCATTTCGCCTCCCCTCCAGTTGGCCAACCTTGTCAGACAGAGCAATCTTATCATTCTTCAGTCGGCTTGCTTCTTTGTTGGCTGCGTCAAGAGCAGCCTTCAGCTTGGCATTTTCATCTTCAAGCTTGCCGAATGAGGCAAGTTTCTCTTCAGCGAGCTTCGTTTTCTCCAAAGCCGCCTTCTGTGCCTCTGCGAGGTCAAAGTCCTTCTTCTTCAGAGCCTCCTCCAGTTTGTCTGCAAAGTAATAATGAGAACAGGGTTGAGAATAGATAGAAAAGCAAGAACAGTCGTCAAGTCCTCACCAGCCATACCTTTCGCTTCGTCCTTCGCCTTTTGCAAGTTTTCCTGGGCAAGCTTCAAGTCGAGGTCGAGCTGGATCTGTTTTCTCTCTAATTCAGTATAACGAGCAACAAGCTCACAAGACTTCTGTAAAGAGTCAATCGACAAAAGACATCAAAGACAGATCACTTCCGAGTGACTAAGGAAAAATCCGTAGCATTTCTAAGACTACAGCCGAATCAAAACATTCGACAGTAGTCTCGGGGAATACACCCAGTGGGTGCACTCAGCGTGCCCCCACTGGTTTTACCAATTTTATTCGATCAGTCGATCAAAAGAAGCAAAGGTGATGATCCTAAAGCCATGGCTAATTGTCAGTGGTCAGCCGCATAAAAAAAAACAGTTCTTTAGACTATAGTCGACTGCCCGCAGTCCACCATAGTCTCGGGGACTACACCCAGTGGGTGCACTCAGCGTGCCCCCACGGGTTTTTCGGTTCCATTCGACTTGGTCCGACCAGGCTGAGTGAAGAAGTTCAAAGTATAAAGACTATAGTCGAATGCACGCGGTACACCATAGTCTTGGGAACTACACCCAGTGGGTGCACTCAGCGTGCCCCCACAAAAAATCAATCGACACACACACCCAGTGGGTGTACAGATAATGGAAATCTTCATAAAGAAGTAGTTTCAGGTAGCATATCCTAACAGAACAAGCAGTTTCAGGTAGCATATCCTAACAGAACAAGCAACGGTCGACTTACTTGGACATTGCTCTGGAGAGCTGAACTAGCATCATAGGCCGCCTGGCTGGCCTCTCGGACTGCCTTCACTTGCTCCATCATGATCCCTGCCTGGCATATAGCCTCCTTAGCAGCACTCACTTGGTCTTCCGGGACGTGGTGTGTAGCAAAAAGAGATGGTGGATCAGCAGTCGACGAAGTGGGTCGGGCACTTGTCAGCGGTACAGCAAAAGACACAGAAGCCCGAGCGGTGTTACCCCCCTCGGGAACCAGCGTCTCCGGTATCGTCACAACTTGAGCAGCTTTCTCAACAGGCACCCTCTTGTCCTTCCTCTTCCTCAACGACAGTTCCTCGTCATCATCGGGGAGATCAATGACATGAGGTGGGACTGCAAGAAAGGTTCAAAAGTAAACATGGAAATCCAATCGACCAAAAGTGAAATGCAGAGATCGTACCAAGGTTGGAGGTGGCAGCATCTTCCATTTCCTGATCTTCGGGCTTGGCTGAGGTCTCGGAGGTAGTAGCGCTACAGATTTCAAAAATCGGTTGATCAGTCAACAAGTCGACCAAAAGTATACTCATATTAAGCAGGGAAAACACAAGTTCTGCTGATTACCCGGAGATGGTGGGGATGACCATCCGCATCTTGGGCAGGGCCTTCGTTGGCTTTGATGACGTTGCTCGTGGTTGCTTCGGCGGTTTCTCAGTCGGCGCAGGGGAAGTTGTCCGAGGTCGCTTTGACGACTGCCCAGTAGGCGCAACAGCTTTACCGCGCTCGGCTGCCGGATCATGCGTCAGCTTGGACCTTCTTTCCGAGCGGGGAGGATCGACGTTTTCCTCCTCTTCCTCCTCCTCCTCCTCTTCATCAGAGTTGTCGTCTCCCTCGTCCTCCTCGCCGTTGGACTCCCATTCCTCCTGGCTTTCACCGCCGCTTCCTTCTTCTTCTTCGACTGGTTCCTGTGCCCCGTTGGGCATCGAGTACATCTCAGTAGTGACCTAGAAGACGGTGTAACAAGGCAAAAGTCAGTCGGCAAGTTTGCAACAAAGCAGAATGAATGCAACATCTCAGTCGGAGAAAGGTGATTATACCTTGTCTGGGTCGTAGGATTGGTCGAGTGGGGGAATCCTCCTGGCTCCGCGAGGATTGTCCTTGTTTCCTGTGATGGCAGTCATCCACCTCTCCAGCGTGGCATCATCGACCTCCTCCGGATTGACCCGGGTAGTATCGTCGGTACCAGAGTACAACCACATTGGGTGGCCTCGGTATTGGAGTGGCTGAATCCGCCGTCGGAGGAAAACTTCCAGGAGATCCATGCCGGTCACCCCATCGCGAATGAGCTGGACTACACGTTCCATCAACAATTTTACTTGGGCCTTCTCCTCTGGTAGCACCTTCAGAGAGGATGATTTGTTCACTCGACTCACGGAGAAAGGAGGGAGTCCAATGACCGCCCGGCGTTATTGGTCTTGGCAGTAGAACCAGGTCGACTGCCACCCTCTAACCGAGTCGGGGAGAGTCATGGCCGGAAAGGCGCTCTTACCCCTCATCTGGACTCCGAGTCCTCCACACATCTGGATTACTTGAGTTCTCTCGTCATCCGGGTTCGCTTTCTTCACCGTCTGAGAGCGGCAAGTAAATATGTGCTTGAAGAGCCCCCAGTGCGGCCGACAGCCCAAGAAGTTCTCACACAGCGAAACAAAAGCAGCAAGATAGGCAATGGAGTTGGGAGTGAAATGATGGAGTTGCGCTCCAAAGAAGTTCAGAAACCCTCGGAAGAAAAGATTCGGCGGCAGAGAAAATCCACGATCTACATGAGTGGCTAAGAGAACGCACTCACCCTCTTGGGGCTGCGGTTGTCACTCCGTCCCCGGGAGCCTCGCCGACCCATGGGGGATCAATCCCTCGTTGGCCAGATCGGTGAGATCTTTCTCGGTGATGGTCGAGTGGATCCAATCTCCTTGAACCCAACCCTGCGGCAGCTTGGACCGCGACGAAGATCCGCCCCGACTGGGCGCCCTCCCCTTCGCCTTCGCCGTCGCCTTCTTCGCCCGCTCCAAGGCCGCAGTCTTCTCCTTCACCATTGTCGCCGGTGAAGCTGGTGCGAAACGGCGGCGCAGAGCAGGCTACGGGCGCAGCAGAAAGATTTTGGGGCGGAGAGAGAGGGAGATTGAGGTTGCACTGTTCAAAATGCCCATGTCCGGTGCCTTATATGAGGCCACTTCCGAGTGGCTGACTGGTAGGCCCAGGCAATCCAGTCAAATCCCGCAACAAGCGCGCGAGCGATACGTGGCGAAAAAGGTGGCGCGAAGATCGAGGCGTCATCGCCTTATCCCATCCGAGTGCCGCGGTTTTCTCCGCTTCGCGCGCTTCCCAAAAATTCGGATCCCACAAAATCCGCTAACTGCAGAGTGATCTGTCAGACAGCAGATCTCCTCCGATCCGTCGCTCGGAGATCCTCAAGCCCACAAAGTTCACTCGACAAATGTGAAGAATGGATCAAGGCGACTGAAAGAGAAGTTGACACCATTACTAAAAGGTCGTTGATCCAGAGAATACACACTCGCAACACAAAAACAGGTCGGAAAGATTATCAACTCCTTCCACACTCAAACCTCGATCCATTCGGGGGCTAATAATGAAGTCATGTACCTAGGGTAGGGTCATAGACCTGTCTAAAGATACCCTCCCCTGGGACACTCGTGAAAGAAGCTACCTTCCAGTCGACCTGGGAGGATTTCACTCGACAGAATCAGAGACACTCGACCATGAAGACTCACTCGACCACCGGGAGATCAGAAGCCACTCTGTATCCAAACGGTCTGTAATTAAGTAGTCTTTATGGTCATGATGACACTTTATGTAGGGCGTTATCAGTAACGCCTAGCCTTTAACGTACCTTAAACCCACCGCTACGTGGGTTGGCTGGGGTCCTGGCGCACTCTATATAAGCCACCCCCCTCCACAGGCAGAGGGGTTCGCACCCCTGTAACACATACGCATATAATCTAGTCGACCGCCCCCGGGCTCCGAGACGTAGGGTTGTTACTTCCTCTAAGAAGGGTCTGAACTCGTAAATCTCTTGCGTATACAACTACTCCATAGCTAGGATCTTGCCTCTCCATTCTTATCCCCTATTCTACTGTCAGACTTAGAACCACGACAATCACCACCTAAAATAAGAAGCATCAACATACTAAATTGTAGCATCAATATAGTACATGTTGCCACAAGAATTTTTTTCACATAAGTAGGTTGATTAGTAATTACCACAAAATCAGATCCCAAGAAGCCCATTGAAACACCGCATTATAAAAAGGGAAACACACTTGATCATCTGCCCTACACGCCAAACAAATTTTTATTTTCATGAAATCCCAACAACGCCTACGACGCAGTGAAGCGAACCCAACTCTCTAGTATCAACATGAATCGCAAACTTTTTGAACTGGTCATGGTCTCATGGAATCTGTTTGGGTCGCCAGAAGCCCAACTCTTCTAGTATCAACATGAGTCACAAACTATTTGAACGGGTCATGGAATCTGTTTGGATCGCCAGGAGCTTACGCGTATTTCTCCTGCCAAACTGATCGTTCATCTCACTCTGTGCGTTCGGTTTATTCGGTTTGCATGGTTCGGTTTATACGGTTTTCCGGTTTATACGATATTAATACTTCATTTTATACGGTATGATATTAAAATACGGTTCGGTTTCGGTATATACCAAATTCTTTCGGTATGGTTTCGGTATATACCATAATAACCAAAGTTGACGCGAATTTGAAAATGACATACTATATTTTACAAACTTATAAATTCAAACACATACTTTTTAAGTACAAACGGTATATAACTTTATATATGTATGTATGCATGCCTAAATTCATGCCTTGAAAGGTTATGGACGACGTGGTTAGCATTTTTGCAAGAGAAAAATTACTATGTTACAAGAAAAAATGGATGTTCTTTGCAGGAAATTTTACTCTTATACAAGAAAAATGACAACTTGTATCGTTGTTTGCCTCAAGAAATATATAGTATATTTTTTATTTCGGTTTATTCGGTTAACCATTCGGTTTTTCGGTATATACCATAAAAACCGAAATTCAAAACGGTATGAAAAGTTCATACCATATCGAAACCAGAAACCATAAAAACCGTGAATTCGGTTCGGTTCGGTTTATTTTCGGTATGGTTTTTCGGTTCGGTTTTAAAATGCACAGAGTGACGTTCATCACACCGAAAGCAAGCACACACACACACACACACACACACACACTGCGTATATAGCAACGGGCGTTGCGTCCTGTGCTTGAGCTACTTGCCGATGATGTTCTGGTACGTGTACAGCTTGGCGCACGTAAGGAAGTATCCGAAGTTCACGGCGACGAGCACGGTGAGCAACCAGTAGAGGTTCTCCAGCTTGGAGGCGTTCATGTTGTCCGGCAGCCACGTGGTGGCGCGCTGGACGACGTTGATGAGGGCAGTGCTCAAGTAGAACCCCAGCGCCACGATCATGGCCATCATGCCCGTCGCCGTGTTCTTGAGCGACGGCGGGAACTCCTGGTAGTACAGCGTCACCTGCGCCGGGAAGTGCAGCGCCTCCCCGGCCCCGGCCACGGCGAACGGCAGGAGGAGCCACATCGCCGACAGCGGCGACACCCACGCCGGGTTGCCTTCCTCCCCGTGCGCGCGCACCGTGGCGGTGCGGTGGCGCTCGATGACGGCGGACGCGGCCATGCTCACCACGGTGAGCGCGTGGCCCGCGCCCACGCACTGCAGCGGCGTCGGCGTGTGGCCGGTGAGCCGCCTCCAGAGCGGGAGCAGGACCCGGTCGAGGAGCCCGAGGAATATGACCACGGCTATGAGGCTGGCGACGAACATGGAGCCCGCCGGCACGGTGAAGCGGCCGACGGCGCGGTCCATGGCGAGCGCCTGCAGGATGGTGAAGTTGATCTGTACGCCAATAGAGATGCTGAGCACGATGGCCGCGCTCCAGAGCGGCATGATGCGCAGCACCGTCTTGAAGTCCTCCACCTGCTGCACCGTGCAGACGCGCCACGGACGGAGCACCGAGCCGTTCGCGCCGTCCACGTCGCCGTCCGTGATCACCGCGGCACGGTTCAGGAAGCTGCACGCGATCGAGCAAACGTGGAAATAAGTGCATGTCATTGTCGTCGATGACTTCTCATATACGTATATCAGTCAGTAGTGATGTTTACAAGAGTGCAATTAATTTTCCTTACAATTTGTCTTTTCATCCATCTTTACATGATTCTCTTTTGTGTTTTTGCACACATTAATCGCTACCATATAGAGTACAATTTGTCGTTAGCCTTGTCGAGACTAATTTGCTCAGCCAGCTAAACAATACTCCCTCCGTTTCAAAATAAAAGTCTTTATAGAGATTACACTATGAACCACATACGGATGTATATAGATGCATTTTAGAGTGTAGATTCACTCATTTTACTCCGTATGTAGTTCATAATGAAATCCCTACAAAAACTTATATTTAGAAATGGAGGGGGTATATTTTGGCGGCATATTTAAGTTTTTTTTGGATGCGTCATATGTATGTTTGTGGATGGGACTAATTTTCTCAGCTGAAATTTCAAGACACTAACATGTTGCTTTTACAAGCTTCTGGGTTAAAAAAGTTTGATCCGCCAAGATGGAGGCCCAGAGGTGGCATCGAGCTATACTCATGGCGCGCCCACAGTGGATGTAGGAGAAAAAAGTCTTCAGCACTCCTCTGAATTTATGTAAATATATGTGTGTTCGTAAGGACCTATATAATATTTTACAAAATATAGATACCTATATACTCCCTCCGTTCCTTTATGTAAGGTGTATTTTCTTTAGCACGGTGACCAAGAGACATAATCGAGGAGAATATTAGACGAAAATACTCTGAACAAATTAGGTAGTTAATGACAACTAAATAACCAACAAGCTAATAACATGGAGCTGGATCGCACCGCACCGGAATAAAATCAATTAGTGGGCTAGGAAAGAGAGACTTGTGAGTGCAAGCAATCAGGTAGAAAGATTTATTTTTTAGTTACTTCCAATTAGGGATCACGTGCTACTTTATATGTAAGTGATGTAGGGAATGATGGAGTGACAAACTGAAAAATACTCCCTCCGTTTCTAAATATAAGTCTTTTTTAGAGATTTCAATAAGAGACTATATACGAAGCAAAATGAGTGAATCTACACTCTAAAATATGTCTATATACATATGTATGTAGTCCGTAGTGGAATCTCTAAAAAGACTTATATTTAGGAACAGAGGGAGTAGATGAGAAAAGAAAAAATACACCTTACATTGTGGAATTTTTGTGAAAAACAAATATACATTACATAAAGGAAAGGATGGAGTAGTAGCTAATACTAGTTCTGCTTAACATGCAAACTAATCTACTATACTTAAATAGTTGATCCTAACTATATGTTGATTTTACCAAAAAGTTGGACAGCCAAAGCTAGTAGGTGGCCTTTCCACTGATGGTTTGAATACTGAAAAAGAAGTAGAATAAATACGCAAAAAGGAGTTGATTTGGACATGGCATTCGAAATGCACTCAATCATTGATGTATGCTGTTATAAACCGAGAAAACCTACTCCCTCCGATCCATATTAATTGTCGCTAATTTAATACTGTACAAATTATACTAAATCATCGATTATTAATATAGATCGGAGGAAGTAGTAGAACTGTAATATTAATATGGAGACAAATTTGTAGTTACCATTTCAATGTGTTCACCAATCTTGATATCCATGATAAGGACGCTAAAATTTTATCTGATTGTAAAGCCAATATTTCTCTTTGGTCACACACACACGCGCGCGCGCGCGCGGGCACGCGCGCGCATGCACGCACCATGTCATTGCTTCAATAATCACCGATAATGATAATTATAGCGTGGAGGTGGGAGTTATATATGTTGCCATGGACAGGAAGACAACCCTTGGCACGTAGTCCTACATACCCAACACCGACCCAGTACTCTCTCTTTGTTAACTATGTAACAGAACTTAATATGCTCAAAACCCAAAATATGCAGACTTAACGCATGTGCGATCTAAACAAGAATATCGCAGATAGTAATCTCCTATTTTCGAAAGCCCTAAGGTGAGTGGGTACGAATGGGAATAAACTACAAACATGCAAATTGCAGCGAACGGAAATCTTCATTCTCAGCGAGCACAAAAGAAAGGGAGACAAACTGCCTAAGATAGCAAATAACTGCATAATAGTGCTCACCGCTTTGCACAAATTTGCTGCGATGAACAAATAAAAATGAGAACAGGCTAAGATCAGTATGGTCTTGTGCTAAAAGGGCCTTTTGTGTTGCCCTGTATACCTTCGTAAGTTGTTTTCTTGTAGTACAAGGGTATTTATACCAAGGAACCTAATTGATTTCTAGCACATGTTATAAGACCAGTTACAGAAAGGAACCCTAACTAATTCAACAAGCATTAATTGTTGTGAGTCGACGTGGTAGCTACCTAGTTCACGTAGTACTACAAACAAAAGCGTTTTGGAGCGAGGATGATTTGGTGTTTTGTAGTACGACAATTGCTGTTTCTGTGACAATTGCGTTTCCGTCAAAATATTTTAGCCATTATGGTTGTACAATAAATAAATAAATGTTTTTTTAACTTTTTTAAGTCTCAGAATATTTGATTGGATTCAATAAAATTTATGTGGGAAATTTGGTCTTTTTGTCCGGAAATAACTGAAAAATAAATGATTTTTGTTGTAGCTGAAATATTTCTGAAAATAAAATTCAAAACCATGGGTATACTACAAAAGCACGTCCTAACAAAAGAAAATCAACCCAAAATAAATACAATCATTATTTACTTCCAACATTCCCTGCCGTTTTAAAAGGTTTGAGTTTAAGTAAGGGTGTGGCTAGGTCTTAGTCGACTGATACTTCGTGAAGTCTCGATCAAGTGATATAGTATATAAAAAGAAAAAAGAAAAGCAGAAAAAAAAAACTTTGCACAAATCTTCATGTAAGATCAAAGGAATATACAGTCGACTGAGATTTAGCAGCACCGTTTAAGTAAACGTTTATAAAGTTTGTTTGCGCATGTGGAACCAAACTAGTACCCCATCTGTTTCAACATTCCCTGCCGTGGTGAATTTGATTTTGTGGATATTACTATGTTTTTATATAGGCTTGGTCAAACATATTGTAGTTTGACTTAGGACAACAGTAGAACATCAATTATTTTGGAACCGCAGCAATATACTTTTCTTACCTAAAGCTGTCGCTCGGGGTATCGACATCGTCGCCGCCAGACTTGACGTCCTCGTCGCCCCTACGTTGCCCGTAGTAAAACTTCAACTCCTCCGACGCCACGACACTGACCTTCCTCTTCCTCGCCGCGGCGACGACCACCCTGGCCAGACCCGTGAACGGGCTGCCCTGAGCTGGAGGCTGCCGGTAGTACCGCGCGCCGAGGAGCAGCGCCGCGAGGCCGACGACGCTGGCGGCGCACGAGACGCCGAAGCCGAGGGTCCAGGACACCGTGTCCTGGACGTAGACGATGACGGTGGCGCCGAGCACGGTGGACGCGTAGAAGAAGATGAAGTACCAGTTGAAGAAGACGTCGCGGTCGGCGGCGGCCTCGAACTGGTTGGCGCCCATGGTCGCCTGGTTGAACCGCGCCCCCGCCGCGCTCAGGCAGAGCAGGAACACGGCCGCGTACAGCGCCGCCATCTGCCCCGTCGACGCCTGCTCGCACGGGCCGGCGCCGAGCTGGCATGCGGCCGGCCGGAGGCCCGGAAGACTCGCCGTCAGAGTGAACATGACCAAGGACTGCACGCGCGACACGGAGTGGTCACTGGTAAGTGGAGCAGAAGCTTTGACTTACATGTGGGCGCGCGCGCAGATCATAGGCTTACCAGGACGGCCATGACCATGGCGACGGCGACGATGGGGAAGCAGCCGAAGAAGGCGTCGGCGACGATGGCGCCGGCCACGGGGGCGACGCTGATGGATCCGGAGATGATGTTGGAGATCTGCGCCGCGTCGACGCTGGGCACGTTGTACTCCTTTATCAGGTAGACCACCATGTTGGCCGTCGCGCCGCTGGTCGCCACCCCGAGGCCCAGTATCGCCACTGCGAACGTCGATCATACGGCCGGGCACAAGCTTAATTGTGAACGTTCACCACAGACTACACATGAGTAGGATGCACGAACCTGCGAGGAAAGGGAAGGTGACCCATCCGCCCTTCTTGTTCTTGGGGTCCTTGAGGGACTCGTGATCAACGCTGAGGTGCCGAGGCTCCTCCTCCTGCTTGGCCTCCATGCGTATGCTCTCTCTTGCTGCAATGATTGAGCTAAGAAAGTAAGAAGGCAGGCGTAAGTGAGCGAGTGAGTGAGTGAGTATATTATATATTGTTGCACCACCTCTAGCAAAGACCGGTAGACGGTGGAGTTGGCCAGCTATCTCTTTTGATACGAGCCAAAAAAAAAAAAAGGCACGAGAGCACGCTACAGCTCCATGTCTGACTTGTCTACGTACAGTCCGTCAGTGACTCAGTGTCAAGTGACCCGCTTTTCAAATAGATTAATAATTGGATGCTGTTATATGATCTGATGAGCTTTTATAATAGATTCATTCATGTGCTTGTCGCAAAAGGAAAAGGAAAAACACGAGCAATCCGAAAATATGAACTGATAATTTAGTTTGCAAGCACGGAAGTTTGTGGCAAAAAACTAAATTGAGGCGGATTTGTCATCCTCGCCAACTAAACTTGTCATCCTTGACAAACATAATTTGCCATTTAAAATGTTTGCTTTGTCATACCTAAAAATCTGATATTCGCTAGATATTTGGGTCCTTTTATTGAGGAGGAGAAAAAAACTGGACTCTATATAGATGGGAGCTCCTATTATTTAGGGCCTTGTGCCATGGGAAGCTATGAAACAGGACTCTGCTCCCCCCGAGCACTTTTGGGTCGCCCCATGTGCGAGGTGAGGCACCCTTTATTTTCGTTTTTATCTTTCATATTTTCTTTAGTTTTTTTCTTCTTTACATTAAATTCAGGATTTCATCAGACGTTAATGATTTTAGAAACTAGTTTTGAAGTTAGAAAACAAAATGTAAAAAATGTTCACAAATTTAAAACGTGTTTATGGATTTTTTTTTAAAATCAAAAATTTGAATATTTTTTCCAAATTATAAAAATTGTTTGCTAATTTGGGAAAATGTCTGTGAAATAAAAAAAAGGTTCATGAATTTCATGAAATGTTCACCGATTCAAAAATGATTGCTAATTTCTAAAAATTCATGAGAGTTTTTTAATGTATGATGAACATTTTTTGAATTTTGGTGAACACAATTTGAATTTGAGGATTTTTTTTAAATTGATAAAAGAAAATTGAGTTCGATGAACATTTTTTCATGGAATATTCACCTTGCAGCAAGTTCTAAACGACCTCCATGCCACGACCAATGCAATCCGCCACCACCCTGCTAGCATGACCGATGTAGCTGGCCGGCTCTCAAGCATGCCACTCGTTGCAAAGATGCCCTGATTCAAAGCCCTCCACGCAAAGGGGGAACGGCAAAAGCATAAACGCAACCATGATCGTAGATGAACAGTTTACTAGGTGACCTACTCTAGCAGTGACAAATGGAGGAGAGGTGAGGGAGAGGGTGACTGCAAGGCCAAGGTTTCACCCTCGAGTCACCACAGCGCTCAACCACGAGAGCGCCTTTTGACACTCGTGCTATTGCGCACCCCTGGCCTGGCCCATATAGGTGTTAGTCTTTTTTTATTTAACAAAATTAAGAATCATTGTAAAAAAAATGGTATAAATAATAGGAACATATCATATATTTTTCCCCAAAATTGGGAAAATATATTTTGCTTAAATTTTTAAATGATATTGTCAAAAATCAGTTTTTTAAATGGGGAATATTGAGAACTGTTCACATTTTTACAAATAAAACTTCATACGTATGAAAGAACATGTTTACCATGCGCAAAAAAAAACATGTTCACCGCATATTAGAAAATGTCATGAATAAAAGATTATGTTTCAGTATTTAGAAAGTTCATGTATTTTCAAAGGTGCGAGGATTTAAATAAATCATATACATGTGAATATATGTCATACTATGAAACACAAAGTTGTCGTGTATTTGAAATTTGTTCTTATATGAAAAAATAAATTTGTGTAGTACTTCCTCTGTTCCAAAATACTTGCCGTGGTTTTAGTTAGGGAGTACAAAAGTTCATATATATTATGTAATATATTTGACTAATGACTAACGAGCGCCTGAACACAAGCCCGTTCCTGCTTCATATGGGCCGGCTGGGTTTGAGGCCGGGTATTTCGGAGGAGCTTGTCAACTACTCCCATCGTCCTAAAATAAGTGTCTCAATTTTGTATTAACTTTAATACAGAGTTGTACTAATCTTGAGACACTTACTTTGGAACGGAGGGAGTAAATTGTAATATCCCATATTGAGTGATATACATGTTACTAGTTGCAGAAAAAAAAGACAATACATAGCTATATCCAAGCCTAACAAAGAGTTGAATCTTTCAATCCTAGCTGAAGGTTTTGTCTTGTTAAGCGTGTCTACGCATGAAAGCCCTGCCAAGCATCTCACTCTCCCTGAAGAATTTCCTTTTGTGCCTCTTCTTTCCACATGTAAACTCCGTGCAGCTTGGGTGAAAAATCTGAAATTTATCTGGGCAAAACGCACAACTGCTTTTGAAACGACAGAGCGGCTTTTCTGCCCAGCACAAAAATATATAGAAAAATGAGTTAGCATGCATGCGTGTATGCATCCATGAGTGAAGGTAATTTATAAAAAAGTTAACTAGGTTAGATTAAATACCCAAGAGAGCGCATGTTTCGACGACTAAACGTCTGGTGCGGCACTCAAACCGTAGCTCGGCAAAAAAATATTGTTGCTCTTCATTGGTGGCGGCATCCCTCCGGCTAGCCCAAAAGCCGACATGATACCAGAAATCTTGTCGAAAACCGACGCATGCGGCCTTGGGTTCTTCCATGGGCTCCGCGGCAGGCTCGAACATAGCATCCTGCAGATATGCATCTCAAAATCAGACACACACATACTCCATACGTAAAATTTAATTACTGAGCTCGGTCTCCGGATTTTCATTGCACAGTCGCAACAGAGATCCAAAAGCAAATCCAATCACACACACACCCTCTGCCACTGTCGGTTTTTTTCTCTACCATGCCATGCTAAAAGACTACTACCTCCGTTCCTTAAGATAAGCATTTTTAAAAATTTCAATATGAACTACATACAAAGCAAAATAAGTGAATATGCATTCTAAAATATATTTATATATATTTGTTTGACCGTGTTAAAATATCTACAAGGGCTTATATTTAGAAATGGATATGGAGTAGAAGCTAAGTAAAGAACCAAGCCCTTCGTCGTCCCCGGTGGGTTTGATGATCTAAAACTAATAAGTAATAACACAGTTGGATTGATTTGCCGTCTTGTTCTGATAAAGAAATACTAAGTGAACAAGGTACATATATACCTGGTTCCTGGAGTTGAAATGGCGGAGGGCGAGGAGGGTGTATATGCGAGCATGGCTGGCGTCACGGCGCCTGTCACCATAAATAAACATCGACATGCATCAGCGCATGCACATTCAATTTGGCCATACGACAAACCGGGAGGAGTAAACTACTCACTGTTTTGCCTGGCGGGCACGGGAACGGAAGCCGACAGCGCGCGCGGCGGCGTCAGCCTCGGCGCCGGCGGCCGGGGAAGAGAGCCAGGACCCCATCGATCGTCGTTCCTCGTCCTCAATCGTCAATCAATCTCCGAACTGTAAGGCTCGTATGTCGGTCGATCACGGTCAGGCCAATCTCTATGGGATCAAGTGATCTATATATAGGCCGGATCGAATCGCTAGGTATCCTCCTACTCCGAATCGAGCCAGAACATCGTAGTCCGTCTGTTCGCTGGCTTCTCTTGAAACGGGAGGGCCCACCGGGGAAGCAAACACGCGGGCACCGCTCGGCACCGCTGTGCATGGGCCACGGCCCAGCAAACTTTTTCGGAGCGCCTGCTAATGTGTCCGTTACCTGGGGAGCCACTAGTTAAGGAGCGTTTTTTTGAGTCTTGCAACGATCAGCGTCATTTGATGCCCTTTCAGCCATTCGTCACGTATCGTGCTTTGGATGCTTCCTCCGTATTTTGTTTTCTTATTTTTTCGCACACGTTTTCGGCTATTTAAACGGGTTTTTTTTGACATTTTCGTTTTTCACCGGTCTTCCTTAGCTTTTCGACCAAACATTTTTCCGGAAAAAATTTATTTTTGCGCGAAAAAACCCGTTTTTTTCGCGAGAGTCACGTCCATGCCTCTCGGAAACGAAAAAAACGTGGTTTATGTTTTTTTTTCGCGAAAGTCATGATTTTGCTTCCGCGAGCGGCACGGTTTGCTTTCGCGAGAGTCACGACCGTGCCTCTTGGAAACGAAATAAAAAACGCGTTTTTTTTCCTTGCGCGAGAGTCACGGTTTTGCTTCCGCGAGAGGCACGGTTGTGCTTTCGCGAGAGTCACGGCCGTGCCTCTCGAAAACGAAAAAAAACGCGTTTTCTGTTTCTTTTTCCTTTCGCGAGAGCCACGGTTTTGCTTTCGTGAGAGGTACGGGTGTGCTTTCGCGAGAGTCACGGCCGTGCCTCCTCGAAAACGGAAAAAACTCGTTTTCTCTTCTTTTTTTTTCTTCTGCGAGAGTGACGATTTTGCTTCCGCGAGAGGCATGCTTGTGATTTCGTGAGAGGCACGGGCGTGCCTCTTTCGGAAAGGGAAAAAACCTGTGCTCCCGGTTCGGTTTTTTCGTCCATTTTTTTCGGCTGGTTTTTTCATGAAAAAAAATTCGTCAAAACCTATCAACAAAGGATCTAGTTTTGAAGATCTCGACGCGAGGAATCCAACGGTGAAAACGGTTTGAGAGAACGGATCTACGAAAAAAAACTCTCAGGTTGCGACAAGTGGCGCGCTGCATGGGTGCCACTTGTCGCAACCTGGGGAGTTGGAGTGATCTTTGCAACGAGTACTCCTCGACTAGTGATTTTGTCGTTACCTTCCCGAGAACTTTCGAAATCACTAGGAGTACTGCTTGCAAAGATCACTTGTATCTTCTCAGGTTGTGACAAGTGGCGCGCTGCATGTGCGCCACTTGTCACAACCTCGCAGTTTTTTCCTTTTTCGTAGATTCGTTTATTCAAAACGTTTTATCTCTTAAACCGTGCGTTCAAATCTCGAATGTTTTTCATCGTTGGATTCCTCGCGTCGAGATCTTTAAAACTAGATCCCATGTTGATAGGTTTTGACAAACTTCTTTTTTTATGAAAAATTCCGGACAAAAAATCAGAACCGGGAGCGTGGTTTTTTTCCTTTCCGAATGCCTCCGCGAAAGCAAAACGTAACTCACGCGGAAGAAAAGAAAAACAGAAAACACGTTTTTTTTCGTTTGCGAGAGACACGGCCGTGCCTTTCGCGAAAGTAAAGCCGTGCCTCTTGCGGAAGCAAAACCGTGCCACTCGCGAAAGAAAAAAAAAGAAAATGCATTTTTTTTGTTTTCGAGAGGCATGGGTGTGTCTCTCGCGAAAGCAAAACCGTGCCTCTCGCAGAAGCAAAACCGTGTCTCTCATGAAAGAAGAAAAACAGAAAACACATTTTTTTCCTATTTTCGACAGGCACGGACGTGCCTCTCGCGAAGGCAAAACCGTGCCTCTCGTAGAAGCAAAACCAGGCGTTTCGCGGAAGCAAAAAAGACAAGTTTTTTGCACAATTTTGTTTTATTTTTTTAGTCCAAAAGCTAAGGAAGATCGGTGAAAACCCGAAAAGTCGAAAAAACCCAAAGACGTGGGCGAAAAAATTAAAAAAAATTCCGAAGGAAACGCTCAGAGCGCGACACGTGGCGGTGATCATTGCTAGGCTCCTGAAAAAGCGCTCGTTAACAAGTTTCTTCATGAGTACTCATATTTGCCACGTGCAGGCGGCAAATGGTCGATCCTTCGCTGAAGGCAGAGCACATGGGTCGTTGCTCCACGAGTACTCGTATTTGCCGAGTGCAGGCGGCAAATGGTCGATCCTTCGCTGAAGGCAGAGCGCATGGGTCAGCCCATTAGGACAAAACGAGTTCCAGAGAAGTAAAAAAGTACACAAAAAATCATGTGACAAGTTTCTCCATGAGTACTCATATTTGCCACGTGCAGGCGGCAAATGGTTGATCCTTCGCTGAAGGCAGAGCGCATGGGCCGTTGCTTCACGAGTACTCGTATTTGCCGCGTGCAGGCGGCAAATGGTCGATCCTTCGCTGAAGGCAGAGCGCATGAGTCAGCCCATTAGGACAAAACGAGTTCCATAGAAGTAAAAAAGTACACAAAAAATCATGTGACAAGTTTCTCCATGAATACTCATATTTGCCACGTGCAGGCGGCAAATGGTTGATCCTTCGCTGAAGGCAGAGCGCATGGGTCGTTGCTCCACGAGTACTCGTATTTGCCGCGTGCAGGCGGCAAATGGTCGATCCTTCGTTGAAGGCAGAGCGCATGGGTCAGCCCATTAGGACAAAACAAGCTCCAGACAAGTAAAAAAGTACACAAAAAATCATGTGACAGCAATAGTTCGAACTCGCGATCTCCCTTTCCGTAACTAGCATAGCTCCTTTTCGAACATTTTGTAATATATGTTGAACATTTCATTAAAGTAAGTTGAGTACTTTAATTAATACTCCCTCCGTTTTAAAATAAGTGACTCAACTTTATACTAACTTTGTACTAAATCTAGTATAAAATTGAGTCACTTATTTCGGGACGGAGGGAGTACATGATGAAATATTCTGTATTATATGATGAAAATTTTAATATACAATAAACATTTTAACAAAAAATTGAATATACGGGCTGAACAATTATTTGATACGCCCTGAACATTTGTGAAAAATTTGTGAACACATATTGAACATTGTGTAATATACACTAAAAAGAAATTAAGAAACATAGTGAACATTTGTATATTCATTTAAAAAGACAAAACCAGAAGAGAAAAACAGTATCTATACCTACTATTAAAGTAAGGTGATATTTTTGGTTTCGTCCCGCATTTTGATCCTACGTTGCGTGAAATACATTAGGTGGTATTAATTTGTAGAGCAAACTTTGGTATCAGCTATTAAAAATAAAGGTTCGTATCAGCTGATTGGGCCTGCGTTCCTCCACTTGGGCCTTCAAACGTACGTTGATCAAGCCCCTCAGGTTGTTTCTGTTTTGTTTCTAAAAAAAAAGGGTAGTTTCAGTTTTTTTTTTAAGAATCCTACCTTCTCACGCAAGGATCGAGCTTCTCCCGTTTCCTATGCCCTCCGGTAAGTTGTTTCAGTTTTTTTTCTGAACAAAAAACCAGTCGTCCGGCTGGGCCTTATGGGCCAATAGACACATCTTAGCTTTCAATGGAATCAAAAATCTTCTCAGCTAATGTACGTACGCCTGTATATGATGCATCTTTTTTTGTCAATAGTCCCATCTTGACCAGTTAAACTGATTACCATCACTTTATATAATTTCTCAAACCATTGCCATCAGTCACCTTGGGAAAGAAATAGTGAGCTTATAAAACAGGATTAGCATAAAAGTTTGTGAATTACCATAGAGTTTACTGATTCGTAAAATGTTTGCTGATTTAGAATATGTTTGTGAATTTAAAAAAATGTTCGTCTATTCTAGAATTGTTCGCCGATTCAAAAGAAAAAGCTGAAAAACCATCCGCAATATAAAATAATGTTCACAATTTCAAAAATGTTTGTAAATAGTAAAAATGTTCACGATTTTTTAAAATATTCAGAAAATCATAAAATTGTTCAAGAATGATTGAAGGTATGTAGTTAAAAAGTAATACTTCTGAATGTTTGTGACTATATACCCGCATGAATTTCGAAGAATTAACTGCCGGGGTGGATTGAAATATTATAGTAAGTTTTTTTAAAATAATTTTTTCTTGAAATTCAGAATAATTCTTTGAATTGCAAAGTTTTTTGACAAGCACGATATTATTTCAAAAATGTGCACATTGCTTTGATTTGTGAATAAATTTAGAAAAAAAGAAAAATTCCATGCATTTGTGAACAAATTTTTAAAATCATACGATTAGATGTGAAAAAAATGTGGTCATCATCATTGGACATTATGGTTTTCTTTCTCCCGTTGCAACGCACGGACCCTTTTGCTATTAAAAACCAAAAACCAGAAGAAACGTGAACAAAACTAGAAGAATAAAGCAGGAAAGACACCAAAAGAAAAAAAACAGAGAAAACCAAAACGTGGAAGAAGAAGAAGAAAAAACCAACAAAGAAACATTAGCGAACAAAAAAATAAGCACGCGAACCCAGTAGTGGGCCGGCCCAACAAGGGAGCGAAAACAGCTTTGGGCGTTTCCTCGACAGCTTGCCGCGGAAATTCCGGGAGCAACTAGTTAACGAGCGTTCCTTCGGGAGCCTCGCAACGATCAGCGCCACTTGGCGCTCTCAGCCATTTGTCACGTGTTGCGCTCTGGACGCTTCCGTCAGATTTTATTTTTTTATTTTTCCGCACGCGTTTTCGGCTTTTTAAACGGTTTTTCAACGTTTTGGTTTTTCCCGGTCTTCCTTAGATTTTCGACCAAAAAAAATTTCGAATTTTTTTTACACAAAAAACGCGTTCTTTTTTCTTTCGCGAGAAGTCACGGTTTTTCTTCCGCGAGAGGCACGGTTGTGCTTTCGCGAGAGTCACGGCCGTGACTCTCGGAAAGGGAAAAACAAAACACGTTTTCCGTTTTTTTTTCTTTCGCGAGAGTCACGGTTTTGCTTCCGCGAGATGCACGGTTGTGCTTTCGCGAGAGTCACGGTCGTGCCTCACGGAAAAAGGGAAAAAATACGTGTTTTCTGTTTTTTTTCTTTCACGAGAGTCACGGTTTTGCTTTCGCCAGAGGCATGGTTGTGCTTTCGCGAGAGTCACGGCGTGCCTCTTCCGGAAAGGAAAAAAAATGTGTTTTCTGTTTTCTTTTCTTCCACGAGAGTCGCGGTTTTGCTTCCACGCGAGGCACAGTTGTGATTACGCGAGTGCACAGGCGTGCCTCTTTCAGAAAGGGAAAAAACCATGCTCCCGGTTTGGTTTTTTCGTCCGGTTTTTTTTCATGAAAATAAAGTCCGTCAAAACCTATTAACATGAGATCTAGTTTTGAAGATCTCGACGCGAGGAATCCAATGGTGAAAACGGTTTGAGATTTGGACGCACGGTTTAAGAGATAAAAACGTTTTGAATAAACGGATCTACGAAAAAAAGGGAAAACTCTCAGGTAGCGACAAGTGGCGCGCTGCATGTTCGCCACTTGTCGTGACCTGGGATGGTGGAGTGTTCTTTGAAATGAGTACTCCTTAATTAGTGATTTCGGGAAATTGAATGCGTCAAAATGTCGAGCGAACACATAGGGGAGCCATCAGCTGGGCTGGCCCATCTCCCACTATAGGCAGTTTCGGTTTTGGGAACTTTCTAGATGTTTCCCAGCCATTTTTATCGGTCTTGGTCCTTAGACTGGATTTCCATTTTCCTTTTTATTTCTTCTTTTTCAGTATTCTTTTCGTTTTTTTTCTTTTTTCATGTTTCTTTTTTTCTTCCTCTCCTTTTTTCTTTTTCTTTTTTCCTTTTTTATTTTATTTTCCTTTTTTCAAAAAGTGTTTGTGTTTTTGGAAAAATGTTCGTAAATTTCATAAACTGTTTGCTTTTATCATAAATTGTTTAACATTTAAAAAAAATCCGCTTTTGAATTTTGTTCAGAAATTCAAAAAAGTTCGCTTTTTAAGAAAATGTTTGTGCTTTTTCAAAAATTGTGAGAAATTTGAAAAATGTTCCTGTTTTCAATTCTGGTTCAGAAATTAAACGAAAAATGTTCCTGTTTCAAATTTTGTTCAGAAATTCTAAAATTGTTCGAGAATTTATAAAATCTTCTTGCTATTCAAAATTTGTTCAGAAGTTCGAAAAATGTTCCTGTTTTCAATTTTGGTTCACAATTTACAAAAATGTTCGTGCTTCTGTGAAAAATTTTCCCTTTTGCAAATTTTGTTCAAAAATTCAAAAAAATGTTCTTGCTATTCAAAATTTGTTTAGAAGTTCAAAAACTGTTCCTGTTTCAATTTTTGTTCATAAATTCAGAAAATTTTCAAGTTTTTGAAAATTTGTTCGGAATTAAAAAAAAGGCAGCTACAGTCCAGGCGCTACAGCACAAAAATGTTTGCATTTAGAAAAATGTTTCAGAATCTGGCGCTGATCTTAGTTCTTGAATATTTCGGGCTGTGTACTAGAAAACAACTGTCGTCATCTCCTGTGGCTAGCTACATGTCCTCACCAGCGGGACGGCTGGAGTTCAATCCCTAGCTAGCGCACTTCATGTTTTGCGGGATTTTCAGTTTGCTACCGCATCCGCAAATGGGCCGGCCCAACATAGCGTCGTCTGCGCGTTTGCTCGGCTGTTCAACGCAAAACGCGTCGAATAGGAGCTCCCGCTTGCCGCCGCGCACGTGAAATAGGAATTGCTACCTTCTCTACTTTCGATCTGTCAAGGAGACTCCCAACTCGGGCTGCACAAGGGGTGATTTTCGGATCACCGCCCGGCCTTAGCGTGTCTCGCTGGGGATTGGAGGAACTAGGGCCCCTCGCAACACCCCCGATCGATCTAATCCGGCTAGGCATGACGACAGGAGAGCGAAATCATTAATTATGAAGTACTCCTTTTAAAGATCACTCTCATCTTCTCAGGTTGCGAAATCACTAATAGCAGGAAGGTCGCTCATGGATGTGGAACTTGTGGAACATCTCATTACAGTTAGACCATCTGATTCTCCCCCCTTCTTCTTTACAATATGATACGCATACTCGTGCGTATTCGAGAAAAAAAGTTAGACCATCTGATTCCAGGTTGTGGCTCATGGAGCTGATGAATTCAGTGCAAACCGAGGATGTCGGTATTGGTCACGCTATGGGCAATATGGTGGGCTCAGAGGAAAGCAATAAATGAAAACGAGTTTTGGTCTCCATTGAGCACGTTCACCTTTATTCAATTTTTTCTGGATGACCTCGCCATGGCTACTGTCAAGAAGCAGGTGCGAGTGTCATCTTCAGATGTAAACAGATAGAGGCTGGTGAACGCTGCGTGGAAACCCCCAATGTAGGGATGTTTGAAGTTTAATGTAGCTGCTGTTGTGGGGACGCATGGAGACAGTGGATCATGCGCTGTCTTCTGTTGGAACCAGAACGGAGAATATCTTGGGTCGTCGTCGCTAGTGATGCTGGACATGATGCAACATGAAGAACTAGAAACCATTGCAGTCAGAGAGGCTTTTGCTTTGGCATATGATATGCGCGCATGCTACTCACATACACATTGCTTCTGATTGTGCGAAACTTATCAATAGTCTGAAGGCAAGCTACAGGGGGTTGTGCTCTCCGATCATCATCGAGGACATTAGGATAAAAATGGATGATTTTGCAGAAGTTCATATCTTGCACGAGAAAAGAGAACATGTTTGTGAAGCTCATGAATTAGCTAAATCTTCTGTAAGTTTAGATTCGGGGCGCCACCTGTGGCTGTTAAATCCCCCAGAGTTCATGTTTCTGCCACTCTTGGTTCCAGTTGAATAAAAGTGCGGTAACACCCCTAAACAAAGCAAGTTAAAAATGACATAGATAAGTGTCGTAGACGGAGTATGGAGCGATCATCACTGAGATTAAGCATAGAGCATTCCAGTTTAATTGTAATTATATTTTTGAAGGTAGAGAAGCAAGTAGAGATGCAGATAGGTTTGCCAAGTTCTCACACTCTCTTGTTCTGGGGCTTGGCGTTCCACATGATTCTTTTTTATCCCACAACATCTGGTCTTTGAGTAATCAAGCTTGGTTTTAACCACTGAAAAGAAAAAGAAAAAGCATAATCGACACATGAGCCATATCTCACTTCACGCAAGATAGAGCTTCTCTAGAGCAACTAATCAGCGAGTATTCCTTGCCGGAGCCCAGCAAGGGTCATTTTTTGGTGGGCGAGAGCGCATCACTTGGCGTGCTCTCAGTCATCGCCACGTGTCGCATCTTGGGGGCTCCCTCAGCACTTTTTTTTTCTATTTATTAGTACGTGTTTTCGGGTTGCTTTTCGGTTTTTGTCCAACTTTTCCTAGGTTTTGGAGAAAAAAAAATTTAAAAACCTTTGTGTGAAAAATGTTTTTCCTTTTTTTTCCCGTGACGGGTACATTCCTGCTTTCGCGGAGAGGCACAGATTTGCTTCTCGCGAAGGTGCATATTTGCTTTCACGAGAGAGAGAAAGGAAGAAATCATGCTTTCAGCGTGGTTTCTTTCTTCTATTTGTTTCTGGTTTTTCCATGAAAAAACTTTCTTTGAAATCTTTTAAAATGGATCTAATTTTAGTATTTGGACACACAATTTAAGATCTTGACATGAGAAATCCAATGGTGAAACAGTTCAGTGTTTGGACGCACAGGGTAAGAGATAAAACATTTTGGATAACGAATCTTCAAAGGAAAAAAAACTCATGTTGCGACAAGAGGCACACGTGCAGTGTGCCGCTTGTCGCAACCTGAGAAGGTGGGTGTGAGCTTTGAAAGAAATACTAATTAAGTGATTTCGGAGGTTTTCTCATGTGAAGCTTTTCCTCTTCCCTACAGTAACATGCCGGCACATTATTCATGCGTTCATCGCTTGCTTGCTGTCACTTGGTTCCCTCGTTCGTGGCGGGTTTTTTCTGTTTCAGTTTGTTTCCATTTTTTCTTCGGCTTTCTTTGTTTTTTTCATCTGTTTTTTTGGTACATCCTTTTTTCTTTGTCACACTTTAATTTTCTTTGATTCTTTACCGGTTTTCTTTTTTTCTATGTTGTACTTTTCATTTCTTTGTTTGCTAATCGGTTTTGGCATTTCTTTTATTATTTGTTATACTTAAGCTTTATTTGTTTCTTCACCTCTTTCCACTTTTTTCTTCTGTTTACTTTGTTTTTTCTTTTCTTTTTTTGGGTTACTTTTTATATATTTATTTTCTCACCTTTTTGTTTTCCTTGTTTTTTCCTTGGTTTTCGATGTTTTCAATTCTTTTTGCAGTGGTTTTCTTTGGTTTTTCCCTTTTTTTCTTTTGATTTACTTTGCAATTTTTGTTTGTTTTCTCCGTTTCTCATTTCTTTATATGAAAAAATATTGATCATGTATTTCCAAAAGGTTAAACATGAAAATGTTTCTGATGCATACAAAAAGGTACAACAGGCATAAATTAAGGCAAGTATATATAGCTTCGCGCTATTCGTCACCCTGGGTGAGGAATAGTTATTCTTCACCCCCTCTCTATTTTGACATCAATGCACCGTATTTTTACGTTTCGTAAATTTTGTCTTATTTCATACGTAAAAAGAGAGCATAAGAAAATATATACTTGCCTTAAAAATATTTTATGTTACGTAAAGTTACGAATGTAAAAACATACATAAAATGCGATATTTTTGGTCTTATAACCTATTTTTTTTTGTTTCCTTATACCAAATTTTACGAGTGAATCAATATGAATGTAACTATTTGTATTCCAAATGTAATTTATTTATGAAGCGATCGTAAGATTACCTCAGATGAAGAATAACTTATTCTGCAACCTGGGTGATGAATAGTATTATATATATATATATATATATATATATATATATATATATATATATATATATATATATATATAGGGAAAATGCATCCTACTACCGGATGTAGCTACACATATTTCTCATATACTATCATGTGGTAGTATATACTCTACTTTATTATTTTTAGTATGTTCATATACTATATCTAAGATACTCTCAAGTGATTTATATGAAAAAATAGCAAGGAGCTCATAATTTTATTGTATTTATGAAATACGTACATATTTGTACGTGAAATAAAGTATCATAAAATATCGTACATACTACTAAAAAAGTAGTATATATATACTACCTAAACATTCTTATATACTATATATTACGCGCATATACTGTCCGATATGATAGATACTACATAGAACGTATGAAACAAAAGTGGGAGTAACTACACACACATATATATATATATATATATATATATATATATATATATATATATATATATATATATATATATATATATATATATATATATATATATATATATATATATATATATATATATATATATATATATATATATATATATATAAAATTGTAAATATGGATGGAAAAATGTTTCTGATGTAGATGAGAAATGTTCAACACATGATCTACATTGTTTTGTACACCTTTGATATTTTTTATACATGTTTGTTTTTTAATACATGATCAACATTCTTTTCATACACATCATATATTTTTGTACAGATTATTCATGTGCATGGAAAACATTTTCCTGTACTCATTTAACATTTTTAAATGCTTAATTGACATTTTCATATACTAGATTAACATTCTTCAAATAGTTGATCAACTGTTTTCACACACATTGTATATTTTCTTGTCTACATTTTTCCATATACATGACAAACATATTTTCTATAAATATTTAATAATTTTGGAATCATTAATATTTTCTATATACTTGATTTAAAAATTTAAATTCTTTATTAACATTTTTAAATACATGATCAACTTGCTTCATGCACATTGCATAATTTTTATACACTTTTTGTATATATATAAACATTTTTTCTATACACATCAAACTTTTTTAAAATGCTTGGTTAACATTTTTCAAATATTTTATGCAAATTACTTTTTTAATATATATATTGAGAATATTTGGAAGTATAAATAAAAGTAAAATTGAAAGAAAGAAACAAAAACATAAAACTGAAATGAAAAACCAAAAAAGGAGGTTGTGGCATCTGGCCTCGCGCGCACCTGGAATGGTGCATCTCGGCGATCGCCTTCAGGCGAGGTACTCCACATCTCGCATTAAGCGAGACATAGGCGTGCAATATAATCGAGCTATCCCTATAGATGAATCGCCCTAGTGTTTTGGGTGAGCTTGCCGATTGGTGCACACATGGATCGCTAGCTCCCCTGATCGCTTGCTCCGGGAACCCATGTTCAGTGCCTGGCGGGAATATATCTCGCTTGTAGCAAGTGATCTTTTCGTCTCACTTGAAGCGTTCTACTTTCCCATGTTGTAGCTAGGTCGGCCCATTTTTTTCCTACTTTTTAGACCGCCCTAAGTTCCACGACTGCGCGCTGTAGTTCGCACGGTGCACCAATAGGTTTGGCCATTTTTTATGTTTTCATTTGTTTTTATCTGTTTCGTCATCCTTTTATTTCATTTTCATTTTTTCATCAATTTTCTTTGTTTCCTTCACATTTTCATTGTTTTTTATCTTTGTTTATTTGATTTCAGATTTAATTGTTTTTTTTATTTTTCTATTTTCTTTGCTTTTCTCTGTTTTTGTCTTGGTTTTCATCGGGTTTCTTTCCTATTCTTTTGTTTTCCGTCTTTCTCAATTCCCATTCTTTTGCATTGGTTTCTTCGGTATTCATTTTCCATTTTCAGGTTTCTTTGTATTCCCTTTTAGCTATATTGGTTTCTTTGTTTTGCTTAGTTTCTTTGTCAATTTTTGTCAGTGTATATTTTGTTCAACACATGTCAACTTTTTTGTGTACAGAATCAACATTTTTCATATACATCAGAAACTTTTTTATATACATGTTTAACATATGCAACACCTGGTTGACATTTTGTAAAAACTTTATTTTTGGATGTCTCATTTTTTCCATACACAACGTCCACTTCTGTTTTAATCGAATACAATTTTGTAATATATGTTTAATATTTTCAAATAGATGAATAACAGTTTTGGATACATGATATTTTTTTCTCCATTCACATTTAACCTTTAAATTCTCGATATTTTCCAAGTACAAGATAAACATATTTTTAATCCCTAGTCAATATATATTCTATACACATTTGACATTGTTTAAATGTTTGATTAGCATTTTCTAATACTTTTTAAACATTTTTTTAAATGCTTGATTAACATTTTTAAAATACACGATCAACTTTTTTCACGCACAGTATATCTTTTGTATACATGAGAAACATTTTATCTACACACATTTAATATTTTTTCAAATGCTTTCTTAACGTTTTTTCATATATTTTATGTAAAGTGTATTCTGTAATATACTTATGTAGATATTTTGAAGCATAAACAAAAGTGAAAGAAAACCCAAAAAATGAGGCTGTGGCCTTCCACGTGTCTGGGCTGACCCATCTCGCGGTCCCTTTAGCGCGAGGCTTCCCTACATCTCGCCTCATGCGAGACATGCGGGTTCCCTACATTATTTGAAAAACTTCATGCAAGTGAGAAAAAAGTTCGTGGGTTTTAAAATAGATCAAAATTTTGAATAAAAATACTGATTTGAAAAATATTCAAGGTTTGAAAAAGGTTCATGGATTCTAAACAATTTATTTTGTTAAAAAAATTTCTCATGTTTGAAAAACAAGTACACAAGCTGCCATAAAGTATGTAAATTTGATAGAAATCGGAAAAAGTTTGTAGATTAAAAATGCTTGAACTTGGAAAAAGTTCATGTGTTTTGAAGATATTCATAAATTTGAAAAATTCCTGAATTACAAAACATTTATGTTTCCGAAAATTTCACAATTAGAAGAAATAATGTTCATGGAATTGAAAAACATATGTTTTTGAAAAAAATATTAATAAATTTGAAAAAACATAGCAATTTTTTTTAGAAAATTCAGGTATTTGAAAAAGTTCGCAAAATAGTAAAATGTTGATTGATTTAATAAAAAGTTTAAGGGTTCTGAAAAAATGTTCACGGCATTTGAAAAATGTTTGTGGATTGAAAACTGTTAGCAGATTCACAAACTGTTCAAGAAATGAGAAAATGTTTCCGGATTCGAAATATGTTTGCACAATTAAAAATATGTTCATGAGTTAAAAAAATGTGTGTGAATTCAAAATTTCAAGAATTTTGAAAAGCCATGGGTTTGAAAAATTCTTCAGGAATTCCAGAAAATGTTCATGAATTCAATTTTTGTTGGTGGATTCAATAATTTTGCAGTTCAAAAAATCATGACAAATATGAAAAAAATTACAATTTTGGCATGCTGTTCAAAAATAAAAATTCTTTATGAATTATTTTTTTAATGTAAAAAACGTTCACAAAATTTAGAAAATGATCATGAATCTAAGAATGATCGTGCATTTGGAACTTGGTTCACAGATTCAAAAATGCTTCATGAATTCAAAATAAAATGCCCGTTAATTCAAAATTGTGGCTCATGATCTTGCTTGTGTACATATATTACGGCCACATGCATGTGGGGGAGGTTTTCTGACCCTCCCCCGCACTGTTTTCGGACGAATTTTTGATTTGTGGGCCCGTTTGGTCTACACCTTCTACCGGCATGGTAAGTTAGTTGATCATGGTGATTTTTTTTTCGTGTTAGGGTATGTCATAGTGACATGTCAAACCAAATTTGAGCAAATATCTTCACAAGATTCCATCTCGTTGCCTCGAAGTGCGGGACTCACACTCTAAGTTCTGAACCTTCGTGGCGGATAATCCTGTTTGTGAAGCAAGTGCCACATCAAAGTTGTGTATTGGATACTTAAATATCACACCACCCTTGTATACACATATTAGGGCTACATGCAAGTACGGGAGGTTTTTTGACCCTCCCTCATGTAGTCTCGGACGGATCGCCGATGCATGAGCCCGCTTGGCCTACCCCTTTGACCGGCTTTGAAATGGGGCTAAACATGGTGAATTTCTATCTGTCTATGTTCGGGTAGGTCATTGTTTTCATTTTTTTTACCTTTTTAGTGATGAGAACTCGGGATTTGAAAAAAGATCTAGCGGATTAACAAAAAGATATGATACCTTGAAAATATATCGCAAAAAGGTATGAGACCAATGACCCTATATAGGGTCAAAGAAAAAAAAAATCAAAGAGGACAATGAGAGATGACAAATGCGTTGGCTCAGAGCCCGGAAAATAAAAGAGCATGAATTACGAGAGTCATTTATCGGGCTATCGGGACAGGTTATAGCCCTAGATCTGGCAATTTTTTCTGCGAGTGCTGAATAGGGCGCTCATAGAAACCACCTAACTTAGCTTGAACCGCTCGATTATCTTCCCTTTCCTCTCTCACTTATCCTTCCACTCTACCCACCGCAGCTGCCACCGCCGGCAGCCGTTGCCGCCACTGCCTCCGACATCCATGTCCTCTAGTTAGCACCGACATTCGTCAAGCCGAGAAGAGGCGGGACTGGGCGGGGGGGGGGGGTGGGGGGTGATTAGACCCTATACAAGATAAAGTTGCAGTTCTTAATATTCTTTAAGTTGTAGTTGGTTTTAGCACATGTTAAGGCGCACACGTGATATTCTACACATGCATACAAAGAGTATAAGCAGCGGAGAAAGTAAAGCATGCAAGTGCAAAAGTATATAAGGGATGGGAGTTGCAAAGTGCAAACGCAATGGGTGACGGAGATTTTTAGCATGGTTCCGATAGGTGGTGCTATCGTACGTCCACGTTGATGGAGACTTCAACCCATGAAGGGTAACTACTGCATGAGTCCACGGAGGGCTCCACCCACGAAGGGTTCATGAAGAGGCAAACCTTGTCTATCCCACCATAGCCATCGTCCACGAAGGACTTGCCTCACTCGGGTAGATCTTCACAAAGTAGGCGATCTCCTTGCCCTTACAAACTTCTTGGTTCAACTCCACATCATGTCAGAGGCTCCCAAGCGACACCTAACAAATCTAGGAGACACCACTCTCCAAAACGTAATAGACGGTGTGTTGATGATGAATTCCTTGCTATTGTGCTTCAAATGATAGTCTCCCTGATACGTCTCCAACGTATCTATAATTTTTGATTGTTCCATGCCATTATATTACCTGTTTTGGATGTTTATGGGCTTTATTAAACACTTTTATATTATTTTTGGGACTAATCTATTGACGCAGAGCCCAGCGCCAGTTCCTATTTTTCCTTGTTTCAGTGTTTCGAAGAAAAGGAATATCAAACGGAGTCGAAACGGAATGAAACCTTCTGGAGAAGTTATTTTTGGAAGGAAAGCAACCTGATAGACTTGGAGTGCACGTCAGGAAAGAAACGAGGGAGCCACGAGGTAGGGGGGGCGCGCCCTCCACCCTCGTGGGCCCCTCGTGGCTCCCCTGACGTATTTCTTCCGCATATATATATATCCATATACCCTAAAACGATCGGAGAACAGAATAGATCGGGAGTTTCGCCGCCGCAAGCCTCTGTAGCCACCAAAAACCAATCGGGACCTGTTCAAGACCACCGGAGGGGGGATCCTCACCGATGGCCATCTTCATCATCCCGCGCTCTCCATGACGAGGAGGAGTAGTTCACCCCGGGCTGAGGGTATGTACCAGTAGCTATGTGTTTGATCTCTCTCTCTCTCTCTCTCTCTCTCTCTCTCTCTCGTGTTCTTGAGGTGATCGATCTTGATGTATCGCGAGCTTTGCTATTATAGTTGGATCTTATGATGTTTCTCCCCCTCTACTCTCTTGTAATGGATTGAGTTTTCCCTTTTAAGTTATCTTATTGGATTGAGTCTTTAATGATTTAAGAACACTCGATGTATGTCTTGCGTGGGATAACCGCGGTGACAATAGGTTATTCTATTGATTCACTTGATGTATATTTTGGTGATCAACTTGCGGGTTCTGCCCATGAACCTATGCATAGGGGTTGGCACACATTTTCGTCTTGACTCTCCGGTAGAAACTTTGGGGCACTCTTTGAAGTACTTTTGTGTTGGTTGAATAGATGAATCTGAGATTGTGTGATGCATATCGTATAATCATGCCCACGGAAACTTGAGGTGACATTGGAGTATCTAGGTGACATTAGGGTTTTGGTTTATTTGTGTCTTAAGGTGTTATTCTAGTACAAACTCTAGGGCTGTTTGTGACACTTATAGGAATAGCCCAACGGATTGATTGGAAAGAATAACTTTGAGGTGGTTTCGTACCCTACCATAATCTCTTCGTTTGTTCTCCGCTATTAGTGACTTTGGAGCGACTCTTTGTTGCATGTTGAGGGATAGTTATGTGATCCAATTATGTTATTATTGTTGAGACAACTTGCACTAGTGAAAGTATGAACCCTAGGCCTTGTTTCCTAGCATTGCAATGCCGTTTACGCTCACTTTTATCATTAGTTACCTTGCTGTTTTTATATTTCCAGATTACAAAAACCTATATCTACCATCCATATTGCACTTGTATCACCATCTCTTCGCCGAACTAGTGCACCCATACAATTTATCATTGTATTGGGTGTGTTGGGGACACAAGAGACTCTTTGTTATTTGGTTGCAGGGTTGTTTGAGAGAGACCATCTTCATCCTACGCCTCCCACAGATTGATAAACCTTAGGTCATCCACTTGAGGGAAATTTGCTACCGTCCTACAAACCTCTGCACTTGGAGGCCCAACAATGTCTACAAGAAGAAGGTTGCGTAGTAGACATCAAGCTCTTTTCTGCCGCCGTTGCCGGGGAGGTGAGTGCTTGAAGGTATATCTTTAGATCTTGCAATCGAATCTTTTTTTTTCTTGTTTTATCACTAGTTTAGTTTATAAAAGAAAACTAAAAAATGGAATTGAGTTTGTCTCATACGCTTCATCTTTTTAATATCTTTCGTGAGAATGATGGAAAGGAAAATTGTTCCAAAGTGTTAGAAGAAGAATGCATTAAAATGTTTGGCACTAAATCTTTGAATGATGAGCAGGATTGCAATGTTGTTAGTATGAACTCCTTGAATATCCATGATGCTAATGATATGCAAAGCCACAAGCTTGGGGAAGCTATGTTTGATGAAGATGATATTTTTTGTCCCCAAGTTTTCATGAGCAAATTTACTATGATGAAAGCATGCCTCCTATCTATGATGATTATTGTGATGACATGTATGCTTTAAAGAATAATGATAACCATGAAACTTGTCGTCTTGATCTTAATTTTCAATCATATGATAGTTATTTTGTTGAGTTTGCTCCCACTAATATTCATGAGAAGAAATTTGCTTATGTGGAGAGTAATAAAAATTCTATGCTTATGCATCATGAAAAGAATGCTTTAGTTTCTGGTTATATTGTTGAATTCATTCATGATGCTACTGAAAATTATTATGAGGGAGGAATTTATGCTTGTATGAATTGCAATAATATCAAGTTTCCTCTCTATGTGCTTAAAATCTTGAAGTTATGCTTGTTTTGCCTTCCTATGCTAGTTGATTATTGTTCCCATAAGTTGTTTGCTCACAAAATACCTATGCATAGGAAGTGGGTTAGAATTAAATGTGCTAGTCATATTCTTCATGATGTTCTCTTTATGTTTCAATTCTTATCTTTTATGTGATCATCATTGAAATCATCATGCCTAGCTAGGGGCGTTAAACGATAGCGCTTGTTGGGAGGCAACCTAATTTTATTTTAGTTTCTTTCTTTTTGGTTCTGTTTAGGAATAAATAATTCATCTAGCTTCTGTTTAGATGTGGTTTTATGTTTTAATTAGTGTTTGTGTCAAGTAGAACCTTTGGGAAGACTTGGGTGAAGTCTTCATGATCATGCTGTAAAAAACACGAACTTTAACGCTCACAAAATTAGCTTCAACTTTTTACTGGAGAGTGCTATTTAGTTGATTCTTTCTTAAGATAATTACTAGACAAATTCCTCAGGTCCACCAATTTATTTTAGAATTTTTGGAGTTCCAGAAGTTGGCGTTAGTTACAGATTACTACAGACTGTTCTGTTTTTCACAGATTCTGTTTTCATTGTGTTGCTTGCTTATTTTGATGAATCTATGGCTAGTAAAGTAGTTTATAAACCATAGAGAAGTTGGAATACAGTAGGTTTAACACCAATATAAATAAATAATGAGTTCATTACAGTACCATGAAGTGGTGTTTTGTTTTCTTTCGCTAACGGAGCTCACGAGATTTTCTGTTAAGTTTTGTGTTGTGAAGTTTTCAAGTTTTGGGTAAAGATTCGATGGACTATGGAATAAGGAGTGGCAAGAGCCTAAGATTGGGGATGCCCAAGGCACCCCAAGGTAATATTCAAGGATAACCAAGCTTCTAAGATTGGGGATGCCCCGGAAGGCATCCCCTCTTTTGTCTTCGTTCATCGGTAACTTTACTTGGAGCTATATTTTTATTCACCACATGATATGTGTTTTGCTTGGAGAGTCATTTTATTTTCTTTAGCTTTGATTGCTGTTTGAATAATATCCTAAGATCTTAAATTATTAAATGGGAGAGTCTTCACATAGTTGCATAATTATTCGACTACTCATTGATCCTCACTTATATCTTTCGGAGTAGTTTGTTGTTTGCTCTAGTGCTTCACTTATATCCTTTTAGAGCACGGCGGTGGTTTTATTTTGAAGAAATAGATAAACTCTCATGCTTCACTTATATTATTTTGAGAGTCTTTAGAACAGCATGGTAATTTGCTTTGGTTATGAATTTAGTCCTAATATGATGGGCATCCAAGAGGGATATAATAAAAACTTTCATATGAAGTGCATTGAATACTATGAGAAGTTTGATTCCTTATGATTATTTTGAGATATGAAGATGGTGATATTAGAGTCATGCTAGTGGAGTAGTTGTGAATTTTAGAGATACTTGTTCTAAAGTTTGTGATTCCCGTAGCATGCACATATGGTGAACCGTTATGTGATGAAGTCGGAGCATGATTTATTTATTGATTGTCCTCCTTATGAGTGGCGGTCGGGGACGAGGGATGGTCTTTTCCTACCAATCTATCCCCCTAGGAGCATGCGCGTAGTACTTTGTTTTGATAACTAATAGTTTTTTGCAATAAGTATGTGAGTTCTTTATGACTAATGTTGAGTCCATGGACTATACGCACTCTCACCCTTCCATCATTGCTAGCCTCTCTAATACCGCGCACCTTTCGCCGTATCATACACCCACCATATATCTTCCTCAAAACAGCCACCATACCTACCTATCATGGAATTTCCATAGCCATTCCGAGATATATTGCCATGCAACTTTCCACCATTCCGTTTATTATGACACGCTCCATCATTGTCATATTGCTTTGCATGATCATGTAGTTGACATTGTATTTGTGGCAAAGCCACCGTTCATAATTCTTTCATACATGTCACTCTTGATTCATTGCATATCCCGGTACACCGCCGGAGGCATTCATATAGAGTCATATTTTGTTCTAAGTATCGAGTTGTAATTGTTGAGTTGTAAGAAAATAAAAGTGTGATGATCTTTATTTTTAGAGCATTGTCCCAAGTGAGGAAAAGGATGATCGAGACCATGATTCCCCCACAAGTCGGGATGAGACTCCGGACGAAAAAAAAGAGGCCATGAAAAAAGAAGAAGAAAAGGCCCATATATAAAAAAATGAGAGCAAAAGAGAGAAGGGGCAATGCTACTATCCTTTTACCACACTTGTGCTTCAAAGTAGCACCATGATCTTTATGATAGAGAGTCTCCTATGTTGTCACTTTCATATACTAGTGGGAATCTTTCATTATAGAACTTGGCTTGTATGTTCCAATGATGGGCTTCCTCAAAATGCCCTAGGTCTTCGTTAGCAAGCGAGTTGGATGCACACCCACTTAGTTTCTTTTGTTGTGCTTTCATACACTTATAGCTCTAGTGCATCCGTTGCATGGCAATCCCTACTCACTCACATTGATATCTATTGATGGGCATCTCCATAGCACGTTGATACGCCTAGTTGATGTGAGACTATCTTCTCCTTTTTTGTCTTCTCCACAACCACCATTCTATTCCACCTATAGTGCTATGTCCATGGCTCACGCTCATGTATTGCGTGAAGATTGAAAAAGTTTGAGAACATCAAAAGTATGAAACAATTGCTTGGCTTATCATCGGGGTTGTGCATGATTTAAATATTTTGTGTGATGAAGATAGAGCATAGCCAGACTATATGATTTTGTAGGGATAACTTGTTTTGTCCATGTTACTTTGAGAAGACATGCTTGCTTTGTTAGTGTGCTTGAAGTATTATTATTTTCATGTCAATATTAAACTTTTATCTTGAATCTTATGGATCTGAATATTCTTGCCACAATAAAGAAAATTACATTGAGAATTATGCTAGGTAGCATTCCATATAAAAAATTCTGTTTTTATCATTTACCTACTCGAGGACGAGCAGGAATTAAGCTTGGGGATGCTGATACGTCTCCAACGTATCTATAATTTTTTATTGTTCCATGCTATTATATTATCTGTTTTGGATGTTTATGGGCTTTATTAAACACTTATATATTATTTTTGGGACTAACCTATTGACCCAGAGCCCAGTGCCAGTTCCTGTTTTTTCCTTGTTTCAGTGTTTCGAAGAAAAGGAATATCAAACGGAGTCGAAACGGAATGAAACCTTCTGGAGAAGTTATTTTTGGAAGGAAAGCAACTTGATAAACTTGGAGTGCACGTCAGGAAAGAAATGAGGGAGCCACGAGGTAGGGGCCCGCCCACCCCCCTAGGGCGCGCCCTCCACCCTCGTGGGCCCCTCGTGGCTCCCCTGGCATATTTCTTCCGCCTATATATATCCATATACCCTAAAATGATCGGAGAACAGAATAGATCGGGAGTTCCGCCGCCGCAAGCCTCTGTAGCCACCAAAAACCAATCGGGACCTGTTAGGCACCACGGGGGGGGATCCTCACCGTGGCCATCTTCATCATCCTGCGCTCTCCGTGACGAGGATGGAGTAGTTCACCCTCGGGGCTGAGGGTATGTACCAGTAGCTATGTGTTTGATCTCTCTCTCTCTCTCTCTCTCTCTCTCTCTCGTGTTCTTGAGGTGATATGATCTTGATGTATCGTGAGCTTTGCTATTATAGTTGGATCTTATGATGTTTCTCCCCCTCTACTCTCTTGCAATGGATTGAGTTTTCCTTTTGAAGTTATCTTATCAGATTGAGTCTTTAATGATTTGAGAACACTTGATGTATGTCTTGGGTGGGATAACCGCGGTGACAATGGGTTATTCTATTGATTCACTTGATGTATGTTTTGGTGATCAACTTGCGGGTTCCGCCCATGAACCTATGCATAGGGGTTGGCACACATTTTCATCTTGACTCTCCGGTAGAAACTTTAGGGCACTCTTTGAAGTACTTTTGTGTTGGTTGAATAGATGAATCTGAGATTGTGTGATGCATATCGTATAATCATGCCCACGGATACTTGAGGTGACATTGGAGTATCTAGGTGACATTAGGGTTTTGGTTGATTTGTGTCTTAAGGTGTTATTCTAGTACGAACTCTAGGGCTGTTTGTGACACTTATAGGAATAGCTCAACGGATTGATTGGAAAGAATAACTTTGAGGTGGTTTCGTACCCTACCATAATCTCGTCGTTTGTTCTCTGCTATTAGTGACTTTGGAGTGACTCTTTGTTGCATGTTGAGGGATAGTTATATGATCCAATTATGTTATTATTGTTGAGAGAACTTGCACTAGTGAATGTATGAACCCTAGGCCTTGTTTCCTAGCATTGCAATACCGTTTACGCTCACTTTTATCATTAGTTACCTTGTTGTTTTTATATTTTCAGATTACAAAAACCTATATCTACCATCCATATTGCACTTGTATCACCATCTCTTCGCCGAACTAGTGCACCTATACTATTTACATTGTATTGGATGTGTTGGGGACACAAGAGACTCTTTGTTATTTGGTTGCAGGGTTGTTTGACAGAGACCATCTTCATCCTACGCCTCCCACGGATTGATAAACCTTAGGTCATCCACTTGAGGGAAATTTGCTACTGTCCTACAAACCTCTGCACTTGGAGGCCCAACAACGTCTACAAGAAGAAGGTTGCATAGTAGACATCACTCCCCAACACTCAACTCCTTCTCACAGATTGGAAGGAGGATTTGAGTGGAAAGCAACTTGGAGAAGGATAGAAATCAAGATTCAAATGGTAGGAATGAAAACTCCTGATCTCAACACATGAGTAGGTGGTTCTCTCTCAGAGAATGAGTACTGGAAGTGTAGGCACGTTCTAATGGCTCTCTTACTTAGTAAGAGGGAGGTGGAGGGGTATATATAGCCTTCACACGAAATCCAACCGTTACACACTTTTGACCCAACTTGGTGGCACAGATCAGAAATCTCGGTGGCACCGACCCGTGTAAAAGATATGAACGTTGGAGGTCTCCGTGGGATCGACTGGAAACAACTTGGATCGGCCGATGTGCAACGGTAGGGCAAACCTCGATTCGGTGGCACCAATTGCATCAACTTGGTGACCGAAGTGAAGCAATAAGGCAACAAAATGTCGGCAAGCCATCTCGGTGGCACCGATTGCATTATCTCGGTAGGACCAAAATAATTGCAACAGATGATAGAGAGTTGACAAGGCCATCTCGGTGGGACCAAGATCCATATTGGTGGATCCGATTTGTTAGGGTTTGGCTATGGCAGTTGTCCGGATGAACTTGGTGGGTCCAGATAGGGAAGTTTCGGTGGGGCCGAGTTGGATTTAGGGTTTTGGACTGATTTGGATGGAGAAAGTGGCTGAGGGTTTTGGAGCAATATCACTAAGCACTTGAGCAACTAGATCATCATCGGAACCTCCTTATAATGGTATTGGCTTTCCTAAGGACTCAATGTGATCTTGGATCACTTAACCAAAAATGTAGAGTCTTGAGCTTTTGCCAATCCATGTCCATAGCATTTTGAAAGGGTCCACATTCTCTTGTCGTTACCATGCCACTGTTGAACTTGTCTAAAATATATTAGATAGAACTATTAATCCAACAAGAGATATGTTGACATTAATTACCAAAACCATCAAGGGAGCACTTGTGCTTTCAATCTCCCCCTTTTTAGTGATTGATGACAACATACATCAAAGCTTCAAGTAAATAATATGAGTAGTATATCAAAGCTTTGAAGAAGCATGTAACTTGCATGAGCTCCCCCTACATGTCTGCAGTCATGTATATGATAGAATTTGAAGACATGTGAATGCATAACATGACAGAATGAGTAATGAGTTACATGTGTATTGGCTATATGCATCAGAGCAACAAGAATGACGAAAGATGTACCTTCATGTTCATAATTCTCTCTTGCAAACAATATGTGCCAAGAGCACGAGATCATCATGCACATGAGTGAGATGCATATACTTACCTTATGGTCCTTGAACTGGTTCTTGAAGAAATAAGCTTGAGAAAACAGGGTTAGATAACACAAGAGAACTTCAATCAAGAAAGATACCTCAAGATCCACAAGAATGCCAAGACTAGGATGACATGTAATTGATGAGTATCACAAAGTGAGTACTTTGTTTAAGTATAGACATGTCCCTAAAGAAATAAATATTTGCAATAAATTTCCAAGGATTTTTCTCCCCTAAGCTTAAACTTCCTCATTGGATAATGGGAGTAGGTAGGGTGAGATGCAATCAGAGCAGAAATGAAACCAGAGCGAAAATTAGACTTCAAATCAAATAAATAACATGTTCCCCCCTCTTAAAGACATGTGGATTCTCTCTCTTAGATATGATAAGATTTTGATGCTCTCTCTTAGGATAAGCTTAAGATATGATAAGCTTTGATGCTCTCTCTCTCCCCCTTTGACATCAATTTCCAAGAAGGGTAAGCTTCAAGGATATGACTCAAGTGGGTGTGGTCCTGGAGAGACACAGCTAAGCAGAGTGCAACTTTAGATGCAAATAGAGGGAAAGACTCATTGAGTGGAGCTGGAACAAAAAGAATAAGTAAATTTGGCAAAACACTTTCTCATAAGTGAAATCGGTGACTCTGGTTGATTTCCATCGGTGACTCCGAGATTGAGAAATCACGGACAGAGCACATCGGTGGAACCCAATTGGTCTGTTTTGGTGGAAGCGATGAACTGTGTGCAAGGGTTAAATTGCACTTTGATGCTGCGGATGAGTTCAAATCGGAGAGACCCAGTTCAATGTTGAAGGAGAATTTTTGTCAACTCAGCTCACTTGCAATAGAGTTCTCACAAATATTTTCAAGGAATTCGAATAGAATTTGCAATGAATTTACTAAGATTCAAATACAAGAGCAGAAACATAGAAGAAATAGGGAGAAAAGGTCTAGATGGAGTTTTTTTTAATATTTCAACAAAAGGAATGCAGAAGAAATGCAACCAAGATAAGTTAACACTAGAGAACTTCATCTAGAGAGGAGGGGTCGGCGACAAAGTCGCCTATGTTAGAGTGTATTAACTTAGGAGTCAAGTGAGATCACTTGATCATAGGTCATACTCATCGTTAAGCTCAAAATGGGGTTGCCATTTTTCGTTTAAGTGTTTCAATGTATTCACATCTTGTTGAGTTGCTTTGACTCATGTTTTGGAGCAAAGCTTCTCTAAGATGTGAGGACATACATTGGGCTTGTTGTTGTCCTAGATCATGTAGTTGAACTTGTGGTGGATGCTCATGTGAATTTAGTTGGGAGCATCTCTTATTCATTTGAAGCTCATCTTCCTACATGGGTTAGTCTTGCAAGGAATAACACTTGTATCCAAATTGATAAGAGTGAAATACATCATATGAATATTGTCAAAGGATATGTGGAGTGTAAGTTTGTTCCTTGATCACAACATCCAAGGCATAGATACTTGGTCATGACAAGATTGCTCATGATATGAGTGTTTTGCAAGCTTGTGGAATGAAGCTCATCCAAGTACCTAAAATGTATAAGATACCATACAAGGGTGCAAAAGTATCCAAGACATATGATTATCATCATAAGAGAAATGTCGGCCAAGAAACCCGGGAAAGTACTGCCTTAATGTGCCTATCGCTAGTGCATCCAGGGCCCCGACGCCCAGCTATGGGATTAGACAAATAGGCTTATCCCTTGCATGCATCCAAGTGAGTGACTAGTTCATGTTGGAAGCATCAATGACATTCAACTCACTTCTCAAGTGACAAAATATATTTTCATCAAGAGGAAATTAGTAAAGATGTCCGCCAATTGTTTATCGGTACGAACATGCTTGAGGTCAATGTCACCTTTAGGAACATGATCACGAATGAAATGGTGATGAACCGCCATATGTTTAGTTCGAGAATGTTGCACGGGATTATGTGCAATCTTAATAGCACTCTCACTATCACATAGTAGTGGCACATGTTTCACATGTATCCCATATTTAGTTTGTGTCATTGATAGTAACTGGGCACAACATGATCCCGCGGCGATGTATTCCGCTTCGACGGTGGATAGGGATACCGAGTTTTGTTTCTTGGAGGACCAAGACACAAGATATCTACCAAGAAATTGACATGTACCCGAAGTGGATTTTCTGTCAACCTTATCTCTGTCATAGTCCGAGTTGGAATTGCCAACAAGTTTGAAAGAAGACCCTTTGGGATATCAAATTCCAAAGTTTAGTGTATGTATAAGGTATCTCACAATCCTCTTCACAACCTTAAGATGACACTATTTTGGTGCCGCTTGATATCATGCACACATGCACACACTTAGCATAATATTGGGACGAGAGGCACATAGATATAGCAACGACCCAATCATGGATCAATAAACCTTTTGATCAACAGGTTTGTCATCCTCAGTCAAGTCAAGATGTCCGGTGGTAGGCATGGGCGTCTTCATACTTTTGCTTTATTGCATGTTGAACTTTTTGAATAGTTCTTTGGTATACTTTGTTTGTGAGACAAAGGTACCATCCCGAGTTTGCTCGATTTGAAAGCCAAGGAAGAACTTCAGTTCACACATCATAGGCATCTCAAACTTCTCTGATAGCAACCTTCCAAAACTTTTCACTAAAGAGAGGGTCAGTAGATCCAAAGATAATATCATCAACATATATCTGGCACAAAAATAATTCACGATTTACTCTCTTAGTGAATAGGGTTGAGTCAATTTTTGCAATTTCAAATGCTTTCTCAATAAGAAACTTTGTAAGCATTTATACCAAGCTCTATGAGCTTGTATGAGACCATAGAGAGCTTTATGAAGTTTGTAAACATGGTTTGGTTTCTTTTGATTAACGAAGCCAGGAGGTTGTTTTACATCAACTTCCTCCTCAACTTCACCATTTATAAAAAGCACTTTTAATATCCATTTGATAGAGGGTAATATGATGATTATTGACATACGCAAGTAAGATGCGAATAGACTCAAGTCTAGAAACGGGGGCGTAGGTCTCACCATAGTCCATACCTTTGACTTATGTGTAGCCTTGTGCAATGAGGCGGGCCTTGTTGGGTTTGACTTGTCCATCCTCATATTGCTTGTTTCCGAATACCCATTTGGTTCCGGTGATGTTTTGTCATCCTTAGGCTTCTCAACTAATGCCCACACTTGGTTTCTCTCAAAGTTGTGTAGCTCTTCATGCATTGCATTTATCCAATCCGGATCTTCAAGGGCTTCTTCCACCTTCATAGGTTCAATGCTAGATATGAATGAGTAATGCTCACAAAAGTTAGCTAAACGAGTTTTAGACCGAGTAATTATTCCAGATTTGATGTCGCTAAGAATTTGATCGACAGGATGATGCTTGTCGATTCTTGCTCTAACTTGAGGTAGCTTTTGCTTGGGTTGTGGTGACGTATCCTCCTCCTCCTCATCATCATCTTCTTCTTCATTGTGGTTGGTGTCGTGGTTCCCTTGTGGAGGTGGAGAAGGAGGTCGAGATGGATCATCTTGTTGTACTTCCTCATTCCCTTCGTCTTGGCATGTTCCACTTGTGGATGCCTCTAAGTCAACTTGTGGTTCACCTTGATGTGAAGTTGAGGCTTCCACTTGAATGGATGAAGTGCTCTCCTTCACCTCCATTGGATGGATCTTGCCAATAGATAAATCTTGAATTGCTTTTGAGGGATCTTTGTCTCCTACATCAAGCGGCAATTGCTCTACTTGCGAGCCGTTAGATTCATCAAACTTCACATCTACCTCCTCTTCAACCTTTTGGGTGAAATTGTTGTAGACACGGTAAGTGTGATAGTTTGAGCCGTAACCGAGAGTAGGAAACCTTCATGAGAATTAGGAGCAAATTTTGAACAGTGATGCTTATCAAGAATGTAACACTTTGAGCCAAATACTCGAAAGTAACCAACTTGGGGTTTGTTTTTGGTCAGTAGCCCGTATGTAGTTTTTCCGAGAAGCTTGTGTGGATAGAGTCGATTCGTATATGACAAGTAGTCTCAACTGCTTCAGCTCAAAAGTGTTTTGGCGTCTTGTATTCATCTAGCATCGTTCTCGCCATCTCGATAAGGGTACTGTTCTTCCTCTCAACAACTCCATTTTGTTGAGGTTTGTACGTAGCCGTGATCTCATGTGAGATGCCTTCTTCATCAAGAAAGATATCCACATTTTCATTCTTGAACTCCGTTCCATTGTCGCTTCAAACCTTCTTGATCTTCACTTCAAATCTATTTTGGGCCTTCCTAGAGAAGTTCTTGAAGATATTTTGTACCTGAGACTTGTCATCAAGAAAGAACACCCACGTAAATCTTGAATAATAATCAAGAATGAGCAAACTGAAAGAGTTATCACCAAGGCTCTTGTAAGCATTGGGACCGAAGAGATCCATATGGAGTAGCTCAAGTGGTCTTCTTGTGGTCATGATGTTCTTCATGGGATGACTTCCTCCAACTTCTTTTCCTGCTTGGCAAGCACTACAAAGTCTATCCTTGTCAAACATCTTTAACACCAAGGATATGATCTCCTTTAATAAGTTTACCAAGATTTCGCATGCCAACATGTCCTAGTCTTCTATGCCATAACCAACCTTTAGATGATTTAGCAATTAAGCAAGTGTGAGGTTGGGATCTTTTTATGGAATCAACAATGTATAGATCACCTCTATGGACACCGGTAAAGACCATATTATGATTATCTCGACGAAACACTTGGCAATCTACTTCAGTAAATAGAACATTGAAACCAAAATCAGCTAGTCTAGATACATAAAGAAGATTGTATCCAAGAGATTCAACGAGCATAATATTTTGAATAGAGCTATCAATGGATATGGCCACCTTACCAAGGCCAAGTACATTACCCTTGGAGTTATCTCCAAAAGTCACATACTTGCGTGGACCATCATTTTTGGCAAGCTCACGGAACATGTCTTTATCTCCGGTCATGTGATCAGTACATCCACTATCAAGAATCCACTCTTTTCCTACGGCCATGTAATTGTGAAGATTTTCCATGAGACTAAGAGGTTCCTCATAGTAATCTCATATTCAATGTCAAATTCTTCGTCTTCATCATAATAGCCATGCTCAACATCATCATCAAGATGCATATGATCATCACCTAGGCCAAATGATTCGTTAGAATTTCGATCATGACAATGTTCAAGTTTGTGAATTCTAATAGCTTCTATGATGACATTCCCAATGGTTCTAACATCTCCTTTAGCACGCATAAGATCATGAAGCTCAAATAGACATTCATCAAATTTAGGATCACTAGGGTCCGTTGTATGGAAAGCAATGGTCTTTTGAATAATCACATTAATGCTCTTTTAGAGAATAATTAGGATAGGTATCTCTAGATCCTTCCACAAAGTGTAAGCACATTCAAAGTTTTGCATTTGTCTAAGCACGATTTGATAATCCTTTAATGATAAGACTGACAACTCTAAGATTACGAAGCATATCAATTTCCTCTTCATGAGTAGGATGCAAGGGATCAATAGAAGACATATAAGGAGTATGAACATACTTGCTCAAGTTAAATCTATCAAAGGTGTCAAGCATTTCATCACTTCAAAAGTTATTGTACTCTCCATTGAGAATGAGCACTCTACAACTAAGACTCCCCAAAGTAGACTCATCCATTTTCCTCGAAAGGTGATTAAACCAAAGCTATGGAGACCAAAACTCTGATACCAATTGCAGGATCAAGAAAATGGGTTTAGAGGGGGGTGATTAGACCCTATACAAGATAAAGTTGCAATTTTTAATAGTCTTTACATTAAGTTGCTTTTAGGACATGTCACTACAAAAAAAAGACACATCCATGACATTTTGGGCCGAACGAAATTTTTTCTGTCATACATATGACACTTCTATGACGATAATTGTGACAAAACCCGGTATCATCATAGATGTGGTGGGATCCTACTTCTATGACAAAAATCATGACAGAAAATGGGCTTTTCGTCTGGCGGGCGGAGACGCAGCTGCATGACATTCTTTGGGCCGTCCATGACGGAAAAAACCATGGTAGAAGCGAGGGGAGGAAAATTTCGGGAGTTCCTGCCACGATGGGAGGTCGGGGCGGAGCGATCGCGTTTCTCTCATACACGACGCCGCATGTGTGCGAGGTGTTGGCTCTAATCGAACTGAAGCGAGGCGTTGGGCTCTAGCGAACCCGGCGATTGCCTTTGTAGGCTAAGCGTTATCGAACCCGAGCGATCGATCGATGGTCGTTAATCGAACCCGATCGGCGATTCGCCAGCTCTGCTACCGCTAATGAAGCCGATCGATGGGATGAGCGATGGCGTTGTGGGGGGGTTTGGATGAGCAGTGAGTGGTGGCGTTGCCTCTGGATGAACAGGACCCGTGGTGTGGTGGAGGGCTGGGTGAGCGATGAAGCGGTGGAGGGTGCCCGTGGAGGATGGATGAACAGGACCCGTGGTGTGGAGGGCGGGATGAGCAGATGAGCGGTGGAGGGTGCCCGTGGAGGGTGGTTGAACAGGACCCGTGGTGTGGAGGGCTGGATGAACAGTAGACGGTGGAGGGGTGGTTGAATAGTAGCCGGTGGAGTAGCGCGCGGTGGAGGCTGGATGAACAGGAGCCCGTGGAGGCTGGAGGAGGTCGATGGTGGATGAATAGTAGCTTGTGGAGGCTGGAGGGGGTCGACGGTGGAGATGAACAGTATCCCGTGGAGTCCCGTTTTGCGGTACGCCACACCCCTCCCGATGAACAGGACCCCCGTTTCGACCGTAGCGCTCCAACACAAGTCCGTTTCCTCCGTTGGAACGCCACACCCCTCCCGATCAATAGGACCCTCGTTTCGATCGTAGGAGGTCCACTTTCCTCCGTTTTGCGGTACGCCACACCCCTCCCGATCAACAGGACCCCCGTTTCGACCGTAGGAGGTCCGTTTCCTCCGTTTTGTGGTACGCCACACCCCTCCCGATCAACAGGACCCCCGTTTCGACCGTAGGAGGTCCGTTTCCTCCGTTGTGCGGTACGCCAGGCCTCGTTTCCATCGCCTCTTCCATCCAAGCCCTCCCGATGAACACAACCACGCATTCCGTTCCGACCCAGCCGTGTTGCCTCCCGATGAACACGACCACGCATTCCGTTGCCTCCCCATGAACACGACAACGACGCTGTTTCTCCGTTTCGACCCAGCCATGTACACGAGCCCTCGCCGTATGTATGCGCGAGTAGGCGTTCGAGACCCCGCCCGTATGTACACATACGTGGCCGTATTTTCTTTCTTGCACCCTGGCCGTTGTACGTACGTGTACACGCTACGTGCGCGCCTCTACTATGACACGTGCGTGCCTCTACTACGACATGTGCGCGCCTCTACATCCACCAGTATATATGTACATACACGTTCGCGACCAGAATGACAACGCAAAGTACGCTTCGACCAGGCGGGTCCCGACTGTCAGGCACTTCCTTACTTGCGAAGATGTAGCTGGTGGATCCCAGCAGTCAGGGGGGCGAAATATGGTGGCCCGTCCGGTGGGTCCCCGCTGTCAGGTGGAGGAATAATTATTTTGCACGTAATAAGGAGGCACTTCCTTGCTGCGGCCGTGGACCCAGCTGTCAGCCTCTCCACATACAGTCCACGTCCGATGGAAGTCGTTCCTTGACCACGTTGACCATGCCGCGCCGAGAGCACCAGGGCGGTGGACGATGGCGAGGCCTAGGAAGGGGACGACGGGGAGCCGGGAAAACGCGACAGTGAAAGCCCAGCAGGAGAGAATCTGAGGTTCTTTGGTTCGGCTGCGGTGTGAGGTTGCCGTCGCCGCGAGGCCTGGCCAGCGGTGGGAATAGTAGGGGCGATGAGGCCTCCGCGGCAGCTGACAGCCGACCACGGGAGGCGGGAGCATCTTGACACGACCGGGCTGCTTTGGGAGGCTGGAGCAAGAAGACCAGAGGTTGAAGAAGCACTACGGCCGTTGGATGGGCATCGTCACGGTCCTTTGGAGCTAGAATCGTTCATATTGACTAAGTTGACAAAGCCCTTCGTCCCGTCAACTTAGTAGGCCCTAAGTCAGCCTCCCGGCAAGGTGGGTCCCGGCTAGCGGGGAGTATTCATTTTTGTGCGTAATAAGGAGGCACTTCCGGTGGGTCGAGCCGGCAATGAGGGGGCGTTTTTTGCGAAATCGGTGGCCCATCCGGTGGGTCCCAGCGATCGGGAAGCGATTTTTTCGCAAAATCTGGTGGCCCGTCCGGTGGGTCCCATTGTCGGTGGAGGAATAATTATTTTGCACGTAATAAGGAGGCACTTCCTTCTGCGCGCCGTGGACCCACTATCGCCTCTCCACGTCTGATCCACGGCCGATGGAAGTCGTTCCTTGACCACGTTGACCACGCCGCCCGAGAGCACCAGGCGGTGGACGGCGGCGAGGCCTAGGAAGGGGACGGCGGAGCCGGGAAAACGCGGCGATGGATGCCCGTGTAGAGGAGTACGAGGTTCACGGTTCATTGCGGTGTGAGGCTGCCGTCGCCGCAGAATAACGGGGTGTGGGTGAGTAGAGGATGGTCGGCCAGCGGTGGGAGTAGTAGAGGCGGTGAGGCCTCCGCCGCATCACAACCGACCACGGGAGGCAGGAGCACGAGGCACGGCCGGCGCTGGTTTGGGCGGTGGAGCAAGAAGACCAGAGGTTGAAGAAGCACTACGGCCGTTGGATGGACATCGACAGTCCTTTGGAGCTAGAATCGTGCATATTGACTAAGTTGACAAAGCCCTCCGTCCCGTCAACTTAGTAGGCCCTAAGTCAGCCTCCCAACAAGGTGGGTCCCAGCTAGCTGGGGAGTATTCATTTTTGTGCGTAATAAGGAGGCACTTCCGGTGGGTCGAGTGGATGCTAGGGGGAACTTTTTCACGAAATACGGTGGCCCGTCCGGTGGGTCCCAGCAGTCAGGGGAAACGATTTTTTTCACAAAATACTGGTAGCCCGTCCGGTGGGTCCCTGCTGTCAGGTGGAGGAATAATTATTTTTCGTGTAATAAGGAGGCACTTCCATGCGGCTGCCGTAGACCCAGTGTCGACCTCTCCACGTCTGATATTCTTCCGATGGGATTGATCGTTGACCACATTGACCACGGCGCCCCGCAAGCACCTGACGGTGGACGACGGCGAGGCCTAGGAAGGGGACGACGCGAGCCGGGAAGACGCTGCTTTGGATGCCCAGCGGAGAGGATACGAGGTTCACTGGTTCGGGCTTGCTGCCGTCGCCGCTTGAGAATAACAGGGGTGTGGGTGAGTGGAGTGGAGGGATGGTCCGCCGGCGGTGGGAGTAGTATGGGGCGGTGATGCCTCCGGCGGCAAAGCACAGCCGACCACAAGAGGCAGGAGCGGCGGCACGACCGGCGCTGGTTTGGGCGGTGGAGCAAGAAGACCAGAGGTTGAAGAAGCACTACGGCCGTTGGATGGACATCGACGGCCGGTCGAGCTAGAATCGTGCATATTGACTAAGTTGACAAAGCCCTTCGTCCCGTCAACTTAGTAGGCCCACTATCTTGGGTCCCAGCTAGCGTGGGGAGTATTCATTTTTGTGCGTAATAAGGAGGCACTTCCTTGCGTGCGAAGATATAGTGGTGGGTCCGAGCTGTCGGTGGCGATAACGTTTTTCACGAAATCTGAGGCCGTTTGGTGGGTCCCGGATGTCGGTGGAGGAAATCATTATTTTGCGCGTAATAAGGAGGCATTTCCTTGCGTGCGGCCGTGGACCCGGTTGTCGACCTCTCCACGTCTGATCCACTTCAAATGCATGTCGGTCGTTGACCACCCGACCACGCCACGCCAAGAGCACCGAGGCGGTGGGCGGCGGCGAGCCTAGGAAGGAGCGACGGAGGCGAGGAAGACTCGGCTGTTGTTTTTGTTTCCCACGCGAGGAGAATCTGTTGTCTGAGGTTTCTTGGTTCGTCTGCCGTCGCGGAGAATAACAGCAGTGTGGGTGAGTAGAGGATGGCTAGGCCAGCGATGGGAATACGGTGGGGCGGTGAGGCTTGCTTGGCGGCAAGACACCGGCCGACATGAGGAGAAGGAGCAGCAGACAGTCCTTGGCGCTTGTTTGAGCGGTGGAGCACGAAGAGCAGAGATTGAAGAAGCCGACGGCCGTTGGATGGACATCCAACGATTATCTGAGCCATCTGTGGAAAGCCTCAAATCTGTGGAAAACAGCATACAACCCATCTGCCATTATTTCAAATAATTTACAGCCCAATTGCTAATTCTTACGGGTTTTTTTGGAGCCCATATTCTTTATGTTAGCATTACAGCCAATATTGTGGCCGTGGTTAAAAAATTATACGAAATTTTGCATATGTCGGTGCGGTCTGAACTGTTTTTAATCCCGAAATTTCAAGTCACATTCAGACTGATTTTAAAAATAAATGAATATCAATATAAAATCCAGTAAATTGTCCACGCATAAAAATCGATGCAATTTAAAATCTCGAAATGAAAAAAAGATATTTGAAAATAATTGCCGGTTTGATGTGTTTTAAAAATGTACCCCATTTCTCATTACTGATAGGCCACTCTCCTCGTCTTGAAAGATTTGTAGCCCAACAGGCCTGATAAAGCGACTTACTTGACAAATCATAAAAAAACTGGGCTAGCCATTTTCAGAAAGAAAAAAACTACTGGGCTGGTCTGTGGTAAACATAAAAGAAAAGGCTGTCTAGACAGGCCAGAGTGTCCCGCACAGCCCAGTTGACACCCTGCTTCCGTCTCAAAAACAAATTAGGTAAATGCCACTCCAATTATGGTGATTCATAAAATGCCTTTGCAATTTCCAAACTTTGAAAAATGCCACTGCAATTTTGCAAACTTTGAAAGCGCCACTGCAGTTTGTAAACTTTGAAAATGCCACTCGGACTTGAAAAATGCCACTAGAAATGGCATGAAATGGCATTTTCAAAGTTTGGAAATTGCGATGGCGTTTCTCGGATACACCAGATTTGGAGTGGCATTTATCAAATTAACAAAACAAAAATAACTGGGCGAGCTCTTTGGGTCCACGGTGTCACGCTCGTTGTGCATTCTCTCGTTTATTGACTACGTTGACAATGGCATGGGACCCAGATGTCAGAAATCCACTAGGAGGAGCCATTTTTTTATTGGCTTGAAATAAGGAGGCACTTGCTTGCGTACTGCCATGACCTTGGCGGGTCCCTGCTGTCATCCTCTCCACGTACAATCATCTCCAGATTGTGCACGTGTCAACTTGCTAGGCCCACAAGTCAGCCTCTAAACCGTGGAGGACAAATACAACCCATTTAAAAAAATAACAGCCCATTTCATATGTTCAAACGGAAAGTTCAACATTCAGAGCAAAGTAACAGGTCTGATCCACATATAGAGTACTGAACTTCCACGTTGACAACCATCATAGCCAAGTGAACTATCTACTCCCACTAACACTCTAGTAGCGTACAAGTACTAACTTACTCTTAGCTAACTAGACGATGCCGGCCGCCATCTGCTGTCCATGCTAGCGCCGGCACGGCGTCCTCCGCCTCGCCTCGGACTTGCGGAGGTGCGATAGGCGTGTTGCTCGCGCGTTGGCCCTTTCCATGCGGCGTGGTCCACGAAGCTTGGCTTCAGCGGAAACCCACTTGCGAGCTGGTAGTAAAATCGGCGTCGCGACAGCGTGCGTGCTGACAGCCTCGGGGCTATTTGCGGGCGCCGGCCTCCACGTAGTCGGCCCGATTGCGGGCGCTTTGCTCGCGACTCAGAGCGTCGGTGCGCTGCTGCTCCATGTCCCGCTGGCGGCGCAAATCGGCGAGACGCTGCTCCTCCGCCAGGCGGTCGTGCTCCAACAACTCCTGTTCCCCCGCCATGCGGTCGCGCTCCAACAACTCCTCGATCTCCGCATGGCCATCTAAAGACAGATAGAATGCCTCGTCCCTCCGTCTGCCCTCCGGTGAAAACCCGAACACTAGTTCCAGCGGTGACCGCCTTCGGCGTCGCCTACCGCGGACATGCGGGGGCATGGCGGACGTGGCGAGCGACGTCGGGCCGGTGGGGGCTTATGAGGATATGGCGAGTTGGGTCACGGTGGCACATGAGAAGGCCGGGAAACAGTACTTATAGGCGGAAGGTAGCGTGACGGTCATCGGAATTCAATGCATAATGGCTTAGCACGCCAGCTTGCCCTGGAAAACTAGAGAAACTGAAATTATGACTGTGTCGTCCCGTCCCGTCTGGGTCGCACGCCGGCATGGCGGTCAAATGAGTGCACTCGAATCATCTCCCTCCTTGTCAATAATGATTCCACAGATTTAAAGCGTATTTTTTTCCGCATCAGTTAGCTGCCTTAATTACGGCCGGCTGCATGCAGGCACTCAAAATCGCTCGCAGGCAGTACGCGAAGCAGCATGCAGCCACTTAAATCGCTGGGATTAATTAGGCTTAAACTTCTGCATGCCGAGGGCACGCATGCAGCCACTTAAATCGCTGAAATTTATTAGGCTTAAACTTCTGCATGCCGTTAATTATTGCCATGCCTTGGTCTTGCTGCTTTGCTCACGGGACTAATAAACCCGGACGGAGGGAGTACCTTGGTTGGTGAGAGGTTTGAATTAAGCCCTGCAAACAGGAAAGGAAGTACTAGTACGTGCGTGATCCGCTATTTATTCATGTAGGATTGAGTAGGTCGTTTCTTGAATTGAGCCCTGCAAACCGGAAAGGAGGTAGTACGTGCGTGATCCGCTATTTATCCGTGTAGGATCGATAGTGTAGCTTGTCAGTTTCTTCAGAGGTAGGCATTTTTATCCGTGCAAGATCGATAGTGTAGCTTGTCAGTTTCTTCATAGGTAGGCATTTTTATTCAAAAAACTGCCACTTCGCATCTTGCGTCGCAAATAAAACTGCCAAGAGCGCATTTGTAGGCTAGCTAGTGATCGATCAGTAACTTGTAAACACTGAGCGAACAGAAATAAGTAACTGTTAATGCATCTCAATGATTCACAGATCATATACAAATATGTAGCTCCAAAAGCAAAGATCAGCCACTTCGGATCTTGCGTCGCAACTAAAACTAACTAGTACGATTCCCATACATAAGATCAACATGTTAATGCATCTCAATGACTCACAGATCATATACAAATATGTAGCTCCAAAAGCAAAGATCTAGAAAAAACATATGTTCTTCCTACTAACATGGATGCTTCTCTTGGCCAACATTCAGTACAGACTGAAATACAAATTTTTTTGTGAAGTCTACAATTCCTCTTGCAAACGTAAGTGGTTTCACCAACAGCTGGAACCATGAGAATGAACCATACATGATGGAGGAACATCCACTGCAATATGATTTGGTCTTCTCTCGATCACAAGACGAGACTATTTTCGGAATACAAACTTTAACTTAGGCAAAATGATGTCCATTGTATAATCAGACCAAAGCAATGAAGCACCTAGTGTTGGCCAATAAATAGTACAGTACTACTTTTCTGCAGTCCATGAAGTGACTATCCAATCTTTCTGTGTCTATTTTCAAATGGCACTGCATGTAGTGACTATACTATTCTCTTGTGCAGTTCAACCAAAATTGCGGGCACTTTGTTGGTTTGCCAAATAGCAAAGGGCAGACATCTCTGTCTGCACAAATATCAAGCAGCTAGTAAACATATACCACACCTTGTATTTTCGGTTTAAACATGTCTCTTCCGGTTAGCATCTGTCATGTTCCGCCTTTGGACAATCGATCTGATTATGTTTTGCCTGGACAATTTCATCTGAATTGATTTGCTGGTTGAGCAGATATATAGCGCCTATTCTTCATTAGACCAAGGATATCCATGTTCGCGGTGATGGAAGAGGTGAAATCGATACAACCGAAATTGAGCATCCAATCATTGAATCTTGTCCTGCACCTCCAATGTAGGTCCACCACCAATAAATTCACATGCAAACCACTAGTATTACTATCTAATGACAGTACAAAAGAGTAGCAAGATAGTAGCAAACCATGTACCTTCGTAATGAACAGCTCATAGTGCCACCAATTGGATATAAAGGTTGGGAAAAAACATGCTCCTAATGTTGAACCAGTTGGACTTTTGTGCAGTTCCACTAAAATCGAGCATCCTGTTTGCATAGATATTGAAAGTGTGATTACTCTAAAAGTGGCACTAGTTGAAGCATAGACTCACAAATATAAGCATTCCAATTTCTTAATGGGAAAAGGTAGCAAGACTGTTTCTAACCACCTGTTTGAAGGAATAAATAAAGCAACATCGGTGATGTGAGGAAGGCATACATAGTTTTTTACGGAAAAGTGAGCCATTCTGACCTTTCCTCTTCTTTTAAGCAAATTTTGTGCAGTTCTACTAAAATAAAATGCCATCACCGCCTTGACAATTCGGTGACACTTTGTAAAAGGAAATGACTTAACATCACATCATGATGTCGGTATGTAGTCGGCAGACATTAGAGACAAACATCTGAGACCTCCTTAAGAGAACAGCCGGAGGAGGAGGTGCCCTCTTGACCTTTCCTCTTGTCTTCATAATTATGCATGCGGTTTAACCAAAATAAAATGACATCAGCGCCTTGGCATTTTGGTGACCACTGTACAAAAAAATTAACTTATCTCATGAAAGTGAGGTATGTAATCTATAAGCATTAATGATTGCAAAAATCGACGGGAGTAACAAGTTTCATCGTTGGTATATGGCTATGCAACAACATTAGAATGCCTTATAGCTGAAAAATCTTTAATACATCCACAATCAACGACTAACCCTGAAATAATCCGGTGACATTAAATGGCATTGCTTCAATTTATGGGTGGCACTAGACCGAGAGCGGCATTAGTTAAATGTGGCATCACTTTAGCGATAGCATTGCTTGACTTGACTTTGGCGTTATACTAACACAAAAAAGTGGCAATAAGAGCATGGGAGGCACCAGTACGATGTACCTCCACGGACGCAGAGTGGTGAGGGAGGTATGGTTGCCCAGAGCAACAAATATCCAGGCAGCATATGTGGATTACGGTCCCATTTTTGTTCTCTTTAGCCACCTTTTTCCTATGCGAGGACAACAAACCGATTGACCTTGTCATTCTCTATTGCGTTGTCATGCCTTTCTACCCTTCTTCAACCAAGAGACACGAGACTCGTTCCTTAGCTACTGATTTTCCCCTTAGCAGATGGGGCAATAGAACAAGGTTATGGCTCGAAAAGAAGTAGCATACCTGAGGGTCGGCGGGAAGTGGCTTCGCTCGTGGTCGCCGTCCTCCGCACACTATGACATCGAGCTTGGGGACGGAGGCCATCCCATGTGGCGCTAGGTGCGAGAGGACGGCCTTGTCGTCGATGCATGACCTCGCTTCGACGACGAAAAGGCGTCAACGCGCTGCGTCCTTCTCTTCCCGGCGGATCTATGACCACCGGTGAGGAGGAGAGAGGGCTGTCTTTTAGATCTGGAGAGAGGGTGGTAGTGTGAGAAGCAAGTGGGCAGCCCTTAGCAAGAAAGCGTGAAGCTCCGGCCTATATATCTTTTTATACTACTAAGTTTGGAGGTGGGGAGTGGTAGAGTAGTTTATATTTTCTCTGCGTCTGATGCCGATTAGTCGTGCTTCAAAACTGATCGCACGCCATTAAAAAATAAAGGTCGATAACTAATGGGCACCTCTCGCCAACGGCGGATCGCATTTTGCACGAGAAATTACACACCATGTTTCGTTGACATGTGGTCCCGTTCCAACATATCGGTGAGGCGACGGTGAGTAGTAGGAGTATTTCGAGCGAGCGTGTAGGCCAGCGCCTCTTCGTGAACCGTGGAAAACTCGCAACCGTCCACCGACTCTTCGCCTTTCCCTCTCGATTTGGGCTCGCTGTCGACGCTCTTCCTCTCCTCCTCCATTTTCCTTCAGCCCTTCACCCTTTCTTCGCCATTGTTCGTTTGTCTTCTCCATGGAGGAACAGGCGGAAGCGACCCGTTATTCTTGCCCGATCCGAAAGATGGCGTGGTGGAGGAACTCATTGATCGGTCGACGTCATCACCTCGGCTAGCATGGCAGGTTCGTTCAAGCCCATTCTCGGCTCAACTAACAACATCATTGCAAGGAACCCAAGGGTCAAGGCGGTTTGATCTCCCTATCTTCTTCGCCGTGACCACCTTTCATTTGGCGGCGGACGACGGAGACCTCGCCTTGTGCAAGTTGATGCCGCTTGATAATGATCGTGTGATGTCAAGATGACATCGCTATGGTAAGTCTGGGCTGGCGCAAATGGAGATTGGGTTGTTTATATTGGGTACAATTGCGAGTGGGAACTTGTGAATGTGTACACTCGTCAGCGGATTCCACTTCCAAAAATCTCCGAGTGCCCTGAGGTTGAGCACACATATGATCCATGTGCGTTCAAATACGATCATGGTGACTGTCGTGTACTGAAGATAGCAATTTGTCGAGTTCCCAACCGCTCTTAGAATTAAAAGAACTATCAAGTTGTTGCTATCTTTGACAAGCTAGTTGCCATCCTTCGTGGTTCGACTGGATGGATATTACTCAAAAATCAGTTTCTATACATGGATGTGTACTGTGATGCAATTGAATACAAGGATCTTGTGTTTGCTGCCACCTCTCGTGGCACTGTTTTTGCATGGGATCCTCGTTTTTTCGGTACGTTTGTCTTCCATCGTAATTATAATTGTTTCATCCACATGCATGCGGGTTAGCAACTTTCCCTTTACTAATTAACCTTCTTCTTGTGTTTCCAAGGTCCTCTGGACATCCCACCACCTATACTTGAAGATTTTTATAACCAAGGGCTAGATGACGATGGTGATGATCACGAGCATGAGGACGAGCAACGCCGATATACTCTGTGGCGCCTGGCAACTAATTCCGATGGATCACCTCTTCTTGTGTGTATACAGCCCACTGATGATGTTACTGCTAAGGAAGCAGGTGTTGTCTCCCATGGTCGCACTCTCCGGACCTATTCCAACACCCGTTGCATGGTATTCGGGATGGATACTAGTGTGCTAGCGCCAACTCCTTCTCCCTGGCACATAATTGATAGTCTTGGAGAAAACTCGCTCTTCCTTGGACGAAACTATACGATGATGGTGAAAGGCGATCCAACCGCTGTTGACACATTTATGAGAAGCAACTGTGTCTATACCTCGGACATTTGCGTGGTTCCCTACCCGGCATTGATATAGTAGGCGCTTCACTGGATGATCGATCTGCGTTGGTCTCGGATCGACAATGCATGGCCCGTCCCAGAGAATCACTTGTGGTTCAAAGCAAGCGTTTCCAACGTCGAGGAATGGTTGAGTTGAAGTTCATTTCATTGCTTGTTATTTGTTGTGTGGTGAAAACTTTAGTATTTATAATGTATCCTCGTTGTCGATGTGGGTTGATGATCTGTTGTTCTATGTAATAAAATGATATGCCTGTGATAAACTTACTAAATTTATGAATGGATTTCGAGTCGCTTCTCTGAGTGAGTGGTGCGACGAGGCAAAAAAATATTTTCCGAATACATAATTGTACGTGCATTGCAACAGGTTATCGGATGAGGCCAATCAACAATAGTAGTACACTATTTGTACTAGCTTCACATGCTTCACGTGTCGGGCGGGTGTTTTTACTGTAGCCATATGTTAATGTGTTCGTTGTACGTAACCAGCACCTCGAATCCTTGATACTACTAGTATACTATATAGTAGAAGTAGTAGGGTGGCATGGGCCAGAACAAGCATTCACGTCCAGGAGTACGGCACACGCCACCACCACGACATCTATCTGACACCATATTATTTCTTGGAGTCCATGCGAGAACAATCTCTTCAACCTCGTCATTTCTCTAACTTCAGCCATCGCGCGGCGGGCGAGGTGGGGGTTTGCCGATAGTTGGTTTCCTTAACTGCGGTCCCACTTGTAAGGCCAACTCCAACGCACGACCCCAAACGGACCTCCGTTTTGCACGAACTCCAACGATAATTTTGACTACTCCTGTAGTAAGTTGGATTAGTGCCTTCTCGATGCATTCATTGTTGATCTGCGGAGGCTCGATCTTGCGTGCTTCTTTCTTCTTCGAGTGTAAAGAAGTAGACGTTGCTTCCTCGCATCTAGTCTCATGTCTAGCCTCTATTCTATACTAGCTAAAAGTGATAGAACATCTACTAAATTGCGCTCTATCAATATATGGATGTACTATTCTTCCCAATACAAAAACTTGCATCCATTCTACTCCCTCCGTTGCACAATACTACATGCCTTCTATTTGTCAAAATATATATGTATCTAGACATGTCTTAGTATATAGGTACATCCATTCTACTCCGTCCATTGCACAATACATGCCTTCTATTTGTCAAAATATATATGTATGTAGACATGTCTTAGTATATAGGTACATCCATTTTTGGACAAATGGAAGTCAAGTATTTTGGAACGGAGGAGTATCTAATAAATTTTTAAGTTAGCACAACTAGTCTAATCCGAGAGCAGAACCAAAGATTTGGTCGGGTTCTTCCTCCTTTTGCCGACACGTGGGACATCCAGCATCCAGGTCGTGTCATGAAAGAAAATAGAGTGGTAGTCGAAGCCACGAGATGTGCATCTTGGGTTAAACTGTAAATAGAATCTTACTACTCTTGAGTAACACTACACCATGACAAGAAATTAGGGGTCACCACATCTGCCGGGAAAACTAGCCATTGGAGGCATACCAACTGTCGGGAATGCTTTTTGCCGGCAAATATGAACTGCCCTTGAAAGTCCTGTCGGGGAAAACAATTCCCGGCAGTTAGTATAAACCCCGGCATATTGTCTGCCTTTAATATTCATACCTTTGCCGGCAGTTAGAACTATTCCCGGCATACAGCTTTTTCCCGGCAGACTGACAATTTAGGGCAGATACAAGAGCTTCCCGGCAAACAAACTGCATGTATTTGTATCCACTGCAAACTAACAAATATCCGAATATTGCATACATGTATTTCAACAGCTATCATTTATCTTCACTCCTTTTGTGTCATCTATATAAAACAACACACATGCATACAGTAATTAAGATTGCATCACTTAATAGATAATGTGTGCATGTATATATAAGCAATATATCATCCATACATAGGTTCACAAGTGCAGGACATCCAAAAGCAGAAAGATCCATCATGGATGCCTACATGCACACATAGGCATACATGTCCAGTAACAAGACAAGCCAAAAGCACAGCCATCCATCAGGTCTACATGCACACATGCATACATATGTATGTTCATATGCCAGTATTACATCATAGACAAAAGCGCAAAATACAAGATCTGCTTTTAGGTAGAAACATATCCCAGCAGAAGATCATTTTAGCTCAGCAAACACACCTCTAGAAACTTGTGGATGCAAAGGCATTATACCGCGACCTGTAAAAAAAGGAAATGGCCAAATAGATCAGCTCAGAAGAACACATGTTCCAAACATAGAAGTTGGATGGCTGTAAAAGAAA